>OX297887.1:1530564-2926129 GCA_946478455.1 Eupithecia vulgata | reverse complement strand
AAAAATTGAAGCGAATAAAATCAATAACATCATATTTCTTATTTGATAATAATGACTATTTATAAACCTGTTTATAGTATTAAATTTGACTTTTCTAAGTGCTTATTTTGTAAGCCTAAAGAAATAAAGTTATTGACTTTGACAATAAAGTATTTGACGACCTCAATGGCGCAGCGGGCGAGAGTCTGCCTGCGACGCAAGAGGTTGCGGGTTCGATCCCCGCCTCGGAACAAATTTGTGTACGATCTGCAGAATTTTTTTCCGTTGGTCTGGGTGTTTTCTATGTATAATAAAAAATATCTATCTATGTAATGTATAATATTACGTATATCAGTTATCTAGTACCCATAACACAAGCTCTGCTTACCTTGGGGCTAGGTAATGTTGTGTGAATTGTCCAGCATTATTTATTATTATTTATTTATTTATTATCTATCTATCTTCGGCGCCATCTTAATTATTTCGGATTATGTACATAATTCCGAAATAATTATGATGACAAAATATGAAATTCAGTCTTCCGTAACAAACAATATGAAATCTGTTGTAATTTGATAAAGTAATACAAAAGCGTCACGTACAAACTTGCTGCTTATAACTAATTTTAACAATTTAAACTTATGAGCTAACTGCAGACTGTTTAAAACAATTTACATTACAAGCTCAATCGATTCATAATCAGAACATTACGGATGTAAACGGGTTAACTACGAACCTTATTTGTGTTGTAAGGTTCGTAGTTAACCCGTTTACATCCGTAATGAATTCGTCAAACTACGATAGTTTTTATAGTAAAACATAACAATACCGCTTGCTGCTAGATACTTATTTAAGGCGCATACCCCACCCAAACGAGCGCCGCCGCCACCTACTTTATCTTATTATTCCGTTTAACAAGGGAAATTTCAAAAATCCATCGTACAGTTTGTGATACCTACAATAAGCTTTTTTTTAATGCCTCTGTAATAGTTTTATTCTATTTAGTTTAGGCAGTGAATCGAAGTTGCACTTGGTGGCCACTAAAATCTATTTTTGATTCACTGCACTCATACCCCAACTTACCCCATTTGCTCTCCTCCTATAGATATTCGCGGATAGGCGAGGGTTCGAATCCTGCCAAAATAAAAAAAAAATTGGGACATTATTGAATTTTCGTGTAAGTTTCCATACTTAAGTATAAACTTTGCCACCCTTTCTTTTTAACCCCCTCAGAGGTTAATTTTCGAAAACAATGTAAATCTTTTATGTCCTATTCTTGAACCTAAAGTATCTACATACCTCAACAATAAATTTCATCTAAATACGTTGCCTAGTCGTGTGGTGCCGGCTTAGAATTTGCACCACCCCAACCCTTCCCGTGGGTGTCGTCAGAGGCGACTAAGGGACATACACTGGGGGGCGGGCAGCAGAGCCTCTTGCAGAATAGATCTACCACCGAACTGCGATTCCCAACCCGCATCCCCTGTGTAGGGATTATAGGCATTACCCCCATGAGATAAAAAATCATGACTGCGTCCAGCAGTGGACTAATATAGGCCGTTGAGCTGAGCTGATGTTGCCTAGTTACGGTGGCAACAAATACTGACATAAACTTACGCTATTAATACATTGGTAGGTAGGATTAAGCGACCAAAACAAACTACCTACATAATAAAATAACTCAGTACCCCAACGATAACTGCGCAGTTGGGTTAGAACATGGATATTTCTTTGTGTGCCGCTATGACAACCATCGATTCAAATGTTCTGAGAGTAAGACGACCGAACTGTAGATCGAAATTGTCTATGGATAGACGCGCGAACATAATATGGTGGTTCCCCGAGTCAACTAGCGCCGCTCATCTATTTTATCTTATTATTTCGTTTAACAAAGGAAATTTAAAAAATCCATCGCATCGTTTGTGATGCCTCTGTAATAGTTTTATTCTATTTAGTTTAGGCAGTGAATCGAAGTTGCCCTTGGTGACCACCAAAATCTATTTTCGATTCACTGCCTTAAAATTTCCTTTGTCAAACAGAATAATAAGATAAAGTAGGTGGCGACCGCATACCCGACACAAACTAGCGCCTAGTCAGGATCGGGTATGCACCTTCGTCATCATCATCATCAGCCTACATCGGTCCACTGCTGGACATAGGCCTCGCCTTATGATATGAACGCCATAGCGCCCTGTCTTCAGCTTGCCGCATCCAGCATCTGTCAGCAGTCTTTCGCAAATCGTCATCCCACCTGGTCGGAGGGCGTCCTACACTACGTTTGCCGTGTCGCGGTCTCCACTCAAGAACACGGGTATGCACCTTAACACAGGTAATTTAAAAATTTTCAATGTGCAGTTTGTGATACCTATTATATATAAGCTTTTTCTAATGCCTCTGTCATAGTTTTATTGCATCTCCTTCTAAGCTATACAAAATAAAACTATGACAGAGGCATTAGAAAAAGCTTATATATACATAATAGGTATCACAACCTGCCCATTGAAATTTTTTAAATTACCTTTGTTCAACGAAATAATAAGATAAAATAGGTGGCGGCGCTAGTTTGGGTCGGGTATACACCTAAGTTTAAAATTTTCAATGGGCAGTTTGTGATACCTATTATAACCGTTCAGCATGAGAGCTATGAGCGCGAGAGGGATAGATAGATATGCAGCAGAATCAAATCAAATCAAATCAAAAAGTCTTTATTTCCATAAATAAAAAAATGTACACTTAGAAAAGGTCAAATTCTTAAAATAAAACATTGACACGGAAATAAAGTGATATTTTTGATTTCGGTCGCTTCGGTATGTAGACTAAAGTAAAGAAGCGACGAAGAAACCTTTAGCCTGTTAGTTGTTATTTTTCGAGTTGAAGCAAAACCCGTCCCAAGCTTTTTGATGATATTTTGTAATAGAATCCATAGCTGACTCACAATACTCCAAGATTGTAACCTAGTTAGATTAAAGCACTTGGAGAGTAGGTACCTATTTATAATTTTCTTGTTTTTCTCCATAATTTTTTCCCACACGTTTTATTTTAATTGCGTTTGATTGAACTGACTATAAACAAAAGTGACAAGAGTTAAATTAAAACTAGTATTTACAAAACAATTGAGCTAACTGTAGACTATTGCAAACAATCTACAGGTAAGGATTTTTGTTATAGTGCTTACCCGCACTCTGGGCATCTCTAAGAAATGAATTAAGTTCCCTAAAATTTTCGAATATATGTAACTTTAGTCTTTGAACATTGGAAACTTTAATGTTTTCTCTGTAGGTGGAGCCACCGTCCGTAAGAGGTCCCAAAGATTTTCGAAAACCGACAGAGACTTCGTGGCTTAGTTGGTTAGAGCAAACCCGTACTAAGGGTGGGGTGCGGGTTCGAATCTACAGGTAGCTCAACTGATCCATATCAATACCAGTCGCGCGCGTGCCCAAGACACTGGCTGCATTGCCCCGCTGTATGGCAATGCTGATGCGCTGTGACAAGAGTGAATATAATATGTGTCTTCTAGCTAGAAATTTGTGATATTTACTATGTTGGCATTATTGACACTTACCATCGTCGACACACTTGCACCTTCCCATCTTCCGAGGACATTCGTGAGCCACGTATGTGTCACATACAATAACCCATCGCTGAGACATGTATACTTGCTTTATTAAATGCAATACGGGTCACTATAATGCACGACAATTTATTGTACAGCCAAATAATGTACACCCTGTTAATCCGTGTCATGCATGGCTTCCAATTTTAATAGGGTTTACAATAAATTGTCGTGCATTATAGTGACACAGTGACATTTTTAAGAGCCTTTACAACCTCAAATTTTGGTGAAAAGGACAGACATAGGATTTCGCGTTCATAGGAGCGAGACAGGGCTCAACGCAAGCCCGAAAATCAAATTTTATCTTAAACTTTTAATTATGACTTTATTATAAAAATCCGAAATATATAAAATGTTCTTTATACTTAGTTCTATTACCATGCTTATTCTCAAGATATTTGCTTCTCTATTTTTTGAGAAATTAAGGTTTTAGTGAGAATTTAGAGGTAACTTTGCGATTTTTTTCTTACAAGAAATTTTCATGGAATCGTGTTTTCGAAACATATGATCGATAGATTAAGTCCTGAACTTTACCATATATCAATTTCAAAGTTAAATATTTTAGTCGTTTGGAAGATATTCAGGTCTGACGGAGTTGACTTGAGGTAGTATATAGGCCCTTATAAATGTTAATCGATTTACAATAACTTGACCTATTTTCTCTTGGAATAACGAATCTATTTAGAAGTTTTTTATCTCGTGCATAGCTACTGACCTACATATATGATGAAGAAGTGTGATCTTTGAAAACATACGTGGCCCACGCGTGTGTCACATACAATACCTCCTCGCTGAGACACGTACATATAGGTACTTGTTATAAACGCAATAATAATACCTACTGTTACATTTAAGACTGTTACCCCCGAATACTCAAACGCATCTCAGTTTTAAGCACGTCTCAAGTGACGATTTTTTGACACATTTTCATTCAAATATGTCAAAAAACAGATACTTGAGACGAGCTTAAATGTGAGTTACATTTGAGTATTCGGGGGTAAATCATTCATAACGAATCTATAGGGATTTTTATCTCGCGTGCGTAGCTGCGGGCGAAAACTAGTTCATAATGTAACAAGTGTGACGTATGAAAACATACGTGGCCTACGCGTGTGTCATTACAATGCCCCCTCGCTGAGACACGTATACTTGTTATAAACGCAATAATACCTACACACTGTCACATTAAAGTCTGTTATCGATTAGCACTAATAATAGAATGGAGGGTTTTGGCGCAAGCTATAAGCTGAGCGATTGGCGAGTGTATTTTATATTGAGATAGAGCTTTAAAGCTAAACAGTAATATCTATTTTACTAGCGACCCTCCCCGGCTTCGACCGGGTACTATATTATGCATGAATTATACATATAAACCTTCCTCGTGAATCACTCTATCTGTTAAAAAAACCGCATCAAAATCCGTTGCGTAGTTTCAAAGATCTAAGGATACCTATGGACAGAGTCAGCAGGAAGCGACTTTGTTTTACACTATGTATGTATGTATATATTATATCTACTGTAAGGTGTGTGTATATATACTGTAAGGTTATCGACATAGCTCATAGGATTAGCAAGCTGAAGTGGCAGTGGGCTGGCCATATTTCAAGAAGAACCGACAACCGCTGGGGTAAACGTGTTCTTGAGTGGAGACCGCGACTCGGAAAACGTAGTGTAGGACGCCCTCCGACCAGGTGGGATGAAGATTTGCGAAAGACTGCTGGCAGATGCTGGATGCGGCAAGCTGAAGACAGGGCGCTATGACGCTCATTAGGGGAGGCCTATGTCCAGCAGTGGACTGGTATAGGCTGATGATAATGATGATGTAGGTATATACTATATACCTAGTGATGTAACGGTAGATTTACCTACTTTATTAAAGGAAACAAATAAACCTACCAAAATAGGTGTTTCCAGGATAAATGAAGCCTAGTTAAATCAGGATAGGACTACATTTTGCAAATTTTTATTTAGAGCTCTTTTTTTGAAACATTTACAAAAAGAAACAACTTGAGGTTTTCGTAGAGGCAAGAACAAAAACATGTTTTCAAATAAATATCGTCGTTTGCAGGTTCAATTGGGGTAACTAAAAAAACACGAGTTTTCAGTTTCAAGCATTCAAAGTTTTCTTTCATATTAAATTGGACATAGCTTTATTCGCATATGACCTATAATGGATCAGTTTTGACAGAAAAGTTTTTTGTATTTGCTCGCTAAACATGAAGCTTGTCCCTAGTAGCCTTATTTTTAGATAAAAATTTAATTTACACTAAATTAATTTTATGCTTATGGCAGTTACACTATTTTGCAGCAATTATTTCGTAGTTACAACATAATTTAAAAAAAAATCTAAAAATTCACAGCTAAAATGTGTAGCGTACGTGTACATAACTAACTTCTTGTGGTGCCGGTGTTAGCCGTGTGGTACCGGCTTAGCATTTGCACCATCCCAACTCTTCCCGTGGGTGTCGTAAGAGGCGACTAAGGGACATACAGGGGGGGGGGCAGCAGCGCCTCTTGCAAATCATAGAACTGTGATCCCCAACCCGCATGCCTAGTGTGGGGATTATGGGCACTACCCCCATGAGATAAAAAATCAGAGGGAGGCCTGCGTCCAGCAGTGGACCATTATAAGCTGTTGAGGTGAGGTTGAGGTACTTCTTTGAACAGCTAGATTCTTATACACCATTCGAAAGAGCAGAATAAACTATGTAAAACTGTATACCCGACTCACGTTTACGTGTTTTGTCAGTTACGGCAATTGAACCAGCAACGGACGATTTATGTGTCTCGCCAATCGCCATATTCCATACCCCGCGCTGATACCTTAAACCGGCACATACCGGATTACTGACCGGGAGTAGATTTAACTGGAATATTGGGGGTGGGGGGGGGGGGGGGGTGCCACCAGGATGACCTATTTCTGAAAACGTCTACGGCAGATCATTGCAAAAATATCCAGGTAGATAAAGCTTGTTCTGTATCAGGTCTTTGTTTTTAACTCGGTCTCTTAAAAAATATAGACCGAATGATGTGTTTTTCGTTTTCGAATAATATCTAGGTCCCAGGTTGGTTTTTAGGGTACCTCTAAATGAAATGAAGAACCCTATAGGTTTTTCGTCTATTTCGAAATTCAAAAAGGTTTTTTGTGGAGAAACTACGATTTTCCCCTTTACTTGTGCTATAAGACCTTCTTAATTCTTGCCAAATTTTATGATTCATGGTCAACGTGAAGTACTTAGGTAGGTACATGTTGTGTAGGTAGGTACATGTTGTGTAGGTAGGTACATGTTGTGTAGGTAGGTACATGTTGTGTAGGTAGGTACTTAAACTTATAGGTTATTGGTTGATAGCGAGATTCAAAAATTGCATTTTTTCCACGCCCTCCAAAATAAAACTGTGTTGACAGACACGTGTTTTCTATGTATAATAAAAAGATCGCGTAAAAAAGTAACAAAATCCTTCCATGCAAATTTAATAAAATTAGGTACTTACCTATTAATATGATTAGTACTTATTGAGAAATTAATATAACAGTTACATTTATTATTAACCAAGTGTATTTAATACATTATTTATTCAAATAACCTTGTGTACTGACTCATACAATGTCATCGAGACGAATAAAATATGTATTTTCCTTACTAACTCGAAAATACACTGTAGTTATTGATCGATGTCTTAGACCTTCGTGATGCAGTGTCGGCCATATTGTGGCTTAAAATTATATTATACTAGCGACCCGCCCCGGCTTCGCACGGAAACCTCAAAAAATGTCAGTGTTCCTCTACTATATTATGCATGTATTATACATATAAACATTCCTCTTGAATCACTCCATCTATTTAAAAAAACCGCATCAAAATCCGTTGCGTAGTTTTAAAGATTTAAGCATACATAGGGATATAGGGACAGAGAAAGCGACTTTGTTATACAGTGTGGAAATTAAACTCAGGCCCTGGAGGGAAACTACTTAAAATCCTTAAGCTAGCTCATTTTACTTAAAGGAGACATTCCTTTATTTTTAAAAAGAAACAAATCTGCATTAAAATATTTTTTTAAACTCGCTTGCTTCGCCCGGGACTCGAACCAACTAAAATTTAAAAAAATAAACACTCTTTATTTTATTATACTAATCGGTAGTATTAATATTCAGGATAAAGTTTCTCTAACAAACATTTGGTCTTAAAAATAAAAATAATCGTTAAATCTAACATCAACTTTATTTTACTATCAATTTTGTAACACTTAAATTATTTAACTGATAAATTGTTCGAAATGAGCCCCGTCGTTCCGGCTACACAACATTAGTCGCCGTTGAAATTCATTTCTTGTAGCCTTCAGCAAAGTGTTGTGGTGTATGCCCCTGATAACATTTTCTACCGCAATCCTTAGCTCTTGAACGGTTTCATAGCAAGTTTCATAAACAACATTTTTTACATGACCCCATAAAAAGAAGTCCATGGGCGTCAGGTCTGGACTTCTTGCAGGCCATCTAATCGTGTTGTGTTGGAGAGATAACAGAACTGTTACGTGTCTTTTACTTGTTAAAAGTGAACAGTAACCAAATATTTTTTAGAGAAACTTTATCCTGAATATTAATACTACCGATTAGTATAATAAAATAAAGAGTGTTTATTTTTTTAAATTTTAGTTGGTTCGAGTCCCGGGCGAAGCAAGCGAGTTTAAAAAAATATTTTAATGCAGATTTGTTTCTTTTTAAAAATAAAGGAATGTCTCCTTTAAGTAAAATGAGCTAGCTTAAGGATTTTAAGTAGTTTCCCTCCAGGGCCTGAGTTTAATTTCCACACTGTATACTAAAATCGGGTGATATAGTAGGTCTTACTAGATAATTGATGATAATGTTTTTTAAGTCAACTGTATTTTATTATTATTCTTTTTACTAGTGTTTTGTATCATCATCATCATATATTTGTCCACTGCTGGACATAAGCCTCCCCTAATGAGCGCCATAGCGCCCTGTCTTCAGCTTGCCGCATCCAGCATCTGCCAGCAGTCTGTCGTAAATCGTCATCCCACCTGGTCGGAGGGCGTCCTAAACTACGTTTGCCGAGTCGCGGTCTCCACTCAAGAACACGTTTACCACAGCGGTTGTCGGTTCTTCTCGAGATATGGCCAGCCCACTGCCACTTCAGCTTGCTAATCCTTTGAGCTATGTCGATAACCTTGGTTCTCTGTCGGATGTATTCGTTACGAATCCAATCCTTCAGAGAAACTCCGAGCATAGCTCTCTCCATAGCTCGCTGGGCGACTTTAAACTGGTGGACCAGCCCTACCGTGAGTTTCCACGTCTCAGCTCCGTAGGTCATGACGGGTAGGACGCACTGTTGAACACTTTCGTTTTCAAGCATTGCGGTATAAATGACGAGAAGACTTAACGTAGTTTCCCGAATGCTGCCCAACCTAGCTGGATCCTCTTGGCCTCCTTCTCGAAACTGTTTTTACCTACGTTTTCCGTGTTTTGTATAATTGTTGTATTTTGTATGTGTGTGTCTGAAGTTGCAAATAAAGACATCTATATATCTAATGTACTTAAGGTGGGACGGAACCTCTAAGCTCCCATACAAACGTGCTTTTCGATTCATTTGGAAACTACGTCCCCGATTTTAATGAAAGTCTGCATACATAATCGGAAAAGAAATAGCTATGTTTGTATTTTTTTAGTTTTTAAAAATTCATTAATCATAATTAAATGAGAGCGAAAGTTATAAAATCGCTTGAAAATAGATAAAAATTAATTTTCGCTCTCACTTAATGATGATAATGTATTTTGAAAAACTGAAAAGAGCTATGTTGATAACCTTAGTTCTCTATCGGATGTATTACGTACGAGTACCATACCTAATCGTACCAAAAATAATTCAAAATTCAATTGATTATACCAAACTAAGATAGAAATAAGTAAACAAATAAATACTAAGAGTTTACGAAGTACTAGGGCGAATTAATACAGAAAAAGAAGCAAAAGGAATAAAAATATAAAATAAAAATAATGTTGGACAGTGATGTTTATCCAGCATTATTGATATGAAATATATCTTTATTCAGAAAGAAAATAACAATCAAATAACAAATTTAAATTAAAACTAGTAATTACAATAGAAACAATTAAGCTATCTGCAAACTGTTGCAAACAATCTACAGGTAGCTCAACTGATCCATATCAATACCAGTTGGAAGCGTGCCTAAGACACTGGCTGCATTGCCCCGCTGTATAGCAATGCTGATGCGCTGTGCCAGATACTCACCAGCTCTCGGGTCACGCGTCGCTTCGACCAGACGCTCAGATAATTTTTTGAAAACCCGAAAACCTGAAAACCTTTATTGATATGATATGATGTTTATTTTAACACAAAATACTCTGTATGTAAAAACGATAAGGGTTTAAAGTAGGTAGTGTTTTAGTGTTATTTACTATTTATGTGCTATTCCAGACTATAATCTATCTCTGTGCTAATTTTCATCTCGATCCGTTCAATAGTTTTTACGTGAAAGAGTAAAAAAAATCCATGTATCCATCCATCCATACTTACAAACTTTCGCGTTTATAATATTAGTAGGATGATAGTTTCAAAATTTGCAAGTATCAAGTGCTCTCGGTCACCGTACAAAAGCGGAAATATCCAGGTTGCGCTCGAAGGACATTGTAGAGTATGAAAAAAGTTTAACCAATTTGAAACTTGTTTGTATGGATTCCATGATTAATTTTATAATTAATTTTGTAATTGGGGCAAAAAATTATTACAAGCCCAAAACAGGTCGATTCTGATTGTATTCGTGAGTCACTCATACTATTTTCGCCGCGCATTGACTAAAACAACATATGCCTTAATTTCTCTACTAACTTATGCAACTATCTATTTTGTAACAAATTGTTAATGTGAACTAGTGTTTAATATGTACAATTTTATATATTTAAATGATATTTTTTTTAGTTTTTTTTAATACATACAGCCGAATGTATTTAAAGGAACTTATAGGACCTTTCCTCTTTTGTTTTTCGCTATGTCAGCTAACAGAAGTATATAAATAAATAAATAATAAATAATGCTGGACAATTCACACAGCATTATCTAGCCCCAAGGTAAGCAGAGCTTGTGTTATGGGTACTAGATAACTGATATACGTAATATTATACATTACATAGATAGATATTTTTTATTATACATAGAAAACACCCAGACCAACGGAACAAATTTCTGCAGATCGTACACAAATTTGTTCCGAGGCGGGGATCGAACCCGCAACCTCTTGCGTCGCAGGCAGACTCTCGCCCGCTGCGCCACTGAGGTCGTCATCTATATAACCTGTTGAGCATTGGAAACAGTATGATACACTCACGAACACATCTAAATCGACCTGCTGCATGAAATGTCATCATCATCATATCAGCCCATACACGTCCACTGCTGGACATGCGCCTACCCATACGACGCCACAAAGAGCGGTCCTCAGCCTCCTTCCATCGACCCTGCGACCGCTACGATGATGTCATGAAATGTATTGACGATGATTATTAAAGTGTTATCAATGGCCTAGCTAGTATCAGTTATATAAAATTTACCTTGTTTGGACTAGATAATAATATTTTTATTACCTTTTCAATGTTTAAACTTATTTTAAACGTAAAGAATCAAAATTATTGACCTTACCGGTGCTGACCAAGGTAATAAAATTTCTGCAATAAATATTCTTACATAAACTTTAGGTAAAATATTTATGAAAACACTACTACTACAATAACACAATTTAGTGTAACATTTTACTTTTCTAAAAGCTTATTTTGTAATCGAGGGACTAAATAAGTTACGTCGTAATCGTTATCAAATCAGAAAATTATTGTGCCTTATTCGTCTGGGTTGATTTCTTTGCTAAAGAGTAGGAGTTTGTACGGAACCCTTGATGCGCGAGTCTAACTCGCACTTGAATAATATATATAATAATATAATTGACAGTAAAATTAAAATTATTTTTAAGAAGAATCTTGGATTGCTCCATTCTGTTTGTTCATTTAATACAGTAATGGTGCCACTAGATAAAACGTAAAAAAGTCATAAATACTTCGGGGGTTCCAGTGTCATGTAGAACGAACTTTAAACCAAACATAAAGTATCAAAACGCCGCGGTCGCAGTAAACGGACGGAATCCGAAGTCGCGCGTCGCTTACGAAATGTTAGCTGGGACTACAAGGAAAGGTTGTAAATGCTATTGAGGAAGTTTTCTAAATAGGTTAGATAGAATTGGTTATTGTCAACAGTACTAAATATGTATCGTTAAAATAAGGGTGTCGATTCCATAACTCAATAATAAGTAGCAGGTATTAAGTTAAACGTAAGTGTTAGTGGGGTAAACGTGTCCTTCAGTGGAGACCGCGACTCGGCAAACGTAGTGTAGGACGCCCTCCGACCAGGTGGGATGACGATTTGCGAAAGACTGCAGATGCTGGATGCGGCAAGCTGAAGACAGGGCGCTATGGCGCTCATTAGGGGAGGCCTATGTCCAGCAGCAGTGGTATGGTATAGTATAGGCTGATGATGATGATACCCAAAGAGTAAAAGGAGATTCTATTACTAAGACTATGCTGTCCGTCCGTCTGTCACCAGGCTTGTATCTCATGAACCGTGATAGTTAGACAGTTGAAATTTTCGCAATAATGTATTTCTGTTGCCGCTTTATAACAAATACTGAAATAAAATAGAATATGGAATAAAATAAATATTCAAGGGGGCTCATAGAACAACGTGTTTTTTTTGCTGTTTTTATAGATGGTATGGAACCCTTCGTGCGCGGGTCCGACTTGGGCCGGTTTTTATTATACATCACTATGACATTTTCTATTTATACTATAAATTGCATTTCGAGCGTTTGTGTAATAAAGATTTATTTAGCAATACACATTTTTAAATTTCTGAAAATAAAATACAACTCAATACCAACTTTCATCATTCTCTCGACGACCTCAGTGGCGCAGCGGGCGAGAGTCTGCCTGCGACGCAAGAGGTTGCGGGTTCGATCCCCGCCTCGGAACAAATTTGTGTACGATCTGCAGAAATTTGTTCCGTTGGTCTGGGTGTTTTCTATGTATAATAAAAAATATCTATCTATGTAATGTATAATATTACGTATATCAGTTATCTAGTACCCATAACACAAGCTCTGCTTACTTTGGGGCTAGATAATGCTGTGTGAATTGTCCAGCATTATTTATTATTTATTTATTATTCTCTGTATTTATTCTAAAAACTACTCGACTCGATCTGTCTGTGTTTTAAAATTTAAATTAACAACTGTTGAAATTATAAATTAACAACATGTTCTGATTTAGCATTTGACACCTTATGCGGCTGGAGCGTGCTAAGTAAAGCAAGCAAACGAAGCAAACCCGAGGGCACAGGGCTGTCACAACATTTTTAAAACAAATTGTTTTTTTTGTAGTTTTAGTTAAAAGATAAAGATACATTTATTTGGCACAACAAGAACAGCACAGAAAGACATGCACAATTACACACACACAGTGTAGAAAACAAAATTAAGGATATTTTACATACTTTGTAGATAGATGAATTTAGTAATAATGATTATTATTGACAACCGCTGGGGTAAACGTGTTCTTGAGTGGAGACCGCGACTCGGCAAACGTAGTGTAGGACGCCCTCCGACCAGGTGGGATGACGATTTGCGAAAGACTGCTGGCAGATGCTGGATGCGGCAAGCTGAAGACAGGGCGCTATGGCGCTCATTAGGGGAGGCCTATGTCCAGCAGTGGACAAATATAGGCTGATGATGATGATGATGATGATGATTATTATAGGTAATGATTTTATACATTTAATAGTTAACGTTATAACTACTTACCTAAACTTAGTGTTTAGAATAAGTTAGTGTTCAAGTTTGGGCTCAGGTCTTTGTGTAATTTTAGCGCAAAAATCCTACTACAAAAAATTTGAGCCGATAAAATAAATTGGAATGAACCTTAAAGTCATTTATAACGGGATATTTACCATGATTCATAACACAAGCTCTGCTTACCTTGGGGCTAGATAATGCTGTGTGAATTGTCCAGCATTATTTATTTATTTGATTTTTGAGTTTTCCAATATTTCGGCATAGTTTCATGCGCCATGATCACGGAAGAACTAAAGTCACTGCGAGTTAGTTATTATTGGCAGAACTTGGGATTGGAATGAACCTGTCTTCCACACTATCCAAATTTCTTGGCGAAAATTCAGTCACTACTTCAAACGCTAACTTAGAATAAGTTAGTGTTTAGTTAATGTTCGAACCAAAAACATTAACTCTAAAATTGTCGTGTAGATGTTTGTAAACATAATGTAAACGAAATTTAATGTAAAAGTAATAATAATAATAATGCGCGCGACAGCCCTGCACCGGCGAGTATGCGCCGTCCGATATTTTTTCACTGAAGGCGACCAAAACCGTGGAGTCGAAACAATGAACATTTTTTAGTTTAATTTTGTGAAATTAGATTCTTAGTTTTTATTGTGGAAGAAGTTGATACTGTAAGTAAGTGAATTAGAACAGAGTATCTTAAGTTTAATATCTGTATTCTAATCTTATCATATTGTGTAGGAATTTTATGCTATAATATATTAGATAAATAGTCGGTAAATTTTTAACAACTGGTTAAGTATTTATATTGCCTGCCGTATGTGCGATTAAGTTGAATTAATTAATCAATTATTAAGGATGATATTTCACATTTTTAATCTGAAATGAAAACTTTTCTGCCAGTCAGAATGCAGCCAAGTGGCCAAATATTACGAAAGAATCACCAACTGAATAACATAAACATTTACCTAGTCACATCGCTTTTGATTATCCGTACCCTATTACTTATTATTATTATTTATTTATTAATTTGAACAACCTATTACAAAAATTATTATTACCTGATACCAATCATATTATATTAATTATTCCTAAACGTTATACACAATCAAATCATAAATAAATAAACTCAAAATCAGCCATTATACGGTAATGTATATAAAAATAAAGAAATAAATATTTCTATTCCCCGCCGTCTCCACACCACCGCGTTCGGCACAACAATCGTCTATCTCGCTCGCACCCCCTCCCCCTGCAGTTCGAAGGGTTCACGTTTGTATGTAGCTGATAATGCTAATTTGTATTGATTACTTATCTCTATTTTATATGTTAATAACTATTTTGGGAAAAACTATCATAATCACACTTTTGATAAGTAACCTATAGCTTCAGAAGTGATCAATTGAAAACTACATTTGATAGTTTAAAAAAACTAAAAACTACTTCAAACCCCTAACTTACCACTGTTTTTATTTATTTCGCGACAATTTGTATTGATTACTTATCTCTATTTTATATGTTAATAACTATTTTGGAAAAAACCTTCATAATCACACTTTTGATAAGTAACCTATAGCTTCAGAAGTGATCAATTGAAAACTACATTTGATAGTTTAAAAAAACTAAAAACTACTTCAAACCCCTAACTTACCACTGTTTTTATTTATTTCGCGACAATTTGTATTGATTACTTATCTCTATTTTATATGTTAATAACTATTTTGGAAAAAAACCTTCATAATCACACTTTTGATAAGTAACCTATAGCTTCAGAAGTGATCAATTGAAAACTACATTTGATAGTTTAAAAAAACTATAAAAACTACTTCAAATCCCTTAACTTACCACTGTTTTTATTTATTTCGCGACAATTTGTATTTATTACTTATCTCTATTTTATATGTTAATAACTATTTTGGAAAAAACCTTCATAATCACACTTTTGATAAGTAACCTATAGCTTCAGAAGTGATCAATTGAAAACTACATTTGATAGTTTAAAAAAACTAAAAACTACTTCAAACCCCTAACTTACCACTGTTTTTATTTATTTCGCGACAATTTGTATTGATTACTTATCTCTATTTTATATGTTAATAACTATTTTGGAAAAAACCTTCATAATCACACTTTTGATAAGTAACCTATAGCTTCAGAAGTGATCAATTGAAAACTACATTTGATAGTTTAAAAAAACTATAAAAACTACTTCAAATCCCTAACTTACCACTGTTTTTATTTATTTCGCGACAATTTGTATTTATTACTTATCTCTATTTTATAATGTTAATAACTATTTTGGAAAAAACCTTCATAATCACACTTTTGATAAGTAACCTATAGCTTCAGGAGTGATCAATTGAAAACTACATTTTATTGTTGAAATAACAAAAAAAAACGACTTCAAATCAACCTAAAAAATAGATTCAGGCGTTACTTTGCGGAAATCCATTGCAAAATACAAAGATGAAAATATTTAGTAACAAACTACGACGCTACGACGCTGATTACATTTTGTTAGAACTTATCGGAGAAGGTCTTGCGCGGAATTGTTACTAAATATTTTCATCTTTGTATTTTTCAAATCAACCTTTAACTAAAGAGCCTATACAACCTCAAGTTTTTGTGTAAAGGATAGACATAGGATTTTGCGTTCATAGGAGCGGGACAGGGTATGCCAAAACAACGCAACGTAAGCTCTAAAACCAGAATTTAGAGGTAACTTTGCGATTTTTTTCTATCTAGACAATTTTATGGAAACGTGTTTTCGAAACATAATATGATCGATAAATAAATAATGCTGGACAATTCACACAGCATTATCTAGCCCCAAGCTAAGCAGAGCTTGTGTTATGGGTACTAGATAACTGATATACATAGAATAATACAATACATAGATAGATATTTTTTATTATAAATAGAAAACGACCAGAACACCCTGAACAAATGTCTGCAGATCGTACACACATTTGTCCCGAGGTGGGAATCGTACCCGCAACCTTCTGCGTCGCAGGCAGACCTTCGCCCACCGCACCACATCGGTCGTCAATACATGTATCAAAATACATGTAGGTATCTATTTTATAAGTGTGTCATAATTTAATTGTTGTATTGTATTGTATAGTTGTTGTAAATAAATGTATTTCTTCTTCTTTTATTTGAAGTAGTATAAGCCATTAAGTCGAAGTAGGTTCGCTTTTTCGAGACAAGGACGAGCGAACACCGCGCGGTGAAGGTGAGAAAGGGAGGCAAGAACCGACCCGCGTGCAATTTCACTGCTTTTTATTGATAAATTTGATATTGCTCTAAAATAATACTCTTTCGCAAAAAAAATAACACTATGTTGCTCTTGAGTGTTTAGTTAAGTATTTTTTAGACGACATTTCATTAAAATATGTTAAATAACTAGCAAATGAAACGGGTTTTCCGTAGTAAAAATGAAAATTTAGAGGAAACTTTGCGATTTTTTTTTATCGAGTCAAGTTGAGTCTATCGTGATTCGACTTATATAACGCACTAACTAAAATCCTAAACTTTCGAGAATCATCAAAAAAGATTTAAAAAAATAGTGCCTTAAAATGGATTTTTCGTACAGACAAAATCTGGGTTTTGGGTAGCACTTCATCCGTAAACTATTTTTTTTTTTTCTTATGTTTAGATGAAAATACCCAATTACTACCTGAAATTCGCCATGACAATATCTGAAAATTATATCTTAACAGTTTTTGTCCATTCTCAACAACTCAAGTTACATTCATTGCTTCAAGGCATTGTTATCACGAACATAAAACTTATCAAATTGAGGTAACTTGGCCTGCCTATGTAGGTAGGTAGGTACTGTAAGTATACCACACTAACTTACCTTCCATACTGTGTTACTACTAACGAGGTAAGTAGGTATTTTTAATTGTTTCCCAGGCCATTTTGTGAAAAGGATAGGAATAGGATTTCGCGTTTATAGAAGCGAAACAGAGCAGAACACGTGTGCAAAAATCAATATTTCTTCTAAACTTTGACGACCGATGTGGCGCGGTGGGCGAAGGTCTGCCTGCGACGCAGGAGGTTACGGGTTCGATTCCCGCCTCGGGACAAATGTGTGTACGATCTGCAGACATTTGTTCAGGGTGTTCTGGTCGTTTTCTATATATAATAAAAAATATCTATCTATGTATTGTGTTATATTATGTATATCAGTTATCTAGTACCCATAACACCTCTGCTTAGCTTGGGGCTAGATAATGCTGTGTGAATTGTCCAGCATTATTTATTATTATTATTATTGGCTGGACCTGGCAGCAGTCTTAGTCGTCCTACACGACTAAGACTGCTGTCAGATGCTGGATGCGGCAAGCTGAAGACAGGGCGCTATGGCGCTCATTAGGGAGGCCTGACAGAGTTACTTTCTAATTTGTTTTTTTTCTAGTTTTTCAGAAATAAATAAATACGACATACAAAACCTGGTATTCGCACATAGCTAGAAGGAGAAATTACCTCCACATTGATATTTATTCTGTTGAGAGTCCAAGCGTTGTAGCTCTTATCTGTTCACGACAGATTTATTTACCCAAATATATCATTCAGTTTGCGACAAACATCTGAAACTTTTTAACTTTTTAATAGCATAAGAATTATTATTAAAGTTTTATGTTATTAAGAAATGAAATAAGTTCCCAAAAATTTTCGACTTCGGCGGGACTCTAACCCGCGCCCCACCCTTAGTACGGGTGTGCTCAAACCAACTAAGCCACGAAGTCTCAGTCGGTTTTCGTCGAAAATCTTTGGGACCTCTTACGGACTGTAGCGCCGGTGACTCCACCTACAGAGAAAACATTAAAGTTTCCAATGTTCAAAGACTAAAGTTACATTTAGTTCGTTTGACAGGTGTTTTATGTTATTCATTGTCATGTACCCATGTTTTTTACATTTCCCTTTTTTGTACAACATATTGTGTGTGGCTATTAATAAATTTCTTTATTCTTCTTTATTATTTATCTATTCTTAATAGGTATTAATGAATTTTGGCAAATTGTCTGAGTAAATTAAAATGTCCAAAACGAGTTGCAACGCTACACCAATCAACATTACAGGGCAAGGCAACCTTTAATATACGCACACAGACGTATCTAATTTTATAGCCACGCACACATTAACTACTAAGTACTCAAAATTCAACTTTATTTCAACCACTTAGAGCTTATATTGAGTGCTGTACATACGTCCTTATGGATCGCGGTTAAAATTAATGGTATAACAGAAGACTTGAATTGTAAGTATTGCGTACAGAACGGATGTTTTAAACTGTATTTAATAAATTATTATAATAATAATATTTTACTGTTAATAAAGAAATTAATAATAAATGATATCCATTTCAGTTAGTACTTAATTTTTTTATTTTCCTAATGTTATTAAGACTAAAATTGTAATGATAGGCACTCTTCTATCCTTTAGTTAGATCTATGGGGGCGAGGCTTAGCAAAAAAGTGGCCGAAATGAGTGCTTCCCCGTTCGACCCAAAAAAATTCTACCCAATAGGTATTTTGCTCCGTTCGACCCAAAATATTATACCCCGTTCGACCCAAAAAAAATCTACCCAATAGATATTTTGCTCCGTTCGACCCAAAATATTATATTTAAGTTCCCCTTTCTACCCACACCTACTTATTCCTTATTTCTATTGTTTAAATTCAAATAAATGAATGACACAGTGAAACACTAAACAGAAGGGTCAGCAGACAAAAAAAACCTATTATTAATATTTTTATTCATAAAATCACACACGGAGGGTTCCTTCCGTACCTAACATACATAACTATTTCGCTAAAAGAAATCTAAAAACTGATTTCTTAAAATTAAATAGCAAAAAGCCATCATGACGCGGTCACCCATCCAAGTAATGACCGTGCCCGACGTTGCATAACTTCAGTGATCGGTAAGTACCTAAGTACTCAACTTGGTAGGGATATTTAGACCCTTTAATAATTAAATTTATTTTATATTTATATTTTTCGTTATGGCGACAATAGTAATCTTACACTCTGTCCAACCAAATGTAAACCGTCTAACTATTACGGTTCAAGAAATACAGTCTCGACAAGGTTGAGCAAAAATAGCCAAAAGTAAATACGTTTTCTGTATAAGAGCCTTTTAATTTTAATATTTATTTATATTTAACATTTGATGTTACATTGAAATTAAAAATTCATTTATTCATTTTGTTTGTACATATAAGTAATTAATTAGTTATAGCGGCAAAAAAAATACAATTTCTGTGAAAATTGCAAATGTCTTCCTTTTGCGGTTCATGCGGATGAACACTGGACAGCGGAGGCTTAGTAGTAGGGTTCCATTGTCACTCTTTGGCAACGTAACCCTAAACACGATACAAAAAATAAACATAAGATGCAAATGCGCAATCCACTAAATTGGACAGTGACTAAATCAAGATCGTTTATTGTAAATAGCCGATTGTTGTAACTACATATTTGTAACTTTTAATATTTTTTTTCTCTAAATTTATCTTAATTTTTTGTGTGTAGGTAAGGTACCTAACGAACATACCATTATGTACTGTCTTTTGATTTTTATTTATGTTTTTATTATGTACTATAAGTGGAAACTTGTAATTAGCCCTCAGTAATACATCATGCATTTCAATCAGTGCGTCCTACCCGTCATGACCTACGGAGCTGAGACGTGGTCACTCACGGTAGGGCTGGTCCACCAGTTTAAAGTCGTCCAGCGAGCTATGGAGAGAGCTATGCTCGGAGTTTCTCTGAAGGATAGGATTCGCAACGAATACATCCGACAGAGAACCAAGGTTATCGACATAGCTCAAAGGATTAGCAAGCTGAAGTGGCAGTGGGCTGGCCATATTTCGAGAAGAACCTACAACCGCTGGGGTAAACGTGTTCTTGAGTGGAGACCGCGACTCGGAAAACGTAGTGTAGGACGCCCTCCTATCAGGTGGGATGACGATTTGCGAAAGACTGCTGGCAGATGCTGGATGCGGCAAGCTGAAGACAGGGCGCTATGGCGCTCATTAGGGGAGGCCTATGTCCAGCTGTGGACTGGTATAGGCTGATGATGATGATGATGTATCATGCAAGTTATCTTAAGTAAAGACCTTATTGTCAAATCATAGCTGTAAGTTTTCCGAAAATTCGTAAAATAAAATAAAAGTATCCTTTCTACATTTTATTTCTGTGTAGTAAGTACAAAATCGCAGAATTTATTCGAAGTGTCCAATGTGCAGCGTAACAACAAAGCGAACCAAATCTAATATCAGCTTCACGATTTGCTACTTTACCTCACTAGTGATTAGATCGAGAGTGGTATATCAACATCGGCTAAGTTCTATGATCTTTATTATGTTGGAATAGAGTTCAGTTTGAGCGATGCGTGGCATAGGAAGTGACGTAACAACCAATTACTAGTTTTTATTTATATTGTGAGATTTGAAATCGTTGATTCCATTGTCAATAGATTTATTTATTAAGGTACGAAGGGGAAAGATCGTCATTTGAGTTCGGGGTTAGTTTTATTCAATAAAAATAGCGCAAATGAATTAAAGCTGATAGATAACATAGCTCATATTAATTAGATGAGTAAGTTTTGTTAGTTGAGTTAAGTTTAGTGTTTTTTTAGCGAAGGGCGTTATGGCTCAAACTAATAGATACTTATAAGAATACTTTGACATAAACCCTCTAAAAATGAGATAAATATTGACATTGGATTTCTATTGTAATGTGATAGAAAAAGAACAATGTCTTTAATTTTGAATTAAATTCCAATAATAATTTAATTTTTGTATGTCCGAAAGAACAAACTGTTGAAGAATTTATAATAGTTCACAAGACCCTGTGTTACGCAGTTTACAAAAAAATATTCTTATACTAGGGATAGGCCTTTCTAGGTCCAGTAGTGGACTAAAATAGGCTGACGATGAGTAAGTTTAGGATGATATTTTTAACATTTATGTCTTAAAAACCACATTGTACCTTTAAAATGTAGAAATAAAAAATTAGCAACAGTCTGCAGTTAGCTCAACTGTTTCAGTTGTAAATACCTACTACATAGTTCTTTGTTACTATTCTTAGAAGTAGAAGAGAAGAAGTTGTAATTTCCTTTGTTAATAAAAACTTGAACATTAACTAATATTACTAAGAATAAAAGTTTGTTACTGCTGTGTTTTCGGCCGCGTTCTTTGCTTAATTAAATAAAACTAAGTAATAAATAAACTATTGATTTAAAACACCGTTCCTGCACAAAAAATCTGTAATCAATAATATTTTTATAGAATTTTATTATCAGTAGAATTTTATTACAGTGTAAAAAAAATAAGTAAACAGTTTCACAAAAATAGCAAACAAGCATGACATTTTTAGGAAAAAATTACGGTAATTTACTTAACTTTGCAGATTTTTAATACAATACAATTAGCTTTATTAACAGACAACAATGGTCCATATAAACAAATTAAACACTAACACAGTAAAAAAAAAAAAAAATAGAGAAAAAAGAAAAAACAAAGTACCTACGTGTAAACCAAATCCATAACTAGTTTCAATGGTGAAGAATGGGACAATCGTACTTTTCTGATTTATTTTAAATGCCGTAGAATATTATCGACGACCTCAGTGGCGCAGCGGGCGAGAGTCTGCCTGCGACGCAAGAGGTTGCGGGTTCGATCCCCGCCTCGGAACAAATTTGTGTACGATCTGCAGAAATTTGTTCCGTTGGTCTGGGTGTTTTCTATGTATAATAAAAAATATCTATCTATGTAATGTATAATATTACGTATATCAGTTATCTAGTACCCATAACACAAGCTCTGCTTACCTTGGGGCTAGATAATGCTGTGTGAATTGTCCAGCATTATTTATTTATTATTATATTGTGCACACGAAATAACACAAGAAAGAAAAGAAAGAATAAATAAATTTATTACCTTAAACACTACATATTACAACACAGATTACAATTAAACATAAGAGAAACTAAAAAATTAAGGCAATGGGAGTAATTTCAGCTTTTTGCTAAATACATTAATACAAGTAATGCATGTAGCGCTGTTTTTCAAATTACTCCTCTCGGGTAGGTCACCGAAAGGTTTATGTGATAGCGAGATTTGTAACGAACAATAAAATAAAATAAATGCATATATTACATGTGGTGACTTGGTGACGCTGCTACATGCGCACAAGTGTGGTACAACCAAACGCGTCCGTGCGTCGAATTCCAACCCCCTAAAACCGGAACGCATTAATTCCCTTGATTGCGGCATTGAGGGTGTGATTACACTCTATGCGATCCTGCGAAGCTTTGACAATTACATTGAGAACCATCTTTAAATTTATTTCTACAACGAAGTATCCTGATTATTTAATTCATAACTTTAAAGGGGCCATGGAATCTATATTAATGTAGATATAAAAAAAAGCTAGTTTCATAAAATAAATAAATAATGCTGAACAATTTACACAGCATTATCTAGCCCCAAGCTAAGCAGAGCTTGTGTTATAGGTTCTAGATAACTGATATACGTAATACAACAAATTACTTTTTATTATTTATATATTTTTTATTATCCATAGAAAACGACCAGAACACCCGGAACTCTGTCTTTAATAATTTTTTTTGTATAAACATTCGCGTACCTGACGCAACGCAATGGTTTCGACTTTCGACGGAAGATCAGCGTTGTAGTTGCTGTAACTTGTAGCTACAACATAATGCTGAGTCGACGCGGTTTTGTATTGTAGCTATAAGGTAAGTACTTACATATTTTGTAAGTGGGTATTATTTCATAAGTAGTCATGTTTTGTTGTTAATTTATGTTAATTTTAAGTAAGTACATAATGTTAATGGTTACCAGCTACAAATAAAGTAATTCTTATTCTTATAATGTAGTACCCGTTCGAAGCCGGGGCGGGTCGCTAGTATATATATTTTGTCCAGTACTTGGCCGGACACAACAATTTTTATTCTGTATAACTCTAACATACGCTGTGATGAGTTATGGTATAACCTTGGCCTCATTGCAAGTTGTGTTATCAAGTTATCATGGACAAGTAACGCTTCGTCGGCATTTGGATGTCTTTAGGACTAGAGCGCCTCTCGGTTTCACCCGCGTAGTTCCCGTTCCCGTGGGAATTCCGGAATAAAACGTAGCCTATGTCACTCCCTGAAAAGTAAGCTTTCTAATGGTGAAATAATTTTTGAAATAGCTTTAGTAGTTTTACGTTTTTTAGTTACATACAAAAATACATCTTTCCTCTTTATAATTATTTTAGTATTGACATAGATTTGTTGCGGACTTTAAGGAGAAGGTTCTACATAAATTCGGCTGTATGCTTGATAAATAATAAATAAATAATGCTGGACAATTCACACAGCATTATCTAGCCCCAAGCTAAGCAGAGCTTGTGTTATGGGTACTAGATAACTGATATACATAATATTATACATTACATAGATAGATATTTTTTATCATACATAGAAAACGACCGGACCAAATACATGCAGATCGTACAAATATTTGTCCCAAGGCGGGAATCGAACTCGCAACCTCTTGCGTCGCAGGCAGACCTTCGCCCATCGCGCCAAAGAGGTCGTCAAAATAAATAAATAAATAAGCTTGAAAGGGTAACAGACAGACAGATAGAGTTACTTTCTGTTTTGTTATTATAAGTAGTTTGAGTTTTAAAATAAGCAGCGGAATAAATATATTATAAACGAGTTTATATCAGTTTTGGCTGCGACTGTACGCTCTTTAAAGTAATGCCAATATT
The DNA here is from genome assembly GCA_946478455.1 of Eupithecia vulgata. Taxonomy (NCBI): domain Eukaryota; kingdom Metazoa; phylum Arthropoda; class Insecta; order Lepidoptera; family Geometridae; genus Eupithecia; species Eupithecia vulgata. Next base: position 2,901,877 of record OX297887.1, on the reverse strand, counting down.
CTGAGAGGCGTAGGTGGGTGATAGCGTCAGCAGAAACATTTGGGGTTCATGGATGAGGAAAATCAATACAAGATTTATTTTACAGGAGATTGAGTTTAGATTTATGTGGTGGTAACAAGGGATAAAAATAAAATAATAGAATATGGAATATTATATGGAACTGTATAGTTACCTCCTTCATGCATAGTCGGGTAAAAAGACTCACTCTTAGCATGGAACTCAAGCTCATTTTTGCACAGTCGGATCAAAAAGACTCACTAATGAATGGAACTCTATAAAAGTGAGTTCTTACTTGCACAGTCGAATAAAAAGGCTCACTCGAGTGACTTATATCTTGCACAGTGGGGCAAAAAGGCTCGCTCATCATCATCAGCTTATACCAGTCCACTGCTGGACACAGGCCTCCCCTAATGAGCGCCATAGCGCCCTGTCTTCAGCTTGCCGCATCCAGCATCTGCCAGCAGTCTTACGCAAATCGTCATCCCACCTGGTCGGAGGGCGTCCTACACTACGTTAGCCGAGTCGCGAAAAAGGCTCACTAGTAGCAAGGAACTTCATAAAAGTGAGTTCGCTCGTGTAAATTATTTTGTACGCTGTTTTTGCCAACGCTACCACAACGGCTGACTTCGATTTCAGATGGCTCACAGAGCAAAATAATAAAAGAGTACATTCCGATTCAACAGTGAAATACGAAAACTAAAGTAACTTGGAATAATTAAGTTTTGTCATTTGGAGTACGCAGTACCAGAGCAACTCGATTAGATAAAAGCATAGTATACTTTTATCTAATAGTTACGTATTACGTAACTATTATCGACGACCGCTGTGGCGCGGTGGGCGAAGGTCCGCCTGCGACGCAGGAGGTTGCGGGTTCGATTCCCGCCTCGGGACAAATGTGTGTACGATCTGCAGGCATTTGTTCAGGGTGTTCTGGTCGTTTTCTATGTATAATAAAAAATATCTATATAATGTCAAAAAACTCAAACTCGATAACTTTATTTCTTTAGGCTTACAAAATAAGCACTTAGATAAGTCAAATTTAATACTATAAACAGGTTTATAAATAGTCATTATTATCAAATAAGAAATATGATGTTATTGATTTTATTCGCTTCAATTTTTTGTCCTATTTATTATATTATATTATGTATATCAGTTATCTAGTATCCATAACACAAGCTCTGCTTAGCTTGGGGCTAGATAATGTCGTGTGAATTGTTCAGCATTATTTATTTATTAAAGCAAAAAAATATAGGTTGCGTTATTCGAGATTTGAGACCAAGAAATTTTGATAAAGTTCGATTTTCATCACCCAAACCTCCGCAAATTTTGCTGACAAGATGGCGTTATGTGAAATGTGCAATGAATAAAAACAGTAAAAAAAAGGAAATAAAATAACAATTTCCACTTAACACGTTAGATTTGCTCAAGAATGCTATAAATCAATATTTTATTACTTTCCATTAAACAATTATAAAAAAAAATTATGTGAAAGTATTTTACTGTCCATTAACAGTCGTTTGGGTTTTTGTTTTTTGACGTATTTGGATTTAGCGTTCCGTCGTGGTTTCAAAAACACGCTGAACGATTTTTATTATCATGTTTGAGAAATTTTGAGTGTATCACTGAAACTGTTTTCACCGTTTAGTTGATAAGAAAACTTTTTATGTGACCCGAGGTATGCATTCAGAAAAACTTATTAAACTTTGACGACAGTTTTTTTTTCATTGTCAATAGACATTCATTTTACCACGATCTCACCTGATGGCTCAGAATAGAGGTCGACTGTACTGAACCCTTCTAAGCTGTGTTCTCTCGCGCTTGTCCAAAAATTTTATTACAAATATAAAATAAATAGTGAAAGTCAATTAATCTTAAAGTTATTCTAGAAACACATTTCTTCTGGCAACGATAGAATAAAGCAATATTCTTTTGAAACTGTTATTTTTACCAAACGTAATTTCGTTGTATTTATAAGACTTCAGTTACAAATTTGTCAAAAATTAAAAGTGTGTTCCAATTTAACTCTTTGAACAGTTATACGTCTTAGCTTTAAATTTTTGTAACCATAATTAATTCTTAGAAGTTTTTTTTTTAGTTTAGGGTCGACCCTAAGATTTACTCAAAAAGTATTACCAATAGCTCCATCCATTTCATACTCGTAGAAACTACGTTTATGCGAGCGAGGAGGGTTATTTTTTAGGTATTTATTTACATCGATAGGAAGGTGATAGGTATTATCAGATATCAAATGCTATGCTCGGGGTTTTCTCTACGTGATAGAATCCGGAATATGGACATAGCTCTCAGAACGTGGCTTAAAGCCACGTTTTCACTAGGGGACATTTGTCTCGCGACCTTGTCGCCCGACACGAAATGTACGTGTCCCGCGACATGTCGCCCGACGTCGTCGCTTGCGACATTTACGGGTTGCAGGACTTGTCGCTAGCTGACGCTCTGCGAGCGTCGACACGCGCGATCTTCATGCATGTCCCTCGACAGTCGCCCGACAGCCTTTGAGTAGTGAGGACGCGTGTCGCTTTGTGTTTAAGCTGTTGTAAGCTGCCCTGAACAACACTACCTCCTCGGGCGACATACTGTTCACTAACTGGCTAGTGTGAACAAGTCATATGTCGAGGGACAAAGTTGCAGAGACAAACTACGTGAATGTCGGACGACTTGTCTCCGCGACATGTCCCTAGTGAAAACGTGGCTTTAGCAAGCTGAAGCGGCAGTGGGCAGGTCATATAGCTCGCAGAACTGATAACCGTTGGGGAGTAAATGTTCTCGAGTGGCGGCCGCGATGCAACCAGAAACGGAGTGTTGGGTTGGGAGACCAGCAACTCGATGGACTGACGACATCGTAGCGGTCGCAGGAAGTCGATGGATGGAGGCGGCGAGGGACCGCTCTATGTGGCGTCGTATGGGGAGGCCTATGTCCAGCAGTGGACGTATATGGGCTGACATGATGATGATGATAGAAATCAAAATACATACTTTACGAGTACGTATTGTGAATTAGTCAATTTCTGTCTAATGATGGTTGACACACAATTTTAATACGAGAACCACTTATTTTACTTTTAATAACATAGAATATTACGTCATTAAGGGCGTATACTACCTGGAATGAACTCAATCAGATCTCCATATATTCCAAAATATTAAATATTTAACTTTAAAATGTATATAATTATGGTAAAGTTCAGAACTTACTCTATCGATCATATGTTTCGAAAACACGATTCCATACAATTTTCTCGATGGAAAAAAATAGCAAAGTTACCTGTAAATTTTTACTAAAACCCATTCTAACTCGATGCTAAAACCTTAATTTCTCAATAAATACAGAAGTTAAGATCTTGAAACTAAGCATGGTAATTACAATAGAACTGAGTAAAAAAAAACATTTTATATGTTTCGGTTTTTTTAATTTAAAGTCCTAATTAATAGATAATCTAAAACTAGATTTTTGGGCTTGTCCTGCTATGCTCTGTCTCGCTCCTATGAACGCGAAATCCTATATCTATCCTTTTCACAAAAAATTGCGCTTGTAGGCCCTTATCAACTACATAGACGTTGTGTTGCGTAGAACGCTGGTTACAGCTATTATCTGCACAAATAAAATAAAATAAAACTTAACATTTTTATAACAAAATTACTTCCTTTTAAGTTTTAGTGGTCACGGTCATCTATAACTCCGCAGATTCTCAATTCGAATTCAGAACAAAACTATGAATTATTCTATTTATTTTATTCAAATGTTGGCATCATTAAAAAATATAATCGGGCAGGTTGGCAGCCCTGGGCTGTGGAGCGCCGCGTCACTGGTAAATAATTGCTAAAGTGAAAAACTGTGGAGACGACGGTTTCGAAAATAAAATTCCTTATCAATAAGTTTTTGTTGTCTTATCTAAAAACTATCTCAGTTTGACGAATTCATTACGGATGTCAGCAGCTTATACTATACTAGACTATATTATCTACAAATAAGGTTCTTAGTTAACTCGGTTACATCCGTAATGAACTTTTAATTTATTTATTTATTTATTCTTTATTGCACGAGAAAAAAACAAAATACATACATAAAACATTAAATTTGAAAAAATATGGCAAAGGCGAGCTTAACCCTAAAAAGTTAATCTTCAGTACAGTTCTTTATTTTAAGAAAACAAATTACATTTCAAGTAGTTATACATATTTAAAATATAGCTTAGTACTACTTAATATTAAAAAGATATAACTTAGAATTTTTGTAATCTTACCAGAAGTGTTTCAATAAACGTGGATCTACCAAAACGGTTTCCTCAAATTTGTCAAAAAGGAACTCATCGAGACTGTAGTATGCCCTGTCCACTAAGACTCTCTTCAGTTGTTAGTGAATCGTTTCTATACTACAATATGCCCATGCATATATGTATATTATAAACCCAAACTCTTCCCGTGGATGTCGTAAAAAGCGACTACGGGACATACACCGGGGGGCGGGCAGCAGCGCCTCTTGCAGAATATCTACCACCGAACTGTGATCCCACCCGCATGCTAAGCGTGGGGGTTATGGGCATTACAAGAGATAAGAAATCAGGAGGAGGCCTGCGTCCAGCAGTGGACCATAATAGGCTGTTGAGGTGAGGATATAATACATTATCATCGTTTGTTATGGCCATGACATCGTTTGTTGTCTCTACCTAAATAAAATATAATTATGTACTCAGGAGCCATTATATTCCTAATTCTGATATTTTTACGGGAGGATACTTGGACGGTGACTTTTTCTAGGCGATCTTTAGCAACAGTGCATTAGCCATTAATCGCACAACTCATACAGCAAAGTTTTATGAGTAAAGACGATTCACCCCGCTTTTATACATCAGCTCTGATACAAATTTCACGCTGACTGTACTGACATGTAATATACCTTATATGGGTTTTTATCAGATTATCTCAAAAAATTCTTTGGGTGAGTACCTACTCCAAATTGACAACATTATCATAGCACTATTATAATGGATTGTGTACTGTTTCAAACAAAAATGTTACAGTTGAGCTGAGTATATCTGGCGGGTCGTAAATATTCGAGTGCGGTGCGCCACCTACTTATACCAATATATTTACGAGTCGCCGGCGCAGCGCATGGCCGCCGGGTCAAAACGAAAATGCTTTCATAAACGAGGCGACGAGTGTTAATATTTCAATAATAACGAAAAATAAAAATAAACTGTCAAAACTAACACGTGATCCGGATTGTGAAAAACAGTCTCTTTTATATTTTATATATTTATTTAACAATTCACAGTTAAATTTCATAACAGGTGACTGTTAACTCTATACGATTTTTTTATTCAGGGTCAGTGTTTTTCGGTCAAAATATTGTTGAAACTTTAGTCGACAACAAAGAATACCTAACAAACAATTCCCATTTGTTTATCAGATGGTAATTTTTTTGGGTAGCAACAATTGACAAACATTATAACAGTATGTATATCTTCAATAAATGCACATAACCTTAAAACCTTCTTTCACTTTATTACTCGCCAGTACATAGCTGTTATCAGTTATTGGTATGGTATGAACTGTAGATAAGATAACTAACGGCTGTTAAAGATATTCGTACAATTCGTTGAGCTGCGTTTATTTCGTCTATTATTATCTGAGGAAAATGTTAGTAGTAAAAATATTTCGTATAGAGGCATTACATACGTAATTACCAAATTACGTACATACTTCGGTTCCTAATTCAACCGGTTTTATGATTTCTAGTTAGGTGCATTGTTTAATTTGCAAATCACTCTAGCTAACAACTTTTGCATTGCACCCCATAGGTATATATTGTCTTAAATTAGCTACAAAGTTTAAATAGAAGTTAACTTCTACATAAGTTATATTTAACTTTGTTATTTTTAACCCACGCATCTAAAGCTAAAACTAATTAAATACCAAGCTCTTATGATTCAAACAAGAGTAAAAAACAATTGGCCACAAATCCTGTCCGAGGATAACAAAGGTCATGATTTGGAATCATTACTACACAAATCGAATAATATCATTCAAAACAAAAACCTAAATTTATAGTATTAAAGCGACTCCACAGCGTTCTATGTTTAAAAGTCGTCACATGGCGACGCGGGCCGAGTGTATTGTGCGGAGGACGCCACCGGTCTTGATACTTGTAATTATTATTATTACTTTTTAGAATTTTCATTATTATTGTTTCTGCAAAACTATTTTGGCAGATTTATTGTTCGATTCTTATGTTTTACACGTAAAGCCCTGTCTATTTCAAATAACGTTATTATTTTATCAATATATTATTATAAGGTAAGGAGTAAATTAAATGTTTTGTTTTTTATGTTTTTAAATTTATGTACCGCATTCTCCAACAAAGCGATTATCAGTCATCGAATTCAAAACGGAGGGTTTTGAAAGCATCAAAGCTCTATATAACCATACATTTACCGCTTTAATTATTTCTAAGTAATTACAAACCAATCCCTGTAATTCTTTCAAATCAATTAATTATTATTCATTATAAATTCAATTACACGATATCACAGGACCATAATTATTTCGATTATCATACGATTATGAAAATTAATAATTAAACAGATATGACGCCACCAATAACAATGGCGAATCATGAATACAAACTAGTACAAGTAATTAGGTATTAAAATTCACACATTCGTCCATCGTCCATTCAACACAAATTAAGGCTAATTACACGACAAACTTTTTGAACCCAAATATCAAGACAGCTTGAGCGCAGTGTAAAAATCCCATAGAGTCTACAAAATTACTCTTCAAGTAGCGCAGCGGATTCTCACGGTTATGTCGACGGTGTAAGAGTCAATTTAGCCTGCGAGTGGAAAAGCAATAGGTATTGGTGTATGGTACAAGTATAAGCAAAATAAGACTTTTTTTAACGTTTCGAGAACAAAGGATTATCGAAATCAATTATTTAACGATAACCTAGCGTGCATAACATTGTAATATATTTTTGTGTAAGTAAATTTTACTTCGTTTTGAAAGAAGTCGCTAAAGATAGAAACACTTAATATGAATTATTAACCAAGTCTCAAAATGAAAATAATTTGGCGTGTATTAAAACAACTACATTTTACTTCGTTTTGAAAGAAGTCGCTAAAGATAGAAACACTTAATATGAATTATTAACCAAGTCTCAAAATGAAAATAATTTGGCGTGTATTAAAACAACTACACATAGACTTCAAATTCCTGAATAATGAAAATTGATTTGGAAGTAGTTTAACCTTAACACTTCGATAGCTAATTTTTCAAATGGCGGCAAGTGTATAAAATTCGAGTCTTATTTACCTTTTGTATACGCCCGGAGCCATGGTAACCATTTTGTTGCCAGTGATTGGGAAAATTGTGCCATGGAAACTATTTTGTTGCCAGTGATTGGGAAAATTATCATGACATTGTGATGATGATTTAGATAGGTACATTTTACGGGGCGCACATATGTAATTAAATTCCTCGAGGTCAAACTTAAATTTTATGAGACCTACAAATCAACCTTTGCATTTGTATAACAACGAAAGAATCATCAAGCTGTATCAATAATTGGCGAAAATATCACCGAAATTGTAGTTAGTCGTAATTTTTTAAAGTATAATGTTGTTTTATTTGCTTCGCGGGATAAACACTAATCACACGGGAAAAAAAATGTATGGGACCATTTCTAGATCGAGCGACGTAAATAGTACGAGTGATTCTCACGAATACGTCTGACTGAATTGATCAGCTAAGTCACAAAAACGTCACGCTCGGTTAGGTTACGCTAAATCGTTTTATAAGTTTGCGCTTCAATCGTGTAGTGCTTAATACTAAGCTAATTTCATTATGTTGGTACACTATTGTAATCTACGGTTTTTATATTTTATCGATCCCGCTACAGCTTGTGCCATAAACATCATCTCAACAGTAATTTCATCCATGAAATAGTTGGCGCTACCAAATAGGGATTAGAGTGAGACAACAAGAGAAACAGAGCGAGTGTGAGCGAGACGACCGATCGGTTGTTCGTAGAAGCACGCTCTCGATTTTTGAGGTTTCCTACGTTTAGGGTTCCGTAAAGGGTTAGATGATTAGCATTTTTCAGTTTTCAATGAAAATAGGTCAATTAAATGTTTGCACAATTTGGATCTATGATAGCGCCAAAATTTGGTAGCGAGTCTAATAGTCATAGGTAGGTTCGGACATTCCATCTAAGTAGAAATTTAAAAATTCATTTAATTTTGATTAATAATTTAAGTACCTTTAAGTTATTAATTTCTTTTAAACTAGCATTTATAGGCCGAGGTTTAGGGATGACCTAATTTTTTCTGTTAACACTTATTGTATTTTATTACTTTATTTTATTTATTCTATTGTCAGATATCGAAAACTCAATAACATTATTTCTAAACTCACAAAATAAGCATTCAGACAAGTCAAATTAAATACTTAAAAGGCTGTTTCAATATAAGTCATCATCATCATCCGCAGCCAGATTTTACTCACTGCTGGATACCTCCCCAGCTTGCGCCATCCACCACCGTCCTGTGCTAACCGCCTCCATTGACGCCCCTCATTGTATAAGTAGTCATTATCATTACTATCAAATAAGAAATAAGATGTTATTGATTTTATTTATATCAATTTTTTTTATCCACTAGTGGAAGAAGCGAAAAATAAACCACCAGTAAGTTCCACTAGTAACTTCAACCAATTTCGAAGTATTCTACGATAATGGCGGTAAGGGTTCAATTCTCTGTTGCTATTGGTTACCATCATGTCAACCTGCAGCGACAGGTTAATACAGAATTACTATGACCAGAGCGATTAGACTTAAGAAACACGAGGCTATACCTACTTAAATATTTAAGTCAGTACTATGTATATTCTGTGCCGATGCTTGCTTTTTAGTTCCCAGTCACAAATTACTATGAATTTCATAGAAATTATTTTCTTGTGTAAAAATTTAAACAACTGGAGTAATACAATAATAAATCTAGCTGAATTCTAGATCAAAACATAAGTTACATCAAAACCTCAAAACTAGAAATTCGGTTTAAAGATATTTATATTTCTCACATAAGACAGAAGTGCTTTTAAAATGAGCTACAATATTAAAATAATGCTTATAGTTTAATATGTTATTTTGGCTCCGGGGCCGGTATATTATTTTATAGTATGTTATTATTATTATTAAAATCAAATCAGAAATTACTTATTTGTAAATGTAATTTTAATCTTTATTCTAAATGGGAATATTTCAACTAACAGAGTTTTATTTCTGACTTCTTTATTCAAATGAATAAAATTAGAATCAAAATAGCATTTTGTTCCCTATTATTTTTTAGTTTTAAGTGACTATTTCTTTGACTTTTCAATACGGTCATATGGAAATAAATATGTACAGAACCCATTGATGTATCGCACGCTTGCGCTGCCTTGTTTGTCCTTAGCTGTTTTTTTGATAAGATCAAGATAGTAGTTTTTAATGCTTGTCGAGTTGTTATTATTTATTTTACTTACTTTACGGCATTTTCAAAGTTATTGCCCGCATTTTGAGAGGTTAATAGTTTAACCCCTTTTAAGCTGAACGTTGTTGACGACGCAAGAATCAACCTCTCCCCCCACCCACCAACTCGGACCGCGTATGTCGTAAGAGTTTTTCAATTTTACTAATATAGAAGGGAGATAGGGTAAACTTGTCAATAAATAAATAAGCAAATAAATTATGCTGGACAATTCACACAGCATCATCTAGCCCCAAGCTAAGCAGAGCCTGTGTTATGAGTACTAGTTATAGGGTTATTGACGACCTCTGTGGCGCGGTGGGCGAAGGTCTGCCTGCGACGCAGAAGGTTGCGGGTTCGATTCCCGCCTCGGGACAAATATTTGTACGATCTGCAAGTATTTATTCCGGGTGTTCTGGTCGCTTTCTATGTATAATAAAAAATATCTATCTGTGTATTGTATTACATTATGTTTATCAGTAATCTAGTACCCATAACACCAGCTCAGCTTAGTTTGGGGCTAGATAATGCTGTGTGGGTCACGACCCCCAGTAATGGGGAAACGACGCAAGAAGAAGAATGCTGTGTGAATTGTCCAGCACTATTTATCTATTTATTTAGGTACTTTCTCAACCCGTGAGATTCGTAGGAGGCGACTAAGGGACATACACCGGGGGCGGTCAGCGCGCTTCTTGCATGATACATCTACCACCGAACTGCATGCGCATGCCCAGCTTGGGGATTATGGGCATTACGCCCCCATGAGATGAAAACCAATAAGGCTTGCGTCCAGCAGTGGACTATTATAGGATAAGTACTACAATGGTCCACTGCTGGACGGATAGGATTCTTAATTCAATATGAGTATGGATAACATTTTAAAGCTACTTTTTAATTAATTCAATACATTACATAGAGATAAAAATAAAATAATGCTGGTCAATTCACACAGCATTTTCGAGATATTTTTTATTAAACATAAAATATACCCAGAAACGCCAAAACAAATATTTGCAGACCGTACTAACGTTTGTTCCAAAACGGGAATCGAACCTCCTGCGCCTTCGCCCACTAAGCCACATCTACCGTATGGCGTAGCTTAGCTCATTAATAGTTTTGATAGATTTGTTTAACCAATTACTCTACGAAACTATCTTCAAAGGATTACGGGTGGTTACGGACAGATTTGGATCTTTTGATTCGGTATTTCGGACCGCCATTTTGTAACACGAGAAAATATTCCGTCATTGAGGACTTTAGTGATTTGGGTGCACGTAACTTCGCTTAACTCTTAAGGGGGGGGGGGGGGGTATAGAACGCCATTTTGTGAATAGGATAGACGTAGGATTTCGCGTTTAAAAGAGCGGGATAGAGCAGGGCGGCGTCAAAAATCAAGTTTTTGCTGATTAATCTATTAAAAGACATTTGATTGCAAAAAAAGCCAAAGATGACCTGGGTATTCATTTATTTAATATGGTGATGAAAATAAAACGTCTTGTGTTTGATAGTTTAGAAGAAAAAATGTAAAAACTAAGCAAACAGATGGCACTTTGCACAATTATTTCTTTTATTTAAAAGTTTTTTTTTTTCATTTTCGAAAATAATCTATGGGATACAATCTGTGGTTAATGCTGTTGGTTGTACATTTAGGATCACATTGACTAAGAATATTATTTAATAAGTCTGTATTGCACAATTGTTATTTGTCCTAAATAAATAAAAATAGATGTTGCCTTGTATCCCATAGGTTATTAGGTATTTTTTTCAAAGCTTTATCGTTATAGATGACGAAGATTTTTTTTTTAATGTAACCCTAATTGCCCATTACACATCTACCGCCTTAACTGACGCCGTCAATATAGCATCTACACGTTACGAGTTAAAGCTCATATTTGAATGCACATTTTTATACTGTGCTGTAGCGACGCCTTATCTGCAACAACCTTCATTCACTAATTTTTTGCTGCAATGTATTCCTGTGTGTTGCTCGTACCGCTTTTAGTAAGTGACCTAAAGGGTGTTTTTGTACTCACCTCCCCATGTTGGTTTCTGCCATCCGGTGTGTTCTCAGGCAGGAAGTAAAGCCGCAGGCTCACCAGGGTCTGCTCGGAGACTCTGTCCCTCCATAGGAGTTGGAGTTCACCTGCAAAGATATTCTTTGACTTTGTGGGTGCTCCACACTCATGCGAGAATCTCGCGAGAAAGCGAGAAAACCACGAGAAACTGAATTTGGAAGCGATACGCATAATCTTCGCAGGTTCTGGCCTTGTTCTATGTTGACTCCTGAACTGTAACATCGACTCATGGCGTGTAAACTCGACTCACCGATGGAAACAAGCTCGGAATCCTGCCATATCCTCACGAAGAAGAAGTCGCCGATCGCTATGATGCGTTCTTTGGGTCCTGACAGCCTCAGAGCTTTGTAGAAGGTGTACTGGCCATGGTGACCGCATGGTTGGCCCACCACCTGAAAGAGAACATGACACTATTACAATCAAATAGTACAAACAATATCCCAGTGTCTTGGGCACGCTTCCAACTGGTATTGCTATGGATCAGTTGAGCTACCTGTAGATTGTTTGTAACAGTTTGCAGTTAGCTCAATTGTTTCTATTGTAAATACAAATTTTAATTTAATTCTATTATAAGATTGTAATTTTCTTTCTTAATAAAGTAAGAAACAATAGAAATTAGGAATAAGTAGGTGTGGTGGGTAGAAAGTGGCACCCATAAAGGAAAAGATGAAAGAGAACTGACTAAGAATAAGGTACGGTCACGTAATGCGTAGAGACGAAAACCATATGACCAAGAAAATCCTTTCTCTCGGAACCGAAACCGTCAAAAGCAGACCAGGCAGACCCCCAACTACTTGGATTGGAACCGTCCAAAAGGATATGAAGACGATGGGTGTAAGCCCTGAACTAACACAAAAGCGCCCGGTGTGGCGCACGAGGACTAGGAGGGCCGACCCCAACAGAAATGGGACATAAGGCCAGGGCAAAGAAGAAGAGGAAGTGGTGTTCACCTTTCTAGGTGAAGCTCCTCTGAAACCCTTTCGCTCCAAACACCTGTCCACTCTTCTTCCTTGTATGGCAACTCATTTACTGTGCGGGCTGTCCAGCTATGGAATGCATGGCCACATGGCCAGTCACTGTAAGGTGTGCAAAGTCACTACCAATTTTCAAGCAAAAGGTAAAGGAACACTATTTGTCCTGTTGTCACTGAATACGTTATTGTTTCCATACACTATGTAAGTAGATATTTAGTATATAATATATTTATAGGTATATTGTAAATGTAAGTATTTATTAAGAAAGAAATAAACAATCAAATAACAGAATTAAATTAAAACTAGTATTTACAATAGAAATAATTGAGCTATCTGCAAACTGTTGCAAACAGTCTATAATATAATATATATTATATGGTATGTTATTCTATTATTTGATTATAATTACCTTTCTTAATAAAGAATATTTATAGGTTAGTTAGTATGTATGTATTTTTTTAATTAAATAAATAAATAATGCTGGACAATTCACACAGCTGACAGCATTGTATTATATTATAATGTAGGTGTGTGTTTATATTATTGACGACCTCTGTGGCGCGGTGGACGAAGGTCTGCCTGCAACGCAGGAGGTTGCGGGTTCGATTCCCGCCTCGGAACAAATGTGTGTACGATCTGCAGGCATTCATGTTCAGGGTGTTCTGGTCGTTTTCTATGTATAATAAAAAATATATATCTATGTATTGTGTTATATTATGTATATAAGTTATCTAGTACCCATAACACAAGCTCTGCTTAGCTTGGGGCCAGATAATGCTGTGTGAATTGTCCAGCATTATTTATCTATATATTAATACTAGCAGCGCCTCGCGGTTTCACCCGCCGTTGTTCCCATTCCCGTGGGAATTCCGGGATAAAATATAGCCTATGTGTTATTCCAGACTATAATCTATCTCTGTGCCAAATTCCATCTAGATCCGTTCAGTAGTTTTTACGTGAAAGAGTAACAAACATCCATCCATCTATACTTACAAACTTTCGCGTTTATAATATTAGTAGGAAAGGTATTTATAGTTAAAGGATTACGAGTATTTATACAGATTTATTCCGTCCGAAAAAATCTACGAAAAGTAACAAATATTTGGTGCGTCGCGTCGACAGGAATCGAACCCGCAACCGCATCCTTCTACCGCTACGCTATAGAGGTCCTCAAAAAGGAATACCTACTTAGTTCGATTTAATATGAGAAGTTTGATTATTTATTACTTAGTTACGAATTCAATCATCATCATCATCAGCCTATATTAGTCCACAGCTGGACAGGTTTCCCCTAATGAGCGCCATAGCGCCCTGTCTTCAGCTTGCCGTATCCAGCATCAGCCAGCAATGCCAGTCTTTCGCATATCGCCACCTGGTTAGAGGGCGTCGTATACTACGTTTGCAGAGTCCCGGTCTCCACTCAAGAACACGTTTACCCCAGCGGTTGTCGGTTCTTCTCATGAATTCCTTGAATTTAGATTAATCTACAGGAATTTGTGGCAGTAAAATAAGTTTAACTAAAATTTACAAATTTTTATACAAATTTGATAACGAAACATTTAGTATTACACAATGCTACAGTAATTTTCGTCTTGTCGACGTCGATATAAGTTTTCTGGGCAGTAAACAACTTTTATTTCAAAATCTCATGAATTTCGTTATAGCCGAATGCACGAGTTAGCAACAATCAACTCCGGATGTGGCCGATTTCTAATGTACCGTCGGCAGAAACATTGATTTTATATTATGCTCAGAATGACCCCGTTTTAACAAATTTGAAAATAAAATAATTATTGTTTTGTTTCTGTACCTAAAAGATAATTAAGTAGTAGTAGTAAGTAATAATAGGGTCCCGCCCTATTACTAAGACTTCGCTGTCCGTCTGTCTGTCTGTGCGTCTGTCACCAGGCTGTATCTCATGAACCGTGATATTTAACAGTTGAATTTACAGGTGATAGATAGATAGATAGAAAACACTTTATTGTACCACACAAACATAAAATACAATACAAAAGGAAATACATGAAATATAAGAAGTACAAAGGGCGGCCTTATCGCTTTAAGCGATCTCTTCCAGGCAACCTTGGGATGGACTGGACATAAAAGAACAATATAGACGGTGGCATTTGAGTGATATGAAAATAAAATAATAACATTAAACATACACTACTTACCATAATACCTAACATGCATATACTACTTACTAATGATAAACTTACATACACATAAAAAACTAGTATTTTTTGTGGGTAGGTGATGTATTTCTGTTGCCGCTATAACAACAAATACTAAAAAATTGAATAAAATAAATATTTAAGAGGCAAAAATATATGTGATACGCTGGGAATAGTGAGTGAGACGTTGGGAATATGAGTCTCGCGTGAGACGTGGGCATTAATCGCTTGATATCTTTTACACAGAATACTACTTATTTTTTTGTGGAACGAATTACATATTCATAAATTTAATAAATGCCTAGGTAGGTAGGTACCCTACCACTGAATAACTTTCGTTAGATGGAATGTTTTTATTTATAAAAATTACTATACTAAAACAGTGTACAGTGCCAGTGCGGTACTGCTGTCGAACAGCTCGGTCATCACGGATTATCGTGTACTAGGGCTGCCGGTCGGATATCTCGTCATGCCAGCCTGAACGACATCATCCGGCGGGCCTTTACCACCGCTAACGTACCAGCTATTCTCGAACCGAATGGTCTGTTGCGTGACGATGGTAAGAGGCCTGACGGCATGACTCTAGTCCCATGGGAGTTGGGGAGGCCTATTGTGTGGGACGCTACATGTGTCGACACACTCGCGCCTTCCCATCTTCCTAGGACTTCCGTGAGGGCTGGTGCGGCGGCAGATTTAGCCGAAGATCTCAAGAGGCGCAAATATGCAGGTCTCGACAGAGCCTACACATTTGCTCCCCTAGGAGTCGAGACCCTAGGTTCGTGGGGTACCGAGGCTCTCCGGGTTTTCAAAAAATTATCTGAGCGTCTGGTCGAAGCGACGCGTGACCCGAGAGCTGGTGAGTATCTGGCACAGCGCATCAGCATTGCTTTGCTATACAGCGGGGCAATGCAGCCAGTGTCTTAGGCACGCTTCCAACTGGTATTGATATGGATCAGTTGAGCTACCTGTAGATTGTTTGCAACAGTTTGCAGATAGCTTAATTGTTTCTATTGTAAATACTAGTTTTAATTTAAATTTGTTATTTGATTGTTATTTTCTATACTAAAATAATTATGTCATGTTTGTTAGAAAAATTTATCTGACAGAGTCAGTCCTTTTTAGATAGATAGATAATACTTTATTAATCACCAATTAATAAAAAAAAGAGATTATTTTAAATTTTACATATAAAATAGAATAGCAATGGATTTGGCGGCCTTATCGCTTAAAGCGATTTCTTCCAGGCAACCAGACATTTTAAATTAGACATTTTAAATTTGTGTATAAAATTAAGTAAGTCAATTACAATCAAATACTTAATTGAACTAAATTTAAACTAGTTTTACAATTGAAACAATTGAGCTAACTGCAGACTGTTGCAAACAATCTACAGGTAGCTCAACTGATCCATATCAATACCAGTCGCGCGCGTGCCCAAGACGCTGGCTGCATTGCCCCGCTGTATAGCAATGCTGATGCGCTGTGCCAGATACTCACCAGCTCTCGGGTCACACGTCGCGTCGCTTCGACCAGACACTCAATAAGTAAGTAAAACTTTTTCTGCCAACCTTACCATCACACCCACGAACTCTAAATCAATAAGTATAAAATTGAAACAGCCCTTGTCTGAGCGAGATAGCATGTGTTCATCACATTGCTTCTATCTTTGTCATTCTTATCTAGGACAGAAACGTGGATTGGTGTTTAACATTCAAATTAATTAATATCTACCTACTTAACTAAATACATGGTAGTAAAAATAACCCACATGCCCCGCGTGGGGATTATGGGCATTACCCCCCCATGAGATAAAAACCATTAAGATGCTTATTGACGACCGATGTGGCGCGGTGGGTGAAGGTCTGCCTGCGACGCAGAAGGTTGCGGGTTCGATTCCCGCCTCGGGACAAATGTGTGTACGATCTGCAGACATTTGTTCAGGGTGTTCTGGTCGTTTTCTATGTATAATAAAAAAATATCTATCTATGTATTGTATTATATTATGTATATCAGTTATCTAGTACCCATAACACAAGCTCTGCTTAGCTTGGGGCTAGATAATGCTGTGTGAATTGTCCAGCATTATTTATTTATTTATTTATTTATCAGGAGGATGGCTGCGTCCAGCAGTGGACCAATATAGGCTGTTGAGAGAGAGAGAGAGAGAGAAAGAGTGAAAACTAAGCAAGTAGGTACAATTTTATTTACGAAATTTGCCATAAATTAAGGTTAGACTTCGATAAGTAGGTTACTAAGGTAGATATTCTATATTTTAAGTTATAATGAACTAGCGACCTACCCCGACTTCGCACGGGTACTATATTAAGCATACCTACATAAACCTTCCTCTTGAATCACTCTATCTATTAAAAAAAATCGCATCAAAATCCGTTGCGCAGTTTTTAAGATCTACATACATAGGGTACGTACAGACAGACAGCGAGAAACGACTTTGTTTTATACTATGTAGTGAAGTGTGCGTAGGTAATGTCAGTAAACGACTCGCTGATTAGGTGCACTCAAACTCTACTGGGCTGTTCTGGAATCCATACAGCGTTGCCAAGTAGACTATCGCTATATCGAGGTGTTGAGATGTCTTTATGATGCCGCCACCATGAGTGTCCAAGTACAGGGCCAGCAGTCTAAACCTATCCAACTGCGCAGAGGAGTGAGACAGGGGGATGTTATATCCCGAAACTGTTCACAAGCGCGTTGGAAGATGTGTTTAAGACGCTGGACTGGAAAGGTAAAGGCATTAACATAAACGGCGATTACATCTCACACCTGCGATTCGCTGACGACATAGTCTTGATGGCGGAGTCGCTGGAGGAGCTTAACCGGATGCTGGGCAGCCTAGCTTCAGCCTCACGCACGACGCATCGGTCTTGGCATGAACTTGGATAAAACCAAGGTCATGATCAATGGCCACATTGATCCGGGACCGGTCGTCGTACATGGCCACCTTCTCGAAATTGTTTCCGAATACACTTACTTACCTTGGGCCGATTCTGCAGTTGGGTAAAAAAAAAACAATTTCGAGAAGGAGGCCAAGAGGAGGATCCAGCTAGGTTGGGCAGCGTTTGGGAAACTACGTCGAGCCTTCTCGTCATCCATACCGCAATACTTGAAAACGAAAGTTTTAAATCAGTCCGTCATTCATGCATGACCTACGGAGCTGAGACGTGGACACTCACGGTAGGGCTGGTCCACCAGTTTAAAGTCGCCCAGCGAGCTATGGAGAGAGCTATGCTCGGAGTTTCTCTGAAGGATAGGATTCGCAACGAATACATCCTACAGAGAACCAAGGTTCTCGACATAGCTCAAAAGATTAGCAAGCTGAAGTGGCAGCGGGCTGGCCATATCTCGAAAAGAACAGACAACCGCTGGGGTAAACGTGTTCTTGAGTGGATGACGTTTTGCGAAAGACTGCTGGCAGATGCTGGATGCGGCAAGCTGAAGACAGGGCGCTATGGCGGTCATTAGCCTATACCAGTCCACTGCTGGACATAGGCCTCCCTATGTCCAGCAGTGGACTGGTAAAGGCTGATGATGAAACACTACACGAGTAGGTAGGTAGGTACTTAGCTAATAAAACATCACCAAAAGGAAAAAAGTGCAACAATTTTTGGTCCTTACATTCAGGTATAGGTATAATCGGTTTTTCTTATGGCTCAAACCAAAGGAGGTTAACACAAATTTTTTGAACTTATTCATGACCAATAATATCTGTCAACAATGGAGTCTATGGAGTTCTAATTTCAAATTCGAAAATATTCGAAACCACACGCTACGATGACGACAAACAAAACAGAAAAAATGGCTCAACTCATGATGCCAACGAATGACGATGCGCTAATAGGGATGGGGTGATCAAAAAGATGATCGATGTTTTGTTTTACTTAGGTACAGTTGATTCGGTCTCTGTTAGACGCAATTCGTGCGTGAGTGTCACACACATACCTACTATTTGCCTCGCTCATTGGTTGATTATCTTTTGCTATTATAATAGCCACTATTCGCTTTAACTGTACATTACATCGTGGGAAAATTGCATCGGGAATTATGAATGTAAATAAATAATTTTAATGGCGGTAACTAGAGATGTTAGCGTTCGCGGTAAAATTTTATCTACATCATAGTCAGGTTGCATTAAAATTAGGCAGGTGTGTTACGTACAATTTTGCATCTGAATGTTGAATTTTATTTTACATATTCGAAAACTATACTCAACTTTCAAAATCTAAATCGATTTTGTTTATGGGGGTCTATCTGCAGAATTAACACCTACACACACGCGCAAAGATAGCAGGCGTTTATTGATAAAATTATTATGTATTTTAATCTTTAACAAGACTAGGTAACCCTATCTTCTATAATTTTCTATAATTCTATATTTTTTTGTTATCTGTTTGTACTAATATGCCACATTCCACTTAACTAAGCGATGGCGGAAATATCTCAATGCTTTAATAAATTATTGGTGGGATATCGCACAACATCGCATGGAGTGGTAAGATTTGGGGAGGCATATAAGTAGTAGGATACAAAAGTCTGATAAAAAAATACCACTCAATGTGTAGTATAGTAACATCAGGTAAACAAGAAAAAGTTATTCTGAAGAAAATTAGTTGAACTTGTACTTATTACCAGTGCGTGTAGCGTAACGAAATGATTGAACCCATGTTCGATAAATTACTTCTAGATTTCTACAAGAATCGGATTGGTGTAAAATCAATAAGTTGACTATTTTTATTATTCAAAACAGCAATTGTGGTAGGGCGGGTTCAGACTTTTTTTTTATACGCCCGTCGGTTACATCGTCCGATTTTGGATAATTCTTTTGCAGTTGTATAGAGCATGATCCCGAAGTGGTTACAATTTTTTTATTCCCGCATGTTAACAAATTAAAACTAAGGGATTCGTCTGTTATTAGTTTTTTTTAAACAATCAAATTATGACCACTAGAGGCTTCGCCCGGTCCGCGGTATGCCGGCGAGTGTTTACTTTACACACTCCTATTTCACTGCCGCTATGGGTAGCGAATACAGCGTCGGTCTGAACGTATCTTTATGTTCTCAAAACAAAGAGCTAAACCTGGTTAAATAAACATCTTTCCACAGTATTTTTTTGTAACCTAGCCTCTTACGATACGAATCACGAGATGAAGTTGAAGATGACGTCTGTGACGCAGCGAGCGAAGGTTCAACTAAGACGCAGACAACGTTGCAGGTTCGATTCCCGCAACGAGAATGTGATACCGACATGCTGTGCTCCTATCACAAGCTCTGCTTACTTTTGGATGATGCTGTGTGAAATGTTTTTAGTGTTCATTAATTTATTAGGGTAATTATTACTAAGCATGTGAATATTATATTTGTATAATTTAATTGATTTGAAAAATGAAAAACTGGCAGCCAAACATAGAACCTCCTTTTTTCGAAGTCGGTTAAAAATCATGAAACAATTGGATTACGTTATCATAATAAGTAGGTAGGTTAAGATCAACTATTTAAGCACACCAGTCATTGTTATTCAATTCAAATTCACAGCATGATCTGATCAGGGTAAACTAATTAACATAATCCAGAATTACAAAAATTTATAGACCTAATTTTAATCAGACAGAAGTGCCACGGAAATATACCCACCTAGGTAGTATAGTAGGTAAGTCCAATGTATGCACGTTAATAAAATTTTAAACTAAAAAAGACTGAATCAATAACATTTTTTCTATAGCCACACCAAATAAGTATTTGGAAAGGTAGGTAAGTCCTTCAAATGTTGATCCATTAGTACCGACCGAATATGAAATGAATATTCTTCATTTAAATTTTAGGTTCGCATTCTGGTGAACGTGAATGACGTTGCCGAAAACTGTCGATGAAAAAAAACATTACCCCAACACTAGCATCTGCTGATATGGCGTACAAGAACTCTGCAGAGAATACCTACATCTAATAATAATAACTGTTTGGTTTTATTCGATTTATCACAAAGTTACGTAGGTAGGACATAGGTCACACTTTTACGTAGGTATACCTACCTAGATGTTGGTTATTGATACCTGTCGCATGGTAGCCGCGTGCGTGATGCCGGCTTAGAATTTGCACCACACCAACTCTTCCCGTGGGTGTCGTAAGAAGCGACTAAGGGACAGACACCGTGGGAGGGGTCACCAGTGCCTCTTGCAGAATAGATCTACCACCGAACTGCGATCCCCAACCAGCATGCCCAGCGTGGTGATTAAGGACATTACCCCCATGAGATAAAAGCTTATAAAGGCGATTATCAGTTGAGGCCAGCGTCCAGCCGTGGACCATTTTAGTATGTTGAGGTTGCATGGTAACAGTAGGTAGATAGAAACACTGTAAATACGTAGGTAAGTACCTAAACTTACCTGGACCTTACTCAGTACTTACCAAACGAACATCTGCTGATAGAAACATCAGGTAGGTAGGTACATAACCTAAGTACCTGTATGTAGCATGTAGCTAGGCAGGCATTTATTAAAACTTGGTAAAATTACCATACAACTTCGGCAATTATACATATTCTGACTATTTTATTAGGTTTAATATTGTATTCGATTAATTTAAAATCGAACTCTATAGCACTGCACTTTTTCCGGTCATTTGAATAAAGAACAGAACAATAGGCGGACTTACGTACGTCACTTTGTTTTTAATAATAACTCAAACCGGAAAATAGGTTAGGAAGTAGGTAGGTATATCTACCAACACTACTTACGAACATTATTGATTGAAATCAAGGTTTTGATGTGAATAGGTTTAAATTGGTAGGTACCTACCTAGCTAAACTTGTGGTGTAAGAACTCTATGAACCTTTAAAAAACTGTGTAAGCATTTACTAGAACAAATTACAGTAAAAATACCTTGTAGGTTGGTTTTTCCATGTCGATACAATCCAAAACAAAGCGTCGAAAATCCAAAATAATGATATCATAAATCACAACACAACACTGTTCATTATAACACGATCTATTTATACAACAATGGCAAAATGCATTCTCATTTTAACTTTCAGCTTAGACATTTTACTGAAATAAACTGTTCCTGCTAAAAATAGACGCGATTTCCCCAAAGCACTTTTTGACGGAATTAATAAAACCGGATTACGAATTACCAACCGATTAGAAAGATAAACATTCAATCACTTTTTATTATTAGCAAGGGTATACACTTTATCAAAGCATCGCAAAAAACGCGTTGTTTTCTAATTAATTTTTTGATTATCAAAATATGTCAGCAATATGGCGTTTGTTTTATTTTTAAAGTCAAAATTCGCGCGCGGTTTTATACGCGACATTCACAGGGACCAACCATTTCGGTTGGCGGCTGGTCGCCGTGTGCTCTGTTTCTTACCCGCTCACACGCTGCGCTAGGGTTGGCACTTGGCACTGAACGAAGGGCGCTATTGTTTTTTTAGGATAAAAATGTATCTTTTGTTTTTACATAGAAATAGTGTTTATCTTGGTACCAAACGCTAAACTTAAAACTGTTGCCGTATTTTTTTTCAATTGTAAATGTTGCTGTGTATAATACAAAAAAAATATTACAAATCTATTAAAAAAATGCTATGTCGGTCAACCCGATTAGAAAGACCGAGCATACTAACACTTCGTTTTTATTTGTAGATTTTTTAAGGTACCTAACTACCTACTCATATCAATGCTATTAATATTTTATTACGAAGGTAGTTTTAAAGTAAGACAAGAAATAATTTCACTTAACTTATCAAGTTTATCTACTATGAGGTACCTACCTCAACTTATCAAGTTTATCTAGGTACCTAACCTACCTTCCTATGTACACTACCAGTTAATTTTGCTCATCATCATACTTAATCATATTAACATTATTTATCAACACCAAATGTAGTGTACGAAAATGTATCTACATTTTTGAAACACAGAATCCATCAAGAAATCACACTAAAACGTTCAGGTAATTTTATGATGTGTTGACAAAAAAATATTCAACTCTTTGAAAAACCGGACGGCCCTGAATCACACAAACACAAGCACGCTCACATTGAAACCTCGTATCTATACATTTTTTACGTAAATAATGATTTGTGTAGTACTCAACTTGTATTGAGAATAATTTTTGATGTTATTTTATTTATTGTTTGATTTTACAGTTTTGTGAAATGAAAACTAACAACTATTACTTTCTCAAAAGTACCTAAAGGGGACCAAATTAGTTAGCGAATAGCGGCTAATTTGTGCTTCTACATAAAAAAGCACTGTATCAACGAGTACGGTAGGTAGGTAGGTACCTACCTACTACTCAAAACTCAAAATGTTGTCCTGAAATCTTTGCTCAAAATAGGTAGGTACTTATTCAAATTTCTCTACCTACTACTAGTAGGTAGAGGCAGCTAGATTAGTAATATAGGTTTATTAAGTATAAAAAACCTATTCTTTTAAACGTGACGCGTGTGCGTGATAAAAATTTATAAAATATTAGAATAAAATTAGGTACCTACCTACCTACCGACATTAGATATTTTTCTTCGAATAACTTTATCTGAAATTCAAAGCTATACTGAGCACCACTCATACTGTGTCCGGTGTTTTAGTTAATATATTTTTAGTTGGCATTATTTACAGAAAAAGTGATTGAATTACTTTATTAGTAACGATTTCTAATTCTAATTCAATTGAATTCATTCTTTTAGCTTGTTTAAGTGCAAATACTTATACAGTGACTCATTACGATGACTTCTTGTCTTAGATTTGCATTTTTCATTTGTTTATTTGTTTTCATAATCGACTTCAAACAAGCATGCCTTTCGCTTTGTTCTCGCTGATTGTAATTTTCTTTCGTTACGTTATTGAAGTTCTTTGTTGCTTACCTGTCTTCTTAGTTTAGTAAATTTTTATTAACTAGTTACAATTTAAAAATATAATGATTCCCACGATCATTCCAAAATAATAATGGAATTAGTAGGTAGGTTAAATTAAATAAGCAAAAATAACCTTTTTCTGTGATTCTGTGACTTTTACATCATATTATTATTATTTAGCATAAAGTTTTAATATATCTACCAATATTTATTAACAAAATTTTTGATACCGGTTACATTCATTCTGTTTTTCTTAGACTTTTCTTTTTATTATAATTATTATGAATACCACAACGAAAATATATAATAAATACATAGGTTCCAATTCATAAAATAATGTAAAATTTAATTCCATCATGCTATTGACTCATCCATCACGTCATTTCTTTTGCATTGGAATAGGCGTAAATTATAATTATTCTGACAACCCTAAATACTTGAAATTGGGTTGAAAAATATTTTTCTTGGGTTGGTACTTTGGTAGGTAGATTTGGTAGGTAATATTATCTTGAGTTATTTTATTTCTTATCAAAATCATGTCCAGTAGAAGTCTTAAAGGTAGGTACTTAGCATGTTTGTCTAGATCTATAAAATGGTAGGTAATAATAATAAATTAAAGACGGTAAATATGGATATATCCGGCCGATTATAAAATCACCTCGTGTGTTCAAACTAAACACACACAACCAAACGGCATTCGTTTTTCAAATAATCCTTAAGATGACGTCCAATCTATTATAGACTTTAGCACACGAAGTTAAAGTTTATTCTTCTTTACAAAGGTTATCTCTAGTAAACACTAATTCATAGATACGGAAAAAACGGGGTAGCTTCGATTTTTGAACCTATTGTAGGTTAGGTACACAGGTTAGGTACGTATTCTAAAATTGAAAAAGGTAGATTTTTTGTTTAAATCTAGTAGGCATAGATTTTAGTTTATAATATTTCAAGGTAGTAGGTATTTAATGTGCCTACTACACTGATGTTTAAAATAAATTAATATTAAAGTAGATAGGTAAGGTACCTACCAAACCTAAAATTTGATAGTAAACTTAAGTAGGTAAGGTACCTAGGTAGGTATTACTCAAGTAAATCTGTTATCTACTGATTACTGATAATATAATAGCTTTTACATAGTTTGCAATTTACCAAAGTTACCATTAAATAATAATTTTATTAAGAACTTTATTTTTTTCCCCCACTAGGAATAACTTATACTCAGTACGTAGTCGGTACCATTATGTAGTTACGTTAAAGTACCTACCTTAGCTATGCCAACATAATAACCTAATCAGTAAATATAAGCAAAATGTACTCGTAAATAAGTAAAATAGCAAAAAAATAGCTAAGTACGTAAAACAATTTAGCTTGTACTAGGTAATCCTGAGTTATTTATTAGTTATTAGTAATAATAATATCTATAACTTATTATTATTACATACCTTACTTACAATACTTTTAAACATACCAATCACCTAGATAGGTCAGGTCATGTTATAATTTTATTGCACCAACGAAAACTATGTCGCAGCGGGCGAGAGTCTGCCTGCGACGCAAGAGGTTGCGGGTTCGATCCCCGCCTCGGAACAAATTTGTGTACGATCTGCAGAAATTGGTTCCGTTGGTCTGGGTGTTTTCTATGTATAATAAAAAATATCTATCTATGTAATGTATAATATTACGTATATCAGTTATCTAGTACCCATAACACAAGCTCTGCTTACCTTGGGGCTAGATAATGCTGTGTGAATTGTCCAGCATTATTTATTTATTTATTATTTTATTTATGTATTCGGTGTCATAATTACCTAGGTACCAAGTAATTTGTTATTGCCTTTGTAGCAAGCATTTACTGTTCATCTATTATCTTAACTGATAAATCGAATAACTGTAATACTAATACTGTTTATATGACAAAGTAATAATAATAATAGGGCTGCAGTGTGAACGCAGCCTAAAGAGCAATTTCAACCAAATGGATACGACACGCGGCGTGAACACACGGGGTGGTATTTTCATGCTATTATTATTTTTACGATTGTTTTAACTTATACGGATTAATAAAAATAATATCTCATGGAGATTTTTAAAACAATCACAATGAAGCTGTAACATTTTACCTACCAACCAAAAAACTACCAAGGAAATGAAAACAAAAAACGGATAGGTACTTGTTAAATACTAGCTATTAACCGTGGTTTTACCTGCGTTAAATTAGAATTTCCCTTTTCTTTCTCTTTTCCAAAAGGTCTTTTTTCGTATAAAAATACTAATATTTCTGTAAATCTCCCACTGGAATTTTATGTTTTACCAGCACACAAAGTAGCTTATTAAGTAATTCTCCCTATTACTAAATCGATGCACAGACAGACATACACACACAAGGTAGAATACAAAATTTGAGGATATGTTAGGTATATATTTATATTCAGTTAGGATTTTCATACTAAAAGTAATATACTATATTAGGTAGGTTTAGCTTATAAACATTACCTACCTACTTATAAATATTCTGAAATCTTATTATCAATTAAGAGTGCTATGCGATGCGATATTCGCTTAGGTAGGACCATGCCGACTGATGTTTCACTAAAACATACTAAAAAAACTTGCACAGTGGGAGTCGGACTCGCACACGAAGTGTTCCGTACCAACATATAAAAACGGCATAAAATCACGTTTGCTGCCCTTTAAATATTTATTTTATTCTGTTTTTTAGTACTTGTTCTTATAGAGGCAACAGAAATACATCATCTGTGAAAATTTCAACTGTATATCTTGTTGTATGCGAGCCTCCTTAAATATTTTTTTCTGTTTTCAGTAAGTACTTGTTTTTATAGCGGCAACAGAAATACATCATCTGTGAAAATTTCAACTTTCTAACTATCACGATTCATGAGATACAGCCTGGTGACAGACGGACAGATAGACAGACGGACGAACAGCAGAGTCTTTGTAATAATAGGGTCCCGTTTTACCCTTTATGTACAAAATCCTTTGACTTATTGAGTAGTATTAAAAAAAATTAAATATGCAGCTACGTTTTCTATATTAATAGAGAATACCTACAATAATATTATTATTATATTGGCGACCTTAGTGGCGCAGCGGGCGAGAGTCTGCCTGCGACGCAACAGGTTGCGGGTTCGATCCCCGCCTCGGAACAAATTTGTGTACGATCTGCAAAAATTTGTTCCGTTGGTCTGGGTGTTTTCTATGTATAATAAAAAATATCTATCTAAGTAATGTATAATATTACGTATATCAGTTATCTAGTACCCATAACACAAGCTCTGCTTACCTTGGAACTAGATAATGCTGTGTGAATTGTCCAGCATTATTTATTTTATTTATTTATTTATTTTAATAAAAGTAATTCGCATTTTTTGAAGTCACACCATCACATGCCTACCCTTTTTTTTAAACTTTCGCGATTTGATAACATATTTAAGATTATTTATCGCGTACCTTTTGCTTTCTTTTCCCAACGCTGCAACGTTTCAACCGCGTTTCAGCGATCGTGGTCACGGGGCGACTAAGCAAAAGGTACGCGATAAATATCCGTTAAATAATCTTAAATAGACTCCTGCCATTGTAACTATTAAAATTTTGTAAAATGGTGGATTATTATTATCGTATAGAATCGTGTAGTGTGTTCCACTGACCCGGGCGATACTCGCTCCGTCTAAATGAATGTGTACGAGGCCCGTATACACGGGGGGATTTTGTATTATAATATTTTCGTAATTTTAAGATAATTATTATAATCTTCGATAGAGTGGACGCATAGAAATATAATTATTAAGCTACTATTTAGATTTGAGTGTATGATGAATTGAATGAGTCGAGGAAAAAGACATTGTTATACCGGTCGACGACGACGACGGGACAGAAACAAAAAGGGTTAAATGAAAAAAATAATTAAATGATTATGCTTCGTGTCCATCCCAAGGTTGTCTGGAAGAGATCGCTCTTAGAGATAAGGCCGCCCATTGTGCAACACGGTTTTTGTATCTTTTTTTTGTATGATTTTCTATGTTTTCTTTCTTGGTGTGCAATAAAGTGTATTGTATTGTATTAGGTACCTATTGAATTTTAGGGACAAAATAATTTAAGGCCGAATAAAATAATGTAACAAGGAACACGAGTAAATAAAAAAATATAAATACATTTCGATAATTACAGAAATCAGTTGATCTCATTATTGCAGGCTATATAATTATTTATTTTCAATTAACATTTCTTTTCTTACAATGGGTTTTACACTTCTTACCTCGTAAAACAGTAGGTTTACCTACCGCAGTAAATAGGTAAGTAGGTACTTAAATAGGTACCTACCTAGTTTATGTTCAAAACTAAGAGGCAAAGGACCTAAGTACAGCTTTCGAAACATTTTCTTGTAGGTAACCTTAGCAGAGAAAACAAAATCCTATTTAAAAATATAAATGTAGGTATATTCAAGCAAAAACAGAACAGGGAAGTATGTAGAGTCGACCGAGTCTAATAATTCCAAAAAGTCCATAATGTTTCGTGATTATTGTGAATTTCAACGTTTTAATGATGTTCAGAATCAGAAATTGATTTCTGAAGTGATTTAGTGCCCAGTTTTAGCTATCTATGTGCTTTGAAAATAGAAAGTGTAGGTACTGTATTATACATGTACCATAATTTAATAAAATTGTATCGTATCGATACATATTAGTGTAAAATAGGTACCTACTTACTTTGTTAGGTTAAGTACCTATCTAAGTTTCGAGAGCAGTTTCAAATAAAAAATAATTCAGATCGTTTTTAAAACTGCATGCGGCCAAAATAGCTACCGATAGAAAAGGGAATCGGTTATGTTTTATGTACCTACCTACACGTACACTAAACGATTCAGTTTTGGATAAATCAGTATTATTGTAGCGTGACTCTAAAAAAGGTCCACGCAATGTTTAAACTAATTGTTTTATTTACTTCAATTCAATTATTACTTACTCTAGAGGTCCGCCCCGGCTTTGCACGGGTATATTCTATAGCCAATGTTCATCACAGATAATGTAAGATTCTAATGGTGAAAGAATTTTTTAAATCGGTCCATTAGTTTCGGAGAATATTCAATTCAAAGAAACAAATCTTTTCTCTTTATAATATTTTAGTAGTACCTACCTATAGATTATTTCGATTAATCCAGATGTGTCCCACTGATTACCATATACGGTGAAAGGCCCTCAATTCATAAACAAGATTCGCCAAGTGCGAGTGTAACTCGCGCGCCGAGGGTTTCAAACATTGGCCAATTATTTGGACAATCAATTTTCTGAAATATTTTAAAAAGTATGAAACTTCAGAAATTTCAAAAAGTGTTTTAAAAAGGCCGAAACGATACCTTTCATTTGATACCCCACATGGGTAGATACCCCTTTTTGAAAAAAAAATCCCCTTTTTTGACCATTTTTCAAAAACTATTATTATTACAGACTTCTCTATATTTTTCCTGTAAAAT
This sequence comes from Eupithecia vulgata, assembly GCA_946478455.1. Classification (NCBI taxonomy): domain Eukaryota; kingdom Metazoa; phylum Arthropoda; class Insecta; order Lepidoptera; family Geometridae; genus Eupithecia; species Eupithecia vulgata. The sequence continues at coordinate 2,872,771 of OX297887.1, read as the reverse complement.
ATAGATTGATATCTACAAACGCCTAATACATTGTACATGGATCGGTCATCAATCTTCGGAGCTAGGGGGGGGGGGGGGAATGGTCAATTTTTCGTCTTTTTTTGAAATATTTCAAAAAGTATGAAACTTACAGAAATTTCAAAAAGTGTTTTGAAATGGTCAAAACAATACCTTTCATTTGATACCCCACATAGGCAGGTACCCCTCCTTTTGAAAAAAAATTCCCCCCCTTTTTGACCATTTTTCAAAAACTATTATTATTACAGACTTCTCTATATTTTTCCTGTAAAATATAGATTGATATCTACAAACGCCTAATACATTGTACATGGATCGTCTTCGGAGCTAGGGGGGGGGAATGGTCAATTTTTCGTCTTTTTTTGAAATATTTCAAAAAGTATGAAACTCACAGAAATTTCAAAAAGTGTTTTGAAATGGTGAAAATGATACCTTTCATTTGATACCCCACATAGGTAGGTACCCCCCCTTTTGAAAATAAATTCCCCCCCTTTTTTACCATTTTTCAAAAACTATTATTATTACAGACTTCTCTATATTTTTCCTGTAAAATATAGATCGATATCTACAAACGCCTAATACATTGTACGTGGATCGGTCTGCAATCTTCGGAGATAGGGGGGGGGGAAAGGTCAATTTTTCGACTATTTTTGAAATATTTCAAAAAGTATGAAACATACAGAAATTTCAAAAAGTGTTTTGATATGGTCAAAACAATACCTTTCATTTGATACCCCACATAGGCAGGTACCCCTCCTTTTAAAAAAAATTCCCCCCCTTTTTGACCATTTTTCAAAAACTATTATTATTACAGACTTCTCTATATTTTTCCTGTAAAATATAGATTGATATCTACAAACGCCTAATACATTGTACGTGGATCGGTCTGCAATCTTCGGAGCTAGGGGGGGGGGAATGGTCAATTTTTCGTCTTTTTTTGAAATATTTCAAAAAGTATGAAACTGACAGAAATTTCAAAAAGTTTTTTGAAATGGTCAAAACAATACCTTTCATTTGATACCCCACATAGGTAGGTACCCCCCCTTTTGAAAATAAATTCCCCCCCTTTATAACCATTTTTCAAAAACTATTATTATTACAGACTTCTCTATATTTTTTCTGTAAAATATAGATTGATATCTACAAACGCCTAATACATTGTACGTGGATCGGTCTGCAATCTTCGGAGCTAGGGGGGGGGGAATGGTCAATTTTTCGTCTTTTTTTGAAATATTTCAAAAAGTATGAAACTCACAGAAATTTTAAAAAGTGTTTTGAAATGGTCAAAACGATACCTTTCATTTGATACCCCACATAGGTAGGTACCCCCCCTTTTGAAAAAAAAATCCCCCCCTTTTTTACCATTTTCCAAAAACTATTATTATTACAGACTTCTCTATATTTTTCCCGTAAAATATAGATCGATATCTACAAACGCCTAATACATTGTACGTGGATCGGTCTGCAATCTTCGGAGATAGGGGGGGGGGGGGGGAATGGTCAATATTTCGTCTTTTTTTGAAATATTTCAAAAAGTATGAAACTTACAGAAATTTCAAAAAGTGTTTTGAAATGGTCAAAATGATACCTTTCATTTGATACCCCACATAGGTAGGTACACCTCCTTTTGAAAAAAAATTCCCCCCCTTTTTTACCATTTTTCAAAAACTATTATTATTACAGACTTCTCTATATTTTTCCTGTAAAATATAGATCTATATCTACAAACGCCTAATACATTGTACGTGGATCGGTCTGCAATCTTCGGAGATAGGGGGGGGGGGGGTATGGTCAATTTTTCGATTTTTTTTGAAATATTTCAAAAAGTATGAAATTTACAGAAATTTCAAAAAGTGTTTTGAAATGTACAAAACGATACCTTTCATTTGATACCCCATTTGCCTTCCTAGGTCTCTTTTGAAATTTCAACACCAAAATTTGTACTGAAAATATTCATTTTCATTTTTCATTTATTTATATATTTTTTTCTTGAAATCAGTAATGGCGCACGAAATGTATCATTATTTTAAATTTTAAGTTAATAGCTGCAGTAGTTACTGAGATATTCAAGAAAGAGCGGGGACGGACAGAGCGAGACCATAAGGGTTTCAAAACCGATGTTTGAAACCCTAAAAAAATGATGTTTAAAAAAAACATTATGGTAAGATCTACTAATACTAATAACTAGCGGTCCACTCTAGCTTCTCACGGGTATATTCTATGTTACTCAGTGATTGATAATATTATAACTTTATAACGGCAAAATAATTTTTGAAATCGGTTGAACAGTTTTTAAGTTTAAGTAAAAATCTACTCTACACCTTTCCCTATTCTATCCATCCGTATCTCGGAAAGGTTGTTGCGACAAAACTTTTAATTATATCTCCGTCTCCCTCTACGTTGTATGCGTTGCTATGTTGCTGTCTCGGTCACACCAAAGCCACCTCGCTCCCACTTTTTGCATTCAAAGTGAGGATTTTATATGATATTGAGAGGTAATTTGTTGATTTGGGGCGTTTAAAGATATTCTTTTTTGTAGATGTTATTGTTTTGAAGTTCGTATTTAAAATGCGTGTAGGCACTTACTTATAGTATAATTCCTAATAATACCTATACAAATGTAAGTTTTTGTAGAATAGGTAGTAGGTACCTACTTCACTATCGCGTCCACCATTTGTCTGTCGGGACTTGGATACTCGAATAACATAAATGTAAAAAAAATAGAAAACGAAAATGTCACAGTTGTACCTACTTCATCATTTTGTGCAAATTATGCAGGCACTTAAAGGAAGTAGGTAGCCTATGAATAAATAAATTATTAAGGTAGCTTTATATTATTGTACCTACCTACTAAGTACCTAGCAACATTATACACAATTTATAAACTTGGTAGGTAAAAAAAATTTAAATGTGCCTCAGTAAAGTCAGTTATAGAGAACGCTGTTCCAATAAAATATCTACCACTTAAGTATGTATTTTGAAATAGAACCCGCAACAGAACCCAGAACCCACTCGTCACAAACAGTTCTTACTGTTTACTAAAACTAACTAAACTAACTAGAAGTAGGTACCTACTTAGATTAGTAGTCTGCCTAATTGTAAAATAAATCATAATCTTCATTAACTATGTAGGTAGGTAGGTAGTACCTAGGTATTATTGTTCAGTCCTTGAGTACGTACGAGGCATACCTACCTACATAAAGGAAGGTAGGTAGTAGGTAGCCAAGCTACTTAAGTTACGTTCACAGTGCCAGTGCATTTAGCTAAGTAACGTAAGTCCTAGCTTCAATAAGGCTTATTCTGGATTAATGAACTTTATTTTTATGCTTAAGTTTTGAATTATGGGTACCTAGCTTGTTACCTAAATATAATTTATACCTTGGTGTGTTAATGATGGACAGATAAATTAATCAAAGACTATTCAAAGACCGAAAATTACTCAGATACCATACATTCAGAAAGGAACTTTAACTTTTATTTATATATTGCATAATGAAAACAATAACTAGTAACAAAGGTACTATACTACTAAAACTTACGTAATTTTAAATTAGGTGTAATTAGCTTAGAGTTAAGTAAAGTACCTATTGTGTACCCTGTAAATCCTGTAATGTCGCAGCAATTTATTTAGTAGTTAACTTTCCTAAATATAAGTAGATACGTACGTGTTAATTGTACGAAAATAGGACATGTTATTTTAAGGATTGAAATATACCGGTAGGTGTTACGAGGTCAAACAAAATTAATACAAACAGTCCTAGCTTCAGTGAGGTAGATAGCTAAAAAAATTAATCGACCTCATGTTAAACAAAGGTCATTAAGTAAAAAAATCTCATTTTTGAAGTAGGTAAGTACGTAGGTTGTTTTTCGTCCGTACGCAAGAAGCTCAAGTCAAACCTTGCCCTTATGAGAGCTAATAATAATACGAACGTGTACCGAGGCCCGCACCTGTAAGTACGAGAATCGATATCGATGGTTTTTTCGATGAAATTAAAAAGGATGTTATGATATTTTTTTAAATGTTTAGTATACGTTTTAAGCAATTTTAGTAATAATTTGGATTAAATACTAATACAGAATGGAATAGTTTTTAACTCTCTAACTAGATTGGAATTTTATTACATGAAGGGTTTGGAATGTGAGTAGTGTGAAAATTGTAAAATAAATAAAGATTACTTGCTGCTCATTATTTGATGAGATTAAGTTTAGTTGAGATGTTACAAGATTTTTTTAAGTTTGTTCTTGTTTTGAATAATTTTAACTGGGTATTTAAATTTAACCTACACGCACAAATTTTAATATACTTAAAAATATATAATAATTCAACGTTTCTAAGGATGAAGATAAACAAATTTTAGTATTATTACCTACCTGTGTCATTATTATTAATTTATCGCCTTTGGAATTGCTACTTGCGCCAGCAAGCACAACTGTGACAACTATAAAACTAGCTCTTTTTATAAATTAGCTGTATTTCTTGATATTTATAAGGTATTATGTTTATGTAGTTGAACACATTGCGCTCTATGACGCTATTAGGGGAGGCATATGCCCAGCAGTGAACTAATACATGCTGATGATGATAATGGTTTTAATGAAACAGGGTTACCTATCTTTATTAATACAATAAAAAATAAAATAACCCACTTCGATATAATATCAAAATATCGATATTAACCACAACCTACCACAACCCTATCTACCGTATCCATTTAGTTTGACAAGCATTCGGTTTCATACACTACACTTGTGTGAGTGTATCCTACGTTTGTATGTGTGCGAGAGGTCAGGGCTGCCAAACTTGACTTGGCAGATTTGTGAAAATACTTGCAGATTAATAAAAATTATGTTGTGTGTATGCTGTAACTAGGGTGTTGTTTCATTTATTTTTTATTTTCACGCACATTCTTGTCTTTTTGATATTGTAAAATTAGGAGGTTGCCTATTTATAAAAATTTGGTGTTGCATGAACATCCAAATACTGGAAGCCTTGTTAGCTAATCAGTAATAAACGATTAATAAGAATTCAAATACATACATATTATTATATTTTTGATTAATACGTGTTTTCACTAAGAAATCATAAGAAAACGTTATTTTTGTTATTGATTTCACAAAACGAAAATTAAATAAATCACAATTATTACAGGTGAGTACCTACTGATAGGCAAATGTAGTGTAGGACGAGACCTCCGATGAGGTGGGATGACGATTTGCGAGATGCTGGATGCGGCAAGCTGAAGACAGGGCGCTATGGCGCTCATTAGGGGAGGCCTATGTCCAGTAATGGTTTAATGTAGGTAGGCTGATGATGACCTAAACAACAATCAACAACAAGTAAATAATTATACATGCGTATAATTATTTACTTGTACATCCGTATAATTATTTACTTATTACAAGTAAATAATTATGCGACATCCGTCAAAAGCAAATAATTCAAAGTTTTATAAATAAATATTATTATTAGAATAAATTCTAGCAACTTGCGCAGCAGCCCTAGTGCTGTATTCAGAATACAGATTATCTGATCTTAGTGTGCACACTCACACAGAAATATTATGACGATAATTTTTACGACTATGAAACAAATTTTCAATAAGAAAATGAAAATATACTTATATTTTATGAAATCAGTAGGTTGGCGAGTACCTATGTACCTAGGTATTTACAATGTCATTCAATAATATAAACATGGCGGCAACTACGTTAGGTTAGGTACCTACCTACCAATACCAACCAACCTAACTAAACTATTTCTTTTTGAAAAGACTAAGATGCTGTTGATCGCAGATGGCCATGACAGCATTACCGGACTAAACTACTGAATACTCACCTATATTTAAGGTCATCAAATAAATTTTAGTGTACCTACTTACTTTATTTATAGTAACTACCAGAAAATACATCTTTTTACCCGATTGCGTATAAAAATATAGATTTTTTTAAATAAATACCTTGCTGCGTCTGTAAATATTAACCCCGTTCCTCCTTAGTTAAGTTTATTTTCTAGCATTATGGCATGTAGGTATTAATTAAACAGTACTAAAGTTAGTTTTTCTGAACTCTATTTGTTTTAAAAATTATCAAAGATCAATGAGGTCTAATGGCTGAGGAGATTAGTCAATTGAATAAATTCTTTATGGGCAAAAATAAAAAAGTATTTAAACTGTCTAATTAGAATTATATTAAAACTATTTGTTTAAATTATATAGATACGTCTAACAGCCTATCTAAATAGGTATTCCAATTTACTTAGTAGCTATATACCGATCCAACTTCTTATCATGCACAACACAATGAAATGAAAACCATTGTAAGTTATATTATACTTTTCTATTTTTTCTATCGGCACCAACATCGATCCGGTCTGGTGTGAAGGAGGTTATGTATGTTGTAGCCTTGTAGATGGGAGGCGAATCTTCATCAAATATTAAACAATTTTAACGTAGGTATCAGAGATCAGAATTAAGTCGTTGTTTGTATCAATTGTACATTATCGATTCTAAATGTAGGATGAGCCAGATACCTACTTAATACTAAAGGTACCTACCTCTACCTAAATCAGATGACATATTCTCTGTCATCATGTCCTGCCTACTTACAAACTTCACTGTCTAAATAAATTTTGGTATAAAATACCGTAATAAGAATTATTTGAAAAACACCTAGGCGAGATTTTTTATCCCAATCGAAATCAAAATTCATTGTTTTTGAGAAGGAATAATATATTTGTATGTATGAATAATAAATGTACCTACATAAACCGTGTAAATTTTGAAAAATTATACAAAATTTTGACTAAACAATATGTGGTGACGACGCTGAGGACACCTACGGCGTATCATAAAAACCTGGTCCCAGAGTGGGAGAAGCGCATAACTCACAAATGTGTGAATTTGAGTCTATCTACAATTTACTGGAAAGATACATTTGAAAAATACTGATCTTAATTAATACCTACATAACGTATTGAATTTAGTAAGTACCTACACGTTTACAATGAAGTAGGTAAGTACACGTGCTTATTTAATTATTTGATATAATTATTTTATTTTCTATATTCATAAATATATATTTCATTTCAACATTTTAACTGTATATTCATAGTATTAAACATTTACCCTACTTAGTTACTTCAAACGTCAGAACGAATTGTATTATCAAAAATAAAACCTCAAAATTTCCAATTCCTGACTTACACTACTTTCAGAGAAGCGCGAATAGAGGCGACCCTAATTCGTTACATATGCGCGTGTGTGTGTGTATCCACACAGACGTGAATTATATATTTGTGTGCAATGATAAAACTGTAGGGTTGACAACTTTGTTAAGATATGAGTGCTGTTTAAGAGTAATCATTTGAATTTGAAATTAATCATAAATAACGTTGTTGTAAAAAAATTGTTGAAAAATAGTTGACCTGACTGAAAAAGGTGCTTTTTGGGCTGTACTTATTTCCTTGAAGAAGGCTTAAACTACCAACCAGTTGCTAACTAACGCAGGAAGTTAAATAAAATAATATAGGTACCATAATTTTCGTCTTGAGCTAAAAACGCTTCATAAATGAAAATAAGTAAAAAAGCAAAAAAAAGTATGGTACCTATATATTTTGCGCATAGAAACAGTCTTCACACGATAGAGTAGACCGACTACTGCCCCCCTGGCACGGGGATTGTTGTCTAGGGTAGAGAAAAATTACGTCACTTCGTCATCGAATGCGTTTATTATTTGAAATGCATTCCTTCAACTTCAATAATGTACGCATTGTATAGCGATGCGATGTCATTAGGTATTGTCTTTTCTACCCTACCGAAAAAATGTACCTACTAATTAAAAGAAAATCAACCAAAACTTGATTTTTGAGCTTACGCCGATAAGCTCTATCCTGCTCCTTTAAACGCGAAATCCTATGCCATCCTATTCACAAAATGGCGTCATATACCTGCCTCATAAGCAAAAAAGCTAAACACACGATTAAGTAATAATAATAATAAAGTGGTGCCACCCCTGCGTAGTTTAGTTTGCATTCCGCCCGTCAACACGCGCCACAATCAAGTAGGTACAATACCCTAGCGATGTAAGCTTAGTGTGGATATCACTTTGCATAATTCGTTTTATTTCAATGAAAACTCGCATTTAATTCAATTTAGTTAATAAATACCTACTCCTCAACCTCAACAGCCTATAATTGTCCACTGCTGGACGCAGGCCTACCCTAATTTTTTTATCTCATGCATGGGCAATGGGCATGCTGGTTTGGGGATCGCAGTTCGGTGGTAGATCTGTTCTGCAAGAGGCGCTGCTGCCCGCCCCCCGGTGTTTATCCCTTATTTGCCTCTTCAAGACACCCACGGGAAGAGTTGGGGTGGTGCAAATTCTAAGACGGCTAATAATACGTGATAATACCCACTCAATACAATACTGTAAGTATAATACACTCACACGTAATCGTTATCTAGCCTAGTCTTAACCTACTACCTACATTACTAGATGATTCAAATACAATAATTCATCTACACCCAGACTAGGAACGTTATCGTACAATTACAATACAAAAATGTCCCTTGGAGAGTATCGAACCAGCAACCTTCTGCAAGCGGACTACGAAACGCGACTGAGGTCTTGACTTGAGTTATTGAAGTGTGTAGTGATAGAAATAAAAAGTTATTCATCAAGATCTGCAAGAACTGGGATTTTTTGGCAGATTTTATGGTTTTGTCCTAGCTTGAGATATAATGCAATTTTTAGTAGACAGATTTGATTCTTATTATATTAGTGACTTTACCGATAGGTATCAAAAAACAATGTGTCATTGTTTTAGATTTTATCGGGTTCGATTACTGATACGACAAGTAATTTTTATGATTGCAGTTTTACTTATTAAAAAATTATAACTTCATCCCCTTTACTAGCAACACTGATATTTGATCAAAGATTTGGATACTAGTCTCTACCCGCGACTTCGCACGCGTTGTTTCTATGAAAATGTATGCACAAATTCTTTCCCATGGAAACTAAAAGTTAATGGGTTAAATTGTAGCCTATGGCTAATGGTCAAGAGCTACTACACTTAAGCAAATTTTCTGTCTAATCAGCCGAGAAGTTTTTAAGTAAAATTCCTTCTATCTATCCAAATTTTCGCATTTTAAAAAATAGTGTGATGTGATATAATTTCATTTAAAATCAAATACGCAAATTTCAAAGATATAGGATGAGTGAAATAGGCATCCATCCAAGAGATTTGATCAAATATTGGTCAAAGATATTGGATGATTGGAGTCCCATTGTGTGGAATTAAATATATTTTGTATTGTAGAATAGAAATAATATATTTCCAAAAAATAAGGAACCCATTCCATACTAAGCCATCCACACAAACGTGAACATAACCGCACACAAGCAAACTTGTTCTGATAATAATGTAAGCTCACCACCACGAGCGAAACGCACACAAACAATAAAGTTTTAATTTTAAAATTGTACCCAACCGTAAGTAGCCATATTAGAATTATCTTTTAATTTAAGGGTTCTTTTCACTCTCGACTAAGGTTCTTTTGATATTTATTTGCACAATCTATTAAGGCGCATACCCACAGAGATATAAATATCTGTGCGCATACCCGACCCAAACTAGCGCCGCCACCTACTTTATCTTACTACTCCATTTAACGAAGGAAGTTTCAAAATTCCATCGCACAGTTTGTGATACCTTTATTCAGAAAGAAAATTAAATTTTTTTAAATTAAAACTAGTATTTACAATAGAAACAATTAAACTATCTGCAAACTGTTGCAAACAATCTACAGGTAGCTCAACTGATCCATATCAATACCAGTTGGAAGCGTGCCTAAGACACTGGCTGCATTGCTCCGCTGTATAGCAATGCTGATGCCAGATACTCACCAGCTCTCGAGTCACGCGTCGCTTCGACCAGACGCTCAGATAATTTTTTGAAAACCCGGAGACCCTCGGTACCCCACGGACCTAGGGTCTCGACTCCAAGGGGAGCAAATGTGTAGGCTCTGTCGAGACCTGCATATTTGCGCCTCTTGAGATCTTCGGCTAAATCTGCCGCCGCACCAGCCCTCACGGAAGTCCTAGGAAGATGGGAAGGCGCGAGTGTGTCGACACATGTAGCGTCCCACACAATAGGCCTCCTCAACTCCCATGGGACTAGAGTCATGCCGTCGGGCCTCTTACCAACGTCACGCAACAGACCATTCGGTTCAAGAATAACTGGTACGTTAGCGGTGGTAAAGGCCCGCCGGATGATGTCGTTCAGGCTGGCATGACGAGATATCCGACCGGCAGCCCTAGTACACGATAATCCGTGATGACTGAGCTGTTCGACAGCAGTACCGCACTGGCATTGATGAGGCGCGCAACACCTTGCACCCAACCGAAGACAAGTTGCGACACGGAAAGTTACGGGATCCAATAAAGTGCCAGTGTTATAATATGAAGGAAGTGCTTGCAACCAATGTCCTGACTCCCATTTAGAAACGGCTAGAGACGGGCACGATCTGCAGAGCTGGAGCACGTTTGTAACAAACAATTCCGTGTCAACTCACACAGAGGCCCGTCCCATTGCCGCCGTTGGGACAAAAGAGAGATATTATACCTAAGCTTTTTTAATGCCTCTATTATAGTTTTAATCTGTGTGAATTGTCAAGCAATATTTATATTTATTTATACTTAATCTATTTAGTTTAGGCAGTAAATCGAAGCCCTTGCCAACAAAAACTATTTTCGATTCACTGCCTAAACTAAATAAAATAAAACTATTACAGAAACATTAAAAAAGCTTAAAATAGGTATTATTAACTGTGCGATGGATTTTTGATATTTTCTGTAGGTAGCGGCGCTAGTTTGGGTGGGGTATGCGCCTTAATTATTTTAATTTGGATGATTGAACACTTTGGTTAGTAAAATTAAGTAGACATGTACCTATAAATCGATATCTATTGGCATCACCCTTATATTTTGAATCCGAATGCTATCCAAACTTTCGAATTCATAAAATTAGTGATCTGTATGTCTTCACGGCAAAACTACTGATTGGATCGGGCTAAAATATAGAGGGCGTTCAAGGCATAAAATAAAACCTAAAATACTTTTTGACGGTCTGTGGCGCGGTGGGCCAAGGTCTGCCTGCGACGCAGGAGGATGCGGGTTCGATTCCCGCCTTGGGACAAATGTGTGTACGATCTGTAGACATTTGTTCAGGGTGTTCTGGTCGTTTTCTATTTATGTGTAATAAAAAATATCTATCTATGTATTATATTATTATTATGTATATCAGTTAGGTATCTAGTACCCAGTTATATAGTACTTAGTTCAGGGTATTTTGATCGTTTTATATGTATGTATAGTAAAAAATAACTATTTATGTAGTGTACTTTAAAATGTACTATATCAGTTAACTTATATAGTCTTATCTAGTGCCTCTACCCATAACACAAGCACTGCTTAGCTTGGGGCTAGATAATGTTTTGTGAAAATTGTCTGGCATTATTTATTTATTAATCCCTTATGTAAATCACTTTTCATGGGATAGAAATAAACTTTGCGAAGCCGCGGGCTGAAAATGGTAGAGCATAAAGGGAACTATATTGCCATTAGAATAATCATAGGCGTGTATTGCCGTGTATTGACTTGACGTGACGTCATGACGTGTATTGCCAACGGAGCGTATTGCCACAATTAAGGTACTTAATTATTCGTGAAAGATTTTGAAAGCTTTACAAGCAAAACTAATTTTAACCATCTTGAAATCTACTTTCAAAAAAATGTTACTTAAATCATAATAGAGTTGCTATTGTGGGTCGTAAGGAGAAGAAGCACAAATTAGAACATGATTATGTAGGTATGTGCTCATATATTCAATAAAACAAATACTTACACAAATTATGAATAGAAAGAAATAAATTTTAAAAATATTTTAAGCTTTATGTAGTATTAGAGATAAGAAGCACAAATTAGTCCATGAGTATTCATTATATTCAATAAAACAATTTAGTATAAACACTAACTACTAAGAGACAGAATTAGGTCGGTACCTACGTGGTACTGACCTACCTAGGTAGGTACGGACATTTAAAAACATTTTATGGTTTAATTACACAAATTGCTAGTTACTCGACAAGATAAATGTATTTATACAAGAATTATATTAAAACTAGTACTTACAATAGAAACAATTGAGCTAACTGCAGACTCTTGCAAACAATCTACAGAACATAACTAAAAACATATTTATATATGAACTAAGCTTTATGTTCTGTCTGGGCAGGTTGCCGGTCTAAAAGTGTGTACTGGGGCGCAGCCGCCAGTATAAAATCTGTGCACGACTGCCATTTTTGGATCGCAATAATCACAAAGCCAGCCATGCGAGAAAACCTGTGGAGAAAACGTAGGTAGTGAAAAAATAAATCAAACAAAATACAAAATGCAAAGATATAGTATGGAACGTAGGATCCTAGGATCATTGATAAAATATTATCGGTCACCTGACCGGAAGTAATAGAATTTAAACGTAGAGCTTTTTATGATTCATGAATTTCGCAAAAATATGTATGTACTATTTTGCGATTAAAATAAAAGTCAATGTTGTTTTACGGTATTAACATGTATGAATTAATTTAGATCAGTTTTAATCATCTTTATACGTGATTTTTAATTATTGCATGCTTAAAAAATATGTAATCCGACAAGATTGAGTAGGTAGATAACCGTCAAAATACATATTTGGAGTCTAACGTGCGTTCTGAATCGAGTTAGAGTAAAGATTGAAACACAGACCTCTTTTAGTGAAACGGCTTCCTCAACAAAAATACGCATACAATTTTATTCCGAGTATTTTTGTTCACATATTTTTTCATTTTAAAGATTTGTACCATATATAAATTTATTTTATTATAGAAATAAAATAATGTTAATGAATGTGCGATAAATGATGTTGGATTTTAAACAGAGCGAGTTTTCGAACGCTCTCACTCTCAGCTTTTGGCGATGTTTTGATCGTATTTTACAGTTTTCGGCCGGCCATCTCAAATTTTGATGAATTTTTTCATTAATTTGCTGTAATATAAGTGCTTTTTGCGTCATAAGAAGCGTGATTGTATATTTAAATTGTGCTGGATACAAAAAGCCTTCGCCGTGGAGCCCAACGTAGGCTGTAAGCTCATTTATTTACATAAAATCCGGCATGCAAATTCCTTGTTTTGGTTTACGTAAAAACATAAAAATTTAATGGTCATAAATTTGTTGGTCCCACTATTTTAAAAATGAAAATAATAATATGCGATACAGGCTATAGACATTTAATTTTTTAAGCCTTTTATCTGAATTGATAAAAAGGTCATCCCTATATGAACCGAATTATTCCGAGATTAAATTTATGGGGTTTGTTTTTGAAATTATTTGGTTGGCTGATAGAACAAGAGCTATTTCGTAACCAATTATTATATTTTGGTTATCTCCGAGTAAATTTTCTGTTCTCTTTTATAACTTATCGTTCGCAAATGCTGGAAATTTGTTGTGTAAGAGATATAGAGAAAAAATCCTTATTTAAATTCAAAGTACATAGGTACTCATCATAGCTATCTAAATAGATTATCTATTACTAAGTTTGTATCTTGATTTCAGTAAAAAGAAATGCCTAATTAATAATCTATATCGAGCGGTGGGACATAAAGTTATTTGATTTTGTAACTTTGAGTTGACAATAGAAATATATTTCAGTGGAAATTTGCGGGGGCGAGGCATGGCGGGGAGGCGTGGCTCGCTCACCATCCCACGAGTCCGTCACCACAGACCTGTCTCTATTCAGTGTATCCTCCGCAGCATCGGACGCTAGGGTGCTCCGACTACTAGCTAGCAAAGTAAGTCACACTATCATCATCAGACCATATACTAGTCCATTGTTGCAAATAGGCCTCCCCATTTAGTACATTGTAACATTATGTACTGGAAGGTGAGACTAATTGGCTTGATAGTAACGAGATGTGATAGTGTCATTATCTGAATAATAGAGGTGCTGTGCCAAAATCTATGAGGAAATGAGATGCCACAATCACAAACTCATACTATTGTCAAATAAACTCAACCCAACATCCAAAGAACTCAAGACTTTTTCAACAAGTTATGTCCAAAATCTCTGATAGTCAGAGTAACTCATGCTCATCACTTCCTGAGTAACCGAGTGCTGCAATATTGGAACAGGTTTCCTGAAGAAGTCGTAACAGCTGTCTTTGTGAACAAAACAGACTTGACCACTGGTTACAAATGCATAATCTGACCATTAATATGAGACAAACAAGTGAAATGAAAAACTTAAAAAGCACTGTGATATAGACATACCAGCAGCTCTCAGCTGTTCGTCTATAATTCAATAATAATAACATTAGCCTAGGCGCATACCCCAACCAAACCAGCGCCGCCACCTACTTTATCTTATTATTCCGTTTAACAAAGGAAATTTCAAAAATCCCCACAGTTTGTGATACCTATTATAAGCTTTTTTTTAATGCCTGTGTAATCAATTTTGTTTTTTTTATTTTATTTACCGTTCAGGTAGAGAATTTAAGTTGCCCTTGGTGGCCACCAAAATCTATTTTCGATTCGCTGCCTGAATTAAATACAAAATATTTTATTTCGTTTTCTTAACCTAATACATTTTAGTGTTTTGGGACCCTCTTTTAAGTAATAAAATACCTGTGCTAGAGGGTCTCGCTCTGCAGTGCGGCTATCTTAAGGTTAATTAAGTATTATTTACTATTGTATGGTGTACTAAATGTATGTAAATATGGTAAACTATTACAGAGGCATTAAATAAAAGCTTATAATAGGTAGTTTGGGTGGGGTATGCGCCTTATGTGTGGTTGTCTTACTACCTTTGTATAATCAGCCTCTTAACTAAAGAGCAGTATTTACCTGAATCTCCACAGGCCACAGTGACCGCAGATAAAAAAAAATACATTTATTTAATATACAACATACATACTTATACAGTTTACTGGTGGTCCCCCCGGCACTAGGTTGAGAACCTGTATCGCGGGAGGCCGAATTACAAACAGAATTACTAGTTTTCATACATAAATAATAAATTATTTTTCTTTCATCAGGCTGGCCAAGGGCCCGACCCAACGCTTAGAGTAGCAAGCCCTAATCCAGATGGAAAACCTCTTAAGTAAGTTCAAATATTTCCTCTAATAGAAATTATAGTAGCTAGAGTCATCAGTAGAGTAAGCTCACCTTAACATCATTTTCTAATTTTAAGATGAAAATCCAGCATGTTTTTTTGTCGAACTAGGACTATTTGGTACTCACGGGAATTCACTAGGTTATAACTCGAATTACATAAAATTCTACACCTTTACCATCTTTGCTTCCTTTTTTTTTTCAAAAAACAATTACGATATTAAAAAAACTTGAAATTGCACTTCTGATAGTTTTTCATAAGTTGTGTAGTTTATAAGTAACAACTCCATTTTTGCACTTGCACCATTCCAAAAAAATGCTCTCTCCCGCTCCTATGAACTCGAAATCCTATGCCTATCCTTTTCACAAAATGTCGCGCATTGCGCCCTCTTAAGTATTAGTCCTTTCTTGACCTTGATCATCTCAATTCTCTTATATCACCGACGCAAAAAAATCATTTGCAGAATTCCGTTGCTACTGGTTCGCGCATACAATATCCACTAGAGTTTAATAAACGGTTCCAACTAGTTATTAAGTAGTTAATTTCTTCTACAGAAGGCCATCCTCCACCCTCCCGCTTAACGCTCCAGACGCCTGCGTGTCCCTCCTAGCAGGCTGCGGAGCCCTGTGCGCGCAGCTAGGGCTCCGCCGCTCCTTCAGCGCGGGTGACGTCGCACGTGCAAGCGAACAAAAACAACACTATTTACGAGGGTAAGAAATATTCTAGACATGGAAGTCATTTATAGGGATATTTACCATGATTTGATTTTTGAGTTTTTCAATACTTCGGCACCGTGCCGAACTAAAGACACGTTCCCACTTGAGAAATCAGGGGATGTACAACATCGATTGTAGCCACAGAAATAAATAATAAGGCACTTATTATTTCACTAGCGACCCGCCCCGGCTTCGCACGGGTACTATATTATGCATGTATTTACATATAAACCTTCCTCTTGAATCACTCTATCTATTAATAAAACCGCATCAAAATCCGTTGCGTAGTTTTAAAGATTTAAGCATACATTAGGTTAGGGATATAGGGAGAGAGAAAGCGACTTTGTTTTATACTATGTAGTGATAATCACACTGAAAAAGGTGATATTTTTGGTTTGTGTCACTTCGGTATGTAGACTTAAGTAAAGAAGCGACGAAGAAACCTTTAGCCTGTTTTATACCCCAAGTTTTATATCTTCTAGATAATCGAATATTTTGTAGTAAGCCTTTTTGCACAGTAAAGTTTTGACAATAATTTGTAAATTTATTTACTGATAGATTCTACAACTCACCAGGAATTTTGTTTTAGAAGCGTATACATTGCCCTTTGAAAGATACATTTATCTTGTGAAGCCTGGTTGTGGGCACAGCGAGTTTATGTTTATTTCTAGTATTAATATTATGTATATCGCTATTTTAAGGGAAGCTTTTGATAACGTATATCTTGTGTTTGTTTCAGGGCTACATCAGAAGTGGGACTCTGCGCGGCCCTAGAAGCCCTAACGCTGAGCGCCAACTCGCGTTCTTGCAGTACTTGGGTAGCAGGTATGGAATATTATAATGTACCTACTAGCTTCTGCTCACGGCTTCGTACGAGTTTTTCCGGGATAAAAGGAGTTCATTCCCGGTATCTCATCTACATCCCTGGTCAGGCGTGAAAAGGTTACAGACAGATAGACAGAGTTACTTTCAAATTTATAATATTAGTCCCTCCGTGATCCATGGAGGGTTCAAAGGAATAGAATAGAATAGATATACATTTATTTAGAAACAGGTACACACAAGTATAAAATAAACAAACAGAAAACAATAACAATTAGCGGGGCAATGCAGCCAGTGTCTTAGGCACGCTTCCAACTGGTATTGATATGGATCAGTTGAGCTACCTGTAGATTGTTTGCCACAGTTTGCAGATAGCTTAATTGTTTCTATTGTAAATACTAGTTTTAATTTAAATTTGTTATTTTCTTTCTGAATAAAGACTAAGTACCTAGAATAAAAAAATTAATAAAAAAAAAAAAAAAAAACAATTTAACATGGAGGTACGTGATACAAAAAAAAAGGTGTTAAGGTGTCTCCGAGTCTCTGACCCTGCGCCGAAATAGGGGTTGGCTCAGCGTGTGCTGAACAAATTTTTTTTTTTGCTCACGCTGTTTTACAGCCAAAGACTTTAAATCTGACTGTCGAAACGGAGATGATATGGAGAGAGCTATGCTCGGAGTTTCTCTGAAGGATAGGATTCGCAACGAATACATCCGACAGAGAACTAAGGTTATCAACATAGCTCAAAGGATTAGCAAGCTGAAGTGGCAGTGGGCGGGCCATATCTCGAGAAGAACCGACAACCGCTGGGGTAAAAGTATTCTTGAGTGGAGACCGCGACTCGGCAAACGTAGTGTAGGACGCCCTCCTACCAGGTGGGATGACGATTTGCGAAAGACTGCTGGCAGATGCTGGATGCGGCAAGCTGAATACAGGGCGCTATGGCGCTCATTAGGGGAGGCCTATGTCCAGCAGTGGACTAATATGGGCTGATGATGGATGATGATTATGACTTATAGACTTTAAATTTACACAATAATTTAAAGAAAACCTTTTTGAGTGTGGAAAATAAATGTCTTATTATTTATAGAGTTTCGCTAGGGTTTATGTAACGGTTTATTGTTAACTTTTAAAACTAAAATTATATTTATTATTATTAATTATTATATACTAATAATGGTTATTAACATTAAAGTCATTTAAAACGGGATATTTACCATGAAACTGTGCCGAAATATTGGAAAACTCAAAAATCGAATCATGGTAAATATCCCGTTTTAAATGACGTTAAGGGGGTATTGTTAACGTTTCAGTTGGTGGATCCCAGCTGCCTTCTCCGCAAAGATCTCAGCAATCACAGCCTTCGAGGCAGCTCCCCAGCGATAACAAGAAGGTAAGGCTACTCAGAGGGGATTTTACTCTATCTATATAGACATAGACAGACATATCATTTATTTGCCACTACATTTACACACAAGATAAATATACAACACTGCAATAAAAATAAAACACATATTCATCAAAAAATTAAAAACATTATTGCGAGTGGAAAAAACTACTTATGGCGCATACCCCACCCAAAGTGGCGCCGCGACCAACTTATCTTATTATTCCGTTTAAAGATACAGATATTTTGGTGATTAAGTACAAGGTTGTGAGCTCATGTTTCACTATTACAATACATAGCATGCTATTAATTAATATTTCTAGGCTTAAAATTAATCAATTCATTAATGTCATAAAAATTTCGTTCATTTAGCCAGTTAAATAATTTATTTTTAAATAAATAGTCATTAGGCAACTTGTTATAAATTTTAACACACATAGTCAAGCATCTTTTTTGATGTATCGCTGATTTTGAAGGTTGATTTAACAAAGGAATTTTCAAAAATCCATCTTCCAGTTTGTGATACCTATCATAAGCTTTTTTTTAATGTCTGTAATAGTTTTATTCTGTTTAGTTTAGGCAGAGATACGAAAATAGATTTTGGTGGCCAGCAAGGGCAACATCGTTTTTTCAATTTTCACAAATTCACAGCGCCTTATAATCTTCAAATACCTATCACAAATCGTAAAAATTTAATCTTTCCTGCACTATAATGTCCGCTCTTTATGGCGTCATATGAGTTCCGAATCCGATTTATATATTATTATTAATGGTTAAATAGTTCATTTATTATTAAAAATATAATATTACACGTCAAATAGTAGATACATACTACAACTTAAAAATATACCTAATTATATAGATGGTACCATTAGCAATTAAAATAATTAATTATGATATTTCAATTTTTAAATTATGAATATAATTAAAGAAATTATAGACTGACTAATTGCTTATTTTATTTATTTATTTATTGATCACCAACATAGTGTACACGAAAACTAGCATATAGTTAGACCTTAATAAAAAACATGTTAAGTGTCACTATAATTATAGGTGAAAACAGCATGCAAAAAATAATCCTGAGCGAGTAAAAGCTAACTTAAACCGTAATTCCGTTTGTCTGTAAGCCTGTTAGTCTCTATGGTACAATATATATTTTAAGTACCTACCTAGTTAAGTAGATAATTATTTCAATCAAATAAATTTGATTGATTTTGGGGGAGGCCTATGTCCAGCAGTGGACGTGTACGGGCTGATATAAAAATAAAATGAATGAAATAAAAATAAAATGTATTTATTTCAAGCAATTTAAGAACTCATAACATTAGGATTAAAAAGAAAAACTAAAAACTAACAGGATTGCTGGGAAGGTGGCGTTCACAGCAGTGCCTGGTGTACGGGCAGTCCAGCCTTCCAGCTATCATTGCCTGGTGTACGGGCAGTCCAGCCTTCCAGCTATCATTGCCTGGTGTACGGGCAGTCCAGCCTTCCAGCTATCATTGCCTGGTGTACGGGCAGTCCAGCCTTCCAGCTATCATTGCCAGCACGGTGTTGGAGCTATGTTGGATATGATGATGATGATGATTGTCTACAGGTGCGCCAGAACTACATAAAGCGTCGTCTGATGACGACATACCGCGCTTTGGAGAGGATGTCTCAATCGGAGTTTAATCTGGACAAATTAGAGGTAAGGAAATTTATGTAAAAAACATAATTATTGTGGTGAGTATAACATAGGCGGGAATCGAACCCGCAACCTCCTGCGTCACAGGCGGACCTTCACCCACCGCGCTACAAAGGTCATAATAATATAAATAAATAATGCTGGACATTTCACACAGCATTATCTAGCCCCAAGCTAAGCAGAGCTTGTGTTATGGGTACTAGATAACTGATATACATACTACAATACATTACATAGATCGATATTTTTTATTACACATAGAAAACGACCAGAACACCCGGAACAAATACCTGCAGATCGTAAAAATATTTGTCCCAAGGCGGGAATCGAACCCGCAACCTCCTGCGTCACAGGCGGACCTTCGCCCACCGCGCCACAGAGGTCGTCTAAAATCCTTCACTGTACATGCTATCCGTATGGAATGCTCTTCCCCTGGACATCAGACGTGCAAAATCACTTCCTAAATTTTTGGTTTTATACAGCATGGGTGAATTTCTCATAAAATTAAAGGACAAAGCTTCTGTCGATAAAGCCCGTATACTCAAACGCATCTCAGATTGAAGCGCGTCTCAAGTGATGAATTTATGACACATTTTCATTGAAAACTGTCAAAAAATCACGACTTGAGACGTGCTTAAATCAGAGTTGTGTTTGAGTATTCGGGCTTTATCGACAGAAGCTTTGTCCTTTAATTTTAAGTCATGTTTGTTTTAGTTGGTAAGTTTACAAATAAATAAATTCTATTTCTATTATTTTTTAGGCGGCGGCGGTATCAGCGGTATCGCAGGCGGCGGCCGGGCCCACAGTGCTAGCCGTGCCTCCAAGACAGAACACTAGATTCTTACACCCAGGTAGATATTTCAAATTCTTTATTTGTAAACATGGGTCACAAAGATGGAAGAATAATAATAGGTCGTACCGTACATGTTTTGCCTAAACATACGTCTAGGGCATACAAATATACGTATTAGGTGAGTAGGAGAATAGGCGTGACTGATTTTGAGAAAGTACTCCGAGATATTTTAAACATCCAAAAATAAAACATATTTCTGCAAAAAAAATGGATATTGAAGGTGAAATTGACCTATGAAAATGCAATTTCAATTTCGCTCAAAAACGCTACAATACTCGTGGCGACTGTCTATGACGTCACTGATGCACAAATTCTTAAGACACAGAATTACCATAATATTTATTACTCATTAGAGAGTCTTTATTAATAAAAAATACAATCAAATCATAGAAACAAGGAACAATATTGTCAAGAATCAAGCTATTGTTTAACTAAAGTCAGACGTTTACCATAATTTATTGCTGTGGTTGTTCTGTGCCTTCCAATTCATATTGTGACGACATGACGTCACGGTTATGTATTACTGATTGGTGTTTAACGTGTCATGGCGGATTATAGTATTTTGTAGTTTTTTTTTATCAAAATAACCCCTCCTTCCACTTAGATCCACAGTCTTGATCCACATGTAGATCCGAGGATACTTTTTTTTCCTCTTCAATCCACCTATGAGGGGATCTAAAATTACTATTTCTTTTCTATTCCACTTGAATCCACAATCAAGAGGATCTAAAATTACAATTTTTTTTCTGTTCCACTTGAATCCACAATGAAGGGGATCTAAAAATATTTAATATATTTCTATGCCACTTCGATCCACAGTGGGATCTAGGTGGAAGGAGGGCTAAAAAAGAATAAAAAAAATATATTGTTCATTAAAAAATTCGCTCCTTGCCCGTGGTCCCGTTGACTGGACCACGGAAAAACTTTTTTTCCGTAGTCCAGTTAACTGTA
Source organism: Eupithecia vulgata (assembly GCA_946478455.1). Lineage (NCBI taxonomy): Eukaryota > Metazoa > Arthropoda > Insecta > Lepidoptera > Geometridae > Eupithecia > Eupithecia vulgata. The sequence continues at coordinate 2,851,132 of OX297887.1, read as the reverse complement.
CCACGGAAGATTCTTTCATTCCGTGGTCCAGTTCATTGGATAACTGGACCATTTAATTTCATTCATTTTTAAGTTAATATATATGTATATTTTAATATTTTTATTAAAATAAATCAATTTTAAGACCAAATTGACAAAGACTGTGTCAATATGACAAGCAACTTCAAGTAGTAGCACTACAGATTGTCGTCGAGTAGAAAGAAGGATTGATCATTATTATGAGTATAAGAACTCATTAGATAAAATAGAAAAATGTAAAGATATAATATACCTACTTCCAACCGTTTTTATCTTCGAGCATTAAACCAGTGCTCGAAGGTTTTTATTATTGGGAATAAGAATTAGACGACCTCCGTGGCGCGGTGGACGAAGGTCCGCCTGCGTCGCAGGAGGTTGCGGGTTCGATTCCCGCCTCGGGACAAATGTGTGTACGATCTGCAGACATTTGTTCAGGGTGTTCTGGTCGTTTATATGTATAATAAAAAATATCTATCTATGTATTGTATTATATTATGTATATCAGTTATCTAGCACCCATAACACAAGCTCTGCTTAGCTTGGGGCTAGATAATGCTGTGTGAATTGTCCAGCATTATTTATTTATTATTTTAATTAGGGGGAAAAGTATCCAATGATCCACCAGTGGATTTAAGAGGAAACAAAAGTATCCAATGATCCACCAGTAGATTTAAGAGGAAACCAAAGTATCCAATGATCCACCAGTGGATTTAAGGGGAAACAAAAGTATCTAATGATCCACCAGTGGATTAAAGAGGAAAAAAAAGTATCCTCGGATCTATATGTGGATCAAGACTGTGGATCTAAGTGGAAGGAGGGAAAATAACAATTGATCTTGATCAAAATAAAAATATAATACGCGTTTTGTTATGTATGGCTCAGCCATAATTCGATAAATTCATAATAATGGTGCTTTTTTAGGGTTTCAAAGATCGGTTTTGAAACCCTTATGGTCTCGCTTTGTCCGTCCCCGCTCTTTCTTGAATATCTCAGTAACTACTGCAGCTATTAACTTGAAATTTGAAATAATGATACATTTCGTGCGCCATTACTGATTTTAAGAAAAAAATATATAAATAAATGAAAAATGAAAATGAATATTTTCAGTACAAATTTTGATGTTAAAATTTCAAAAGAGACCTAGGAAGGCAAATGGGGTATCAAATGAAAGGTATTGTTTTGTACATTTCAAAACACTTTTTGAAATTTCTGTAAATTTCATACTTTTTGAAATATTTAAAAAAAAATCGAAAAATTGACCATACCCCCCCCCCATATCTTCGAAGATTGCAGACCGATCCACGTACAATGTATTAGGCGTTTGTAGATATAGATCTATATTTTACAGGAAAAATATAGAGAAGTCTGTAATAATAATAGTTTTTGAAAAATGGTAAAAAAGGGGGGGATTTTTTTTTCAAAAGGGGGGGTACCTACCTATGTGGGGTATCAAATGAAAGGTATCGTTTTGACCATATCAAAACACTTTTTGAAATTTCTGTAAGTTTCATACTTTTTGAAATATTTCAAAAAAAGACGAAAAATTGACCATTCCCCCCCCCCCTAGCTCCGAAGATTGATGACCGATCCATGTACAATGTATTAGGCGTTTGTAGATATCGATCTATATTTTACAGGAAAAATATAGAGAAGTCTGTAATAATAATAGTTTTTGAAAAATGGTCAAAAAGGGGGGGGATTTTTTTTCAAAAGGAGGGGTACCTGCCTATGTGGGGTATCAAATGAAAGGTATCGTTTTGACCATTTCAAAACACTTTTTGAAATTTCTGTTAGTTTCATACTTTTTGAAATATTTCAAAAATAGTCGAAAAATTGACCTTTCCCCCCCCCTATCTCCGAAGATTGCAGACCGATCCACGTACAATGTATTAGGCGTTTGTAGATATCGATCTATATTTTACAGGAAAAATATAGAGAAGTCTGTAATAATAATAGTTCTTGAAAAATGATCAAAAAGGGGGGGAATTTTTTTCAAAAGGGGGGTACCTACCTATGTGGGGTATCAAATGAAAGGTATCGTTTTGACCATTTCAAAACACTTTTTGAAATTTCTGTTAGTTTCATACTTTTTGAAATATTTAAAAAATAGTCGAAAAATTGACCTTTCCCCCCCCCTATCTCCGAAGATTGCAGACCGATCCATGGACAATGTATTAGGAGTTTGTAGATATCAATCTATATTTTACAGGAAAAATATAGAGAAGTCTGTAATAATAATAGTTTTTGAAAAATGGTCAAAAAAGGGGGGAATTTTTTTTCAAAAGGAGGGGTACCTGCCTATGTGGGGTATCAAATGAAAGGTATCGTTTCGACCATTTTAAAACACTTTTTGAAATTTCTGTAAGTTTCATACTTTTTGAAATATTTCAAAAAAAGACGAAATTTTACCATTCCCCCCCCCCCCCCTATCTCCGAAGATTGCAGACCGATCCACGTACAATGTATTAGGCGTTTGTAGATATAGATCTATATTTTACAGGAAAAATATAGAGAATTCTGTAATAATAATAGTTTTTGAAAAATGGTCAAAAAAGGGGATTTTTTTTTCAAAAAGGGGTACCTACCCATGTGGGGTATCAAATGAAAGGTATCGTTTTGACCATTTTAAAACACTTTTTGAAATTTCTGAAAGTTTCATACTTTTTGAAATATTTCAGAAAATTGATTGTCCAAATAATTGGCACATGTTTGAAACCCTCGGCGCGCGAGTTACACTCGCACTTGGCGAATCTTTTTTTTAATATTTCAGAAAATTGATTGTCCAAATAATTGGCAAATGTTTGAAACCCTCGGCGCGCGAGTTACACTCGCACTTGGCGGATCTTGTTTGATACTGTCATCATCCCTATTGACTTATAGAGCAAATTATGGCACATATTGACACGTTTAGAATATAAAATTATATTAGATTAAACTGGTAATAGAAATAATAATTACGTAATACATTCATTTCACTGATTCGTCAATATTTAAGATCTTTTCTAATAAACACACTCACACTCACTATCCTGGCGCATCGACCCCGAAGTGGGTCTTGGCCTCCGACACAATAGATCGCCACCGGCTTCTGTCCAGCGCCGCCTCCATCCAGTCCGGTGCAAAGACTTGAAGTGAGCGAAGGTCCTTCTCCACTTCGTCCTTCCACCTGTATCTGGGCCGACCGACTGGTCGTCGGCCAATCGGCGCTCCAAGGAAAGCCCGTTTTACAGCCCGTCAGTCATTTATATTACAATAGCATTTTGATGTCAGTAATTTATTAAGTTTGTTTTTAAATAATGTAAGTGGTAGCAACTTAATGTTTCTGGGCAGTTTATTATAAATTTTTGGAGCCATTCCCCAAAAGCTTTTTTTAAGTAAGGCGGTTTTCTCGGCGGCAGCGGTCTACTAGAAGAACAGATTAGGCTTCGTTCTGGTCGCGTACCGTTCAACAAATTTACGTTTTAATTGAAAAAATCTCCCACACCTAATTGTGAGCTGTGTAATACAGTTGTATCGTATTTCTTTATTAATCAAAAACTTATTATATTTTGCAACTCACTAGGAGTTTTGTTGTCGAAGTGTATACATTGCCCTTTGAAAGATTTATCACATTTTAAATCTTGTGAAGCCTGGTTGTGGGCACAGCGAGTTTATGTTTATTTTTAGTATTAATATTATGTAAATCGCTAATCCTGCCGAAATCGTACATTTTTGGGTTATAATAAAATAAAATTTTCGTAGAAAGTTCATATAATTTATTAATGTTAATTCCATTACAGATGCAGCTCACCTGGCTCTGACGGCAGACGACTTGGAACGCGAGCGAGGGCGCCCTCTGTCCAAGTACGAGAGAAACATGATGATCTTCAACTGGCTACACACACTCGACGAGGCAGAACCGTTCTAGATACGTCATTAACATTTATTAGCCTGCTTGAGTCCATAACTGGACAAAGGCCTATTTATATAGTACAACGCCATAAAAATTCACGTTGGATGAGGTACTTACAACCGTTCTAGATACGTCATATTAGCTTAAAAAGTGACAACTTTACACAGGCCTATCCATATACACCGCCATAAAGGATCACGTTAGATGAGGCATAACCTTTATGTGTAATTATGTCATTAATATCATATTACCCTACAAGAGTCCATAACTGAACAAAGGCCTATCCATATACACCGTCATAAAAAATCACGTTAGACGAGACACTACTTTTCTAGATACGTTGATAACATCATATTAGCTTAAAAAGTCCACAACTGGACAAAGGCCTATCCATATACACCGCCATAAAGGATCACGTTAGATGAGGCACAACCTTTCTAGATAAGTCATTAACATTATATTAGCCTACAAAATTCCAAAACTGGACAAAGGCTTATCCATATGGATAGCTGTATATACACCGCCATAAAAAATCTCGTTGGACGAGGTACTACCTTTCTGGGTAGGTACGTCATTACAATCATATTAGCCTACAAGAGTCCATAACTGAACAAAGGCCTATCCATATACACCGTCATAAAAAATCACGTTAGACGAGACACTACTTTTCTAGATACGTTGATAACATCATATTAGCTTAAAAAGTCCACAACTGGACAAAGGCCTATCCATATACACCGCCATAAAGGATCACGTTAGATGAGGCACAACCTTTCTAGATAAGTCATTAACATTATATTAGCCTACAAAAGTCCAAAACTGGACAAAGGCCTATCCATATGGATAGCTGTATATACACCGCCATAAAAAATCTCGTTGGACGAGGTACTACCTTTCTGGGTAGGTACGTCATTACAATCATATTAGCCTACAAGAGTCCATAACTGGACAAAGGCCTATCCATATACACCGTCATAAAAAATCACGTTAGACGAGGCACTACTTTTCTAGATACGTTGATAACATCATATTAGCTTAAAAAGTCCACAACTGGACAAAGGCCTATCCATACACAACGCCAAAAAAAAAACACGTTGGACGAGGCACAACCTTTCTGGATAGGTACATCATTATTTGCCTACAAAAATCCACAACTAAGCCCGACGAAGTTTGCCGATGCGACATATTAAAGTGGTCAAACTGTACCCACCTTTAGAATCACCTGTATATTAAGATTTAGATAGGTATTACAACAATGATAATCAAATATTTAGAGTTACTTAATTTATCGATATAATGCATTATCTATATTAGTATTAAGTATATATAATATTTATATCTAACTGTGAAAATAAGTTAGGGACCTCCTCTATGGCCTAGAATATCGCCAGCGATAGTATCATTGTGCCACTTTTTGAAACAACACTATAAACGTAACCCCATAGCGATAGTTTTTAGTTACGTGCAAGAGTCTGGCCTAATTAAGGATACGCGTGAAAAAGAATCAGATTTTTACTTAAGGGCCTATACTACCTCAAAATATTTAACTTAGAAATTTATATATGGTAAAGTTCAGGACTTACTCTATCGATCATATGTTTCGAAAACACGATTCCATATCTCGATAGAAAAAAAATCTCAAAGTTACCTCTAAATATATACTAAAACCTTAATTTCTCATTAAATACAGAAGTTAAGATCTTGAGAATAAACATGGTAATAGAACTAAGTATAAATAACATTTCATATGTTTCGGTTTTTTCAAATAAAGTCCTAATTAATAGATAATAAGCTAAAACTTGATTTTTGGGCTTGCGTTGCGTTGTTTTGGCATACCCTGTCCCGCTCCTATGAACGCATAATCCTATGTCTATCCTTTTCACAAAAACTTGAGGTTATAAGGCTCCTAAAAAAATAAAATAATATGAATCAACTTAAGTATTAACCATAGAATCTATCTATTTCTGTGTCTATAACCACTGTGCACTGTGTTAATAATTAATAAATAAATAAAAATAAATAAATGTAGGCGTTTTTCGGGGCCCATGTGAATGCACCCAAATCTTGAGCTTACTCGATAAGAATATCACAGACGCGCGCTGGGGAACTAAAGGAACGCGCCTTCGCGTCGTGGGCATATGTTTTGTGTCTATTCAACGCACATACGCGTCATGGGCACTGAATGCGTTAAGTAATTTAGAAATCCGATAGTTTTTTTTCACGCGTGACCGTATGATGCTTCTTGAACGCATATTAGCTTAAAAAGTGACAACTTTACAAAGGCCTATCCATATACACCGCCATAAAGGATCACGTTAGATGAGGCACAACCTTTATGTGTAATTATGTCATTAATATCATATTACCCTACAAGAGTCCATAACTGAACAAAGGCCTATCCATATACAACGCCATAAAGAATCGCGTTGGAAGAGGCATAACCTTTCTAGATAAGTCATTAACATTATATTAGCCTAACCGTGATAACCGTGACTAAACGTGACCGTATGATGCTTCTTGAACGCATTCACTGCCATACACGGACCTACAGCTGATGGAACTCGTCCATAAGCGTCTGTGGCAGTGAAAGTGTTATTATATTACACAGATTTTTGACTACAAAGGTAATATTAAGACAATATATAGTGATGTCCATATATATTTCATAAAATGATCTCGTTATTTATAAGTATTATATACTAATATTGCCCTGGCCTAAAGGTAGCACATTGTTCAGGATTAATATAATTGTAATATCATACTAACTGTTAATATATTTAATATTAGCACCGCCTCGTGGTTTCACTCGCGTTGTTCCCATTCCCGCAGGAATCCCGGGATAAAATATAGCCTATGTGCTATTCCAGACTATATTCTATCTACGTGCCAAATTTCATCCAGATCCGTTTAGCCGTTCTGGCGTGATTGAGCAACAAACATCCATCCATCCATCAAAACTTTCGCCTTTATAATATGTGTGATAAATATAATAAAAGCTGAGGTTTGGATGTATAGGTGTTTGTTATTTCTTCACGCCAAAATTACTAAACAGATCGGTATTAAATTTCGCATAGATATAGTTCTCGACCTGAAATAACTTGTATGCTACTTTTTTTTAGCATGAATCATTTTCCATGGAATATAAACATAATAACATTTCCAAAGAAAATTGTTTAGAACTTTGTTGACTTGGAATATCGTATCTACACCGCCCTGCAGGGCCTGATATCGGTACAAGTAATACCGGAAAATTGCGTTAATACCGGTATTTTCTTTTCAATAACTTCGAGTATACTTCGATACCTTTGAAGTACCGATACTTTCCACTAAAACACCGGAATTCAAAGCGATTCTCGCGACGCGGCGACGTTGCATATTTTTGGTGGATTTAAGACGCACGTGCAAACGTAAGCTATTAACAACAAACGCAAAAACTTCTAATGTTTTCTCTCGCTTGCACAAAATTGAATTGTTGATACCGATGATACAATATGTAGAACACATGTAAATTTGACGACCTCTGTGGCGCGGTGGGCGAAACTCCGCCTGCGATGCAAGAGGTTGCGGGTTCGATTCCCGCCTTGGAATAAATATCTGTACGATCTGCAAGTATTTGCTCGGGGTGTTCTGGTCGTTTTCTATGTATAAAAAAAAATATCTATTTATGTAATGTATTGTATTATGTATATCAGTTATATAATACCCATAACAGAAGCTCTGCTTAGCTTGAAGCTGGATAATGCTGTGTGAATTGTCCAGCATTATTTATTTAAAATATTAGTAAATATGCCGATATAAATACCGGAATAATCAATATCGATATCAAAGATTTACCGGTACCACGTCAATATCAGTGGAACCGGTATTTGAAAATACTGGTATTCCAAGCCCGGTTTAATTACGGAAGGAATCAACGCGTTCGAAGCAGAGGGAAACTTATAGAATATCATAAATTACTATAGAATATCATAAATTACTATATAATATCATAAATTACTATATAATATCATAAATTACTATATAATATCATAAATTTAATTTAATCTAATTTTATGTAGATAATTGGTGTCTACATAGTATCACTGTATAATGATTGTAATTCACACTTCATAGGTTTTTTATTTTTAGTAATATTTTAGAGTTTATTGTTATGGCTTAATTTAATTGTGACTCGTAATTTGTCAAATATCAATAACGTTTATTTCTTTAGACTTACAAAATAAGCACTTAGACAAGTCAAATTTAATACTATAAACAGGTTTATAAATAGTCATTATTATCAAATAAGAAATATGATGTTATTGATTTTATTTTATTTGCTTAAATTTTTTTTGTCCACTAGTGGAAGAAGCGAAAAAGAAACCACTAGTAAGTTTTATAAATCTTAAAATTAATACATGTCTTAATTCTGTTTGTAAAATAGAGCACTACCACAGATGGTCGTGACGTGACCTGCTTTCTCTGGTATGCACTGAAAACCAGCGCTGGGTAGACACATCAGTGGCTGCTCAATGCTGAGTGTAGGCCATATTTGTTCTAAACCCTGCTGAGCACAAAATAAGCAGCAAAACCTAGGTATAATGTTGTAGATATATTTTTTTGTGTAGTAGATTTAGGATAAATAAAATTACTTTCATTCCATTAAATTTTTTATTACTAATAGGTCTTTATTCAGAAAGAAAATAACAATCAAATAACAAATTTAAATTAAATTATGTAAAAAAAAAATATATCATCAGCATATTAGACTGGACTCTGCTGGACTTAGATCTCAAATAAGTTATGCTAAGTACCAATTTAATATATTAATAAAAGTATTAGTTAGAATATATAAATCTATGTTATTAACCCGCTGGATCCCACTGCTTGGTAACATCCTTTTTAATGATACCTTCCTCTGCTGAACATAGGCCTCAAAAAATTATGCTAAGTACCAATTTAATATATTAATAAAAGTATTAGTTAGAATATATAAATCTATGTAGCAACCTATGTTATTAACCCACTGGATCCCACTGCTTGGTAAAATCCTCTTTTTAATAGATTATGGAGGAAAACGAGTAACAAGTATTGACGACCTCTGTGGCGCGGTGGGCGAAGGTCTGCCTGCGACGCAGGAGGTTGCGTGTTCGATTCCCGCCTCGACAAATGTGTGTACGATCTGCATTTGTTCAGGGTGTTCTGGTCGTTTTCTATGTATAATAAAAAATAGTAGTATCTATGTATTGTGTTATATTATGTATATCAGTTATCTAGTACCTATAACACAAGCTCTGCTTACCTTGGGGCTAGATAATGCTGTGTGAATTGTCCAGCATTATTTATTTTATTTATTTATTGAAAGTGGCGCCGCCACGTAATTTGTCTTATTATTCCGTTTAACAAAGGAAATTTCAAAAATCCTTCTTCCAGTTTGTGATACCTATCATAAGCTTTATTTTAATGTCTCTGTAATAGTTTTATTCTATTTAGTTTAGGAAGAGATACGAAAATAGATTTTGGTGGCCACCAAGGGCAACTTCGATACAATGCGTAAACTAAATAGAATAAAACTATTACAGAGGCATTAAAATAAAGCTTATGATACCAATATTCTCCTTGCAAAATATCAGCGAATATAACGATATGATTAATATCAATACCAAATATGTACTGGGTATTATCAGTGGATTCAGTATTTGAAAATAAGATTCACGTAACCTACAATATCCTGCTTCATCATTATTATTTTGACGACCTCAGTGGCGCAGCGGGCGAGAGTCTGCCTGCGACGCAAGAGGTTGCGGGTTCGATCCCCGCCTCGGAACAAATTTGTGTACGATCTGCAGAAATTTGTTCCGTTGGTCTGGGTGTTTTCTATGTATAATAAAAAATATCTATCTATGTAATGTATAATTATTACGTATATCAGTTATCTAGTACCCATAACACAAGCTCTGCTTACCTTGGGGCTAGATAATGCTGTGTGAATTGTCCAGCATTATTTATTTATTTATTTATTATTATAAGATGTTTCTCGTAAGCTGAGCCGCGGACAAAAGCGAGTATGTTTTATATATAAAAATACATGTGCTTTTCATTTTAATTCTAGTGATGTAGGTAATATAATCCAAAGACATTATATATGTCCTAAGGGATTACCTCAACGAACGTCTTGCACAACTTTCAACGCGCGAGACAATCATCCGTAGAGGTGATTAAAGGCCTTATTTACGGAGACGCTGTGCGTCGTGCGTCGTGTGTGACGTCGCATCTCTCCTCTCTCTCCCACTCCACTTATGTTTTCACCGCTCCGCATCTCCGTAAACGGCATATGTGTAATTAATGTATTTACTATTGATAACCAAATTAAAGAAATATCCGGTCCAGGGGACCGTAGGATTCTAGGATCTGTGTATGCTATGTGAAATAAATTATTGAATATATTTATGAAATTAATGTGGTTTTATTCTTAAGGCGAAGTAGGTCTCAAAACTCAGGTTTTGCCTAGACGGAAAATCAATTTTAAGGCAAGAAAACACAATTTTTTTTAATCTTTTTTAATGAGCATCGAAAGCTTAGGATTTTTGTTAGTAAGTTATGGGAGCCGAAACATGATTGACTCAACTTGACTCGATAGAAAAAAATCGCAAAGTTTCCTCTAAATTTTGGATTTTTACTACGGAAAACCAGTTCCATTTGCTAGTTACTTAACATATTTGAATGAAATATTGTCTAAAAAATACTCAACTAAACACTTTAGAGGATTATGGTTTTAGTTTTTTGCGAAAGAGTATTATTTTAGAGCAATATCAAATTTATAAATAAAAAGCAGTGAAATTGCGCGCGGTTCGGCTCTTGCGTCCCTTACTCGCTTTCACTGCGCGGTGTTCGCTCGTCCTTGTCTAGAAATTACGAACGTACTTCACCTTAAGTTTTTGCAAAAAGTATATCTTTATGACTTTTCTCAGTGCATAAAATTATATGTAAGTACCAAAATGGAATAAATGACTTGAATTGAAAAAAGTTTTTTTATGTGTTATTGGTTTGCTCAACATGAATTTTACAAAAAGCTCTTCCACATCTTCTCTTGATCATTGCAGCTGGTGCAATAAAATGATTCTACTTTACAGTCTTTCGCAAATCGTCATCCCACCTGGAGGACGGTCAGAGGGCGTCCTACACCACGTTTGCCGCGTCGCGGTCACCACTAAGAAACACGTTTACCCCAGCGGTTATCAGTTCTTCTCGAAATATGGCCAACCCACTGCAATCTATAAGGGGGCGACATATGACGCCATTTTGTGAAAAGGGTAGACAGGATTAGATAGAAGATAGATAGAAAACACTTTATTGTACCACACAAACATAAAATACAATACAAAAGGAAATACATGAAATATAGGAAGTACAAAGGGCGGCCTTATCGCTTTAAGCTATCTCTTCCAGGCAACCTTGGGATGGACTGGACATAAAAGAACAATATAGACGGTGGCATTTGAGTAATATGAAAATAAAATAATAACATTAAACGGATTTTGCATTAATAGGAGCGAGACAGAACAGAGCGGCGACGTAAGCGCAAAAATCTAGTTTTTAATTTTTAAAGACGACCGACGTGGCGCGGTGGGCGAAGGTCTGCCTGCGACACAGAAGGTTGCGGGTTCGATTCCCGCCTCGGGACAAATGTGTGTACGATCTGCAGGCATTTGTTCAGGGTGTTCTGGTCGTTTTCTATGTATAATAAAAAATATTTATCTATGTATTGTATTATATTATGTATGTATATCAGTTATCTAGTACCCATAACACAAGCTCTGCTTAGCTTGGGGCTAGATAATGCTGTGTGAATTGTCCAGCATTATTTATTTATTTATTATTTAATGATTATCCATTAATCAGGATATTTATTTGTAAAAATAAGTCGAAGGTTACCTTGATATTCTATTATTTAATGCGGTAATAACAATAAAAACATTTTGTAATTGATAGTTATTTACTAAGAAAACAGACAACTTTATTAAGAAAGAAAATTACAATCATACAATAGAATTAAATTAATACTATAGTATTTACAATAAAAACAATTGAGCTATCTGCAAACTGTTGCAAACAATCTACAGGTAGCTCAAGAGCTGGTGAGTATCTGGCACAACGCATCAGCATTGTCATACAGCGGGGCAATGCAGCCAGCGTCTTGGGCACGCGCGCGACTGGTAACTAAGAAAATATCTTAACTAAGAAAACTGATGGTACTTAGCACAATTATTACAGATATTTAAAATTGTTTTTTTTTTCAAACAGAGAATCTACCTTGTAACCCATAGATATAAGATTATTATAGATTATTATGTATTTTTTTTTGAAGCTTTTTCGATAAAAATAACGGAGAAAAAAAGGTTTTAACGTAACACAATTCACGTCAATCAAATATACCTTAAATGTTGGTGTGAAAATGTTTCAATAGAGAGAATTAGAAGCAACAGTGTTATAAATATTTTTGGCATGCATACTTTGTTTTTCAATTACTATGACTTGACGACCTCTGTGGCGCGGTGGGCGAAGGTCTGCCTGCGACGCAGGAGGCTGCGGGTTCGATTCCCGCCTCGAGACAAATGTGTGTTCGATCTACAGGCATTTGTTCAGGGTGTTCTGGTCGTTTTCTATGTACAATAAAAATATCTATCTATTTATGTATAATATTATGTATATCAGTTATCTAGTACCCATAACACAAGCTCTGCTTAGCTTGGGGCTAGATAATGCTGTGTGAATGGTCCAGCATTATTTACTACTCTATGTTAATTCTTCTTATTTGTTCAGGTTTTTCTTGCTATCGGTATCCATTTAGGTTCTTCTGTAAACACTCGCTTACATCTGTAAAAATAACAAAATATATCAAATCAAAAATTTCAAATTAACATAAACAGGAATAAATTAGATACCTAATTGGAAAGCTGGGTCCACTTCATTACTGTGAGAATTATTATAATGACGCTCGGTACCTCCTATCCGTACCTCCTCCGAATCCTCGGACCTCCTATAATTTTGAGTCTACTACCTACTGGGGGGATGCGCGTTCAAATTCCGTCGAAGTCAAAAAAATTTTTTAATTTTCGTAGAAGACTGGATGTCTTATATAATCTTAAGGCTTCGGTGACAGCTGCTCGCAACTTCAATTCGTAAATTATTGTGTTCCGTAATACCAAAAATGATGACTGAAAACTTTTTGTATTTCCACATGGTGTTGTTATTCTGTAACAAGACAGTATAAGCTATGTTCCTTATCAAACAAAACGTAAGGTATTGTTGTTTTTAATACAAAACAAATAGGACGAAAACATCTCATTTTCAAACATATCATTTTCGACGTAAAAATGCGATATTTCACTAATAGGTGTGTATTATTAAGAAAAAACAACCACAACCTAGATAAATACCATTCGGATACAAAAAAACAACATAATATGGTGGAAATATGCTCGAAATACTAATCGTTTTGGTAGTACGTTTGTATGGGCAATCGCAAGGGCCTGCGGATGATTCATCATCAGCCTACCAGTCCACTGCTGGACATAGGCCTCCCCTAATGAGCGCCATAGCGCCCTGTCTTCAGCTTGCCGCATCTAGCATCTGCCAGCAGTCTTTCGCAAATAGTCATCCCACCTGGTCGGAGGGCGTCCTACACTACGTTTTCCGAGTCGCGGTCTCCACTCAAGAACTCGTTTACCCCAGCGGTTGTCGGTTCTTCTTGAAATATGGCCAGCCCACTGCCACTTCAGCTTGCTAATCCTCTGAGCTATGTCGATAACCTTGGTTCTCTGTCGGATGTATTCGTTCCTTCAGAGAAACTCCGAGCATAGCTCTTTGCGGATGAATATTTAACATACCTTTCACAGCGGTTAAAATCAAAGCCTGTGTAACCACAGGATTTGCACAGAGCAAGCATGCCAGCAATAAGTCTAGGCGGGAGCGAGATCTGCCCGGGAGATTCAGTATCTTCCACTGTAACAAAAGATAAACTGGTCAAGCGACTGTTGTTCTAATTCGATGTTTATATGAAATCTGCGTTTTTAGACATAATACAATGCTGGACAATTCACACAGCATTATCTAGCCCCAAGCTAAGCACAGCTTGTGTTATGGGTACTAGATAACTGATATACATAATACAATACATTACATAGATAGATATTTTTTATTATACATAGAAACCGACCAGGTGGGATGACGATTTGCGAAAGACTGCTGGCAGATGCTGGATGCGGCAAGCTGTAGACAGGGCGCTATGGCGCTCATTAGGGGAAGCCTATGTCCAGCAGTGGACTGGTATAGGCTGATAATGATGACCACCTTAACGCCTCAACCTTCAACTCAATTTCGAAAGTACTATCTGTCTAATTATAAATACTATTTAACGGGTATTTATCGCGTTTATTTACCTATTTTTCACGGTCGTGATTTTCACAGCTGTGAAACCTGAACCAGTGTGTAAACCTGTCGAAACGTCGGGAATAGTATTTATAATTATGTGTTCAGATCGCGTAAGTTTATAAACATTTATTACTGTCTGTCTGTACGTACATACCAGGCTCAGAGCTAGATTCTTCTGAAGTTGTCACTCCTCTGCTCTGCGATGGCGCCTCTACACTTGGGGAACTTCTGCTGTCCGTGTCATTAACAAACATCTAAAATAAGAATAATAATTAATATAAATTTTAAATAAAAAAAAAATAAACAGTTCTGCGTAAGTAATAGTCAGGTGGCATTTAAGAGGCCAGCGGATGATGATTTGCCCATACAAACGTACTACCAAAATGATTTGTAATTCGAGTATATTTCCACCACATCATGTCGTTTTTTGTATTCGAATAGTATTTATCTAGGTCCCTGGTTATTTTTTTTCCTAATAATGAAACCGATCGGTTTGTTTTTAGGTCTGCCTGCGACGCAGAAGGTTGCGGGTTCGATTCCCGCCTCGGGACAAATGTGTGTACGATCTGCAGGCATTTGTTCAGGGTGTTCTGGTCGTTTTCTATGTATAATAAAAAATATCTATCTATGTATGGTATTATATTATGTATATCAGTTATCTAGTACCCATAACACAAGCTCTGCTTAGCTTGGGGCTAGATAATGCTGTGTGAATTGTCCAGCATTAAAAAAAAAAATAATAATAATAATAGGTACATTAATTATTCAATAATAATTTATATTAATAATAATTTATATAAAAATACAAGTTATATAAGCGGTAATTCAAGGTATTCTTGCACATCATAGATTAGACATAGATTGACAGCGCTGGTAACCCGCGCAGGAAAATATATGAATGCGCGCCGATAAGCACTGATCGGTGCCGACAAGTTCCGACAAGCTTCAACACGCGCTGGGCGCTGCCATTTAAAATTAATAAACAACCTGCTTCCTTTGTGTAGAACGGACCAGCGCTGTCAAGCGCCGGTAAGAGCTTATAAGTTTCCAGCTTTCTTTCTGTATACGGCCTTAACAAAGGTAGCTTAGTTTTCTGCAGCCCGCATTACTACGTGTCCGTGATGGTAGCGTACACATAACCGAATTCACGTTTGTTGTTATGCCTAATAAATAGAGTATAATCAGTGCAAAAGAAAAACAAATAGCGCCTCCTTGGTTTAAGAAATAATGACCATTGTTTGTGGGTACGCTGGCATAACGATCAAGCTAGCGTACACACGACCGTTCTCAAAAACGGCTTATACTATAGCAACAAAATTTATAACCAATAATAGAGTATAAATAGCGTTTCAGCTATGCAAAATTTCATAATGATTGCTCTCATAGGAACAGAGATATGGAACAAGACTACTCTCCGTTGCAATGTAGTTCCGCCGTGGTCTGCTAGATGGCGCTAAACGTGACTTCTGAACACATAGGTAAATTAACAAAACCTTATGAATGATTATACTCTATTTATACGTTATTTATTAGGCATAACAACAAACGTGAATTCGGTTATGTGTACGCTACCATCACGGACACCATTACTACGCATCTCCTGGTCTTATGGTATTGGTGTTTTAGCTTACTGGATGGTTTTGTAGCATCTCTTCAATTCTAATGGTTGATCCTAGTGACACGAAATAATCTATTTCACTGCTGCGGCTCCACAAACATTGTACATTAGTGTCTTCGAAAAAAGGAACATTGAGCTGAAACATAACAATTCAAGTTTTATATTTTTAAGTAAATAGAACGACCAGAACACCCGGAACAACCTGCAGATCGTACAAATATTTGTCCCGAGGCGGGAATCGAAACCGCAACCTCTTGCGTCGCAGGCGGACCTTCGCCCACCGCGCCACAGAGGTCGTCGAGGTCGTCGACTGAGCAAGCTTTATTTAGTGATACAGTACAGACATAAATCATGTATGGATTTATTAACTCTCGAATATCATCATCAGCCTATACCAGTCCACTGCTGGACATAGGCCTCCCCTAATGAGCGCCATAGCGCCCTGTCTTCAGCTTGCCGCATCCAGCATCTGCCAGCAGTCTTTCGCAAATCGTCGTCCCACCTGGTAGGAGGGCGTCCTACACTACGTTTTCCGAGGCGCGGTCTCCACTCAAGAACACGTTTACCCCAGCGGTTGTCGGTTCTTCTCGAAATATGGCCAGCCCAATAATTCTCGAATATGCGGTGTTTTAATTTCTAATTTTGAACCTTATTCCTTTGGCATAATGTCATCGTCGCCAACAGTTACCTAAAATAGAGTAAAGTAGTCTAAAAGTTGCTCTTTCTTGTTCAAGAATTTTGTTCGGTCATTATTCGGGTTCGATTCCCGCCTCGCGACAAATGTGTGTACGATCTGCAGACATTTGTCCAGGGTGTTCTGGTCGTTTTCTATATATAATAAAAAATATCTATCTATGTATTGTATTCTATTATGTAGATCAGTTATCTAGTACCCATAACACAAGCTCTGCTTAGTTTGGGGCTAGATAATGCTGTGTGAATTGTCCAGCATTATTTATTTATTTAAATATATTATTTATTCCCAATGCTTGAAAACGAAAGTTTTCAATCAGTGCGTTCTACCCGTCATGACCTACGGAGCTGAGACGTGGACACTCACGGTAGGGCTGGTCCACCAGTTTAAAGTCGCCCAGCGAGCTATGGAGAGAGCTATGCTCGGAGTTTCTCTGAAGGATAGGATTCGTAACGAGTACATCCGACAGAGAACTAAGGTTATCGACATAGCTCAAAGGATTAGCAAGCTGAAGTGGCAGTGGGCTGGCCATATCTCGAGAAGAACCGACAACCGCTGGGGTAAACGTGTTCTTGAGTGGAGACCGCGACTCGGCAAACGTAGTGTAGGACGCCCTCCGACCAGGTGAGATGACGATTTGCGAAAGACTGCTGGCAGATGCTGGATGCGGCAAGCTGAAGACAGGGCGCTATGGCGCTCATTAGGGGAGGCCTATGTCCAGCAGTGGACAAATATAGGCTGATGATGATGATGATGATGATTTATTCATAGTAAAATAGTCTAAAAGTTGCTCTTACCTGTTCAAGAATTTCTCTAATTGTGCAATTCTTCTCCAGTTTAAATGTAACAAGTCTTTGTTCTCCATTCTGTAGAAATATCAGCATTTTCGCAGTCTGTGATCCAGCTACCAGCTCAGTAGCGTCTCCAGCTAGGGCTTCGGTGTTTTCTGAAAGTGATGAATTACATACGAATTTGACGACCTCTGTGGCGCGGTGGGCAAAGGGCCTGCGACGCAGGAGGTTGCGGGTTCGATTCCCGCCTCGGGACAAATGTGTGTACGATCTGCAGACATTTGTTCAGGGTGTTCTGGTCGTTTTCTATGTATAATAAAAAATATCTATCTATGTATTGTATTATGTATATCAGTTATCTAGTACCCATAACACAAGCTATGCTTAGCTTGGGTTGGGGCTGGATAATGCTGTGTGAATTTTGTCCAGCATTATTTATATTTATTTATTTATACCCTGGCATTTTTTCAACATGTTTTTCTTTGCATCCAGCAAAACCGTAAAAAATATATTTTTAATAAATTTTATATATTCTTTAATAAGAAAGAAAATTACAATCAAATAATAATAGAATAAAATTAAAACTAATATATACAAACAATCTACAGGTAGCTCAACTGATCCATATCAATACCAGTCGCGCGCGTGCCCAAGACGCTGGCTGCATTGCTCCGCTGTATAGCAATGCTGATGCGCTGTGCCAGATACTCACCAGCTCTCGGGTCACACGTCGCATAGACCAGACACTCAGATAATTTAAACAAAAAAAAGTGTCTTTATATTCTTTATCTAATTTAAAATATTTTTATCATACAAACCAGGCAAA
This sequence comes from Eupithecia vulgata, assembly GCA_946478455.1. Lineage (NCBI taxonomy): Eukaryota > Metazoa > Arthropoda > Insecta > Lepidoptera > Geometridae > Eupithecia > Eupithecia vulgata. Next base: position 2,832,880 of record OX297887.1, on the reverse strand, counting down.
TGAGTTCTCATATGTTGAACTATATTACCTTCAAGATAGGATTGTTTCAGGCTGGCTAATTTCTTTTTTTTATTTATATTTGTTTCGTCTTCCATCAGTACTTGTTTCAATAAGCTTCTTGGTGATTCAAAATGCTTCTTGGTATTATATATATTTTTTGGATATTGCTTTTCCATAACTCGCGAATGCGTTTTTCTTATGTGTGAAATAAGTTTGCTTTTTATGTAAAATATTTCATAGCAATTGTTGCAAATTAAAGGCATTTTTGAGGCATCTTTTTTAGGTTTTGTTTTCACATTAGATTTTTTTTTTATAAAATTCTTGATAAGTATTTTTTCCAAATCTTTCTCTGGATCACAGAAAACATCCTCAAATCTTGGAGAACTTTTATTGTCCATTTCACCGGCTAATATCTAAAATTAAAATATATATATTTATAATATTAAAACTGACTAATAATTTGTTAATTATTGGAAGAATGATCATAAAATACCCATTTTATTCATGAGTACCTTCGCACGGGTATATTCTATAGCCTATGTTCATCAGGGATAAAGAAGAATTGTAATGGTAAAATAACTTTTCAAATCGGTCCAGTAGTTAAGAGCCTATTCAATTTAAACAAACAAATCTTTCCTCTTTAAAATATTATTAAGTAATTATAAGATTATTGAAAAGAGCAGCATTTTGACGACCTCTGTGGCGCGGTGGGAGAAGGTCCGCCTGCGACGCAAGAGGTTGCGGGTTCGATTCCCGCTCTGGGACAAATATTTGTACGATCTGCAGGTATTTGTTCCGGGTGTTCTGGTCGTTTACTATGTATAATAAAAAATATCTATCTATGTAATGTATTGTATTATGTATATCAGTTATCTAGTACCCATAACACAAGCTCTGCTTAGCTTGGGGCTAGATAATGCTGTGTGACTTGTCCAGCGTTATTTATATATTTATTAATATATTTAATTAATTTACTTTCCTACCAATTTGTATCTGACTGTAGGCTATTTACCTTCGTTTTTGTTTATTTTAAAATATTTTTTTATATTTAAGTACCTATGTAACATGTTAATCTAATCAAATTTTGTAAATCTAACGATATAGTGTATCAATATGTACCGACGGTGGATAAAAAATATACAAGTATACATAAGGCACTACTGGTTACAATCATACCAAAAGAACTTCATTATTACTACAAAAACCGAAACATTCAGTAGTTAGATACACATACCATTTGAGTTGCAACATTCAAAATCAAAATTCAAAATGCTTTATTTCCTTTAGACCTTACAGGACTCTTGGACACGTCACAAAACTCAGATTACATAAAATTCAAAAAATTCAAAGTGCTTTATTTCCTTTAGACCTTACAGGACTCTTGGACACGTCACAAAAACTCAGATTATATAAGTAAAACTAGGAAATAAAGTGATCACTTTGATTTTTTGTCCACTTCAATGTTTTAAAGGTAAAGTAAAGAAGCGAACAAGAAACCTTTACCTTGTTAGAATGTTAGTTTTCGAGTTGGAGCAAAACTCGTCCCAAGCTTTTTTATCGTCTATATAATCTGATATTTTATAGTAAGCCTTTTTACAAAGGATATGTTTGACAATTTGTTTGAATTTATTTATTGATAATTTTTGCAACTCACTTGGAGTTTTGTTGTAGAAGCGTATACATTGTCCTTTAAAAGATACATTAATCTTGTGTAGCCTAGTTGTGGGCACAGCGAGTTTATTCTTATTTCTAGTATTTAACTTATGTATATCGCTATTTTTGTTTTATTTTTCAACTTGTTCTACTGGCTCTCAATAGGTCTTGGCTGAAAATCAGTGTTTTTACTTCATTAGCAAAATATTACGCTGAGCCAAGACCTTTTTGACATATTGCAGCACACAGACACCTTATCTAGATTTTAATTATTTTAGTATTTGTTTTTATTAAGAGAGGGCCTAATGCAAAAAATTGTGAAAAGGATAGGCATAGGATTTCGCGTTCATAGGAGCGGGACAGAGTAAAGCAATGTCAGTGCAAAAATCAAGTTTTTGCTTCTTTTCTATTAATGATTTAAAATTTAAGCATTAAATAGAAAAACTACACGATTACTCAAATAATAATAAATAAATAAATAATAAATAATGCTGGACAATTCACACAGCATTATCTAGCCCCAAGCTAAGCAGAGCTTGTGTAAATAAAACAGTAGTCTGGCTATGTAATTCGTAAAAAATAATATGGTGTTGTCGCTGATACTTTAGACCATTTCAATTAAAACAGTTTTTTAAAGCGATTTTCGTATAATTTTTTGTAAAGAAACCAGTTTATTTTTCAAAATTCTATTCGATTACTCGACTTCCAGTTCAATGGGCTTTTCCCCTAACTATCGTATTTTTTTTAATTAGAATATTTAAGTTCGTTACCATAGATGTAAGGGTTTAAAAATACACAATTTGCTTGATTTTTGCATTAGGCGCACTCTTAATGTATTCTATTACTGTTTGTTTTTACTAGTGTACTGTATAATTGTTGTATTTTGTATGTATGTGTCTGAAGTTTTAATCTATCTATCTGGTTCAAGTAATGCACAGCACCAAGTATACTTACTGGATGGTTTGCTAGCAGCTCTTCAATTTTAGTCTTTAATCCAACAGTCACAATAAATTCAATTCCACATCTGCGGATCTGCATACATTGTATACGAGTGTCTTCGGAAAAAGGAATATGTACCTAAAACAAAATAAAAATTGTAATTCATTAATCTATAATAATATTTTTAGCAATGTCAAGCTAATTTATTTAAAAGAAACACAATTTTCACAACCTTAAAGGATTTTACTCAAACAATGGAAAATTAATAACTCAACACAATGAGGATTTCTCATATTCAACTACACTTAGGTACTTTTCGCAACGATACAACAATACGCAAGAGAGTGAACGTCCGTTCAGCACGACGACTTGTAGCAGAATGGGCCCTCGTTCCGTCGGCTAGCGTAACGAGGTGTTGACTCCACGGCGGCGCGCAGCAAAATGAGAGCGAGCGTTGGTTTGCGCCGGCTTTTATAGAAAAAGCTATTCTACCCTCGAGTCACATCCATCAATATTATAAATAAATAAACAAAATGGCTGGTCAATTCACACATAATTATCTAGCCCCAAGCTAAAGGGCCTATACATAAATATTCAAATCAATTCCGTCAGACCTAGATATCTTCCAAACGACTAAATATGTAACTTTGAAATTTATATATAGTACAGTTCAGGACTTATTCTATCGATATGTTTCGAAAACAAGATTCCATAAAATTTTCTCGATAGAAAAAAATCGCAAAGTTAACTCTAAATTTTTACTAAAGCCTTAATTTCTCAATATATACAAAAGTTAAGATCTTGAGAATAAACATAGTAATAGAACTAAGTATAAATAATTGACGACCTCTGTGGCGCGGTGGGCGAAGGTCTGCCTGCGACGCAGGAGATTGTGGGTCCGATTCCCGCCTCGAGACAAATGTGTGTACGGTCTACAGGCATTTGTTCAGGGTGTTCTGATCGTTTTCTATGTATAATAAAAAATATCTATCTATGTATTGTATTATATTATGTATATCAGTTTTTCTTCCTTATTCTTCACTTCTTCAGAAACAATCATACTATATGACGATTAGAATATTCAATAATCTACCAGACTTAAAAAACTTGTCAGGAAACTTATTTAAAATTCAATTAAAGAAATGGCTTCTTATTAAATGCTATTGCTCTATGAATCAGTACTTTAATTACAGGGACTTAGAAGATATTGAATATAACCATTGACATTGTTTTAATATTATTTTTCATTAATTAATTTATTTATTTTGTAATCCTCCTTTCTCATCTCATCAATCTTTTGTGGCCTCCTTGCTATAGTATAAACCGTTTTTGAGAACGGTCGTGTGTACGCTAGCTTGATCGTTATGCTGGCGTACCCACAAACAATGGTCATTATTTCTTAAACCAAGGAGGCGCTATTTATTTTACTTTTGCACTGATTATACTCTATTTATACGCTATATATTAGGCATAACAACAAACGTGAATTCGGTTAAGTGTACGCTACCATCACGGACACCTAAAATAGTTAAAAGTTGGTCTTACCTGTCTAAGAATGTCTTTAAGGTTACAACTATTGTTCCTTAGCTTAAATGTAATAAGTCTTTGTTCTCCATTTTGTAGGTATATTAGCATATTCGAACACTGCGTTTTCGCTTTCTGCTCTGAAGGCCCAAATACAAGTTGCTCTGCGCTATTTTCTGAAATTAATTCATTACAATCTAATTAAAATGAATTAATTTAATCTTTAATTTAATCTAATAAATTTAACTTAAAACTTAAATTATAAATTTAATAAACTTAAATTTAATCATTAAAATCTAATTAAAATGTCGGTGTGATGATGTATCATCACTTCATCACACCGACATTTTAATTAGATTTTAATGATTAAATTTAAGTTTATTAAATTTATAATTTAAGTTTTAAGTTAAATTTATTAGATTAAATTAAAGATTAAATTAATTCATTTTAATTAGATTGTAATGAATTAATTTCAGAAAATAGTAATTAAAAAGTAGAATATAATATTATTCATATTTTTTTTATTATACATAGACAACGACCAGAACACCCGGAACAAATACCTGCAGATCGTACAAATATTTGTCCCAAGGCAGGAATCGAACCCGCAACCTTTATATTATTTACATAAACATTAAAGTTCTTTTTTGCATACTTTGCAGACGAATGGTTTCTCTTTTAAAACTATCATGGTTATTAAAGACACATTACATTAAAGTCATTTATAACGGGATATTTACCATGATTCGATTTTTGAGTTTTCCAATATTTCGGCACAGTTTCATGCGCCATGATCACGGAAGAACTAAAGAAAAGAAGTTCTTCCGTGATCATGGCGCATATGCGCATGGCTGTGCCGAAATATCGGAAAACCCAAAAATCTAATCATGGTAAATATCCCGTTATAAATGACTTTAAATGGTTTCTCACCTGTGTGATATCTCATATGTTCAACTAAATGACTTTTATCACAAAATAGTTTCTCACATACATTACAGGGAAATGGCTTATTGCCTGTGAGAGTTCTCATAGGACGAATTAAATGAGATTTAGTATCAAAAAGTTCATCACATAAAGGCCGGGCCAATTTCTTTTTTTTATTGCGAATTGCTTTGTCATCAATATGCTTCTTGGTAGAGGAATATTCCTCTTTTATGACTTTGGAATGGGAATTTCTAATGTGTGAAATTAATTTGCTTTTTATGTCAAATATTTCATTGCAATTGTTGCAACTGTAAGACGTTTTTGAGCTATCCGGTTTGGTTTTCTCAACATTATGAATAAGTTCTACTGCATTTTTCTCTGAATCACTATAATATTCTTCAAATGTAATTCGACTTTTTGTTCTATGTTCAGGGAAAGACTCAATATTCACTAATTTATCCAGTTCTGTGGTTGTCTCTTCTTTGATATCAATACTAGATAATTTGAATTGGTCAATATGAGTTTCAGAAAGAAGTTTTGCTGTATCATCGTCCCAGTCATTATCTTCTTTCAAAGTTGATTGATTATCTGAACAATCTTTTGGAACCGGCAATTGATCTGGTTCTTTGATCACTTCATCTTTGATATCAATATCAGTAGGTAGGAGTTCATCTATGATATCAGTATCAGTAGGTTGGAGTTCATCTATGTTATCAGTGTCAGTAGGTAGGAGTTCATCTTTGATATCAATATCAGTAGGTTGGAGTTCATCTATGTTATCAATGTCAGTAGGTAGGAGTTCATCTTTGATATCAATATCAGTAGGTAAGAGTTCATCTACGATATCAGTATCAGTAGGTAGGAGTTCATCTTTGATATCAATATCAATAGGTAGGAGTTCATCTATGATATCAGTATCAGTAGGTTGGAGTTCATCTATAATACCAGTATCAGTAGGTTGGAGTTTATCTTTGATGGTACGTTGAAAACCTACATTAGTGTCACTGCCATCAAAGGAAATAAAAGGCATAGCAGCTACAGACAAGTGTTTCATGTTAAGGTTGACCTCGGTAATATAATCTTGAGTTACCTGAAAATTTAAAGTTTATATAATACTTATATATTATATAAACTTTATTAAGAAAAAAAATTACAATAAAATAATAGAATATAATAAGATCATAATTTCCTGCTGGGGTAACGTTTTGCAAAATCTTGTTTCTCGGTAAATAATCTATTGAATGTGCATCTACAAAATATACATACACTAGTAGCCCTTAATTAGTGCTTAAATGTGACATAATAAAATTTACAAAAATATATACAGTTTTTATGTATGTACTGTTATTTTTAAAACCTAAAAAAAATCTAGCTCTTTAATGTACAGACATACAGATTCATTGTAAACAGTGTTGGGTTTTTGTTGTTATTCTTTGTAACCATAAAAAGATTCAACACTTTTTTGTTTTCCATCTACCGGTCAATAGCATGCTTGCGTCGTTCTGTATCGATGTTACTAAGTACTACCACACACTAGATGTCACTAAGTGTAGGATATAACAGGGACTCTATAACAGGTACCTATTATGTAAACAAGTAATACTTGCTTAAATCAAAAGTAGCATTACGCGAATGAAGCTTCATACTTGACATAGGTAAGTCTTTTGTTATAGTCAAGTAATATTAATTTCAGAGGCAGAACAAATAATAAGCAAACTATATCGAACATAATTTTATTTACACACACTTATTATTACTTAGGAACGTAGGAATATACAATATGTAACATTAAAAAAAAAATAGACATAAACAGCTGTAACTTTTGATTGCGTTGACTTAAAAGTCTGATTTATATCGAGGCTCCAAGAGGTTACGAACCTGCGTAGATGATGTGAATATCAAATCGATAACTCCACGCGTTTGAGAAAAGAGGGTTGACAGACGGACAACAAAGTGATCCTATAAGGGTTCATAGTACAAGCCGGGGGTGTCAATGGAGGTGGTTAGCAGAGGACTGTGGTGGATGGCACAAACTTAGGGAGGCCTATACCCAGCAGTGGTTAAAATCCGGCTGCTGCTGCTGATGATGATGAAAATGCTCAATTAACTACTCTGCTAAACGTGCAGCGTTGCTCATAAGAAGAAAACATATTAAATAGCATAAAAGTATTTGTTGGTACCTCGATACCCATCTCATTAACATGGTTGAACATCTTTTCAGATCTCACAGCCAGTTGAGCAAAGATATAGCATTTCAGCAACTTCTGGTAACAGAAACTGCATAGAGCTTTCGGCCTCGGCTTGCGGCAGTTGAACTGAAACAAATCATTTAAAATATTGTAGAACAAATAAATAAAATACTAGATAATGTAATACAATAAAATAGAATAACAGAGCAGATGCTTTTACTACGTACTTAGGTACCTTGTGTTTGTTGTATGAAATGTCAAGCAGACAATAGTTTTTGGCCTTATTATTTTATATATTTTAAGTATTTTAATAGAAATTGTAATGCTGTGGTTTACTTCAATAAATATAATGCTTTAACAATTAAAATTGTTTAATTTAGATCTGACAGTATATAATAATATAAGCTTACATTATTATACACACTTACAATAATAATGATTTTAAGTAATATAAGCTTATATTATTATACTATCAGATCTAAATTAAAAAATTTTAATTGCTAAAGCATTATATTTATATTTATTGAAGTACACCACAGCATTACAATTTCCATTAAAATACTTAAAATATATAAAATAATAAGGCAAAAAACCATTGTCTGCTTGACATTCAGACATTTTACAATCAGTATTACAATTTTACTTAGACTAAACCTCTGCTACATCTGTCTGCGTGCCTCTTTGGACAAAGGCGTCCTCCAATTTTGAGGTATATTGTATATCGTAAGAATTTTTGATGTATTATGTAATAAATATGTTGCGGCCCTATCCTAAAATTGATCGCTTCATGATGTCTTTCTTTCTTTCCCGTCGTCATACTTACGTCTGCCTACAACTTTTGTTATTTTTATTTATCTGTAATACTAACTTACGCCTTTAGATAATATTTAAAATTTAAGATTGGTTCTAATGTAAGTGAATGTGATATTCTTTATGAGAAATAAATGTCTTTAACCAGATGTAGCTGACCATTTTATGAAAACATCAAAGTGCTTAATTTCCTTTAGACCTTACAGGACTCTTGGACACGTCACAAAAAATCAAATTACATAACTAAAACTTGGAAATAAAGTGATCACTTTGATTTAATGGTCACTTCAATCTTTTTAAGATAAAGTAAAGAAGCGAACAAGAAACTTTTATCTTGTTAGAATGTTAGTTTTAGAGTTGCAGCAAACAACGTTCGATGTTATTTTATCGTCTACTAGATAATCTAATATTTTGTAGTAGGACTTTTCACAGAGGACACGCTTAACATTAAATTTTATATTTTATTATATTTGTTTTCGTTATTATGTAACTAAGTATAATTTTATTCATGTTTTTAGTGTGTGAATTGTGTGCCATAAATAACGCATTGGATTTTATAATCTGTAATGTTATTATTGTGATTAATAAATAAATAATAATAACAATTTAAAAAAGGTTGTATTTCATGATATGGAAATATGCGCTGCCCACATCGTGATGTGCTCTGACCAGATCAATGAATAAATACAAGTTAACTGCTGGTTCTACTGATACTACTGATATTCATAAAGAATCAAGACAGATTTTATTTTGGTATACAGTATTTATCGTATTAGATATCTTGAAGAAAATCGCTTAATATCCACATTGTATTGCATAATCAGTAATGTTATTATTGTGATTATTAAATAAATAAATAATTGTTTACTACCCTGGTTTTAGTCAGTTTTTCGTATAAATTAAGAAGCTTCTTGTTGTACACGGAACGCAGTTTTGTATCTCCAACGAGACAAACTCTACAAAGAGGAGTCATTTTCCTGTCTTTATTTCACCAATAACATTATATTAATCATTGATAAGCAAGCAAAGAAAACAATATACAGAACACGTAACTTTATTGTAAAAATAAATTTAACAACAAATGAAATGAGGAAGTTTGAACTAATTATGTCTATTTACCCGATGCTTACTGATCTATTTGTCTTGTTTCTTTTCTAGCATAGACAATTTGATGTCATTATGTCTTGTCCTCAGAGCAATAATGCTGTAGTTATTGCTCTGAGGATTATTGCTCTGAGGTCTTGTCTGCTTTAGTTATTGCTCTGAGGTCTTGTCATTACTCATTGCATTGATCTATTGAAGGGGATCTCTTTTTTCATTGTCATTACCTAATTGAATTTCAAAGGTTTTGTTTCTTCAGTAATTCCAACTTTTGAAACTGTATTTATGTTTATTATATATTTTAGTATATATAATATATTAGACGGTTATGTTATAATAGCTGACGAACGACATCTCTGTTGTGTCAGGATAGCCGTGCACAGCGGGCGAAAGTAATCTAGTCAGCAGGTTGCCTACTGACTAGATTACCAATCAGCCTAGGACTCTGGGGGGGGGGTCACACTTGGTACAAAATCAGCCTAACAGTGAAAAAAGTACAGTTTGCTTGTAATTTATAAAAATACTAGTTTCTGCCCGCGGCTTCGCACACTTTTTTCTATGGAAACGTCTAGTCTAGTATATATGCGAATCAGTCTCGCGATATATTCCCAACCACCCCATTGACTTCCCCATCAATGGGGTGGTTGGGAGAAAAAATTCCCATCCACCCCATTACAAAAGTCAATGGGGTGGATGGGAATTTTCACCCCATTGACTTGATTAAAATAAACCTGACTTTTTTACTATGGAAATATTAAATCTCACTATTTACTATTTACATAATTGAGTATAAGTAGGAATAGTCGGAAATAAAAAAACCAACTCTTTTGAGCAAATCAAGTTCTGGTTTATTGTCAATAACATTTTTCGTAAAATAATCACTACCCAAATTTGTAAATCAAATAATAATCGTAAGAAAAACAGTGAGTAATCACAGCATCATACGCAATTAGTTTTCTAGTAAATAATATCTTAAATACAGTATTCAAATACTTTTTATCACAGTGTAATCATCACATTTTTACAATAATTCTCTACTTAAAACTAAGGCCTCTAAGGTACAAGAGCCTCATAAAAAATTAAACAAAAATATCTATCACTTATTTCACAATCATCTTTGAAAATAAAAACTATCTATCATCAAATTTTACAAACTTGGTTATTTTATAACTAATATTTTTTTATTATTTATAAAATAACCATATAAAATTAAGGCTTCTAAGGTACAACAGCCACATAAAAAGGTAAACATAAAATATCTATCACAATAATCACTATTTTACAATCATAAATGAAAAATAAAACTAAAAAAATCAACAAAATTAACAATCATTTGCTTCCCTAAAAAACTTTGTTTTTTATTTTCATATAAATGATTGTGAAATAAGTGATTTCACAATCAAATATGAAAATAAAAATTGACTATTAATGAAATGATATAGTTATTTTGTAACTCATAATTTTTTTATTATTTATAAAATATCTATATAAAAATAATTGTAAAATATAGTGTGATTAGTAAATGATTGTTAATTTTGTTGATTTTTTAGTTGATTGTAAAATAGTGATTATTGTGATAGATATTTTATGTTTACCTTTTTATGTGGCTGTTGTACCTTAGAAGCCTTAGTTTTATATAGAGAATTAGTGTAAAGAAGTCCTGATTACACTGTGATAAAAATATTTGAATGCTGCACTTTAGATATCATTTGTAAGAAAACTAATTGTAAAATATGGTGCCAGTAATCACTCTATAGGTATTTTACAATGATTTTATATGGTTATTTTATAAATAATAAATAAATATTAGTTATTAAATAACCAGGTTTGTAAAATTTGATGATAGATAGTTTTTATTTTCAAAGATGATTGTGAAATAAGTGATAGATATTTTTGTTTAATTTTTTATGAGGCTCTTGTACCTTAGAGGCCTTAGTTTTAAGTAGAGAATTATTGTAAAAATGTGATGATTACATTGTGATAAAAAGTATTTGAATACTGTACTTAAGATATTATTTACTAGAAAACTAATTGCGTATGATGCTGTGATTACTCACTGTTTTTCTTACGATTATTATTTGATTTACAAATTTGCGTAGTGATTATTTTACGAAAAATGTTATTGACAATAAACCAGAACTTGATTTGCTCAAAAGAGTTGGTTTTTTTATTTCCGACTATTACTACTTATACTCAATTATGTAAATAGTTAATAGTGAGATTTAATATTTCCATAGTAAAAAAGTCAGGTTTATTTTAATCAAGTCAATGGGGTGAAAATTCCCATCCACCCCATTGACTTTTGTAATGGGGTGGATGGGATTTTTTTTCCCAACCACCCCATTGATGGGGAAGTCAATGGGGTGGTTGGGAATATATCAGTCTCGCGACGACGGGGCGCGCCCCTGCGGGTCGCACCGCCCGCGCCGCCCGACTGCGATCGTGTGTCTAGTGATCGTGACAAAGATCCTAGGATCCTACGTTCCGTACTATAATCTTTGGATCGTGATATCACGATCACTGCTAGCGTCGGCTAATCGACTCATCTGCATATATATAGATAGTCGACTGATCTGCATATCGCACTCCGTGTTTTCAGCCATGAAAGTGCTAGTCTAGTATAAAGGTTATTTCTATCCCATGGAAACTGCAATGTTCTGTGATAAAAAGTAGTGTCCGTGATGGTAGCGTACACATAACCGAATTCACGTTTGTTGTTATGCCTAATATATAGAGTATAACTAGTGCAAAAGTAAAATAAATAGCGCCTCCTTGGTTTAAGAAATAATGACCATTGTTTGTGGGTACGCCAGCATAACGTTATGCTAGCGTACACACGACCGTTCTCAAAAACGGCTTATACTATAGCAACAAAATTTATACACAATTTAGAGTATAAATAGCGTTTCAGCTATGCAAAATTTCATAATGATTGCTCTCATAGGAACAGAGATATGGAACAAGACTATAAAATAACACCTGAGCTGGCGTTATGCTAGCGTACCCATTAAAAACCGAAAAACCTAGTTCCTATAGAAAACGAGGTTCTCTTAATGTAAATGTTATATTTATAAATAATGTGTGAAATCCTCTTTCTCCCAGTAGTCATACTTTATGCAAATTCTTAATCAAACACTATAAAAAGTTGATGTAACAGGAAGAGCGAAAACTGTACGTAAATAACTCTAAAATGAGCGCGAGTGACGGAGCACTGCTGCCCCGACCATGACGACGCATTATCTCTATCTCTTTCACTTCCATGGATAATTCACATGCATCTTTCTCTATCTTTCACGTTTCTTGTCACGTTTAGCGCCATCTAGCAGATCACGGCGGAACTACATTGCAACGGAGAGCAATATCCCATAATCTTCGATTTTTATTTTTAACTACATCTACTTACCTACATACCTATATTTTCGGATGAGATTCTTTGATTAGTTGTACGAATGGAATTGCATATCGTTATTCCTAGATCTTGTTTGGACTCTGAGCAGTAAGCAATGTAGGTATTGGTCACAATGAAAGATAGAGAAAGATGCATGTGAATTATCCATGGAAGTGAAAGAGATAGAGATAATGCGTCGTCATGGTCGGGGCAGCAGTGCTCCGTCACTCGCGCTCATTTTAGAGTTATTTACCTACAGTTTTCGCTCTTCCTGTTACATCAACTTTTTATAGTGTTTGATTAAGAATTTGCATAAAGTATGACTACTGGGAGAAAGAGGATTTCACACATTATTTATAAATATAACATTTACATTAAGAGAACCTCGTTTTCTATAGGAACTAGGTATTTCGGTTTTTAATGGGTACGCTAGCATAACGCCAGCTCAGGTGTTATTTTATAGTCTTGTTCCATATCTCTGTTCCTATGAGAGCAATCATTATGAAATTTTGCATAGCTGAAACGCTATTTATACTCTAAATTGTGTATAAATTTTGTTGCTATAGTATAAGCCGTTTTTGAGAACGGTCGTGTGTACGCTAGCATAACGTTATGTACGCTACCATCACGGACACTAAAAAGTAGCCTATGTTTGATTCCATGCTAAGAGCTACATCCATTCAATTTTAGGGTGAAGAAGTATATTACCTTTAAGTAGATATTCTTGTCAATTGTTTATAAGAAAAATACGTTACCACCTACGTTACAACATAAGCGTGAGCAGTCAATATTAACATCCTAAATTAGACAGACTATAAGCAGCTGTGTTATGGGTAGGTAGGTAATAGATAACTGATATATTTATTACAATACAAAACACAGATAAATACAACATGAATGTGATTTATTTATTATCTTTATTGCATAGTTTATAAAAAAAAATATGTAAGTACAAACTAAGACTGACTAAAATATTTTTGTTTAAGGCGCATACCTAGTAAGGCAAAAACAAGAAAATTAGGTGTTTTCGAACCCGTTTTCCGACGAAAATATTCATTGTTTGTTTTTGTTTTTCAGAGTTCTTTATTTAACACAAAAGTTTTACATAGGTACGTAGATTAACTAAACACTGTTTAGAACCTAACTAATTACTAGACAAATTGATAAATAACTCAACAGGCTACAGACGCCTTTAAAAGTTTTTTGATAAAATAATCATTTATGATAATTGAGGGGTGTAGAATCAAAAACAGCTAAAAGCCACACCAATCACAAAATGATGTAAGAATGCCATATTGTTCATCATTCAGTTTGTCACCTGAAGATGTACTCACTTGGTAACAAAAGCATCTAAATCTTTGCCAAATTCGCTTTAAAAATCGTGGTCAGAAACAAATACAGCTGTCTCCCAAGCAATTGGAATCAAACACAGCTAACATTTTAGTTGGCCAATCACAGCGCTGCATTTCCCAAGATTCAAGATGGCGGATTGTGGCGTATTCAGTACTGTGACGTTCGATTCACGGCAGAGTTTTTATACATAAAATTAAGTTTATCGACAATTTCAAACAAATACTACTTATTATCTGCATAATAAAAAGTATAATGGAGGTGCCTGTGACAGAAGCTGAACCAGGGAAGGGCAGAAAACGCAAAAAATGTCCGGAGAAATGGAAGGCAAATCTAGCGAAGAAAGCGAGGTAAGCGGTGGCTAGGGATGTGCGATGCGGATGAAATTTAGAATAGGTAGGTAGGTACTTAAACATAGTTCGTGGCGTGGAATAGCATATTATAATAATATATTAAGTAATGTCGTTATTAAATGTTGTTGTTTTATGAATTTAATTTTAAAATAGGTTGGTTGTTATTCAATAATATAAAATGTTGCAGGTACTCGCCGCATGGTTTGCCAGAACAGGTCACCTGTAACCACGATACAAAAAAGTTTCAATGTAAACATTTGAAAGTTCGCGATCTTCTAAAGTTCCACAACACTTTCTATGCAAGGTCGTTAAAACAACATCAAGATGCGATTATTTTAAAATGTTGCACTCCTAAAAAAATAATACGAAGACGACCTACGAAAGGAGTGAGAACAGGTAGAGAATTTTCAATCAAGTACGCGATATATGCTGACAAAAAACTAGTTCCTGTGTGCCAAAAAGTATTTTTAAATACACTTGGAATAAAAAAATACCGTGTACAGTTCGTGATGCAGAATTTCTTCAGAACCGGTCAGCTACCTAAAGAAAAAAGAGGAGGTGACCATAAGAAAAGAAAATATCAGACACTAAGACAATCGATTCACAATTTTATTAAATCGATGAAATGTGTCGAAACACATTATTGCCGAAGTGATGTTCAGCAACGTAAATACCTTAGCAGCGAACTCAACATCAAAAAGCTGTACTGGATTTTTAAAGAGAAAAACCCAGAGACTTCTGCTAAACTGTCGTATTTTAGAGCAGTTTTCAATGAAGACTTCAACCTTGGTTTCGGCAGTCCTAGAACAGACGTATGCTCTACCTGCATAGCACTGAATGAAAAAATTAAGAGTGAAGTAGATGGAGATAAAAAAGCAAAGTTGATGATTGACAAAAGATTGCATTCATTGAAATATCACGCATTCTATAAGCTACTCAAAGAGAAACAAGATCAAATGACAACGTTTTCCTTCGACTGCCAAAAAAATTTGGCCCTTCCAAAAGTACCTGATCAGAGCTGTTACTACAGCCGACAATTGTATTTGTACAATTTCACCATCGTGCAGGGTTCATCAAAAGATCCTTTGAATGTTAATACGACTTTTGCATATATTTGGACTGAAAACGAGTTCGCAAAAGCTGCCAATCAAATAGCATCCGCTGTTTATGATAGACTGAACAAAACTGATTTCACTGGCATAAGCCACATTCGTTTAGTAGCTGATGGATGTAGCGGGCAAAATAAAAACAGCACGATGCTTGCGATGTGTTGCCGCTGGCTTTTAGATAACAGACACATAAAAAAGATTGAGCTGGTCTTTCCTATCACTGGCCTGGCCATTCTTTTATGCCACCAGATAGAGTATTTGGAAACATAGAAAAAAAAATCCGAAAAAAGGAAGTTATTGTGAAACCAGAAGAGTACATAGATTTCATCTCAGAACACGCAACAGTAACTTCACTCTCAAATATATTGGTATACGACTGGAAGACATCCGTACAGAACACAGTTAAAGCCCCTGCACAGCTTCACTTCAAAATAACGCAGTGTAAGCGATTCATCTTAAGGAGATCTAAGAAAATGGACAATGTATTGGTGCGCGGAGAGTTATTTTACAATTCCGATACAGGGAATCCAAAAAGTATATGCAAAGCTGGGAAGAATGCTGAAATGATAAAACCAACTCTGATTTCTAAAGGTTTGGCAGTAAATAAACTCAAGGTCAAGGATGTAAATAATTTGCTAAAAAAGCACTACGGTGAAGACTGGAATGTAAGACCGGAACTAGAATTTTACGAAAAAGTTATAAGTGGTCCAGAGTGCGAAGAAGAAGAAAGGGAAGACACTGAGCTATGTGAAATGAGAGATTTAGATATAGGCCTTAGAGTATAGTATTCTTATTAAGATAGAATAAAACCCGTAAAAATAAATTATTATTGCGTTATTATTTTTTCTACAAAGCTCCTTTCTAACTCAACAAGCCAACAAGTCCACTTATTAGGTATTATGAATATATTTATCAATAAAAAATTACATGAGGCATAACAAAATAATAATTAGTTAAGAACATCACTATCATCCGTGACGTCATATAATCTAGCTAGAATCAAAGGGAGCTATATATCCAAACCAGTCATTAACAAAGACAGCTAAATCCAAAAGTCATTATCAAATACAGCTAAGTGCTTTACTTATTTTACAAAATAATGGTCATAGTATCCAGTATACTTGGTTTTTGTTATAATATGCTGTTTGTATTGACTAAAACAATATTACAACTTCATTTATTTGTCAAATTTCCTGCAATTCAGCTAATTTATACAAAAATTCCATTTCTTACTTTTTTAATTTTTTGGATTTAGCTGGGTCTGATTTTACACCCCTCAATTAACACTTAGTAGATCGTTATACTTATTATATTAAATTTACAAAATTATGAACAATTTTTTATCAGAACATTCATAAACTAGTTATGACCATTATGAGCACTTTGTGTAGCGCGCATTTTTATAGGTAAATTTTTGAAGCTTTGTAACCTTATTAAAATCATTAAGGTTAATCTTAATTAACGACAAGTATTTGGTCATTAGTAATTCCTTCTATTCAAACACACGGGAAGAAAAATATTCATTGTGGAGCTCTGAAATTTATATATCCTGTAACACACATCCTGAAAGGTCCCTTGGAGGTTCCAAATATTTGCTGTTAATCATAGTGTAGTTGTTATACTGTTAGTTATAGTGTATGTGTAGCGGCTTCGAACCCACTTTTTATCGGCGTCTCAAATTCGATTATTACCAAATTCAGTATAGTGATTCACATAGTTCATACCTACCGCTTGGAGGTCCATTAGCTTCGAAAAGCAGTCAAATTAATGAAATCAAACGTAAAAACGTATTTGCACCTACAAAATCTGTGATTCAAACCTGACCAGTTACACGTCGCCCAACCGCAGAGGATCCTATTATTTGGTTGATTATGGCACTACATAGTATGCTGAACCGAAAACAAGCACTCTTTGCTGCATAAAGGCGCACGGAAAGGTCCAAGGTAATTTGCCTTACTATTCCTCTTAAGTACATACAATGTATCAGGAGAAAGATCCTTAAAATATATGAAGAATGTGATTTGTTTCGATTATTTATTGTATAAAAATAATCGAAACAAATCTTCACAGGTGATCGGAATGCTGGTTTTTATTTCGGTCAACGAATTAGCATTGCCATTCAACGTGGCAATGCTGCAGCATTTTGGGCACTCTGATTTCTGGTGACGGCTTAGATTTTTAGAAAATAGATGTACTAAGTGTGAATATTTGTTGTAATTAATTTTTTATAAAATAATTTTTTATATAATAATTAATTTTTTATACATATAATATTTTCCGTTTAAATTTTAATCATATACAATGCAGGCAAATGGCTCTCGCCTGTGTGAATTCTCGTATGTAAAACTAAATCATCTTTTCGGTAGAATAGAACTGTTTACCACATACATTGCAAGCAAAAAGGTCCCCCATGTGAGTTCTCATGTGACGATCTAAATTTTGTTTTCGATATGTAATATTGTTTTTCACAGTAATTACTGGCAAATGACTTGTCATCGGTGTGTATTCTCATATGTACAACTAAGCGATGTTTTCGATTTAAAAAAATATCACAAACATTGCAGGCAAATGGCTTTTCATCTGAGTGAATTATTGTATGTAAAACTAAATCACCTTTTTGATGAAACCGTTTGTCACATACATTGCAAGCAAAAAGTTCCTCCCCCATGTAAGTTTTCATGTGTCGGACTAAATTTTTTTTTTGATAATATTCTTTTTCACAGTAGTAACAGGCAAATGACTATTGTCACCGGTATGTATTCTCTTATGCAAAACTAAGCGATGTTTTAGATTAAACTTTTTATCACATACATTGCAGGCAAATGGCTTTTCACCCGAGTGATATCTCGCACAACTAAATCACCTTTTTGATGAAACCGTTTGTCACATACATTGCAGGCGAATAGCTTCACCCCCATGTGAATTCTCATGTGACGAATTATATTTTGTTTTAGATGAAATTGTTTTTCACATTCATTACAGGCAAATAAAAAGGCTTTCTACATGTCATGAATTCTCATGTGTCGATCTAAATGATATTTTTGATTAAATTTTCTGTCGCACAAAATGCAGGTAAATGGTTTCTCACCTGTGTGAATTATTGTATGTAAAACTAAATCACCTTTTTGATGAAACCGTTTGCCACATACATTGCAAGCAAAAAGCTCCTCCCCCCTGTGAATTCTCATGTGCCGATCTAAATGTTGTTTTCGATAAAATTGTTTTTCACAGTAATTACAGGCAAATGAAACGGGCTTCTTCATGTCATGAATTCTCATGTGTCGATCTAAATTATGTTTTCGATGACATTTTTTGTCACATACATTGCAGCCAAATGGTTTCTCATCTAAGTGAGTTTTCATATGTGAAACTAGATGTCCTTTGTAATAATACTGTTTATCACACACATGGCAGGCCAGTTTACTTTTTTGAATGGGGATTGTGTTGTATTTAATCATATTAGTCGTAGCTGTATGCTTCATTCTAGAATATTGCTTTCCTATAAACTGAAAATGCCAGTTTCTCACGTGGGAAATAAGTTTGCTTTTAATGTAAAATATTTTATCGCAATTGTTGCAACTAAATGGCATTTTCGAGTCATTTGGTTTGGTTGGCTCAACATGAGTTTTATAAAGAAGTTCTTCCGCATTTTCTTCTTGATCACTATAATCTTCTTCAAAAGTTAATCGATTTCTTATACTATGTTCAGGGAAAGGCCCAATCTCTGCCAATTTATACAGTTCTGTGGTCAACTCTTTTTTGATATCAATACTATGTAGTGGTGCATCTTTGATTGTATAAGATGAGTCATCTAGTTTGAATTGGTCGGCGGTATGAGTTTGAAAGAGAAATTCTGTATCATTGTCTTGATCATTAATATCTTCTTCGAAAGTTATTTGCGTTTTTGTACTATCTTCAGGAAAAGATTCAACCTTCAGCGATTGATCACTTTCTGAGGTCACCTCTTCTTTAACATCAATATTAGGTAATGGTTCATCTTTGATGGTTAGTTGAGGACTTGCATTAGTGGCATTGTCATGATTTTTATTAAACGTCGTAATGACCACAGACAAGCGATTTTTTAAGTTGATCTCAGTAATATTTTCATGAGTTACCTGAAATAAACAATTTTATACTAACTCCTTTGATTGATAGAGATAAATAGGAATTTGTTAGTTTCTACACATGGTGTTTGTATGGAATTTAAGTTTAATAGCTATATCAATTCATATATATAAATAATAGCATATAGCCATAATATATAAAATATTTTAATAAGAATTATAATGCTGTGGTTTACCTCAATAAATATATTAAAAAAAATAGTGGCCGGTGTTATTCCAGGCTTTTCCCAAAAAAAGGTTCCTGAGGACCATCAGCGTATTCAAAACAAATAAAACTACAAAAGCACCAAGGAAACACCAACGGTATTACAATTACATTAGGTCTCAACTACATCTTTGCAAAATTTCAGTTATTTTGATGTACCAAAAATTCATCCATTTAAATTATCGCATTTACTTTATAATATTAGTGTGATTCAAGCTGTTGTTACCTCGAGTCCCCTGTCATAAAGGTCATTGAAGATCTTTTCAGATGAGAGAGCCATTTGAGAAAAGGTGTGGCATCGCAACAGCTTCTGGTAACAGAAACTGCATAAAGCTCTCGGCCTTGAATCATCAGAGTTGAACTAAAACAAGTCATTTAAGATATTGTAGGATAAAAACCCTAGAAACTTGACCTACAGGGTGGTGATAGCCAAGTCCGGAACCATGAGAGTTAGAGAAAAGTTGTTAACACCTTCACTGCGATCACCAATCCGCCTGTCGTTTCGGGAAGGCATGTTAACACTCACACGGCGGCTCCACCTGCGGCTCTTTGTACGGCGGCGGCGGCGCCGCAGTGAATGCGTTAAAGGAGCCATAAGCTCAATTAATGGGAAAATAAAAATAGAAAACTGCATACGCAATTTCTTTTTTTTAGAAGTATTCATTAGTTTTTACCATAATTCGTTAGGAATAGATGTATCTGCTGTGTGTGGTGCAGATCCTACTTCTCCCTTGGAATTAGAATTAGCCACACATAATAATATCTAAAATGAAATCTAAAACTGGCAAGCTCCCTTCAGGCACTGAGATCCTTTCCTGCTTTCGTCACATTAACACACAAAAACCCAACTTCGTTCGTACTAGGCACCAAATTGGACGCCTGGGGAGGCATGCACCGGCGTCAGCGAGCTGCTGGCCTTCCTAGAGGACAACGGGTGGCTAGATTAGCAGCCCACCACCCAACACGCAAAAAGGGCCCACCTGTGGCCTAGTTGCGGAAACCAGTCCAGAAACAAGTAAAGGCACCAAATTATAATGACACCTACAGAAACTTTACGATCATAAAGTATACTATATTGTAATGTTTCTGTTCTACTACTACTACTACTAGTAAGTAGTATAATAGTAGGATAGTAGTAAGTAGTATTAGTACAGAAACTTTACTATCACACCAACAGCTCTAACACTATCTAGTTTAGGCACCAACCATTTATGCTACTTTTGTGAGAGATAATAAACTTTTTTCTCTTTTGTCACATAAAATCAGACAAAAGCAAAATCACTTTCTTAGAGCGCACTAAATTTTAATACCTACTTAACGCCAATTTGTGTGCCAAATATATAGCAAAAGTGGATAAAGTAGTAGGTACCTTGGCGTTTGTCAGTTTTTCGTAACAACTTATTAGTTGATTGTTTTCTATGGAATTCAGATTAGTATTGCCTGCGAGGCAAATTCTACACACTGATGACATTTTTCGGTTTCACTTTGCCAAAAACACTAGAAATACCTATCAAGTATGCAAGCATTTGCAGAAAAACAATTGACAAAATCACAATCTGTTCACAATCATGTTAGGTGCAAACAGATTATAACCACTACGTCGATCGACGTCGTCAAACAAAAATAAGCAAAAAACAAAACACAAATTAATGAAGCTATCAGCTCTTAGAGGAAGAAGCATCTAAGTATCAGCTGAAGAGAGATGCAGCATGTGTATTGTATGTCTATTTACCAGTGATGTTTTTCAGCTATTTGTCATACCAAGAATAAATCATTCTTGGCATGACAAATAGCTGAAAAACATCACATTGTCACTCCTCGTCCTGGTCACTCCGATGCATAGAAAACTTTACTTACTATACTCCTAGCTCCGACCGATGCAATCTCGGATGTTGCGAGGGAAGGATAACTTCGATCTCCTCGTAGGTCTTTGCTATTAGCCAGATATTGCTTTGGACGTCGGAGAAATACCTAAAAGGAAGCTGCCTATTAAAAGAAGCAAGGAGGTTAGACAATGGCTCGTATAATCGCACAAAACATAGGTAAGTATAACCACATTTAATTGTAGAGGTAATACGATATCTGTTATACTTTACTGTGTTATCAAAATCTAGAGTAAGCCCGGGACTAGGTATAAGTCACTTGAGTTCACTCTTCGGTTCGGCGGTCAGGAGCAAAGTGAAGAGTTCTCGCGGCTCCCTCGATCCGATGGCCACACCCACGAGCCTTGGATCGGCTCGGCTCGGTCGCAGGTTCGAGTCGCGATGTGACGCGATGCTCAGTTCGGTCGGACGGACGGTCTGTCGGTCGGTCAGTTGGACGATCAGGTGGAGAAAAGGACAGCGACAACACTATCTTCTGGTATGTTCCCTTAGTCGGCTCTTACAATATCCACGAGCTAAGTTGGAGAGTTGATTCTCAGGTAACATTTTGAGATTCTCTCACACACAACACACCTAAAATCAAATAATAGAAACAAATAAGAAATGTAGCGACCTCTAGCAAATATTAACGAAACTACAAAGCTGACCTCAATTTAGAGTAGAAAAACAAGCTACCATCATAAGCGCATCAACGGATATTCGCTAGATGTCGTTAAGAGTGCGCCTAATGCAAAAATCAAGCAAATTGTGTATTTTTAAACCCTTACATCTATGGTAACGAACTTAAAATGTTCTAATTAAATAAATACGATAGGTACGGGAAAAACCCATAGAAGTCTAAGAAAATTATACAAAAATCGCTTTAAAAAAACTGTTTTAATTGAAATGCTCTATAGTATCAGCGACAACACCATAATTATTTTTTACGAATTACATAGCCAGACTACTGTTTTATTTAAGTAATCGTGTAGTTTTTCTATTTAATGCAATTTTGAATCATTAATAGAAAAGAAGCAAAAACTTGATTTTTGCACTGACATTGCTTTACTCTGTCCCGCTCCTATGAACGCGTAATCCTATGCCTATCCTTTTCACAATTTTTTGCATTAGGCCCGCCCATGGATGACAAAATTGGAAAAATATTGAAGTGCAAAAAGAGCACAATTTCTAGATCGCGCAAACGCTTGATTCTTGCAACCAACCTATAAAGAACTATCCGACATCAACGGTCGAAAGACCACCGGGCGAGTGGACCAGCTGGGTCGGCCCGGTCAGAGGACATCTAGTCCCTCTCCCTCTGCTCCAATTTGGGGGACATTCCACCTTCTCCCCCAAAAGAACTAGTATTTACAATTGAAACAATTGAGCTAACTGCAGAGGAGAACCCATCACCAATACCGGTTAGAGAACCTCTTGGAAAGATCATTTCACTGATCACTGTTGCAAACAATCTACGGGTAGCTCCACTGTTCCATACCAATACCAGTCGGAAGCGTCCAAGACGCTGGCTGCATTGCCCCGCGCTGTATGGCATTTCTAGTTCATTAATTTTAAGAAGAAATAAAATATTATAGAAGGAACCTCAAAAATATTTGGATTCCGCGAAAATCCTCATTATCCCTAATACTCTGCAAGTTTTCGAATATGACGACCTCTGTGGCGCGGTGGGCGAAGGTCCACCTGCGACGCAGGAGGTTGCGGGTTCGATTCCCGCCTCGGAACAAATGTGTGTACGATCTGTAGACATTTGTTCAGGGTGTTCTGGTCGTTTTCTATGTATGATAAAAAATATCTACGTGTGAATTATATAGTATTATGTATATCAGTTATCTAGTACCATAACATAAGCTCTGCTTAGCTTGGGGCTAGATAATGCTGTGTGAATTGTCCAGCATTATTTAATACTTATTGAATTTATTTAATGTTCCTTCTGCTACACTAACGGTCTCCTCGGAAATAATTTTGCTTCATTTCCAACCTGTTCCTTCGTACCCTCTGTACTGCTCCGCTCAAGTCTCGACAGTCTACCTAATCTTCATTTCATTTAATTCATGCAAGTGTAGTTAAGTACCTAATTTCATAGTAATTTGAACTCGAGGCACTTGTCGCTTATAATTTAGGGTTTCGAGATCGGTTTCGAAACCCATAGGGTCTAGTCTAGCTCTGTACTGTAATTTAAAATTATATTATATTTAGACTACTATATTTTTTTTATATTTTTTGTAAGTTCGTCAATTTGTCTTGACATTGAATTAGAAAACGAGAGTAGGTAGGTACTATGTAGGTATAGGTACCTAATAGCCCGGTGGCCCGTATGGCCGGGCTATGTTTCGTCTTCGTATGCTTGCAGTTTGCGCAGGTAAGAAATCAATTTTATAGATGGTGCTATGCTCTGAAGATCTCTGATTTTTGAGATTTTGACTGGGATCCCCTGGGGGATTACATCTTGGGGATCCTGGTGGCCTTTCCCCATTTTCTAGCCAACTGTCCTATATTATCTAGTTTCATGCATGATGGATAGGGGACTTAACTATAAAAAGAGTATTTAAAGAATAAGTTTTAAAGAGTACCTATTTCATTTTCTTCAGATTTTGGTTTATGGACGCACTACACGCACTATAAGATTTTACTCGTATAATGTTTTTTTTTTAATGAAAATTCTTCATAAAGAAGTTTCTATCTTTTAAAAGGAGTATCGTATCTACCTACCCCTTCACTGTTCAAAGACCCTTCTGTGTTCAATTCAATCTAAAAGATGTTAAATGTTTCTATATTTTTGCAAAATAACAAAAATAGCTTAATCTGAACTATTACAGTATCAGAGTGAGTAGGTACTCGTATCTACGTAGGTACATTAGAAGGTGGGGTAAGAAAAAAAATCAAATAATTTTTATTTCACACATTTTATTAAAAAAATGAGATAGTCAATACCTAGGTATCGTTATAGGTAGGTACCTAAAAGTTACAGTAGAAGCCTTATTACAAAGTTTGTTACGTAAATTCAAGATAGATAAGCAAGTGTACTTTTTACATTTTATATAATGTTCACCCTGGATCGTAGAATAATCGTTTGTAGAATGCCTAGGCCTTTTGCAAAACAACGCAATTCAATGAATTAATTGCTCATAGGCATATTGTTAAACCACCCTTGTTTAAAAAATTTAAAATATGTACTACCATTGACCTGTATATACTTATGGGAGTTATGCCTGTTTGTAAAACAATATTCACATTACTTAAGACACACGCAGATGTGATGGAGAGACGAACAAGACATTATTATTTATAGGCTATATAGGTATGTCCCGGAACAAAAAATCAAACTTGTAAATAAGTACCTATGCCGTCAAACTTGTAAATTATATAAGTGATATAAGTATATAATAAAAATTTACAGCGAATTGCCCAATGAGCTTAAAGCTTTACTATTTCATGTATTAAATACTAAATTAAAAGCTTGGTTAATGGATATGTGTTTTCATGACATGAAGGTAGGTATATTTTAACTATAAAACTTTTTTGACATTTTATATTACATATTTTTAAGGCACATTTTTAATTGTATTATATTTGCATCTGACATAAATTATTGTATAAACTAACATTTTAATTTTGCACACCTGGAAAAGGCAGAATTTATTGGAGTTGCTATTTTTATTATGAACTAATAAATGATTTATTTGATTTGACACATCCAAAAAATGTGTAAACGTCACACGTCGAATAAAATGAATTAGGTTTTCTCAAAAAATCAGTGTTCCTTTTGCAATAGCCTAGCTATTCTACGATCCAGCGACAATATATGAACACTAAATTGAAGTTTCGACATCATGGATATTGGTTACGGTAATCGGACCAAAATGTCTGTCAACTAGAGAGCGTCTCTGTAATGTGACTAAAATTGTCTATGACTGTAATCGCTCTGGTGATACTTTGCATTATTAGCCTGTCTACCTACATTGATCTTTCTCGATCTGGAAAAGAGTCGCTATACACGTCGAGTAAGAGCGGCTATACACGTCTGATTTTTTGTCCGATTGTCGGATTAGATTGTCTATTGATAGGCATATTCGACTGCCCGAAGGTTTTCGTTCCATACAGTTTTAAATAAACAAAGTGGCTTCGGATAGTCGGATACTATCCATAGACAACAATCATACAAAAAATCGGACTTCTATTATAGCCGCCCAAACGGACAGTCCGCTTTAAAGTCATATTAAAAGAACAACAAGGGAAAAATAATACATTGGCAATAAAAAATGCGATTCGTTTCATTCTACGCATTTTTTCCCTCCAACTGCTTGATCCTAACAGGAACTTGCACCGCGGGTAAGTCTACGCTTTTGGCGCGCGGTCGGCCATTTTCTATCGTCGATGGCAACTCGGGGAGGGGGCAGGTTCTTTTTCGGACCACTTTGACACCTGTCAAACAGACAAAAATATTATAGGATGACCAAAGGTTGACCAAATCTAAGAAAAAGAAATAGATAGATAGAGTTAGTTAACCCATAGACATAGAATTTTTTCACAGTTAACCTGTGCATGAAAGAAGGAAAAAGTCGGCTTTGGTCAAAATCCCACCTACCGTGAGGCAAATCAAAACTAGAAATTCGAACACATTCCTATTAAGTTATCTTAAGAAATAAATAAATAATGCTGAACAATTCACACAGCATTGCTTAGCCCCAAGCTAAGCAGAGCTTGTGTTATGGGTACTGATAACTGATATATAAAAATATTATACTATACATCGATAGATATTTTTTATTATACATAGAAAACGACCAGAACTTCCTGAACAAATGTCTGCAGATCGTACACACATTTGTCTCGAGGAGGGAATCGAACCCACAACCTCCTGCGTCGCAGGTAGACCTTCGCCCACCGCGCCAATAACAGTCGTCGATCAATCGTATCGATAAAAAATCTAATATTTCAATAAATAAATTAAACAGGACAGTGTTAGTAAAACTAAACACATAATATACAATCATTCCAAGTCTATGACTACATCTGTGTAAAATTTCAGGTCGATCTGTTTAGTAGTTATGGCATGAAGAGATAACAAACTCCATTATAATGGGTTGGTGGACCATTATACGGTATACAGGCCGTATGACGTCACACGCGCCGGCGCGGCGGTCTATCTAGCGTTTTTTTAATACACTACAATCTATGTATCTTGGTCATTTTTGATGCGATTTAAAAATGAAAAACACAATTTATTTTTTATTGGTTAGAGAACTAAGAGTAGCTACAAATCAGCTTAATTAAAGAAACGTGAATGATCCTCATTGTAAGGTTACGATCATGCAGTGAAAACAACTATTATTTACAACTATATACAGAATAATGACAGCTACGGTTGGTTCACACTGAGACGCGATGCGATGCGACGTTGCGCGCACTTTGATTCGAAATAATTATGTATTCTTTATTTAATATATTAATAATTGAATCGAAATTAAAAATAGTAATTGATCTACTAGGTTCCAATCCAAATTCACCCTCGGCTTAGTACACGAATCTTTGCAGATAATCTTTGCAGAAAGCCCTAAGTTACCTAACTGACTGCTTTGAACTTGATAATTACGTAAAGTTCTGACTTATTAATGATGTAGCGACCTCTAGCAAATATTAACGGAACTACAAAGCTGACCTCAATAGAGTAGCTGAAGGAAGAAAACAGAAGCTAGCTACCTACGCGCTTTAGTGAGTGTGTCGTACAATATGGACGAATATGGCATAAATCACGATACGTGACAACTTGGTGCTATGTATAATGTCAATCAATGTCTAAGAGATAAAACTTTCAAAAACTTAAATAATTTCCCAAAAAGCAAGGTTAAAAAAAGTTGCGGGTTAAGTCCCGGAGAGGTCTAAAGTTTTTGGATTTTATTTTTTTCTTAGACGTCTTATCTAACTGTGAGGAGTAATCAAATAATGTTAAAATAAAATATCGCTACCTTACATTCAGGACAGGTCAATAACATGAAACAGTTACTGTTAAAAAGCGGCACGACACTCACCTAAAAGCCTCACATACCCTTCCGTAGGGCTTTGCCCTCGTCCGGAGAGACTTCGCAGCCATCTGCGCTGGTACGCGCCCCCAGCGTAATAGGGGAGCTGAAAAGGACATACTTAAGATCATATCTACGCTCTTCGAGATTTTAAAATATTATCTGAGCGTCTGGTCTATGCGACGCGTGACCCGAGAGCTGGTGAGTATCTGGCACAGCGCATCACCATTGTCATACAGCGGAGCAATGCAGCCAGTGTCTTGGGCACGCGCGTGACTGGTATTGATATGGATCAATAGTTTATCTACGTGGTCACTCACGGTAGGGCTGGTCCACCAGTTTAAAGTCGCCCAGCGAGCTATGGAGAGAGCTATGCTCGGAGTTTCTCTGAAGGATAGGATTCGAAACTAATACATCCGACAGAGAACCAAGGTTATCGACATAGCTCAAAGGATTAGCAAGCTGAAGTGGCAGTGGGCTGGCCATATCTCGAGCAGAACCGACAACCGCTGGGGTAAACGTGTTCTTGAGTGGAGACCGCGACTCATAAAACGTAGTGTAGGACGCCCTCCGACCAGGTGGGATGACGATTTGCGAAAGACTGCTGGCAGATGCTGGATGCGGCAAGCTGAAGACAGGGCGCTATGGCGCTCATTAGGGGAGGCCTATGTCCAGCAGTGGACTGGTATAGGCTGATGATGATGATGATGATGAATACTTTATCCAAACTAATTTTATAAGAATTAAATAATGCATGCACTGTCACTGGTTAGCTAGCCACCTCTCTCCTCAGGAGATGCAGCTCCATGTCCTCAAGTTGTGAGTCTTGCTCCGCAGCGCACTCTGTCTCTACTATCCTTACCTCTGTTCCACCAGCAGCTTGGTTAGCCTAGCCACCTCTCCCCTCAGGCTGCAGATGCAGCTCTAAATCCTTAAGTCGTGAGTCTTGCTCCGCAGCGCACTCTCCTTACCTCTGTTCCACCAGCAGCTTGGTTAGCCTAGCCACCTCTCCCCTCAGGCTGCAGATGCAGCTCTAAATCCTTAAGTCGTGAGTCTTGCTCCGCAGCGCACTCTCCTTACCTCTGTTCCACCAGCAGCTTGGTTAGCCTAGCCACCTCTCCCCTCAGGCTGCAGATGCAGCTCTAAATCCTCAAGTCGTGAGTCTTGCTCCGCCGCGCGCTCTATGCCTACTATCCTTACCTCTGTTCCACCAGTAGCTTGGTTAGTCTACCCACCTCTCCCCTCAGGATATGCAGCTCTAAATCCTCAAGTCGTGAGTCTTGCTCCGCAGCGCGCTCTGTGCCTACTATCCTTACCTCTGTTCCACCAGCAGCTTGGTTAGCCTAGCCACCTCTCTCCTCAGGAGATGCAGCTCCATGTCCTCAAGTCGTGAGTCTTGCTCCGCAGCGCACTCTATGTCTACTATCCTTACCTCTGTTCCACCAGCAGCTTGGTTAGCCTAGCCACCTCTCCCCTTAAGAGATGCAGCTCCTTTTCTTTAACTCGTGAGTCTTGCTCTGCAGCGCGCTCTTTTGCGTTCAAGCGGGCGCGGATGTCATCGAAACTGAAAAAAAAAACGTAAGTAACATTTAAAATTATTATGCAATGTAAAAGAATGTTTTCTGTTTTTTTAACTAGATTTAGGAGGAGGTTTTATGATCGTCCGTCTCCCGAATACTCAAACGCATCTCTGGTTTAAGCACGTCTCAAGTAACGCTTTTTTGACACATTTTCATTAAATTATGTCAAAAAACCGCGACTTAAGACGAGCTTAACTGTAAGTTGCGTTTGAGTATTCGGGGGTGTATGTATTATGTATGATCGTCGATTTCTTCCGGTTATTACGGACTATTAAGGTGCCCTCTCACTAAGCGACAGCGGAACTGCGCGGTCGCGTCAAATTAGAACAAATTATCAAAAAAGTCGCGCAGTTTTGCTGACGCGCAGTGCGATCAGTCTCATAGGATTTCATACAAAGATTAACTGACCGCGCCGTGTCACGCAGTTTCGTTGTAGTGCGTTTCCTCACAGTGCGAGAGAACCTTCACTATTCAAAAAAATATTTATACAGAGAATGCTCTTGAAGCCATTATAGCGTAGCAGTGCAGTCAACAATGCGGACCAAGGCTTGTATAGATAGCTCAGCTAAGCTGAGACAGGTCGCTATAGCGCTTATTAGGGGAGGCCTATGTCCAGCTGTGGACTTATGTAGGCTGATGATGATGATGATGAAATGTTTATCTATCTATTGAATGATACTCACAGTTTCCTCAAACAAGCACACTTCCTAGTAAGATGCTCGACTTGGTCCTTCGAGCTCCTCTCCAGCTGCCTGATCTTCGTTGCGTCGTCGGATCTCTTCTCTCGCATAACTCTCTCTCTCTCCAGCGCTCCTCTGTGTTAGTGGGAGAGGGATAGGGGAAAACCATTAGAATTAGTTGTGTGGGTGTGTAGCTAGCTTATAAATTAAACCTACCTCCTACCTATCCTCAATTTTTTTTACCTAATTTACGTAATTCTTTGCTTATTCCCTCCTTACTTATTTATTACTTTACATATTTCTTTACTTATTACTTCTCACACTATAAGGCAAAAATTAATTCTTGAAATACCTATTGTTTATTTTATCGTAGGTAGTAAATAGAGTGTATTTCGTTTTTTTTTCAAATAATGTCTTAATTAATAGATAATAAGCTAAAACTTGATTTTTGGGCTTGCGTTGCTATGCCCTGTCCCGCTCCTCCTGAACGAGAAATCCTATGACTCTGTCCTTTTCACAAAAATTTGAGGTTGTCTGGCCCTTAATAATACGGACCTAAAGAGTCGTAAAGTAGATTAGTCTAAGTGACTTTACGTAGTCGTAAATTCTTCTCTTAATAATACGTAGGTATTTTAATTTACTCAATTCGTAATGTGAGTTGTTGTTACACTTTTCTCCCTTATTCTAATTTGTTTACCAATTTTGAAACTCGTATTATACAATAGATTATGAAAATAATAGTTACAAATTGAAAGCCAACTTTTATTACGTAAACAATCCTTTACAAAACGTAGATAACTAAGTATAAAAATATAAAAAGAACAAAATTGTATTAAAAACATAGTAAACACGCTAGCTATACATAAAAGAAATAACTGAAAGTTTTCTTAGTAAACTTTACACTTATCGACTGAGTTCAGTTCAAATTTTAAGGCAGTATTTTGATTTTTTCATAAATGCTCATTAAAGTAAAAAAATACAAAACGTTTTTCTATAAATATAGTTAAGTATATAAAGTAAGCACGTTAAAAGATATTTCAAATCATTAAAATTGGTTATGTAAGGATTTTAAATTCAGGAAATAGGCTTTTGAATAGGTTGACATTAAATTAAAATAAAACTAAAGCATCAAACCCCATTTACCCTACTCTAATTAACTGCGGGTAGTTTTGTCTTATTTTACCAAGAATGTTAACTTAAATGAAAATAACAACATCCACCTGTAATCCTTAAGATTAAAATTTAGGTACTCTGCGGGTAGTTTTGTCTTATTTTACCAATCATGTTAAGGTGATGGGCGGAAACGTCCTTCAGTTCTTATTTCTACCCTTCTTATCAAGCGTGTTAATATAAATATAGAGTGCGAGTGAGAGGAGAAACGCGACCAGAGCGAGACGGAGAGATCCGGTCATCACGCACGACATGACAGTCAAGACCGCTCCGAGAATGCTGCAACTAGAGATAATGTGATAGTATCTATAAAGCGTCTGTTTAAAGGGCTCCACACACTATTGAAACGCCACGCGACACATCGGGTCGGGACGCGATGAGTGTTAATTTGAGTATAATCGTATCAATGCTCTATGACTAAAAGCACATTGTAGGTAAACTCCGACTTTCGCCGCGTCGGGTGTTAATAAAATAATTCTGTAGTGCTATTCGGAAACTCTGTTACCGAATCCTCATCGTGATGAGGACGAATCTGCCAGATTCCGTGGAATCTGGCAGATTCGTGCGAAATTCAAATATTTCAGCGGTTTTTTCCTTGCAGAAAGCTCTTAAACCACTCTTAAAATCTGAAGATATGAAAATACATATGAATTTCGCGCGAATCTGTGTTAGATTCCATATAAAAGATTCGGCAATTGAGTTTATAAATAGCCCTGTTGGTCATAGAAATTGATACGATTAGATTTAACTAAACACGCATCGCGTTTTGTCGGATTGCGTGGCGCTTCAATAGTGTGTTTCCGGCTTTAGTGCAAAGCCTTTAAAGTGGTTTGAGACCGGTTATTGATCTCTAGAAAAAAGATCTGTAAAAAACTTCCAATGGATCTAAATTGCAATTTTTATCAAAATACTGCCTTTTGGACTGTTTTTCGTAATGAAGTGAACGACTAATGAATGAATGACTATAGACGAAAAAAGAATGAATGACTATAAAATTAAATGAATGATAACATGGATTGAATGACGAGCTAGAGACAGACTACTAATGTATGGACTATGCGAATTTGTGAAAGTAAGAATGAATGTGAGAATGGCGATTGAATGAATGTTTGTTTTGGTTTATTAGTAGGTAGGTTTAAGATTATTAAACACAATTAACATGCGACAGTAGCCAAATTTCGTCCAAAAGACCGTATTTTTATTAAAACATCATTATTGAAGCTTTGTTCGCAAATTTTAGATAAAATTTTGCTACCAAAATCGTTTGGTGATTTGGTGAAAATTATATAAATAAAATCATAAACAAACAAAACACAATTGATTTGTATTCTATTCGTCTTTAATAAAATGTATCCAGTCAGTTTCTAAGTATTTATTGAAATTAAATTATGTTTCCTTTCTAATTACCTTCTCCAAGTATTTTTAGTAGGTTAAAAATTGAGGGAAGAGTTGGTTGGTAGTTAACTAGGTAAATTTAAAAATTCATTGTGTGATACAAAATCTTTGAAAGAATCGCGCAATAGGTATCGCACATGACTGCAAAAAATCCAATAATTTTTATTTGTATTCTTTTGAAACATATCAACATATTTATAATTGTATTATATGATGTAATATAACATTTATTATAATTGAAAGTAGATACATATATTTTAAGAAATTATCTCAAAATACAAACGTGACGACACCGATCACCGAGTTGTCATGGAAGCTTTAGCGGGATATTTTTATAGAAGGTTTTTTTATATGTTATATAAATAGAAACGTCAGACGTCATAGACCCTAAAAACTGACTGCTACACGTACACTTAAAGACCGTTCACCGTAAAATGTCCCCTAGCGTGATGTATTTCGCTATTTCTCAGGGTACCGAATACCCCGTAGGTAAATAATTAATGCTGGACAATCCACACATAGTAATCTAGGCCCAAGCTAAGCAGTGCTTGTGTTATGGAATTGCCAACATCATGGCAATGATCATCATCATGGGACAACATCTTGTCAAAATATCTATATTATACATAATACATAATTTTTTTTATTTGCTCTTGGTGGCTTTTGTGTCGCTGCGGCCATGATGGGCCTATTGTGATCGCCACTTTATGTGTTCACCCCATAGTTCACCCCTAAAGCTGCGGCGTATATACGTAATAATATAATGTATTATATTATTATGTATATCAGTTATCTAGTACCCATTACACAAGCTCTGTTTAGCTTGGGGCTAGATAATGCTTATTTACTTTATTTTATTTGAAGAACAAACAGTTGGAAACACTATTTATATAAACTTACACTATACCTTTTAACCATTGATGTGTCCTCGCATATAATAATTAAAGAACTGCTTGCTTGCGAAGGAAAAATGGTGGCACCCATTTTTCCTTCGCAAGCAAGCAGCTCTCTCTTGGTAACAAAAGTAATTAAAATTATGTAAACTAAAAGTAACCAATTGCAATGCTGTGTGAATTGTTCAGCATTATTTATTAATGCTGTGTGGATTGTCCAGCATTATTATTTATGTGTTTCTAATTTCCATGATCTCGTGCCAAATAGTGACCCGATATTATATTATTATTTAGGTTTATAATTTAATCTACTCTGTTTCGGGAACCGGTTCTATCCGCATGGTTTAAGCCAAGTGCGCTTCAGTGGAGCGGTTTTTGCTTGGGAGTTTGTTCTGCAAAAACTTCCTAACGATTATTTATTATCTTACGGTGAACGGTCTTACCAGCGTAGGGATTATGGGCATTACCCCCATGAGATAAAAATGGGGAGCCCTGTGTCCAGCAGTGGACCATTGTAGGCTGTTAAAGAACGGTCTATACAGTTAAATACCTGCCGTGCTGTTATGATATTTAATGAGCGGTTTTCAATATTTGCATTTAAAAGAAATAAATAGTTCCAGTCACAATATAGGTGGCAGGGCGTCAACTAGAAATAAGGTATATCAATGTAAATGAAAGGAAAACTTTGAATTCTCTAAATCGATCTATTTTGACGTAAGGTTGTTTTCCTTTCATTTGACATTGACAAACCCTAATTTCCAGTTGACGCCCCCCGCCACCTATGGAGATATTAGGAACTATTTTTTTTCTTTCTAAATATGAAAATCGAAAACCCCTCATTAGTCATTTCCTTACCTTAGTTCCTGCTCTGTGATAGCCAGGGTCCTCCCACAAGCTGCCGCTTTGACAGCTAGATTGTCAAAGTCAGACGACTTGGAGTGAACTTGAGATTTGAGTTCTGGAAAAATAAGTTTTGTTTACATTGTTTTAGAAGTTTTTTTGGCCTGAATGCAAACGCATTACGCGACAACAGAACTGCGCGACAGTGAAACTGCGCGACCGCGTCAAATTAGAACAAATCACCAAAATGCCGCGCAGTTCCGCTGACGCGCAGTGCGATCAGTCTCATAGGATTTCATACAAAGAATAACTGCCGCGCCGTGTCGCGCAGTTCCGTTGTAGTGCAGTTTCGCTCAGTGTGAAGGCACCATCGACATTTTAGGCACCTTAATGCAGTTATTCCACACGTCGTGACGTCTCGTGACGTTCGACGCAGACGGTTGCGGGTTCGATTCCCGCCTCGGGACAAATGTTTTTACTATTTGCAGATATTATGTACTTACAAAGAGTTCTGGATGTTTTCTATGTACTATGTATGTAATGATATGTAGGCATCTAGATTATGTAGTGTATTGTAATAGGCTTAGGTAATAGGTATATAAGTTGATCATCAATTGTACATCAGATGATGTTGTGTGAATTGTCCAGAATTATTTATATCATCATCATCATCAGCCTATATTAGTCCACTGCTGGACATAGACCTCCCCTAATGAGCGCCATAGCGCCCTGTCTTCAGCTTGCCGCATCCAGCATCTGCCAGTAGTCTTTCGCAAATCTTCATCCCACCTGCTCGGAGGACGTCCTACACTACGTTTGCCGAGTCGCGGTCTCCACTCAAGAACACGTTTACCCCAGCGGTTGTCGGTTTTTCTCGAGATATGGCCAGCCCACTGCCACTTCAGCTTTCTAATCCTTTGAGCTATGTCGATAACCTTGGTTCTTTGAATTGAAATTCGATTCAAATCAATTGAATTGAAATATTTATATACCTGCTATTTCTTCCATAAGTTCCTTCTCGCGTTTTACCCTCTCTTCGTCTCCCTCTTGCCTGCACTCATTCTTCATCCTCTCCAGACAGCTTTCCTTGTCTAACATGAACTGTTCCCATTGCTCATCTGAAGAAACAAGATGTTAATGACAGCTGAGCTATGAAGTTATTTCGGGGACACTTACGGCATTGATATGGATCAGTCGAGCAACCGCTAGATTCTTTACAACAATCTGCAGTAAGCTCAACTATTTCAATTGTAAATATTACTTCTGTCTGTTCGTATTTATTCATCATCATCAGCCTATACCAGTCCACAGCTGGACATATTCATCCCCTAATGAGCGCCATAGCGCCCTGTCTTCAGCTTGCCGCATCCAGCATCTGCCAGCAGTCTTTCGCAAATCGTCATCCCACCTGGTCGGAGGGCGTCCTACACTACGTTTGTCGTATTTATTAATAAGTTTAAATTTCTTATTTAATAAAGAGTTAATCTATTTATATAAAAGAAAGTCGTGTTAGTTACACCATTTATAACTGAAAAAAAAAGAACGTAGGTACCGATTTTCATGGTTTTTGATTTGTTGGATTTCTCTTAGTCCGGAATATGATAAGAAGTATTAAAAACATTGGGAAATTGACTAAAAAATAACTACCCGTGCGAAGCCGGGGCGGACCGCTAGTATAATAATAAATATAATAAAACCAAACTCAATGAAAATTGCATGAAAAAAATCGATGACTTTTTATTCTTTTGACGACCTCAGTGGCGCAGCGGGCGAGAGTCTGCCTGCGACGCAAGAGGTTGCGGGTTCGATCCCCGTCTCGGAACAAATTTGTGTACGATCTGCAGAAATTTGTTCCGTTGGTCTGGGTGTTTTCTATGTATAATAAAAAAAAAACTATCTATGTAATGTATAATATTACGTATATCAGTTATCTAGTACCCATAACACAAGCTCTGCTTACCTTGGGGCTAGATAATGCTGTGTGAATTGTCCAGCATTATTTATTTATTTATTTATTTATTTATTCTATGCAGTATTTTGAATCGCTTTTAATATTAGTGTTTTTAAAGAATTACGTGATATTTAGGATCCTAGGATCTTTGATTTGAAGAGGACCCCCCTATCTCCCCCAAGTGAGATTGGGTTAGATTCGACCAGACGCTCAGAATTAAAAAAAACCGGAGAGTCTCGGTACCCCACGGACCTAGGGTCTCGACTCCAAGAGGAGCAAATGTGTAGGCTCTGTCGAGACCTGCATATTTGCGCCTCTTGAGATCTTCGGCCAAATCTGCCGATCTAATTCTGAACTCTTTTTCAATAAACGTTATTTTATTTTATTTTTTATTTTTATTTATTCACGACAACAAATAATTACACTCGGGTCTTACTCTAAATACAATTGTAACATAAGTAGTCTTATTGTAACTGAAATCAGCCCCGTTGACGACTAATTATGCAGTTACTAGGGCTTGCAAATATTCGAACATTTAGATATTCGAATATTCGATTTTTTATCGGGTACTATTCGAATATTATTCGAATAATAGAAAATATCTATGTTTTTTATATAATCACATCTGCTTTTATTCTTATAAGTGGTTATTTGCCAAAACAAATTAAAATTATTAGAAGGTTGTGTCGCCGTAACGAGGCATTGACGATTTACAGGCACAATCAACCACTAATTCTTAGTAAAATTTTCAAAATCTAGGTAAGTAGGTATTGTTCTGTTACGCTGCATTCAACTCTCTCCTGAATATCAGCCCAGACTGCGACCTATTCGCTGATAGTTTTAATGTAATTATGTCAGAATGTTTGCGGTTTTGTGAGCGTGATGTATGAATGAATGTGTTAAATTTATTTCTATCTTTTAAAATTGTTTATTTCTAATTTTTAATCTTGTTTTTGTCCTTTAATTAATGTAATTGGTGTTACCGTATTAATTAAAGTAAATAAATAAATAAATAAATAAATAAACGAGCGTGGGGTTCGGGTTTAATAGAAAAATGCACTAATTAATCCACTAATAAAAACAAACACTTTATTACAAATTTAACACAGCACTAACACAAACTGTACTTGATAAATTCACATTACACACATTGTTTTGTATGGTGTGTACGGTGTGTATTATATTGTATCGCGCGAGCTCGTATGTGGCATTCTAAGCACATCCGAGTATTCATAGTGCTGAGTTTGATGTTTTTGATTTTAATCGAATATTGCAATTTCAGTATTCGAATATTCGATCTAATATAATATTCGAATAATTCGAATATTCGAATGCAAGCCCTAGCAGTTACATAGTAGGGCAAGAAACGGTCGCTAGATAATTTGATGTGCTAGTTGAGCTGAATCCTATATAATATTATTTATGAATATGCACAATAACAACACTAAAAGAAGGAAAAACAATTATTATAGTGCATAAAAACATGAAACAAAAAATCGGGAATCGAACCCGCAGTACAGTACAGTGCGGATGGGTACAGTCAGCAACGAGCGGCACCAATCAAACGGTTATAATTATTATTAAACATATTACCCATTTCTCTCTTATGCTGTTCTTTCAGTTTATTGACCATTTCCATTTTCTCAGCCGTGAGCTTCAGTCTGGTTGCTTCTAGAACCTTCTGCGCGTCCGTCGCATCTGCTGCTGCTTTCTCTTCTGCTTCTTGGAGCTTCTCCGTCCATTCTGATATTATGCTTTCTGGAGGGAGGTTAGATAACGTGATGAATTTCTGAAGAAAGGTCAAAATCATTACCTATTTCTGAAGAAAGGTCAAAATCATTACCTATTTCTGAAGGTCAAAATCATTACCTATTTCTGAAGAAAGGTCAAAATCATTACCTATTTCTGAAGAAAGGTCAAAATCATTACCTATTTCTGAAGAAAGGTCAAAATCATTACCTATTTCTGAAGAAAGGTCAAAATCATTACCTATTTCTGAAGAAAGGTCAAAATCATTACCTATTTCTGAAGAAAGGTCAAAATCATTACCTATTTCTGAAGGTCAAAATCATTACCTATTTCTGAAGAAAGGTCAAAATCATTACCTATTTCTGAAGAAAGGTCAAAATCATTACCTATTTCTGAAGAAGGGTCAAAATCCTCACTTCGCCTCAACACTAAGCCTTCAATAGTCCACTGCTGGACGCATGACTCTCCCTGATAATAAAAGTCAAAAAAAAGTAAAAAATTCTTTATTTCCATAAATGCAAAAATGTAAGTACACTTAGAAAAAGTCAAATTCTTAAAATAAAACACTGACACGGAAATAAAGTGATATTTTTGATTTCTGTCGCTTCGGTATGTAGACTAAAGTTAAGAAGCGACGAAGAAACATTTAGTCTGTTAGTTGTTATTTTTCGAGTTGGAGCAAAACCCGTCCCAAGCTTTTTTATCTTATAAATAATCAGATATTTTGTAGTAAGCCTTTTTGCACAGAAAAGTTTTGACAATTTGTTTGAATTTATTAATTGATAGATTTTGCAACTCACTAGGAGTTTTGTTGTAGAAGCGTATACATTGCCCTTTGAAAGATACATTTATCTTGTGAAGCCTGGTTGTGGGCACAGCGAGTTTATGTTTATTTCTATTATTAATATTATGTATATCGCTATTTAATCGCATAGTTGGCTTTTATATTATATTTATTTGACGACCTCAGTGGCGCAGCGGGCGAGAATCTGCCTGCGACGCAAGAGGTTGCGGGTTCGATCCCCGCCTCGGAACAAATTTGTGTATGATCTGCAGAAATTTGTTCCGTTGGTCTGGGTGTTTTCTATGTATAATAAAAAATATCTATCTATGTAATACATATATATATAATATTACGTATATCAGTTATCTAGTACCCATAACACAAGCTCTGCTTACCTTGGGGCTAGATAATGCTGTGTGAATTGTCCAGCATTATTTATTTATATCATGACTCCCTTATTTCCTACTCTGTGCATACGGGTTAGGGATCGCAGTTCGGTGGTAGATCTATTCTGTGGCGCGGTGGGCGAAGGTCTGCCTGCGACACAGGAGGTTGCGGGTTCTTTTCCCGTGCGCAATGCTTATACGACTTTAAAATATTTGATAAGGGTGTTTTGGTCGTTTCCGCGAGGAGTACAGTTTGACCTCATTTATAAGTTACACCGATGTAACTGCGCAGAAGCCTTAATGTAGGCGCGAAAAATCCTAGCCAATCATAACGCTCTGCCTAAGCGCGAAACATGTGTGGTTGCTATTGGGTGATGGCTACGCGCATGACGTCCGCGTTCGGTTCGGCGCGTCGCGATCTCGACATTCGCTTGTCGTATTTTGAACGGGATACATATGAAAATACGTTGGTCCTTTTTTGTTGTCCCATGTACTTCCATGTAGGTATCATATGAGCGAGATAGCTTCAGCCTCTGTTTTTGTGAGCTGAGCGAGATAGCATGAGCCTCTGTTTTTGTCGCAACGAAATAGAGTCATTCGTCAACTCACACCATCCAACTTGTCCAAACTTGTATGAGTTGACGAATCGTAAAAAAAATATTATTTTCGTTCGGCAACTCACATTACCCGAAAAAAGTGAGACTCAAAGTCTAATATTTCAACGGCGTTGGTATTCGCCTTCAATCGGGTTGAAATGTTCTCTTCTGTGCAGACGAATTTTGCCGATGCGACTTATTAAAGTGGTCAAACTGTACCTACCGCCTTTTGGATCTGGAAAGTTACCTTTTTCAGCTTCATAAGATTGTGTGAGTCTGTCGATTTTGTTAGCGTAATCGATGTCAGCTTTATCTAACAGATGGCGCAACTGTAGGGTGTCCCAATCAGCCTGAAAATAAATAATATATAAATAAATAATGCTGGACAATTCACACAGCATTATTCAGCCCCAAGCTAAGCAGAGTTTGTGTAACTGGATAACTGATATACATAATCTACACTATTTACAGTGTTTGTGGCAGTGGGCTGGCCATATCTCGAAAAGAACCGATAACCGCTGGGGTAAACGTGTTCTTGAGTGGAGACCGCGACTCGGCAAACGTAGTATAGGACGCCCTCCGACCAGGTGGGATGACGATTTGCGAAAGACTGCTGGCAGATGCTGGATGCGGCAAGCTGAAGACAGGGCGCTATGACGCTCATTAGTGGAGGCCTATGTCCAGCAGTGGGCTAGTATAGGCTGATGATAATGACGACTATTTACAGTCTACATTAATATGAAAAGGAAATTGTCTGTCCGGCTGTCTCATGAACCGTGATAGTTATAGACAGTAGAAATTTTCACAGATGTATTTCTGTTGCCGCTATAACAACAAATAGGTACTAAAAAACAAAATAAAATAAATATTTTAGGGTTTTTATAGATGGTACGGAACCCTTCGTGCGCGCGAGTGCAACTCACACTTGGCCGGTTTTGTCGTTCTATTTCATTTTAATACATCAGACAGAAGTATTTAGTTAATAATTCTTGAAGTGCTTGGTTTGATATAAAAAATATTATTATTGCTTTTGGTTATTTTTATCAAAACACTTCTAAAGTCTCCAGTCTAATACTTATAACAGTTAACACGTTGTTTGCCCATGACGCACTCGCCCACCGCAATGCAATGCAGCGGCGGCGGCCAGCGGTATCATCGACCTTGGGCAGTAAAAGTGTTAAGGGCCTAAACTATCTCAAATTAGCTTCGT
Organism: Eupithecia vulgata; assembly: GCA_946478455.1. Classification (NCBI taxonomy): domain Eukaryota; kingdom Metazoa; phylum Arthropoda; class Insecta; order Lepidoptera; family Geometridae; genus Eupithecia; species Eupithecia vulgata. Next base: position 2,792,074 of record OX297887.1, on the reverse strand, counting down.
CAGAATTCCATATCTTCCAAACTACTAAATATTTAACTTTGAAATATAAGTATCGTAAAGTTCACTACTTAGGTACTCTATCGATCATATGTTTCGAAAACACGATTCCATAAAATTTTCTCGATAGTAAAAAATCGCAAAGTTACCTCTAAATTTTTACTAAAACCTAAATTTCTCAATAAATATAGAAGTTAGGACCTTGAGAATAAGCATGGTAATAGAACTAAGTTTAAAGAACATTTTGTGTTACAGTTTTTTTAAAATAATGTCCAATATTGATAGATCTAAAACTTGATAAAAACTTGATTTTAATATCAGACGACTATGTTTCTAGCTTTAAATAGACTAAGCATAAAACTATTATTTTTTATTGGAAAACTCAAAAATCGAATCATGGTAAATATCCCGTTTTAAATGACTTTAATAAATAGGTACATTGCTGCGCCCTTACAGGGTACATGTACCTACCACTAAGCTAAATCTAAGCTTAAATTACAATAATGTATGTGTATGCCACGGAACAGATCTTTCTGTTCCGTGGTGTATATGCAATAAATGAAATGAAATGAAATGATTTTTGAGCTTGCGGTGCGTTGCTTTGGCATGCCCTATCTGTTCCCTTCCGGACCCAAGGCACAACTACGATGCTCAACTGGGTGTGCCGCTGGTACTTTTGATTCCCTTCTACACAACTAAGGCACCAATGACTCAACCCGGACCCACGGCACAACTATCCGCTAATAAGAACGCAAAATTCAAGCAAAATTTGTGGTTGTATGATGGATGAGGCTCTTAATGTACCTACCTAGGTATTTTATTCATCATCATCATCATCAGCCTATACCAATCCACTGCTGGACATAGGCCTCCCCTAATGAGCGCCATAGCGCCCTGTCTTCAGCTTGCCGCATGCAGCATCTGCCAGCAGTCTTTCGCAAATCGTCATCCCACCTGGTCGGAGAGCGTCCTACACTACGTTCTCCGAGTCGCGGTCTTCACTCAAGAACACGTTTACTCCAGCGGTTGTCGGTTCTTCTTGAAATATGGCCAGCCCACTGCCACTTCAGCTTGCTTGGTATTTTATTAATTTTAACTAATTCTTTCAAAAGACTAACCTTGCTTCTTGCTTCTGCTATCGCTGCCTCAAACTGTACTTCTTTACTTGTTAATACTTCCTTCAAGTTTTCAAACTGAAAATAAATAAATAATTAAAATTAATGTCATGCATGACCATAAATTACAAAAAGTGGGTTGACAGACGGACAGACGGACAGACGGACAGACGGACAGACGGACAGACGGACAGACGGACAACAAAGTGATCCTATAAGGGTTCCTTTTTTCCTTTTGAGGTACGGAACCCTAAAAAATGATTCGGGTAAATGAGTCATAAAAACTGTGTGATGCCCGCTTAGAATTTGCACCACCCCAACTCTACCCGTGGGTGTCGTAAGAGGCGACTAAGGGACATACACCGGGGGGCGGGCAGCAGCGCCTCTTGCAGAATAGATCTACCACCGAACTGCGATCCCAACCCGCATGCCCAGCGTGGAGATTATGGACATAACCCCATGAGATAAAAACCAATAAGGCCATTATCAGTTGTGGCCTGCGTCCAGCAGTGGACCATATAGGCTGTTGATCGTGAGAGTTGAGAGTCAGAAATGCCTGTAACTTCCTCCTTACCCTTGTAGACACCTCCCGTAGCTTCCTCTCTGCGTTCCTGACAGCCTGGTCGGACTCCCCCCTCAGCTGTGAGAGCTCGGCGCGCGTCCTCTCCGCGTGTCCCCTCTCGAGGGCGCTGCGAGTGGTGACTAGCGACATAATGTAACGCTATTCGGGTGTGGATCATCTTCCTTACCCTTGTAGACACCTCCCGTAGCTTCCTCTCTGCGTTCTTGACAGCCTGGTCGGACTCCCCCCTCAGTTGAGCGAGCGCGGCCCGCGTTCTTTCCGCGTGTCCCCTCTCGAAGGCGCTGCGAGTGGTGACTAGCGACATAATGTAACTCTATTCGGGTGTGGATCATCTTCCTTACCCTTGAAGACACCTCCCGTAGCTTCCTCTCTGCGTTCTTGACAGCCTGGTCGGACTCCCCCCTCAGTTGTGCGAGCGCGGCCCGCGTTCTTTCCGCGTGTCCCCTCTCGAAGGCGCTGCGAGTGGTGACTAGCGACATAATGTAACTGTATTCGGGTGTGGATCCTCTTCCTTACCCTTGTAGACACCTCCCGTAGCTTCCTCTCTGCGTTCTTGACAGCCTGGTCGGACTCCCCCCTCAGTTGTGCGAGCGCGGCCCGCGTCCTTTCTGCGTGTCCCCTCTCGAAGGCGCTGCGAGTGGTGACTAGCGACATAATGTAACTCTATTCGGGTGTGGATCATCTTCCTTACCCTTGTAGACACCTCCCGTAGCTTCCTCTCTGCGTTCCTGACAGCCTGGTCGGACTCCCCCCTCAGTTGTGTGAGCGCGGCGCGTGTCCTTTCCGCGTGTCCCCTCTCGAGGGCGCTGCGAGTGGTTGCGAGAGATGAAGCGTGCTCTGAGCGGAGATTGTCTATAGTTTTCGAGTGAGATTCTTCGAGGGCTTTGATTTTCTGGGAGCAATGAAAAATTTATATAAATTATTGTATTGTAAGTATCAATTACTTAGCTTAGGGCCAGATGATGCTGTGGGGATTTCTCGTCACTATTTATTTATATTACGAACTTGACTCTTGTTAGTATTGTAAAAGTTTGGGGAAAATCTTTGCCATACAGCGGGGCAATGCAGCCAGTGTCTTGGGCACGCTTCCGACTGGTTTTGATATGGATCAGTTGAGCTACCTGTAGATTGTTTGCATCAGTCTACAGTTAGCTTAATTGTTTCTATTGTAAATTCTAGTTTTAATTTAATTCTTTTATTTGATTGTAATTTTCTTTCTTAATAAAGATTTAGTTACATAGGTTAAAAAATAAACATTTGAAAATTTCGAGGTTCTTCTGTCGAGGTGCGTCGATGGGAACAACGGGAATAAATCTTGAATACTATAGAAATAGAAATGGGTAGGTACATAGAAACTTCAAGAACTTGATGTTGAGTTATATACCTGTGTATAAGTATGTTCTTTCTCTTTCCCACTTTCTTCTGCCCGTTTCAAGAGATCCTTCAGCCTATGTACTTCTAGTTTGAGCGACTCTTCTCTTGTCTCTAGTCTTTGCAGCTGCAAAGTTAGAGCCTGAAATCAGAAATCAAATCAGAAATCAATCATCATCATAATCAGCCTATACCAGTCCACTGCTGGACATAGGCTTTCCCTAATGAGCGCCATAGCGCCCTGTCTTCAGCTTGCCGCATCCAGCATCTGCCAGCAGTCTTTCGCAAATAGTCATACCACCTGGTCGGAGGGCGTCCTACACTACAGAAATCAATAATGTTATTTAATTCTTTTTTACTTTTAAAGTACCTAATCCTGACGTATGAATTTAGGTGTTTACATCAAGATATAATATAAGTCTAGTATAATATAACACGATCACTGCTAGCGTGTCGGCGGTGCGACCCGCAGGGGCGCGCCGTCGTAAGTCGGAGTTGCAGATCGCACTCTGTGTTTTCAGTCATGAAAGTGACAACAGTTTGCAGATAGCTTAATTGTTTCTATTGTAAATACTAGTTTTAATTTAAATTTATTATTTGATTGTTATTTTCTTTCTGAATAAAATATTTTTGGTCTGGAAAAAAACAAAAAAGTTTTAAACATGTAACTATTAATGGTATTTTACTCTATATGAGAAGCTATTTGTTTAACAAGTGGGCAAAACGATTTTTGTTGAACGTGTCCATATTATATCCCGAGATAGCGAAGCAGTCTAGAGTAGAGTCGCGAGCGTAGCGAGTGGCTCTAAATTAGACTGCTGAACTAGCTCGAGATTTAAAGGGAACGAAGCAAAAAATATTTGCCCTCGAGTTAAACATACAACTTTTCACCTCGACTAGCGAGAAAATACTTATTACGCTACTCCCGCTCGAAAACAGTGACTTTGCTGCACATAAACAGTGAGCAAAATCGATGGTCACATGTGAAATAAATATGATATCATTCAACTTGTTAAAAAAAGTAATTTGAATTCAGAATTTCGCTCTAAATTTCTGGTGTAATAAGTTATTTATACTCTATGGATGGCACCGAAAAAACTAAAAAACTAAGCAAAGCGCCATTTTTTGTGTACCTACTTTGACAACTTAGCTTGTGAAGACCATTCTTCTAGGCGGAAAGCGCCATCTATAAATAATCACATGGTCTTTCTACGGGACTTGCACCTCTCATTTTAGCTTATCGAAGGAAAGGGGACTAGACCACATTGGGCTTAGGCATTGGGTTTGTGCTCAGTTATTGCTCTGAGGGTTTGTGTGAGTTTCTGACATTCAACTTTATTTATTTTTAAAAAAGAAGTTGAATGTTAGAAACTCATTTAGGCCAACCACCTATGCCTCCATAGGCATAGAATGAAACCTCTTTCAAACCGCGAACAAACGAAATATTTTTTTCTATGAAGGGTGAGTGCGGTCTAACCTCCTTCCCTTCGATAAGCTAAAATAAGAGAAAGACCATACCTGTAGAAAGACCATACCTGTTGTTTGTAAGATTATTTATAGATGGCGCTGTCCGCCTAGAAGAATGGTCTTCACAAGCTTAGTTGCCCGCGCATATGGCACTATCAATTGAATAAAAAAAAGTTGAGAGGTGTCAAGGGACACCCGGATGGAACGAAGTTCCTTTCTATAAGAGAGAGAGAGAGAGACAGACAGAGAAACATGCGCACGCCGCACGGCTTACAATAGCTTACTATAGCAAAAAGTGTCGTTAAAACTTTTCGTGAGAATTTTTTCTGTCCAGTCCCCTTTCACAACGCGCGATAAGGAACTTAGTTCCAAAAATTATATTTTTTTACTGGTTCATTAGCACTAATGAATCTGTGGCGATAAAATAAGACACTAAATGAGACCCTTTTCAAAAATGGGTACCTAAGTATATTGTATTGTTACGTGTTATGATTTTATATAGGTAAATAAAATCTTGAACAAAGAAGTTGGACAAAGATATTTAATGAGTGGAATGGAACCCTTAGAAATTCACGTTACCTGCACGCTTCGTTGTTGCTCTGTGACCAATCCACGCAACTGCTGTAGTTCTGCCACATGCGCAGGAGTCGGCGGGCTCGACTGCAGTTTGTCTACTGTTTCTGTCAGCTGAAACAAAATAAAACTCTCTTATGAAAATAATAAATAATAAAATAAAATCATTTATTTCAGGCAACATTAGTCTAGTACAGGATGTAAAATACTAAAAACTACGGTCCATATAAAATATATACCTTAATCTAACATACATAAAATAAATTTACTAGCACGTAGTGTCGGTGACGTGTGACACTCACTATGTGCTGCGACCGGTGATCGTCCGCGAAAACGCAATACCTATCGGAATAAAAAAATAATGCTGGACAATTCACACAGCATTATCCAGCCCCAAGCTAAGCAGAGCTTGTGTTATGTATGGGTACTAGATAACTGATATACATAATATAACACGATACCTAAATAGTTTTTTTATTATAAGTACATAGAAAACGACCAGAACACCCTGAACAAATGTCTGCAGATCGTACACACATTTGTTCCGAGGTAGGAATCGAACCCGCAACCTCCTGCGCCCACCGCGCCACAGAGGAATGCTGGGAATTTGGGATAAAAAGTAGCTTGTATCTGATTATACAAGCTACTTTTTATCCCAAAGAATAAATAAAAGTTCGAAAACTCTTCTCTTACCTGCTTATTCTTCCCTTCAGCATCTCTAGCCCGTTTCTCCAGCTCCCTCATCTTCCACTCGCAGTCAGCCAGCATGCGCTCGGCGCGCGCCGCCGCCTGCGAACGCGCAGATTCGTGCGCGGATCGCCATTTTGCTGTGTTCGCTTCCGCTGCTGTTAGCGCCTGGAAATCAAATCACACTTTAAATAAATAATGCTTGACAATGAACAATTTCCCTAGCCTCTAAAGCGCCTCTTCCAGAATAGATCTATCACTGAAAAGCGATCCCCAACCCGCATGCCCAGCGTGGAGATTACGGGCATTACTCCCATGAGATTAAAAATCGGGGGGAGGCCTGCGTCCACCAGTGGATCATTTTGGCTGTTGAGATGATGAGATGAGATGAACCACAAGGTCTTACCTCTAGCGCGCGCTGCTCGCTCGCTTTTTTCTCTACTTCCAGTCTATCTCTGTCTCGCTCTAACGCCAGTGCTCTGGACTCCAGGGATGCTCTTCTAGCAAGGGCATCGTCTAACTCTGCTCGAAGCTCTCGCAAGCATTCCTCTGAAAATAAATATGCAGAAACCTTTATTACCTTCCTTTTAAATCAACACAAGGCTGAATCTTTTTTTTTACTTTTGGCGGGCGCAGAAGGAGCCTCGCCGGTTAAGTTAGGTTGGGGCAACACGCACAAGGGCCACCACTTAGGTGCGAACCTCGGTTTGGGCTGTTGCCAGATACTACAAGAGGGTAATGGATGTTTTGTCTAGGTGCACGAGTGCTCCTATGGGCGGAAGCGAGGAATTCTTCGACCCTGTTAACATGTAACATTCACAATCCATTTTACTATAAAAACAATCGTAGTTTGACGAATTCATTACGGATGTAAGCGGGTTATAAGTGAACCTTATTTGGATTGGAAGAACACTAACGTTTCATCCCTTAAGTTCTCCCAACACAAATTAATAAGGTTCGAAGTTAACCCGCTTACATCAGTAATGAATTCACAATTTACTGCCAAACCATGGTCTTCACAGTCTACTCACCCTGCCTCCTCTGTAACTGGTCGGCGAGGTCTGCGGAACAGCTCCTGGCCGCAGCCAGGTCCTCTTCCAGTGACCTGCCTCGCTGTCGCACCATCTCCGACTCCTTGTATGCTCTCGCTAGCTCGCATTTTAGCTCTGGAAGTAGAAAAAACACATTGAGTATGTGACGCGTGCGTGACCCGAGAGCTGGTGAGTATCTGGCACAGCGCATCAGCATTGCCATACAGCGGGGCAATGCAGCCAGTGTCTTAGGAACCCTTCAGACTAGTATTTATATGGAGCAGTTGGAGCTCTAGACACAGAGCTCTGCTTAGCTTGGGGCTAGATAATGCTGTGTGAATTGTACAGCATAATTTATTATATATTTATTTTAATTGGTCACTTAAAACGGAAGATTAACCCCAAAGACTTTGGCTGTGACCGCGCCTGCTAGGCCGCCAAATAATATTTAAACCTTGTTTTTTCTGTTCCGTGATTAATGAGAAAACAACCCCACAAACTTACAGGGAACCTCTGCAAGTTTTATTTGAATTCATTCAGTATGTAGTTTCGGCGCGACATACTTATTTAGGTACCTACAACGATAGCAAAGCCGTGGGCAAATGTTAGTTAGTATTACATTAGTACCTTGTAATTGTGGAATAAAACGAAATAACAGAAGTTTATCTCTTCTACAAAAGTTAAACTTTGCATAAATTTATATAAAAAAATAAGTGCCCTCTGTCGACTCTTTTGAAAAATCGGCCCTACATTTGATAAAATAGACTTCTTATCTGACAGTTTTAGTTCCCCGCTTCGTGAGTCACTGCGTCGCTTTACGGTATAATAATAATAATAATAATGCTGGACAATTCACACAGCATTATCTAGCCCCAAGGTAAGCAGAGCTTGTGTTATGGGTACTAGATAACTGATATACGTAATATTATACATTACATAGATAGATATTTTTTATTACATAGAAAACACCCTGACCAACGGAACAAATTTCTGCAGATCGTACACAAATTTGTTCCGAGGCGGGGATCGAACCCGCAACCTCTTGCGTCGCAGGCAGACTCTCGCCCGCTGCGCCACTGAGGTCGTCGGTATTTTACTTTATAAGAGAAAATAAATTTTTTATTTGTAACTTATGCAAAAAGCAGTCAGAAAATACTCGTTTGAGCTCGTAAATGACAACATAAATTATAAAGATCAATTCAAACACAATACAGATATAGAATGAAGGTACTTAGCCACTCATTGATAGTAGGCTTAGAATTTACCCCAACTCTCCGTGGGTGTCGTAAGAGGCGACTAAGGGACATACACCGGGTGGCCAGCAGCGCCTCTTGTAGAATAGATCTACCACCGAACTGCGATCCCCAACCCGCATGCCCAGCGTGGGGATTATGGGAATTAAACATTCCCACCATGAGATAAAAATCAGGGAGAGGCCTGCGTCCAGCAGTGGATCATTATAGGCCGTTGAGGTGATATGCGTATTACCTTTAGAGATATAAAAATAGCTTCGGTGAATCGTAATCTATACCTTAGCCAAACTTCTTATAGAATGTTTGTAAACAAACCGTCCATAACTTACGACGCGTCTTTAAATACGCAATTTACATTACTTGTCGAATTTAGATCCTTCCATAAATAAATCTTGCTTACAATAACATACATCTGATTCTCGACGTGCACGTGAGTTTTTGTTATTTGTGTCGTGGTTTGTTTACAAATATACTACTAGCAGTTTGGCTAAGGTATAGCTTATTCTGACTACTTTGAATAGCATTGAAATAATGATCTATAGAGGTGTAGAGCGAGACGTAAAGCCCGTAGCACATCTTGACCGTTTTACGACAAACGAATCAGATACGAAACTGTCTGTTCTAAAGCATAGATTTGACAGTGATTCTATCTCTTAGACTTTTTTTTATTCATGTTTTACAACCTTTTAACAAATGTTTATGTCGGTTGACTAAGTAACAATAACAAAAAAAATCTTAAAAGTACAAGTAACACTAATTAGCTATTTATTATTATTTTGAAGCTAAGCTATCACTTGAGCCAGCACGGTTAGCTAAATCAAATAGCAACCTAGCCTCACTGGTATTGGGATAAGCTAGTATTTGGTGAAAGGCGCCTACATCAAGAACAATATTCAGTTCCTGCAGGAGCTGCTGGCGCTCGGCCTGGTTCCGGACACACTCCACCGGCACGTGGTACACGTCCTCCGGCTTGTCGTACGTCACACATCTCTTAGACTTATAATGATAACCTAGTGGTTTATTTTCCACTTCTTCCACAAGTGGACAAAAAATTTACGTGTATAAATGAAAAATATTACCAGAGATAAATTACGAGTAATATTACATTACATAACAAACTTTATTCAGAAAGAAAATAACAATCAAATAACAAATTTAAATTAAAACTAGTATTTACAATAGAAACAATTAAGCTATCTGCAAACTGTTGCAAACAATCTACTGGTAGCTCAACTGATCCATATCAATACCAGTTGGAAGCGTGCCCAAGACACTGGCTGCATTGCCCCGCTGTATAGCAATGCTGATGCGCTGTGCCAGATAAATAGATATATATTACATTGTTTTTTATTTGATAATAACATGGACAAATAGTGTTTAATTTATCTATTATAATAATAATTACTATTTATAAACCTGTTCGTTCATAGTATAAAGTTTTAGCTTATATCTATAAATTAGGACTTTAATTGAAAAAACCAAAACATATAAAATATTCTTTATATTGAGTTCTATTTATACTTAGTTCTTTTACCATGCTTATTTTCAAGATCATAAATTCTGTATTTTTTGAGAAATTAACGTTTTAGTAAAAATTTAGAGGTAACTTTGCGATTTTTTGTACCGAGAAAATTTTATGGGATCGTGTTTTCGAAACATATGATCGATAAAATATGTCCTGAACTGTACCTACCATGTATCTGGCACAGCGCATCAGCATTGCTATACAGCGAGGCAATGCAGCCAGTGTCTTAGGCACGCTTCCAACTGGTATTGATATGGATCAGTTGAGCTACCTGTAGATTGTTTGCAACAGTTTGCAGATAGCTTAATTGTTTCTATTGTAAATACTAGTTTTAATTTAAATTTGTTATTTGATTGTTATTTTCTTTCTGAATAAAGACTTTAATGTTAATTAAAAAAAAAACCTACCATGTATAAATTTCAAAATTAAATATTTAGCAGTTTTGAAGATATTTCGATCTGACCGAGTTGATTTGAGGTAGGGCCCTTAATATAATAACAAATCGCGAAAGTCCAAAAAGTTTCAAATTCCGTTACTCGAACGGCGACAAATCAAACTAATATTATAAAAGCGAAAGTTTAGATGGATAGATGGATGTTTGTTGCTCAATCACGCCAGAACGGCTGAACGGATCTAGACGAAATTTGGCACAGAGATAGATTATAGTCTGGAATAGCACACAGGCTATATTTTTATCCAGGAATTCCCAGGGGAACGGGGCGAAACCGCGTGCAGTTTAGTAATATTTCATGGAACTTGCTTTGCGGTTTCGCTTCTATGATTTCGCGGCGGAGTTGTGCTACAGGCTTTAGGGCTTCGTTCCTGACCGAAACCCTATCATGGCTGAAAACACAGAGAGCGATCTGCAAGTACGTGTACCGACTAGCAGTCGGTAATCGTGTTATAACACCATTTTGTTAGTTCATGATAATTCTCCAGTTTTCTAATATCTCAACGCCTGGGCTGCCGGAATCAACACATTACTCATTTTAGTGGATAATTTATTTTGGAACATAGCGTTTGCCAATTTCAATAACATTTTAATAACAGGAAATATTACATTTTAGTTGATTTTACTTCATCACATCATACCCTATCGCGGCGACGGCGACGGCGTGGCGAAAGAATTGAAGAAAAGTGTATCGACACCTCTAAATCAGTCCGTGTATGCCGACTTTAGGGTTTATACTACCTTAAGAGGCAAACCTAGCGTGTTTGTTTGTCAAACTAAGACTAGAACTCAGTAATCACGGGATTCCCCTGGTTAAAAACACGAATTTCATAAAATATGTCATTTTTTCTATGGTTCCTTTTACGTGAAAACACGATTAAGAAAAAATATGATAGAAAAAATCACGAAATTGCACTATTTTGACGACCTCTGGCGAGGTGGGCGAAGGTCTACCTGCGACGCAGGTTGCGGGTTCGATTCCTGCCTCGAGACAAATGTGTGTACGATCTGCAGACATTTGCTCAGGGTGTTCTAGTCGTTTTCTATGTAAAATCAAAAATAACTATCTATGTATTGTGTTATATTAAGTAGGTATATCAGTTATCTAGTACTCATAACACAAGCTCTGCTTAGCTCGGGGCTAGATAATGCTGTGTTAATTGTCCAGCATTATTTATTTACTTTAAACATAATTTGGTTCAGATCACAGGAACCCTGCGGTCTATTGAAATGACTTATGTTTTGATTTGCAGGTTATTACTAATTACCTACTTGGTTCCATCAGGTAGCTTTTTCATTTAGTCGTGTAGTTTTCTTGTAAGCTAGCAAAATCTCTGTTTTTGCACTTTGCGCCATTCCAAAACGCATGCTGTCCTATGAACGCGAAATCCTATGCCCACCCTTTTCACAAAACCTTGAGATTGTATGGCTCTTCACTATCACTGATAAAAACCTTCGATAAACGGTACACTAACCAAATCCTAGCGCTAAACAGAGATAACCTTCGCATCATAACAAGAGCCCTATAACTGGACACTGTCGCCTTATCAAGCACATGTTTAAATTGGGGCTATGCGACACAAAATCCTGTAGATTCTGTGAGGAGGCGGACGAAACGCCTCTCCATCTGCTAGGAGAGTGTGGAGCACTGATGCAAAAACAGTACTTATCTGGGCAAGCACCTGCTCGGCCCAGACGAGCTACGAGACTTCTCCCCGAAGTTAATCCTTCCAGTTCCTAGCAGCTGCAAGGGTAGGTGGCGAACTCTGAACGCCGTGGCTTTAGGGGAGAACACATAAAGTGGCGATCACAATAGGCCCATCATGGCCGCATTGACACGAAAGCCACCAAGAGCAAATAAAAAAAAAAGGCTCTTAACACATCCACTGCGGTCACCAAACGGCCTGGTAAGCGATTATGATACCAATTCTACTTTAATAAAAACTCCAAAGCCAAAAGCGAAAGTTTAGCTACAGTTACCGGAGAATGTCCAAAAATAGCTCAGCATTTCGCTTTGTAGCAATAAGGTCAAGTGCGAGCCATGTGTTCTGTGAAATATTGATGATCTTGGTGGCGCGGTGGTGCGTCGGAAGGTTTCGGGTTTGATTCTCACCGTGGAACAAAAATTGTTATTTGGAGGTTTTACTTTGATCTGATATTTATTATATTTTCGGGTAGGTCACCAATCGCCATACGTTGACTGTAAGTACGTACAGTCTAGAGATCGATTATAAGTGATAAGGCCGTCTATTATAAGTACTTTTGTAAGTTTGTTTGATGTGAAATGAGCCAATTTGGGTTATATTAAAACAATTTTTCTCTATCATCTTTATCGATAAAGCTTTAAAGAAAAATACTAATAATCTATGGGATACAAAGCAAATCCCCTTCTTGACGAAAATGAAAAAAAAACTATTTTATATACCAGAAATAATTGTGCAAAGTACCATCTGCTTTCTAAGCATAAAGCAATAAAGTCATTGAGTTTGAGTTGACGACCTCTGTGGCGTGGTGGGCGAAGGTCTGCCTACGACGCAGGAGATTGCGGGTTCGATTCCCGCCTCGGGACAAATGTGTGCACGATCTGCAGATATTTGTTTAGGGTGTTCAGTTTCTATATATAATAAAAAAATCTATCTATTGTATTATATTTTTATGTAGGTACACAAAAATAAATAAATAAATAAATAATGCTGGACCATTAACACAGCATTACCTAGCCCAAAGCTAAGCAGAGCTTGTGTTATGGGTACTAGATAACTGAAATACATAATAGAATACAATTCATAGATAGATATTTTTTATTATACATAGAAAACGACCAGAACACCCTGAACAAAAATGTCTGCAGATCGTACAAACATTTGTCCCTATATCAGTTATCCAGTACCCATAACACAAGCTCTGCTTAGCTTAGGGCTAGATAATGCTGTGTAAATTGTCCAGCATTATATATTTATATCCTGGATGTCTGTTAATAATACGATACAAACAAACCAAATCATATCTTTTTAAATTTCGTCTACCGCGAACCGCATTTACGCTGGCAGACTGCCATTTGTTGTGTGCTGACATACTGACAGTATGACTCACTGGTTTACTTTTTATTTTCTTTGTGTAATAGTGCGCTGCAAATCATTTGTTGGGTCAAAGAACTTGGCAGGGATGTTGAGACATCAGCTGGCTTGGAGTTGGACTTGGAACAGACGGCGCGTCGATGGTCACAGTTAGCCAAGGCGGCGGCGCTAATAAATATTCACGAGAAACCCCAGAATAAAAACTATAAACCCCATAATAATATTTACCATGTTGAATATAAGAGTAATATAAACTATAGCCAGCTCTAAAAAAAGAAATTAAACATAAAAAAAATATAGAAAAAAAATTACCAACTTACTTTTCTATTAATTAATATACCCCATAATTTAATCATAATTTTTAATTAATTTAAAAATTTAAATTTATATTAAATTATTTTTTTTACTGTTTGGCTTCATTTATTTATTTAACAGCAAAAAATAATTACAACTAATATTTACACTTACATCTATTTACTAAAAATCTAAGCCGTCACCAGAAGGCAGAGTGCCCAGAATGCTGGCAGCATTGCCACGTTGAATGGCAATGCTAATTCGTTGACCGAAATAAAAACCAGCATTCCGATCACCTGTGGACTCTATTAGTAGTTTTATTAAATTATTAATAATCTTTCTCTCTTTCTCGGCGCTTTGATATCGTGGTGCAGTTTAGGTTATTCTATAAGTCCAGTGGTGGTCAGACGGCAAAAGAAGAATCGGAACCTTTGAGCCTATTCAATTTAAACAAACAAATAAATAAATAATGCTGGACAATTTACACAGCATTATCTAGTCCCAGCTTGTGTTATGGGTACTGATATAAATAATATAGTACAATACGCATAGAAAAATATAGTGAAGTCTGTAAAAATGTCCATTTTTGAAAAAAATCAATCATATTGAGAATGATCGAAAAGGGGGATATTTTTTATCGAAAGGGGAGCTACCTACCTATTGGTTTATCAAATGAAAGGCATTGTTTTGTAAATTTTAAAACAGTTTTCGAAATTGCTGTAGGTAGGTTTCATACTTTTCAAAATATTGCCATTCGAAACAAGATCCGCCAAGTGCGAGTGTAACTAGCGCGCCGAGGGTTTCAAACATCTGCCAATTATTTGGACAATCAATTTTCCGTCTTTTTTCGAATGGCAATATTTTGAAAAGTACCCTAATACTGCAAGTTCACGCTGCATTTTCTAGCCCTGAGCTATGTTTCGCATCACCCATCTTCCGTCCTGTTCTCTCTAACAAAACTTACGTTCAATCTCCTGGTCTTTATTCTCTATCTCTTTCCTACACGCTGCAATCAGATCCCGTGTCCGCTCAGCTTCCTCCGTTCTGCTTTCCACTTGACTCTGGAACTTCTCTTCATGGCTAACCAGGGATTTCCTGGAACAATACAAAAAAAGTTGTATAAAAAAGGGAAAAATAAAACTCACAGTAGTTAAGTACCTAGCGCCTGGAGTCAGTTCGTGCAGGTGTTACATAATTAATAATATAACATACATATTATATGTATAAGGCTAAAGGTTTCTTCGTCGCTTCTTTACTTTAGTCTACATACCGAAGCGACCGAAATCAAAAATATCACTTTATTTCCGTGTTAATGTTTTATTTTAGTATTTGACCTTCGTGAAGGAACATTTTTATATTTATGGAAATAAAACCTTTGATTTGATTTTGACATATAGGTACATGGTGTCCCATAATGAGTTAGGCGAGGAAAATTAGACACAAAAATTTAAATTTTAGTGGAAGCGTTAGGAACTTGAAAATTTGTACCTTTTTCACAGGAGCGGGCATTATACCCACAATTTAAACAATTTCAAAGGTTTTATGTCTGAAATATATAAAGAAAAAGTAGGTTTTATTATCACCTTTTAAAATATTTTGGTAACTATTTTTAGTCAAAGATCCTAGAATCCTACATTCCGTAACTAGAATCTTTGTGATCAGTACAAGACATGTAATAAACTTGTTTTTTTTTTAACATTTTTATAACAAAGTTTGAGCTTCTCGTCATCCATACATACGTCACTCATTAGGGGAGGCCTATGTCCAGCAGTGGACTAATATGGGATGATGTTGAAAGTTTGAGCAACAGTGGTGTATATAAATTGTATGAATACCTTTTGTAGTATATGAACTGAAAATGGATTGATAGTGGATGGATAATGGATGGATAGTTTTGTGTTGAGACTAATCGCCATGGTTGAAGTAACATAGGCTATAGAATTTACCCGTGCGAAGCTGAAGCGGATCGCTAGTAATATTATAAAGGGGAAAGATTTATAATTTTGTATTATATCGAATAAACTTAAAAACTACTATACCGATTTTAAAAATTCTTTTGCGTTTCGAAAGCTACATAGTCACCGAGTAACATAGGCTAAAGAATAGGTATACCCGTGCAATGCCGGGGCGGACCGCTAGTAATATTATAAAAGAGAAAATATTTGTATTTTAGTTACATACTAATAAAAATAAATTTAAATACCGATTTCCAAAATTCTTTTGCCATAACAAAGCTACATACCTAATCACTGATTAACATAGGCAATAGAATATACCCGTTCGAAGCTGGGACGGACCGCTAGTTTTTCTTAAATCTAATATTTTTTACGTCATTTTTATACACTTACTGGTGGTTTATTTTCCACTTCTTCCACTAGTGGACAAAAAATTGATGTGGACAAAATCAATAAAACACCTTGTTTCTTATTTGATAATACTTAATTACTATAAACCTGTTTATAGTATAAAATTTGACTTGTCCAAGTGCTTATTTTGTAAGCTTAAAGAAATAAACGTTATTGAATTGAATTTGGTCCAGAATCCACATCTCTGCTCACGCTCAGTTTATCCGAATTGGCACGGATCCCTAATAATACTTTAATCGATATCCATCGGAAACCGATCTCGAACATTAGGTAGAATCTAGAATCCAATATATTTTTTGTAAACAAAAGATGGCATGCCTCTGTGGTTTTTAAGGCGTTATTATTATTTTTATTTTTAATACCTAATCTTTAAGTTTATAAATAAGTAAAAAAAATAAAAGTAAACAAAAACTGATACCTATGTATAAAAGAAAACAACAAGGTAACAACTTAAAACCAAAACTGCAACGCTCGATTGCAAATGCGTATCGAAAAAGGTGAAAAATCGAGTTAGAAAACGACCGACGTGAAAGCTGTCAAAACAATAATATTTTTTCGAACTTCTGCGATAAACATCGTTGGTACTACGAAAATTTAATAATGTCCCAAAAATTTACGATTTCGGCAGGATTTTCTCGTACTGAGGGTGGGACCTTCGTCCCACCCTCAGTACGAGTGTGCTTTAACCAACTAAACCACGAAATCTTAGTCGGTTTCCTAAAAAATCATTGGACCCTCTTACGGCTCTAGCGCCGCCGTTAGCGTTGATACTGTTTTCATTTATAAATAAATAATACGTAATAATGTCGTAAAATAGAAATAAAGTGGTCTTAAATTCACAATTTCTTTCCATCCAAAGGTGGTCTGGAAGAGATAGCTTCTAAGCGATAAGGCCGCCTATTGTACTTATCTTATGTAATGTCTCTTTGTAATGTTATTTTCTGGTGTACAATAAAGAAAATATGTATGGTATACTTAAAATTCAAAAACTCAAAATTTGAGGTGTTTTATTCCCTTAAGACCTTACAGGACTCTTGGACACGCCACAAAATTCAGATAACCTAAGTAAAACCATAAGAATAGATTATTATCTACCTATTCTTAATATATTATTAGGTAATCTATTCTTAATATTATGGTAAAATTATGAAATAAAGTGATCACTTTGATTTTCTGGTATTCTAAAATAATTTTCTCAAAACATTGCTTTGCTTTTGTTGCCTCTTTGTTTACAAATAATACTAATGATTCTAGAACCTAGTATTGATTTAATTTAAGACTAAACAGTTTATACTGTTGGGAGGCCACACCACTTGAGATGTTTCGGAAATAGAAACGTATGTTTATTACGAAGAAGACCAAGAAGACTTGCAACGTATTGTAAAAGGTTGAGTTATCAATAGATGTTTGAGTAAGTAACGCATTTCTGTTGCATAAACGTTACTCAAGTATAGATCGATGACTGAACAAGCTTTTATAATACGGGGCTAAGATAGAATCATATATTATCACATATTGACGACCTCAGTGGCGCAGCGGGCGAGAGTCTGCCTGCGACGCAAGAGGTTGCGGGTTCGATCCCCGCCTCGGAACAAATTTGTGTACGATCTGCAGAAATTTATTCCGTTGGTCTGGGTGTTTTCTATGTATAATAAAAAATATCTATCTATGTAATGTATAATATTACGTATATCAGTTATCTAGTACCCATAACACAAGCTCTGCTTACCTTGGGGCTAGATAATGCTGTGTGAATTGTCCAGCATTATTTGTCCAGCATTATTTAATTTAATTTTTTTTATTTAAAATATAGGGATACAAGGGAGACTCCAAGATCTTGTCTCACAAGCCAACCTAACCTGCACGTGGTGTACCCTGCTAGATAACGAACAAGGCTCAGGTGAAAATATCAACATTCTTCATAATTTGATAACTCATATTTTACTATTATTTTCCATTACTTGACACTGGCAGAAAAGAGTCCAACCAGACTCATATTGCTATTAACAAAGAATCATCATCATAGAATCATATAATTTAAGGCGGTGGCGATAGATGTGAAATGGGCAAATTTGGGTTTCGTTAAAACAATTTTTCTCCGTCATCTTTATCGATAAAGCTTTGAAAAAAATACCTAAAACCTTTGGCATACAAGGCAGATCCCCTATGTTAAAAAATAGATTCAGGCGTTACTTTGCGGAAACCCATTGCAAAATATAAAAATGAAAATATTTAGTAACAATTCCGCGCAAAACCTTCTCCGATAAGCTCTAAACAAAATGTAATCAGCGTTGTAGAAGAAAAAAACCACACCAACTACAAAATGAAAAGAAATCTATCAAAGCAAGACGTCAACTAGTTTCGTCTCTCCACGAGACATCTGCGGAGCGTCTGGTCGAAGCGACGCGTGACCCGAGAGCTGGTGAGTATCTGGCACAGCGCATCAGCATTGCTATACAGCGGGGCAATGCAGCCAGTGTCTTAGGCACGCTTCCAACTGGTATTGATATGGATTAGTTGAGTTACCTGTAGATTGTTTGCAACAGTTTGCAGATAGCTTAATTGTTTCTATTGTAAATACTAGTTTTAATTTAAATTTGTTATTTGATTATTAAAAATTAATATCGTATTATATGGAATTTTATTTAACCCTATCTATGAGTGTGAAAACATTTGTTTTGTTCTATTCTACTTATTGTATGATTTTTCTGCTGTCTCTACGGAAAAATCTATGTGACGAACTTACAACAACCAAAAATAATAAAACAGAAGTGTGGCGAACTTACACATACTTTTTTTCGTGACGAATTTACTTTGTGGCAAATGTACAACAACCCCATCAGGACACCACAATACTCGACCTTGACATTGAGAGCACTAAGCAAACACCCGCAGGGTTCCACCAGAGATGTTACCACTCCGAGCTCCGCGCGCCAAGTCAAAACTATAAATATTATTTTAAATACCCGAAATATTTGTGCGTGTTTTCTGTAACAGTTCTTTTTAAATTTTAATTTATAAATGTCTTTGTTGACATAAAAGATCTTTGATTCTAAATCGGAGAAAAGTAGTACCTTTTTACAATTGAAACAAGTATTGTATTCTCTAGATAGGCAGCTCAACTGAACCATATCAATACCACAGATAATATAATGTCAATACTATTCGGAATCGTCCCCAAGGCGCTAGCTGCATATATAGCCACTGAGCATTGCTGGCAACTAAGTACCTCAGGGCCTACCTATGAATATAAAATTAAACCTATACATATGAAACTAGTATTTACAACTGAAACAATGGAGCTAACTGCAAACAATCTACAGGTAGCTCAGCTCAACTGATCCATATCAATACCAGTCGCGCGCGTGCCCAAGACGCTGGCTGCATTGCCCCGCTGTATGGCAATGCTGATGCGCTGTGCCAGATACTCACCAGCTCTCGGGTCACGCGTCGCTTCGACCAGACGCTTAGATATTTTTTTGAAAACCCGGAGAGTCTCGGTACCCCACTGACCTATAGGGTCTCGACTCCAAGGAGAGCAAATGCGTAGGCTCTGTCGAGACCTGCATATTTGCGCCTCTTGAGATCTTTGGCCAAATCTGCCGCCGCACCAGCCCTCACGGAAGTCGTAAGAAGATGGGTAGGCGCAAGTGTGTCGACGCATGTAGCGTCCCACACAATATTATAGGCCTCCTAAGCCCAACTCCCATGCGACTAGAGTCATGCCGTCGAAATAAACTACTCAATAAAAAGTCTTGCTAGGTAGTAGCAACCATTAGGTATGTGCATATTCTCTGTAGACATGACAAACCAACTTCTTTCTCGGTATTTCGTTACGGAAAATCAGAAAATGTTATTTCTTTTCAGAATCCTGAAAATAAGCACACTCGTGCGTCAAACAAGATGGCGGCCTTGAGCTGTCAAACAACGCCCGAAGGATGAGTACGAATGTCTCGCGTTTTTTAGAACAAAGAGCTTTGTGTTGTGATTGTTGGTGAATAATGTTTTGATTGGCGCCATTTACGTTTTTCATAAGTACCTAGGTACCTAAATTATTTATCGACGACCTCGATTCTCGCCTAGTTTAATGTTTTTACTATCTGCAGATATTTTGTTCCGGGTGTTTCTGAGTTCAACGCAAAGTCGCATTCTACCGTTAAAAGGTAGAATGGGTGATTCTATAAAGATCTAACAATCACCAAGAAGGCGCTTTAAGTTCTATTTTCAAAAATAAAATCAAGTAAAATGTTGGTTCTTTGTTTATGGAACACCAAAAAGTCGAGTCTTTTTGCAAGAGGGCGAATGTTATTTTTTCTGGCCAAGAACAATGAAAAAAGAGAGATCCCCTTCGCCAAGAAGCTTAATATCCTGTAGTACCTACCACAGGATATAAGCTTCTTGGTACTGGCTGATGATTTAAAACAAATATTAAAAACAAATAATTAGGTACTTAACAGCCCTAGACCTTAAAAACGCATTTTCCGCCCGCTAAGCTAAGCTTTATCGACACACTTTTTGAGCAAGAGAAGTTAAAAATATTTATATGCTTTTAGATGCGAGTGTAGGCTTAATTTAAGACTATAAACAATTTATACTGGCCACACCACTAGAGATGTTCTGAATATCTTTACAACATTTTCAAGTGGTATTATATGATTTATCGAATCATATCGACGAAGACCTTTTATACTATATTAATCAGTTTATTAATAATATCATTTTTCTGCTTCCAAGGCGCTCCTTTGACGGAGAGGACGGACGAATAATAATAAATAAATAAATAATGCTGGACAATACACACAGCATTATCCAGCCCTAAGCTAAGCAGAGCTTGTGTTATGGGTACTAGATAACTGATATACATAATACAATACATTACATAGATAGATTTTTTTTTTATTATAAAACGCAAACGACTAGAACACCCTGAACAAATGTCTGCAGATCGAACAAACATTTGTCGAGAGGCGGGAATCGAACCCGCAACCTGCTGCGCCGCAGGCGGACCTTCGCCCACCGCGCCACAGAGGTCGTCATATTAATAATGTTAAAGGAAATATTTTTTTTATTTAAATTAAGATTAACAAACTAACTACTTATAGTAAGTCTAGCCCAGTAATTCTTCTGTTTGCAGGAATAGCAACCTCGTGAGTACAAAATGCGATAGATGTGAAATGGGCAAATTTGGGTTACAGCTGATTATCTATTAACCAAGACATTTGTTTGCAAAAGTAAGCCGAAAGCCGGAAGCCGAAGTGCCCTGGGTATTCTTCTATTTAAATAAAAAAATCTTGTGATTGATAGTTTAGGAGAACATTTTTAAAAACTAAGAAAGCAGATTATGGATACACAATTATTTTCTGGTATTTAAAATAGTTTTTTTTTTCATTTTCGGAAAAAAAGGGGATCTGCCTTGTATCCCATAGATTATAAGATATTTTTTCAAAGCTTTATCGATAAAGATGACGAAGAAAAATTGTTTAAATGTAATCCAAATTTACCCATTTCACATCTATTGCCGCCTGAATGGATGGAGCTGATATCGACGAGAAGGGAATTTAGGGGCGATTGACTTTACGAGAATCTTCTTTATGTTAGATTAAGGTAAGTATACGTATATTTTATATAAGCCGAGTTCTGGCTCAAATGACTGTGTGCTTACCTAACATTAGTAGGTACCTACCTACTATTTTCTGAAACAAGCGCGTTCGAATAAAGTCAAAGTCAATAACTTTATTTCTTTAGGCTTACAAACTAAGCACTTAGACACGTCAAATTCAATACTATATACCTACAGATTTATAAATTGTCATTATTATCAAATAAGAAATAAGATGTTATTGATTTTATTCGCTTCAATTTTTTGTCCACAAGTGTAAGAAGCGAAAAATAAACCACTAGTAAGTTTTATAAAACTTAAAATTAATACATCATCACAGTCTAAATATAATCTGATTTATTTACGTCAATATTTATATAAAACTAAGCTTAACATTATTTTCCTTAAATACTATTGTCGGTGTTCCTGTTGTTCCGGGTGTTTCTGAGATCAACGCAAAGTCGCATTCTACCGTTAAAAGGTACCTAGAATAGGTGATTCTATAAAAATCGAACCAACGCCAACACAGATTTATAAGTATAGTACTGAACGCCAAGAAGGCGCTTTTCAAAAATAAAATCAAGTAAAATGTTGGTTATTTGTTTATGGAACACCAAAAAGTCGAGTCTTTTTGCAAGAGGGCGAATGTTTTTTCTGGCCAAGAACAATGAAAAAAGAGATCCCCTTCACCAACTCACGGAACTGGGCATTGGGAATACGCGGACAGAAACTAGTAAATAATTAATGGTTGTACAACAAATAAATGATAATAACTCTGTCCGCGCAAACATCGCCGCGTAAATTAAGAATATTAGCTTTGATATCCTTTGAAAATTGATTCTGAAATTATATTTCTTCGTAAATTATTTCTGTCCATTCAATAAGTCGTCGACCTTGCCCGGCGCCATTTTGTAGATTGATAGCCGTTGTAAAGTTTCACGGTGAGATTGTTTTATTTTCGGTTTTTGTTTTGTTTCCGGTGGGCTTGGGTAAGTTTTCTTTGGCGCATTATTTTGAAAATTTGAAACAACTCCGTTGTAGTATTTACCCGTACTCTGGGTATCTCTAAGAAATGATGGAACCGACTAAGATTTCGTGAGTTAGTTGGTTAGAGCACACCTGTACTGAGGGTGGGGCGCGGGTTCGAGTCCTGCCAAAATCGAATTTTTTGGAAACTTATTTAATTTAGTTTTTTTATTATGATAATTTCTATCTACAAAAACATCACGTGAATAATGCACGACCCATAAAATGATCCTTGTTTATTTCATCTTGCATTATGTGCGTTTGATTTGACGAGCTTCGTTACCTATGTGTGATTCACCAAACGCTTTTAAATTATGTTTTAGATTGCTTTGATTTTATGCCAATGCATTTATGTCTGCTAGTTCATTCAAAAGGGAGAGTAATCACACTAATATTATGAACGCAAAAGTTTAGATGGATGGATGGATAGATCTATTATAGATTATTTTTTAATTATAGATGATTTTTATTACAGATAGATCATTAGATCCATCCATCTATTTAAACTTTCGTTTAAAAAACACTTAAAAAAACAAAGACTCGCGAAAAACCAAATACCTACACACCACTTCTTCGCCCATTAGGTGCGTTTTTTCACTAAGAAAAACGCTTCCGCTTTCCTTTCCTTTTGTACCTCAACAGCCCATGCCAATACACCAGCGAAAAAAATAAAAATATAACATCACACTAATTATAAATGTGAAAGCTTATATGGATGGATGGATAGATAAAATAAAAAATAGTAAATGCTGGACAATAATAATTATTATTCACATAGCATTATCTAGGCCCCAAGCTAAGCAGATCTTGTGTTATGGGTAGGTACTAGATAACTGATATACATAATGATATACAATACATAGAGATATATTTTTAATATACATAGAAAACGACCAGAAAACCTAAACAAATATATGCAGATCGTACAAAAATTTGTCCAGAGAAGGGAATCGAAACTTTGCGAGTTCGATTCGCTCTTGCGTCGCAGGCGGACCTTCGTCCACCGTGCCACAGAGGTCGTCATCACTATTTACGAAATATTAATTTATTTTTAACCTAGATTGTTTTAGTTAATTTGCATTTCCCCAATCTACTACGTGTGGTGCGTCTACTTATCAACCTCAGGCATGATCTTATTATTATTTGTTATGGAAACTTACCTGCACTCATCTCCCTCCTCTTCCTCTTCCTCAATTTCTTCCTCAAACTCCTCGCAACTGATCTCCTCTTCGATAATCTCTTCTATTATTTCTTCTTCAGTCTCACTCTCACTTTCACTTTCCAACTCACTCTTAACGTTCGTCGATTCATCACCAGAACCGTTTCTATCACATTCTAAATATCCACTGTCACTATTATCACTAAAAATCCTCTTCTCTTCGTCAGTTTTATCACTTAAAGTTCTGTTTTCTTCGTCAATTTTAATCGTTATCTCGTTATCACTAAAAATATTTTCTTCATTTATTTTAATCGTAACAGGTTCGTTTACTTTAATCACTGTTTTGTTAGTATCATCTTCCAAATATTCTTCATCTTCTTCAGATGATAATGATTCAAAAGAATCGTTCTCTTCATCCGTTTGTTGTTCACCGTCGTCAAAGACAATGTGTTTTCTGAACGTTACCTTTTTCTTGCCACCGTCGCTTCTGTCGTCATCGGAACAACCTTCGTCCACTCTCGGCGGTTTTAAATTAGATTTCTTAACACTATTCGGAGATTCAACGTCGCGATTTTCATTTAATCTGCTCAATTCTTCCTTCAAATCGTTTTTGTAGGAGTCTATGGTGCTGTTGCTACCGTTTTCTTCTATAGTGTGGTAGATAGGATCGAGTTTGCTGTCCGTACCTCCCATCTCATCGTTGAGTTTGTCGACCGTGCAGTCTATGCTTCGCGCGATCTCCCTTAGTAATGCTTCCGCGCGTCGTTTTTCGTCTAAATTCGGTTCTACGTACACCTTCGACACGTGTTGATCAGTTTTTGCGTATTTTTGCAGCACTATAGCTTTAATACACTCTGCTGGGTCGTCCCGCTCGGTCGGTTTATTTTCGTCCGGCGGTGTGACGTAGGCGGGCGCGCGTTGAGCTTCGCAACGATCCTCTTTTTGTAATTTAAAGGAGTCGTACCTTTTTTTTCTATTTTTTTTCTTCTTTCCTGCCATTATTTGCAGCAGAGAGCCGACGGTGGTTGGTTTTTGGTTGTAATTCGTTTCGGGGATGAGCAAGTTTACTACATCTTTGCTTTTTTCGTGCTCGCTCGTCTGGCTTGACGCGTGACCGACTGACGTTGATGGCGGGTCGACCTTCCCGCCTTTTCGTTTGAAAAATTGGAACATTCCGTTTCGTTCAGAAATGCAAGATGTCCGCGCGGCGCGGCGATGTTTCGACGACTGAAAATGTCTATGGATTGGATTGGACGTATTTTATTTATGGTTTGAGATGTTTTGTTGATTTATTTTAATTTGAAACGGCGACTGGAGAAATGTGGGGAATGTACCCCAAGTTTAAAGCTTAAGTAGACGCGTAAATTATGTAGATCCAGCTTCTGCTTCTTTGTTCTTTCATTCATAAAACTTAGCCTTTATACGACGTAGATACCTACCTACCTCTTAGGTATAAATAAATATAAATAAATAATGCTGGACAATTCACACAGCATTACCTAGCCACAAGCTAAGCAGAGCTTGTGTTATGGGTACCTACTAGATAACTGATACACATAATACAATACATTACATAGATAGATATTTTTCATTTTACATACATAGAAAACTACCAGAACACCCTGAACAAATGTCTGCAGATCGTACACACATTTGTTCCGAGGCGGGAATCGAACCCGCTACCTCCTGCGTCGCAGGCAGACCTTCGCCCACCGCGCCACAGAGAATTATTGAGAATTATTTAAATAATTTTGAAAATCAACTCAGTAGGTAGTTCCGGTATTAAGGTTAACCTCCCAACTACTACAAAGAAACAAATCCTATCTTTATATGAAATTCGGGGACTCATTAGGTAGGTACCTACCTTGGTTTGTATACAGAGTAATTTTTTTAAATGGGACAGTATGGGGAAATCCGAATCTAAAGGAGATAGAGGAAAAGTGTCTAAGGAGACATTAGGTGTTTTTTTATGTAAACAAATTTGGCTCGTTCAAATTTGTGGTCAAGCGTGAGTTGTTCTTAAAAAATGATAAAGTTGGTCAATTTTTTTTTTGACGTGGATCGACTCTGTTTCATGTAAGGATTATTTCATTGTTTGGAAAGAAAAAAATCTGAACAGCAGAAGTTGGTCAAATTTAATGAAAACTAATCTTCATACAGTTGCAGTATTCGCCTTTTAATATTGTTACAAGTGCCTAGGCGTGTAAAAAAATATTTAAAATTATTCCATTTTTAAATTTTGATAATCGATAAGAGCTCCAGATGATTCAAGAGAAGAACATTTTTTTTAATCTTCGTAAACATCATGGCAACCGATAGTCTTGAAATTATAAAAAAAAGAATTCAAATTTGGAACGTAAGTTATTTCTGCAGCTGTGATTTTGTTTCCAATCAGTTCATGCTTGTAATTTTATTCATCACGGCGTTAACTAATTCACATAAAGTTGATTTGATTGAGGCGTATTTTCTTAATTATCGCAGTAGAGATAATCAAGAACGCTATCCTGACCGTGTAGTACCGAATCGCAAGATATTTGATAGTTTAATAAAGAACCTAAGACAGGAAGGCTGTTTCAAGCCTAAGCGTAAAAGGCCGACAATAGTCAATAGTGAGTTTATAACTATTGCCGTATTGGGATATTTTGAAGCATACCCAAAAGCTTCGTTACGGGAAGCAGCTGAAACTATCGGTATTCATAAATCAACTGTAAGGAAGATATTGAAGGCTCATAAATACAAGTGTTACATAGAAGGTCGACTTGTACAAGCGTTACTACCTGGAGATAAAGACCGCAGGTTACATTTCTGTAATTGGTATGTGGCTCAGACTATTAGAAATAGATGTTTTCCTAATTTTATTATTTGGACTGATGAATGCAACTTTTCGAACAATGGCATGTACAACAGGAGAAATAACCATTACTGGTCAAAAATAAATCCGCTAAGAACTACAGAAACCCACAACCAAATCCGATTTTCTTTTAATTGTTGGTGTGCGATATTACATAACAGAATTTTTGCTATCAAAATTTACCAAGGAACGCTAAATAGTGAAAAATATCAGGAAATATTGAACATGGCTGCAGATTTAGTGGATGAGACTATTAGCTTAAGGAACTTTGGTAAGATAATCTACCAACAAGATGGTGCACCAGCCCACAACAGTAGGGCAAGTAAACTATGTTTGGACGAGCAGTTTCCAAACCGTTGGATGGGTACATATGGGCCGATAAAGTGGCCCCCACGATCGCCCGACTTAACGCCATTAGATTTTTTCTTATGGGGTTACCTTAAGGGTCGAATTTATGTATCCCGATACAACTCCGTACAAGAATTAAAAGATGCTGTTTACAACACTTTAAACACAATTCACCATAAGTCTCTGTTAAATGCAACTAGAAGTGTCTTGAAGCGTGCTCGTACCTGCATAAGACAAGACGGCGGCCACATCGAACATTTACTCAAGTAATAAACCAACTGTATGAAGATTAGTTTTCATTAAATTTGACCAACTTCTGCTGTTCAGATTTTTTTCTTTCCAAACAATGAAATAATCCTTACATGAAACAGAGTCGATCCGCGTCAAAAAAAAATTGACCAACTTTATCATTTTTTAAGAACAACTCACGCTTGACCACAAATTTGAACGAGCCAAATTTGTTTGCATAAAAAAATACCTAATGTCTCCTTAGACACTTTTCCTCTATCTCCGTTAGATTCGGATTTCCCCATACTGTCCCATTTAAAAAAATCACTCTGTATAGTAAGCTGCAACATCTTACTCTATCTATATATCTATAACAGCAAATAGGCTGAGCTCAGGGCACATGCCTCTTGCTAAATAAAAAAAAACAAATACTTAATATATTTGATTCTCGTAATTGTGAGCTTTGTGGAGTTATAGAAGATCATATCAACAGCATATTTTGGCTTAGTGTGTACGGAGGCAGTATGATGCGCTGTGCCAGATACTCACCAGCTCTCGAGTAAAAATGTGATATCAACATTTTGACTTTATTTTGTTAAATTTGTGACCCGAGAGCCGGTGAGTATCTGGCACAGCGCATCAGCATTGCTATACAGCGGGGCAATGCAGCCAGTGTCTTGGGCACGCACGCGACTGGTAATGAAATGGATCAATTGAGCTACCTGTATATTGTTTGCAACAGTTTGCAAATAGCTTAATTGTTTCTATTGTAAATACTAGTTTTATATTAATTATATTATTTGATTGTAATTTTCTTTCAAGGCATCTTACCCGCGCTTTCCTTTCTTTTAACCGTAAGCTTATATTTGATTGTATTTTCTATCTTAATAAAGGTTTTTATTATTCGTATTAGACTTAAACTCAAGTTAAAAGAGGTGAAAATGTGCCTACCAACTTAAGTGTTAGGTTTCTCAAAAGTTGCTTTTACTTACCTACTACTTAAGATCTCGCTCGCTCAGATACCTAAGTAGGAGGTATAATAAGTACCTATCATCTAAGTGAAACTGGTAAAAATAAATGCATGTTTTCACACGCATTGCGCATTGACCACCGTTTCTAAAATACAAATTAAAAAGCTTTCTTCGAGAAGTGTTTCTACGACATTGATAAATTATATAAGTTTAAATTTGAAATATTATTTATTTTCTAGTTCACATAATGTGTGTACGATCTGCAGACATTTGTTCAGGGTGTTCTCTATGTATAATAATTATAATTTAATACATAGCTAATAGAGTTTTTTTATTCCCTTAAGCAATACTCACACCCTAGATACCGTAAAGCAAAAAATACTTTATGGTTAAACGTATTTATTCGAGTCATGGCAAAAATTACTAAGTGTACAAAGCTAAAATCGACTACATACCAAATGAAAGTTATTTATTAACTGCAAAAATTTTGGTCGCTTGGTCGCCGAAAAATACGTTTTTTAGGGTTTCAAAGATCGGTTTTGAAACCCTTATTCACCACCATCTATTTCGCCACCGTCTATTTTGTTCTTTTATGTCCAGTCCATCCCAAGGTTGCCTGGAAGAGATCGCTTAAAGCGATAAGGCCGCCCTTTGTACTTCCTATATTTCTTGTAATTCCTTTTGTATTGTATTTTGTGTTTGTGTGGTACAATAAAGTGTTTTCTATCTATCTATCTACCTTATGGTCTCGCTCTGTCCGTCCCCGCTCTTTCTTGAATATCTCAGTAACTACTGCAGCTATTAACTTGAAATTTGAAATAATGATACATTTCGTGCGCCACTACTGATTTCAAGAATAAAATATATATATAAATGAAAAATGAAAATGAATATTTTCAGTACAAATTTTGATGTTGAAATTTCAAAAGAGACCTAGGAAGGCAAATGGGGTATCAAATGAAAGGTATCGTTTTGACCATTTCAAAACACTTTTTGAAATTTCCGTAAGTTTCATACTTTTTGAAATATTTCAAAAAAAGACGAAAAATTGACCATTCCCCCCCCCTAGCTCCGAAGATTGCAGACCGATCCATGTACAATGTACTAGACGTTTGTAGACATCAATTTATATTTTACAGGAAAAATATAGAGAAGTCTGTAATAATAATAGTTTTTGAAAAATGGTTAAAAAGGAGGGGATTTTTTTTTCAAAAGTAGGGGTACCTACCCAAGTGGGATATCAAATAAAAGGTATCGTTTTGACCATTTCAAAACACTTTTTGAAATTTCTGTAAGTCTTATACTTTTTGAAATATTTCAAAAAAAGTCGAAAAATTGACCTTCCCCTCGCCCTATCTCCGAAGATTGCAGACCGATCCATGTACAATGTATTAGGCGTTTGTATATAGGGATCTATATTTTACAGGAAAATATAGAGAAGTCTGTAAAAATAAAAAACATTGAGAATGGTCGAAAAGGGGGATATTTTTTATCGAAAGGGGGCTATCTACCTATTGGTTTATCAAATGAAAGGCATTGTTTTGTAAATTTTAAAACAGTTTTCGAAATTGCTGTAGGTTTCGTAATTTTCAAAATATTGCCATTCGAAAAAAGACGGAAAATTGATTGTCCAAATAATTGGCAAATGTTTGAAACCCTCGGCGCGCGAGTTACACTCGCACTTGGCGGATCTTGTTTAAGTTACTAAGCGACATCAAATGTCTTCCTAGCGGTACGAGAGTAAAACCAATCAACGCAGTTTTTTTTGCTGATTTCATTGATGTATATAACTCAATATCACCCAACATGTCGCTTGGTAATTATTGCCTTTCAAGCGTCGTTATGTATATCAGTTATCTAATACTCGTAACACAAGCTCTGTTTAGCTTGGGGCTAGATAATGCTGTGTGAATTGTACAACATTATTTATATATTATCTACACTTATCTATACGCTGCAGCAATGTAACTAAAGCATTTATTTCTAAACTGTTTTCTGTGTTTGTGTTGTATACAATAAAGAATTATCTATCTATACTAATATTATAAAGAAGTAAAGATTGTGAATTGTTTGAGAATTGTTTGTGACGTTGTAGGGGGTAGAAAATCTCTGGATCTACAGAATCGATTTTAATAGTAGGTTCATTATGGTACGTATGTGTAATGTTGGTGATTACCGCTGAGGGTCTTATGAGAACCGAGGAGGGTAATCATCAATACACACGTGTATCATACGACGTTTTTCAACACACTTGTGAATAAAATAATCATTTTATTTAGTAGATAAAAAGTTTATTTGTACTGTTGAACACGATCTTTTTTGTATCGAAACTTTATAAAGAACAAAGCAACTTAACCAATAAAATACAAAAAACCTAAAACTCACTTGTGAATAATAGTAATAACGTAGTGAAAAAATTCTATGTCTATGATTACAGATGTCATTATGTGCCTAATTGCGGTGAAATAAGAGCCATTTTATGAGCAAGTGTGTTGAAAAAATTCTTTCACCATACTTACTTTACAGTTAGTGACCTAGACATGTTTTATCCCGGATGTTTCAGTTTCCAAGGTTGCCTGGAAGAAATCGCTTCTAAGCGATACGACCTCTATGTCTGTTGCTTGTTTTTTTGTGGTGTGCTAAAAAGAGTTTTGTATTTTATTGTAGGATTTTACAGGAACGGGAGCTTCGCGGGTGAAACCGCGAGGTACCGCTAGGGTAGGATAATGTTACTATCTTGATTTGCCAGGAATTAGTGATTTATTATTTACTCGCTTTTGCCCGCGGCTTTGCACGCGTTTTTAGTCTATATCCGTAAATCATAATCCAGACTATAATTTATCTCTACCTATGCCAAATTTCATCCAGATCCGTTCAGCCGTTCTGGCATGATTGAGCAACAAACATCCATCTATCCACCCATCCATCTAAACTTTCGCATTTATAATATAAGTGTGATTGTCAGTGGCTTCTTGCTACAACTACGAAACTTCTAAAAATTAAACAAAATTTTAAAATTCTCAGTTCAAAATTCGAACATCCGTTCCGCTCCAGTGTCTCTGGAAATAGTGACGTCCCCATCCTGTTGACGTAAACAAAACAGTCGATAAATCGCGAAATGGTTTCTCAAGGTTGGCCTGGCCTACGCATTTTCATTAATATTCGGGAAACAACTTTAATGAATGGTTGTTTTTATGAGTGTTTATTTTTCAGTGTTTGATAATTTTGCAACAAACCAATTTGATTTAATCTACACCAATTGATTGTTTTGTTTTCAAAGGATTTTTGTTTATTTATCAGCCAGGTAGGTAAGTAGGTACTCTTTGTTCTGCCTTAGAATCAGAGATGGCGGTGCATGCGAAAAATGTAAGATGAAAGATAAATGATTTACTGTTGTAAACTAGGTTTAACATTAGTACAATATGATTGGTGTTATGTCAATCAAACAAATGTCTTATTATGCCTATCAAATTGACAAACTGGCGTCATATATCGCCCTCTTAACATCCCCACTGCAATAGTTAATCCACCGGGCAAGCGCAGTGATTGTGGAAAATCTGATTTATGCCATATTCGTCCCTAGGAAGTTCGGCCCACATTCCCATATTGTATGCCGTATTCGGCGCATAATAAATTTTATTTCAATAAATCTTATTTCATTCTACTTTTCCGCTCCACATTCGGCCTAAAGCTTTTTATAGACAAATTAAGTGTTATGAAAAAGTGCGTATGAAACTCGTGCGTGAGCAACTTGCTCACTAGACACTCGGCTGATTACGCCCTCCTGGCTCTGGTTGCAACTCACTGCCTCGTGTATAATGAGCAACTTAGCTCACTAGTGTCCTAATATACTATTACACACATGTTTATCGTCTATCGGAATTTAAAACAATGAATATGTGAAAGTAGATCGCCTCGTGCAATTTACTACGTGTAGTTATTTACTATTTTTACTACGAAGTCCCTATAAGCACGCATGTGACAAATTGACAATAGAACTTCGTTTGGCAGTCGATGCTGTGACGTATGATCCGCGTGAAAACGATCTAAGAGGGATAAGCATCTGATATTAGCTCGCGGAAATTCATAATGAAGAGTTTTTTGTTTGACGACCTCAGTGGCGCGGTGGGCGAAGATCCGCCTGCGAAGCGGGAGGTTTGTTTGATTCCCGCCTCGGGACAAATGTTTGTACGATCTGCAGATATTTATTCAGGGTGTTCTGGTCGTTTTCTAGCGGTTTTCCTCCACCTTCATCATTCGTACCGCTGGGGTTTGGAACACGCTCCCTGCTGCTGTTTTTCCCGTCAATTACAACCTGGGTCTCTTCAAGACACGAGTGAATAGGTATCTTCTAGACCTTCGTGATACATCGTCGACCACATCTTCACTTTCCATCAGGTGATTGTGGAGAGGAGATTGTGGTCAAATGAATAGACTAGAAAAAAAAAACATTTGGCCGAGCTCGTCGCAAATATCGACTAGGTTCGCCCTCGACTTTATGTCACGTGCGTTATCGATAGTTTTTATTCCCAGTTATTTGCCTGTACGCAGTAGGTACTGCGTCTGTCAACGTGCGTCTCAGGATAGATGTGATGAGAGACGTGATGGTAATAGACAGAATTAACTCGCGTTTTGCAGCTCATGATGATGTAAAAGGCTTCCGTGTGACGCAAAACATAATTTATGTATTGAAAAACCCTTGAAAAAGTTTTTATGTTTTTAAACACAGTGGAACGATCACTGTTGACATAATTACGTACTAATTATATCTATGTTGCTGGTTTTATCTAATGTTTAGTTGAGCTTGAAGTTGAATTAAAAGTTTTTTTTTAATTATACTTAGGTACTTAGTTGACACATTCACCGCCTCTGTGGTGCAGTGCAGCCCGAAAGGTATCTCTACTAGCTGGTACATGGAGATGTAGGTACGTCATAGCCATGGGCAATGAAAGTGTTAGTTTAAACAGTTTAAAGAAACTATAATGACACTGGCGGTCCACCCGAGCTTCGTACGGGTATATTCTGTCGCCTGTGTACATCAGAGATAATGTAGGATTCTAATGGTGAAAGAATTTATCATATTGGTCCAGTAGTTTCGGAGAAGAATTAAATTATCCATTTCAAACAAACAAATCTTTCCTCCTCTTTATAATACTAGTATAGATAACCAATATAAAATAACTGACAATTGGCGGGATCTCAACCAGACAATCTTTCGATCTTTCTTGACAATCGTTGAAATGGGACATTCTAAGTGCAAAGTGTGCATTATATTAGGTTTACTCAGGGACGAGAGAAAGGTTTACTACTAATTGATGAAATACACACAAAAATCTCAAGTAACCCTAAATATACCGAATTTTATCGAATTTTCTAAATTCCCCTCACTAGAACATTCCCTCTTCTACACAAACCAAGTGCATTTGTAGTAACTATTGCTTAATCCACGGTTTTAAATATAGAATGCCAGTGACCTTTCCATCTTTAGAAATAACACCGTTTTGCGTTCCATTTTTGATTGTCCTCAAGTTGACAAAGAAGGTAAGGATTTTTGTGGGAGAATTTATTTCTTTATTTTGCCAAAATGTATGGCAACATTTAAAAAGGTTTTAAAAGAAAAAGGTTAGATATATTTAGGTACCTAATAAGTATTTATAAGTAGTACCTAATTACTATTTTACTTACCTACCTACTCACTGTAGGAAGTAGACCCCCAGATCCTATTCCGGATTAGGTGAACAATTGCATTGCTTCAATTCTAGAAACTGCAACCATTTCCTAAATCGCCTCATTTCCTAAACAGAACTCCTTTTTATAGAAATAAGTTTAAAAACTAATCTCTGTCTTCTCGATATTGTTCTCTATATCTTTTGTAGAAGGTTTAATTTTGAAAATACCTACGAAATTACGTCGAAATAACGACTTCCTTTTGGAAATCTTTTGAAGTTGTCGATGACATCCTCTCGAACGAATTTTGAATTTCGAAGAATGGATGCGTTCAGAGTTTTGGCGGGTTTTATGTAAAGTCTGTGGATTACTATTCACCAAAGATCCTACGTTTTACTTTTCACAAAAAAAGTCTCCTAGATGCAGCGCTGTCGCAGTGCGTTTGTATGAAGAAAGTAAGTACCTAATTAAAATATTAATTACTGGACTTTATTTAGACTAATTCTGGCATCATGAGTCGCTGGGTTGTTAATCAACATCGGCCACTCGCCCCACTAGTACCCAATAACAGTTGACATTTTAAAGTTTCATGACATCATAATTGAAATTATTATTGTTATCTATTGCTTGATTTGTTTGTAATCGTGTTACTAACCATTCTCAATTTTTCTTTTTTATAAATAATTTATACGTGTTACTAAAAAAATGGATTATTATGTCTGAATCATCGAGTTAGAATACTATAGAGTAACAATCACAGAAATAAAATGTCCGCGCCAAAACTCTGCACAACCTACGCTACGTGCAGAGTTTTTGTTTAGTTGTACGGCGACCGCAGTCCTCGTACAACGTTCGCGATGCCAAAGTGTTCGGTGATTTCCTGCCCAAATAACAGCAACAACGTGCAAAAAAAGTATGGTGTTTCGTATTTTAGGTAAGTATCATAACAATTTTATGAATTTATGTATCCACAGTACGTATTTTCATGTTAATTTCAATAATTTTAAATATTTTCTGCAAAATAAAATGCTCACAGCTTGACCTTGGCACTTCGTAGGCGTATCTCTTTCACGCGTTAAACAAATATGTAAGAGTAAAAGAGAAACAAAGTCTCGCGTGAGCTTGTGACGAGCACATTCTGTTCCAACGACAAAACTGTGGAGTTCATTGATACTTAATATTTTTACGAATTTAAAATTAATTATTATACTTACTAATATTACCATGTTGATAAATGCTTTATTTTTTCCGAACAAAAAGTAGATGAGTCGATAGCGTTCTATAATTTTATAGTGTAAATTACAATATTTTGTATGCCTTGTTTTTAGTTTTCCTCGAAACCCCGTAAGGTGCTCTGAATGGACAGTCATCAAAGTAAAAGGCAACGTTACAATAAATTAACATTGTTTCAAGGTAATTAAGTTATTCGTCAATAGGTTAAAACTAGTACCTAATAAAACTCGTAATACATACAGATTAATTTGTTTTTTTTTTTTAAATTATTTGCACCCCCGTGTTTTCCAGGATAAAAAGTAGGTACCTAGCATAAGTGTTAGTCCAGAGTATAAGCTATCTTCATATTATAAGTGTGACTAGCTGCCCCGCCCCGGCTCCTCCTGGCTAAATAATATAATTATAGCCTATGTCCATCCTGAAACCTAGATTCATTCTAAATATTGGTTAACATATTTTTTTAATCAGATGTTTAGTTTCGGAGTCCTCTTAGGTACATTATAAACTCACAAACTCACATACACATATAATGATATCACAAATACGACCTATAATATTATTTAGTACAAATAGCGTCTCCACTCGCCCTGTTCCCTGTTCGTACGCGCATGGCCGTCGGTCATCTTCGGAAATCTTCGGTGTGTCTTCGGTGCTTATTATGACATTGCGTACAAGCGACATTGATCATTATTCAACCAAGATAACGTCTTAATTCGCGTAAATGTCATTGTGAGCTATATAACAACAAATGTATAGGTATGTAGAACGGCGCTCGGACATTTTTTGAGTGCTGTCAGTTAGAGATTGGGACTCTATATTATTCTAACTCGATGGTCTGAATAAATGAACTTTCAATTTCAATTTAGTATTGGTTGAAAGCACTCGATATTTTTTTTACCAATGTGTCCATTCCACTCATCCAATTTCTTTGTTCAATGTACATTTGATCAAAGAACTTGGATGATTTTAATCCAATTTACTACCAACACCAATATTTGATCAAAGATTTGGATACTAGTTTCTGCCCGCGGTTTTGCACGCGTTGTTTCTATGAAAACGTTTACAGGATAATTCTTTCCTATGGAAACTGAATTTTTATGGGTTAAATTGTAGTCTGTACTTTATTTCAGATCAAGAGCTACACCTATGCAAATTTTTAGCCCGATCTGTTGAGAAATTTTGGCGGAAATCACATACCTATCTATCCATCCAAACTTTCGCATTTTAATATTAAAGTGATGTGATGTAATTTCATTTGAAATTTACTACGCAAATTACTTAGGAACCTTGGAGAAAGATATTGGAT
The DNA here is from genome assembly GCA_946478455.1 of Eupithecia vulgata. Lineage (NCBI taxonomy): Eukaryota > Metazoa > Arthropoda > Insecta > Lepidoptera > Geometridae > Eupithecia > Eupithecia vulgata. The sequence continues at coordinate 2,755,896 of OX297887.1, read as the reverse complement.
GAGTGGAATGGACATCCATACAAGAACTTTTATCGAATATTGGACCAAAAACTTGGACAAAGATATTCCTCAACAGCCTATAATTTATTGGTCCACCGCTAACTTAGGGCTAGATAATGCTTTGGGAATTATAATTGTCCATCAATATTAATTATTAATTATAGGATAGGATACCTTTTGGATGAAGATCTCAAGAGGCGCAAATATGCAGGTCTCGACAGAGCCTTTCACATTTGCTCCCCTTGGAGTCGAGACCCTAGGTCCGTGGGGTAGGTAGGTACCGAGGCTCTCCGGGTTTTCAAAAAATTATCTGAGCGTCTGGTTTATGCGACGCATGACCCGAGAGCTAGTGAGTATCTGGCACAGTGCATCAGCATTGCCATACAGCGGGGCAATGCAGGTAGCGTTGTAGAAGTTTGTGTTTTAGTGATACCTACCTTGCTGTAATGTTAGCTTATCGTTTTCTGTTAGTGCTAGGTATCAGTTTTTGTTGTGTTATTCATAAATTTCTTTCTTGACATGAAATTTCTAAGAACCTAAATCGAGGTTCAGGTAAAACCTTAAAAGATTATAATTAAAGAAAAGCGATGATGATGATTCTTTGTTAATGGCAATATGAGTCTGGTTGGACTCTTTTCTGCCAGTGTCAAGTAATGGAAAATAATAGTAAAATATGAGTTATCAAATTATGAAGAATGTTGATATTTTCACCAGAGCCTAGTTCGTTATCTAGCAGGGTACACCACGTGCAGGTTAGATTGGCTTGGGAGAGTCTCCCTTGTACCCCAAAGAAAAACGAAAATGTGACGGGATTTTTTTTACGTATCAAATAGAGCAAACAACTTTTTTTAACTCACTTTCACTTCACTGGCTAAATAAGCTTGTCACTGTCATTTTCAGTATTGTTTTATATCACTTTGACAGAATAGATTTAGGTTTATACATTTGGCGGGAAAGTGTTTGTAAATACGCGTGCTTTTGAGAAAGTGTGGTTGGCAACTGGCATTGAAAATAGAAATTTTACTCTTTTACTTGCAGTATGGAAATTTTATGTGAGAGTGATGTGATCTAGTTATCTAGACTAGACCACAATTTAATGTTTTTTTATTACAAAAACTAAAACAGACTAAGTTGAATATTTTCATACGTCATTGCCATGTAGGTATGGCATTGCCCCGCTGTAGCAGGGCAATGCAGCAAGCCTTTTGGGCACGCTTCCGACTGATATTAATATGGATCAGTTGAGCTACCTGTAGATTATTCGTAACAGTCTCCAGTTGGCACAATTGTTTCAATTGTAAATAGGTACTAGTTTTAGTTCGATTCCCGCCTCGGGACAAATGTTTGTACGATCTGCAGACATTTGTTCAGGGTGTTCTGGTAGTTTTCTATGGTTTTTTTTTTAAAGTATCTATGTAATGTATTGTATTATGTATATCAGTTATCTAGTACCCATAACACAAGCTCTGCTAAGCTTGGGGCTAGATAATGCTGTGTGAATATTGTCCAGCATTATTCATTTTTTATTTATTGAATTTCATTATTTGATTGTAATTTTCCTTGTTACTCTGAGGAATCTCACTATCTACATGATCTTGTGTGAATCGAGACATCGGGGCTCTTTCTCCTTTTTTGAATTCTTTAGGAACTCAAAACTCAGTGCTTTATTTCCGTGTTAAATTGTTATTGTTTTCTGTCTGTTAATTTTATTTTATTTTATACTTTTGTGTACCTGTGTCTAAATAAATGTACTTATTTCTATTCTATTCTATATTTCCTTTAGACCTTACAGGACTCTTGGACACGTCACAAAACTCAGATTAAGTACATAAGTAAAACTAGGAAATAAAGTGATCACTTTGATTTTTTTTGTCCACTTTACTCTTTTTAAGGTTTAGTAAAGAAGCGAATAAGAAACCTTTACCTTGTTAGAATGTTAGTTTTCTAGTTGGAGCAAAACTAGTCTTCTTCTTCATCGTGTTCTTCATTACTTGAAGGTCGTGCCCAAACTAAACAAGTACCTAGTCTTATGTTTATATTTATGTACTAAAGTTTAATTTCTGTGTTGTGTTGTGTCTAGTAAATATTTTTCTTTCTTTCTTTCATTGAGCAGGTTTGGAAAACTTTCAACGTTTCCCCTATAGCTGGCGCTAACGTCGCTATAGCCGTAAGAGGTCGCAAAGATTTTCGGGGTACGTAGGATCCTAAGATCTTTGGGTTGAACCGACTGGGGTTTCGTGGCTTAGTTGGTTAGGTAGAGTGCACCCGTACTGAGAGTGGGCGCGGGTTCGAATCCTGCCGAAATCGTAATATTTTGGAACATTATTAAATTCTTCTTCTTATTGTGGCTCTCCACTATTATTGGAGGTTAGCCGTCAGCTCAACTAATTTCTTGCGATCTCTCATCAGGTCTTCGACGCTGGTGGTGATATATAGGCTCTTTTTGGTAACTGCTGGTAGGTAAAACCAGATAATTCGACAAATTTAACGTTAGTATCTACAACCTCCAAAAATTCATCGTCACGGGGAAAGTAGAGGGAAAGAGACCGAGAGGGAGAAGCCCAACGCGCTGGTCTGACCAAATCCACACCACAGTCGACGTCAAAATGTCAGAAGCGATACATGTTGCTGAAATCTTATCAAGAAAGCCTTTTACTCCATAGATGATTACATCAATGATGTTAATGCTTGGCCAGATGTCGCCCAGTTCCGCACCGACAATGGTATTTAAGGAAAATAATGTTAATCTTAGTTTTATGTAAATATTGAGTTATGTATAAATTAGATTATATTTAGACTGAGATAATGTATTAATTTTAAGTTTTATAAAACTTACTAGTGGTTTATTTTTGGCTTCTTCCACTTGTGGACAAAAAATTGAAGCGAATAAAATCAATAGCATCATATTTCTTATTTGATAATAATGACTATTTATGAACCTGTTTATAGTATTAAATTTGACTTGTCTTAGTGCTTATTTTGTCATCATCATCAGCCTATACCAGACCACTGCTGGACATAGGCCTCCTAAATGAGCGCCATAGCGCCCTGTCTTCAGCTTGCCGCATCCAGCATCTGCCAGCAGTCTTTCGCAAATCGTCATCCCACCTGGTAGGAGGGCGTCCTACACTACGTTTTCCGAGTCGCGGTCTCCACTCAAGAACACTTATTTTGTAAGAATAAGGAAATAAAGTTATTGACTTTGACTTTGAAAGCTGGAGCAGATGGCGCGACATCGTTCAGAAGAACTTGCTTCCGTGATGGGGAAACGAAGCAAGGAGGATCTACTACTGGTAGCTAGTTATGTATTTAAATGATACCTGGTACTCATATAAATACCTACCTAGCTAAATTCCCTAATTATAGTTAAGGGAAACAGGTGATCGGAATGCTGGTTTTTATTTCGGTCAACGAATTAGCTTGCCATTCAACGTGGCAATGCTGCCAGCATTCTGGGCACTCTGCCTTCTGGTAACGGCTTAGATTTTTAGAAAATAGATGTAAGTGTTAATATTAGTTGTAATTATTTTTTGCTGTTAAATAAATAAAGTCTAGGGAAACACTAATTGATAATGTTCATAAAATTATCAATTCCAAAAATTTAGGTAAGTAGTCTTTTTTTAATTTCTAGTTAATTACGTTTGATATCTAACAAAAAGATTTATTTTTGTTTAACACTTTTATATGAAACTTTATGTATTAAGGCAGAAGATCCAAAATTAGATAGACACATGTTTAGGAATCAATATCGGTACAGTCAGAAAGGAAAGCAAAGAAATGCTATCACAAAATAGCTGCACACGTGTAGATTCATAAGTGGCCTCTTTTTTAAATCTTTTTTTGTTTAGACAGATAATAAAAGTAGGTACACTTTAGTGACATTATAAGCCTAATGTTTATATTTTCAATATCTTACGATACAAAAGTAGCTCATTACAATTACGACTGCTGTTCCATAAGTAGCTGAACACCTTGTCTTTTTGTAATTTATGTTTATTAATTTTAAAAAGTAAGTACCTACAACTATTTTTACAGGGGCACCCAATTCAATAGTGTACTAATTAGTCTTAACATTAAAAATTTACAAAACTTTTCTATGTAAACATAAACATGCAGAGACTAGTATTGGATTTTTTATCATCATCACCAGCTTTTACCAGCCCAATACTGGATGTGTACCCACCCTGTGCACGTAATTCGCCACAAATGATAGGAACCCATTATCTCCACGTTCGGACTGTTTTATCTGCAACTGTAATATCAGCATCTGCGCATATAAATCCAATACCGCTACCGCACAGGTCAATAAAAGTGCGTTCAAATGTGGGCTTAAACTCATTAGGTATCTTCACATTTCTGATCACATTTTACATTTGACTTCTAACTCGATGCATTTGACAAAATAATTTCCCACAAACTTCAAACGAGTGGCCCGCGAGGTCTTTAATATCTATGCCATCAATATAAAATGCATCTGAACGTAAAAGACTTAAAGCCCATAATTGAATCAACATTTATGTGCTGTGCGGGCTTTGAAGGTGTGCGTAAAGCTTTATTGTTATAATGGTCAATAATATATATAATCAAAAAAAAAATTACTGCGCCGACTGTTCCCGGATACTAACACTTACCTACTTTTATCTTTAAGTAGATATAGTTTAATCTTATCACCACCTACCTGCCCCGTTATCACGAAAAAATGATTTAGTATTTAGTCTTCGGAAAACTAGACAAAGAATATTATATTTGTTATTTTATATTGTTATTTCACATTTTGGACTAAAATGGGAGATGTTAACATAGTTGATGGAGAGCCCGGTAAGCACTTTTGTCCAAAAAAAATACAGATCAGTTTTTTTTGTATTTTTTTTTGCGCAATTACACCACGTTGCGGAACAACCTTCAACTAAAAATCAAATGAAAGACTTGCAAGAGTCGTAATCATAAATTAGACAATCAAATATTTTGCAATGTTTTAATTTAAATATTTTTTAGGTCACGTTAACGTGGTCGACGGCTGGGGCGGCCCAGTAAATGTGGTCGATGGAGGCTATGGGGGAGTTAACGTCGTAGATGGAGGCTTTGGAGGGGTTAACGTCGTCGACGGAGGATTTGGAGGGGTCAATGTAGTCGACGGAGGATTCGGGGGAGTCAATGTAGTCGACGGAGGATTCGGGGGAGTCAATGTAGTCGACGGAGGATTTGGGGGAGTCAATGTAGTCGACGGAGGATTTGGGGGGGTCAATGTAGTTGATGGCGATTTCGGTGGTGGAGTCAATATTGTTGATAACAGTGGAGGAAATTGGATGGTGAGTATTATTCAAGTATACTTATAAAATCAATCTGCTAGTCAATTTAGATGTTATTCTTTGGGTGTCTCACAACACAACACAATAAATGACCGACGAAAATAGAATTAGTGATAGGTACTACACTCAAAACTACATCTGAGTTGACGAGCAGGGGACTTGACTAAAAGAGTATTAACTTGTAGACTCGTAAAAGCCCAGATCAGGGGCCGGGGACTTTTACGTAGTTTTTAATGCAAGTTTTTAGCTTGAAGGGCTTTCAATTCCTCCATTTATTTAGTTAATGACTCTGGCTGATTACATTACTCAACGAAAAGATACCTAAAAAGAACGTAGCTAACAGCGTAACATATACCTATTACGGAGAAACTAAAACTTAAATCCATATTTTAAGTACGTAAAATCATCTCTGTACAACTCATATCAATGAATTAGAAAGGGACAGCATATTAATGCTGCAATTTTTAAACCAGCCATCATTTTCTAATCAAATTTTAATTATCGACTTCATTATCAGATAATTACAAATTTAATCATTAGGAGGATTTAGCCATGGCTATTTAAAAAAAACATCTTTCAAAGATTGTTCGTAGCAGGTTCGTCGGATAATTATGACATTTTATGTATGAAACCTGATAGAACCGTCAATAAAACCTCTGGTTTAGTAAATTGATAAAAACAGTTCACCTATGAAAATGCATTTATATGCGGTGTTTACGAGTTAAGAAATGGACAATGATCAACAACTTTTGCCCTTGACTGTGTAGATGTGTAAAGGCTCACTTGAGATACATTAATTTGTTTTGTATAATTGTATAATGCGCAGGTAAGTATGTGTTTATTATTAACTAAGAATATAACTAAGAATATACTATTTACTAAGAATATAACAAGGAAGTTATTGATAACTTAGTTTGATTAGAATAAAGTTATTGCAACAGCAACATATATCCAAGTAATGTTTGTTACGTCATATTTATTTAAATTATCATGTATATACCTCGATTCATAAACCTCGATAAGCCGTGTGGTGCCGGCTTAGAACTTGCACCACCCCAACTCTTCCTGCTGGTGTCGTGAGAGGCGACTAAGGGACATACACCGGAGGCGGGCAGCAGCGCCTCTTGCAGAATAGATCTACCTACCTCCGAACTGCGATCCCTAACTTGTATGCCCAGCATGGGAATTATACCCTCCTGAGTAAAAAAATCAGGGGGAGGCCTGCGTCCAGCAGTGGACCATTATAGGCTGTTGAGGTTTCCTCGATTAATTACTTATGCTTTCCGACGTTTCAGCAGTTTTACACACTGGAGGTCACCTACATACCTTACCCTAAATAATGATTTTCAGGAAGAAGACTCGGATACCTGCAGTGGCTTCTTCTGCTTTGGCGGCCTCTGTGGCATGTTTAGTGCTTAGATGCAATTAGCTGGTTCAATTCCTGAACTCTGTGTATTTGGTTAAAGTCATGTAGGTTTAGATTGGGATTAAAGATTAGCCAGCAGACAGATGGCTCTCATGCTGTCCCGTTGTCATTTTTATTTCTGATCTTGATCTACACGACTAATATAAATGTAATTTATGCGTAACTATGAAATTAATTGTAATTTTAGTTAATTTGCCATCGAAATATAATTGAATCTTACAAACGTGTAACTTATAACGACAAGAAAATCATAGAATTCTAAATAGGCACGTAATACGTAAGCGTTGGTTTGATGCGTTAGCATCTTAACACATCAGGTCATATTATTTGTTACTTTTATATATTATGTTTTTTTTCTCATCAGTTCTTGTCTTGTATAATTTTTTGTTAGTAATTTTAAAATTTTGTGAGTTATTTTCTTAGTTTACTTCCTTTTTTCTCAATAATTTACTATTGTTACCAAGGGAGAGCTGTGTCTCTATTTTTCCTCCGCAAGCAAGCAGTCTTTTTAGCTATTATATGCGAGGTCAATGGTTAGAAGTTATAGTGTAAGTTTATATAAATAGTGATTACAACTGTTTGTTCTCCAAATAAAATAAAATAAATAAATACAAAAACATCGATTTGTAACGTAGTATGATTTTAAATTAGGGCATTCAAAGTAACTTTAAAGTAGGTACCTGTATTACTATGTCCAGGCTAGTACCTATATCGGCCATTATTAATTAATGTAATAATAACAATATTATATATTATTTGGGGGCTAGATGTTTCTATGTGGATTTTCCGGCAATATATATATGCAATATATACCTATGGCAATATATGTATATGTATTTTTATGTGTTTATTTACGAATAAAACTTTTTAAACTTGCGCGATTTGAGAATATAGGTAATTTAAGATTATTTATCGGGTATTTATCGCGTAAAAAGTGAAAAACCTAGAACTTTTGCGAAAGAAGTGTGTGAGACTTATGATAGCTCGATAAATACCCGATAAATAATCTTAAATTTATTTACGAATTCCTTAAATTTGTAAATCTATAATAGCTCATGTTTATTAAACATTAAAATGTATAAAATATATTTTTCGTTGAATTTTTTGAGTGGTTTTAAATTGTCTTCTTGACTTCTACGACAGTAACCCTGTTTATTTTCGAAAGTTTTAAGAATTTTTTATCTTTGAGGTTAGTAAATATTTTTCTCTCAGTTGAGAGTATGACTAAAGTGTATGACTAAAGTGACTAAACAGTACAGGGTCAGGTCAATAAGCAGTCAAGCTGTTTTTGAAATAGGGAGTGTTCATCAACTTTTGGCTGACAATAATGCAATAGATATTTTAAAACAACGAAGTATTATAGTTACTAATTGGTTAAGCAATACAAAGTTTTTGTCTATTTATTTATTTAATAGTCTATTCGCAATTAAAACGTAATATTATTAAGTAGATACGTTTAAGATACAGCCCGTATTTTAAGCGCAGAAGTGGGTGACATTCTGGTTGTAGTCCAGCATATACGCCACTCGATATTCATGATAATTTAAAGTTTTGTAGTTCACGCGTTCCAGCTACAATCGGAACTAAAGTCCATGATATTTTACTATAAAAACAACACAAATAAGGTTCGCAGTTAACCCGCTTACATTCGTAATGAATCCATGATATGAAAAAAGGGATATACCTACATACACAGATACTAATTCATTTTTTATAATATATAATACACCAACTACTACCAAACTGACTACACTACTATATCTAACATACATCACCTCCAAGCACAGAATTAAATTTAGTTATCGTTTGTATTTAAAATTTTAATTTCTGTATATTGTACTGAACTTAATGTTAAGGAAGAGCAAGTTTTTCTAACACAAGCATAATTATGCTTAATTAAGAGAACCCCAACCCATGTTACCCCACCTATGTACAGAATAAACCATTTTTCATTTTTTTCAATACACGGGAAACCGAATTGAATTTTGGGCTTAGTATGGTTGGGCCGCTTACAAACATGTCACATCTACGAAAATTTAATAATGTCCCAAAAATTTCGGTTTCGGCAGGATCCTCAAAAGCCAAAATTTTTGGGACATTATTTAAATTTTAATGGAAAATTTAGCAAAAAGCTATGTCACATCTACTTTGGATGGAGTATAGAACCATTAGTTATCTAGTACCTATAACACAAGCTCTACTGGGGCTAGATGAAGTGTGTAATTTGTTCAACATTATTTATTTACCTATTTTGTTCCCAGGCTCGGAGTGGAAAAGGGGAGGGGGAGGAAGAACCAGCTGAAGAACCAACGGAAGAGGAAAACGAGGAGGAAGCCGAGTAGACTAGATTTACCATGAACTTTTGTACTTTCTAATAAGATAAAGATATTTTTTTTTTTTCAAAATCATTATTTATTTTTGACGCACTATTTTTGCATTTGGATTTGACATGTAAGCCGTATGATGCCGGCATAATGTTGTGGTAGCTGATCTTTGTAGCTTTGGTGCCGGCTTAGAATTTGCACCACCCAACTCTTCCCGTGGGTGTCGTAGAAGGCGACTAAGGGACATACACCGGGGGGTGGGCAGCAGCGCCTCTTGCAGAATAGATCTACCACCGAACTGCGATCCCCAACCCGCATGCCCAGCGTGTGAATTATGGGCATTATCGTGGGGGCCCACGAGATAAAAAATCAGGGGGAGGTCTGCGTCCAGCAGTGGACCATTATAGGCTGTTGAGGTGAAGTGAGCTGATGTTAGCGCTACCCTCCATCTTCATACCCCTTTCCACACTTAAAGCTCTGAACCTGGAATACCATATAGGCATCTTTTCATTCCAAAAATGTGAGCAAGTCATAGGCAGTAAGCTAGATTGTAAACTCACCAGTAATTGAAGAAATCAGCGAGCTCCATACAGTCCTTCGTTCTGTGAGGCTCTTCCGCGATCCCAGAGTCCAGCTCGTCCTCAGAACTAGATCCTGACTCCAAGTCCATAAGGTCTAGAGTTCTTCATCAGGCACTATCACAGCTGATAAAGTTCTTCCAATCTAAACATTTACGAATTTAAGAAGATTGTTTTATACTGTTACTAGCGACCCGCCCCGGCTTCGCACGGGTACTATATTATGCATGTATTATACGTATAAACCTTCCTCTTGAATTACTCTATCTATTAAAAAAAAACGCATCAAAATCCGTTGCGTAGTTTTAAAGATTTAAGCATACATAGGGATAGTATGTAGTGATGAATACTAAAAACTTTAAATTCCTAGACAAATAGAACTAATCTAAGAAATGAAATAGGTAAGTTCTTAAAAATTTTTTACTTCGGCGGGACTCGAACCCGAAAGGGTGGGGCGCGGGTTCGAGTCCCGCCGAAGTCAAAAATTTTTGGAAACTTATTTAATTTCATAAAGATACCCAAACTGTAAGCACTAGGTATACCAAAAATCCTTAGTTATTAATCCTTAGCAAATATTTTTTTAATGACCGATCTCGGGAATGAACCATGTCGGGAGGAACCTATTTCTTTAAAGGTGGTTAAAAATCCAAAAAAACTTGGCAACTAGCGTTTAACTAGCGTAGCAAGTTGTGTATCACTTAATGCACTTTGTATTCAATTGGCTTTTATCTCACGGATAGCCGTGTGGTCGGATGCGACTAAGGGACAGACACCGAGGGGCGAGTAGCAGAGCTTCTTTCGTAATAGATCTACCATCGAATCCGCATGCCCAGCGTGGGGATTGTAGGCATGTCCCGTGAAATAACATCCATTATGGCGATTTTTAAGGGGCGGCCTGCGTCTAGGTTGGTTTGTTATTAAAATTTAATGGTTTTTGGCGCCTACCAAAATTAAGGCTTCTGCGCAAGTACATCGGTGTACCTTATAAAGGTTGCCAAACAGTACCTACCTACTGTTGAAGGTCCGCAACGATAGCCGAAAATTTATCGACATACCTAGGTCTGAATTTAATTGTGTTCAGAAATTTATGGATACTGTGAGTGATTAGTGACTTTAGTATGAACTTTGATAGAATTAAATTAAAACTAGTATTTATAATAGAATCAGTTGAGCTAACTGCATACTGTTGCAAACAATTTACAGGTCGCTCAACTGATCCTTATCATATACCTTTGGTATTGAAAATAGAAACTCTTGTTAGTACTTTAAATCTAAGGTCAGTTACTAATGAACGAAATGCTGTTCAGGCATTAAAATGATTCGTGTTCAGCGACTTTCGTTGCTGCTGTAACCAAAGCCAGCCAGAAGCAACAGCTCATCAAACATTATGCAACAATAATAATGACGTCCAAGAACAATTGGCAAGACTTCGATCTATTTCAGTGGGACAATTAAATGGGGCTCATTTATCAACATTAAATTTAATTTTAGTTATTAATACGCACATCGGCACAGATCGACCACACGTGCCTCAAACGTTTCAGTCATAAGAGAGCCTGCGAGTCCCACTTATTACTTATGATGATTCTTAGTTAATGGCAATATGAGTCTGGTTGGACTCTTTTCTGCCAGTGTCAAGTAATGGAAAATAATAGTAAAATATGAGTTAGCAAGTTATGAAGAATGTTGATATTTTCACCAGAGCCTAGTTCGTTATCTAGCAGGGTACACCACGTGCAGGTTAGGTTGGCTTGGGAGACAAGATCTTGGAGTCTCCATTGTACCCCACCCACTTACTTAAAGGACCGCTTTAAATTCCTGGCAGAAGATCACAGTAGAAATCTCCGCTTCTCCGATAATCTTCTTTTGTGTACCTCTATACCTATGCATAACAATACAATACAATACAATAGGTACAATACAAAAATGCTTTATTGTACACCAGAAAAAAAAAACATTACAAAAAACATTTACATGAGACAAGTACAATGGGCGGCCTTATCGCTTAGAAGCGATCTCTTCCAGGCAACCTTTGGATGGAATGAATTATATGAATATAAGAAAGGCAGGAGGTGTACAAACAATAACACCTCCTTCTTTGGAAATTCTTTTTCTGTAGAGGCAGTGCGGTTGTGGAATGACTTGCCTCTGGACATTAGAAAGGCAGATACACGAGATGCTTTTAAGCAATCGGTGCGCAGGCATTTTCTTAAGAGGTTACACAAATAGTTTTTGTTCTTCTTTTCTTGTAATTTAGCTATTTAAACCATTCATTAGTATATTTTTATATATATGTATAATATATATTTAAGTAATAAAGTTTTAGTATCTATATTTTGTAAAACTAATATTAGCACGCCAACCATCTGTTAAAACATGTGTTATTCGTCATGGTCGGCAGGTAGAAAATGCCTCGGCATTAAGCCCACCCTTTGTACCTTAGTGCTATAAAGTTTTAAATAAATAAACGTTTAGAGGAGGTTTTTTTTGCTATCAAGGCGCGATCTATGACTCCATTTTGTGAAAAGGATAGACCATGCCTTATTCTTTTCACAAAATGGCGTCGTTACGGAACAGGAAATTTCTGTTCCGTGGGCGTCATAGTAAGTAGGACCTACTTGCGATTTCGCGTTCATATTAGGAGCCGAACAGAAAAGAGCGACATAAGCGCATAAATCAAGTTTTTGGTGAATATTTATTTGTAAATATACCATACATACAATACATATAATAAGCTATAGGTTCCCTTGGTATTCTATTATATTTAGTATGGTGATTACAATAAAAAAATCTTGAACCAGTACTAAAACAAGATCCGTCAAGTGCGAGTGCAACTCGCGCGCCGAGGGTTTCGAACATTTGCCAATTATTTGGACAGTAAATTTTACGACTTTTTCGAATACCTGGCAACACCTGGCAATATTTTGAAAAGTATGAAACCTATAAAAATTTTAAAAACCGTTTTAAAATTTACAAAACAGTGCCTTTCATTTGATACCCCAATCAAGAAGGTAAACCCCTTTCGAAAAAAAATCGCCCCTTTTCGACCATTTCCAAAATGACTTTTTTTTTTCAAAAATGGTCATTTTTACAGACTTCTCTATATTTTTCCTGTAAAATATACAAACGCCCTCTACATTGTAGGTACATGGATCGGTCTGCAATCTTCGGAGATAGGGTGAGGGGAAATGGTCAATTTTTTTTCATTTTTTGAATATTTCAAAACGTATAAAACCTACAGAAATTTGAAAAAGTGTTTGAAATGGTCTAAACGATACCTTTCATTTGATACCCCACTTAGGGGGTAGACCCTTTTCGAAAAAAAAAACCCTTTTTGACCATTTTACAAATTATTTCTGATATGCTATTTTAAATAGCCTTTTTCGGATCTGCCTTATATCCCATAGATTTATATGTATTTGTTTCGAAGCTTTTTCATTAAACATAATAGGTATTCACACCATAAGCCGTGTGGCTTAGAATTTGCACTAGGTACCGCAATTCTTCCCCTGGGTTGGGTAGGTACGCTTAACTAGAACTAACGTACAAAGGAATACTGATATGGTTTTTAAATATAATTCAGTTACATGTAACTTACATAAGAGTTTGCTATTTGGCCTTTGGCCATCGGTTTACCACTGTTTTTAGGGTTTCAAAGATCGGTTTTGAAACCCTTATGGTCTCGCTCTGTCCGTCCCCGCTCTTTCTTGAATATCTCAGTAACTACTGCAGCTATTAACTTGAAATTTGAAATAATGATACATTTCGTGCGCCATTACTTATTTTAAGAAAAAAATATATAAATAAATGAAAATGAATATTTTCAGTACAAATTTTGATGTTGAAATTTCAAAAGAGACCTAGGAAGGCAAATGGGGTATCAAATAAAAGGTATTGTTTTGTACATTTCAAAACACTTTTTGAAATTTCTGTAAATTTCATACTTTTTGAAATATTTCAAAAAAAGTCGAAAAATTGACCATACCCCCCCCCCTATCTCCGAAGATTGCACACCGATCCATGTACAATGTATTAGGCGTTTGTAGATATCGATCTATATTTTACAGGAAAAATATAGAGAAGTCTGTAATAATAATAGTTTTTGAAAAATGGTCAAAAAGGGGGAGAATTTTTTTTCAAAAGGGGGGGTACCTACCTATGTGGGGTATCAAATGAAAGGTATCGTTTTGACCATATCAAAACACTTTTTGAAATTTCTGTAAGTTTCATACTTTTTGAAATATTTCAAAAATAGTCGAAAAATTTACCTTTCCCCCCCCCCTATCTCCGAAGATTGCAGACCGATCCACGTACAATGTATTAGGCGTTTGTAGATATCGATCTATATTTTACAGGAAAAATATAGAGAAGTCTGTAATAATAATAGTTTTTGAAAAATGGTCAAAAAGGGGGGGAATTTTTTTTCAAAAGGGGGGGTACCTACCTATGTGGGGTATCAAATGAAAGGTATTGTTTTGACCATTTCAAAACACTTTTTGAAATTTCTGTGAGTTTCATACTTTTTGAAATATTTCAAAAAAAGACGAATAATTGACCATTCCCCCCCCCCCCTAGCTCCGAAGATTGCAGACCGATCCATGTACAATGTATTAGGCGTTTGTAGATATCAATCTATATTTTACAGGAAAAATATAGAGAAGTCTTTAATAATAATAGTTTTTGAAAAATGGTCAAAAAGGGGGGGAATTTTTTTTCAAAAGGAGGGGTACCTGCCTATGTGGGGTATCAAATGAAAGGTATCGTTTTGACCATTTCAAAACACTTTTTAAAATTTCTGTGAGTTTCATACTTTTTGAAATATTTCAAAAAAAGACGAAAAATTGACCATTCCCCCCCCCCCCTAGCTCCGAAGATTGCAGACCGATCCATGTACAATGTATTAGGCGTTTGTAGATATCAATCTATATTTTACAGGAAAAATATAGAGAAGTCTGTAATAATAATAGTTTTTGAAAAATGGTCAAAAAAGGGGATTTTTTTCAAAAAGGGGTACCTACCCATGTGGGGTATCAAATGAAAGGTATCGTTTTGACCATTTCAAAACACTTTTTGAAATTTCTGTAAGTTTCATACTTTTTAAAATATTTCAGAAAATTGATTGTCCAAATAATTGGCAAATGTTTGAAACCCTCGGCGCGCGAGTTACACTCGCACTTGGCGAATCTTGTTTTTCTAAATCACGTCGCACAATGAAAGTTACATAATTTGGATTGAGGACAAAAAAGTTACAATAAAATTATTTCCGCAAAAATCTTTAAACGCCTATGACCGGTCTATGAACTTTTTTTAGCCTAGAGCCCTAAAGTTATTAGATTTTGAACTTTTGTTGTTGGCTTCACGTTTTGATGGCTCTAGCTGCAACTCTGGCCAATGGCCTAGAGATGGATGAACCAGGAAGATTAAAGATATTCAGGTCAGTCTCTCTCTAAACAATGTGTTCTAAAGGTCACTTCAACACCGATAGATACGTCAGTAGCTGCACGCCTCAGAGAGTAAACAAATCGAGGACAATTTTATCATTTCTTCGTCTTTTCTATTGATAGATTTTAATTTTTGTCTGTTTGAGTGGTTTGTCCGTAAAGCCAACATGTTACTCTGACGGAAGACCAACTCATGCTGAGACAAAGCCATTTTGTTACTGGACTTACACTTGGTATTTTAATCTAAGTTTATTAGGTATGTATTTTAGTCTATGTTTAGTATGTGTAAGTCTTTTAAGAAATAAATTTATATTCTACTACCTTACTACCTCAGATCAAATATCAAATATCAATAACGTTTATTTCTTTAAGCTTACAAAATAAGCACTTAGACAAGTCAAATTTTATACTATAAACAGGTTTATAAATAGTCATTATTATCAAATAAGAAATATGATGTTATTGATTTTATTCGCTTCAATTTTTTGTCCACTAGTGGAAGAAGCGATCAACTCTGACGGATCTCTATAACTTCCAAAATACCTACTATTGAAATATTTAACTTTGAAATTTGTATATGGTTTCCAGGATTTACTATATCTAAATAATATAAAAAATGTAAACAAATAAGTTACCTCTAAAATTTTACTAAAACCTTAATTTCTAAATAAGTACCTACTTGATTTTTGGGCATGCGTTGCTAATGTTGCTATGCCTTGTCCGGCTCCTATGAACGCGAAATCCTATGTCTATCCTATTCACATAAATTTGAGGTTGTTAAGGCCCTTAAGAAGGTTAACCTCATCATCAGCGCTCATTAGGGGAGGCAGTCCAGCAGTGGACTGCCTCCCCTAATGAGCGCCATAGCAATGAGCGCCCTGTCTTCAGCTTGCCGCATCCAGCATCTGCCAGCAGTCTTTCGCAAATCGTCATCCCACCAGATCAGAGGGCGTCCTATACTACGTTTGCCGGGTCGCGGTCTAGGTTTACCTACCTACCTACATATGAACAAGGAACCGACGATCTGCATGTACCTGGATCAAAGTTGATTTGTGTTCATAGAAAATGGTGTAGTGTACCTACCTACGATTTGCGGCAAATTACTTTTTCGCTAGTTTTATTGCTTGTAGAAAACAGAAAAAATTAAAAACCACCAAAAAATTTAATCTCGCGCTAACCCGTAACGGACAACCTACTTGTGCCTAGGTAGGTACCTAAAAACCTACTCACTAATACACTTAGCACTCAAACTTTTGTATAATTTAAAGACAAACTTTTTGGTTATTTTTTGAGTCGCGCGCGCTTTGGTTTTGTTTCGGTAACAAACTGAATGCGTTTTGTTCATTGCAATGAGGACAGCAGATGTATGGAGACGGTTAATGCTAAACATTTCACACGGCTGCATCATAGCCCAAAGTATCTAAGTATACCTTAGCAGAGATGTATATTGATGCTATGGGTATCTTAGCCTACTAGATAATTTATGGACCTATTTGTATTTTTTATTGAGCCATTGTATTGATTTATATAGTACATTAAATAACATTAGTATAACTTATCAATTTATTAAAAAATAATTACCTTTCGTTGTAAAAATTACACAAAAGTAATTTTATTTTTATGTTATGTAGGTAGGTATAATGTTTTTAGGTTTAAAATGAAAATTATGAAACAGTCACTAGCACATTAATTAGGCAAATAAATACGCTAACCTGCAGAGACTTCTGTGCCTAACCTAACTGGTATATTAGAAGCCAATGGATACATGAAATGAAGACTATTATTAAATATGTATCATTTAGTTACAACAATGGTAACGTTTATGATGCAGAACATGGAATGATATAAAAATAAGGTATAGGTAGTTGCAGGTTGCGGGTTCGATACTCACCTGCAGACAAGGGACCGTACAACCCAGAGTTTGGTTGAACCTTTTCGCATGGGTAACAGTTTCATCGCCTGCGCATTTCGATTGGGTTATCTCGTGTTCGAGTAGCCCGCCTGGAACCCAGACAAATCTTTGTACGTCATAGATAGATTTTTCTATTTATATTTTTTTACCAATTCAATTTCTGTCTGATTAGCTTGGGCCTAGCTACTTGATGCTGTAAAATGTTCATTCTCATTTATTTATATAAATATCAGTATTACAGTCCTCTCTACTCATCCTATGTTCCATTGCAACTGGCTAGCCAAGTGCGTGTCTATTCTTAAACGCAGGACAGCCGCGTTTGTATGTGGGACAGTGGTAGTACTTAGAAACAGACTGGCACCACGTAAGCTGCGTATGCGCATTATGATATACTGGTTTTTCTCCGGGGTTTCGTGCGCGTTATATGGTATCAAAGGAAACGTTAAATATTTTAGTAGTCCAGGAAAATTAGGGGTTTTGCATCGGAATGAAAGATAGTCAGTTATACAATACTATATATATTGCATATATACTACTTGTATAAACCTTTATTTTGGCACCCTAAAACTTGTCTCAAAACCTACTTATCATAAGGATGTCCGCGATTAGAGATATTCCAAAATTTAAAGTGGCAATCAAAACCTTATCAGAGCGTTTTTGGCATCGATGAGACGCTTAACACCTTGCACACAACTGAAGATATGGAAAGTTACGGGGTCCATAAAGAAAACATATAACACTGCCAGTGTTATATGTAGGAAGTGCTTGCAATTAATATTCGGAAAATCCCATTTAGAAACGGCCGGGAGACAGGCACGATCTGCACAGCTGGAGCACGTTTGTATCAAACAATTCCGTGTCAACTCACACAAAAGCCCGTCCTATTGTCATGAAGACAAAAGATATTTTGGAGGGCATTGGGGCAAGCACTATGCCAAACAGTTCTAATTAGCCTAAAAACTTAAAATTGAATGAAATTCCAGGTCCAAATAAGACGGCTCTAAGAAAAAATCAACTAGTGATTTAGACATTTAGACAGAAGTCAGGGCTACATTTTTGCGAATATCTAAGCTCCCAAATTTGACAGGCATGGATATAGGAAGCAGGCATTGCCATCCTAATAGATATTTAAACTCGATTTGATTGTTTATGTAAAAGAAAGACTATAATGTAGAAAGGACCATTTTAAATTATCAATAAACGTTAGGCTGATTTCAAATAACATTTCTTGGTACATTTATTCAGTGTAATACAATATTAAATGGAGTGGAAAATATTTTTTCTGTTCTTTTAGTATTTATAGTGAAATACCGAAAAAATACCGAAAAACCGGGATCCCGGTTTTAAAAATTTTCATACCGGTAAATTACCGGTATTGTCATTTAGGCCAATACCGCCATGCCCTAGTTTTAGAATATATATGTTTATTTCTTACAAAACTTACACAGAATACAGATGTTAACCTATGAAATAGAACTTAAACAGTGATAGGAAAAGAGCTAATTGCAATAAACGATTTTTTTTACCTTCGACCTTGGAATGAGTTGCGGACACCCTATGATAAGTAGGTTTCTGACAAGTTTTAGGGTGCCAAAATAAAGATTCAAGATATTTTATTGCGGAACATGCTGTAAGTACAAAGATCTTAAAATAACGTATCAAGTATCAAGCATGCACCCTGTTAGGGCACTGCAATATTATGCTAGGTGGTTCTATCTACTCGTAACTCGTACTAAACCTAAGCTTACACTACGAATATAGAAAAATAAATTTAAATTATAATTTTATAACATTTTTTTTTGTATTTGTACTGTACCTAATACATACATAATAAATGAGATCTTTCTATAAATACTATTTCCGAAAATTAAGAACAAAAACTAACTCTAATTAAAAAAAAAGTCTCCTGTGAAGCGACTAATGGATACGCCGGGGGGCAGGCAGCAGCGCCTCTTACAGAATAGATCTACCACCGAACTGCGATCCCCAACCCACATGCCGAGCGTGAGGATTATGGGCATAACCCCTCATGAGATAAAAAAAATCAGGGTGAATCCTGCGTCCAGCAGTGGACGATTATAGGCTGTTGAAGTTAAGGTTGATACATGAAGGGCTATGGCTTCTTCCTTGTGTGAATTTTCATGTGTCTATCTAAATTAAATTTTGATAAAAATAGTTTGTCACATACATTACAGGTAAATCTATGGTCTGACTTCAATCCTGTATGTATTCTCATATGTTTGTCTAAACGATCTTTTCGATTATATTGTTGATCACATACATTACAGGCAAATGACTTTTCTTCCGTGTGAGATCTTATGTGACGACCTAAGTTACCAGTGCAATCAAACTTTTTATCACATATTGTACAGGCAAATGGCTGTTCTCCTGAATGAGATTTTAAGTGAAAACTTAAGTTACTTTCGCTGTCAAATTTTTTGTCACATTCTTTACAAGCCCACCATTTCTTATAAAAACTGGGAATTGGTTTGTCTTCAATCAAAGTAGTACTTTCAGTAACCTTTCTAGTAGAGGAACATTGTGTTTCTGTAGGTGGTAAATTTGCATTTCCATGTGTAGTCAATTCTCTATTTAAGTTAGTTTTTTTATTGCAGTTGTTGCTTAACTGTATTTTTGAGTCATCTGGTTTGGTTTTCTCATCATGAAATTTACCAAGAAGCTTTTCCAAATTTTTCCCTTGATCACTTTTATCTTCTGCTAATATAAACTGACTTTTAGTAAAATTTTCAACCTTCATCAATTTTTCTGGTTCTGTGGTGATTTCTTCTTTTATATCAATACTAGGCATTGGTTCTATTTTTATGGTAACAGTTGAGTATTCCAGATCATTTCTTTGATCACTGTTATATTCTGATAATGTTAATTGACTTTTAGTACAATCTTCAACCTTCATCAATTTATCTGGTTCTGTGGTGATTTCTTCTTTTATATCAATACTAGGCATTGGTTCTATTTTTATGGTAACAGTTGAGTATTCCTGATCATTTCTTTGATCACTGTTATCTTCTGATAATGTTAATGGACTTTTAGTACAATCTTCAACCTTCATCAATTTATCTGGTTCTATGGTCGCTTCTTTTTTTATATCAATTCTAGGCAGTGGTTCTATTTTTATGGTAAAAGATGAGTATTCTACATCATTTTTTTGACCAGTGTTATCTTCTGATGATGTTAATTGACTTTTAGTACAGTCTTCAACCTTCATCATATTATCTGGTTCTGTGGTTACCTTTTCTTGCATATCAATACTAGGCGGTGGTTCATCTTTGACGTTTACTCGGGAACCTGAGTTAGTGAAATCATCCATTGTAATATCAGGCATAGCGGTCACAGATAAGTGTTGTTCCATGTTAAGGTTGACTTCAGTAGTATTTTCCTGAAACATTACAATATCAATTATAATTTGTTGATGGTAAGAATAAAAATTAAGAATTCGGAGACACCTGCTCGCAACTTCAATTCATAAATTATTGTGTTCCGTAATACCAAAAATGATGACTGAAAACTTTTTGTATATTCCACATAGTGTTGTTATTCTGTAACTAGACAATGTAAGCTTATTTCCTTATCAAACAAAACATAAGACATTGTTGTTTTTAATACAAAACAAATAGGACGAAAACATGTCATTTTCGACATAAAGTTATGCAAAATTGCATTTTAGCTTACATTTCAATATAGGTGTTTTATTTAAAATAAAACAACCAAGAACCTAGATAAATACTACTTATTTGAATACAAAAAAAAAACAACATGATATGGTACAAATATGGTCGAAATACACAAATCAGGAGAGTACTACCTATTAGATTTTGGTAGGTAGGTATAAGTATTAAATTGAGAACGTACTACTAATACATCTTTTATCCACCTGGATATCCTAAAATGATAGACTGCTGTTACCATTCCAATAAAAGGTAATTTATTCGCATAGACAAGCAAGAACCTAGTTAGCAATGATTTAAATCTTTGGCTGCAAGTTTGTGATAGGTACTGTATTAGGGTACCTAGTTTACAATGACTAAACTGTATTTTATTTTGATAGCTCTACGAGATCATTTTGCAGTTTGTACCTAACATCTAATCTCGTAAGGGTTTTTTCAGTCAAATTCTTGTGAAATGTTTTACCTTTTGTCACGTTGCCACATGTAGGGGTTCTCCTACTCGATACTCAAAACTCTACGATAAGATACTTTTATTTCATAAGTCTACGTGTAGTTTACAGGAAAAATTTCGTTCGTTTGTATTGTAAACAAATTTCGCGTTCGTCTTCATCGCATCACAAATGACCAACGTTATTTACCCGTACCTAGTTGATATTAAACAGATCTTGATCTATTCGTCATGCCAATAAGATTCGCCATGTTACGGTACGTAGATGATAATTATAGGAGGTACCTTTACTCATTGGCCATGTTATGGTTATTTTTATCCTTATTAGACAATTTAACCCGCTAAGTTTTTATCCCATGGAAAGTGATTTATAGGATAAAAAGTAGCCTATGTTATGTTACTCTCCGTTATTTTAACTACCTAACTATATTTATGCCAATAATCCAGTCGATTCATACTTAGTTAGGGCAGGACAAACAAAACACTTTCGCATCTTATTATTAGTACCTACCTATTATAGCATCTAATAGATTTCAAGTCTGCAGATAATTATGCTAGAAGTAAAAACGAGGAAGAAACTTTATTGTTGTTTTTATTTGACTGTTTATATATTGATATTATTTCCTCGATTTAACGAATTACTTAATTGAATCATTATTGATTATATTATAATAAATAAATAATGCTGGACAATTCACACAGCATTATCTAACCCCCCATCCCTTGGGCGTAGCACCCCCCCCCCCCCCTAGAATATGCAGCTGATTAAACTTTATATTTTAATGAACCAAATCTAATAATCTATTTAAGCATAGTAAAAAATCGACGTCAAAACTCAAAATCAATGGACATTCATCATCAGCCTATACTAGTCCACAGCTGGACATACTCAATACTCAATATTTTTATTGCAAACATGTTGTACATGGGATCTTATAGATAAGGTGTTTCAAACATGCACCCTGCTGCTAGGGCACGGCAATATTTAGCTAGGTGGCTAATTCTTATAATCTAACGACATATTCTAATAACTCTAAACACAGAAATAAAAATCATTTAAAAATAGTGTTTAGGCATTATCTATCCTTATTAATAATGCAATCTAATTTATTAATTTACGTACCTACATATTAAATAAAATTGAAGTAAGTATAACAAAGGAATTACAAATCAAAAAACTCTTGTGAGGAATAAAAACTATTTTTGATTATGAATGTTTTCAAGAGAGACTTAAACTTATTTATTTTAGCTTCATTTCTTATTTCTGAAGGAATTTTATTATAAATTTTGATTGACATGGCGTAGGGTCCTGAGTGAAAGATTTGCATTTTGGAAAAAGGTATTATGTAACCTGTTGTTAGGTCTGAGATTTTGTGGTCTTGAATAAACTTTAAATTGGTCTAGATTTTTTTTAACTAATAAACTTATTTCTAATATATATATTCCTATAAGCGTTAATATGTTATATTTAATAAAGTACGGCCTGCAGCTTACCATCTCATCTAGGTGATAGATTATACGTAGACACCTCACACCCACAGTTCCGTGCGCGCACTCGCACCGGTCGGTCACGCTCGCGCTTACCGCACAGTAACGGCAAAAAACTGATTTTACGATGTCGAAATCAACGCTAACATCGCTTGAAAAGTTATTAATTAAATTCATAACGCCCATCGATCAAAAATTCGAGACTGTGATGAAAGAACTCAAGAAATTAGAAGAAAAAATCGATAAACTCGAAACGACAAAGCACCCATCATCCAAAGTTGAGGGTAGCGGCAGTCAAAGCTCACCGGCCACATCCACGAAACCGACGACTACGACGATGAACACGCACACAGCTGAGCGAGAGCAGTGTACCTTGCTGAGAAGCTTTACAGAGAATTTATCCGCGGAGAAAAAGATTATGACGGACAGTCCCACTGTCACAGCGCGAACATCGCAAACCGGTCAGCGGCTCTCGGCGACTCTCCCCACCTCAGCAGCGCGCGTCACCCTGCCGAGGCCGAAGCCCAACGCTCCGAGCGCTCCGGCCCGCAGTCAGCGGGCGCGCGCGCCGGTGGTCACTACGCTTAGCCAGCCCCTGGCGCTCGCGCCTCCGCCTACGCCGATGACTTCAGCGAATGACGACGTTACTGGCTTAAGCAGGACACCCGACCCGAGCGAGGGATGGAAAACGGTAAACCGTAGACCGAAGAGACCGCTGGTTCACCGCCGCAACGTAGTGAAGGGTAACGGTACGGTCGATAGCGAGCTTTTGACCGTAGAGCGTGTACGCAAATTACACGCCTGCTTCTTTAAACCTGAGACTACGCCAGAAATGCTACAAGCTTACATGAATAAGAAGAGCCGGAGCGACGACTACATTGTAGATAAACTAAAGCTATCGCATAATCATTATGCATCTTTCGGAATATGTGTACCCAGCAGCTTGTTCGAGGTCTTTATGGCTTCAGAGAACTGGCCCCCCGGTACAGAAGTGAGTGAGTGGTTTCGGCGCGACGCCGGCCGCGCGCCTGTCGCGTCCGGCGATACCAGTACGCGCCGCACCCCGCGCCGTCCGCGTCGCCGTTTCAACACCGTCGCCGCCACCGCCAACAACAACGGCGGCGAGCGACCCTCCGGCGCATAACACTCTCACTCTGTGCCATTTTAATATCCAGAGTCTTCGCAACAAAACCAGACAGATGGAAGTGCTGTTGACCAAGGAGTTATCATGCGATCTACTCGTAATTACTGAACACCACCTAAGGAATAGTGAAATAGAAGCAGTAACTCTGTATAATTACGACCTTATTTCGTACTACTGTAGGCCTAATATAGAACGGGGTGGGAGCTGCGTCTACGTCCGATCTGGCATTAAGGTGAGTAACAAACAAGAGTTCTGCGACTTGTCCGTGGAGCAGATTTTTGACGTCTGTGCGGTTTTCCTGCCAGATGAAAATATCCTCGTCGTGGGGATATACCACTCTAACCTGACGAGTCACGTAGAGTACTTAAAGCTTTTCGACAAGCTTCTAAATAAAATCAATACCGATAACTACAACGCAATAATAATGGGCGATATAAACATAAATTCACTAGCACAATCATCGCTAACCAAGCAGTTAACTGATGTACTACAAGTAAATGGTTTTACCCAGTTGATCGATTTTCCAACTCGGATCACAGGTGAGAGTAGCACCTTAATCGACCACGCATATGCAAACCTCCCGTACGAGCGGATAGTCGGCGTCAGCGGCGTGCGCCCGCATCTCAGCGACCACCACGCGCAACTGCTTACTATTGCGCGAAGAGTACCGCGCGCCCCAGTGCTCATCACGAGGCGAAGCTTTAGCACACTGAACCGGATTAATTTCGTTACAGCCCTAGAGGCGGTAGACTGGGCTAAAATAATAGCTGAAGCAGGGCACGACTGCAACCTGTTGACTGAGGCTATTTTAGCAGTTCTAGCGAGTAAAATTAATATCTGTTTTCCGTCAAAAAGAATTCCCGCAACATTAAATTCAAAACACTGGGTAGATTCAGATGTTCTTAATTTAAAATACCTTCTGTATGACACACTACATTTAAAATCAGTTTTCCCAAACAGCACTCATATAATAAATTTTGTGGACGAGCTATCGCTGAAGTATAACGCTATGCTTAAGCAAAAACGAACCCATTTCTACTCTAACCAAATACGCGAAAATCCTAACAAGTCCAAGTGTATGTGGAGGGTTGTTAATGCGGAGCTAGGGCGTAACAGGCGCGATAGGACCGATTTTACCGACCTCATCAGGGACTCTAGCGGGCAAGCGTTTAGCTCGAAGGAGGACCGAGTTTGTGACGGCGGCGAGTAGGTGCGGCGCCCCGGCGGCTGACATCTCGCGTGCAGTCGCAGTGCTGACGGCCGACTCCTTAGCCAGCGATATGTCACTCAGGCTTGAGCTATTTACTCCGACGGAAATTATAAGGATTATAAAATGCCATATAGCAGCTAAATCTAGCTACGACGTGTACGGCATTTCAGCTAAAATTGTAGGACTAGCTGCTAAATCCATAGCGTACATGCTAAGCCTTCTGTGCAACTGTTGCGTGCGGCAGGGAACTTACCCAGCAGGCCTAAAAAGGGTTAAGATCAGTCCCCTATACAAAGGCAAGGGTAAGAAAACCAACGCCACGTCATATCGCCCCATATCTATCGTTCCCGCGGTAAGCAAAATCCTCGAGGTCGGTATTAACCATAGGCTGCTGTCATACATGACACAGCGCGATATTATATCGAGTCGGCAGTACGCGTATAGGCCAGGACGCGCCACGACAGACCTGGTGCGAGAGGTGGTGTGGCGCGTGCTGAGAGCACGTGAAGAGGGACAGCGCGTAGCTCTACTCAGCTGCGACCTCTCGCGCGCTTTCGACACCGCCAACCACGCCCTGATCGTACATAAACTCCAGTTCCACGGAATCCGAGGTCCCGCACTATCTCTACTGACCTCATTTATGTCCGCGAGGACACAAGTGGTGGTCGGCGACGGAGGCCGCGTGAGGTCATCTGAACTGGAGAACGGAATGGGAGTACCGCAGGGGTCCTGTCTTTCTAACACCCTCTTCAGCTTGCTACTGAATGACTTACCTGGCAGCATTGGCGGTGCTGAAATATACATGTACGCCGACGACGTAGCCGCCGTAGTCACAGCACCCACCCTTCACGAGTTGGAGGATCGATTGAATGAGGTTATAAAAAACTTAGAGACGTGGTTTCGTGCAAATGGCCTTGCGCTGAATCGGGACAAAACCTGCTTGATGGGTTTTAGTCTCAAAGGGAGATGCCCCCCCCTAAAGGTCGTTGCCGGAAACGCGAGGCTGGAACAAGTCCTAACTACAAAACTGCTAGGCTTCCACTTGGACAGCTCCCTCGTGTGGGACACTCACATAGACAAGCTGTGTGCTAGGCTAGGTAGCGCCTGCTTTGCACTGCGGAGGTTGGCGAGCACGGCCTCGCCCGACGTGGTTAGGGCGTGTTATTACGCAACAGTCCATAGCACCTTGACTTACGGCGTGGAGCTGTGGGCGAGAGCCGCCGACCGCCAGCGGGCATTTGTAATGCAGAAACGAGCTGTGCGCGCTATAGCGGGTGTCCCGAGTGATACATCGTGCAGGGAACTGTTCAATAAATTCAATATTATGACTCTTCCATCTGAGTTCGTAGCCCTCTTCACGCACCTGCATTTGGGCTTGTTCCAGCGTCGCGGGGTGAACACGACCCGCGCGATGCGGAGCAACAGTTACTCGCACCGCCTGGTAACACCTGAACACAGACTTCAGAAATCTGTTCGATCGGTCTATGTCATGGGACCCTCTGTTTACAACCGATTGCCAGTGAAGATACGCGACGCACCTTCGACGCCTGTATTTAAACTTAGATTAAGAAAATACCTAACGGAATCGGTATTCTATGATGTGCAAGAATACCTTGAATTACCGCTTATATAATCTTGTATTTTTATATAAATTATTATTGAATAATTAATGTACCTATTATTAATTATTATTTCTTTTATGACATGTTACTAGGAGTAATGAATAAAATCTGTATTTCTGTATTTCCTCTATTGTAAATGAAAAGCTGATTTGCATCCGTACTGTTACCCCAAAGAATAATGCCATATTGAAGCCAAGAATGAGCATACGAATAATAGGCTGTGGTTGCTGTTTTACATAGGCCTCCCCTAATGGACATTGATCCGTCCTAATCTGAGTTTATGACATTATTATTTCCTTTATAAAATCTGAAAATCCATTCTCCATCTCGGTCCATTTTGACATACCTAAGGTTGTTTTTCTTCCGAGATGTTTGGAACAAAGGGGTTTGAAGATTTTTGTATGGAGGGTGGCCCTAAAATTTGTTCATTTTTCTAAATCGCCGCGCACAATGATAGTTATATATTTGGATAGAAGACACCAAAACAAATTAAAAATGTTCTCTAACATAATGCCCTAAAGCGTCAGGTTTCCGAGATATTCCCATGTAAAGAAAAATATATATTTATTTTCATCTGTGAATATCTCAGAAACCTGACACTTTAGGACGTTATACTCTGGAACATTTTTTATTTGTTTTGGTGTCTTCTATCCAAATATGTAACTTTCATCGTGCGCGGCGATATAATAAAACAAAGTGGTTGCCGGTGTTAGGGTAAAAATCTCCAAGACCCCTTTACATCTGTGGACACTGCGTTTTAATGGTAGGTATAATAAGTTACAGACATCAAGGTAGCCTATCGAAAAAAAACTAGTGCTGAAATTATTTAAACCTATCGAAGGAGGCTTCTTATGCTAAAACCAACCATGGCATGAAAGAGGTTTTATATACCTCAAACTCAGGTTCGTTACCTCCTTGGTTTCTATGCAAAATGAGGTTCTCACCAGTCTTAAAAAAATATGCTCGCGCTATTCGTTCTCGGTATAAACTAGAAATTAAAAAAATAATAATAATGCTGGACAATTCACACAGCATTATCTAGCCCCAAGGTAAGCAGAGCTTGTGTTATGGGTACTAGATAACTGATATAGATACGTAATATTATACATTACATAGATAGATATTTTTTATTATACATAGAAAACACCCAGACCAACGGAACAAATTTCTGCAGATCGTACACAAATTTGTTCCGAGGCGGGGATCGAACCCGCAACCTGTTGCGTCGCAGGCAGACTCTCGCCCGCTGCGCCACTGAGGTCGTCAGAGAGATTGGATTCGTTGGTTTATTATTTATGTTAAATAAAACTGTTATGTACTGTTTTATTTAAGTTTTTGTTGTTACTGTTGATTGTTAAGCTAGTTATTATTTTTTGACAAAACGTCAAACCATGTTGGTGCCAGAACATGTTTTTTTTTGTGGAATCAGCACTATCCCTGGCCCACGGCGAAGATCTTCACGTCCTATACAGTCTTATTTGCTGACTGAAGTCTTCATAGCCAGTCATCCAAGCATTATAAACAGAACTATTCACGGCACTTATTCGACGACCGTCAGGTAAGTAGGTACTTTTGTTTGACTTGGCATAGCTCATAAGCCATGAAAAAACATTTTAAAATAACTCTTTTTTTTTAGATTGTTTTTTTTTATGGCAATTAATACAATACATTGCATAGATAGATATTGTCATTATACATAGAAATAGCGAGAACACCCGGAAAAAATATTTGTAGATCGTACAAACATTTGATTGACCTGACGTAATTTTCCTAGTAGGCAACGTGAAAGAAAACTGATGAAAACAGTAAACGTAGATAAATTCATTAGAGCCATAGTGATTTTCATCTGTGAATATCTCAGAAACCTGACGCTTTAGGACATTATGTTATAGAACATTTTCTATTTATTTTATATAACTTTTATTGTGCGCGGCGACTTTGAAGAAAAAACAAAATGGCGGCAAATTTTAGGGCCAAAATCTTCAAACCCCAAATTTTTCTTTATAAAAATGCAAATCGAAAACCGCTCTTAAAATGGCAACTGGAATGAGTCACTCCCAGGAGTGCTATCTTGTTTAATTTCTTTCTTGTACCCAAGGAACATATTTTCCATGGTCGCGGCGAAAAGCTGGCGGCGGCATAAAGAAGAAGTTGAAGTTAAAAAAGAAAAATGATAACCTCACTTTTTGTAAACATTATTTAAAGCTAAACCTACCTACCTACCGTACCTGTTATAAACAAGTAAACAAAATAAAAATATGTTCATTTGGTTGTACTACAATTAGAGAAAATGTCGGCTAACAATTTGTTCTTGAAGCCGGGCTTCGTACGGGCACCACTGCAGAACGGCATTGGTCGCTTCGTGCCTCAGTTACAGAGGATAGTGCTGAAATTCTGTAAAAATAATGGCGCCAGTCGTGGAATGAGGTGAAAATATCCGTATTTCTTAGTCTAATCTAAGATTGTAGGACTCAACTAATTATACGTTAAAGGCAAGCATAACGCCCTATTGGGTTCCTATTACTTTATCATGTGATTTTTAAGACCTCACCAACCAACTGATAGGATTGCATAATAAGTTTGAATACTATTTAAAATAGATAATTTATCGAAGCTATTCACTCAATGGACTGCCTTCCCAGCTACAACACACTATTTTATTCCACATAGTGTAGCATTTATTTGTGAAAAATTTCAGGGACTTCATTGAACAAGATTTGGTAGATTTTGCTAAAAATAACCCTAGCACAGTTGTTTACTTGAAACCAAGACGTCACCGTGGACCAGTGGTAGTTGCAGAATACTGTAAGTATTACCACAAAGAAACGAATTCCCTACACAGTACACACATACAAACTGCCCTGCCCGACATACACAAAATATATATTTTGTGCCACGAACGTGCCACTCAAATCAGCTCAAGGCCATAGTCTCAGAGTTATTCGTACAGCATCAAACACCAACAGCTTATCACTTCCTGAGTAACCGAGTAGTGCATAATTGGAACGGGCTTCCTGAAGAAATCATATAAGCTCTCTCTGTGAAGAGCTTCAAAAACAGACCCGACCACTGGATACGAACGCACAAACTGACCACTATACGAGACAAACAATTTTGCGAGACACGGACGGGCGAACACCGCGCGGTGAAGGCGAGAAAGGGAGGCAAAAGCCGGCCCGCGCGCAATTTCACTGCTTTTTATTTATAAATTTGTTGTTGCTCTTAAATAATACTCTTACGCTAAAAAAAATAACCATTATCGTCCATAGTGTTTAGTTAAGTATTTTTTAGACGACGACGACATTTTATTAAAATATGTTAAATAACTAGCAAATGAAACTGGTTTTCCGTAGTAAAAATGAAAATTTAAAGGAAACTTTGCTATTTTTAAATGTTTTTAAACTTACGCGATCTGAACACATAATTATAAATACTATTTAACGGGTATTTATCGCGTTTATTTACCACCCGTTAAATAGTATTTATAATTATTTGCTAATTTTTTTCAATTGAGTCAAGTTGAGTCAATCGAAATTGTGTTTTCTTGCCTTAAAAATGATTTTCCGTACAGACAAAACCTGGGCTTTGGGGCCTACTTCACCTTAAGTCCAGTATTAGAAGGATATAAATTTTTTATATAATGATTATTTATTTTATTAAATTAGTTAATAAATTTCCAGTAAATGGCGAAAGAGTTTGGCTGCCTATGCATAACAAGACTCACAGTGAGATCACCAAATGGATAGAGAACCTAAGAACAGCACAGGGAGATGTGTCAGCGACTCGGCTCAGAAAATACCAACATACAGACTACCCATCTGTTCAGGGGCCATGGACACCTTACACCTTCAAGGTAATCTTCTAATCTTGCTATTGGATTCATCAACATCAACATAATAATATACAGAGGTCATTATGGATGTAAGCGGGTTAACTACGAACCTTATTTGTGTTAGAAGAACACCAACGTTTCATCCCTTAGGTACTTATTTATTGGTAAACAACATACATATCAAAAGTTTATAAATTTAGATACAAAGCGGTACCTACACAATCACAATATTTCTATAAATATGAATAATAATTCAACATTAAATTGCAATTAATTATAACATTGAATTAATTATTATAGTCAGCATTTTTTACATTTTCCGGTAGTGTATTGTAGACGGTGTACCTTACCTTAAGTTGGTTACCTTAACGAGGGATGTCTTCAGGGTGAGTGCGGTTCTAGACGCGCGCGTTCTCAAGTGTCTCGTTAAGGGATGAAATGTTGGTGTTCTTCCAACACAAATAAGGTTCGTAGTTAACCCGTTTACATCCATAATTAATTCGTCAAACTACTATAGTTTTTATGAAAAATGCAAGTGGCCAGTAACAAACTAATTTTGGCATCCGCCTGTAGCTTTGAATTTTGAATTAAAAAAAAAAGGATGGAAAGTGCTTACTTTCTCCCCGCTGCAGCAGGGGAGAAAGTAAATCCCATATATTTTTGCCGCCCGCATATTTGTTCGCTTGTATTTACGTACTTTCTTCCCTTTTTTCAAGTAAGAACTAATATACTTTCCGAATAGTTGTAGTATAAAGGTTATTTCTATCTATCCCACGGGGCTGTTCTCATATATCGAAAGAAAATATTTTTATTTACCTTAAAACTACACAACACAATTACTAAACAAAATAATCCTAGACTTAGTCTTAATAAAAAATACAAACAAATATGGCTCACACTCAGCATTGTGCTGGGTAGACGGTGTGTCTACCCAGCGCTGGTTTATCGGTATTTATGTAAAGCCTATGTTTTATTCCAGATCAAGCCTACATTTATGCAATGCAAAAATTCAGACCGATCTGTTAAAGTTTAAACATTTCCATAGAAATAACGCGTGCGAAGTCGCGGACAGAAACTAGTCCTAGATTTTTTTTATAAACAAATTTGTTACAAAACTATCTATATAAATATAAAAAATATACACATTTTTGATTAGACACACTGATTGAAGAAAATTGTAGAAGTTTGGGACAACTTTTAAACATTTCATTCGTCTTTTGTCCGTTTTCAAACTCGAATTTAAACCTTTTTTTGCCAATAATACGCTGATGGAAGTTCGGTCTTAAGTGATAGCCTGTTAGTTTTCTGTTATTGCTCTCACTCAGTTTTTGTGAAGTTTTCATTCAGGTTTACTTTTGTTGACATGAAATACCTAATCTACGATTCTGAACTTCTGAAGCCGAGTTTATATGAAACTGATATACGGTTTCAGAATCCTAGATTATCCTAGATACCTATGTGTAAATAAAACAAACATTTAATTTCTTTACAGAATCCTGAACTAAATACAGCGGAACTACCCAATGTCAAGTTTGGAGAGAACAACCGAATTACTACCTCGGCTACAGAGGAATTGAAATTTCTTTTTAAAAAGCAGACACTAGGAAACAAAACACAATGAAATATATTATTAAAGTAGAAATAATAATAAGTTTATTTAGTTGATAGTTTCTTCTACACTGATATTAAAAAGTGGAAAGATTTGGTTGTTTGAATTGAATAGGCTCCGAAACTACTGGACCGATTTGTTTTTTTTACCATTATAATCCTATTATCCCTGATGAACATAGACCAAAGAATAATAACCGTGCGAAGCCGGGGCGGAGCGCTAGTTGTAAATAAAGATCTGTTGATTTGATGGTGGTTTAAATTGAGATGTTGCCAAAAACAAAATAATTTTACGTGACACTATGTAAACACTAAAAGATGCCATGCTTTTTAGGGTTCCGTACCCAAAGGGTAAAAACGGGGCCCTATTACTAAGCGTAAGCCTCCGCTGTCTATCTGTCGTCCGCCGCCGCCTGCGGGCTGTATCTCATGACCCGTAAAAGACCGAAGGGGATCTCTTTTTCATTGCGTAAAAGTTGACAGTTGACATTTTCACAATATAATAATATTCTTGCTGATTATAGGTAACAAAATATTTTAAGAAAAATAAATAGGTATTAAAATTAAGGGGCTCCCATTCAATAAACATCATTTTAGGGTCCCGTATCTCAAAAGGAAACCCTTCTATGCTCACTTTGTTATCCGTCTGTCTGTCAACCCTCTTTTCTCAGAAACGCATGAAGTTACCGAGTTGAAATTCACATCTTAAAGGTAATCAGGGTTTTAGGGTTTCGAGATCGGTTTCGAAACCCTTATGGTCTCGCTCTGTCCGTCCCCGCTCTTTCTTGAATATCTCAGTAACTACTGCAGCTTGAAATATGAAATACCTACCTAACGATACATTTCGTGCGCCATTAATGATTTCAAGAAAAAAATAAAATAAAGAGAAGTCTGTCAAAATGACTTTTTTTCAAAAATGGTAATTTTGACAGACTTCTCTATATTCTTCCTGTAAAATAGAGATCTGATGATTTTTTTTCGAAAGTGGCCTTTTACCCTCATGCTCAGGCCTTCATGATTGGGGTATCAAATGAAAGGCATTGTTTTGTAAATTTTAAAACGGTTTTTGAAATTTCTATAGGTTTCATACTTTTCTAAATATTGCTATTCGAAAAAAGTCCAAACTATAGACAGGCTGATGAAGGCATTTAATTCAATTAAATATTTTAACTCAAAATTTTAATGGTTTTAAGTAAAAGTTTTGTAGTTAGCAGATCACACATAAGTACATAGATTCCTTTTAATCTTCGAAACCAAAAGAGTTGAGTGATCCCAAATAATTGGCAAATGTTCGAAACCCTCGACGCGCGAGTTACCTACACTTATTTTTGAAAACGATTATCACTTCGCCGCGATTTAGAAAAAAATTGCGTGTTAACCGATGTTGTTAAGGCTAAAATGTTCGGACCCCTTCGTTTAGTTTTGCCGACATTCGATTTGACACGAATGCTGTAGATACATCTTAGCATGTTAATAAATATTTAACGATTATGAATATTTGTTTAAGTAGTTTGTTTATTAGTTGAAAAATAACAATATTAGGTAGCTATGCTTACAAACTATTTTGACAATCAGTCTACTTCTAGCCTCATTCTGCAAAGATGTCTGAAGTAAGTCGCTTCCTTGTAATCGCGAAAATAACAAACTTTTAACTACTAACAAACTATTTTTACAAGCAGTCTTCTTCTGCAAAGATAATATTATTTATGTAGGTACCTATTCGAAAAATAACAAAATTATGCTTACAAACTATTTTCACAATCAGTCTAAATCTACCCTACTTTTGCAAAGATGTTTGTGAAGTAAGTCGTTTCTCTGTAATCGCGAATATTTATTTATTAAAAAAAAGACAACAAAATTAAGCTTACAAACTATTTTCACAAGCAGTCTACTTCTGCAAAGATATATCTGTGAAATGAGTCGAGTCTCTGTAATCACGAGTATTTATTTATTCGAAAAATAACAAAATTATGCTTACAAACTATTTTCACAATCAATCTAAATCTACCCTACTTTTGCAAAGATGTTTGTGAAGTAAGTCGCTTCTCTGTAATCGCGAATATTTATTTATAAAAAAAAAAGACAACAAAATTAAGCTTACAAACTATTTTCAGAAGCAGTCTACTTCTGCAAAAATATCTGTGAAGTGAGTCGAGTCTCTGTAATCGCGAGTATTTATATATTCGAAAAATAACAAAATTATGCTTACAAAATATTTTCACAATCAGTCTATTTCTAGTCTATTTCTGCAAAAATGTCTGTGAAGTAAGTCGCTTCTCTGTAATCGTGAATATTTATTTATTCGAAAAAAAAACAACAAAACTAAGCTTACAATCTATTTTCACAAGCAGTCTACTTCTGCAAAGAAATCTGTGAAGTGAGGCACGTACCTGTAATCATGAATATTTTTGTTTATTCGAAAAATAACAAAATTATGCTTACAAACTATTTTCACATGACACTTTGTATATGTACGTTTAGGTATCTATCTAAGTACATAGGCATTTAACAAACTATTTTCACAAGCGTGTAGGTACCCCTACCTACTTCTGCAAAGATATCTGTGAAGTGTTTCGCGTCACTTTAATCGCGAATATTTAACTGGTAGGTACTTATAGGAAAAATAACAAAAAAATTCTTACAAACTATTTTCACAAGGATTGCATTTTTGCAAAGGTTGAAGTGAGTCGCATCGCTGTAATCGAGAATAATATATTTATTTACCTAGGTAATAGAAAAATAAAATTATGCTTACAAACTATTTTCACAAGCAGCGTAGGTAGGTACTTCTGCAAAGTTATCTGTGAAGTGATCCGCGTCAATGTAATCCCGAATATTTAATTCTCAGAACAACGATCCTATGGAACTGCCGTAAGTTCAATTTGACACGGAAGCAATAATGGATTACCAGCCTCTTTCTCACAACAGTGGTTTTACGTTAGGAAAAAGCATACACACTCTTTTTATCAGGGCCCTCTTCCTGATTTTGATGTAATTTTGCTGTCACAGACGCCATTTTATTCTACGGTTTTGTTTACATGTGAGGAGATGTCATTGTTAGATTTTTATGTTTTCCCCGTGTTTTCGACTTATTTATTGAGCAAAACTGTGATATAAATTGAAAACCATATAGAAGAGGTACCATGAAGTGTTTTGTAGCAGGCTTTGGCCTATGCCAAAGCAAAAACAGGCCGAATCTAACCATAATCCGCCATGTTTATCAACCGATTTGTTTACTTAGGTATCCAGGAAAAGTACATGCTTAGGGCAGTTCCATAGGATCTTTTTTCTGAGATTTAATTAAGTACCTATTTAAAAAAATAAAAATTATGCTTATAAACTATTTTCACAAGCAGTGTAGGAATTTCTGCAAAGTTATCTGTGAAGTGATCCGCGTCAATGTAATCCGTAATCCCATTATTTGAAAAATAACAATGTAATGAGTTTAAGCCTATGGGCTTGCCTTTATTTAAATGCTTATTTTTGTGTTGTGAAGCAGGACATGTGAGCGCCAACCATTAAGATACAGATAATGTACTCAGAATATGCAGTTTACACTGCGAAGCTTAAAAATCTAAACAAAACTGCAACTAATCAACAAATCAAGCACATGTTTAAATTGGGGCTATGCCACACAAAATCCTGTAGATTCTGTGAGGAGGCGGACGAAACGCCTCTCCATCTGCTAGGAGAGTGTGGAGCACTGATGCAAAAACGTAGTACTTATCTGGGAAAGCACCTGCTCGACCCAGACGAGCTACGAGACTTCTCCCCGAAGGAAATCCTTCAGTTCCTAGCAGCTGCAAGGGTAAGTGGCGAACTCTAAACGCCGCAGCTTTAGGGCAGAACACATAAAGTAGCGATCACAATAGGCCCATCATGGCCGCAGTGACATGGCAGTGAAAGCCACCAAGAGCAAATAAAAAAAAACTAATCAATTAAAAAACCAAAATAACACGCTTATTCATTTAACATCAACTCAAATTACTTTGAAAACATATCGCAGAACATATAACGTTAATATTACAAGAAGGATTATTAGATATACAAACCAACATACGATGTTCAAGCAACAGAAAAGAACAACAGACAAAGCGCAGATGGCTAAAATTGCTGCAGCCCATTTACGCCAACATTTAGACCAATTTGACCCAAAAGACAGACAACGCTCGACGGCAGCGGTTTGGTTACCTGTTCTACGAGCTGATTGGTCACTAACATCTTCCCAACTACGATCTCTGATGTCAGCGTCATTATCACCTTCCGAACCGTGATCACCTTCATCACCACCTTCTTCCATGTCTCTTTCGCTGTTATTAACTTTATGGCCAACTAGACGTTCACCAACTTTGTATTTACCTAGGTCAAGAACAAATTTCGAGTCGCTTACTTCTTTACCTCTATTTACTCCACTTTCGCTTACGTCTATAAGTCTGACACGAGCTTCGCTTGGCCCATTTGGTACTGAGCCGTCACTAACGGTAGTAATTTTAACGCCAATTTCGAAGTCACCAACAACTTTTCCACCAATAACTCTGCTACCTTCCCCACCTTGACCGTGGCTGTCGCCTTGAGTGCGGTCACCACCTTGATCACCACCAAATATGCGATGAACTCCAAGACCCACGCCGCTATCTTGACTTTCGGCTATGACGGCAGCGTCTGGATAACCGCGATTACCAAAACCAATGCCATCCAAATCATCACGTTTTCCAGCATGTTTTGTTGTTAGAACAGGTGGAGCTTTAACTTTAATGTCTTGTCTGACACCGCGTTCGCCACCACCTTTGTTACCACTGACTTCGATAATAACACGTAGGCCACTAGCGACTTTGTCGCTTCCCTTTTTGGCTTCATCGTCAACAATACCAATATCTTCATATACATCGCCTATACCACTCATTTTATTAACCACGGTTATTTCGCCACTACGTTCGGTGCTACCAATTTTTTCACCATTTCCGCCAATGCCAAGTTTGCGACCTGCGCCATCACCTTCACCGCCCACTTTTTTGATGTCATCTTTGCTATCACCGCGACCAGACACGTCAGTACTACCAAATTCGGTAGCCATATCTTTTTGGCTGTCACTACCTTCGCTGACATGATATTCTGAACCAGAACCTTCGTCACCATCAATTGCGCTAACATTGTTGCCAATACTAACTTCGCTAATATCTTCGCTAGCACCGCTCCGCATAATTTTATCCGTAGTGTTCACAGAAAACTCAGACAGACCATGACTTTGCATCCAGCTATATTTATAGGCCCAGTAGACTGAGAAGACAATTAAGAAATAAATTAGAAAGCAAGGAAATGTCATGAAAAATTGTTGTAACGATTTGCACGTGCCCCCCTGGGATCGTGGTTTGGGTCTGGCGCAGGATCGGGGCGCGAAATTTCCTAATTCAGGGTCTTCTTCGTCGATTGCTCCGGGTCTTCTTCCCGTGGTTTGAGCGAGCGCTGAGGAATGTGGTTGCGTGTGTCTCTGCAATAAAGAGATAAAGTTATTAGCCGTGAACGTAGTGAAAAAATTCTATGTCTATGGCCGTGACAGTCGCGCCGTGCGTAAAGCTCTGCGCACCTTCTTCTTCTTGATGACGATGATTCATTGTTATTGGCAATAATCATAATACTACCATACTACCTAATATGGACTACCTATGTCTGATTAGAGAAACTTTTTATTTTTATTTATTTATAATCCTGGTTATGATAAACATGCAAATTTCCCAGTAAGTGTGGGATGATCGACAAATATTTCGATACATAGGTACCTACTTGTATTTATTAACCTAATTATTATTATTGTTAAATCATTTATTTCAGTTCAATCACAATCCATATTACATATACGTTACGTACACACACAAATTAATAAAATGTCACATGAAATCAAATAGAATTAAATTAAACTAAAAATAAGTTGGATTATCCGATGTGGCGCGGTGGGCGAAGGTCTGCCTGCGACGCAGAAGGTTGCGGGTTCGATTCCCGCCTCGGGACAAATGTGTGTACGATCTGATGCAGACATTTGTTCAGGGTGTTCTGGTCTTTTTCTATATAATAATAAAAAATATCTATCTATGTATTATATTATTATGTATATCAGTTATCTAGTACCCATAACACAAGCTCTGCTTAGCTTGGGGCTAGATAATGCTGTGTGAATTGTCCAGTATTTTTTTTTATTTATTATTTTATTCACAAGTGTGTTGAAAAACGTCACATGATACACGTGTGTATTGATGATAACCGTCCTCGGCTCTCTTATGTTATGACTCAATAGAGCCTCAGCAGTAATCACCGACATTACACACTAGTACCATAATGTACCTACTATGATCAGTTTCTGTATAGAGCCGATCGATGGGCCCAGCAGCAACATATCGTCAGCGAAACTTATGTTTAAGAAATACCTATCAGTTATCTAGTATCCATAACACAAGCTCTGCTTAGCTTGGGGCTAGATAATGCTATGTGAATTGTCAACTATTATTTATTAAAATTCAAATAGAGTCCTAATTAATATACATAATAAAATAAGCACAGAACACAACACACAAAACTTGATTTATGGGCTTGCGTTGCTATGCACTGTCTCGCTCCTATGAACGCGAAATCCTATGTCTGTCCTTTTAAACAAAAGTAGAGGTTGTGTAGGCCCCTTAAGGCGGTGGTATGCGTCAAACAAGCGCCGCCGCCACCTAATAAAATAAAATAAATAAATAATGCTGGACAATTCACACAGCATTATCTAGCCCCAAGCTAAGCAGAGCTTGTGTTATAGATAACTGATATACATAATATAATACAATACATAGATAGATATTTTTTATTATATATAGAAAACGACCAGAACACCCTGAACAAATGCCTGCAGATCGTACACACATTTGTGCCGAGGCGGGAATCGAACCCGCAACCTTCTGCGTCGCAGGCAGACCTTCGCCCATCGCGCCACATCGGTCGTCGATTATTACTGCGTTGATCAATGGAAATTTCAAAAATCAAACGTACAGTTTCCGATACCATATTATAAGCTTTTTTTAACGCAGCTGTAAAGTTTTATTCTAATAGGTTTAAGCAGAATAGCAAAGTTGCCCAATATCTTAACCTCAACAGCCTAAAATAGTCCACAGCTGGACGCAGGTTCCCTTATTTTTTATCTTTTGCCCAATATCTATTTTCCATATACAGGCTAAACTAAATAGAATTAGAGAGGCATTAAAAAAGGCTTATAATAGGTATCACAAACTGTACGATGAATTCTTGAAAGTTTCCTTGTTCAACGTAGTAAAAAATATAAAATAGGTGGTGGCGGCGACACTTTCACGTATACCACCGCCTTAAGACGAATAGTGAGGCAAATGACCTTGGACCTTTCCGCGCGCTTTTATGCAGCAAAGAGTGTTTGTTTTCGGTTCAGCATGCCATGTAGTGCCATAATCAACCAAATAATATGATCCTCTGCGGTTGGGCGAAGTGTAACTAGCCAGATTTGTATCACAGATTTTGTAGGCGAAAATACGTTTTTATGTTTGATTTTATTATTTTGACTACTTTTTGAATCTAATGGACCTCCAAGAGATAGGTATGAAGTATATGAATCACTATACTGAATTTGGTACTAATCGAATTTGAGACGCCGATAAAAAGTGGGTTCGAAGCCGCTACACATACACTATAACTAACACTATAACAACTACACTATAATTAACGGTAAGCATTTGGGACCGCCAAGGGACCCTTCAGGATGTGTGTTACAGGATATATAAATTTCAGAGCTCTACATTCAATATTTTCGTTGGAAAACGGGTTCGAAAACACCTAATTTTCTTGATTTTGGGTTACTATGCGCCTTAAGACTTAAGCTACTGATACACATGCTTGTATGTAGCACGAAAGCATGCTATTTTTAAGCAAATGCTATCAAGTAGCACGTGTGTATTAGGCCTTGCTTGAAAATAGCATGCTAGCTCGTAGTTTGCTAGTAAATCGACCAACTGTTGATTTACTAGCAGACTACCTGAGGAGCGGGGTAGTGGGGGCTGCGTTAAGTGTGACTGGTATGTTTGCTTCAATCATGCTAATACAACAGTATACTCAAAACTAGCATGCCAATACGTAGCATATGTAAACATTACGATAGCATACTCAATATTAGCATGCTTTCAAGCATGCTTAGTGGTGCGCTACTTTCTAGCATGTGTATCTGATCCTTTAAGGATGTTCTTACCCTTTGGCATAGGTTCCTTCTGGGAGCAGATACAGGTCTCCTGGTGCAAGCAACACCCCTCCGCGGTATTTGCTGTGGTATACACATAA
Organism: Eupithecia vulgata; assembly: GCA_946478455.1. Classification (NCBI taxonomy): domain Eukaryota; kingdom Metazoa; phylum Arthropoda; class Insecta; order Lepidoptera; family Geometridae; genus Eupithecia; species Eupithecia vulgata. The sequence goes on along the minus strand of OX297887.1, from coordinate 2,715,540 downwards.
TAATCAGGTAGATATATAGGTAGGTAAATACATAAGATCGGTGCAAGCGATCCTGTAAGGTGGGATGGAACCTGTAAGCTCACATAAAAACGTACTTTTCGATTCATTTGGAAACTACGTCCCCTATTTTAATGAAATTTTGCATACACAATCGGAAAAGAAATAGCTATGTTTGTATCTTTTCAGTTTTTCAAAATACATTATCATTAAGTGAGAGCGAAAATTCAAATTTATACATTTTCATGCGATTTTATAACTTTCGCTCTCATTTAATTATGATTTTGATTACCTATGTATTTTAAAAAACCGAAAGATACAAACCTAGCTATTTCTTTTCCAATTATGTATGCAAAATGTCATTAAAATCGGGGTCGTCGCTAAGGCGCTGCGCAAACGTAGACACTTTTGTGCCTTGTGTCGGATACAAGCTACCGATGAATATTGGAACTAATTTCCTTATCGCGCGTTGTGAAAGGGGGCTGGAGTGGGCTGGACGGAAAAAAATCTCACGAAAAGTTGTAACGACACTTTTTGCTATAATAAGCTATTGTAAGCTGTGCGGCGGCGTGCGCATGTTTTTCTGTCTGTCTCTCACTCTCTTATAGAAAGGAACTTCGTTCCATCCGGGTTTCCCTTGACATCTCTCAACTTTTTTGATTTGTAGGTACCTAATACCTATAAAACCAGTATGAAATTATCAACTCCCTGCGCATACGTGTGTCATGTTGCTCCCACTTAACACATAGGTACTCATCGACGATCAAAAAGTGTTCGGTGTCGGTAACTGTAAACCCTTATCCCTAAAACGGTTTAGTTTAAGTTTTTTTTTATGGAAGCTAGTGTTTTTGCCTGTCAAAGTAGGACTAGAACTCTGTCCTCACGGGATTCCCGTGGTTAAAAACTCTAATTAGGTACATATAATTCTAAATTTTTTATTTGTTTAAACTGCAGACTGTTGCAAACAATCTACAGGTGGCTCAACTGATCCATATATACCAGTCGCGCGCGTCCCCAAGACACTGGCTGCATTGCCCCGCTGTATAGCAATGGTGATGCGCTGTGCCAGATACTCACCAGCTCTCGGGTCACGTGTCGCTTCGACCAGACTCGACAGATCTTTCAGATAATTTATTTATTTGATTCTATTTGGCACCTATAAAGATTTATTCCATTATCTTGTAGGTACCTAATTTGAATATCTACCTGTAGATTGTTTACGGCTTCTAATCCGTGTGGTGCCGGCTTATTAGCCGTGTGGTGCCGGCTTAGAATGTGCACCACCCCAACTCTTGCCGTGAGTGTCGTCAGAGGCGACTAAGAGACATACACCGGGGGCCGGACAGCAGCGCCTCTTGCAGAATAGATCTACCACCGAACTGCGATCCCCAACCCGCATGACCAGCGTGGGGATTACGGGCATTACCCCCATGAGATAAAAAATCAGGCAGGGGGAGGCCTGCGTCCAGCAGTGGACTATTATAGGCTGTTGAGGTGAGGTGAGGGAGATTGTTTGCAACAGTCTGCAGGTAGCTCAATTGTTTAAATTGTAAATAGGTATGTAGTAGTTTTAATTTAATTCTATTATTTGATTATTATTTTCTTTTTTAATACCTACCTAAATATGTAATAAAAAAATACTAAAATAAAAAAGAAATCTGACTGAAGCAAATACCTAGGTACCTAAAAAGTCATGTTTCATGATTTTGGAAAACAAAAGATAGCGCAAGGAGTTTTAGAACGTTAGCGTCACTGATGTTACCTAGATAAAAATATATTTCAAGGTTTATAAACGCATTGTATTTAAATGCATTGATTTATAACTAATAACTGTAGCTAAATTGTGAAATAGATCTAGGTAGGTAGGTACTTACCGGGCTTCGAGCAGGAGTACCATATCTCTTTACAGGGGACATATCCCGGGGTCTGCAAGTCTTGCAAGCCTGCCGTTGTCCCCCATACATTTTTTTGCCGATATTTGTTTTTTTTTTAGAAAACACTGTTTTCATTAATTTTTACACTTTGATTATGTGCGAAGGTATGTACTTATTATTTTTTTAAATACCTATTGTAGGTAGTTATTATTCTTTAGTTTTTAGCTTTCATCGTAAAGCAGCAAAGGAAAATAATTAATTTCTTCCCGCCTTTTTTCCATGCAGATTATTAGCATCTCCTAATCCATTGTCAAATTAAAAAACTTCAAAAATTATTTATTTGTTTACTCATCGAGAAAAAACCGTTCAGATCAAAGAGAATAAAAACACAGATCGTAGTGCTTATAAAACCTACTTTAGTCTCAGAGAAAGTGTTTATGTAGGCGCTTGATGATAAGGTCCCATTTCCACTCATCCAATATCTTTGTCCAATGTTTGATCAAACTTGGATGGATGCCCATTCCACTCAAATATCTTTGTCCAAGATTCCTAAGTAGTTTCAGTACCTAGTTGAATTCAAATAAAATCACATCAATCAAACTAATAATGTAAATGCGAAAGTTTGAATTGGAAGATGGATGATTGTTACTTCAACGCCCCAAAATTTCTCAACAGATTGGACTGAAATATTACGAATCCAGGTCTCTTGACCTGGAATAAAACATACGTATGCGACTTTTTAATTTATAATATTTCAATTTCCATTGGAACTAAAAAACCATAGAACGTTTTCATAGAAACAACGCGTACGAAGCCGCGGGCAGAAACTACAAATCTTTGATCAAATATGGTGTTGATAGTAATTTGGATGAAGTCATCAAACATACTTTACCTACAATGGACAAAGATCTTGGATGAGTGGAATGGGTAGGTACTAGGTACCTTACTATTTCGGAAAGGCCCAATGTAAAAAAAAACTACTAGTTCTTATACCTTTGGTCGGGCTAAAGTCAGATCCAAGGAGGTTACGAAACCTTTGGAAAAACATTGAACCTTATTTGAACGTCTTAGTGCAAGCAGAACGAACAAAGAGAACCTTCTTTCTTACCCATCCAAAGAAGGTTCTCTTTGTTCGTTCTGCCTATGTCGCCAACCACTACAGAGAAAACAAGCAAAGAGGTTTGGTTCATGGTCCAAGATGAAGAGGTTTGACCTTCAATGAAGATGGTTTGTATTATCGTGGTTTGTTGGTAAATCTATTGACGAAGGTAGGTGTGCGGGTACTAAGTTTTGTTAATACCTAGGTATAGCTCGCTACATACTTACCTACTAGAGGTGATTTCAATGAACTAGGTGCCACAAAATTGGTGCCGCTGTACTGTTAAGGTACCTAGTACCTACACCCTAATTCCATTTCACTCATAGGTAGGTATAGGCAGGCACACATAACGACAAAGTCCTGCAACAGTTACAAAGTAGGTAACTGTAGTGTACTGTACCTACTGTAGTTTATTTGAAGGTCCCTGTTCCGAAAGGGAATCCTTTGGAGCAACGACAATGGATGTAGGCAGGCGAAATGGACAAGAAACAAGGCGACACGAAATGGGTAGCAGGACCTTAAAGGCAAAAATGTAGGTAATTTTTTTTTGTTTTTTTTTTTTAATTCTCTGTTTCAGGAACCGGTGTCCTCCAAAACGCACAGGCCTAAGCGCTTCAGTGGGGCGGTCTACGCTTGGGAATTCGTTACAATATTATTAAATAGATAATAATTTTATAAATCCCACTTAAATTACAAGTAGTCAATGAATGAATGGATGACTACTGAACGGATCGGTCTGAATTGACCGAATGATTTCATAAATGTAGCTCGAAGCCTGGAATCAAACATAGGCTACTTTCTACTCCCATAAAACTGATAGAACAGATCCCATAAGTTAGAAATAACCTTTATAAGTTTTCGTAGAAAGAACGCGAACGAAATCGCTGGCAGAAACAAATGCAACAATAAAACCAATCATCAATTTAATACTTTATTTATTTATTATACTTATAAGTAGGAATACAAATTATTCATTACATTCAAATCAATCCTAAGTAATCTAAAACATAAAATGTCAGAACAACAAGTAAGATAATTGGAAAAATGATCATACCCAAAATGTTTGCGCAGCAGAAAAGCACAGCAAACAACCCAGAAACAGATAAAATTCCTGCAATCCACTTATGCCAACACTTTGGCCAATTTGTACCAAAATCTGAACAGATATACTCCATACGCTTTTGCATTTTAATTGTCGTTGTGGCCTTTGTGACCTTTTTCTTCGTGACCCTACTTTTATTATATATTTTATTATATAAATTACTGCTAGGATCCCCCTTGCCACCAGGATCCCCTTTACTTCCAGGAGCTCCCTTGCCACTAGGATTTCCTTTACCACCAGGATCATTTCCGCCGCCACCTTTACCACCAGGATAATACCAACCGCCACCTTTACCACCAGGATCATAACCGCCGCCACCTTTACCACCAGGATAATACCAACCGCCACCTTTACCATCAGGATAAAACCAACCGCCACCTTTACCAACAGGATCATAACCGCCGCCGCCTTTACCACCAGGATAATACCAACCGCCACCTTTACCATCAGGATAAAACCAACCGCCACCTTTACCACCAGGATAATAACCGCTGCCACCTTTACCATCAGGATAAAACCAACCGCCACCTTTACCACCAAGATAAAACCAACCGCCACCTTTACCACCAGGAACATAACCGCCGCCACCTTTACCACCAGGAACATAACCGCCGCCACCTTTACCACCAGGAACATAACCGCCGGCACCTTTACCACCAGGATAAAACCAACCGCCACCTTTACCACCAGGAACATAACCGCCGCCACCTTTACCACCAGGATAATATCCACTGCCACCTGTACCACCGGGATCATAACCGCCACCACCTTTATCGGTCCAGAACTTTGTACGTGTGTGTGTAGTTGACTTGGTCGTTTTAGGTGTAGGAACTCCTGTAAGGTCCTCAAATGAATAGTACTTGTAGAGCCAGTACAAGAAGAAAAGCGCTAAGAATGTTAGCATAAAATGCGCAAATGAAAGATGTGGAAGGTAACGAGGATTACGGACTCTTATTTTGAACCAGCCAGGCCAGCGGCGGATGCGGCGGCCGTATTGTAGTCGATCAGGTGTCGCGCCGCTGACGTAGCGTCGTAGTCGCGAAACACTAGCGTATTCTGGTTCTTCGCTGATAATAGGGCTTCTTTGTGTTTTCTGAAATAGGTAACTATAAATTATTTTTGTTTGCAATGCATTTTTGATTTATACTTACTTATAAAAAAAGTCATGTGCGAGGACTCGCGCAAAGAGGGTTCTGTAAACTTAAGAGTTTGTTGTGTTCTTAAGAGTTTGTCCATCTCTTATTGTGTTTGCTTGTAGTAGATAGATACTATAGGTACAATTCAATGTTATGTACGAACTTACGAACGTATTTTGTAAAATGTATTTTGAACAAGGTTAGAGTTGATTATCTACTTGTTTATGAAATACTTTTACCAATTGTATAAAATCTACGCAGGTATAGGTAGCATAATAATTATTATTAGTAAAATCATCTAGGTATCTACAAAGTATGTAAAATATCCTTAATTTTGTATTCTACCTTGTGTGTGTATGTCTGTCTGTGCTGTTCTTGTTTTTGAAAAAAAATAAAAAATATGTATAATTTCAAACAATAAAAAAGTCTATAAATATTCGAGTTTGAGTTGTAAACATACATTACTTAAAACAAAATAAAATAAGCACTCCGGTAGAATAAATGGATGATGAATCGAGGATGATCAGTCAAGGGTATAGCTTCCTTCAGTGATCACCCTCCGCACCAGACACTTCCAGAGGGGAGATGTTAGGCACTCAGCCACAGTTTTTAGAATGATGTTGTGACTGACCCGCACCCACCATTTTTGCCAAATAGAAAGTAGTGCCTTACAAATTTTGGTCACTAGCAAGATATAAAAATCTTTAATTTTATCCTACAAATTTCCGGTTTTCGGATTTTTCCCTTTACTTGTGCTATAAGACCTTGCTTCTCGCCAAATTTCATGATTCTAGGTCAACGGGAACTACCCTATAGGTTTTGTGTGACAACAGTGTTCCTATAAGGGATTCTTTTTTCCTATTCAGGTACAGAACCCTAAAAATTGGACAGAAGTTGACCTACCCGGGATACAATCCCGAGGCCTTTCAGTTTAGTACAGTAGTTTTTACGCACCTTGTATTTAAGAAGCGAGTTTTTTTCTGATTTTATATTTAAGATAGATAGATAGAAAATACTATTACCTATTGCACACTTAGGATAAAAACAATTTACGAATGAAACACATATACAATAAGTGACAATTGGCGGTCTTATCGCTCAAGAGCGATCTCTGCCAGACAACCTAGATAGATAGACCATACTTTATTGCACACTTATGTTGGAAATAATATACCTACAAAGGAATACGGTATTTTCGAATAAGCGATACGAGGATTTGTTTGTTTGAATTGAATAGGTCCGAATTTAAAAATTCTTTTACCATTAGAATCCTACTTTACCCTGATGTACGTAGGCTATACAGTCAGGCTATACAGTGCGAAGCCGGGGCGGAGCGCTAGTAGTTTATAATACATAACATGCTTAGGCATTTCAAGTTCATAACATAAGTAACGTGTTGGTTTTAAAATATCTATGTATATAATCACGAGCTATCTTGATAAAACGCGTGCATAGGTACTACATTAATCGAAATATTTTTTTAGCAACTATTTTGACAACAAAATTTCCTAAAATTATTAGGAAATAACATAATATAGTGTAAGTAAGATAAGTAGTTCACGACATTAACGGGTTTAAAAAGTACTGTTTTTGAGCCAATCTGCGCATGGAAAGGTTTATACCCTCCTAGAAACGTCTTTTTATGACCATTTATTTTAAGTTTTTTATTGAGTAGGTACTTAGGTAGACCGAGATAATGTATTAATTTTAAGTTTTATAAAACTTACTAGTGGTTTAGTTTTCGCTTCTTCCACTAGTGGTCAAAAAACTGAAGCGAATAAAATCAATAACATCTTATTTGATGACTACTTATTTATACCTACAGCTTTTTATGTAAGTACCTACCTATACTAATATAATAATAATGCTGGACAATTCACACAGCATTATCTAGCCCCAAGCTAAGCAGAGCTTGTGTTATGGGTACTAGATAACTGATATACATAATACAATACAATACATAAATAGATATTTTTATTATACATAGAAAACGACCAGAACACCCTGAACAAATGTCTGCAGATCGTACACACATTTGTCCCGAGGCGGGAATCGAACCCGCAACCTTCTGCGGCGCAGGCAGACCTTCGCCCACCGCGCCACAGAGGTCGTCAAACCTACTGACTTTTGACGTGTCTAAAGTGCTTATTTTGTGAGCCTAAAAAAATAAAGTTATTGAGTTTTGAGTTTGTACCTTTTGTACATTTATGAACGAGATTTAGGTAGGTACCTATTTACCTTTTTATAGGTAGGTAAGTAAATAAATAATGCTGGACAATTCACACAGCATTATCAGCCCCCAAGCTAAGCAGAGTTTGTGTTATGGGTATGTATGCACTAGATAACTGATATACATAATACAATATATTACATAGATACATACTTTTTATTAGGTATACATCATCGAGTTAGAATACTAGTATACATAGAAAACGACCAGAACACCCGGAACAAATACCTGCAGATCGTACAAATATTTGTCCCGAGGCGGGAATCGAACCCGCAACCTCCTGCGTCGCAGGCGGACCTTCGCCCACCGCGCCACAGAGGTCGTCAACTAGGTACTAGGTAGGTACTATAACTGTGTAGAACAGGGTTAATAAACCTTCTACGTGATATGATAATGATAACCGACCTACGTCATAAAGTAAATAGGATGCTGAGGAACTTATATTTTACCTGGACAGCACCAGCCTCTCGCCGCTTGCTAACGCAAGTCGCCGCTGTTTCGAGAGGACATTCGTCAGCGCAAATTTTCGGTCTCTTTTCAAAGCAGGTCGGTACGCAGGATTTCTGTCTTTTTTCAAAGCTTGTCTCCAGTCTCTTGTCAGCGCAGGATTTCTGTCTTTTTTCAAAGCTTGTCTCCATTCTCTTGTCAGCGCAGGTTCTCGGTCTCTTGAGAGCGCAAGTCTCTTGTGGCGTGTCAGCGTGAGTCTCCCGACACATTTCAGCGCAAGTCTCCCGCTTCCGAGACATTTCTGCTTATATGGAACAGTTTTCATCCTGGCCACTGAGTAGGTGTGAAGACGGTCATGTATTTAGGTAGGTACTAATAAACCAACAAAAGCAGTGGGTTTTTTCTTTTACTCTTATTATGAAACTCTTAGCAGTATTGACAAAAAATGTTTAACTTTTTACTTAATTAAATGTAAAGTTTACGGTTCCCGCTTTTTTTCTTTTTTTGGCTCTCATTTGATAACCATAGACACAACATTTTTCTTCCATCAAATTCATTTGTAGCTATATTTACTGGAAGGAAAACGATATAATAGTCTACATACTTTAAAGTATGTACGTTATGTCATAGGTTTCCTATACATTGTATAAAACATTTACTATAATAACTCTGTTGTAAGCGCGTGTCACAGCGGAGCTGCTGCTTGCATACATTGGGAGACGCATAAAACCAGCGCGCATTAGCGATATATTATGTACCTATCGCTTCTGGGTACATGCTGTGTGAGATGCCCCCTTTTTTGTCACTTATTTTTCTTTTTCATATTTTTTTTTAATTTGTGTTATTGCGACAAAAATAAAACCTTTTTAGTTTTCCTGATTTAAAGTAGGTACTAGGTAGTGAAATAATTCTATGTGTATGGATTTAAATGTTTTTTTCATTCTACTAAGATCGAAATGATGATGGTATCACAAGGGGATCTCTTTTTTCACTGTTTCACACTTGACAGCGGGTTAAATTGTCTAAGTTTCACACACTGTGTGTGACGCTCGCTCGAGCATAAGGGGATCTCTTTTTTCATTGCGCTCGAGCTCTCGTTCGGTCAAAACTACTGGCTTTATTGTCTTTGGAAGAGACGTCTCGACGAGTGTAAGTAAAAGAATTGCTAGCAGATATCGTGTATCCAAGCCTTGGATGCACGGTATCTGCCTTGGTTGGATTCCAAGGCACAGATCCAAGGATTTCTACGTGAGGGATTATGTTTGAAACTGGCCAAACGAAAGTACCTACAGAATGCCTACAGAATAATAGCAATAGAATATATTTTATAATAACTACCGAATCTACCTAAACAGAATTTGCATTCCGGGTGTCCTACAGCCAATAATGCTTGATATCACGGAGCTACCTACATATTTTACCGATCATTACACATAATAATAATATTGTATGGGGTACAACGGAGCGAAGCCGGGGCGGACCGCTAGTAATATATATGTACTAAATGGGACAAAAAACTACAAAAATCGTTTTATGACAATGGTAGCGATTCTGTTGGCATAAAACCTAAACTAAACTAGCCTAAAATTGTTGACGTCTCTTTTTTTTCGATCGAACTAAAGGGGACAGCTACATTTTTACGCTAGTTTAGTTTAGGTTTTGTGCCAACAGAAACACTACCAATGAGTGGTCAAAAGAACCAAAAAGAGACCAATGAGATTCTTTTATAATTTTACTAGCTGCGCCTCGCGATTTCAGCTATGAGCTTCTATCTATCCTATGAATAAAAGTAGATACACATTTTTACTGTGATTTTAAACCACTCTTTATTCTTATTTTTAACATAATTCACATTTACATAAGAGAGATCTTAAAATATGATTAAGTTGGTTTACATGGAGCACTCACATGGTTGATTCAGAGTAGGTATTCGTGAATACTAATAAATAAATATAATGCTGGATAATTCACACAGCATTATCTAGCCCCAAGCTTAGCAGAGCTTGTTATATGGGTGCTAGATAACTGTTATAAACTCTCGTCTCCGCTCAGCTTCAATGGAGACTACCGAGCGGAGATATATCATATTATATGCGGAGAAACAAAGAAAGATCGAAGCGGAGATGTGAGCTGTGCCTCGCAGACTGGTGACGTTACGCAGCGGAGACGAGAGGAGATGAGCGGAGATGTAAGCTGTGCCTCGCAGGCTGGCGACGTCGCGCAGCGGAGACGAGAGGAGATGAGCGGAGATGTAAGCTGTGCCTCGCAGGCTGGCGACTTCACGCAGCGGAGACGAGAAGAGATGAGCGAAGATGTGAGCTGTGCTTCACAGGCTGGCGACGTCGCGCAGCGGAGACGAGAGGAGATGAGCGGAGATGTAAGCTGTGCCTCGCAGGCTGGCGACGTCGCGCAGCGCTGACGAGAAGAGATGATCGGGACAGTGAGCTGCGCCTCGCTAGTGCATTTTAACAAACATCCGTCTGATAAATAATTTTCTTTCTTTCAAAAAATATTCCAAATCTATAAGCACAGGCAATATCTAAAAGCTTCATAACAATACGGTGAACGGTGACGTCACGTTTAGATGCGATTGAGTCTTAAATTACTTTTCAATGATTAAATTTCACAATTTAAACATCAAAAATACAAAAATAAATATGCAGATATATATACATCATCATTATAGAACACAAATAAAACAATCAGCTTTTTTGAAGACACATTCTACCCTATTTAGAAAAATAAGTCTTGTGTAGGTATTTATGATAGGTAGTCCATAACCCACGGTGACATATCAGCCGTGTATTTGATAGGAGGTACGTCGTAAGCGAGAATCAGCCTGTTTTCTCCTTCTAGAGGAAAATAATCCTGGTGGATCTGCGAAAGGAAAAGGAAAAATTTATAACAATTGTCTAGTTTAAAAAAGTATTTAGTTAAGTATTATTTAGACGACATTAAAATTTCATTAAAATATGTTATGGTGGGACGCCTCAATTTTTTTGTGAAAAGGACAGACATAGGATTTCGCGTTCATAGGAGCGAGACAGGGCATAGCAACGCAAGCCCAAAAATCAAGTTTTAGCTTATTATCTATTAATTAAGACTTTATTATGTCCAGCAGTGGACTGGTCTGATGATGATGATGAAGACTTTATTATAAAAATACGAAACATATAAAATGTTATTTAAACTTAGTTCTATTACCATGCTTATTTTCAAGATCTTTAATTCTGTATTTATTGAGAAATTAAGGTTTTAGTAAACATTTAGAGGTAACTGTGCGATTTTTTTCGATCGAGAATTTTTTTTGGAATCGTGTTTTCGAAACATGATCGATAGAGTAAGTCCTGAACTTTACCATGTATGAATTTCAAAGTTATGGTATATTTCGTCGTTTGGACGATATTTAGGTCTGATGAAGTTGATTTGAGTAGTAAAAGTCCATAAATAAACCTTTTCTCTTTATAATATTATAGTATATAATAGAATAAAAAGCTTGCTATAGACCCGGGCCTATTAATGATAATTGACACTTCTTGTAACGTTGCAAACTTTACTTCTAAAAAATCCTACATTCAAACGAGACCCATCAAAATTTTCCTGAACAATTAATCTATGCTGATCGTACATATTTGTCCCGAGGCGGGTATCGAACCCGCAACCTCCTGCGTCGCAGGTAGACCTTCGCCCACCGCGGCTTAGATATTTGAAATAAAAGTAGTCGTTAGATTGACGATACAAGACAGCGTGAGGTTTCCTTAGAGCTTATCGTATCTTCTTGCCGGACCGCGAGTGCGCGCGCCTATCCCGATATTATTATTATTTAATAAGCGGTGGGCGAAGGTCTACCTGCGACGCAGGAGGTTGCGGGTTCGATACCCGCCTCGGGACAAATATGTACGATCAGCAGACATTAATTATTTAAGAAAATGTTGATAGGTCGCGTTTGGATGGGGTGTCAAGTGCGGGTCGGTTAAAGGGGGTCGAAATGTGGTTTCAACGGATCACTTACCACAAACTGCGGTAGCAGCAGTACCCCTGCCTCGTAGCTCATGATCCGCAGGGCTCCGTTGCCTTTGTTGAAAGAGCCCCAGGCTGCCTTTAATGAAAACAATAATAGAATATATTAATTTGCAGTCAAACAAAATAAACAAAACTAGGTAAATTTTTCGTTTTTTTTGAAATACTTATGTAAAAAAATATAAAACCTACAGAAATTTCAAAAACTGTTTTGAAATGGTAAAACGATACCTTTCATTTGATACCAAATTTGACCACATAAGTCTCTTTTGAAATTTCAACATCACAATTTGTACTGAAAATATTCATTTTCATTTTCGATTTTATTTTTATATTTATTTCTTTAAATCAGTAATGGCGCACAAAATGTATCATTATTTCAAATTTCAAGTTAATAGCTGCAGTAGTTACTGAGATATTCAAGAAAGAGCGGGGACGGACAGAGCGAGACCATAAGCGGGTTCCACCTCAAAACCAGCGTAGCATTGGGCTTAGCCGAATGCTACACATGCTGAGGTGGGGACCCTTTTTAACCCATTTACATGTTTTTTTGTTAAGGTGAAGTAGGTCCCAAAACTCAGGTTTTGCCTAGACGGAAAACCAGTTTTAAGGCAAGAAAACATAATTTTTTAAAATCTTTTTTGATGAGCATCGATAGTTTAGGATTTTTGTTAGTAAGTTATGGGAGCCGAAACACGATTGACTCAACTTGACTCGATAGAAAAAAATCGCAAAGTTTCCTCTAAATTTTGCCATTTTACTACGGAAAACCAGTTTCATTTGCTAGTTACTTAACATATTTGAATGAAATATTGTCTAAAAAATACTTAACTAAAAACTTTAGAGGATTATGGTTTTAGTTTTTTGCAAAAGAGTATTATTTTAGAGCAATAACAAATTTATAAATAAAAAGCAGTGAAATTGCGCGCGGGCCTGCTCTTGCGTCCCTTTCTCGCTTTCACTGCGCGGTGTTCGCTCGTCCTTGTCTCAAAAATACGAACGTACTTCGCCTTAAGTTGTATTTATTTTTTCTTTGTATACCTAGTTTTAACTGTAGTTATTAGTACCTAGTACCTATGTAGGTCTTTTTTATTAAGTATGTATCTTTGGGAAAAAAATAAATATTTCTCTCTCTCTCTCTCTCTCATAGAGACCGATCTCGAAACCCTAAAAACCAGGCAAATTTTTTATAAACACAAATTTTTGATCTACATAAATTTCCTGTTTTGCTGTATTATTTGTTTATATTACAATGAATGTGTTACTTACATGTAGTAAATTGCATGCAAAATATTGTTTCTTGATTTTAGCTTGATTTTTACCGAACTTAAGAAGTGAAGGACTGAAAATATATAAAGCACTTACCTTGCTGCAGTTAGCTGACGTCAGCAGATAGTAGGACGCCATTTTGTTGTCAGCTGACACTCTAGTGTACGACTTTATGTGTGGCATTGCTCTGTTACGTTGTGATGAGGTGGCTTTCCATTGGCTGGAAATTAATATTAATACATAATTATTTATTAATCTGTAAGACATCTTTATTAGAAAAGAAAATTACAATTATTAATATAATAAATTAAAACTAGTATTTACAATAGAAGCAATTGAGCTAACTGCAGACTGTTGCAAACAATCTACAGGTAGCTCAACTGATCCATATCAATACCAGTCGCGCGCGTGCCCAAGACGCTGGCTGCATTGCCCCGCTGTATGGCAATGCTGATGGGCTGTGCCAATCTGTTGGATGTATTCGTCATAAAAGTTATCCTTCAGAGAAACTCCGAGCGTAGCTCTCTCCATAGACTGCAGGCAGATGCTGGTCATTTTGGATGAGTCAAGCTGAAGACAGCGAGCTATGTTAAGGATTTGTTATAGTGCTTACCCGCACTCTGGGCATCACTATAACAAAAATCCTTAGAATTTAGCAACGGCAACACCTCTCGTCAAACGAACTAAATGTAACTTTAGTCTTTGAACATTGGAAACTTTAATGTTTTCTCTGTAGGTGGAGCCACCGGCGCTACAGTCCGTAAGAGATCCCAAAGATTTTCGACGAAAACCGACAGAGACTTCGTGGCTTAGTTGGTTAGAGCACACCCGTACTAAGGGTGGGGCGCGGGTTCGAGTCCCGCCGAAATAGAAAATTTTTGGGAACTTATTTTATTTCTTAGCGAGCTATGTTGCTAATTAGGGGAGGCCTAAGTCCAGCAATTGGTTCCAGCTTCCAGCTATGCTCGGAGTGTCTTGAAGGATAGGATTCGCAACGAATACATCCGACAGAGAACCAAGGTTATCGACATAGCTCAAAGGATTAGCAAGCTGAAGTGGCAGTGGGCTGGCCATATCTCGAGAAGAACCGACAACCGCTGGGGTATGAATGTATGTATAAATGTTATAAAATCAACGTGGAAAATAATAAATAGTGAGACTGGAAAAGTCAGTACCTACGATAATAATTATAATTTAAAGATTAATGACTGCTCAGTCACAAACGATGTTGATGTAGCCCAAGCATTTGAAAAATTTTTCACTGACATTCCAATCTCTACTACAAAGTGTCTAAACTCTTCTCTAGTAGTCGCCGAGTCATTACTCATAGAAAATGTACCTAAATGCGATAATAAATTTTATTTCAACCATGTCAGTGAAATAGATGTTAAAAAAGCGTTTAAGCTTTTAAATGTAAAGAAAACTGCAGATCTCTGGGGCATTTCCGTTACAATTATTAAACCTTTAATTGATACCATAGCACCAGATCTTGCTTTTATATTTAATGAATCCATTAATAGTGGCGTATTTCCTGATCTAATGAAATGTAGTAAAATTATACCACTGTATAAATCGGGTAGTAGATCTGACCCCACTAACTTTAGACCGATATCAGTACTGCCTACTTTCAGCAAAGTTTTTGAAAAACTGATTTTAAATCAATTACTTAGGCATTTTAATAGCAATGACCTGCTGCATTGTAAGCAATTTGGGTTCACTCGCGGCAGGTCAACTACTGATGCCGGTGTAGAGTTAGTATCGCATATATTTGATGCTTGGGAGAAGTCGCAAGATGCTTTAGGCGTTTTTTGCGACTTGTCAAAAGCATTTGATTGCGTACACCATAAAACATTAATCAGGAAACTACATCACTATGGAATAGTGGACACCTCTTTGGATCTTTTGGCATCTTACTTGAGTGATAGGATACAAAGAGTGGACATCAATGGGAAACGGTCTTCGGGGTCTGTAGTTACAATGGGTGTTCCGCAGGGTTCTATCCTCGGTCCTTTCCTATTTTTAGTTTATATCAACGACTTGCCTCATCTTGTAAAGAATAATCACGAGATTGTACTGTTTGCTGATGATACTTCCTTAATTTTTAAAATGAAGCGACAAAACACAAACTTCGACGATGTGAATAATGCAATCTCAAAAGTAGTCCATTGGTTTAGTGTCAATAATCTTTTGCTAAACGAAACCAAAACAAAATGTATTAGATTCATTCTACCTAATGTTAAACAAGTTAAGGCTGACGTAAACGTAAAAGAAGAAACGTTAGAAATTGTACAAAGTACCGTATTCTTAGGAATCACCTTAGATAATAAACTTCAATGGGGCCCACACATAGATAAGCTATCGAAGAGACTTAGTTCTGCAGCGTATGCAGTCAAAAAAATCCGTCATCTTACAGACGTGGATACATCCAGACTTGTTTATTTCAGCTACTTCCACAGTATTATGTCTTATGGTATACTGCTGTGGGGGAACGCTGCAGATATTAACACCGTATTTGTGCTGCAGAAGAGGGCTGTTCGTGCAATCTATAATATGGGTCCCAGAGAATCCCTGCGTGATAAATTTAAAGAAATTAACATAATGACAGTTCCCTGTCAATATATTTATGAAAACTTGTTGTACACTCATAAAAATATCAAAACCTTTCCTAAAAATAGCGATATACATAATATAAATACTAGAAATAAACATAAACTTGCTGTGCCCACAACTAGGCTTCACAAAATTAATGTATCTTTTAAAGGGCAATGTATACGCTTCTACAACAAAATTCCTAGTGAGTTGCAAAATCTATCAATAAATAAATTCAAACAAATTGTTAAAACCTTTCTGTGCAAAAGGGCTTACTACAAAATATCAGATTATCTAGAAGATAAAAAAGCTTGGGACGGGTTTTGCTCCAACTCGAAAAATAACAACTAACAGGCTAAAGGTTTCTTCATCGCTTCTTTACTTTAGTCTACATACCGAAGTGACCGAAATCAAAAATATCACTTTATTTCCGTGTCAATGTTTTATTTTAAGAATTTGACCTTTTCTAAGTGTACATTTTTGTATTTATGGAAATAAAGACTTTTTGATTTTGATTTTGATTTTGATTTTGGTAAACGTGTTTTTGAGTGGAGACCGCGACTCGGCTAACGTAGTGTAGGACGCTCTCCGACCAGGTGGGATGACGATTTGCGAAAGACTGCTGGCAGATGCTGGATGCGGCAAGCTGAAGACAGGGCGCTATGGCGCTCATTAGGGGAGGCCTATGTCCAGCAGTGGACTGGTATAGGCTGATGATGATGATGATGATGAGATATAGAGTGCGTACTTAGCCGTGTGCGAAGTCGCATGCAGTATAAGGAACTTACTACAAAAAGTCGTTGAGCCATGGTTGTTTGGAGTGCGCGGCCGCTCCGTATGGCAGACACCCGCCGCCTAGCAGACCGTCGTGGGATTCCCGCACGTTCTCTGAAATGTAACACGGTATTATAATACAGGGTATATGTGTGTACAGTGTCTTTATATTTTTTAGTTTAGTTTATCTTTGTAATATCATGTTTGGTAATTTATGTTTTTGGAACTTATCGCGCGTTGTGAAAGGGGGCTGGACGGAAAAAATTCTCACGAAAAGTTGTAACGACACTTTTTGCAATAATAATAATAATGCTGGACAATTCACACAGCATTATCTAGCCCCAAGGTAAGCAGAGCTTGTGTTATGGGTACTAGATAACTGATATACGTAATATTATACATTACATAGATAGATATTTTTTATTATACATAGAAAACACCCAGACCAACGGAACAAATTTCTGCAGATCGTACACAAATTTGTTCCGAGGCGGGGATCGAACCCGCAACCTCTTGCGTCACAGGCAGACTCTCGCCCGCTGCGCCACTGAGGTCGTCGAATAGTAAGCTATTGTAAGCCGTGCGGCGTGCGCATGTTTCTCTGTCTCTCTCTCTCTCTCTTATAGAAAGGAACTTCGTTCCATCCGGGTGTCCCTTGACACCTCTCAACTTTTTTGTTTATAGTAGTCCATTACTACTGAATATCGCCTCGGCTGTAATTTTCAACTTACCGCACTTGTATCATAATGTACTATTACATCATACTGGTCGGTAACTAGGATTTACTTGTATGGTAAGAGGCTGTGAAGTTGGCATGTGTAACACAGTGCATTGTTTAGATACAACGTTCCATTTTCAAATCACTTTACAATTCAAGCATAGGGCATCCGCCTGTTTCTGCTTGCCTTGAATTTTGAATTAAAAAAAATAAAGGAGTGGAGAAAGGGCTTACTTTCTCCCCGCTGCAGCAG
This sequence comes from Eupithecia vulgata, assembly GCA_946478455.1. NCBI lineage: Eukaryota > Metazoa > Arthropoda > Insecta > Lepidoptera > Geometridae > Eupithecia > Eupithecia vulgata. The sequence continues at coordinate 2,698,032 of OX297887.1, read as the reverse complement.
GGGAGAAAGTAAATCCTACTTATTTTTGCCGCCCGCATATTTGTTCGCTTGGATTTACGTATTTTCTTCCCTTTTTTCAAGTAAGAACTGATATACTTTCCGAATAGTTGTAGTATAAAGTATAATGCTTATGTAGTGACACAGATTATTGAATAGTGTCCTGTGTAAAGAATATACCCAGTTAAAATACTAAACTCTTTTAATCACAACCACAAAATTGGTGACCCCGACGTGATTTTTACGTGAAAATTTTTCTTGACGTGAAAATTTTTATTTACAAAAATTTTGAAAAAAGAGGAGGATTGATGTAGTGACACAGATTATTGAATAGTACTCGTGCCAAACGCGGATTGCTATTCTGCATTTTCACTTGCTAAAGCGAGACTAACCAGTCACTTCATAAAGCTCCCTCAGAACACACATATCCTAAATAAGAGGATTATAGACTATCGGTAAATATAAATTAAGTACTCGTGTCCTGTGTGCTATCTATAATATACCCAGTTAAAATACTAAACTCTTTTAATCACAACCAACCCACAAAACTTACCTCGGTTGTAAGTAGTTATTACACCCTCGAACTATATTTATCTAAATATCTCGGGTGCACTCGATCCATTAGCGCCATATTGGATCTTGTTCTGTAATAGCCCGCTTACGTCCCTTGTGTAATAAACTACTATTATAGAGTAACCTCGAAATCTCGTTCTAGAACGAGTTTTCGAGGAGCAAATATCAAATATCAATAACGTTTATTTCTTTAAGCTTACAAAATAAGCACTTAGACAAGTCAAATTTAATACTATAAACAGGTTTATAAATAGTCATTATTATCAAATAAGAAATATGATGTTACTGATTTTATTCGTTTAAATTTATTGTCCACTAGTGGAAGAAGCGAAAAAGAGCCATTTACGTAGCCTTGATTCAAAGGCCATCGTGGGGGTTGCATCTCTTCTGATTATGATTCGGGTTTATGTAGTTTTTTTAGGGTTTCCAGATCGGTTTCGGGTTTTCGGTTTTTTTTATTGTACATAGAAAAAAACGACCAGAACACCCTTTCTTTTTTATTTATTTAACTTGTCTAAGTGCTTTAGCCTAAAGCGTAAAGAAATAGCCGTGTGGTGCCGGCTTAGAATTTGCACCACCCCAACTCTTCTCGTGGGTGTCGTATGAGGCGAATAAGGGACATACACTGGAGGACGGGCAGCAGCGCCTCTTGTAGAATAGATCTACCACCGAACTGCGATCCCCAACCGGCATGCTTAGCGTGGGGATTATAAGCATTACCCCTCATGAGATAAAAATATCAGAGGGAGGCCTGCGTCCAGCAGTGGACTACAGGCCGTTGAGGTTGAGGTAAATTAATAAACGTTATTGAATTGAATGTGTTAACTCACCTAAAGATGGATATATCAGCTTCAGCTCAGGCGGGGCTGTCAGAGTTTGCGGCTGGTCTTTAACTTTTGTTAGGTTGTGGAGAAAATCACCGGTGAGCCATAACTGTAGACGAAAAACGACAAATTACGAATTTTCTTACTAATACTGTAAATGCGAAAGTTTGGATGGATAGATGGATGTTTGTTGCTCAACCACGACAGAATGACTGAACGGATCTGGATGAAATTTTGCACAGAGATAGATTATAGTCTGGAATAGCACATCATCATCAGCCTATATTTGTCCATAGCTGGACATAGGCCTCCCCTAATGAGCGCCTAAGAGCCCTGTCTTCAGCTTGCCGCATCCAGCATCTGCCACCAGTCTTTCGAAAAGTCTTTCTCATAACACATTCTGCTCAGCTTGGGGCCAGACGAAGCTGCGTGAAAATGTAGTTTCACGCGAGGCCCTACTAACAACTAATTCACCTGCGGCTGGGCCCCGTAGCTGCCGATGCTGGAGGCCTGCGCTATGAGCGGCCAGCGGGACCCCGCGCAGTGCTGTCGGAGGAGGGCCCCCACTCGCGCGAGGCCCCACTCGCGGTCTTGATGTGAGCCTGGCACTGAAGCGCAGAGAAATACACTGGAAAATAGATATACAATTTAGTTATTGTGGAATATTGCTTGGAAAACTTTCAACGTTGCCCCTGTAGGTGGCGCTAACGGCGCTATAGCCGTAAGTGGTCTCAAACATTTTCGAGGAAACCGACTAAGATTTCGTAGCTTAGTTGGTTAGAGCACACCCGTACTGAGGGTGGGGCGCGTGTTCGAATCCAGCCGAAATTAAAAATGTTTGGGATATTATTCATCATCATCATTATCAGCCTATATTAGTCCACTGCTGGACATAGGCCTCCCCTAATGAGTGACATAGCGCCCTGTCTTCAGCTTGCCGCTTCCAGCATCTGCCAGCAGTCTTTCGCAAATCGTCATCCCACCTGGTCGGAGGGCGTCCTACACTACGTTTGCCGAGTCACGGTCTCCACTCAAGAACACGTTTACCCCAGCGGTTGTCGGTTCTTTTCGAGATATGGCCAGCCCACTGCCACTTCCGCTTACTAATCCTTTAATTAAGCTATGTCGATAACCTTAGTTCTCTGTCGGATGTATTAGTTACGAATCCTATCCTTTAGAGAAACTCCGAGCATACCTCTCCATAACTCGCTGGGCGACTTTAAACTGGTGGGCCAGCCCTACCGTGAGTGTCCACGTCTCAGCTCCGTAGGTCATGGCGGGTAGAAACGCACTGATTGAACACTGACATTATCAAAAATTAATAAATTCCCTTACTTGATATTAGAGAAGTCGCAGCATTTCACCCTGTCGACGTAGAATGCCAACGCTGGCAGTCGGTAGTGGTTTAGGTACTGTAGCAAACTGCGTTTGAAAGAGGTAGGGGACTCGCCGGCTTGGGGGGGAGACCCCGGGGGCAGAGGCCTGCATGCGGGGCTGAACCAGAGCCTGGAATATGATAAACATAGAGTAAGTAAAATTACTGAGTAAATGATCACACTTTTGCCCGTATTATAAAATAAATAAATAAATAATGCTGGACAATTCACACAGCATTATCTAGCCCCAAGGTAAGCAGAGCTTGTGTTATGGGTACTAGATAACTGATATACATAATATAATACAATACAATACGTCTGTCTGTGCTGTTCTTGTTGTGTCAAATAAATGTATCTTTTACTTTAGTTTTCAATAAATAAATATATACGTAGGTACCCTTGCGTTCTGTTTTCCCAGTCGTCCAAATACAGATTGGCAGTTGATACAACAACACGAAGGGAGCCGTCCTCATAACATAGAATCATCATTTTACTGAAAATAATAAAATAAAACAAAATTATTATCAAGCAAGTCAAATAAATTAAAAGCCGTCAAAGGATTAGGCTGAAGTGGCAGAGGGCTGGCCATATACCAAGAAGAACCGACAACCGCTGGGGTAAACGTGTTCTTGAGTGGAGACCGCGGCTCGGCAAACGCAGTGTAGGACGCTCTCCGACCAGGTGGGATGACGATTTGCGAAAGACTGCTGGCAGATGCTGGATGCGGCAAGCTGAAGACAGGGCGCTATGGCGCTCATTAGGGGAGGCCTATGTCCAGCAGTGGACTGGTATAGTCTGAGCGTTATTTATTTACTCACGTATGATGTGATCCGAAAGGCGTTGGCATGGAAATTTTATGTGCATCTATGTGGGGTTTTTTTTGTGTTATTGTTCTCAAGTCATTGCTGTCTTCGCCGTACAGGATCGTCATGCGTTTTTCACTAAAAAAAGAATAATGAAAAAAAAAAACAGTAGGTACATTATTTGCTAGTGGTAAGTCCCGAAAAAATCCTTTTTATTTTAAGTTCTATATAAAATAATTTTGTTTATGTGATATTGACGACCTCTGAGGCTCTGGGGCGCGGTGGGCGAAGGTCCGTCTGCGGCGCAGGAGGTTGCGGGTTCGATTCCCGCCTCGGGACAAATGTTTGTACGATCTGCAGACATTTGTTCAGGGTGTTCTGGTCGTTTTCTATGTATAATAAAAAAAACTATGTAATGTATTATGTATATCAGTTATCTAGTACCCATAACACAAGCTCTGCTTAACTTGGGGCTAGATAATGCTGTGTGGATTGTCCAGCATTATTATTATTATTGATATTTTTTTTTTTAATAAATGAATAATAATATATATTGTTTACCTGTATCCCGCAAAGTAGTATTGAGCAAGCAGCCAACCCAGTTCCACCATGAAATTTATTTGGAGGGAGCATTTTAACTCGCCAAGACTTGGATCCAGAATCTCTGGAAAAAAATATTATATCACACATCTTAGAGATGTATTGTGTTATATTATGTATATCAGTTATCTAGTACCCATAACACAAGCTCTGCTTACCTTGGGGCTAGATAATGCTGTGTGAATTGTCCAGCATTATTAAATTATTATTAAACTGCCTTTGACATATTTTACAATCGTAACTAAGGTGCCCATTCCACTTATCCAATATCTTTGTCCAAGATACCTAAGTAATTTGCGTAGTTGATTTCAAATGAAATTACATCACATCACACTAAGATTGAAAATGCGAAAGTTTGGGTGGATAGATCGCAGACGACCGATGTGGCGCAGTGGGCGAAGGTCTGCCTGCGACGCAGAAGGTTGCGGGTTCGATTCCCGCCTCGGGACAAATGTGTGTACGATCTGCAGGCATTTGTTCAGGGTGTTCTGGTCGTTTTCTATGTATAATAAAAAATATCTATCTATGTATTGTGTTGTATTATGTATATCAGTTATCTAGTACCCATAACACAAGCTCTGCTTAGCTTCGGGCTAGATAATGCTATGTGAATTGTCCAGCATTATTTATTATTATTTATTTAATTGTATTTGTATTTCTTTATTAATCAAAAACTTATACTATTCTTATTTATAAGACACAAAAAACCTAAGATGGATGATTGTTACTTCTTTACGCCAAAAACTCTCAATAGATCGGGCTAAAAATTTGCATAGGGTAGCCCCATATCCTGAAATAAACCATAGGCTGCAATTTAACCCATAAAATTTCAGTTTCCATGGAAAATTAATTAACCTGTAAACGTTTTCATAGAAACAATGCAGAAACCAGTATCCAAATCTTTGATCAAATTTCGGTGTTGTTAGTAAACCGGATGAAGTCATCAAAGTTATTTTATCAAATTTACATTGGACAAAGATATTGGATAAGTGGAATGGGCACCTTACCTAAAAAAGTTATCGAGTTCGGCTGGCTATGCGTTTCCTTCGCGGCTGTAATAGTTGTATAGAAGATATAGTAGGGGGCGCTCGCGGCGTGTTTGGCGGCCATCTTGTTTTGAGGACGGACGACGTTCAGGTAATCTTGAACGCGGCGAGTGGGTGGTACAATTGGACGGTAGTCTGGAGCTAGAAAGAAATAAAAACTATTAAACAACCTTCCACCCGCGGCTTTTGCATACTTTTTTTCAGGATTAAAAGTTGTCACGAAAATTTTATAATGTATTAAAGATTATTTTTCGGGTATTTATCGCGTACCTTTTGCTTTCTTTTCCCCAACGTTTCAACCGGGTTACAGAGACATTACGCGGTTGAAACATTGGCGAAAAAAAAGCAAAAGGTACGTGTTAAATTCCCGATAAATAATCTTTAATATGTTATAAAATCAAAAGACTAAAAAGTTTTAATTTAATCAAACCTGACGTTTAATCAAACTTGACGACCTCTGTGGCGCGGTGGGCGAAGGTCTGCCTGCGACGCAGAAGGTTGCGGGTTCGATTCCCGCCTCGGGACAAATGTGTGTACGATCTGCAGACATTTGTTCAGGGTGATCTGGTCGTTTTATATACAGTCGTGGTCAACTAATTAGGGACAATCTCTAGTTAGGCCAAATTGTGTTTTTTTTTTATTTTTTTCAACGAGTCTTAAAAATATTCCATATCTTTTACATGTAAGTATAATTAGTCATTGATGTGCCCGATTATACAAACAATAACAACTTCTTAAACATTAAACCTCTTTACAGTATAGCCGATAGATTATCATAGTGCTATTTGTTCAAATATTGCTGGCTGGCCATTTAATTAGGGACACTGAGATATTGCGTTCTATTTTCAAAGTTTGAATCTCAATACTTTTTTACTTCTTCTCTTATTGTTTCGTGGTAGTTTTGGCGGCAATCCCGATTTTTATTTTAAGTTTTGAAAAATATTTTGAAGAAAAATGGGCAAAAATAAAAGTTGCGATCCAACACTACGAAAAATTATCATGAAGTTTGTTGTCGAGCATGGTTGGCCATACCGAAGGATAGCAGAACATTTAAATTGTTCAAAAACTATGGTATACAATGCAGTGCAACATGTCAGACGCAATAACACAACTTTAAATGTGCCCAAAACAAAAAGATCGAGAAAAACAACTCCGCAAGAAGATAGAATGATAACCAGGTTAGCTAAGAAAGATCCGTTTCTAGGCTCTTTTGTAATTAAACACGAAGTATTTGGGACAGACGAAAGAGCTGGTGTCTCAGCGAGGACCGTTCGACGACGTCTGGTAGAAGCAGGGTTGTTCGGAAGAGTGGCTCGCAAAGTACCGTTGTTGAAGAAAGAACATAGAAATGCTCGTTTGGCGTTTGCACGTAAATATGGACATTGGACCTACGCCCAATGGCAACATGTATTATTCTCTGACGAGACCAAGGTTAATTTGATTTCTTCAGATGGAAGGCAATACGTACGGCGTCCAGTAAAAGCGGAAATGAATCCAAGATTCACAAAAAAGCAGGTGAAACATGGCGATGGAAACATTAAAATGTGGGGTTCATTTTCTGGACGTGGAGTGGGACCTGTGAGGAAAGTTCAGGGTAACTTAGACCAACATCAATACAAGGCAATATTGGAGGAAACGATGCTTCCCTATGCTGAGGAGCATCTCCCTATTATATGGACGTTTCAGCATGATAACGACCCGAAACATACCGCCCGTTCAGTCAAGTCGTTTCTTACCAGTCAGTCAGTATCGGTGCTAGATTGGCCAGCAAATAGCCCGGACCTTAACCCAATCGAGCACCTTTGGCACGAAATCAAGAAAAAAGTTGCCACTTATCGTACCACAACTTTAGATGAACTTAATGAAGCTTTTTGTGAGGCATGGGCAAACATTCCTGTCGAAACATGCCAGAAACTGATAATGTCTATGCCACATCGGTGTCAAGCGGTAATTACTAACAAAGGTTTTGCTACTGGGTACTGATTTTACACGCAATAAAATGGAGCTGTTAAAGATATTATAATACTGCAGATTATTAGTTTTGTTTAACTCTATTTTTCATTATAGTTTACTGTCCTTAATTAAATGTCCAGCTACAGAATAATACCTTAAAATTGAATACATGTTCAACCTTTGATATTAAATACTTTTTTCTATTTATTTATTCTTTTATTTACAGCCATTTATAGCATAATAATCGGACCAAATTATGCAAATAATAGGTGCTGAGAAATCAATATGGTTTTATATTTATATGTACATAACCGGTTATTGCTCTTCACTATCTTGAAAGTCCCTAATTAGTTGACCACGACTGTATATAATAAAAAATATCTATCTATGTATTGTATTATATTATGTATATCAGTTATCTAGTAACCATAACACAAGCTCTGCTTAGCTTGCTTGGGGCTAGATAATGCTGTGTGAATTGTCCAGCATTATTTATTTATTATTATTAATACAAGCCTTAAAATCATCCATTCCCATTGAATGGGCTATGCGGAGAGTGGTCATAAAAGATTTCGATTACCAAATGGTTAAAAAAATATATACAATTTTCTGCAGGAATGGAGCTGCTCGTCAAAGAAAGTTTGAACGTCAACATCATAAGCTTCCGCATTAGAGATAGAGACTAATTGACCTTGACCTATTTTGCTCGATTCCAGAAATTCTGATTCAAAGTTACAAAACAGTAAATACATTGCAGTAAACAAACCTAGTCAATCATATAGATTACGAAAGGTAGGGAAATCATTTATGGGTAATTGCGTACGCTTCTACAACAAGCTTCCATCTGAAGCAACTGAGCTCCCTATTCGTAAATTTAAACTGTACATAAAACGAAATCTTATCAAGAAAGCCTTTTACTCCATAGATGATTACATCAATGATGTTAATGCTTGGCCAGATGTCGCCCAGTTCCGCACTGACAATGGTATTTAAGGGAAATAATGTTAAGCTTAGTTAGTTTTATATAAATATTGAGTTATATACAAATTAGATTATAATTAGACTAAGATAATGTATTAATTTTAAGTTTTATAAAACTTACTAGTGGTTTCTTTTTCGCTTCTTCCACTAGTGGACAAAAAATTTACGCGAATAAAATCAATAACATCATATTTCTTATTTGATAATAATGACTATTTATAAACCTGTTTATAGTATTATATTTGACGTGTCTAAGTGCTTAGTTTGTAAGCCTAAAGAAATAAAGTTATTGACTTTGACTTTAAAACAAGGTAAAGTGTGAGTAACATAGGTATAAGGTTTATCGATAAGTAACTTAATAATTCAAAATAAAACATTTAATTGAGTTCGACATATGTGATATTTTGACTTTGACAGATTCATCGGTCGGTCCCATCCGGACAGTAAATTGTACGAACCTATTTTTTATTTAACCATGTGATGGAAACCGAAGTCGTTTATACCCAGTCTCCCCGGATGGCAATTCGCACGGTTTGATCTGTTATGTGTCTTTACCAAAACATCTCATAATTTTACATCAACATCATCAGCATATATTAGTCCACTGCTATAGGCCTCCCCTAATGAGCGCCATACTACCCCGCCTATAAGTAAATAAATAAATAAAGCTGGAATTCACACAACATTATCTAGTCCCAAGTTAAGCAGAGTTTGTGTTATGGGTACTTGATAACTGATATACATATATGTCAGAATGTTTTTGGTTTTGTGAGCGTGATGTATGAATGAATGTATTAAATTTATTTCTATCTTTTAAAATTGTTTATTTCTAATTTTTAATCTTGTTTTTGTAATACTATTAATTTATCGTAATTGTGAACTTGTCCTTTAATAATTATAATAATAATAATGCTGGACAATTCACACAGCATTATCTAGCCCCAAGGTAAGCAGAGCTTGTGTTATGGGTACTAGATAACTGATATACGTAATATTATACATTACCTACATAGATAGATATTTTTTATTATACATAGAAAACACCCAGACCAACGGAACAAATTTCTGCAGATCGTACACAAATTTGTTCCGAGGCGGGAATCGAACCCGCAACCTCTTGCGTCGCAGGCGGACCTTCGCCCGCTGCGCCACTGAGGTCGTCATTCAATTGGTGTTACCGTATTAATTAAAGTAAATAAATAAATAATATAAATAAAGTAGAATTCTAGAATCAAATAATTACCTTTTTTATAGTCTTTGATAATTACTTTAGAATTACTGGCATTTTCTTGAACATTTCGGTTCATATTCAAATCATTACTGCTTGATCCATCAATTTTACTTCTTGAACCATCATATTTACTACTTGAACCCACAATTTTATTAATTGAACCATCATTTTTACTGCTTGAACCATATTTACTGCTGGATCCTGAATTCTTACTTCTCTCACTAATTTCGGCACTATTTGATTGATTTGTTGGTGCGAAAATTTTATTTTTTGTTTCAGACATGTTTTCAATTCTTCCTGGGTCTTTGAAGGTGTTGGTAGTTAACTCCACTTTTGGAGGAATGGAGGTTGTATTCAACGAGGAAGCCTGCATCTTTGATGTTCTGAAAGATGACATAATAAAACACATTAAGTACTAATATTATAAATGTAAAATGCAAAAGTGTGTTTGTTTAATTCAATAGTTTTAATAATGCTTGACTTTTTTATATTTGACGACCTCTGTGGCGCGGTGGACGAAGGTCTGCCTGCGACGCAGAAGGTTGCGGGTTCGATTCCCGCCTCGGGACAAATGTGTGTACGATCTGCAGACATTTGTTCAGGGTGTTCTGGTCGTTTTCTATATATAATAGAAAATATCTATCTATGTATTGTATTATATTATGTATATCAGTTATCTAGTACCCATAACACAAGCTCTGCTTAGCTTGGGGATAGATAATGCTGTGTGAATTGTCCAGCAATATTTATTTATTTATATTTATTTTTGAATTTGGAACCTCTTAGTGTTCAGCGCCAAGAAATCGAACGCAAATGTTGTTTGAATAAAGACTGTTTGGTACGACGGCCTATAGTCGCGCCGCCCCGCCTGAATAAAAAATACGAAATCAAATTTAAAACGCGCGAACTATAGCCCGCGTTTTCGTCTATTTTCACGGATTGTTAGATATTCATGGTTTAGTTTTGAAAAATGTGTTCTTCAAGTGACAGTGAAAGTATAGAATTAACTCCTGAAATGCCTCTTCATAAACAAGTATTAAAGGCGCATACCCCACCCAAACTAGCGCCGCCGCCTAATTTATCTTATTATTCCGTAAAACAAAGGAAATTACAAAAATCCATCACACAGTTTGTGATACTTATTATAAGCTTTTTTTTAATGCCTCCGTAATTGTTTTATTTCATTTAGTTTAGGCAGAGATACGAAAATAGACTTTGGTGGCCACCAAGGGCAACTTCGATTCACTGCCTAAACTAAATAGAATAAAACTATAATAGAGGCATTAAAAAAAGCTTATAATAAGTATCACAAACTGTAAGATGAATTTTTGCAATTTCTTTTGTTAAACGGAATAATAAGATAAAGTGGCGGCGCTAGTTTGGGTGGGGTATGCGCCTTAACTGTTTAATTTTCATTTTATATATATGGTAGGTATACATTTAGGATATTATGAATCTATAACTTAAAATATCATACTTAATTTAACACAAAGATAGTTTTTCAGTTTAAATATGCAAAAAAGGTTCGTTTTAGCACTAGTTTTTACTTTTATTTTTAGTCTATGTTTAACTTTTAGTGATATTAGTCATTTAAAGTTAAATCCTGTAAAATTGTGGTTTTTGTTTCCTAAATAAATAAAATAAATAAATAATGCTGGACAATTTACACAGCCTTAAGCTAAGCAGAGCTTGTGTTATGTTATATATATATGGGTACTAGATACCTGATAAACATAATGATATAAAGAAAGAAAATTACAATAAAAAAATAGAATTAAATTTAAACTAGTATTTACAATAGAAACAATTGAGCTAACTGTAGATTGTTGCAAACAATCCACAAATAGCTCAACTGATTTATATCAATACCATAATAATAATGATATAATAAATAAATCTAGAGGTAAATGCAAGATAAATCCTAATAAGATAATCTTAAACTTTCATAATTAAAAATACAATTTAACGGGTATTTATCGCGTTTCTTTACCTATTATTCCCGACGTTTCGACAGGTTTACACCGTTATATAGGATTTATAATTATGTATTCAGATCGCGTAAGTATAATATAAGTGTATTATAAACGTTTAATACTTACTTATCTTTCCAAGGGGTGTAAAAATCTTTCTCCACAATCACATCCAGTTGTTCCATGATTGTCAAACGTTCTAAAACATACTTATCTGGTATTGGGTAGTCTCCATTACCGGAATATGCATCTAATATGCTTTCCACTGAAAAGGATAAAGATAGAGATTGTAATAATCTATGAGGGTTTCCAAAAAAGAAAACTAATTCTGTTGTCTAAACTGGTTTCGAACCTTTGGTTTCCTAAGTGGCCGAAGGGGTTGCAGAAATACGATCGCGTATAGTCTTCCGCACCCAGCTGAAGTGGCTACCAATCAGAAAGCGTCGAGATTTGCACACATTATGCCTTCTTTTTAAAACCCTCTTTAACCCACTATCCCCAAACTACCTCTCTGAATCCTTCAACCCTCTTTACGGACCCGAACGCACTGCACGGCACTCGAAAGTCTGCAGCTTAGAAAACCTTCGCTGTAAAGTCCACGCGACTATGGAACAGCCTTCCCATGGAATATCGTGTGCGAGGCATCCTCAATAAGTGTCTTCTTTTCTCTTTGCGACAAGGTATTAGATTTATGTACAACCATAGGTAGTGTAGGTAGATATATGTGTACTTAATAGCATTTTGGCGGAGGCCATGATGCTAGTTAGGCTGTACACGTTTATTTATTTAATTAAAGGTTATTCTTAATGTTCGGTACCATATTGACGACCTCAGTGGCGCAGCGGGCGAGAGTCTGCCTGCGACGCAAGAGGTTGCGGGTTCGATCCCCGCCTCGGAACAAATTTGTGTACGATCAGCAGAAATTTGTTCCGTTGGTCTGGGTGTTTTCTATGTATAAAAAAACTATCTATGTAATGTATAATATTACGTATATCAGTTATCCAGTACCCATAACACAAGCTCTGCTTACCTTGGGGCTAGATAATGCTGTGTGAATTGTCCAGCATTATTTATTTATTATTATATTTATTTATATCTTGGAGTAGGTACTCCAGTAGGTAGGATAATTTAATTGGCTCTCAGTACTAAGTTTTTTTGTTCTAGTTGTAAAATAGCTTTAGTTTATTAATTTTTTTAGAAAGTTAGATGTCTAGTAGGTTTTGTTGTGTTTTGTTTGTATAAGTAATTTTTATCTACGGGAGTGATATAGTCATGTTGACAAAACTGCTTTACAATAAATAAAAAAAATAAAAGATCTAGTCTAACTACTTTCTTTCGCAAGAATAATTCGGTAAGTAATTATGTCTATAAATAATTTAAATACTTTATATTGTATTGTAAGTATTATTGTAAGTAGTATATTTATTTTGTTTTTATATATTTTTTTTATATTAAATTCTGTAACGTAGCACTGCCTTCTATACTAAAATTGTTGTCCACACTACCCTAAGGTTCATCATCATCATCAGCCTATACTAGTCCACTGCTGGACATAAGCCTCCCCTAATGAACGCCATAGCGCCCTGTCTTCAGCTTGCCGCATCCAGCATCTGCCAGCAGTCTTTCGCAAATCGTCAGACCACCTGGTTAACCATAAGGTTAGCAGGTAGAGAATGCTATCCAGCATTATGCTCGCCTAACACACAGTACAGATTTTGTGCAAGAAAGTATATTCTATTCTATGAATATATTGTAAACCTATACCTATCTTAAGGCCACATGATGGCCCACATGCTTAAGTTCTCTATAAGTAGTGACAAAAATTCTATCAACAATATGACAATAGCTCCAAAGTAATATTTATTTTTTATTTTTTGATTAGCGTTTGGGAAACTACGTCAAGTCTTCTCGTCATCCGGCTGGCAGATGCTGGATGCGGCAAGCTGAAGACAGGGCGTTATGGCATTCATAAGGAGAGGCCTATGTCCAGCAGTGGACTGATATAAGCCTATATCAGTCCACTGCTGGACATAGGCCTATCAGCCGATAATGATGATGAATATATAGACACAAGATGGGACTGAAGAGTCTCATAACATGCCCGTAATATTATAGCGTATTTCAAGCTAATCTACTATACAAAAATAAGTCGGGTTTTCGTTCCTGACGCTATAACTCCAGAACGCACGAATCGATTTCCACGGTTTTGCATTCGTTGGAAAGGTCTCGGGCTCCGTGAGGTTTATAGTTATCTACGACGGGAAATCGACGAAAAAATAACTACCCGTGCGAAGCCGGGGCGGACCGCTAGTCTGTGATAATAACATGATACTGTGATACGGCCTATAACACTATCAGTATTATCATGCTATTGTCATAATATTGACTGTGTAATATACCCCAATCCTACGAATAAATTTATTTATTCGTAGCCCCAATCAGACTCTTTAGTCCCGTCTTGTGTCTATACACACAGACACAAATCATAATATTACTTTTGAGCTATTAGTCCCATAGCAGAGTATGTGTCAAAAGAGGTAGTATAATTTACAATATTTTTAAATTATTTACTTACAATGTTTATGTTTGAACTCTCTGAAGTGAGCAGGGTTTCTTCGATAACATTGTTCTCCATAATCACACTCTTTTTTTACTCTTTTCGGTTTATTATCTCCTAAAATAAGAGAAACCAGTTGAGAAGGAAAATATTTTTCATAACAATATTTTTAATGACAACCTCTGTGTGGCGGTGGGCGAAGGTCTGCCTGCGACGCAGGAGTTTGCAGGTTCGATTCCCGCCTCGGGACAATTGTGTGTATGATCTGGAGACATTTGTTTAGGGTGTTCTGGTCTAGTACCCATAACACAAGCTCTGCTTAGCTTGGGGCTAGATAATGCTGTGTGAATTGTCCAGCATTATTTTTTTATTTATAAGTATGTACGTTGACATTACATGAGTTTTGACATTATAGTTGGTAGATTAGTGAAATAATATTGTAAGTAGGTAATTGTTTTTAGAATTTTGTAATTAGATCCCCGTTCAATCCATCGATCCTATCCATCCACGGTAGAGATCGCTCTTGAGCGATAAGACCGCCAATTGTTGCATATTTGTTTTTACTTCTTTTATTTTTGTTTGTTTTGTAAATTTATGTGTGCATTTTCTAACTATTTTCTATCTACACAAGGTAAGTAACCCATTCCACTCATCCAATATCTTTGTTCAATTTACATTTGATCAAAGAAGTTGGATGACTTCATCCAATTTACTAGCAACTTCAGTCCGAATACTAGTTTCTGCATCGCAGCTTCGCACACTTTTTTTCTATGAAAACTGTAAAAGATTATTGGTTTCATAGTAGGGAAATTAGAATGGACAAAAAATTATAATTCCTCCAAAGTAACATTGTATCTTAAACCGTAAAAGGTTATATTGGACAAAGAACTAGGCCAAAGATATTGGATGAGTGGAATAGGACCCTTAGAAGCAGAGTTTTTGTGGAAACAAATCAGAGAAATATTTTTGTGGGCTGAAGTACACAGAAAACATGGCCTATACCCTGCAGTGGGACAGTATAGGCACATAATAACAATGAGAAAAACCAATGAAATAGGTTTAATAGTTTTTAAAGTAGGTATAGCATTTGGAAAACAGTTCAGCAATAAAAGACCGAAAGTTTTACAGACCTTCCATAGTGCCCTTGCGTTTATTTCCGATGTTCATGTTCGGAAATCAGAACAGTCATGAATTGTAAGTGTTCGAGATAGCGGAGTATTACATTCCCTGAATTGTTTACGGCCCAAACAATTTTCAATTTCAATTATTGGCAATCAATAATTTCTTTGCAATGCAAAATAAATACTGTGCAATAAGCTGTGCAAATTATGAATTTATGATAACTTCAACTTCTTATTTATGGGAATTTATGTTATGAAAGGAAACAAAACAATGAGTAATGGTAGGTATGACAACAACTTCGTTCGTGAAATATGGTGAAACTTCAACTTCTTGGTATGCTTACTAGTCTATGGTGTTTGCCAAAAAAACAAAGTTGAAGTTTTTGCAAAGGGGGTTTCAATGAAAAAAGAGATCCCCTGTAGATCTTAGAGGAAGAAGGGTACTGTAGATCCATGATGGGTTTCGATTTGCATTTTTCTACAGAAAAAAATAGTCCCTAATATCTCGATAGGTGGCAGGGGGCGTCCACTGGAAATTAGGGTAGGTCAATGTCAAATGAAAGGAAAACAACCTATGTACGTCAAATTAGACCGATTTAGAAAATTTTATGTTTTCTTCATTGACTTATGTACCTTATTTCCAGTTGACCACAGATTTATAAGTATAGTACCAGTCTCAGAGCAATAACTAAAGCACTGCTTTAGTACCAGTTGACGACCTGCCTGCCACCTATTGAGATACAGACTCTCGTTGTTCTGAGGATACAAAAAAGATTTTTAATGTAAATCGAAAACCGCTCATTCCCGCCCATCACAGAGATATAAGGGCGCCTGTATTAAGATTAAGCGAACAGCTTCAGGGGTGAACGTATAAAGTGGCGAATATCACAATTAGGCATAGCATGGCCGCAGTGACACACAAGCCACCCAAAGCATATAAAAAAAAGGTACACTTTTTCGAAACAAGGACGAGCGAACACCGCGCGTTGAAGGCGAGAAAATGAGGCATATTTCATATTTCGTTTATTGCATTATAATTATACAGGTGTGGTAGATAAGGCTACAGTGACTCGGATTTTTTCAGAGGTCAAAAATTTACTCAAAAATTCGAGAAAATTAACTTGAAATTTGCACAGATTGTTGTTATACTATCCTAGTTTAATATGGCATGATTATAATTATTTTGATTAGTTATGTAATAGGTACTGCCAGAACGAAATTAGAAACCAATAACTGTACTCAAAAAATGAGAATTGAGCGACTGTGTACTACTACTTGTACCTACAGACTGGCTAACCCATGTGGTAGGTACTAGGGATCAGGGGCGGATCCAGGATTTCATTTTGGGGGGGGGCCATTTTGACAAAGTTCAGATATAGTGTTAAAAATCACAAGTAAACAAAAAATTAAGATTTATTTCGCTTTTTTGATTAAATTGTATGTATGCATACGTTGCGCATAACAGACTCGACTCAAACGGAATGAACATGTCTTATCATCGAGTCAAGTGGCGCGGGACGGCGCGGTACGTGTACGTCGTCGCCTCGCCGAATAGAAATTCATTTTCTAATCTAAGGGTATAAAATAATGATTTCTTTAGTTTAACAATGAGTTCGGCAATTTTCGGCTTAACCTTTTGATTCAATTTCAAGTTAAACCCATAAAATTTTATACCTAGTACCTAGGTATTTTAAGTATTTAGCTTTTCGGTCAGTAAATAATAGAGAGGTGCTTCAGTATTTTTGTAAATTTATTGCTATTATACCTACCAGTAGCGGCGTAGCGTGGGCTGGTATCCGGGGCGATTTACTACCAAGCACCCCACCCCAAAAAAACGGAAACAAAAATACAGAACCGTCTCGAGGGTTGGTTGACAATCACAACCATCAACTACTAACTGGAAATATAAGAAACGGCGAGCGGAGCGAGCCGCGACATTTTTCGAACTTTTTCGGATGTTTGTTGAAAACTAACTTAGTAAAAAATTAACATATATAAATATAAATATCGGCCAACGGAGCGAGCCGCAGTAGGTAATTTTGGAGTTTGGTGAGATTAGCAAAAATACATGTCTAAGAAGACGGCGATCGGAGCCGCAACATTTTCGCGACTTTTTTCGGCGATAAACAACAAAGCCATGGATGCAACGGCGAGCGTAGCGAGCCGCCGAAATTTTTGTTTCGGGTGGTCACAATTAAGTTAAGAAGAGTACCTATTATAAACCAGGACCTTAATTAAATCGAAAAATTAAGTCGAAAGTATGGAATTCTTGGGTCTTTTGGGGGGGGCCATGGCCCCCGTGCCCCCCCCCCTGTATCCGCCAATGCTAGGGATGTAACGAATGTCAAATTTTCGACATTCGCGAATGCGAATGCGAATGTTGGTATTTTGAACTTGCCGCCAACTTCACGTACTGTTTATTGGCGCGCGCGTTGTCCAATTACCAACGTTTGCTATTACCTATCTTCAACTACCAATTACGTACGAGTAATAATGTTTATTTCATTCATTCATGACATCGGCAATTCACAACCTTGATAACCACAGAATTTGAAACTGATATTGGCATAATTGTATCAAAACAGATGCAGAGCAAAAATTTAAAAAATGAATCGTTTGATAATTGCTATCTTCGTCTACCAATCGCGTTGTTTGTTTGATAATATTTTTATCCACACATTTGTCGGTTGGAGTTGGATTTGTTTGTCTTTTATATGTTATTTTGGGAAAAATGAGTGCCTCCATGAAAACAATGAGTAAAATTTAGACCACGTCTAGACTTATTTTACTTAGTAGATGCGGAACATGCAAAATGTAAAATTATAAACGCTATCGATATAATACAATAGGTACGCTATTGTACTGAAAATTTCTGAGTATATAAAAAACAATGGATTGAAAAACGCATATCAAATTAAGAGTTTTCTTGAAAATTTCTGATAGTCGTTTTTCAATCTATTGTTTTTTATATACTCAGAAAATTTCAGTACAATAGCGTTATGCGTTAGAAAGTTACAGCCCTTTTAAGTCAGAGCCCAACTATAAATCTCAAACTTTCATATACCTAACCATTTCATTATTATTTTGAAAAATTCTGAAATACGTGTTCAACGGCTTTGTATTTTTGGTAAATTTCAAGCAAATTTGGCCACTTCGTAGAGTTAAAAGAAATACGAAAAAACTTCAATCCTCTTTTCTTTTGGGGGTGTAATTTCCAAAACTCCTATGCTTAAAATTTAAGATTTCTAGCTTATGGGGTTTGGGTTGGGTGTAACTAGAAATTAACTTTTTTTTGAATATTTTAAATATTCATATTTATTTATTAACCAGTATAACATAATAATAAAAAATAAAAGACGGCCTTGTCCTAGGTCCTCCGATCAAGGTCTGTGCACGCCAAAAACAAACCATAAATTTGTCAAGTGGTTCCCGCCATTAAAAGGTTACCTTAACCCCTGGGTTAGAATATTCAATACATTGTCATTTGAAGCAACGGCAAGGCTATTTTTCGATCTCACAAATTAGTTCCCATGGGGAAAAAATAAACATTAAACGTTTAGTTTCTTTAATTTCATAGAAACGCGTGCAAAGCCGTTTCTATGCAATATTGTTAATACTTGTTTTATTATTTGATTGTATTTCTTATTTGTAAAGACATACTAATGAATATAAATATTGTGAAAAAAATGTGGGGATAAAAATATTATCAAACAAACAACGCGATTGGTAGACGAAGATAGCAATTATCAAGCTATTCATCTTCTTTAATTTTTGCTCTGCATCTGTTTTGATACAATTATGCCAATATCAGTTTCAAATTCTGTGGTTATCTAGGTTGTGAATTGTCGATGTCATGAATGAATGAAATAAACATTATTACTCGTACGTAATTGGTAGTTGAAGATAGCTAATAGCAAACGTTGGTAATTGGACAATGCGCGCGCCAATAAACAGTACGTGAAGTTGGCGGCAAGTTCAAAATACCAACATTCGCATTCGCGAATGTCGAAAATTTGACATTCGTTACATCCCTAGTACCTACCTACTTTTATCCCTTGTAGAGTGACTCTATTGTTGGATACCTACCTATGCTTACTTGTTCTAGCAGGTGGTCGCACTCACTGTATGGTCAGTCCCGAGTTGTGTTCTCTCTTATTCAGAGCCTGTAGTACTGCCGCGCTGTCCGAGAGGATCCTGATATTTTGGTCGTATTAGGCACCGCGGTCCAAGACCCTTGTTCCAACTTCCTAGCGAGTCTCTTCAGATGTTGATCGAGGCTCTTCGCTATCACGCTGTTAACCGAAACAGCTATTGGGACGATGGTCGCTGAATCTACATTCCACATGCTGAAAACCTCGTTAGCCAGGTCAAGATACTTGTTAAGTTTATCTTTCTCAGCTTTAACGAGGTTAACATCGTGTGGTATGGTGACATCAGCAAGCACCGCCCTCCGTTCTAACCGATCTATCAGTACAATACAATATCAGGCTTATTCGCAATAGTCCTATCATGCCAAGAATAATAGATCGGTCCCAATAAAACGTGGCACAGCCATTTTCGAGAACTGGCGCCGGTGTATACAAGGTTATTAGTAAATTACTAACACTACGTGAACTGCAAATTCTGCCCATCACCATGTACCTACACGTTCGTGAAAACGCCAGGTCTTCATTCTTAAAAAAGATTAGAAATCACCTTTGGTATTATAAGAAACACCTTAGTCTGGGACCACACGAGTTACAAAAGACCGATCTTCCAATCGCATACCTACTGTTGAATCAGGGCAGACCAACTAACGTGTTGGTGATGATGGGTAGAAAAAACAATATACTTAGTATATGTATACTATAATTAACTATATACTTAGTACTCGTACTATTATTATTAATTCTGCTGACCAAACATTAATTTTGCCGATCAAACAAGCTATTTATTTTCTGGAAATAATTTAGTTGCCTACCAAATACCTATTGCTGGTGGTTTTCATTTACAGCCGATGCTGTCCAAATATTTCAGACTCACCAAATATTTAAAAAAAAAAAGTAGATACTTACCAAAAATATTACTCCTTTAAAAAATATAGATAGGTAAGGTTAAATGGGGTAAGACTAACATTGTTTACTGCTAGACCGGAAAGATCGGTTTTTATGGCTAAGAAGGTATTTGACTTGCCTCTGAGATAATCATGTAATTGAAACTACAAAACTATAAGGTTTTAGGAAATAGTGAGTATATTTCCGGTAATGCATTCAGAATAGATATTTTGAATAAATTGAAAGCCAGTAAAAATAGTAAGTCTTTCCCCACTAATTGGGGTAAGACCAACAGTGATGTTTTTTTTCTGAAAACTAAAACTTAGCGGAATTCCTAAAGGAAAATCGTAAATGTTAAACGTAATGTAATTTAATTTAAACTCTATAACGACGCTACAACGTTTATTTTTGCGGCAATTCGTAAAAGAAATGAATTGGGGTAAGACTAACACACAACAGGAATCAGAGGCGCAGAACCTTTTAAGTGACATCAATAGCTTAATGTCACTTTGTGCGTTAGACATTATCATCATCAGCCCTTTGACACTTTGGAGCCATCATCATGGCCTTTCGTTTGTCTAGTGCGACCGAAATTGTTCTCATCGGAGATTTCAACCAGTTACCCTATATCAATAGAGAGAACCTTTTTGAGATTAGGTACAACAGGCCCAATCTAGTGTCAAACATCAGCCAGGAGCTACTGACCTACCTTTGACCTTGAGGTCAGTGACCTTGGACTAAAGGTCAATGACCTTTTTGTCGACTACCGAAAGTTATATTACTTAGAAAAAAAAGTTTAACGGGTGGTTAAAAAAAATAACCACGAAGGCTAAGGCAAGGATCTCCGCTTCGCTACTTGCCGTTAGAAGGCTACTTCTAACCTAACCTATCCGTGTCGGTTCTGTGTTAATGTACGATCCTGGTTAGAAAGTTTTTTAGAAAAAAGTTTAACACGCTTTGACCTCTAGCGCCGAGGTCATTGAACTTTGAGGTCAATGACCTGAACAAAAGTTGCACCCCTAGTAACCCCCTTCACGATACCGTAAGAAAAAATATATGTTAATTATGCATTAAAAAAATCGTGAATATTTATACATATAAGTATGTCTTTTTCGCCTTGCGTCCCTTCAACTACACCCCAACCGTACAAACTCGAAAGAAAAATACCATGATGAGAAAATGTTGATTACCTACATCTGACTTGGGGCAAGACTAACATATGACTGCCTTACCCCAGAAAGACTGATAGTCTTCCCCCGTTTTGATATTTTTAGTATAGGTTTTGGTTTCGTAAAATATCAAAGGAAATCTTTAGTTTAAAGTCATAATATTATAATAACTTAAAAGACAATATTAATATGATGCTACTTACATATTGCACATCTCAATTTAACACTTATTTACCACCAAAATTTTAAAAGTTTGTCAGGGTCAACCACGTACAAATTTATTTTTTAACAACTGACATTTACATTTCGGTATGTTGGCGCCATTTACCAGCAAAAGCGACATCTGTGTTTTGAGCCAAGACACTTTTCTTGAAAACTGCGAAATATAAATATGACCGGCTCACTGCCACTTCAGCTTGCTAATCCTTTGAGCTATGTCGATAACCTTAGTTCTCTGTCGGATGTTTTCGTTGCGAATCCTATCCGTCAAAGAAACTCCGAGCATAGCTCTCTCCATAGCTCGCTGGGCGACTTTAAACTAGTGGACCAGCCCTACCGTGAGTGTCCACGTCTCAGCTCCGTAGGTCATGACGGGTAGGACGCAATGCTTGATAACTTTCGTTTTCAAGCATTGCGGTATGGATAACGAGAAGACTTGTTGTTTCCCCAACACTGCCCTAGCTAGATCCTCCCACGTACAGACAAATACAATAGAATAAGGCAATCTTCAAGGTTCAAGATATTTTATTGGGTTCATATTGTACCTACCTACATAGGTACTAAAATTAATGTGTATCTACAGTTTCATTTCAACATGAGCCCGGGTGAGACACAATAATAGGTAATGTGTCATCTTTAAGGTTTAACTTAGTAAAGTTTAACATCTTGTAGACGGTAACTACATAGTTTGTTTACAATACTGCGAAAAAATGGCGTGCCTCTCAGAAGAGTGATTAACTTTAAGTACCTGGGACACTTGGTGACTGAAGACCTAAAGGAAGATGATATGGAGAGGGAACGCAGAGCATTGTCAGTCAGGGTGAATATGCTGGCCCGCAGATTTGCACGTAGTACAGATGCTGTGAAGGTAACCTTATTCAGAGCATACTGTACATCATTCTACTCAGCGATTCTGTGGGTCAACTATACCCAAAAAGCTTGCAATGCTTTGCGGGTCCAATATAGTAACGCATTCAGGTTGCTGTTGCGACTACCGCATTACTGCAGTGCCTCGGCCATGTTCGCCCAGGCACGCACCGACACCTTCGATGCCATCTGGTGAAAGAAGTCAGCCTCACTGCTCAGCAGAACCCGCGGGAGCAGCAACAGCATCCTAACCGCGATAGCTGCAAAATTTGATTGTCCCATAATTTATAAAATGGTCAACAGGACAAATTCATTAATTAATTTTAAGTACTAACCCCTAGTTTTAAGCCTACTAATAAAATAGACTGTATAATTTTCTTAATAAATAAATTGAATTATTATTAATTATTAATACCTATCTACATAATGTCTACTGACAACCGTATTTTACTGCTTTTAGCCACGTCATGTTTCATGTCAAAGAACTCTTGCAACGTGTAGAAGCTATTTCCAATCAGGTACCTTTCTAGAAGCTTTAAATTTTATCAGATGTTTATATTACAAAAAAATACAAGCAATTAAAAGAAATGTATCGTAATAGGCTTAAGCTAGGTAATAGAATCTTTCCTACCATACCTAATATCAAATAGAATCCACTATATTCTATTTTCTTTATTACATTTTCGAGTTATTATCTAAGAAAGAAAAATAACCGAAGTTTGGCGATAAACTAGTGCGGACGCGCAAGGAGACATCCATAAATTATGCGAGATAGTTTGAAAATTTTGTTAGATTTTGCGTTTAATTTCACGTAAGATTTTTCAAAACATGTATAAAGTGTAAAAATAATAATTTTTGGTTATGTGTTGGCGTTAATTCTGATGAAGATGTTAAACTTTACTAAGTTTTACCTTCTCCAGTGTGAATTCTCATGTGCGTTACTAAAGTAGATTTCTGGCTAAATTGCTTATCACATATACTGCAGACATAAGGCTTTTCTCCAGTGTGAATTCTCATGTGATTTACTAATGTAGATTTTTCATTGCATTGCTTATTACATATACTACATGCATAAGGTTTTTCTCCAGTGTGAATTCTCATGTGCGTTACTAAGTTAGATTTCCGATTAAATTGCTTATCACATATACTGCAGGCATAAGGCTTTTCTCCAGTGTGAATTATCATGTGCTTTACTAATGTAGATTTTTCATTGCATTTCTTATTACATATACTACATGCATAAGGTTTTTCTCCAGTGTGAATTCTCATGTGGCTTACTAAGTTAGATTTCTGATTAAATTGCTTATCACATATACTGCAGGCATAAGGCTTTTCTCCAGTGTGAATTCTCATGTGCTTTACTAATGTAGATTTTACATTGCATTGCTTATTACATATACTGCTTACATAAGGTTTTTCTCCAGTGTGAATTCTCATGTGGCTTACTAAGTTAGATTTCTGATTAAATTGCTTATCACATATACTGCATACATAAAGCTTTTCTTCAGAGTGAATTCTCATGTGCCTTACTAAGTTAAATTTCTGATTAAATTGCTTATTACATATACTGCATGCATATGGTTTTTCTCCAGTGTGAATTCTCATGTGCTTTACTAAAGTAGATTTCTGGCTAAATTGCCTATCACATATACTGCAGGCATAAGGCTTTTCTCCAGTGTGAATTCTCATGTGCGATACTAAAGAAGATTTCTGGCTAAATTGCCTATCACATGAACTGCATGCATAAGGCTTTATTCCAGTGTGAATTCTCATGTGCTTTTCTAAGTTTTTTGAATTTTTGAATTGCTTATCACATATACTGCAGGCATAAGGCTTTTCTCCAGTGTGAATTCTCATGTGCTTTACTAATGTAGATTTTACATTGCATTGCTTATTACATATACTGCTTACATAAGGTTTTTCTCCAGTGTGAATTCTCATGTGCGATACTAAAGAAGATTTCTGGCTAAATTGCCTATCACATGAACTGCATGCATAAGGCTTTATTCCAGTGTGAATTCTCATGTGCTTTTCTAAGTTAGATTTCTGATTAAATTGCTTATCACATATACTGCAGGCATATGACTTTTCTCCAGCATGAACTCTGTTGGACCTTTTGATGAGAAAATTACTTAATTTCTTATTAAATGTTCTACATTGTTGTTCTTTTGTGTGTGATAGTTGAATATGTGACACTAGACTGCTTCGAACTAAAAATATTTTGCTGCAAATATCACAACAGAATATCTTTAACTTATCTAGATGAACTTGAACTTTTTGGTTTTGGCTCCGTTTCTGGTCTAAATTAAGTTTTACAGACTCTTTTTCAAGATTTAGCTGTACAATATCCATTTCAGTGGAATTTTCAATCAAATAATTATCATTGTTACTATCTTTTTCAAATTTCAGGTGACTCTTTATACACTCTTCAGACATATGAGTATCAGCAGACTCAGTGTCAACCAATTCATCAGCTTGTTCAGTTTCTTCTTCTTTCACCGATATAGGTTCTTCTTTAATGATTATTGCAGAACTATTCTTGAGAGTTTCATTGTCCAAGTCAATGATCTGCATCGGGGCCACAGACAAGTGCTCTTTTGTCTCCAGGTTGAGGTCTTCAATAGTTTCATGAGTTGTCTGAAAACACATTTCATTAAATAGTGATAGTGAGTAGGACATTACACTAGACATGCACTAGACCAGAGTTGAAAAAAAAAACAGATTTTATGAGTTTAAAACTAGGTTTTTTTCTTTTTTAACTTTTTACCTTACCCGATCAATTTCATATCTATTATATATAGCGAATAATAAAATAATCCATTTCAAAACTATTTCCTAATTCACATTAGTAAAAATTAACAAAACGATAAATATTGACGACCTCTGTGGCGCGGTGGGAGAAGGTCCGCCTGCAACGCAGGAGGTTGCGGGTTCGATTCCCGCCTTGGGACAAATATTTGTACGATCTGCAGGTATTTGTTCCGGGTGTTCTCTATGTATAATAAAAAATATCTATCTATGTAATGTATTGTATTATGTCAGTTATCTAGTACCCATAACACAAGCTCGCTAGCTTGGGGCTAGATAATGCTGTGTGAATTGTCCAGCATTATTTATTTAATTATTTATATTTACTTTTTGTTGTGTATCTCAGTATCTCTAATCTAATTATTAAAAACTATTATTATTATTAATCAATACAAAACACTTTACATACACCTTGTATTTAGTGTAGGAAACTAGAGAACTAGAGAGAGAGAGCGGGGAATACCCACTAATCCAGTGAATTACTTTCTTTCGACGGCCGACATAGGGACTTTCCCTGCGGGACTTTACTGGCGGGGAGTTACCTATGCAGTGTGCAGTGTATAAAACGGATTATAGTTCCAAATTTTTTTTCCCTTAACCTACACCGTATCTTAATATAATTAATAATTTAAATAAGAATTTAACAAAGCTGATAGATAGATAGATAAAAATTTATTTGTTACTACAGACACACATTAAATATACATTACAATTTTAAACTTAGGAATATTAGGTTTACATAAAAAGAAAATTTTCCAAAAAGTAAAAAGTACATGCTTAGGTAGAAGTATAATAATTAGCTTAACCCTGTTTTTTTCTTCATGTTTTAAACATTGTTTAAAACTTATTTTAAACTGTGTTTTCAAACACTTAATAAAAAACATAGTTTTATTTTAAACTGCTTTAAACACTGTTTTAAAACAACTTGTTTTAATCATGCCAACCTTGCACTAGACACCATAATCCAGATCCTATTTACAAGGTAAGAGTTGATTTCTGTTAAGAGGACTGGCTACTATTAACACTTACGAACTGTCTTTGAAAGCACTTGGACCTGCTTAAGAGTTGGCCATTTTAAAATTTGTTTTTTTTTTCTGTGGAGGAAAACAAACCTACACATATATAATAGTTCCTGATGGAAATCAAGCTTTAGCACACTGTGGTTATTTTATGAACAAAATGACACAACTTTTTGTTATCAAACATTACGAAGGAATTCATACCTTGAGTCCCTTAAAGAGCAGGTTACTGGAAATGTTTTCAGATCTGAGAGCCATCTCCGAGAGAGTCCAGCATCTCAGGAGATTCTGATAACAGAAACTACATACAACTCTCGGCCTCCCATCTTCTGAATAAAACTGAAACAAATAAATAACAGTAAATTTTACAGTAAATATTGAATTCAAAAAGTGCAAATGAGATAGATAATAATGTGATTTTGAAATAAATAGAAAATGACGCTATTTGATGACAGTCAGAGTAACGTTGCTTGTACACGCTAAGAAAATTTGCCGTTCCTGCGGCAGACAAGACAAATTCTTCGTGTAGACGACAAGAATTTTGTCTGTTCTACACACGAAAACTTTTCGTGTCTTCCGCAGACAAGACCAATCGAAAAGTGTACACGACACGATTTTTTCGTGCAGTCGTCAGTTGGGCGTAGGGCGCGCAAGTAATAACAACCTACTTGCATCAGACTGAAAACTACCTGGCTGGGCTGGCTCAACCCTACTACACCGCCCCCCGCCGCTCCGCAACAACGTTCGCCGCGTCGTGTCTTGCGCAGATAAGATTCTTTTCGTGCACTCTGCGAGCAGTGTACACAGTTATTTTCTAGTTACGGGACGAATTCTTGGGTAGGCCCGGCGTTTTTTCTTAGCGTGTACAAGCGCCCTGAGACAGATAGAGATGCTAGATGTACGACCAAATTATGTTTCATTGGATTTGGTACAGTATACCATACTATACAAATAATAACCAAAATTATTTCCGCTAACACAGTGGTCAGACGCGACCTACCTTTTCCCTCTGAAGTATGAAAGAGCCCAAAGAGTATAAAAACTTTTTAATAACAATAATAATAATGTTTTATTCAGTAATAAAAGATACATAGTCATATAGAACACTTGTGATAGGTGATTTCGCACTTCCACATTTTAAATTATGTACCTTTAAGTTTTGAAGGCGTTACATTTTTAAAACATTGCAAATCAATCAATGTAAAATAAAGTACAAATCAATGGAGGGTAGGATACAAAAATTTACTTGACGTCTCTAACAATACATTTTAAATTTTAGTGTATGAAAATAGAAAGGTAGGAAAATTTGACGTTTGGAATAAAAAAACTAATTATTGTTTAATTGTTGAATTAATTATGGTATATTATCATGAAATGTAACAAAATAGAATTACCTAATATTATATTGACGCGTGACCCGAGAGCTGGTGAGTATCTGGCACAGCGCTTTAGCGTTGCTATACAGCAGCAGGGCAATGCAGCCAGTGTCTTGGGCACGCTTCCAACTGGTATTGATATGGATCAGTTGAGCTACCTGTAGATTGTTTGCAACAGTTTGCAGATAGCTTAATTGTTTCTATTGTAAATACTAGTTTTAATTTAAATTTGTTATTTGATTGTTATTTTCTTTCTGAATTAAAATTAATACTAAAATATAAATCTGCATAAGATAAATTTTGAATTAAATTAAAACTAAAATCAACTGCTCATACTATAATAATAATAATAATGCTGGAGAATTCACACAGCATTTTCTAGCCCCAAGCTAAGCAGAGCTTGTGTTATGGGTACTAGATAACTGATATACGTAATATTATACATTACATAGATAGATATTTTTTATTATACATAGAAAACACCCAGACCAACGGAACAAATTTCTGCAGATCGTACACAAATTTGTTCCGAGGCGGGGATCGAACCCGCAACATCTTGCGTCGCAGGCAGACTCTCGCTATGGGTGGTATGTGTTATTATATGTGTGTGTATGTAAGTAAGTATGTTTGTGATGTATGTGTTTTGCTCCCCTGAGGTACCAGGCTCTTGAGAGTCTGGGCAACAGGAGACCATTTTATGTATAATTTATGTGCGAGGGTGTGTGTGGGTGTGTTTGTATGGCTGTGTGTGTATTTGTGTCGATGGCTCTCCTGAGGCTCCAATCTAATTAAATTAATAATGAGTTAAAATTGATTTTTACTCTTACTTTTGGGCTTGAACATGCTTCAGAGTGAAAAGATATGCCCAAGTTAATTGCGGCTTCAGTTGAAATAATTTAATGTATATGTTGTGTTGTATGAAAACCGTACAAAATCCACCATCAAAGATAATTTGGTTGAACATCTAGCATCTCTGTCTATCTCACTCTACTCAAATAGCGTCATTATCTATTTTTTTCAAAAACATATTAATATTTGTGTCTCATTTGCACTTGTTGAATTCATTTTTTAACATGAAATTGTTTTGTTTTGGTCTTGTTTCAGAAAAACAAAATAATGTTAATCTTTAGAGGTAAAAAGTGGTACCTATTATACCATTTTGAAATCTTGGATAACTGCACTAACTTATACGACATGCCAGCCAATCTTGGTGGACTATTGAAAATTATTGATGCAAATGCGGAATTAATCTGGTACCTTTTTATATGGACAGCATGTTTGTTTGTTTAGTTTATTTATTTACAAGATTTTAGGAAAACTTACAGCTAGGTTTGATAAATAGAATTGAAAAATATTGAACATGCCTGGATAGACCAATGCATGTTTTTTGAAGGCTAAATTACAAGTTTCCGCAAATAGGTAAATTTGAAATAGATGATACAAAGTAATACAAAGTGAGTTGACGACTTATTAGAAATAACAAACATAATAAAACAAAGAAATAATGAAGTAATTAAAAAAACAGGCGACATTGTTAGCTAACACTAGAAAAAAAATATTGATCACTCAGTAAGTACCAGTTACTCAGTTAGTAATACTTAGTAGTTACCTGAGTATTGGTTAGTTTTTTATAAACATCTTTGAGTCGGACATCCTCTAAAGAACTCAGCTTCACGTTGCCACCGCCGGAGAGGCACACCCGACACACAGCGGACATGTCAATCACAAGTAGGTTGACACAGGTACCAAGTCAGGCAGTTGTATGGACCTATAAAGGGCAAGATACTTAGACATTCTCTCGATAAAGAAATAACGAACGAACTGGTTTCTTTCTTCCTTTGTAATAAAATTGTTTTATCATAAATTAACAAGTTGGTAACCGATAGATAGATGATGGTGGTTCCTTTTCCTTAGAATTGTATTTTCCCAAAAATTTGTGATGTGAGCAGGGACGAGAGAAATTCCTCGACGGAATTGAATTTGCTCGTCCCTGGATGTGAGCAGTTTTACAAATAAATAACAGTTTTAGGAATTGTTAATGGTCGATATTTGCGGCAAATTGTGTTTGATTCCAAAGAGCATAATAACAATTATCGCATACTTACTACTTTGATTCAAGAAAACCATATGAAAACTCTCGATCTATTTAGAGGTAACGAAGGAAGGAAAAGTCCAATGAGTATACATTAACTAACTTCGTAAGAAAGAGCAGAGCACTATACTTATAAATCTGTGGGTGGAGAAGAGTCGTCCATTTTTGTCCATATACTTCTTAGCAAGCTTCTTAGTTTATGATTTTTGTCACTGTTCAATCAAAGAGAATAATCTAATCATAATACTTCATAATCTAAGACTTAGATAGAATTAAGAGTTAGAGGATAATAAAATAAATAGTAACCACAGATGTACTAGTACTTACACTTAACCTTACGGAGGGAGAAGAGAGAAAACTTAGCGCCATAGACTAGTAAGTATGCTTAGCCACAGATAATACAAAACTGCTTAGCGCTAACAGCGCCCACTTTAGATCTTCCGGTGAACTAATTTTGTTTACCTTTCGAATATTAGGTGTGGGTAGGTATGTTATCTATGTGTAGGCTATGTACATAATAGACATGACTGTACCATGTATTTCGAGTGTTTTACGTTTTATGCAAACATTTATTTATTTTATTTTATTTGGAGAACAAACAGTTGTAATCAATATTTATATAAACTTACACTATAACTTCTAACCATTGATGTATCCTCGCATAAAATTGATAATTGACAATATATTAATTATATTTGCATAAAACAATAAAACACTGGAAACACAAAGCAAGATACAGTCGTTGTTCGTTGTCTAAATACCTACCTAATTAAGTATAACTAATTTAACTAGCTTACTAATAAAGATAATTATGTTCCTAATTTGATAGCTATGTATTCTTTTCAATGTAACCAACCTGTCTTTTAAACGTCATTTGTCATCCGAACATTTTCCTTTGTAGGAATCGCGGCTAGCTCTTCCCGGGATGCTGTTATAAAAGTCGAGTATAGGAACAATAGCTGTATTGTATAAAACTACGACTAATTATGACGTTACTGAGTGCGGTTGTAATGGCTGCTGCTGATGCACTGACCTGCGTAGGCGCTCGGTCCGCGCTCGCGGCACGAGTAACCTACTTAGTTCAAACTGCTGATGATGCTAGCTATCCCTACGTGATCGATGTATCGAACACCCTTTATTGTTATCTGACTCATGCATGCTCTTCCTTCTTGACTGATTCCAATGTGATAGGATAGGAGCAATGTCGTCCCACATTTATATCTCCATTTAATTAATCCAATTATGTTAAAGTAGTCCTAATAATGTATTAAAAATATTGGGAATCCTTATTTTCTAGGGACTAAGGTTCATTTTGTCATTTGAAACAGGCTTCGTTCATCCTTGTTCAATTTTGCTCAATTTAAAATTATGAAGTCAATAAAAAAAATTATAAAAAAAAATTCCCAACGAAACGAATTATGTCAGCCTTAGAGCATGTGTCAGCCATCGTTAAACTTCGCCAAACATCGGCGGGCGACTGCGGGCGAGAAAGTTAGAAAAGACAAAGATCCTAGGATCCTACGTTCTAATCTTTGAGAAAAGAAAAGTGATAGTCCAGGTTATCTAGTCTTCGTACCTACGTACCTATACCTACCATTAAATCACAAGTGAGTTATAGTTTTTTTTTTATTGGTTGAGTTGCTTTGTTCTTTAAAAAGTTTCGATACAAAACAAGATCCGCCAAGTGCGAGTGTAACTCGCGCGCCGAGGGTTTCAAACATTTGCCAATTATTTGGACAATCAATTTTCTGAAATATTTTAAAAAGTATGAAACTAACAGAAATTTCAAAAAGTGTTTTAAAAAGGCCGAAACGATACCTTTCATTTGATACGCCACATGGGTAGGTAAGGTACCCCCTTTTGAAAAAAAAATCCCCCTTTTTGATCATTTTTCAAAAACTATTATTATTACAGACTTCTCTATATTTTTCCTGTAAAATATAGATCGATATCTACAAACGCCTAATACATTGTACATGAATCAGTCTGCAATCTTTGGAGCTAGGGGGGGGAATGGTCAATTTTTCAACTTTTTTTGATATATTTAAAAAAGTATGAATCTTACAGAAATTTCAAAAAGTGTTTTGAAATGGTCAAAACGATACCTTTCATTTGATACCCCACATGGGTAGGTACCTCCCCTTTTGAAAAAAAAATCCCCCCCTTTTTGACCATTTTTCAAAAACTATTATTATTACAGACTTCTCTATATTTTTCCTGTAAAATATAGATCGATATCTACAAACGCCTAATACATTGTATTGTACATGGATCGGTCTGCAATCTTCAGAGATAGGGGGGGGGGGGGGGGGAATGGTCAATTTTTCGACTTTTTTTGAAATATTTCAAAAAGTATGAAACTTACAGAAATTTCAAAAAGTGTTTTGAAATGTACAAAACGATACCTTTCATTTGATACCCCATTTGCCTTCCTAGGTCTCTTTTGTAATTTCAACATCAAAATTTGTACTGAAATTATTCATTTTCATTTTTCATTTATTTATTTATTTTTTCTTGAAATCAGTAATGGCGCACGAAATGTATCATTATTTTAAATTTCAAGTTAATAGCTGCAGTAGTTACTGAGATATTCAAGAAAGAGCGGGGACGGACAGAGCGAGACCAAAGGGTTTCAAAACCGATGTTTGAAACCCTAAAAAGATCGTGTTCAACCTATAAGTGTTCAACAGTACAAATAAATTAATGTAGGTACCTATTGCTTGCTTATTTCATACAACTTTGTGTTTATATAGATAATTTCAACTTGTACGTTTTTAATTAATAAAACTTTGACTGCTTTGACTCAAATAGTTATGTCTTTTGTTTTCTCTGAAATAAAGAAAACTTTGAATTCCCCATTTTGTAACCTCTGTTGTTGCGGGCGCATAGGAAAACAGATAAATGTTTCCCGCCATTGCGAAAAAACTTTAACAACTCGTTTTCACTGTTGAAATTATAGTTATTTATTTTATTTACAAGTGTGTTAAAAAACGTCGTATGATACACGTGTGTAGGTATTGATGATGACCCTCGCCTGAAATCATCACCAACATTATACACCCTATTGGTACTATAATACTTTGAAATAGGTATCTCATAATAATCATAAACTATCCATGATAAAATATATTCTAAAATCTCTTTATTGTCATACCCCGTATGCCCCGCCGCCGTTTGCAATGAAAAAATTAACAAGGGAAGAAAATTCTTATTTCTTTATTTCATTATTCCACCAATACTATAGGTGAATAAATATTTCAAGAACAAACACGGATAAACTTAAAATGTAGTAAATGGGTTCTTCAAAACCTTTGAGATGAATCGAATAGTAGGTATATCTATTCGATATATCGATATAAATGCTCTAAGGATTCATCTCAAAGTTTTTTTACTTTTTCATATTGTTTCCCAAATTTTTGGGACAATCCGTAAGGGAAACTTGCCATGGTTCATGGTTCTATTACGTCCATGGCAAGTTTCATCATCTAACCATCATCTAACGATGCCGTACAACGGCAGTCCCTTAATACTAAGTCAGTTTGAATAAAAGAAGGATTAAACAGTTCCAGGCACTGCAATATGTAAGCAGGCTTTAGGTTTTTTGATCTGGCAACACTGCAGACATTTCCGTTCATTATTATCGCCGTATTTTAATGCACTGTGAGCTACTATCATGTTCCCTGTACGGAGGCAAGGAGAAGGTTCGAAGGTGGCTCCTAATGTTAGATTATGATGCCACCGAAAGGCTTCTTTTGATTCAGACTTGATCCTCAAAAACTATTTTTATCATACACACTTTTCCTCCCGAACTCTTCGCATCTACACCGTCCTATCCAATTCCTGTTCCCCTTCCCTACCTGCCCATGTGTCGTGCGTGATGTACTTCCGGAGGGCGCTGATTGTTGGACACAGCAGCGCCATGTTGTTTGCATTGCATAGCTGATATTGTTCATACATACAATATCAACTGAGCAGCCGACACGCGCATTGCTGAGCCCCACGCGATCAGCTCGTTTACGTATAGGTTGAAGAGATTGGGTGAGCTCAACCCACCTTGTCTCACGCTGCACTCCAACCTGTATGTCTCCGAGAACTGTCTGCCTATCTAACATTGTTTGTCTGATTTGCATACTATACAATGGAAAAAACGCTGCACCTGGTGTGTGCACGCCTGTCCCTACGCGTATAGTATTGAACATTGTGTTTCAGACTCAGAATCGCATTTTCGGAAGCCGAATTGTGCATCATGAAGATCCAAATATTGATCAAGTTCTGAGTCCATCACACTGTCCTTCGCCACTACGATAGCCAATGATATTAGTCTATAGTTAGGTACATTTGTCAGATAGGTCACCAGTCTCATTCTTTACAATGGGTACAACAGTTGTTTTCATTATGTCCTCGGGGTAAGTAGGAGTGAGCGAAGCATACACCAAACAAAACTGAGAGAAGATGAGGTAACTGGAGCCCCACATACTTCAGGTGTTCAATGCTGAGGCCGTCATGACCAGGTGACTTACCTCTTGACCTACATTTTGTCTTACATTACCTATATAATTTATATCAAATCAAATCGTTTATTTGCTGAATACATTATTACAGGTACATGTCAGATCTTATAACTAGTGTGTAGTCAATGTATTCTTTCGACTTAATTTTTCGGTTTATCATACTCTTCTTAACTAGTTTGTGAGCACCCGAAAAAAAAATTTTGACGGCTCGCTACGTTCGCCGTTGCTTGCTATCAATCCATTGGTTTGTTGTTTATCGCCGAAAAAAGTCGCGAAAATGTTGCGGCTCCGTTCGCCGTCTTCTTAGAATATACTAGAATGAACATGTATTTTTGCTAACCTCACCAAACTCCAAAATTACCTACCTACTGCGGCTCGCTCCGTTGGCCGATATTTATATTCATATTTGTTCATTTCTTTACTTAGTTTGTTTTCCATCAAAATCCAAAAAATTCAACAAATTATTGAATTTAGCTCTTTTCTGTCGAGTGATAATCTCCTTACGTTTGGTAAAGTATTGTGGGTTAGATTTGACAAACATTTTATTTATTTTATTATTTATTTATTTAACATACATATATCTCTAATGTAATAAAAAAAATATGTACATATAACATAATTAACTACTGTTACTATTTTAAAATGGTATGTTGAATGGATAATTCTTGTGGGTGTCTCCCATTCTGTAACAAAGAACATTGATCTAGAATGAATTATGTAATCACTAGCGACGGACCCCGGCTTCGCACGGGTAGGTACTATAACAAACATCAAGTGCTTTATTTCCTTTATACCTTACAGCACTCATGGGCACGTCACAAAAAATCAAATTACATAAGTAAAACTAGGAAATAAAGAATCTCTTTATGGCAAAGTAAAGCAGCGAACAAGAAACCTTTACCTTGTTAGAATGTTAATTTTCGAGTTGGAGCGGTCTCCACTCAAGAACACGTTTACCCCAGCGGTTGTCGGTTCTTCTCGAGATATGGCCAGCCCACTGCCACTTCAGCTTGCTAATCCTTTGAGCTATGTCGATAACCTTGGTTCTCTGTCGGATGTATTCGTTGCGAATCCTATCCTTCAGTAAAACATAGCTCTTGGAAGCTCGCTGTAAATGCTGTAAGTGTCAATGTATGTGTAAATGTCGTAAATTTACTTATACCTACCCCTTAAAAACAAAAGTTCGTTTGTTCCTATTTAAGGCGTGTAGCGCGTCCACTTGACCTTCAGTCAGATATGGAAGGCCAGAGATTGGAGGTTCTCCCACAGTCTGGCTGCAGACGACGCCTTTACAACCACGTTGTGGCCGCATTGGATCTGGTATCTGTAAAGAGAAGAAATTCAGTTATAGGCAGATACTGCTTTAATGTGTACTTTACTTTACGTTTAAATTGATGTAGGTATCAACCACAGACCTGTTCCTACCTGGGTAACCTAAGCACATATGAGGTAATTTTTCTTCGTACCTAAGTAACAAAGGTTCGATCAACAATTTATTAGAGCAAAACGAAAAGGATGCACTTCAAGAAAATAGCGATATAGGTACATAGTATAAATACTAGAAATAAACATAAACTTGCTGTGCCCACAACTAGGCTTCACAATATTAACGTATCTTTTAAAGGGAAATGTATACGCTTCTACAACAAAATTTCTAGTTGCAAAATCCATCAGTAAATAAATTCAAACAAATTGTAAAACCTTTCTGTGCAAAAATGCTTATTACAAAATATCAGATTATCTAAGAGATAAAAAAGCTTGGGACGGGTTTTGCTCCAACTCGAAAAATAACAACTAACAGGCTAAAGGTATCTTCGTCGCTTCTTTACTTTAGTCTACATACCGAAGCGACCGAAATCAAAAATATCACTTTATTTCCGTGTTTTATTTTAAGAATTTGACCTTTTCTAAGTGTACCATTTTTGTATTTATGGAAATAAAGACTATTTGATTTGATTTCTAAGATTTGATTTGATTCCTTCCTATGGCCAAGATGCAACTCGCTGACAAAACAACAGAGCGAGGCGACAATATTTGCAACCTTTTCGCAGTAAATTTTGTAAAAACTCTTAACCCGTCGTCGTCTAGGTCAACGAAACATCCTCTGCCTTTCTTAAATTAGTGAAAGCTGTGTAGTTAAAGCATTATCTAACCTTAACATAAATTTTTGAAGCTCATGACAAACTTACACCCATGCAGTTTCCACTGATTTAAGTAAGATTTTCGACAAAGTTGAGGATTCTATATTGCTGAATAAACTAAACCACTTAGGGATGTCTGGAGGCGCCTACCCCAACCAAACTAGCGCCGCCACCTAACTTTAAATTAATATTCTGTTTAACAATCCTTTGTTAAACAGAATATTAATTTAAAGTTAGGTTATTAAAAAATCCATCGTCCAGTTTTTGATACTTATCATAAGCTTTTTATAATGCCTCTGTAATAGTTTTATTTTACAGATACGAAGTTTCCCTTGGTGGCCACCAAAATCTATTTTCGTATCTCTGCCTAAACTAAATAGAATAAAGTATTACCTACAGAGACATCAAAAAAAGCTTACGATAACAAACTGGAAGATAGATTTTTGAAAATTCCTTTGCTAAACGGAATAATAAGATAAATTAGGTGGCGGCGGCGCCACTTTGGGTAAGGTATGCGCCTTAATTGGTTTGTCAATCTGTTCTTCTTGCATTTTTTAGGGTTCCGTACCTCAAAAGGAAAAAAGGAACCCTTATAGGATCACTTTGTTGTCCGTCTGTCAACCCACTTTTCTCAGAAACGCGTAGAGTTATCAAGTTGATATTCACATCACATACGCAGGCTCGTAACTTCTTGAAGCCTCGATATAAATCAAACTTCTAAGTCAACGCAATCAAAAGTTACAACTGTTTATGTCTATTTTTTTTCAATTTTCCAAGGGAATCACATGCACACAAAACCTATAGGGTACTTCCCGTTGACCAAGAACCATGAAATTTGGTGAGAAGCAAGGTCTTATAGTACAAGTAAAGGAAAAAATCCGAAAACCGTAAATTTGTAATTTATTCACAGAAAAAATATTTTTTTAATCTTGCCATGGACCAAAAATCTATAGGGTACTTCCCGTTGACCTAGAACCATGAAATTTGGTGAGAAGCAATGTCTTATAACACAATTAAAGGGAAAAATCCGAAAACGGTAAATTTGTAGTTTATTCGCAGAAAAAATAATTTTCGAATCTCGCCATGGACCAAAAACCTATAGGGTACTTCCCGTTCACCTAGAACCATGAAATTTGGCACGAAGCAAGGTCTTATAGCAAAAATAAAGGAAAAAATCTGAAAACCGTAAATTTGTAGTTTATTCACAGAAAAAATAATTTTCGAATCTCGCCATGGACCAAAAACCTGTAGGGTACTTTCCGTTGACCTAGAACCATTAAATTTGGCAAAAAGCAATGACTTATAGCACAAGTAAAGGGAAAAATCCGAAAACCGTAAATTTTTAGTATATTCACAGAAAAAATAATTTTCGAATCTCGCCATGGACCAAAAACCTGTAGGGTACTTTCCGTTGACCTAGAACCATTAAATTTGGCAAGAAGCAATGACTTATAGCACAAGTAAAGGGAAAAATCAGAAAACCATAAATTTGTGGTTTATTCATACAAAATAGTACATTGTTACACTAGGGTTGGACGTAACTTATTTAGTCTCGAGACGCCAATAGTTCGAGGGACTAAATAAGTTACGTCATACATAATCGTTATCAAATTAGAAAATGATTGTGCCTTATTCGTCTGGATTTGACTGATTTCTTTGCTAAAGAGTAGGAGTTTGTACGGAACCCTTGATGCGCGAGTCTAACTCGCACTTGACGTTTTATTATTACTTTTTCCGGCTTTGCAACCATCTGTCCACATTACCTGATAAGCAGCTGCGCGGGAGTCATGCAGAGTCCTGAAGCCATGACCTGCACCAGGGGGTCATCTATCACAGCTTCGCCGCCGTTTTTCAGCTCTGAGGGGGTACCCTGTGGAATTCACGATGTTAGGGTAAACTTAATGGTCTTTGATTGGTGAAGACGCTAGGTCTTATTTTTTTTTGTATATATTACATTATTATTTAACGAATATTTAACTACAATTACTTTTATATTAAACATGACATTGCTAATATTAATTATATCTATAAATTTAAGTAGGTACCATAGTAAAATTACTTATTAAGCTAACAAAATCGAACTCAAACTACTATGTAATTGTTGCGCCCTGACAGGGTTTTTATGCATTGTGACTAACACCACCTACACCTAAGAAAACTAAATGTATGCATAAAATCACATTAAATGATATAAATGATAAAATGATATATTCCTGTGATACAAAACTTGAGAACTCTTTTTTTTCGACATCTTTAGAACTGCTATAGATCGATCTCCCACTCCCATAGAAACTGTATATCACTAATTCAAAATAAAATAGTAGAATTAATTCTATTATTTGATAGAATTAATTCTAGTTAATTCTAGTTTCGAGTCCCGCCGAAGTCGAAAATTTTTGGGAACTTATTTCATTTCTTAGAATCAATTCTATTATTTGATTGTAATTTTCTTACTTTATAAAGAGCTATAAAAGGCTCTATCCTGAGTTTGTTCTGAATTTGTTTCTCATTGTCTCGATTCTAAAAAACTAGTTGTAATTTAAATTAAAACTAGTTTTTACAATCGAAACAATTGAGCTATCTGCAAACTGTTGCAAACAATCTACAGGTAGCTCAACTGATCCATATCAATACCAGTCGGAAGCGTGCCTAAGATACTGGCTGCATTGCCCCGCTGTATGGTAGGTATGTGCCAAATACTCACCAGCTCTTAGGTCACGCGTCGCTTCGACCAGACGCTCAGATAAATAAATAAAATAATGCTGGGCAATTCACACAGTATTACCTAGCCCCAAGCTAAGCAGAGCTTGTGTTATGGGTACTAGGTAACTGATATACGTAATATATCAATACATAGATAGATATTTTTTATTATACATAGAAAACGACCAGAACCCCTGAACAAATACCTGCAGATCGTACAAATATTTGTTCCAAGGCGGGAATCGAAATCGTAACCTCTTGCATCGCAGGCGGACCTTCGCCCACCGCGCCACAGAGGTCGTCAAAGTTACATGAAATAAATAAAGTAGGAAAATTACAATCATATAATAAATTAAAACTAGTATATTTACGATTGAAAGAATTAAGCTATCTGTAAACTGTTGTAAACAATCTACAGGTAGCTAAATAAATAATAAAATGGTAATATTTTCGGTAGGTAACTGAAGCTAGGATTTCTTCCAGGCAACCTACCTTAGAACCGAGGACACCAAAACAGCTCAGCGTGACGTTCCGTTCAGCACAGAAGTTGTCCAACTTCTGTTGAGTCAGGTATGGATGACACTCCACCTGGTGAGAAAGGAATTGAATATAAACTACACCTGCACAGTAACTCGCTCTTTCCTCTTCCAAACATAAGGTAGAAAGTACGCCATTACAGGCGTAGGTACTAAAATGCGGGACGAAAAACTCTATATAAATATATGTCTTATAGATAAATAATACTTTATTGTACCACACAGAAAACAGTACAGAAATAAATACTACGAGAAGACAAAGTACAAAGGCAGCCTTATCGCTATGAGCGATCTCTTCCAGGCTTCTTGGGATGAACTGGAAATGTAGGAACGAAAAAGGTGGCACTTGAAAAAATAAATCCAAATATCTTACTAACAAGCAGGGACGAGGGAAATTCTAACAAGAATACTCAAGTTTTTATGCTCATCATAATATATAGGTAAATCAAATCTCAATCCAAGCCAGTCCTTCACTTAGCTTATTTAAATCTAAGGTAAAGGAGCATTATCTCTCTCTTTAGTCATAGCAGATATATATATACATATATTTATTTATTTATGTATGTATAGGTATAATATTCATATAATACATGTCATATTGATGTAGACTTTATTTATTTATATATTTTACTTTGTATATTCTTTGCTTTACTTATTTAATTTTTTTTCTATTCGACCTTTTTTTTCTGACTTGTATGTACACGTTACTATTCACACGCATTGCACAAACTCTCTTAATACCCCTAGGTTTGCTGTTAGAAAACTCTGTTAGGGTTAAGCTCGCCTTTGTACATAAATTTTAGTTGTTTTATTTTTATGTTTGTATTTTTGTGTACAATAAAGAATTTAAGAATATAAAAAAAAATGTGTTTATTTATTATTTATTTATTAGAAAGGAACGCCAACAGCGTTTACATAAAGTGTGTATTTGCTTTTGAAATCTCTTTCGTCTATTGCTTAAGCTGTAGAATTGATTTTCCGTACAGTCAAGCTTCAAAACGAAAGTTTTCAATCAGTGCGTCCTACCCGTCATGAG
This sequence comes from Eupithecia vulgata, assembly GCA_946478455.1. Classification (NCBI taxonomy): domain Eukaryota; kingdom Metazoa; phylum Arthropoda; class Insecta; order Lepidoptera; family Geometridae; genus Eupithecia; species Eupithecia vulgata. Next base: position 2,657,490 of record OX297887.1, on the reverse strand, counting down.
CTACGGAGCTGAACTGAGACGTGGACACTCACGGTAGGGCTGGTCCACCAGTTTAAAGTCGCCCAGCGAGCTATGGAGAGAGCTATGCTCGGAGTTTCTCTGAAGGATAGGATTCGCAACTAATACATCCGACAGAGAACCAAGGTTATCGACATAGCTTAAAGGATTAGCAAGCTGAAGTGGCAGTGGGCTGGCCATATTTCAAGAACCTACAACCGCTGGGGTAAACGTGTTCTTGAGTGTAGACCGCGACTCGGAAAACGTAGTGTAGGACGCCCTTCGACGTGGGATGACGATTTGCGAAAGACTGCTGGCAGATGCTGGAAGAATACTTTTTATTGGCTCACACACACGTGTGTGTGAGCCAATAAAAAGTATGCGGCAAGCTGAAGACAGGGAAGAAGAAGAAGAAGAAGAATACTTTTTATTGGCTCACACACACGTGTGTGTGAGCCAATAAAAAGTATGCGGCAAGCTGAAGACAGGGAAGAAGAAGAAGAAGAAGAATACTTTTTATTGGCTCACACACACGTGTGTGTGAGCCAATAAAAAGTATTCTTCCAGCATCTGCCAGCAGTCTTTCGCAAATCGTCATCCCACGTCGAAGGGCGTCCTACACTACGTTTTCCGAGTCGCGGTCTACACTCAAGAACACGTTTACCCCAGCGGTTGTAGGTTCTTGAAATATGGCCAGCCCACTGCCACTTCAGCTTGCTAATCCTTTGAGCTATGTCGATAACCTTGGTTCTCTGTCGGATGTATTAGTTGCGAATCCTATCCTTCAGAGAAACTCCGAGCATAGCTCTCTCCATAGCTCGCTGGGCGACTTTAAACTGGTGGACCAGCCCTACCGTGAGTGTCCACGTCTCAGTTCAGCTCCGTAGCTCATGACGGGTAGGACGCACTGATTGAAAACTTTCGTTTTGAAGCTTGACTGTACGGAAAATCAATTCTACACATACACAGTACACAGAAGGATATAAAAAAAACATAAAAATAATTAATAGTACTTAAATAGTTAAGTGAACCAATAAGGTCCTGCCTCAGCTTAATGTTGCTCCACAGGAAGTTGAGCAACGCTGGTTTTCTGGCAGAACCTTGGTGCACGCGTGTCTACACGGCCATAAAAAAAAGAGAACACAAAAAAAAAACAGAAGAATATACATACAACTTATCCTACAATAATAAATACTATTATAATGTGTATTTGGTAGAAATAATTCAAGCAGTTGGTACTTGAATTACTTCTACCAACACTAATACTGTTCAACACGGGATCACATTCAATCATGAAGCCTAGTGCCGACCAACACGTCCGGTCCAGACCAACTACTGTCAGGGCGCTATGGCACGCATTAGGGGAGGCCTATGTCCAGCAGTGGACTGGTGTAGGCTGATGATGATGATGATGATGACAGTCAAAACGTGGGTTTTTTTCCACCAGGGACACACAAAGAACTTTGATTATAACAAGGGTAGATAAGATAAGCTGCTTTTACCTGGTTGATAACAGGTTTGATCCTCGCTCGATCCATCACCCTGCGGATCTGCTGCGAGTTGAAGTTGCTGAGGCCGAGTGCGCGAGCCTTCGCCCCCAGGGCTTCCACTCCGTACCAGGCGTCTAGATAGTCGTGAGCGGAGTATTGGAGGACTGTGGCTATCCGGGGGACGGGAGAGCCCCCTTCCTGAAGATAACGAATAGTTTTCATATTAGGCGTGAATGAAGCACGCGCTTATTTTAAAGAAAGAAGAAAAAAAAAACTCAACACACTTGCTCATCAAATGGCTCTTATTTCACCGCAATTAGGCACATATTGACATCTGTAATCAAACTGTGACTTTTTCATTAGGTAGGTAAGGTTAGATGGGGTAAGACTAACATAGTTTCCTGCTAGACCGGAAAGATCGGTTTTTATGGCTAAGGTATTTGGCTTGCCTCTGAGATAATCATGTAATTACATAAAACATAAACATAAAAATATATTTATTTCAGCAAAAACACATTAGGTACAGTAGGTATTTAACTTAATGGGTAGGCAGGTAGAGTTTCATTATAATGTATTACAATGGTCTGTTAAACTGATAGAGGTTATTGCTGAGGGTTTGGAGACAATGTTTTTACTTATGGATCTCACACTAGGCGGAGCCTGTATCGTGAGATCCAAGCTGGTGATTCTTACAGACACATGCGGGTACTTTGTCTCGGTGTGAAACGTACAATACTTAGTTAACACTTAAATTATCTTATCTAGTGCTAAAGTTCACAATTGAGCGAGTCTAATAATTTTATCAGTACAATATAAATAATTTCTCTTTTGTCTTTTTGGTGGTGAAAGGAGTATAGAAAAAATGGTTGACTTTGATTTTCAACCACCTGAGATTCTGAAAGACAAAAATAACAAAACTTACCTATAATTATCCTTATTTATTAACCTATAATTTTGACACAAACAAGAATAAAGAAATTAATAGCTAACTTATTATTTTGAGAAAATTCTCAGTGTCCGTGTAATTTAAGGTCAAAAGCCATTTGAATATGGTTTGTTTAGCTTCACGGACAGACATAATTGAAACTACAAACCTATAAGGTTTTAGGAAATAGTGAGTATATTTCCGGTAATGCATTCAGAATAGATATTTTGAATAAATTGAAAGCCAGTAAAAATATTTAGTCTTTTAAGTGACATCAATAGCTTAATGTCACTTTGTGCGTTAGACATTATCATCATCAGCCTTTGACACTTTGGAGCCATCATCATGGCCTTTCGTTTGTCTAGTGCGAACGAAATTGTTCTCATCGGAGATTTCAACCAGTTACCCTACATCGATAGAGAGAACCTTTTTGAGATTAGGTACAACAGGCCCAATCTAGTGTCAAACATCAGCCAGGAGCTACTGACCTACCTTTGACCTTGAGGTCAGTGACCTTGGACTAAAGGTCAATGACCTTTTTGTCGACTACCGAAAGTTATATTACTTAGAAAAAAAAGTTTAAAGGGTGGTTAAAAAAAAATAACCACGAAGGCTAAGGCAAGAAGCTCCGCTTCGCTACTTGCCGTTAGAAGGCTACTTCTAACTTAACCTATCTGTGTCAATTCTGTGTTAATGTACGATCCTGGTTAGAAAGTTTTTTTTAGAAAAAAAGTTTAACACGCTTTGACCTCTAGCGCCGAGGTCATTGAACTTTAAGGTCAATGACCTGAACAAAAGTTGCACCCCTAGTGACCCCCTTCACGATACCGTAAGAAAAAATATATGTTAATTATGCATTAAAAAATCGTGAATATTTATGTCTTTTTCGCCTTGCGTCCCTTCAACTACACCCCAACCGTACAAACTCGAAAGAAAAATACCATGATGAGAAAATGTTGATTACCTATATCTGACTTGGGGCAAGACTAACATATGACTGCCTTACCCCAGAAAGACTGATAGTCTTCTCCCGTTTTGATATTTTTAGGTTAGGTTTTGGTTTCGTAAAATATCAAAGGAAATCTTTAGTTTAAAGTCATAATATTATAATAACTTAAAAGACAATATTAATATGATGCTACTTACATATTACACATCTCAATTTAACACTTATTTACCACCAAAATTTTAAAAGTTTGTCAGGGTCAACCACGTACAAATTTATTTTTTAACAACTGACATTTACATTTCGGTATGTTGGCGCCATTTACCAGCAAAAGCGACATCTGTGTTTTGAGCCAAGACACTTTTCTTGAAAACTGTTTTATCGACATAGCCAACTCAACAAAAAAAACGCGATACTTTTCGAGATATTTGAAAGTGATAGTCTTCTTCCGCTGTTAGTGTTGCCCCATCTAACCTTACCTATAAGTTTTAGATCTGTAAATAAATCCTTCATGTAGGTATATACCTTCATACCGTTAAAAGCAATTAAGTTAAATTGCTAACGCTTACAGACAATCATCATCAGCCTAATACTAGTCCACTGCTGGATATAGGCCTCCCCTAATGCGCCCTGTCTTCAGCTTGCCGCATCCAGCATTTGCCAGCAGTTTTTCGCATATCGTCATCCCACCTGGTCGGAGGGCGTCCTACACTACGTTTGCCGAGTCGCGGTTTCCACTAAAGAACGTTTACCCCAGCGGTTGTCGGTTCTTCTCGAAATATGACCGGCTCACTGCCACTTCAGCTTGCTAATCCTTTGAGCTATGTCGATAACCTTAGTTCTCTGTCGGATGTTTTCGTTGCAAATCCTATCCTTCAGAGAAACTCCGAGCATAGCTCTCTAAATAGCTCGCTGGGCGACTTTAAACTGGTGGACCAGCCCTACCGTGAGTGTCCATATCTCAGCTCCGTAGGTCATGACGTGTAGGACGCACTGATTGAATTGAACTTTCGTTTTCAAGCATTGCGGTATGGATAACGAGAAGACTTGTTGTTGTTTCCTCAACGCTGCCCAACCGTGTCCGTGATGGTAGCGTACACATAACTGAATTCACGTTTGTTGTTATGCCTAATAAATAACGTATAAATAGAGTATAATCAGTGCAAAAGTAAAATAAATAGCGCCTCTTTGGTTTAAGAAATAATGACCATTGTTTGTGGGTACGCCAGCATAACGTTATGCTAGCGTACACACGACCGTTCTCAAAAACGGCTTATACTATAGCAACAAAATTTATACACAATAATAGAGTATAAATAGCGTCTTAGCTATACAAAATTTCATAATGGTTGCTCTCATAGAAACAGAGATATGGAACATGATTATAAGCGCCATCTAGCAGACCACGGCGGAACTACATTGCAACGGACGGACAGCAATATCCCTTGTACTCTGAGCAGTGAGCAATGTAGGTATTGGTCACAATGAAAGATAGAGAAAGATGCGTGTGAATTATCCATGGAAGTGAAAGAGATAGAGATAATGCGTCGTCATGTACCTAGAACTTTACATCAACTTTTTATAGTGTTTGATTACGAATTTGCATAAAGTATGACTACTGGGAGAGGAAGTACTTAACACACTATTTATACATATAGCATTTACATTAAGAAAACCTCGTTTTCTATTTCGGTTTTTAAGGGGTACGCTAGCATAACGTTATGCTGGCGTACCCACAAACAATGGTCATTATTTCTTAAACCAAGGAGGCGCTATTTATTTTACTTTTGCACTGATTATACTCTATTTATACGTTATTTATTAGGCATAACAACAAACGTGAATTCGGTTATGTGTACGCTACCATCACGGACACTGCCCAACCTAGCTGGATCCTCCACGTACAGAAAAATACAATAGAGTACCTAAGGCAATCTTCAAGGTTCAAGATATTTTATTGTGTTCATATTGTACCTACATAGGTACTAAAATTAATGTGTACAGTTTCATTTCAACTTGAGCCCGGGTGGGACACAACAATAGGTAATGTTTCATCTTTAAGGTTTAACTTAGTAAAGTTTAACATCTTGTAGACGGTAACTACATAGTTAATGTTTGTTTATAATACTGCGAAAAAATGGTGTGCCTCTCAGAAGAGTGATTAACTTGAAGTACCTGGGACACTTGGTGACTGAAGACCTAAAGGACGATGATATGGAGAGGGAACGCAGAGCATTGTCAGTCAGGGCGAATATGCTGGCCCGCAGATTTGCACGTTGTACAGATGCAGTGAAGGTAACCTTATTCAGAGCATACTGTACATCATTCTACTCAGCGAGTCTGTGGGTCAACTATACCCAAAAAGCTTGCAATGCTTTGCGGGTCCAATATAGTAACGCATTCAGGTTGCTGTTGCGACTACCGCATTACTGCAGTGCCTCGGCCATGTTCGCCCAGGCACGCACCGACACCTTCGATGCCATCTGGTGAAAGAAGTCAGCCTCACTGCTCAGCAGAACCGCGGCAGCAGCAACAGCATCCTAACCGCGATAGCTGCAAAATTTGATTGTCCCATAATTTATAAAATGGTCAACAGGACAAATTCATTAATTAATTTTAAGTACTAACCCCTAGTTTTAAGCCTACTAATAAAATAGACTGTATGATTTTCTTAATAAATAAATTGAATTATTATTAATTATTAATACCTATCTACATAACATGTCTACTGACAACCGTATTTTACTGCTTTTGACCACGTCATGTTTCATGTCAAAGAACTCTTGCAACGTGTAGAAGCTATTTCCAATCAGGTACCTTTCTAGAAGCTTTAAATTTTATCAGATGTTTATAATTACAAAAAATACAAGCAAGCAAAAAAATTTTTCATAATAGGCTTAAGCTAATAGAATCTTTCCTACAAACCTAATATCAAATAAATCAAAAAGAATCCACTACATATATTCTATTTCTTTATTACATTTTCGAGTCTAATATCTAAGAAAGAAAAATAACCGAAGTTTGGTGATAAACTAGTGCGGACGCGCAAGGAGACATCCATAAATTATGCAAGATGGTTTTGAAAATTTTGTTAGATTTTGCGTTTAATTTCACGTAAGATTTTTCAAAACATGTACAAAGTGTAAAATTAATGATTTTTGGTTATGTGTTGGCGTTAGTTCTGATGAAGATGTTAAACTTTACTAAGTTTTAGCTTCTCCAGTGTGAATTCTCATGTGCGTTACTAAAGTAGATTTCTGGCTAAATTGCCTATCACATATACTACATGCATAAGGTTTTTCTCCAGTGTGAATTCTTTTGTGCGTTAATAAAGTAGATTTCTGATTAAATTGCTTATCACATATACTGCATGCATATGACTTTTCTCCAGTGTGAATTCTCATGTGCTCTACTAAGTTAGCTTTCTGATTAAATTGCTTATCACATATACTGCAGGCATATGACTTTTCTCCAGTGTGAATTCTCATGTGCTTTACTAAGTTAGGTTTCTGATTAAATTGCTTATCACATATACTGCAGGCATAAGGCTTTTCTCCAGTGTGAATTCTTTTGTGCGTTAATAAAGTAGATTTATGTTTAAATTGCTTATCACATATACTGCAGGCATAAGGCTTTTCTCCAGTGTGAATTCTCATGTGGTTTACTAATGCAGATTTTTGATTGCATTGCTTATTACATATACTACATGCATAAGGTTTTTCTCCAGTGTGAATTCTCATGTGCTTTACTAAGTTAGATTTTTGATTAAATTGCTTATCACATATACTGCATGCATATGACTTTTCTCCAGTGTGAATTCTCATGTGCTTTACTAAGTTAGATTTCTGATTAAATTGCTTATCACATATACTGCAGGCATAAGGCTTTTCTCCAGTGTGAATTCTTTTGTGCGTTAATAAAGTAGATTTATGTTTAAATTGCTTATCACATATACTACATGCATAAGGTTTTTCTCCAGTGTGAATTCTCATGTGCATTTCGTAATTATATTTTTTATGAAATTGCTTGTCACATATACTGCATGCATATGACTTTTCTCCAGTGTGAATTCTCATGTGCGTTACTAAAGTTGATTTCTGGCTAAATTGCCTATCACATGAACTGCAGGCATAAGGCTTTTCTCCAGTGTGAATTCTTTTGTGGGTTAATAAAGTAGATTTATGTTTAAATTGCTTATCACATGTACTGCATACATAAAGCTTTTCTCCAGAGTGAATTCTCATGTGCCTTACTAAAGTATATTTTATATTAAATTGCTTATCACATATACTGCAGGCATAAGGCTTTTCTCCAGTGTGAATTCTCATGTGCTTTACTAATGTAGATTTTTCATTGCATTGCTTATTACATATACTACATGCATAAGGTTTTTCTCCAGTGTGAATTCTCATGTGCTTTACTAAGTTAGATTTCTGATTAAATTGCTTATCACATATACTGCAGGCATAAGGCTTTTCTCCAGTGTGAATTCTCATGTGCTTTACTAATGTAGATTTTTCATTGCATTTCTTATTACATATACTACATGCATAAGGTTTTTCTCCAGTGTGAATTCTCATGTGCGTTACTAAAGCAGATTTCTGGCTAAATTGCCTATCACATGAACTGCATGCATAAGGCTTTACTCCAGTGTGAATTCTCATGTGCTTTTCTAAGTTAGATTTCTGATTAAATTGCTTATCACATATACTGCAGGCATATGACTTTTCTCCAGCATGAACTCTGTTGGACATTTTGATGAGAAAATTACTTAATTTCTTATCAAATGTTCTACATTGCTGTTCTTTTGTATGTGATAGTTGAATATGTGACACTAGACTGCTTCGAACTAAAAATATTTTGCTGCAAATATCACAACAGAATATCTTTAACTTGTCTAGATGAACTTGAACTTTTTGGTTTTGGCTCCGTTTCTGGTCTAAATTAAGTTTTACAGACTCTTTTTCAAGATTTAGCTGTACAATATCCATTTTAGTGGAATTTTCAATCAAATAATTATCATTGTTACTATCTTTTTCAAATATCAGGTGACTTTTTATACACTCTTCAGACATATGACTATCAGCAGACTCAGTGTCAACCAATTCATCAGCTTGTACAGTTTCCTCTTCTTTCACCGATATAGGTTCTTCTTTAATGATTATTGCAGAACTATTCTTGAGAGTTTCATTGTCCAAGTCAATGATTTGCATCGGGGCCACAGACAAGTGCTCTTTTGTTTCCAGGTTGAGGTCTTCAATAGTTTCATGAGTTGCCTGAAAACACATTTCATTAAATAGTAAAGGACATTACACTAGACCATGGTACAATAATATACTCTGCCATTCCGAGATACGCATGTGTGCGTGTTTAAGTAGTTATTGTATTTTCTTTAGTATGGGTGCCACCAGCGACGGATACGGTGGGTTTCAAACTTTTTAGTTTGGGGGAAAAATAGTTCTAGGCTTTATTCCTGATTTTATTATAAGTAATTTAAACTTTAGTGTAAATTTAAAGCCACGCACGGTTTTGAGGTTCAAAAGCCTATATTTTGCCCATAATTTGACCATGCACTAGGTCAGTCAGGGTTGGAAAAAAAAACTGTTTTTTTTATATTTTACAAAACAAACTGTTCAAAATGTTTAAAACTAGTGTTTTTTTTTCTTTTTTAACTTTTTACCTTATCCGATCAATTTCAAATCTATTATGTATAGCGAATAATAAAATAATCCATTTCAAAACTATTTCCTAATTCACATTAGTAAAAATTAACGAAACAATAAATATTTACGACCTCTGTGGCGCGGTGGGAGAAGGTCCGCCTGCAACGCAGGAGGTTGCGGGTTCGATTCCCGCCTTGGGACAAATATTTGTACGATCTGCAGGTATTTGTTGGTGGGTGTTCTCTATGTATAATAAAAAAATTCTATCTATGTAATGTATTGTATTATGTCAGTTATCTAGTACCCATAACACAAGCTCGCTAGCTTGGGGCTAGATAATGCTGTGTGAATTGTGCAGCATTATTTATTTAATTATTTATATTTACTTTTTGTTGTGTATCTCAGTATCTCTAATCTAATTATTAAAAACTATTATTATTATTAATCAATACAAAACACTTTACATACACCTTGTATTTAGTGTAGGAAACTAGAGAACTAGAGAGAGAGAGCGGGGAATACCCACTAATCCAGTGAATTACTTTCTTTCGACGGCCGACATAGGGACTTTCCCTGCGGGACTTTACTGGCTTTACCTATGCAGTGTGCAGTGTATAAAACGGATTAAAGTTCCAAAAAAAGTTTTCCCTTAACCTACACCGTATCTTATTATAATTAATAATTTAAATAAGAATTCAACAAAGCTGATAGATAGATAGATAGATAAAAATTTATTTGTTACTACAGACACACATTAAATATACATTACAATTTTAAACTTAGGAATATTAGGTTTACATAAAAAAAAAAAAAAGTACATGCTTTGGTAGAAGTATAATAATTAGCTTTTAAGCTGCAACTTTTAAATTTATTTAAAGTTATTTACATATACCTACATGTTTATTCGTTTGTATTTATTTCTATTCATTTGCAATTAAAGGTACCTAGTTTTAAACCCTGTTTTTTTCTTCATGTTTTATAATAATAATAATAAAATAAAATCATTTATTTCAGGCAACATTAGTCTTAGTACAAGATGTAAAATACCTTAAAACTACGGCCCATATAAATATATACCTTAATCTAACATACACAGGGCCGTCTTTACCAGGGGGTGCAAGGGGTGCGGTGCACCCGGGCCGGGGGCGCCTGCCGAGCGCTGAATATTTAGATATTTCATTGAACTTAACGCCATTACACAGTTTCATATAATTGTTACGACAAATACGTACATGCGCAAAATTAATAGGTATAAAAAAATTAGTCATCAACAATAAACATTGTTTTACTTTTATTACGCTTTCGGCGTTTGTCATACCGCTCGTGATGTGCAACCTAAAATGAGTCTTATTACTACACAGATAACAATTTTATTTAATATAACACGCGCGCGGCAAAATCTCTAATCCAAAGAGAGTGAACCTTTGACCGCGATGCCGCCCGGTCGCCTGCACTTGAAGCAAAATGATCTCTAAGTCAATAAAACGTAAGTTCATTTGAAAAGGGCGCGCGGCGCGGCACCTGTGCGTCTGTCATAGGCACCCTTTGACATTCCGTTCGGGCGCTCGCACTTATAGAGAAATGATCTCTAAGCATAGATTTAAATCGTTAGATAGGCCCCGATACCAAAAACTGTGGCTTTGTTTTTGAATGTGTGCGTTAACAAAATACCGACGCACGCACACTAATGAGTAGTCAAAAAATCGTGTTTCTGCCATTGTACTTATCTGTTGCTATTACCATTTCGTGTGCAATTGTATTGCGCACACTTTTCTGAAAAAAGTATGCACTTAGATGCCCTGAAATCGAAAATGTTTGAATGTGTGCGTCAACATAGCGTCCAAAAACTGTGCAATTTGTGTAGAAGGTACGGTCCGGTAAGTAGTTAGAAATTGTGTTTTTGCCAATAAACCTAATTATTATTATTACCATTTCGTTTACATTTGTATTGCGCTGACTTCTGTGAAAACATAAAGGTCTTATTTATACCCTGAAATCGAAAACGCGTCTGTCTAAAACGTGTGCAATCTACACACAACAAGTGTACTGAGAAAATAGTGTCATCTCTTTTTCTCCCACATTAGTTGCAAACACTACTTTCTCTTTCGTGCACTCGCCGTTTAAATTTGTTATTTTAGACAGTGCGGAAGGAAAAATAAAAGTTTTTAAATCAAATCGCAATACTTACGAGTGAAATGTTACACCTCTGGCTTTATTTGTGTTTCTAGAATTGTTGTTGCACTTTAGAAAGGCACACGATGGCATTTTGTGACACTAAACTACTCGCAAACGTCCTTTACAACACGTCCGGCTAACACTGTGTTTGGATGTGCACTGATTCCAGGTTAGTGAGCCTCACTCTCTTCGACCGTGGAACAACACGGCGCGGTCTCACTGCGGTAAGGGCCTATCTAACGATTTAAATCTATGTCTCTAAGTCACTACAATTAGGTGTAAGTTCATTTGAATTTACGCGGCGCGCGGCGCCTATGTAAGTGTCGGTCAGTGATTGATCTGATTTCTTATTTATAAGTAAACAAATTCGTTAGATCATTTCATTTGCGACCCTGTACGACCCGAATAATGGTAATTTTTTAAAGTTGGTGGAGAGTATATCTAATTTTGATAGTACCTACTCTATCAGAACACATTGCTTGAATTCAAAGAGCTCAGCATCGCATGCCACATTATCTTGGTTTATTACTCTAAGATCTTGGTTATAACATTCAAAATGAACTGATTAGTATAATTGCTGAAAAAATTAAAACGACTATAAGTAATTTAATTAGTCTTTTGAAGGAATGTAAATACTACTCTGTAATTCTAGATTTTACACCTGATATTTCACACCAAGAACTACTTAGGTACTGTTATTGTGAGGTTTATTTATTTAAATCCATCGACAAAACGCGCTGAGGTACGAGAACAGTTTTTAGGTTTTTTACCTGTAACTGATACTACCGGACAAGGGTTGGCGACTTATTTGTTAGATTTCTTAAAATCATGCAATACCTATTGAATTAGATGATTTGCGAGGCCAAGGATATGATAATATGGGGCCAATATAAGGGGGAAAAATATAGGCGTCCAATAAAAATATTGGACATGAATCCTCGTGCTTTCTACGTACCTACCTACCGTGTGCTGCTCACTCCCTTAATTAAGAGGTAAATGACGCCGCGAAAAGCTCATTGGAAATTACGAACTTTTTCTGTATTGTCCAAGAAATCTATGCATTATTTTCAGCATCCACATCACGCAGGGATGTAATTATGAAACAGATACCTACTTTGACATTAAAACCTCTTTCAAATACGCGTTGGGAAAGTAGATTTGATACTCTTGGAGCACTACGTTTTAACATGGATAAAATTTACGATGCATTATACTCTATTTTTACAAATAACAAGTATGATAGCGACACAAAAAACATAGCGAGTTCATTAATAGCCAAATTAAAGTCTTATAGATTCATATGTTCAGTCGTTATATCATATGGTACAATATTTTACTAAAGATTAATATTGTAAGCAAAAATTTGCAAAAATCATAATTATATAATTATTTCAGAGGCTACCAAAATGATTAATCTGGTTAAAAAAGATTTGGAGCAATACCGCACCGATAGTGCGTTTGAACAGTTGTTATCTGATGCAAAATTAATTGCTGAAGAATTAGATACGTCCACGTCCCCGAAAAAGACATTTTGATTACGAGGCTGCAGATGAGCCCATTTTAGACCCAACCAACAAATTTAAAGTATGTTTTTATTTTTTTCTACTGGACACTGCTATCTCGAAATTAAATGAAAGATTCGATTTGCTGACGGAACACAATTCAGTTTTTTCACTCTTCCAAAATATTGAATGCTGGAGAAAATTAGAGATGCATGAAAAAAAATCACAATGTTCTCGGCTCCAAGAAAAACTAATACTTATTTGAAAATATATTTGATATTGACGGGGAAGATTTATATAATGAATTAGAATTGTTGCAAATATTTTTTCCCAATGCATCAACAAGTACTCCCATTGATATTTTAAGCTTTATATATTCTAATAATTTAATCTCCCCATTTCCTAATATCTCAACATCTCTACGTACCTATATATTTAACACTACCTGTTACAGTAGCTGAAGGTGAACGATCCTTTTCGAAATTAAAATTACTTAATAAAAATTATCTTCGGTCAACCATGACCCAAGACAGACGGACAAACTTATCTATTATAAGTATAGAATCCGAAGTTGATATAAAAATACCTAAATGATTCAATTAAAATCTTTGCCAACTCAAAAGCAAGAAAAATTGAGTTTGTTTGATGTACATACAATAAATAAATTTTTAGCAATTAAATAATAATATAAACGAGAGTAATTAAATAATAATATAAACGAGAGTATTACAAACTCATATTTCTATTGATTTCTCAACTAAAAGGTTCCTTCTTTTCTTTGTTTTTGGATCATGATTTTTTTCATGTTAAAATAAAAGTATAAATTTTAGAAGGCTCATAGAAAAATCTTCCCTTTTTTGAAGACGTAGGTACCTAGGTACCTTTTCTAGGGGGAAAATGGACATAAATGTCTCGAATGGAGAATAGTTTTGTTTTTTATAATTGGGTTTAATTTGTATAATTAATACCAAACATTATGAAGGAATTCATACCTCGAGTCCCTTAAAGAGCAGGTTACTGAAAATGTTTTCAGATCTGAGAGCCATCTCCGAGAGAGTCCAGCATCTCAGGAGATTCTGATAACAGAAACTACATACAACTCTCGGCCTCCCATCTTCTGAATAAAACTGAAACAAATAAATAAAAGAAATTTTTTTGTAAATATTGAATTCAAAAAGTGCAAATGAGATAGAATAATGTGATTTTGAAAAAAATAGAAAATGACGCTATTTGATGCCAGTCAGAGTAAGACAGATAGAGATGCTAGATGTACGATCAAATTTTGTTTCATTGGATTTGGCACAGTATACCATACTATACAAATTATAACCAAAATTATTTCGGCTAACACAGTGGTCAGACGCGAACTACCTTTTCCCTCTGAAGTATGAAAGAGCCCAAATAGTATAAAATCTTTTTAATAACAATAATAATAATGTTTTATTCAGTAATAAAAGATACATGGTCATATTCATAAATGAAATCACCTTTTAAGTATTATAGAACACTTGTGATAGGTGATTTCGCACTTCCACGTTTTAAATTATGTACCTTTAAGTTTTGAAGACGTTACACTTTTAAAACATTGCAAGTGGATCAATGTAAAATAAAGTAAGATAAAGTAAGATAAAGTAAGATAAAGTACAAATCAATGGAGGGTAGGACACAAAAATTTACTTGACGTCTCTAACAATACATTTTAAATTTTAGTGTTTGAAGATAGAAAGGTAGGAAAATTTGACGTTTGGAATAAAAAAAACTAATTATTGTTTAATTGTTGAATTAATTATGGTATATTATCATGAAATGTAACAAAATAGAATTAATACTAAAATATAAATCTGCATAAGATAAATTTTGAATTAAATTAAAACTAAAATCAACTGCTCATACTATGTCTTGGATGTGTTTGTATGTAAGTATGTTTGTGATGTATGGGTGTATGTGTTTTGCTCCCCTGAGGTACGAGGCTCTTGAGAGTCTGGGCAACAGGAGACCATTTTATGTATAATTTATGTGTGAGGGTGTGTGTATGTGTTTGTATGCCTGTGTATTTGTGTATATTGCTCTCCTGAGGCTCCAATCTAATTTAATTAATGAGTTAAAATTGATTTTTACTCTTACTTTTGGGCTTGAACATGCTTCAGAGTGAAAAGATAGGCCCAAGTTAATCACGGCTTCAGCCGAAATAATTTAATGTATAATATGTTGTGCAAACCGTACAAAATCCAATCGAAGATAATTTGGTTGAACATCTAGCATCTCTGTCTATCTCATTCTACTCAAATAGCGTCATTATCTATTTTTTTCAAAAACATATTTTTTCTTTACCTTTATTCAGAAAGAAAATAACAATCAAATAACAAATTAAAATTAAAACTAGTATTTACAATAGAAACAATTAAGCTATCTGCAAACTGTTGCAAACAATCTACATGTAGCTCAACTGATCCATATCAATACCAGTTGGAAGCGTGCCTAAGACACTGGCTGCATTGCCCCGCTGTATAGCAATGCTGATGCGCTGTGCCAGATACTCACCAGCTCTCGGGTCACGCGACGCTTCGACCAGACGCTCAGATACATATTAATATTGTTTGTCTCATTTGCACTTGTTGAATTCATTTTTTAACATGAAATTGTTTTGTTTTGGTCTTGTTTCAGAAAAACAAAATAATGTTAATCTTTAGAGGTAAAAAGTGGTACCTATTATACCATTTTGAAATCTTGGATAACTGCACTAACTTATACGACATGCCAGCCAATCTTGGTGGACTATTGAAAATTATTGATGCAAATGCGGAACTAATCAGGTACTTTTTTTATGGACAGCATGTTTGTTTGTTTAGTTTATTTATTTACAAGATTTTAGGAAAACTTACAGCTAGGTTTGATAAATAGAATTGAAAAATATAGAACATGCCTGGATAGACCAATGCATGTTTTTTGAAGGCTAAATTACAAGTTTCCCCAAATAGGTAAATTTGAAATAGAAAGTAATACAAAGTGAGTTGACGACTTATTAGAAATAACAAACATAATATAAAACAAAGAAATAATGAAGTAATTAAAAAAAATAGGCGACATTGTTAGCTAACACTAGAAAAAAAAAAATGATCACTCAGTAAGTACCAGTTACTCAGTTAGTAATACTTAGTAGTTACCTGAGTATTGGTTAGTTTTTTATAAACATCTTTGAGTCGGACATCCTCTAAAGAACTCAGCTTCACGTTGCCACCGCCGGAGAGGCACACCCGACACACAGTGGACATGTCAATCACAAGTAGGTTGACACAGGTACCAAGTCAGGCAGTTGTATGGACCTATAAAGGGCAAGATACTTAGACATCCTCTCGATAAAGAAATAACGAACGAACTGGCTTCTTTCTTCCCTTGTTATAAAATTGTTTTGTCATAAATTAACAAGTTGGTAACCGATAGATAGATGATGGTGGTTCCTTTTCCTTAGAATTGTATTTTCCCAAAAATTTGTGATGTGAGCAGGGAAGAGAGAAATTCCTCGATGGCATTGAATTTTCTCGTCCCTGGATGTGAGCAGTTTTACAAATAAATAACAGTTTTAGGCATTGTTAATGGTCGATATTTGCGGCAAATTGTGTTTGATTCCAAAGAGCATAATAACAATAATAATTATCGTATACTTACTTACTACTTTGATTCAAGAAAACTCTCGATCTATTTAGAGGTAACGAAGGAAGAAGAGTCCAATGAGTATACATTAACTAACTTCGTAAGAAAGAGAAGAGCACTATACTTATAAATCTGTGGGTTGAGAAAAGTCGTCCATTTTTGTCACTGTTCAATCAAAGAGGATAATCTAATCATAATACTTCATCAAAGATCCTAGGATCCTACGTTCATACTATAATCTTTGTACTTCATAAATCTAAGATTTAGATTTAGGAGGATAATAAATAGAAACCACAGATGTACTAGTAAATAACTTTAACCTTAGGGAGGGAGAAGAGAGAAAACTTAGCGCCATAGACTATAGTAAGTATGTTTAGCCACAGATAACATAAAACTGCTTAGCGCTAACAGCGCCCACTTTAGATCTTCCGGTGAACTAATTTTGTTTACCTTTCGAATATTATGTGTGGGTAGGTATGTTATCTATGTGTAGGCTATGTACATAATAGACATGACTGTACCATGTATTTCGAGTGTTTTACGTTTTATGCAAACATTTATTTATTTTATTTTATTTGGAGAACAAACAGTTGTAATCAATATTTATATAAACTTACACTATAACTTCTAACCATTGATGTGTCCTCGCATATAATTGATAATTGACAATATATTAATTATATTTGCATAAAACAATAAAACACTGGAAACACAAAGCAAGATACAGTCGTTGTTCGTTGTCTAAATACCTACCTAATTAAGTATAACTAATTTAACTACTTACTACTTACTTTAATTTAACTTTTACTAGCGTCTGGTCGAAGCGACGCGTGACCCGAGAGCTGGCGAGTATCTGGCACAGCGCATCAGCATTGCTATACAGCGGGGCAATGCAGCTAGTGTCTTAGGCACGCTTCCAACTGGTATTGATATGGATCAGTTGAGCTACCTGTAGATTGTTTGCAACAGTTTGCAGATAGCTTAATTGTTTCTATTGTAAATACTAGTTTTAATTTAAATTTGTTATTTGATTGTTATTTTCTTTCTGAATAAAGTCTTAAAAAAAAAAAAAAAAAAAAAAAAAAATTAACTAGCTTACTAATAAAGATAATTATGTTCCTAATTTGATAGCTATGTATTCTTTTCAATGTAACCAACCTGTCTTTTAAACGTCATTTGTCATCCGAACATTTTCCTTTGTAGGAATCGCGGCTAGCTCTTCCCGGGATGCTGATATAAAAGTCGAGTATAGGAACAATAGCTGTATTGTATAAAACTACGACTAATTATGATGTTACTGAGTGCGGTTGTAATGGCTGCTGCTGATGCACTGACCTGCGTAGGCGCTCGGTCCGCGCTCGCGGCACGTGTAACCTACTTAGTTCAAACTGCTGATGATGCTGGCTATCCCTACGTGATCGATGTATCGAACACCCTTTATTGTTATCTGACTCATGCATGCTCTTCCTTCTTGACTGATTCCAATGTGATAGGAGCAATGTCGTCCCATATTTATATCTCCATTTAATTAATCCAATTATGTTAAAGTAGTCCTAATAATGTATTAAAAATATTGGGAATCCTTATTTTCTAGGGACTAAGGTTCATTTTGTCATTTGAAACAGGCTTCGTTCGTCCTTGTTCAATTTTGCTTAATTTAAAATTATAAAGTCAATAAAAAAAATTATAAAAAAAAATTCCCAACGAAACGAACGTTCCACAGACTAGACTTGTAAAAACTGACAGATAAGGCACGTGTTATAAGATTAAACTGTATAACAAACTACCTCTAGAAATAACAAACCTTCCTCTTAATATATTTAAAAGTAAATTAAAATCTTTCTTCCAATCGCAACCCTTTTATCATGTTAGTGAATATATGAGTTGTTCATTTTCTGATCTGCATTCCTAGTCAAAATTGTATATATCTCTATTTATTTTTATTTATAATTTATTTCAATGTTTTTACATTAATACTACTTTAATTTTAGCATTTTAGTACTAGGTAAAATTATGTTTTAACTTAAATTTCATTATCTATGTAATGTTTGACTTACCTATGTTATCTAGTGTAACGTTATGGTGAATAAATAAATACAAATACAAATACAATACGAATTGTGTCAACCTTAGAGCATGTGTCAGCCATCGTTAAACTTCGCCAAACATCGGCGGGCGACTGCGGGCGAGAAAGTTAGAAAAGACAATCAAAGATCCTAGGATCCTACGTTCTAATCTTTGAGAAAAGAAAAGTGATAGTCCAGGTTATCTAGTCTTCGTACCTACGTACCTATACCTACCATTAAATCACAAGTGAGTTATAGTTTTTTTTTTATTGGTTGAGTTGCTTTGTTCTTTAAAAAGTTTCGATACAAAACAAGATCCGCCAAGTGCGAGTGTAACTCGCGCGCCGAGGGTTTCAAACATTTGCCAATTATTTGGACAATCAATTTTCTGAAATATTTTAAAAAGTATGAAACTAACAGAAATTTCAAAAAGTGTTTTAAAAAGGCCGAAACGATACCTTTCATTTGATACGCCACATGGGTAGGTAAGGTCCCCCTTTTGAAAAAAATTCCCCCTTTTTGATCATTTTTCAAAAACTATTATTATTACAGACTTCCCTATATTTTTCCTGTAAAATATAGATCGATATCTACAAACACCCAATACATTGTACATGAATCAGTCTGCAATCTTCGGAGCTAGGGTGGATTTTGAATGGTCAATTTTTCAACTTTTTTTGATATATTTCAAAAAGTATGAATCTTACAGAAATTTCAAAAAGTGTTTTGAAATGGTCAAAACGATACCTTTCATTTGATACCCCACATGGGTAGGTACCCCCCCTTTTGAAAAACGTGTTCAACATAGAAGTGTTCAACAGTACAAATAAATTAATGTAGGTACCTATTGCTTGCTTATTTCATACAACTTTTTGTTTATATAGATAATTTCAACTTGTACGTTTTTAATTAATAAAACTTTGACTGCTTTGACTCAAATATGTCTTTTGTTTTCTCTGAAATAAAGAAAACTTTGAATTCCCCATTTTGTAACCTCTGTTGTTGCGGGCGCATAGGAAAACAGATAAATGTTTCCCGCCATTGCGAAAAAACTTTAACAACTCGTTTTCACTGTTGAAATTATAGTTATTTATTTTATTTACAAGTGTGTTGAAAAACGTCGTATGATACACGTGTGTAGGTATTGATGATTACCGTCCACGACAGTCGGTCGCCTGAAATCATCACCAACATTATACACCCTATTGGTACTATAATACTTTGAAATAGGTATCTCATAATAATCATAAACTATCCATGATAAAATATATTCTAAAATCTCTTTATTGTCATACCCCGTATGCCCCGCCGCCGTTTGCAATGAAAAAATTAACAAGGGAAGAAAATTCTTATTTCTTTATTTCATTATTCCACCAATATAGGTGAATAAATATTTCAAGAACAAACACGGATAAACTTAAAATGTAGTAAATGGGTTCCTCAAAACCTTTGAGATGAATCGAATAGTAGGTATATCTATTCGATATATCGTTATAAATGCTCTAAGGATTCATCTCAAAGTTTTTTTACTTTTTCATATTGTTTCCCAAATTTTTGGGACAATCCGTAAGGGAAACTTGCCATGGTTCTATTACGTCCATGGCAAGTTTCATCATCTAACCATCATCTACGATGCCGTACAACGGCAGTCCCTTAATACTAAGTCAGTTTGAATAAATTTAGAAGGATTAAACAGTTCCAGGAACTGCAATATGTAAGCAGGCTTTAGGTTTTTTGATCTGGCAACACTGCAGACATCCACTGCGCCTGCGCCGCAGACCGGAATTATCTCAGCCCTCTGCCAGCCCATTGTAGGCTACTGCATAACGGCATGGGGCGGTGCGGCTAAAACGTTCATGATATCTCTTGAAAGAGCCCACAGAGCCGTTCTAAAAGTTATGTTTCGTAAACCGCTTTATGTATCCCACCGTTTTGCTTCATTCAGAGTCTGAAATTCTAACAGTCAGACAGCTCTACCTACTTAGAGTTACCACTTCGTTCCACAGGGCAAACATTAAATCAATACGCGACGAAAAATCAAAGTCAGATCATCGTCGAACTAAAATTAAAGCCCCCCCTATTAAATCTGCGTTTGCGAGGCGCTTTCGGTCTTTCTCTTTTCCGTTCATTATTATCGCCGTATTTTAATGCACTGTGAGCTACTATCATGTTCTCTGTACGGAGGCAAGGAGAAGGTTCGAAGGTGGCTCCTAATGTTAGATTATGATGCCACCGAAAGACTTCTTTTGATTCACACTTGATCCTCAAAAACTATTTTTATCATACACACCTTTCCTCCCGAACTCTTCGCATCTACACCGTCCTATCCTATTCCTGTTCCCCTTCCCTACCTGCCCATGTGTCGTGCGTGATGTACTTGCGCTGATTGTTGGACACAGCAGCGCCATGTTGTTTGCATTGCATAGCTGATATTGTTCATACATACATTATCAATTGAGCAGCCGACACGCGCATTGCTGAGCCCCACGATCAGCTCGTTTACGTATAGGTTGAAGAGATTGGGTGAGCTCAACCCACCTTGTCTCACGCTGCACTCCAACCTGTGTGTCTCCGAAAACTGTCTGCCTATCTAACATTGTTTGTCTGATTTGCATACTATACAATGGAAAAAACGCTGCACCTGGTGTGTGCACGCCTGTCCTTACGCGTATAGTATTGAACATTGTGTTTCAGACTCAGAATCGCATTTTCGGAAGCCGAATTGTGCATCATGAAGATCCAAATATTGATCAAGTTCTGAGTCCATCACACTGTCCTTCGCCACTACGATAGCCAATGATATTAGTCTATAGTTAGGTACATTTGTCAGATAGGTCACCAGTCTCATTCTTTACCAATGGGCACAACAGTTGTTTTCATTATGTCCTCGGGTAAGTAGGAGTGAGCGAAGCATACACCAAACAAAACTGAGAGAAGATGAGGTAACTGGAGCCCCACATACTTCAGGTGTTCAATGCTGAGGCCGTCATGACCAGGTGACTTACCTCTTGACCTACATTTTGTCTTACATTACCTATATAATTTATATCAAATCAAATCGTTTATTTGCTGAATACATTATTACAGATACATGTCAGATCTTATAACTAGAGTGAAGTCAATGTATTCAACCCGCAAGCAGGTATGCAAATATTAAAATAAATGTTGGTGAATATACATAAGTGTTAAAATAATCAATACTTACCTAATAAAAATAATCAAGAATAAAAAAAAATTAGTAAACAAACAGATAGGTACTTTATTGAGTCAAATAAATTATTTTACTTAAAATTAATATATTCCATAACACTATATAAACATCTGTCGAGGAGCCAGTCATTTAACTAATGTTTGAATAAATTGCCATTGAGGTCTTTAATTACTTCTGGTAACTTATTGTAGATAATGTAATGAATGATGCACATATTGAATAAATTTTTCTTGTAGATATGCATAAGGCATTGTGGATTGTAAAACAAATTATTGAATTTAGCTCTTTTCTGCCGAGTGATAATCTCCTTACGTTTGGTAAAGTATTGTGGGTTAGATTTGACAAACATTTTATTTATTTTATTATTTATTTATTTAACATACATATATCTCTAATGTACATAAAAAAATATGTACATATAACATAATTAACTATTGTTAGGTACTATTTTAAAATGGTATGTTGAATGGATAATTCTTGTGGGTGTCTCCCATTCTGTAACAAAGAACATTGATTTAGAATGAATTATGTAATCACTAGCGACGAACCCCGGCTTCGCACAAGTAGGTACTATAACAAACATCAAGTGCTTTATTTCCTTTATACCTTACAGGACTCTTGGACACGTCACAAAAACTCAAATTACATAAGTAAAACTAGGAAATAAAGAAACTCTTTATGGCAAAGTAAAGCAGCGAACAAGAAACCTTTACCTTGTTAGAATGTTAATTTTCGAGTTGGAGCGGTCTCCACTCAAGAACACGTTTACCCCAGCGGTTGTCGGTTCTTCTCGAGATAATGGCCAGCCCACTGCCACTTCAGCTTGCTAATCCTTTGAGCTATGTCGATAACCTTGGTTCTCTGTCGGATGTATTAGTTGCGAATCCTATCCTTCAGTAAAACATAGCTCTTGGAAGCTCGCTGTAAATGCTGTAATTGTCAATGTATGTATAAATAAATGTCGTAAATTTACTCATACATACCCCTTAAAAACAAAAGTCCGTTTGTTCCTATTTAAGGCGTGTAGCGCGTCGACTTGACCTTCAGTCAGGTGGAAGGCCAGAGATTGGAGGTTCTCCCACAGTCTGGCTGCAGACGACGCCTTAACAACCACGTTGTGGCCGCATTGGATCTGGTATCTGTAAAGAGAAGAAATTCAGTTATAGGCAGATACTGCTTTAACGTGTTACTTTACGTTTAAATTAATGTAGGTAAGTACCTCGATATCAACCACAATCCTGTTCCTACCTGGGTAACCTAAGCACAGATGAGGTAATTTTTCTTCGTACCTGAGTAACAAACCTTCGATCAACAATTTGTTAGAGCAAAACGAAAACGGATAATTATATTTATTTATTTTAAAAAGTTGTTACATTTTAATGTTTATAGCGTCTTAAATCCTAATTTAGGTTTATGTAGACACCAGAGTTCTCTAATCAATACATAATTCTTATTTCTACGCTAAAATCGGGAATTAGTGCGATAGGCATTCACGCACACAAGCACAGTGACATCACCACGCACCGTCGCTCGTCATGGCTCGGCAGCCGCACACAGGCGATCCACCAATCACGCGCGAGCAGTGATCCCACTGCGCTTGAGTTCAGCTACAGCATGCTCCTTTTTCCTAATTAAGTTTCTTAAATAAATGAGTGCTGCTCGATAAATAAAAAATATAAAAAAAAGAATAAATGATATTACGATAGGTAGTATTTTGTTAATACGTTTTAAATAATTTTTTTTGTTGATTTTATTTTTTATTTCCATTGGTAGATTATTTATAAAATAAGGAATTAAGTGACGAGAGGTCCGATTGCCATAGAAGTTATTAGTTTTTGGTATATTTAGTTTTTTCTGTGTTATACTTCTAGTAGCTATATTGTGGCTTTTAGGGAGTTGAATATCAGAACGGAAGTACTGTGTGTGTGTGTTTCTATAAGTAAGTTAAATTCCACTTTTTTATGAATTGACAACACACCGCAGTGTTTAATTTAAATAGGCCATCAGGATCTCTGCGTATTTTGTTTTTATTTTATGGGGCACAATTAGCTTGAGTAGTCTATATTGAATATTATAGATCTGATCTAGATAAGTTTTAAAAGTTCTGCCATAGCTACTTAGTCCGTATGATATAATGCTTTCTACTAGTGTTTTATATAGGAACAGAATGTCATTTGGAATTTTACATTTTATTATACAGAACTTGGCCATGATAGCTCTAAGCTTATTGCAGGTTTTGTTTCTATGCTTCGCCCAGTTGAATCTGTTGTCTATTACTAGTCCAAGATAGGTGTGCTGAGTCACTTGCTCGATTAGTTGACAGTCTTTGGTGCAAATGTTAGAGTGTAGGCAATCGTGACTATGGGGCACCACTTTTACACTCTCTCTACCAGGACAGTGATTATGACTGGAACGAACATGAATAATCTTCGTTTTATCTCCATTTAAGACTAGTCCTGAATCGTGTGACCACTTGCAAATAGCCGTGAAGTCTTCTTGGATCTGGTTTTGTGCAATCAACGGATCCCTGTCAGCGGCCATTAGGCAAGTGTCATCTGCTAATTGGTAAACCGTGCAACGCTTGATAATATTGTTTAGGTCATTAACATAGGCTAGATAATGCAGTGGACCTAATACTGATCCTTGTGCAGTTCCTTCAGTAACGCTAATGCTGTCGCTAAAAACGTCACCTACTCGGACTTGGTAGCTACGATTCCTAAGGTAGTCTCTACACCATTCCAGCAAGTTGCCTCTTAATCCGCTGTTCTCCAACCTTTCAGTTAAGAGGTCATGCTTCAGCGTGTCAAACGCTTTTCCGTAATCTATGAAGACTAGGATAACATGCCTTCTTGCATTCAGATGATCATTTACATCATCCGTAAATCGGGATAATAGAAGGGTAGTGCTTTTACTCGGCTGAAAGCCATATTGTTGGGAAGACAAAACATCATTTATAGAGTAAAATTGCTGTACTTTGCCACTGATGTATTTTTCTACAATTTTATCGATGACTGGTAGAATCGTAATTGGTCGATATTTTCCATAGTCATTTGTACTGCCTCCTTTATGGATGCACTTCAAGAAAATAGCGATATACATAGTAAGTATAAATACTAGAAATAAACATAAACTTGCTGTGCCCACAACCAGACTTCACAAAATTAATGTATCTTTTAATAGGAAATAATTCGTAGGATCCTAGGATCTTTGCTAAATACCAGTAAGCTTAGCGGAGGAAAGAAGCAATTGTCGTTGGTATTCACAAGTCCGGCAATAAGATATTGATGTTCAACTACAGACCTATTTCAATATTAGCTGTTTTTGGAAAAGTGTTGGAAAGGCTTATTGGAAATAACCTAACCTGGTACATGAATCAACAAAAAACACTCCATAACTAATAACACTTTACCGTACCTACTCAACCTCGCTTGCTACACACCAGCCTAATTTTTGAAGCTCATGACAAACTTACATAAATGCAGTTTCCACTGATTTAAGTAAAACTTTCGACAAAGTTGATAATTCTATATTGCTGAATAAACTAAACCACTTAGGAATGTCTGAAAATTCCTTTGCTAAACGGAATAATAAGATAAATTAGGTGGCGGCGCGACGCCACTTTGGGTGGGGTATGCGCCTTAATTGGTTTGTCAATCTGTTCCTCTTGCTACGCTGAAAAATACCTATACCTAATTTTTATTAGTACTTTTTCTGGCTTTGCAACCATCTGTCCACATTACCTGATAAGCAGCTGCGCAGGAGTCATGCCGAGTCCTGAAGCCATGACCTGCACCAGGGGGTCATCTATCACAGCTTCGCCGCCGTTCTTCAGCTCTGAGGGGGTACCCTGTGAAATTCATTATGTTAGGGTTAACTTAATGGTCTTTGATTGGCGAAGACGCTAGCTAGGTCTAATTGTTTTTGTACTCCTGTGATTAAAAACTTGAGAACTTCTTTAGAACTGCTATAGATCGATCTCCCACTCCCATAGAAACTGTATTATCACTGTTAATTCAAAATCAAATAATATAATAATTAATTCTATTATTTGATTGTAATTTTCTTACTTAATAAAGAGCTATAAAAGGCTCTCTCCTGAATTTGTTCTCATTGTTTCGATTCTAAAAACTAGTTTTTACATTCGAAACAATTGAGCTATCTGCAAACTGTTGCAAACAATCTACAGGTAGCTCAACTGATCCATATCAATACCAGTTGGAAGCGTGCCCAAGACACTGGCTACATTGCCCCGCTGTATGGTATGTGAATGTGCCAAATACTCATCAGCTCTCAGGTCATGCGTCGCTTCGACCAGACGCTCAGATAAATAAATAAATAATGCTGGAAAATTCACACAGCATTATCTAGCCCCAAGCTAAGCAGAGCTTGTGTTATGGGTACTAGTGTAATGTTATTAATTATGTACCTTTGTTGTTCATTGTTGATTTCGTGAGAATAGATATTATATATCATTCTTATCACTTGAAAAGGTGCTTTTCAGTCTGTAAATATAATAATACTTAGATTTCTTGTTTTTCTACTACCTATTCTTAGAATTATCTCATCTAATGTGATTTTATGAATTGGTTCATGCCAATGTTTATTTTCAATCTGTTGATATATTCTATTTCTTGCACATTATAATAAGATTACTTACTTTATAATGAAAGTTTCCGTGTTGGTTTTATCATTAAATGCTATTCCAGAGCTGGAAATTGAGCATTTAGACCATTAAATCCAAATTTCTATCTTAAAAATATCTTGAGCTTGTTGAACAGTTCTGATTTTTCTGATGCGAAATTCACTATTTATTATTAAATTTTCTTACGATTTCAACATGAAATTGTCGTAATTACATTTTGACAGATTGTCATATTTTTGTAAACAAGGTGTCAAAATGTCTTGGTTCATAGAGGAATGTGGTCAGGTTGTATACATTTCGCACAGAAACTTTTTATCAATAAGGTCTCGTTGATGTTTCTCTATGTTTTTTTAGTAAAACCTTAGTAAAAAAACATTAGTCAGTGAGTATTCGAACTATTGTTTTGGAACTTCGGAATTTGAACGCTCGAGCATATATAAGGTGCTCGAGTCGCCCTACAATTCAGTTGACTCCCGGACTTCAACCAGGAAAGTCATTAAGTACTTAACTAATCTTCATCAGCTACCATGCTCTAAACTCTTAAAGAAAGTCTTGAAGAAAGTCTTGAAGAAAGTCTTGAAGAAAGTCTTGAAGAAAGTCTTGAAGAAAGTCTTAAAGCAAACCTGGACACCCTAAAAGATTCTCTGAACCTTTGGTGACGAGGACGGGGCCTACCACCCGTCTCCTGGGCCCACCGGAAGACCTTGGTTCCACTTCCGCTGAAGAGGACGGAGCCTAACACCCGTCTTCTGGGTCCACTACTACACCTGCTGTAGAAGACGGAGCCTAGACCCTGACTCCTGGGTCCACCTGAAAGCCCAGATCTTCTCCCGAGAGCCTGCTGTAGGAACTCGTAAACCTACTCACACCCGATTTCTTTGCAGTTAAATTCAATAACCCACGGCCTTCCAGCTGCAGCAGATCCGGCTCCAAGCAGTTCCGACCTCAGTCAATAACAGCTCCATTCAGTACTTCATCATCGCTGACCAACTTCTAATTCCGGATCCCTCAATTCTAAAAATAAGGTTAGGCTAAGACTCATCTCATTTGTAAATCCATCTTTTAAAATAAATCCTGTAACAATCTTAAAGCCTTTTCTTTTCTGAAACTAATAGGATCTTTATTAGGCCGTACGTAGGAGCTCTTTAGTCTCCTGCGTTACGAACTATAGTACGTAAGAGACCTTCAGTCTCTTACGTTACTTTAATAACTTGTGCGTAGAGAGATATTATCATACGTTACAGTTTGGCGCCCAGATAAACTAGAACCCCTCCCCTTAAATTCTCTAATTTTTTCTCTAATTTATTCTCTAAATTCCGTTTACTCTCTGTAGATCCAGTGATCAAGATCCATTTGGTTCCATTAAGAAAACTTTTACTCTTTAGATCCATTTCTGATGATTTGGTTCTAACAAGAACTTTTATTATCTGTAGATCCAATGATCAAATTTATTTTGTTCCAGTGAGAATACCTTTTGTCTTTAGATCCAATTTTGATGATTTGGTTCTAAGAAGAACTTTTACTTTCTGTAGACCCAATGATCAAGATCCATTTGGTTCCAGTGGTAATACTTTTTATCCTTTAAATCCAAAATTAATTACTTTGATCTAACAATAATTTGTTCACTCTGATTAAAAAGTTCTTGCTTTGCTTCGGGCTGATTCTAGATGAATCGCTTTTAAACAAGATCCGTCAAGTGCGAGTGTAACTCGCGCGCCGAGGGTTTCGAAAATATGCCAATTATACAAATATGCACCTACCCAACGGTTAGACTTGGCTATTTAGTTCAAACTGAAATTTTTTCGACCTAATTCAAAATATTTCAAAAAGTATGACACCTACAAAAATTTCAAAACCTGTTTTGAAATGTACAAACCGATTCCTTTCATTTGATATCCCATTTGCCCCCGTAAGTCTCATTTGAAATTTCAACATCACAATTTGTACTGAAAATATTCATTTTCATTTTTCATTTATTTTTTAGGAATGGTGCAGGAAATGTATTATTATTTCAAATTTCAAGGTAATAGCTGCAGTAGTTACTGAGACATTCAAGCAAAACTGCGGACGGACAGAGCGAGACCGGGTTTATTTTATTAGAACTACCTATTGCGTTTAAATTATTTCTATTTATAGATGAATATTATGGCAAGGTAAAAAAAGATTTTTATCTAATTATAGGTAAAAAGGTTTGTTAAATTCTGACTTCTCATTTACCAGTTATTGTAAAAGTGGTTTGTATTTAAAAATCAGGCCTTATGACGTCAGTTTCGTAGTTTATTCTCAGTTGATCCAATTTGTGACGCAATTTTTTAAAATAGATTTAATGAGAAAAAAGATTCTTAATGGAACCAATATGGATCTAGTAATTTTGTAAGTAGATGCAATAGATCCAATTTGTGACGTTGTTTTTTAAAATAGATTTATTGGGAAAAAAAGTTCTCAATAGAACCAATTGGATCTTGATCACTAGATCTACAGAGAGTAAACGCTAAATTCAAATAAAACTAGCTCACTCTCCTAGAAACTTTTAACCCCTTTGGACACTATTTGAATAACTTTTAACCTCGATCTCCTCTTTATCCTTTAATATTTAATTTTTTTTTTGACCCTTACTTAGTTTCATTAGTATTCATAGTGCATTTAATAATTTGGTAGTTTATTTTACTAACCTCTTACTTTACAGCTTTATGCTCATATTTATTTACTTTACTTAAAACTTTAAACTTATCTTTAACTTAACTGGAAACTTACATTTTAAACTTAAAAAAAAAAAAAAGATTTTAACTTAACTTTATTATAGCTATCTACTTAGCTTAGAATCTTAACTTAAATAACTCGAGAACATAGGACTTTAAACAGCTTCCAATATGTCTAAAGATATAAAATATAGTTTACTTAACAAACCTGAACTAGAATATGAAATAATTATTCGGTCAGGTAGACCTACAGATAGCGTTGCAGCTTTAAAGGAGCAAATGGCACTACTAAGCCATATTACACCAGAACACATTATAACTTCACCAATCCCTCCTAAGGATGACTTATCACAAACAGATAGTACACTTAACTACCTAGAAACTAAAATTACTGCTATCGAATCAACAGGCAATATTACCACTCTTAAAAAGATAGAAGCTTTTATGAATCATTTACATTACCGACTGGAACGAATTCATGCAACACCACTTGTAGCAGAAATATGCTCCACCATTAGGTCTCGATTCTATATCCTTAATAAGAGATTCGAAAAGCTTAGGGATAATCTTAAATCCTCAGACACAGACGAAGTCCTGGTTGAAATTCATGATTCCCCTGTAAAGTTTTTATCTCCTAGACCTACAGACCAACTGTTGTCCCATAGATCTCTATCTCCTAGACGCTCACAAGATCATATGTCTCTTCCCGCTCCTCAAACACAAGATCTCCCCATTGGGAATGATGCTCTTAGAGAACTTAAAAAAATTTCCTATGACGGAAAAACATGTCCCAGGACTTTCCTTCAAAAAATTTATGAATTAAGAATTTCGAGAAGCATTTCCGATATTTCACTTTATAAACATGCTTTCGAAATTTTTACAGGAGATGCACTCCATTGGTTTCGGTTCCTACATAACCGTAATCCAACTCTTACATGGGCAGACATTCATAAATCTCTTATAAGGGACTTTAGCATACATGACTATGACTATAAACTTCTACAGGCAATCAAAGATAGGACACAAGGTGAAACAGAATCGATAATAGTATACGTAGCGATCATGTTTGGAATGTTTAATAGACTTTCAAAAAAATTAAATGAAGGAGAACAACTAGAAATTCTGCTCCATAATGTTAGGCCATGTTATTCAGTTTTCATTGCCTTAAGAGATGTCAACTCTATTGACTCGCTGATAACAGCTTGCCAAGCTCACGAGCGAGTAACGGAAAAGAGCAAGGATTTTAGAGAGCCAAAGTCAACCGAGCCTTGTTCTGCGGAATTTTCATATAAACCTTCTAGTTCAAAAAATTTCCAGACACCTAAATATACTAATGCAATCGCTAATGATTCAAATCACAATTCTAATAATAGCTATTGCTATCGCTGTCGCATACAAGGACATACCTTAACCAACTGTAAAAAACCTAGATACTTAATATGTTTTAAATGTGGTCTTAAAGGTGTTAAAATCTCTAATTGTCCTAATTGCTCATCTACTCTAGAAACTCAACCTTCAAAAAACTGAAAACTGACTTAAATAACTTCGACTTAGCTGATTGGACCCAATGGTTACAAACTATTCGAAATTTTATGATTTCTTATAAATCAACTTCTGTATATTATGATAACGAAATAGACCACAATCGACCTTTTATAAATGTAACTATCAACAACGTATCTTTCTCAGGATTATTAGATAGTGGTAGTTGTATCACTATTTTAGGAAACAACTCTCATAAAATCTTTGAAGAGCTGGATCTCAAGTTATTTAAGTCTACTAACTTTGTCATGGTTGCAAATAAACAAAAAACAATGTCTTTTGGCTACTTCAACTTACCTATAACTTTTAATAATCAGACACATATTCTCAAAGCTTATGTTTTTCCTGATATTTACCCTTCTCTAATACTTGGATGGGATTTTTGGAAATGTTTCGAATTAACCCCTAAAATATTTAATTCTGAACTTAACCATGCATCTAAATGCCCTACTGTTTGTACTATAGATAATAAAGTTTTCTCTTACGACCACCTTGCGGATACTCAAAAGGATATCGCTCTAGATATAATTCAACGTTTTAAAGATATTTCTTTTGAAAATAAAGGTATCCTAGGCCGTACCAACCTAGTATGTCATCGCATAGATACCGGTAACAGTTTACCTATTAAACAGCACTGTTACCGCCTTTCACCAATAAAACAAAAGGCCCTTATCGACGAAGTAGACAAAATGTTGGATCTCAAAGTAATTGAAAAGTGCGAGAGCCCTTGGTTGTCCCCAGTTCTAATAACTCCCAAAAAGAACGGAGAGTGGCGTTTCTGTGTCGATAGTAGGAAACTTAATGCAATAACTCGCAAAGATGCTTATAGCCTTCCTTTTATTTCTGAAATACTTGACAATCTTAAAAATGCTAAATACCTATCTAGCATAGACATCGCTAAAGCCTTTTGGGAGATCCCTTTAAATATGGAAGATAGGGACAAAACAGCATTCTATGTCCCCGGTAGAGGAATGTATAGGTTTACTGTTATGCCTTTCGGGCTTACTAATGCTCCCGCGACTCAACAACGACTCATGGACACCTTATTTACCCCTGATTTTGACAATAAAGTATTTTGTTACTTGGACGACATAGTTATTATAAGTGAAACTTTTGAAGAACACATCTCACTACTACTTAAAGTTCTTCAAAAACTTTCTTTTGCTTCTCTCACTATAAACTTTGAAAAGAGTCTATTTTTCCGTGAGGAAATTAAATATCTTGGTTATATTGTAGATAAACAAGGTCTTCGGGCTGACCCCAGTAAAATACAGGCTATTTTACAATATCCTATTCCTACTTCTAAAAAAGAGGTCAGGAAATTCTTGGGTACCTGTAGTTGGTTTCGTCGTTTTATACCTAACTTTAGCTCTATAGCTTCACCCCTTAGTAAACTGACGTCTGCAGGGAAAAACTCTCCTAAATTTGCTTGGAATGATGATGCTGATGTAGCTTTTATTAAGCTAAAAGAATATTTAATCTCAACTCCAATTCTAGCTTGCCCTGACTTCAATCTCCCTTTTTCCGTTCATTGTGACGCTTCTAACTTTGGTATTGGTGCCATGCTTACTCAAAATCAAAACGACAAAGAAGTAGTCATAGCTTATATGAGTAAATCCCTCAATAAACATGAGCAAAACTATTCTACTACTGAACGCGAAACACTGGCTGTTATAGCCGCACTTGAACACTGGCGTTGTTATATTGACAATGGTAAAGAATTTACTGTTTATACTGACCATGCAGCCTTACGATGGTTTCAAAATCTTTCGAATCTTTCTGGAAGACTAGCTCGTTGGACCTTACGGTTATCTTGTTTTAATTTTGTTCTTAAACACAAAAAAGGCAAAGATAATGTAGTGCCAGATTTACTTTCTCGGCTTAAAACTCCAGAAATAGCTGTTTTAGGTTTTACTGAGCCCATAAACAGAACTGATGAATCTCAATTACATCGATTCAATAAACTTTTTACCAATTGTCGAGATAATCCAGATGCCTATCCTAACTACAAAATTCTTAACACTAAACTTTATAAATACTCTTCAACATCTGATAACTTTAACCTAGATTTTGTATGGAAGGAAGTTCCACCTCCATTTCAAAGATTAGATCTTATTAAATCTTGCCATGGCGATATAGATAGTCCCCATATTGGAATTTTTAAGACATATAAGAAGTTGTCACTGACTTATTACTGGTCCGGCATGTTTACGGACATAGCAAAATTTTGCTCTACTTGTGAAATTTGCCTCTCTTATAAACACTCTAATCACTCACCTTACGGTCTTATGGGTAAACCTAAAATCTGTTCAAGACCTTTTCAAACTATATCATTGGACTTGATGGGTCCCTTACCAATGACTAGACAACGTAATCAATATATCCTTGTAGTTACCTGTTGTTTTTCTAAATATTGTCTAATTTTCCCTATTAAACGCGCTACTGCTACTAATATTGTTATTCTCTTAGAAAACTCCGTGTTTCTTGTGCACGGTGTTCCTCAAACCATTATAATGGATAATGGGTCTCAATTTCAATCAAACGAATTCCAAAGACTACTTAACAAATATAAAGTCCCGTTTGTCTCTTATTCTCCTAGATATTGCCCACAAGTGAATCCTACTGAAAGATATAATCGGACTATAATTACCGCTTTAGCACAACTAGTCGGCGAGGATCACAGGTCATGGGACTTATATTTACATAAAATACAACTAGCCTTAAACAGTTCTACGAACTCTACGACAGGATTCTCCCCTTCCTTTCTCGTCTTTGGCCGGGAAGTAATTCCTGACGGTTCTCTTTATACTACATGCACAAATATTGATGACATCACCTTTCTTCCGCGAGATGTATATGCGACTAATATCGGGTTATTGTCAACCATCTTCGATAAAGTTCAGGTAGCTCTATACACAGCACATACTAAAAACACTGCTCATTATAATTTGAGGCACACATTTAAAGAATTTAATGTAGGCGATATTGTCTGGCGTAAGAATTACACTCAGAGTAACGCTGGTGCGTATATCAGTAGTAAACTAAACCCAAGATTCATTAAATGCACTATCGTTCAAAAACTTTCCCCCCTAGTATATATCCTGGAAGATCCTAATAGTTCTAGAGGGAAATGGCACATAAAAGACTTTAAAACCTAATATTGTAAATAGTGTATAAATAATGTAAATTTTATTATTATTTTTTAATTTTAAGTTTTTAGGTATATATTGTAAACTCCACAAAACTATACAATTTGGCTATTTTTTTTTAATAAACGGGCGGTTACACAAACCTGACAAATAAGCCTATTGTGTCGAGCGGTTTGCTCAAACTCGTTAAATAAGCCTATTGTGTCCAGCGGTTTGCTCAAACTCGCTAAATAAGCCTATTGTGTCGAGCGGTTTGCTCAAACTCGTTAAATAAGCCTATTGTGTCGAGCGGTTTGCACAAACTCGTTAAATAAGCCTATTGTGACCAATATTAAACTCTTCTTAAAGCGTTTTCCTTGAATAAAGAGTCTTCTTAAACTCTTCTTAAAACGTTTTCCTTGATTATAGAGTCTTCTTAAACTCTTCTTAAAGCGTTTTCCTTGATTAAAGAGTCTTCTTAAACTCATCTTAAAGCGTTTTCCTTGAATAAAGAGTCTTCTTTAACTCTTCTTAAAGCGTTTTCCTTGAAAAAGAGTCTACTCAAACTCTTCTTTAAACTTTTTCTTGAATAAAACGTTCTCTTTAAACTTTCTTAACTACGAGTTGTCTAAAACGCTCGGGATACGAGTATTTTGCTTCTCCTTTTATAATGGGTCTTCAAACAGGTGCGGGTTACGACACCTAATTAAAAAAAAAAGCCTTCGTTAAATAATTAATTGAATATAGTTCTTGTGGAGTAGTGGTCATTAAATGTGAACCACAACCCCTATGTGTGTAATAATGTGAGTGGTTGGTGAATGTATGGATGATGTATGATAAGGCAAGGACTTATTCCTAACAAAAAAATTTTTACTGCGTCAATTTTTTTTTCCGGGTTTTGGGGGAAATGTAATGTTATTAATTATGTACCTTTGTTGTTCATTGTTGATTTCGTGAGAATAGATATTATATATCATTCTTATCACTTTAAAAGGTGCTTTTCAGTCTGTAAATATAATAATACTTAGATTTCTTGTTTTTCTACTACCTA
This sequence comes from Eupithecia vulgata, assembly GCA_946478455.1. Classification (NCBI taxonomy): domain Eukaryota; kingdom Metazoa; phylum Arthropoda; class Insecta; order Lepidoptera; family Geometridae; genus Eupithecia; species Eupithecia vulgata. The sequence goes on along the minus strand of OX297887.1, from coordinate 2,622,802 downwards.
TTCTTAGAATTATCTCATCTAATGTGATTTTATGAATTGGTTCATGCCAATGTTTATTTTCAATCTGTTGATATATTCTATTTCTTGCACATTATAATAAGATTACTTACTTTATAATGAAAGTTTCCGTGTTGGTTTTATCATTAAATGCTATTCCAGAGCTGGAAATTGAGCATTTAGACCATTAAATCCAAATTTCTATCTTAAAAATATCTTGAGCTTGTTGAACAGTTCTGATTTTTCTGATGCGAAATTCACTATTTATTATTAAATTTTCTTACGATTTCAACATGATATTGTCGTAATTACATTTTGACAGATTGTCATATTTTTGTAAACAAGGTGTCAAAATGTCTTGGTTCATAGAGGAATGTGGTCAGGTTGTATACATTTCGCACAGAAACTTTTTATCAATAAGGTCTCGTTGATGTTTCTCTATGTTTTTTTAGTAAAACCTTAGTAAAAAAACATTAGTCAGTGAGTATTCGAACTATTGTTTTGGAACTTCGGAATTTGAACGCTCGAGCATATATAAGGTGCTCGAGTCGCCCTACAATTCAGTTGACTCCCGGACTTCAACCAGGAAAGTCATTAAGTACTTAACTAATCTTCATCAGCTACCATGCTCTAAACTCTTAAAGAAAGTCTTGAAGAAAGTCTTGAAGAAAGTCTTGAAGAAAGTCTTGAAGAAAGTCTTGAAGAAAGTCTTAAAGCAAACCTGGACACCCTAAAAGATTCTCTGAACCTTTGGTGACGAGGACGGGGCCTACCACCCGTCTCCTGGGCCCACCGGAAGACCTTGGTTCCACTTCCGCTGAAGAGGACGGAGCCTAACACCCGTCTTCTGGGTCCACTACTACACCTGCTGTAGAAGACGGAGCCTAGACCCTGACTCCTGGGTCCACCTGAAAGCCCAGATCTTCTCCCGAGAGCCTGCTGTAGGAACTCGTAAACCTACTCACACCCGATTTCTTTGCAGTTAAATTCAATAACCCACGGCCTTCCAGCTGCAGCAGATCCGGCTCCAAGCAGTTCCGACCTCAGTCAATAACAGCTCCATTCAGTACTTCATCATCGCTGACCAACTTCTAATTCCGGATCCCTCAATTCTAAAAATAAGGTTAGGCTAAGACTCATCTCATTTGTAAATCCATCTTTTAAAATAAATCCTGTAACAATCTTAAAGCCTTTTCTTTTCTGAAACTAATAGGATCTTTATTAGGCCGTACGTAGGAGCTCTTTAGTCTCCTGCGTTACGAACTATAGTACGTAAGAGACCTTCAGTCTCTTACGTTACTTTAATAACTTGTGCGTAGAGAGATATTATCATACGTTACACTAGATATAACTGATATACGTAATTATAATACAATACATAGATAGATATTTTTTATTATACATAGAAAACGACCAGAACCCCTGAACAAATACCTGCAGATCGTACAAATATTTGTTCCAAGGCGGGAATCGAAATCGTAACCTCTTGCATCGCAGGCGGACCTTCGCCCACCGCGCCACAGAGGTCGTCAAAGTTACATGAAATAAATAAAGTAGGAAAATTACAATCATATAATAAATTAAAACTAGTATATTTACGATAGAAAGAATTAAGTTATCTGTAAACTGTTGTAAACAATCTACAGGTAGCTAAATAAATAATAAAATGGTAATATTTTCGGTAGGTAACTGAAGCTAGGATTTCTTCCAGGCAACCTACCTTAGAACCGAGGACACCAAAACAGCTCAGCGTGACGTTCCGTTCAGCACAGAAGTTGTCCAACTTCTGTTGAGTCAGGTATGGATGACACTCCACCTGGTGAGAAAGGAATTGAATATAAACTACACCTGCACAGTAACTCGCTCTTTCCTCTTCCAAACATAAGGTAGAAAGTACGCCATTACAGGCGTAGGTACTAAAATGCGGGACGAAAAACTCTATATAAATATATGTCTTATAGATAAATAATACTTTATTGTACCACACAGAAAACAGTACAGAAATAAATACTACGAGAAGACAAAGTACAAAGTCAGCCTTATCGCTATGAGCGATCTCTTCCAGGCTTCTTGGGATGAACTGGAAATGTAGGAACGAAAAAGGTGGCACTTGAAAAAATAAATCCAAATATCTTACTAACAAGCAGGGACGAGGGAAATTCTAACAAGAATACTCAAGTTCTTATGTTCATCATAATATATAAAAAAATGTGTTTATTTATTATTTATTTATTGGAAAGGAACGCCAACAGCGTTTACATAAAGTGTGTATTTGCTTTTAAAATCTCTTTCGTCTATTGCTTTAGCTGTAGAATTGATTTTCAATCAGTGCGTCTTATTCGTCATGACCTACGGAGCTGAGACGTGGACACTCACGGTAGGGCTGGTCCACCAGTTTAAAGTCGCCCAGCGAGCTATTTAGAGAGCTATGCTCGGAGTTTCTCTGAAGGATAGGATTCGCAACGAATACATCCGACAGAGAACCAAGGTTATCGACATAGCTCAAAGGATTAGCAAGCTGAAGTGGCAGTGGGCTGACCATATTTCAAGAACCTACAACCGCTGGTTTAAACGTGTTCTTGAGTGGAGACCGCGACTCGGAAAACGTAGTGTAGGACACCCTCCGACCAGGTGGGATGACGATTTGCGAAAGACTGCTGGCAGATGCTGGATGCAGTAAGCTGAAGACAGGACGCTTCGGCACTCATTAGTGGAGGCCTATGTCCAGCAGTGGACTGGTGTAGGCTGATGATGATGATGACAGTCAAAACATAAGTTTTGGGACTTTCCACCAGGGACACACAAAGAACTTTGATTATAACAAGGGTAGATAAGATAAGCTGCTTTTACCTGGTTGATAACAGGTTTGATCCTCGCTCGATCCATCACCCTGCGGATCTGCTGCGAGTTGAAGTTGCTGAGGCCGAGTGCGCGAGCCTTCGCCCCCAGGGCTTCCACTCCGTACCAGGCGTCTAGATAGTCGTGAGCGGAGTATTGGAGGACCGTGGCTATCCGGGGGACGGGAGAGCCCCCTTCCTGGAGATAACAAATTACTTAGGCATATTAGGCGTTATGAAACACGCGCTTATTTTATAGAAAGAAGAAAAGAAAAAAATAAATTTAAATTAAAACTAGTATTTACAATAGAAACAATTGAGCTATCTGCAAACTGTTGCAAACAATCTACAGGTAGCTCAACTGATCCATATCAATACCAGTCGCGCGCGTGCCCAAGACGCTGGCTGCATTGCCCCGCTGTAAGCAATGCTGATGCGCTGTGCCAGATAGGTACTCACCAGCTCTCGGGTCACGCGTTGCTTCGACCAGACGCTTAGATAATTTTTTGAAAACCCAACATAATACAAAACAGATTACAATTAAACATAAGATAAACTAAAAATTAAGGCAATGGGAGTTAATTCAGCTTCTTTTTTGGTCCGATACATCCGTAAGGATAGAAACTTGCTTTCTCCTCTAATCAAATCAAATCAAATCAAAAATTCTTTATTCCATAAATACAAAAATGTATAGGTATTTAGAAAACGTCAAATTCTGTCAGTGTTTTATGGAACGAAATAAAGTGATATTTTTGATTTCTGTCGCTTCGGTATGTAGACTAAAGTAAAGAATCGACGCAGAAACCTTTAGTCTGTTAGTTGTTATTTTTTGAGTTGGAGCAAAACCCATCCTAAGCTTTTTTATCTTCTAGATAATCTGATATTTAAGTATTTTGCACAGAAAAGTTTTGACAATTTGTTTGAATTTATTTACTGATAGATTTTGCAACTCACTAGGAGTTTTGTTGTAGTAGTGTACTATACACTGACCTATAAAAGATAAATTTATCTTGCGAAGCCTGGATGTGGGAACAGCAAGTTTATGTTTCTATTATCTGGCCAAAAACAATTAACCTGGGTCTCTTCAAGACGAGAGAGAGTAGGTGTCTTCTAGGTCTTCGTGATACTTATTTGTCCACAACGTCATCGTGGTCAACTGACGACCTCAGTGACGCGGTGGGCGAAGGTCCGCCTGCGACGCAAGAGGTTGGGTGCGATTCCCGCTTTGAAACAAATATTTGTCCAAATACCTATTTGTTCTGGGTGTTCAGGTCGTTTTCTATATAATACAAAATATCTATCTATGTAATGAAATAAAGTTTTATGTATATCAGTTATTTACTACCCATAACAAAAGCTGTGCTTAGCTTGGGGTTAGATAATGTTGTGTGAATTTTGTCCAGCAATATTTATTAAAATATCAGGTGAGATTGTGGTCAAATGAAGGTCTTGACTATAAAATTCGTCAAGTGCGAGTCGCGCACCGAGGGTTCCGTAAAATTAAGACTTTGTTGTGTGTGTTCTTGTTTGTTGCCAAATAGCAAGATTCTAGCTCAACGGAAAATAGTGCCTTACAAATTTTGGTCACTAGCAAGATAAAAAAAAAACTTTAATTGTATCTACAAATTTACGGTTTACTGATTTTTTCCTCTACTTGTGCTGATTTGAGCAGCATTTGCGTCCTACCCGTCATAACCTACGGAGCTGAGACGTGGACACTCACGGTAGGGCTGGTCCACCAGTTTAAAATCGCCCAGCGAGCTTTGGAGAGAGCTATGCTCGGAGTTTCTCTGAAGGATAGGATTCGTAACGAATACATCCGACAGAGAACTAAGGTTATCGACATAGCTCAAAGGATTAGCAAGCTGAAGTGGCAGTGGGCTGGCCATATTTCAAGAACCTACAACCGCTGGGGTAAACGTGTTCTTGAGTGGAGACCGCGACTCGGCAAACGTAGTGTAGGACGCCCTCCGACCAGGTGGGATGACGATTTGCGAAAGACTGCTGGCAGATGCTGGATGCGGCAAGCTGAAGACAGGGCGCGATTGCGCTTATTTAGTGAAGGCCTATGTCCAGCAGTGGACTGGTATAGGCTGATGATGATGATCTTTACCTTAAACGACATAGGGTTATGTATAAGATACAAGTCGAAGTACTCCAAGCCCATGGTCCTCAGCGAAGATTCACAAGCTTCCTTCACCAGGTCGGTCCGATGGAAAGTGCTCCAGAGCTTCGAGATTATGAACAAGTCTTCTCTGGAAATGAAAAAAATACACTGGATGATGTTGTCCGAACCAAATTAAGATAATAATTATAATTATAAATAATAAACATTGGATTTCCATTGTTATGTGATAGCAAAAGTGCAATTGTATATTCTTATAATAATTATTGTATATCCAAAAGGACAAACTTTTGAAGAAAGTAAGTAAAGTAAAAAAAATAAAAAAATATATAAAAAAAACATTTATTTAGATCATGTTCACAATGGTACAGTGATGCTTTTGAAACGATGACACTACCGAAGCTTAAAAACTGTGTGGTAGTGTCAACGCCCAACTCCTGGATTCTTAAATATTTTATTTACAAATTACCTACAAGCTAACATTAAAAGCTACCTATTAACTAATTTACTAAATATTTGTTATTGGCGTATATGAGGGTGTGTGTACGTGTGTTTGTGTGTGTGTGTTTGTGATTGTGTTTGGGGTCCTACGAGGCACCAGTCTCTTAAGAGTCTGGGTAACATAATACCCAATGTGAGGGTTTGTAGTCATGAGTGTGTGTGTGTATTTGTGTGGGTGTATGTGTGTATCGGTACTCCCGACGCACCAGTCAAGAGTCTCGGCGTAAAGTAAAGTTTATTCGTAAAAAAGGCACTGAATAACATGTTAAGATGATTACTTAGTGGTATATCTAGGTGTAAATCTAGGTTTTGTTACTCGTGGTTGAGTGACTGTCTTCCGTACTAGTAAAGAAGTGAAGAATGTATATAATAGTTCATAAGACCAACTATGTTACACAGTTCACAAAAAAGACTCTTATTCCAAATTTCGGCCAGAGACAGCAGTCTGTGTCGTGGCTGCCTCCAGGAAAAGGAGACTGTGGAACATGTTGTGGTACACTGCACGGCCACAGAGAAGGCCAGACGGAAAACGGGATTGAAAAGTCTCTGAGGCATCAAACCTGTCCACATCCACACCCCATATAGAAAAGCTGAAACGAAGCTGTCAATCTGGATGAATCCTGCTCCGGTATTTCAAGAAGCTGGACTGGTTGCAGCTTAGTTAGGCAGTGGGATAAAGCACATTATAATTGACTTTTCTCGCACCACAACGACGATCTATCACCGATAAAAACGACAGCTCTCTTCACCACTTTTACTAGCGCCATCTAGCGAAAAGCACCACAACTCACCGTTTCACAGTTCCATCGTTAATCTTATCTCTGATAGCCTCACCGACTTCCTTTTCGTTTCCGTAGATGAAGGCGCAGTCAATCGCTCGATATCCGAGATCTATCGCCGAGCAGACCACGTGGTACACGAGGCGGGGATCCAGCTGGAATATATACATGGTCATAAATTACTCGCTTAATCCAATACAATAAGCAAATTCTTGTCTAAATATTGATAAGGTAGTGACTAGTGACTACTCTACCTACAAAAACAGACTACACTGTTTAGATACTAAAAAGGACTATGAGCAATTTATTAACAACTAGCGGTCCGCCCCGGCTTCGCACGGGTATATTCTATATTATGTTCATCAGTGGGATAATAATGCTGAAAAAAAATTTAAATCGGTCCAGTAGTTTTGGAGCCAATTCAATTCAAACAAACAAATCTTTCGTCTTTATAATATTAGTATTGAAAAAAAATTCAATCAATTAATAGAAATAAATAAAAACTAGTATTTACAATAGAAACAATAGGTAACTTTGGACATGAATAACAGATAGTGTAGACTTTTCATTATCATCATCAGCCTATATCAGTCCACTGCTGGACATAGGCCTCCCCTAATGAGCGCCATAGCGCCCTGTCTTCAGCTTGCCGCATCCAGCATCTGCCAGCAGTCTTTCGCAAATCGTCATCCCACCTGGTCGGAGAGCGTCCTACACTACGTTCGCCGAGTCGCGGTCTCCACTCAAGAACACGTTTACCCCAGCGGTTGTCGGTTCTTCTCGAGATATGGCCAGCCCACTGCCACTTCAGCTTGCTAATCCTTTGAGCTATGTCGATAACCTTGGTTCTCTGTCGGATGTATTCGTTGCGAATCCTATCCTTCAGAGAAACTCCCGAGCATAGCTCTCTCCATAGCTCGCTAGACACGACGTTGTAGACTTTTAGTTGGCAACATTTTGGGACCTACGTTACCTTTTAAATATAAAATCGGGTCACTTTAATGCACGACAATTTATTGCACGGCCGAATTAAACATAAAACATAAAAATATATTTATTTCAGCAAAAACACATTAGGTACAGTAGTAATTATGTAGGTACACCTTGATAATCCGTGTCATGCTCATGACACTGATTATCAAGGTACCTACCTACATTAATGGGCCGTGCAATAAACTGTCGTGCATTATAGTGACCCATAAAATCGACTCACCAACGCAGTTCCAACAGCTAAAACCGGCATCATCACACCATTCGAAAGCTCTATCCTGGGCACCTCCATACTCCCATACTTCTTGGCATCAGCAAGCTCTTCAATCTTGGCCATGAAGTCAGGAGTCAAGTCTTGAGGTGTCACGTCTTTGTCCTTAGCTGGTGGTGGTAGGGTCTCTTTTGCAGGTGTTAGTTTTCTCTGTAAAGCCATGTTATTTACAATAAAAAATAGGCTTGTTTTCCTTAAAACCGTCTACGGTCTAACTTCTTGGTTGTTGACAATAATACGTCCAATATTTACAATAACATTGAATAATAAAATGATTAACGAAGAGTCGAATAACGAACGACCTCTGTGGCGCGGTGGGCGAAGGTCCGCCTGCGACGCAGAAGGTTGCGGGTTCGATTCCCGCCTTGGGACAAATATTTGTACGATCTGCAGGTATTTGTTCCGGGTGTTCTGGTCGTTTATGTATAATATCTAATATAATATAACGTCTATGGTGGTATCTGGTGAGTATCTGGCACAGCGCATCAGCATTGCTATACAGCGGGGCAATGCAGCCAGTGTCTTAGGCACGCTTCCAACTGGTATTGATATGGATCAGTTGAGCTACCTGTAGATTGTTTGCAACAGTTTGCAGATAGCTTAATTGTTTCTATTGTAAATACTAGTTTTAATTTAAATTTGTTATTTGATTGTTATTTTCTTTCTGAATAAAGATGTATTCTATTATATTATGTATATCAGTTATCTAGTACCCATAACACAAGCTCTGCTTAGCTTGGGGCTAGATAATGCTGTGTGAATTGTCCAGCATTATTTTGTCCAGCATTATTTATTTATAGTCATGCATATAATGTTATTTACTCGAATGCTATTTACTAGTATTGTTTATTTGACATAGGTATGATTCGATGTGCTTGGTGTTTTAAAATGATATCAATAATATATCACAATTTGAGTATCATAAAGTGGTACTTGATATTGGACAGTTTCTAGATATTGGGATGCAAAATAGATAACATTATCTAGATTTCCATTACGTAGGTAGGTACCTATATATAAGCGGGTTAACTACCATCGTTGTTTGTGTCGGAAGTACACCAACATTCTATCCCGTCATGTCCCTTGTTAAGTATATCACACCCAAACTAGCGCCGCCACCTACTTTATTAAGATAAAGTAATAAAACTATTACAGAGGCATAAAAAAAGCTTAAACTAGGTACCTATCACAAACAGTACCTACGATAGATTTTTGAAATCTCCTTTGTTCAACGGAATAACGTATTATTCCGTTGAACAAAGGAAATATCAAAAATCCATCGCACAGTTTGAGATACCTGTTATAATCTATTTTAACGCCTCTGTAATTGTTTTATTCTATTTAGTTTAGGCAGAGATACGAAAATAGATTTTGGTGGCCACCAAAGGCAACTTCGATTCACTGCCTAAACTAAATAGAATAAAACTATAATAGGTTATGTTCATAGTTCTATTGATTGTTACTACACTGCTTTTTAGTTGTAAAAACCTTAATTTAAGTTTTCTAGGATATATTTATTCTTATTATTCTGTTATAATTAGCTTCTGGTTTTCCTATATGTATATAAATAAATAAATAAATAGAGGCATTAAAAAAGCTTATAATAAGTATCACAAAATATATGATAGATTTTTGCAATTTCCTTTGTTAAACGGAATAATAAGATAAAGTAGGTGGGGGCGCTAGTTTGGGTGTGGTATGGTTGGGTAAGGTTTTACTTACCTCAAACAAAGCAATCTTTTCTGAAACAGACCTCTTCCTTGGCAAATCATTTACTTTACTTTGATTTTTTTCTTCAAGTAAGTCAAATGAGTTTATTCTACTTATAATTTTATTCACTTTTCCTTTTACAGCATCACCTAGATCAAGTTCTGCGACAGATTTTGTTCTTCGCAAATCATCTTTGGCTTTTACATAGTCTTGTATGAATTCTAAACTTTTAAATTTGTCGTCGCCAGAGTCAAGAGTTTTGTAATCTAGTTCAGGTTTTTTGAATTCTTCATTAAAATCGTACAGTTTTAATTTCGTTTTGTCTATTCTGCCATTAGCTTTAACTTTGGTAGTTTCAACATATTCTGTTTCATTTTCAAAATCATCTGTAGAGGTGTTTAAACTCCCGTCAGTCATTTCAACATCTATATTTTTGTTAGAAAGGTTAGCAAAGAAAATGTTTTCTTTTTTACTACCGTATTTTATATCTGTCGTGTCCTTCAATATTTCACTAACAGGTTTTTCGTGGTGGACAAACATGGAATCTAAAGATCTTTGACTGCCGGATGTCTTTGGAATACTTCTCATTTCACTTATTGATCTTTTTGGTGTATGTACATTCTTTTTATTTTGAGTTTGTTCGGTAAGCGATTCGTACCTTTTCAAAACTTCTTTTACTGGAATGAACTTAGGTATGGCTATAGGGTTTGCTTTACTTAAAGCCTTGTTGTTCAAAGCTCTGTTATTTTCATTTTTACTTTCGTTAATTTTAGGCTCCAATTTCCTTAGCACTGGTGTTAAAACTTCCTCCTTTACTGCTGCTTTTTCGACAATTGTTTTTGTTGTTCTAATTTGAACGTACTTCTCTTTATCAAAACGTACGAGTTCTGGAGATTCAATGATAACCATTTCAGCTTTAACTAGTTCAGTTACGTCTTCATCGCCGTTCGTTGTAATATCAAGCTTGTTGTCTTTGTTATTTAAGCCTGTTGTTGAATCAAACTTGTAAATTTCATCAACTATCAAAGGAGTATGAACATGTATTTTCTCAGTTGTAAGTGTGCTAGTTGTAAGTTTTGGTAAACTTGAATATTTTTTAGGTATTTTACTTTTTACCGATTCCTGTCGCTGAAAATGTGATTAAACCAGACATTAAGGAAAATCCCTATAGTTAAATAAGTGCTTATAGATATATATAGAACTTACCTCAAACAAAGCAATTTTTGACATAACGGATTCTTTCTTAGGCAATTTGTTACCGCTATCAATCTCAAGAGCATCTTTATTTATAGTCTCATGTGAGATCAGTCTACCTAATGGTCTTTCTTTCCCTTGTAACAGGGGATCGAAAATGCCATCTCTCTCTTTCATATGTGCATCTCCTTTATCCATTTGTTCATTAGGTGTTGCTTCAGGTTTTGAAACATCAAAATCATTTTCAATTAAATCAACATGTAGTTCTGCAGTTTCAGTAGATGCAGGATTATTTTCATGATTAGCTTCAGTGATTTCGATTAAATTTCCAGTTTCAGTGTTTATTTTATCAATAACATTCTCTTTTTCTAAGTCATCATTGTTGTTTGTATACGCCAGCTTATTTTTTACTGCAATTGTCTTTTCGCCTTCTATTTTTTCCGTGTGTTCGAGTACATACGATTCAAAAACTGGTATTCCTACCTTGATAAACTCTTTCTGAATATTTTCTACAATTATCTGACCTTTTATTGGTTCAATACTATCACTACTTTCAATTGTTTCTACTTCCGACGCAGTGGCTGTACTAACTACTTTTATATTATTATCATCCCCATTACCTCTAGATGTAAGTATTACTGCCAATTCATTATTGTGAAAATGATTAACATCTTCGTCATTCGTATCAGGATCTGACTTTGTCGAGTTACATCTAACCCTAACTTTATCTCTAGCAGCAATAATTTTACTATTCCTGTCCTCTTGTAAACTTTGTCTCTTCAAAAACGGTATTTTAGACTTTTTAACCATGTCTACATCTATCGGTTTTACATTATTCTCGTCATAATCATGTATTATCTCTTCGAAAGTATTTTCTACCTTCTCTGGGTCCTCTACTTTAGGATTCAGCAGAGATATGTCTATATTTACTGGACTATGAACAACTTGTTCGTAAAGTTTGTCGAATTCATCTTCTGGTTCAGCGGTTTCTGGTTTTCTGGTTCCTGTAGTTATTAATTTAATGGCAAGTGTTTCCTTTAGTTTTAGTTTAGGGATAGATTTTCTTTCAGGTTTCGCTGGCGCTGGTCTTGTCGGCTTTGGTATTGATGATCTACGGATATTTTGTGCCTGAAAAATGAAAAGTCATCATCATTATCAGCCTATATTAGTCCACTGCTGGACATAGGCCTACCCTAATGAGCGCTAGCACCCTGGCTTCAGCTTGACGCATCTAGCATCTGCCAGCAGTCTTCCTAAAATCGTCATCCCACCTGATCGGAGGGCATCCTACACTACGTTTGCCGAGTCGCGGTCTTCACTCAAGAACACTCTTATCCCAGCAGTTGTCGGTTTTTCTCGAGACATGGCCAGCCCACTGCCACTTCAGCTTGCTAATCCTTTCAGTAGCGAAGAAATGTTATGTATAGTTGCCGCTAAATATTTTATCCACATATTCCCTATCGGCTATTGTAACTACTGGCGCCGTAAATTCGATTCCGATCAAGTAGACGCGAAACTTTACAAGTCATTTATGTAATTGCCGCCAAAAAACACTACAAAACCATCATTAATAAGGACACTTCAGAGGCCATTAATATTTAAATAAATTTTGATAGAGCATAGGTAGGTATCAATTTAATTTTACCTACCTCGTCATTGTCTCTTGATCCTCGCCTATCAGCTGTCACTTTATTTACAGTTTGTCTGAACCTAGACACTGGGATCTTGGTCCTTTTTCTGTCATCGTTATCATCACTGCTATTTGATTGACTTTGTATGACTTTTGTTACGGCGGATTGATTTTCTAGGTGATGATGCTGCGAAAGGAAAATAACGAAATGTATACAAGTATTGATAAACTTTGCCTTTAATAAAAGTGTAAAATAAGAAAAACATAATACAAAACTGGAAATTCATAAAAAATAATAAATTAAAAACAGCAGTTACACAAGGACAATATTATTTTTGATAATTAAATAAAAAACTGTTTGATAAGCAAAATGCTTTACGTACTATATTGCTGCAGAAAAATTTAAAAGGCTCCTCTATGTCATATTATTTGCTGACTAATTTAATCATGTTTGTTGACGACTAGATGCAGCTCAATAAATATTTTCTGCTGGCGAAATCTATTTTTCGGCTGACCAAAACCTTTTTAATTTGCCAACCGTTTAAATGATAAACTGTTATATCTTAACAAAAAAATATATCTGTCTGTAATACCAAATACAATGTAAAATTTTAATATTTGTATTCAAACTTCTGTATCTGAGTAACCACTGTTTTTCCAGGCGTCGTCTGCTTCCTAAACAAATGCTGAAAATTCATCGATATATCTTCGGTCACTGTCACTTTCTGCAGTTTCAAGTCACCCTTGGTCAACGTCACTTCTTTTCTCGTCACTTTTATGACAGGTTCTTCGTGAAAAGTGTCAATGTCACTTACTTCGCTTTCACCATTTTCGTTGTTCACCGTTTTTCTTATTGTCTGCACTATTGGGACTTCCGCTTCGACGTTTGAATCGTCGGCTATGTTGACAGAGTCCGCCATTTTTGTTTTGTAACTGAAAAGAAGATGGTCTATTGAAGGTATTTTTAAAAGCTACATATTTTTTTACTCGTAAGCATTTTTATTTCGCGTGGATTTTTATTGTGTGAGTAGGTAATTGTATATTTATATCATATAAAAAGTCCGAAATATTGGCTGTGGTGGTCATGGCTACATCATCATCAGGCTATATTAGTCCAGTGCTGGACATAGGCCTCCCCTAATGAGCGCCATAGCGCCCTGTCTTCAGGAAAAGAGGAATTGCACAACTGTAGTGTATTTTTAACTACCTTCACTGCAATGACCAAACCGCCTGTCAAGAGTTATTAAGGCAAAAAAAATCGAACCCGCTACCTCCTTTTTTTTTTTTTTTTTTTTTTTTTTTTTTTAAAAGGAGGAAATTCGTTTACGAATAGGCGTCGCAGGCAGACCTTCGCCCTCCGCGCCACATCGGTCTTCGTGGTCGTCGTCGTGCCGTATTCTTACAGAGCGCCGATAAAAATCGTTTTTTTTTTGGGAACTTGTTTATTTCTTATGAATGGATACCCAGCCCAGAGTGCGGGGTAATCATTACAAAAAACCAAGACAAAAAACCTATAAGTGTATAACTTACCTAAATGTGTCCGGTAGAAGAAACTTCAACAGTCTACTGTGGTCGTTTTCCATTAATTATCTTATCTTCATGATATTGTATCTTCCAAAGTCCACTATCGCAGACTTGTTATTGGCTAAAAAATATTGCATAGATTACTAATTGATACCATAATGACAGTAAAGAGCATTAACAATCGATGTGAATGAGGCGGCTTCCAATATTTATACTATTTAACAGCTTAGGTAATTATCGCGTTTATTTACCTATTTATTCCCGACGTTTCGACAGGTTTACACACTGCCGTGGTCAATAGATGACTGACAGGGAATAAATAGGTAAATAAACGCGATAAATACCCGTTAAATAGTATTTATAAATATGTAATCAGACCGTGTAAGTTTAAAAACATTAACTTCCGAAAATTTAATGAGTTATTCCGGGTTCGTCCTTAGCTTCAGCCTAAATTAGTCCGAATACGGATAATTCAATTCAATATCGGCCTGCACACGTAAGTTTTTGACCGCGGGAAATTAAAAGCGCCATTCCAACCACGCTTCGAAACGTACGTGTAGATGCGCGGGGCTGACAGTTCGATCCTAAGGCAAAACTTTTAGTAAGTACCTAAGTAAGTAATATTTTTATTGCATCAAATACACGTGAGTCAGGCACATAGGTGAAGGAAACAATGTATTTCTACCTGTATGTATTGTCTGCCATAAAGTCACTTACAGTGTAATAACATTTTTGTTCCAAAATGGCTTTTAATTGTCTCTGAAACTGTGAACGTGGTAACTCTCTTAGCGATTTAGGTAATTTATTATAAATTGAAGGCGCCATGTAAAAGATACTTTTGTGCATCAAAACAGTCTAGATTAAATGTGTATGATTTAAAATTTATAACGATCCACGTGCCAGTCAAAACTGCAGTCAAAACTATCGAAAATCAATTTACACGCACAGTTCGGATCGCGTAGAAGATGTACGATTTGTATAGATCAATCTAATCTCAATTCCCACTTATCAGAAGCCAAGGTACGAATTTCAAACTTTAATAAAGCCATCAGTTGAGCTACCTGATTTTAATTCTTCTTTCAATAACTTTAAGATCAAGATAATGTGTATACCTACGTAAAATTAATTTATGTTGTACCAAGGATGCCGTGCCTTTTACATTTACCATCGTCACGCAACGCAACAGACCATTCGGTTCGAGAATGGCTGGTACGTTACGCAAACGATTAAAAGAAGAAAGATTATCTTACCGTACGAAAATGTGGTCCAAAATTCACTAACATGCAAAAACTTATTTATTTTTAAATAAATGTTTTACACTTATATGAACTTCTTTAAATACCTACCTGTAAGTTATTCAATTAAAATATAATTTAACTATTTAGAGAACAGGTTGTGTCAATATATTTACCGGCAACAAACTAAAAGTATTTTCATTATCGTTATCTCTTCAATTGATAACAATAGATAATGATTGATTGGGAGTGATAACTGTTATCAGTGGGCTTAGTCATGGAAACACCTTTTTTAATTTCGCTATTTGGGTTACTCTTGTATAAATCTACACTAATATTATAGAGAGGAAATATTTCTTGGTTTGAATTGATGAGGTCCGAAGGTCCGAAACTACTGGACTGATTCAAAAGTCGTTTTATTCTCTTTGGATTTAATCAATTCTTTCACCATTAGAATTCTACATTATTCCATTGGTAGCATTCGCAAAATGTCTGCTTGACTAAATAGGGTCTTGTCTATGGTCTGTTTTGAAATAACTACCAAACGTTCCATTAGGTACTTTCCAAATTTGACCTCCTTTTTTTTAAGAATTTTCTATAGATTTTTTATGCGAATCTAAACGCAAACAATCAAATTAAAAACAAAAACATCGCGAAAACGATAATATAGCTTTTCGTTGCATAAACATATTATACATAAAGTGTTGGCCTGAAACTGACTAGATAATTATGAGTTTTATTTGGCGTATTCATTTGACGACCTCTGGAGCGGTGGGCGAAGGTCTGCCTGTGACGCAGGAGGTTGCGGCAAAAATGTGTGTACGATCTGCAGACATTTGTTCAGGGTGTTCTGGTCCTTTTCTATGTTTAATAAAAAATATATCTATGTATTGTATTATGTATATCAGTTATCCAGTACCATAACACAAGTTCTGCTTAGCTTGGGGCTAGATAATGCTGTGTGAATTGTCCAGCATTATTATTTTTTTATTTATATTTTATTCACTGTTTGTTTTTCATTGACTGTTGGTTCCTAGGTGTGAAAGGCGAAATAATTCGTGGAAGGATGTTTTTAGCATTGAATTAGAAGAAAGGTTCACGACTAGGTCTATCAGTTTAGTTTATTAATTAAATTATTTAGGTTAGGCCCTGCCAAAGAAAATTAACAACGAAGCGGCAAAGGCTGATCTCGCATCCTTTCAATTTAATTAAAATTAAATGGTTTTCTTGATTTTAAATATTCGTAATAATAATAATTATCTACAATCTCAAATCATTAATTTATCATACGGTAATAACGGTCAGAAATTGTACAAATCTCCAACCAAGCGTGGTATTTTACCACACTTGAATATAATCTCCAAGCACAGTTACTCGAAGGCGTGGACGGAGGAAATCCGCTCTTGAAAACTACTTGAGCGAGTATAGATTTAGACGTGACCTCCCAAGAATGGTTTGAAAATGAGTATTCACTCAAAACTTGACATAAGGATCACTCAGCAGAGATCGATGACTGAGCAAGCTTTCCTAATACGGGCCTAGGACTTAGTTCGGAGACTCAAGAGCTGATAGCTCCACCTACAGGAGAGCTCAATGACTAAAATACTAGGTATTTTTATTTCGGGCATTATTAGGTTTCTGGTGGTTTCTTCACTAAATATTATCTATGATAGCAGAAAAGAAATTTTATTTAAATCTATAACTAAATGTTTTATACTAGATATAAAAATAAAACTAATTATTAGTTCATACACCCACATTTTATTAAATCAACAAGTAATAACATACCTTAAACGATATTAACATAGATATATTTAATGATATCTAATTAAATACAGGACTTCTTCGGGGCAGGACACACTAACAGTTAAATATTTAAAACCTATCGAGTACATTAACATTTATATAATGTTCAGCAAAATATAAGATTATAGATAGATTATATTGGTTGAATTCAATCAAAGGTTTTGAAATTAAACACAAACGCCGTAATATCTCAAAATAAAACTGATTAACAAAAATAGAATCAATTTAATAAAATAACTATTTAACAAATATTAAAATTTCGACATTTTTTTATAATTTTAAGCACAAATTTTAGAATGCGGCGGCGATGCTACGATTCTACAAGCTTCAAAATATCACTAGATGACTATCACATTTAATTTTATATCTTTATTAATCAGTTAATTAATTTATAATAGGTACTTTTCATATCGCTATTTTTTTATAATTATGATTTAGGTGCTCGAGTAACTTACTTTGTTAGAAACTTACTTGCAATATCTACAGGGTGTTTATTTAAAGTTGTTAAAAATTAGGATTTAAAATTTTAACAACTTTAATTAATAATAACTAATAATTTTGAAAATTAGATTTTAATTTAAATTTATTCTTAAATTATTATTAAATTAATATTATTAATGAGATCCCAAATTTCACAAAAATTGCAAGTACGCATCTAATCACCTCTTATTATTACTATTTAAGCATTAAGTATAGCGATAAAACACACTACTAGCTAATAAAATATATTAATATTTTCGAAGAAATATTCACGTTGTTTAATATAATTATTACTAGGATACACTTTCAGCTCTTTTCTTGATTATACTACATTGATATTTTATTATGCTACAAATAGTATTAAGTATGAAATTAATTTAAAATAGTAGGTAAATGATCTCATACTGCTAGTAACTTATATTTTCAGACTAAAGTACTTTTTGAGGACCCAAACCCAGCTATTGTAAATATTTTCTAACTGTTATTGATATGTTTAGAACATAACTTTTAATAAAATATATATACATATCATCAATTATGGCTGACCGTAATAATTTAGTATATTAATTACATGTTATTTTGCTAAGTACTACTAGAACTACGACATGAGAGCTAATATTATATTAATGAAACGATTATTTTAATATTTATTGGAAGATTATGTGAAATATTTTTTGATTACTTAGGTACACCGAGAAAGTTTTGATTAAAATTCTTAAAAAGCTTGGTATGAAAAAATATTATTTGTGAAAAAATATGTTTAAATTAATGTATGTTTATTTTATTTTAAATTAGTTTAATCGGTTTTTCAAGACTAGTTTTGTAGAATTACGTCGGTATTTTTCAACATTTTCTAATAAACACCGATTTAGCAGCCATACAAAATCGGGCTCTTTTGTGTCTTTGTAAAGGTGCTAAAATAAAATATAAAAAAATCTGTTTGTTGATTCTAAAATTTTATTAATATTTTGTCAATACTCTTGTTCAGGTTACAAAGATTGACTTTGAAATAAAACTATCACTACCTATCTCATATCTGCTAACTAAGCGATAAAGCCGCCTATTGCACTTGTCTCGTGTAATGTCTTTTCATATTGTTCTTTTTTTGGTGTACAATGAAACATTTTTGTATTTTATTGTAAAAATAGTACCTACTTAACTACGTTACAAAGACACAAATGAAGAAAAGATATCCAACGCAATTCCTATTGATGAAGATGAAAAAATTTAAATACTAAATATTGAATAATTATTTCTAATTCTACTTTAAACATTCTATTATATACCTTCCTACCATAGGTACTACTTCAAGCATTTTCTAAGTTTCTGCAAGTTAACAAGATTATCAGACATAAAAATGAATTTAAAGTTATTAATTTATTATCTATGTATTGAACTGTAAAAGCAGAAATTGTCATTGAAAATGAACCCATAAAATTGCCAGTATTCATCATTTTATAAATTTTTTTTTTTTGCATAAATACGAAATATCAATGAATAGCGTAAAATTCGTTTGTAAACTTTGTATTCCTACCTAGAATCATATAAGTTTACTAAAGTATAACATAGGTATTTAAATAACTTATTATAATCACCCATAATCGATGATAATTATATTAAATTAAATTATAAAAAACCACAAAAACCTTAAAACTAGGTAGATATATAAATGCATAGTTATGAAGATACACTTTTGGATTATTTATTTACACAATTATTAGGATTACAATTAATAAGCTTTCAAAAAAATAAATTCTACACAATTGGTCCTATATGGTCAAAAAAACTGGTCAAAATTGTTCTAAATGTGCAAGAAAAACATGTGTTTTTATTGTCATAATATTTAAAACGAGAAATATCCAAAATTATTGTCCTACGACGTTAGGTTATGTAAAAAAAAAACAATAAAAAATATTGTCAAAGTCACGTTTGCCAAATTATATGACTTAAAATATCGCAAAAGCCGTTTAAGATCATAATATCATTTTTTTTTTGTATTTTTTGCAAACCCTTTTGGTTCATTTAACATGGATTATTAAAATAGGTAGTTACTAAATGGTATAAGTAGGTATGTAGATAAGACAGCATGATAATATTATTAATTTAACATACTAGGTACACACACCCTGACAAAACGGCAACTTTATATATTTATCTACGAGTAATATACATTGAAATATAAAATATATAATGTCGATAAGATACATAAATCTGAAAAATTGGTCAGAAAAGTACATAAACCAGTGTCATATATACATATATACTTATGTTGAGGATATGCACGAAAATATTTTTTGACAGCTACAGTATATGGTATAATCTAAGGTTTACATTAAAGTCAAAAGATTAATATAGAATATTATCATATTTTATATCTAAATTCGGCACGATACATTTTGGCACTCTTTACTAAGCAAACCTCTTTAGTCTATACTTACCACTCCCAAGTTTCCATGACAAGTTTCAAATAAATAAAATGGCGGTTTTCAAGATGGCGTCGTCGTTTTGGCGGGCTTTATTCTTCTTCTTCGTTTTGGTAGCTCACGTAGCGTACTGATGACTTTTCGCCCACAATCAGGCTCTGGAAAACATAGTAAGAAAGTCATAACCAGCGTCGGAGATATATTGCAAAGTAAAAAATTACATTCAGAGGTCGATAGTGTCGTGACGTGAGGCAGTCACCGTGCCCAGAATGCTGGCAGCATTGCCAGGTTGTATGACAATGCTAATTCGTTAAACGAAATAGAAGCCAGCATTCTGATCACCCGTGGACTCTATAAGAAGTGTACACTTTATTGCACACCCAGAAAATACAGAAAATGATACAGAAAAAGAAAGAAAAACAGTGTTGCACAATGGGCGGTCTTATCGCTAAGTGCGATCTCTTCCACCGACCTTGGGATGGACACGAAGCAGTTGTACACGTATAGACGAAAGTGTAGTAAGATCTTTAGAAATTGCGTGTGCTCCTGGACCCCAATGACCAAAAGTTTCCACTCAATATAGATATTACCACTAGCCGGGACGCTTTTTGACGATTATTGACGCAGCGTAAGTGCGACCGACTGACTCAATCCGTGAATATCGTAAGAACCGACTATGGGAAGACGAGAGGAGATGAACGAAGATGGGAGCTGTGCCTCGCGAGCTGGCGACGTCATGCAGCCAAGACGAGAAGAGATGAGCGGAGCTGTCAGCTGTGCCTCGCAAGCTGGCGACGTCACGCAGCGGAGACGAGAGGAGATGAGCGGAGATGTGAGCTGATGTGAGCCGCTTTGGTGAAGTTTGGGACTATGAAGTCAATGACAAAATCAGAGTCATACCTGCTTCTCATTAGTGGCCGGCGGTGAGCGCAGTAGCAGTAGCAGAGGCGCGTACGCGAAGTTCATGATGGCGATGATGACCAGCATCCATTCGAAGCCGATGCTGTTCATCAGGGCTCCGGAGAACGCTGGGCCTGTTGGAAAATTTGTATATTTACAGTCAAAGATCAAATTTATCTGCCATGAGGCCGAAAGTCTAAAACGGCAGATGAATTCGTGAAAATTATAAAACTAATAATATATTATAAATGCGAAAGTGTGTTTGTGTGTTTGATCTTCCTTCACTGCCTGACTAAGCTACCAGTCGACTTGATTTTTGGCATATAGTTTGTTGAAACGATTGAAAGTAACGTAGTCTACTTTTTGTCCTGGTAAAACATAAAATTCCCATACAAACCTACTGAACGGGAAAAAATATCTTCCTTTCTTTCCCCCTAAAAATGTGAAATTTGAATTAACATCAAATATCAATAACGTTTATTTCTTTAAGCTTACAAGATAAGCACTTAGGCAAGTCAAACTTTATAGGTACTATAAAATTTGACGGAATAATTTAATTTTATACTAAAAAAAATACGCAGGTGAAGCTGCGGGAAACACCTAGTTGTGAAATAAAAGGGATTAGTAATGTAAATAAAAAGATGTTGTAAATTTCACAGTAGATATTAACCGATCGTCTTGAAGTATTTTTATGTAGTTTTGAATTGTAAAAAGTGTACATATAAGAATTAAATATGTTGTTTATTATTTTATTGGTATTTTATTACTTAATTACAGATTACCGTCTTGGCAAAAGTAGTGTATTACGCCCTCCGACCAGGTGGGATGACGATTTGCGAAAGACTGCTGGCAGATGCTGGATGCGGCAAGCTGAAGACAGGGCACTATGCCGCTCATTAGGGGAGGCCTGTGTCCAGCAGTGGACTAATATAGGCTGATGATGATTACTTAATTAATTCTTATTTTTTAATACTTAAGTAAAATATGGGAAAAGATAAAGTGTAGTAGACGATATCCAAATCAATCTACTAGAAAGCTAAAATGAAATCATTGAGCTCCGAGATTCGTCCTTCGTCAGATCTCGTTACCACTTACCACTCACCAGTCGGACATGGTCTTCAAGGTTGATACTGACCAATGCACAATTACGCAAGAGTCAACAAGAGATGAAGAGAAGAGCTCCTTAAATGGTGCGGTTTTGGAACCACGCATCATGGTGGACAGAACACAAAGATTGAGAACGGTCCATAGACAAAGCGTAAGATAGATAGTTTTGGCACATCCCATACTTAATGAAAAGCAGAATTTCGGTTAAAACGCATACACGGCCGCTTGGTGGACGTTCACCAGAAAACCTAGTGATCAACAGAGTTTATAGCAATGGCTGTGTGCATTATCTTAGGTGCCCATTCCACTCATCCAATATCTTTGTCCAATATTTGTACAAAGTTCTTGGATGGAAACCCATTCCACTCATGCAATATCTTTGTCCAAGATTCCTAATAGTGCGTAGTTGATTTCAAAAATGAAATAACATCACATCACACTAGGTAAGTAATACCTATTAAAAATGCGAAAGTTGGATAGATGGATGATTGTTACTTCTTTAAGGCAAAAACTTCTCAACAGATCGGGCAAAAAATTTGCATAGGTGTACTCTTGACATGAAATAAACGATGGGCTACAATTTCAACCCATAAAAATTCAGTTTCCATAGGAAAGGATAATCCTCTAAACGTTTTCATAAAAACAATTCGTTCGAAGCCACGGGCAGAATCTAGTATCCAAATCTTTGATCAAATATCGGTGTTGCTAGCAAATTTGATGAAAGTCATCCAAGTTCTTTGATGAAATGTACATTGGTCAAAGAAATTGGATGAGTGGAATGGGCACCTTATCCCCAATACACATCTTCTCTCCTGGTACTCCGTAGGCATTATGTACGTAAATTAATCTTTGAAAGATATCAATGGACATTTGGCGGATGTCAACCATGAAGCCTGGTGGTCAGCAAATCAAAGTGAAAGAACAAGCTGGTTCCCACTTACCAACAGCATATCCGAGGCAGAACGCCGTGTCTCCTATAGCGTACACGGATCCATAGACAGCCGCGTGGCGGATGTCCACCAGAAAGCCTAGTTCCGGCATCATGGATGAGTCCACCATGCCGATGGCAAATCCGAGACCGGCGTTAGGAATGACGAGATGCTCCATTTTACGAGCCATGGGGATCTGAAGAGGGGAAAATAGAAACTGATAGGTGTAACTAAGTAATAATAAATAAATAATGCTGGACAATTCACACAGCATTACCTAGCCCCAAGCTAAGCACAGCTTGTGTTATGGGTACTAGATAACTGATATATATAATATATATAACACAATACATAGATAGATATTTTTTATTATACATATATAAAATTAAAGATTTTTTTTATCTTTGGCCACTATAGCTAAAATTTAGTGCCTTACAAATTTTAGCTATAGTGGCCAAAGATAAAAAAAATCCTTCTTTCGTTGAACTAGAATCATGCTATGTGGCAAGAAAAAAGAACACACACAATAAAATCTTAATTTTACGGAACCCTCGCACCGCGAGCTCGACTCGCACTTGACGTTTTATCCCACATAGACACACTAGCAAGAGCCAGAGTAAACCCGGTATAGGTTTTTGTAAAAAGTCCGGTTCTTGTCTCCCTTTCTCGCCTTCACCGCGCGGTGCTCGCTCGTCCTTGTCTCGAAAAAGCGAACCTATTACGCCTTAATTTTATACCGACCTTTAGAAGTTCCACTTACCAGAATAAGACAGATGCCAATGATGACGAGACCTGCGCACGCCGCCAGCCAGCGACCCATCTTGTGTCCCAGCGGTCCGAAGAGATTGGTGCCTGGAAAAGTGCATTTACGTCATTTTATTCTAAAATGGATGGAACATTGCGCCAACAGTATGTCAAAATCAAAAATTCTTTATTTCCATAAATACAAAAATGTATACTTAGAAAAAGTCAAATTCTTAAAATAAAACACTGACACGGAAATAAAGTGATGTTTTTGATTGTCGCTTCGGTGTGAAGACTAAAGTAAAGAAGCGACGAAGAAACCTTTAGCCTGTTAGTTGTTATTTTTCGAGTTGGAGCAAAACCCGTCCCAATCTTTTTTATCTTCTAAATAATCTGATATTTTGTAGTAAGCCTTTTTGCACAGAAAAGTTTTGACAATTTGTTTGAATTTATTAATTGATAGATTTTGCAACTCACTAGGAGTTTTGTTGTAGAAGCGTATACATTGCCCTTTGAAAGATACATTTATCTTGTGAAGCCTGGTTGTGGGCACAGCGAGTTTATGTTTATTTCTAGTATTAATATTATGTATATCGCTATTTTTAGGGAAGCTTTTGATATTTTTATGAGTGTACAACAAGTTTTCATAAATATATTGACAGGGGACTGTCATTATGTTTATTTCTTTAAATTTATCACGTAGGGATTCTCTGGGACCCATATTATAGATAGCACGAACAGCCCTCTTCTGCAGCACAAATACGGTGTTAATATCTGCAGCGTTCCCCCACAGCAGTATACCATATGACATAATACTGTGGAAGTAGCTGAAATAAACAAGTCTAGATGTATCCAGGTCTTAGGAAATAGGTCCTAGGAAATATTTCAAAAGAAGCTGATGGTGGGCTGTATACGCTTACTACAATTGTTTGCTCCAACTCTACACATGCTACTTCAATGTGGCTTTCAATAAGCATGTTATGTCCTGACGGTCTTTGAATTTCATGAATTTATTTAGTAAAATTAATGAGCCTCCACGAATAGCATGTGATCTGCAAAAACAGCTACCAACTTGGTGGTTATTGAAATTGAACATGAGCTCATAGCTTTTCAACCAGTGTTCAGTTAAGCAGATGATGTTAATATTAAAAGAGTATGAAAGTCTAAGGTTAAGCGCGCACTACGATTTTTACATACGATTTTTGTCGCAGAAATATAACTTATGAGTTTCTACGTCAGTGCACGCATTTGTGATAAAAAAATCGCGGATATTAAAAGTTGTGATTTGTCACATTTTGCGCGACTACTCGCGACGATTGCCGCAAAACTAAATTGCAGGCTATGGAGTGGTACGGCCCCGCGCGTATTGCGATAATAAAATCGCACACAGAGCGAAATACTGACTGCGCTTCCAAGCGAACCTGAGCTTTCTTAAGCTGAGATTGCATTCCGCCATTTAGTATTTTTATATTTAATTTGAGCCCCAACAACTCTCAGTAATTTTTCGAATGTTTAAATCTTCATTCTAATATAATATTAGCCAAAGATTTTTTGGGATATAGTCGAAAGTTACTATATTTTAAATAAAAGAAACCTTTGATACATCTTTCTGCTGAGAAAGGATGAGTCCGGTATTGACGAATTCTTTTTATTTTATTTCTTCTTCTCCTCAGAAGCAAAGCAAGACAAGCAATTTGTACGAAATCCATGTAAAGAATAATATAAATAATCCATCGATTCTTTCGTCGCAGTGCTGGGTGAACTTTTTGCCACATTTTACAGCGCGATTGTAAAATCGTGTCGCATAAAGTAAAATCGTAGTGCGCGCTTCGCCTAAGTGCTGACTTCACGGACAAGCAGCTTCAAGGAGCAGCAGACTTCAAGGAGCGGAGATGTGATTAAGCAAATTTGTATTTCATTGTAATCGAAAATCTTTGCAACTTCTTACGACTCTAGCGCCGTTAGATCCACCTACAGGGAAAACATAGAAGTTATCCAAACCAGCTCAATGACTACTGACGAGAGGTGTCACATTGCTTTTAAAGTGGGTAATTCACATTGGGGCAATTTTCTATGAGATAAAGGTAAAGAGATAAAGATTTGTTTATTTCCTTCAACATAATGTACAGTTGTAGGTCTTAAAAATAATAAATGTTCCAATTATGTTCTACCTTACCGGCTATTCTCGAACCGAATGGTCTGTTGCGTGACGATGGTAAGAGGCCCGACGGCATGACTCTAGTCCCATGGGAGTTGGGGAGGCCTATTGTGTGGGACGCTACATGTGTCGACACACTCGCGCCTTCCCATCTTCCTAGGACTTCCGTGAGGGCTGGTGCGGCGGCAGATTTAGCCGACGATCTCAAGAGGCGCTAATATGCAGGTCTCGACAGAGCCTACACATTTGCTCCCCTTGGAGTCGAGACCCTAGGTCCGTGGGGTACCGAGGCTCTCCGGGTTTTCAAAAAATTATCTGAGCGTCTGGTCGAAGCGACGCGTGACCCGAGAGCTGGTGAGTATCTCGCACTGCGCATCAGCATTGCTATACAGCGGGGCAATGCAGCCAGTGTCTTAGGCACGCTTCCAACTGGTATTGATATGGATCAGTTGAGCTACCTGTAGATTGTTTGCAACAGTTTGCAGATAGCTTAATTGTTTCTATTGTAAATACTAGTTTTAATTTAAATTTGTTATTTGATTGTTATTTTCTTTCTGAATAAAATGTTCTACCTTAGGCATGTAAATATTAAAAATGTATTGTATTAATTAGGTTTAAGCTTATTAATAACATTAAATTAAAGTCACAGTTTTAGATCGTCTATTAAGAAGTCATTATTATTATAATAACACTTATTTACCGATCAAGTAACAAATGCTGGCTGGTAGAAACGCGACTCCCTGCTGCCATCTGTGAGCTTCCATGGTGTCAGCCATCCAGATCGGCAGACTCGGTTCCAACATTGCTATGCCCACGTTTGCGAAGGTTATTGCTCCTGAGAAATAGGGCTTGAGTTAATTATCATTATATTTGACGACCTCTGTGGCGCGGTGGGCGAAGGTCTGCCTGCGACGCAGGAGGTTGCGGGTTCGATTCCCGCCTCGGAACAAATGTGTGTACGATCTGCAGACATTGTTCCAGGTGTTCTGGTCGTTTTCTATGTATAATAAAAAAATATCTATTAATGTATTGTGTTATATTATGTATATCAGTTATCTAGTACCCATAACACAAGCTCTGCTTAGCTTCGGGTTAGATAATGCTGTGTGAAATTGTCCAGCACTATTTATTATATTTATTATTTATTATTACCAAATTTTTAACAGTAGTAGGTAGGTAGACTGTATGTGTTTATTACTCGTAGTTGGGAATGAAATTTAAATTTTTATAAAAGTTATATATCTGGATAATTTGTTTGGTCAAGAAAAACAGAAGGTCCATTTTTAATATTTTTGGTGATTTTTTCGAGTGGGGGTCTGATTCTCGCATGCCTTGTTACTTAACAATGAAGTTAATCATCATCATCGACAGGCGCACCAGTCCCTGTTGCAGTAGGTACATTGCGTTACTTCTCCCTGTTAACATCGCGTTACCTCTTGTCCTGGACCCGACGAGTCTTCGTAGTCATAGGATAGGACAACGAAGCAAATCCTTTTTAGAAAAGTTTAGGTTTTAAGGTACAGATACACATGCTAGAAAGTAGCGCACTACTAAGCATGCTTGAAAGCATGCTAATATTGAGTATGCTATCGTAATGTTTACATATGCTACGTATTGGCATGCTAGTTTTGAGTATACTGTTGTATTAGCATGCTCGAAGCAAACATACCAGTCACACTGCAACGCAGCCCCCACTACCCCGCTCCTCAGGTAGTCTGCTAGTAAATCAACAGTTGGTCGATTTACTAGCAAACCACGAGCTAGCATGCTATTCTCAAGCAAGGCCCAATACACACGTGCTACTTGATAGCATTTGCTTAAAAATAGCATGCTTTCGTGCTACTTACAAGCATGTGTATCAGTAGCTTTAAAATATTAAGGAGGTTGAAATACTTCACTATAGAAGCTGGCCGCAAGCAACTTCAAAATTTCAAATCAACACAATCGAACGACTGATCGTCGATTGCCTTTTTCTCGTTCTAATTTTGGAAATAACCAGGGTCGATTTTGAGATAAATAGCCACGCTTACCAAAAGTAAATGCAGTTCATATTTTGACGCGATTACGGAAACATCAAGAAGTAATAAATATAAGTGAAAATACTTAAAAGTGTCTTATTGGAAGAAAGCCTGAAGAAAAGAAGATACAGTCCACATCCCCTATCCTCGTATGACCTAAATTGCCTTAGTGCGGGATCCACTGACAATGTATTGCATGACTTATGTGAAAATCATTAAATTTTCTATTTGTATTTGTACCATCAGCCACCAGCTATATCAGGATCGGTGACCAGTTCCTTCAGAGACAGTGGCTCCGACTCCTGACGAACCACTCCTGGCTGCAGGATCATCAGCTGCAGTACATCGCGTTACCTCTCCTTGTATGACGGGTACTTACCAGCAGCTACCAGTATGTAAGGATCGGTGACCAGTGCCTTCAGAGACGGCGGCTCCGACTCCTGATGCATCTACTCCTGGCTGCAGGATCATCAGCTGCAGTACATCGCGTTACCTCTCCTTGTATGACGGGTACTTACCAGCATCTACCAGTATGTAAGGATCGGTGACCGCAGTGCCTTCAGAGACGATGGCTCCGACTCCTGATGAACCACTCCTGGCTGCAGGATCATCACCTGCAGTACATCACGCTACCTCTCCTTGTATGATGGGTAGACACTTACCAGCAGCTACCAGTATGTAAGGATCGGTGACCAGTGCCTTCAGAGACGATGGCTCCGACTCCTGACGAACCACTCCTGGCTGCAGAATCATCACCTGCAGTACATCACGCTACCTCTCCTTGTATGATGGGTAGACACTTACCAGCAGCTACCAGTATGTAAGGATCTGTGACCAGTGCCTTCAGAGACGGTGGCTCCGACTCCTGACGAACCACTCCTGGCTGCAGTATCATCAGCTGCAGTACTGGAAGACAAATAATCTCTTTAAGTATCCGCGCTATCATACGCCGAAGTTGCTGCCGTAGGCTGCCTGCCCGCTGCGCCCCCGCCGCAGGCATCGACAGCTTCATCAAAAAAGGGGATAAGGAAGCAACGTTGCGAATCCGTTCGCGCCAACGAGAAAGCCGTGTGATGCTGAGGGGTTTACTGAGGTAGTGCCGAGGAAAAGGAAGCCCAGCAGCCGAAACCAGCGTGGCGTCGCTCCGACCGGGCCTAACTACTTGTTGCGCCCAGCCGTGCCTTCGACGTTGCTCTACGTGTCCAGGCTTCACTATACCACGAAGGTGAAGACCAACACCTTGGTGAGGGTCTAACGGTTGGAGTCGCGTCATAATGATTTTAAATCGTTTGTGGTGCGTATTCCAACTGAGAATATTTTGACCTTTAATAAAGAAATTCTTCCATAGTGAAGGCATTGCATTGCATCTCCTCCTAAACTATTATACAAACCAAAACTAAGATAGAGGCATTAAAAAAAGCTTTTAATAAGTATCACAAACTCCCCATTGAAAATTTTGAAATTACCTTTGTTAAACGAAATAATAAGATAAAATAGGTGGCGGCGCTAGTTTGGCTCGGGGTACCGTCTTAAGATGTTAATAAATATCTAACAAAATTGAATAAAAAAGACGTTTGATTGATGCTTCTGTAGGTATATTAAGAAATCAATAATTCACAGATTAATTTCATCATCATCATCAGCCTATACCAGTCCACAGCTGGACATAGGCCTCCCCTAATGAGCGCCATAGAGCCCTGTCCTCAGCTTGCCGCATCCAGCATCTGCCAGCAGCAGATTAATTTGGAAATTATTTATTGTTAAAAAGTTTTGTAGGAATCCATACTGTGAGTTACACTTACATCCGTCTCCAAGAGCTAAAGCCGACAGCATCAGGAAGGGTGCGGTTTTCCCCACGAATTCGTACATCAACCCTCCGAAGGGAGGCCCGATGAGCACGCCTAAGGCTAATCCTCCCAGGGCTATGCCCATTGCGTTACCGCGTTCCTGGGAATAAAATAAAATAATTAAAAAACAAAGTCTCTTGCCAAGGGTAATCAAGTTTTCTTGATTATTTATTGCACGAAAAGTGTGTGGCCGACAGTACTTTTGCTACTTTTCTGTTAGAAATCTTAAATTGGGACGAATCAGGAATGCTTTCAGCATTAAATTTGAGTTTCGACTCGTCCCAATGGATTTGGACCAATGTGGGACGAGTCCTGACTTGTCCCACATTGGTGACCGGTGGACTCAGAGAAATTGAGTTATTCCTGTATAAATCAATTTCTCTGAGTCCACCGGTGATCGTAATGCTGGCTTCTATTTCGGTCAACAAATCAGAATTGCTATTCAACAATGCAATGATGCTAGCATTCTGGTCTCACTGCTTTCTGGTGAAAGCTTAGATTTTGAGGAAATATACTTACAAGTTGTAATTTAGCTTTTTGCTTGTAGTGCGTTACTCACACTGGGCAAATTTAATAATGTCCCAAATTTATTTGTAGCCGTGATAGTTCCCAAAGATTTTCGGTTAATTAAACCGACTAAGGTTTTGTGGCTTAGTTAGAGCACACCGTACTGAGGACCCTATCCCCTGGAGAGCTCGAGCAATTAATAGCACGTTTCAGGAGCGACCGTAACATTATCATCAGTGTACCGTAAGTCCGTTACCTTATCATCAGGGTACCGTTCTGCCAGCATGCCCATGCCTGAGACAGAGGAGCAGGAAGAGCCTATTCCCTGGAGAGCTCGAGCGATGAATAAAACGCTGTACGAGCGACCGAATGCGAAGACTGTGGACAAAACATGAATAAAACAATGGCGCGAAATAAAACATTGGCGCGCCAAAACGGTAATATCTGTCATGGCTACTCGATGACGTCACACCTTAAGCCATGCACTTACAAGAAGAACAAAACGCACTGTAATCTATTCTACGGGTGACGTCACAAGTGATACTACCAAACGCAGAGCGTTTTCGGTCACGTGATAAAATTAAATTATATAATATATACCTAAAATTATATTGCTTTTCACTATACAGTTCATACAACATTTGTCTACTCATGTGTTACATACTGTTGCCCACTCGCTAAAGTTAAGTTTTTCTGAGACCACGATTGATGTGTAATTTTAAACCCGTTTTTTACCTAAAACAGGCATATTTTTCTATAAAATTCACCTGATTACGCTTTGATCCGTTGTCAATGACTGGGATGAAAACAATTTGCAACTTATTTTCGAGATTTTCTTAGATCAAATAGTTTATTTCATGTATTGTTTATGTTGTGTGTGCTGTTTCATGTATTTTACATTGTTGTGTGTGCTGTTTCATGTATTTTACATTGTTGTGTGTGCTGTTTCATGTATTTTACATTGTTGTGTGTGCTGTTTCGTGTATTTTACATTGTTGTGTGTGCTGTTTCATGTATTTTACATTGTTGTGTGTGCTGTTTCATGTATTTTACATTGTTGTGTGTGCTGTTTCATGTATTTTACATTGTTGTGTGTGCTGTTTCATGTATTTTACATTGTTGTGTGTGCTGTTTCATGTATTTTACATTGTTGTGTGTGCTGTTTCATGTATTTTACATTGTTGTGTGTGCTGTTTCATGTATTTTACATTGTTGTGTGCTGTTTCATGTATTTTACATTGTTGTGTGTGCTGTTAGCTGCTATTTACTTATTTTACTCTTGCAGGATTCAGAGTTAATTTATTTCTATATAGGTAGAGTCAGATGATTGGAAACCTTCTATAGGTATACCGGTAAAAATATTAGCATTGCTACTCGACGTGCGTGGCAATGCTGCCAGCATTCTAGGCACTCTGTTTTCTTGTAGGAAATTGAATAAGTGTTTTTATTAAGTAGTTTTCAATTCCTCTATTATATTTTAACGCAACTGTATTCAAATAAATATTTCCGAAAATTTTTTGTCAATTTTGGGTTTCGCGTCCAATCAGGACAGCATGGAATCAAAAAAACAACAAAAATACTAAGTTTTGTTCGTCATTTACACATTTGAAATCACTATAAGTATTTGTCCAAACACATCAGTTTTATGGTTTTCATTGAAGCATTGATTGGATATAAGTGTATTGATTGATTGATACACTTATATGCAATCTATTATTATGATATTGGATTCTTTGCCGTAGGTACGTTCATGAATCAAACGTGATCGTTTTTTTTTAATTTATTTTGTTACAAAAATCTTCTTAGACAAGTGTATATAAGTTTTGACACAAAAGAGAATCTTGAAATGAATAAGTGAGCGTAAAACCTTTCAATGACACCTTTGTATGTGGACAGGGAACCTGTTAAACATTTAATGCTGACTTCACAAAAAAGAAAATTTGGCTTACTCAGAGTCGAGAGGAACATCAAGATGAATCCAGTGAACATGGGGATGCTGTATCCAATTCTGCAAAATAAAAATGTTTTATTTTAAGAATTTGACCTTTTCTAAGTGTACATTTTTGTATTTATGGAAATAAAGACTTTTTTGATTTGATTTGGTACTCTACCGCTAAAACAGTTGGATCTCATAGGTTGAATATGTAGATTGCCATTGCCGCCCATTGTACTTGTCTCATGTAAATGTTTTTTTGTAATGTTCTTTTCTGGTGTACAATAAAGCATTTTTGTATTGTATTGTATTGTATTGCATCAAAATTGCGTCAAATAAATAATACGATGTTTTACAAAAGCACCTACATAATTATCAGCTATTTAAGTATATAATAACATTCCATTAGAAATAAAGCAACATAATGGAAATATTTTCAAAACTAGATTAAGGAACTGGCTTATAAATAGCGTGCACTACAACTTAAATGACTTCTTTGATTACTAGATAACAGAGATAGATATATAGGTTTAAAAATAAGAGGTTTTCACTGTTTAAATAGACCTACATATTATGCAATTTCTGCAATTGAAATGTTTAAATATTGTATGTCCGAAATGGATAAAATAGTTGTTACCAAATTATGCTTCAAGACCTTTCCTATGGATATTTTACACAATTTTACAACACATATAATATAAATGAACATCACCGACGTGAAATTCGATCATTATTTTATAAGTCGAAGATATTACGAAGATATTAAAATAACACAACGTAGTTTCCATAATCTACAAGGCAAGATCGCACCTTCTTACTAGAAACTCATAGAGTAAGAAGAATTTCCTACGGTACATCAGACTGACGGATGATCGTTCTGTCTATGGCTCTCATACCATTTTTGTGCGAGGCACGTACGCACGGTTATACTATATTATTTTTAGTGATGATTGTTAATTTTTTGGATAATATTCGATGCCGAAGCGTCGCAGTGCGGAGCAAAATATAAAATACTATGAGAAAAAAATTAAAAGACATTCTAATTATTCTTATTCTTTGATGGTTGATTTAATTTACACTCACTTGTGCGTAAGCGGTCCCACGAAGGGGTTGGCCAGTAGCTGCACCAGGGCTTTGCTGGCGAACATGACTCCGACAGCCACTGTCTCGTGGATCAACTCCTGGTGACGCTCTTCCTTCTTCGCGGTGATGTTTACTGAAAACAGAAGATTCCTAATATACAAATAATAGAATTAAATTGATACTAGTATTTACAAAAGAAACAATTGAGCTATCTGCAAACTGTTGCAAACAATCTACAGGTAGCTCAACTGATCCGTATCAATACCAGTCGGAAGCGTGCCCAAGACACTGGCTGCATTGCCCCGCTGTATGGCAATGCTGGATGCGCTGCACCAGATACTCATCAGCTCTCTGGTCACGCGTCGCTTCGACCAGACGCTCAGATATTTTTTTGAAAACCCAGAGAGCCTCGGTAATCCCACGGACCTAGGGTCTCGACTCCAAGGGGAGGAAATTTGTAGGTTTTGTCGAGACTTACATATTTGCACCTCTTGGGATCTTCGGCCAAAACTGCCGCCGCACCAGCCCTCACGGAAGTCATAGGAAGATGGGAAGGCGCGAGTGTGTCGACACATGTAGCGTCCCACACAATAGGCTTCCCCAACTCCCATGGGAATAGAGTTATGCCGTCGGGCCTCTTACCATCGTCACGCAACAGACCATTCGTTTCCAGAATAGCTGGTGTTTATAGTAGGTACATTAATATGTACTTATGAAATTACGTAAGTTCGATTATGCATTTTGCACACACAGCAGTGTGCAAAATGCGTAATCGAACTGTGATGATCGACATTTGTTTTGGCTGTCAGTTGTTAGTGAGATTCGGTCGGCATAGTGCCACTTCAGTTTGCTTTTTTGGGCTAAGCCAAAAACTTTGATTCTCTATCGCATATTGTCGTTACGAATCATGAGCATAGCTCTTTGTCGAAAATAACAACTAACAGACTAAAGGTTTCTTCTTCGCTTATTACGTAAGTAATATTTACGGTACCTTTGTCTACATACCGAGGCGACAGAAATCAAAAATATTACTTTACTTCCGTGTCATATGATTTTATTTATTCAACAACAAAAAATAATTACAATTAATATTTCCACTTACTATCTATATCTATTTACTAAAAATCTAAGTCGTCTTCCGTGTCAATGTTTTATTTTTAGAAGTTGAGGTTTTCTAATTGTACGACATCATCATCAGCCTATACTAGGCCTATGTCCACTGCTGGACATAGACCTCCCCTAATGAGCGCCATAGCGCCCTGTCTTCAGCTTGCCGTATCCCTATGGACGCGGCAAGCTAAGTATTATTCTGTAATTCTATATTGTACACAAAAAAAATATACATAATAAATTATGAACTTAATTTGGTTATGGCCTTAAGACAAATAGTGAGGCAAATGACCTTGGACCTTTCCGCGCGCCTTTATGCAGCAAAGAGTGCTTGTTTTCGATTCAGCATACTATGTAGTGCCATAATCAACCAAATAATAGGATCCTCTGCGGTTGGGCGACGTGTAACTGGTCAGGTTTGTATCACAGATTTTGTAGGTGCAAATACGTTTGATTTCATTAATTTGACTGCTTTTCGAAGCTAATGGACCTCCAAGCGGTAGGTATGAACTATGTGAATCACTATACTGAATTTGGTACTAATCGAATTTGAGACGCCGATAAAAAGTGGGTTCGAAGCCGCTACACATACTACACTAAAACTAACAGTATAACAACTACACTATGATTAACAGCAAATATTTGGAACCTCCAAGGGACCTTTCAGGATGTGTGTTACAGGATATATAAATTTCAGAGCTCCACAATGAATATTTTCGTCGGAAAACGGGTTCGAAAACACCTAATTTTCTTGTTTTTGGGTTAGTATGCGCCTAAGAGTTTTATCAAACCTTACAGTTATAGGAGAGGTTATCTATTTATGGAAATAAATAATATTTGATATTCCATAGCTTGCTGATGATACATACCATGGGTGATATTATCCGGAACGCTGGTGATATTTTTCTCGAGACAGGGGCAGTAGGGGGTCGGCGGGGGTGGAGGCAGCGTCACCTCGTCCAGGGACATGGAGAGAGGAGCGTCCGGGTGTCGAATGTCGTACAGGAACTCCGGGATTATGGGCACTGAGGAACAAAAATGCTGATTAAAACAAAATAATTTTGGACAATTCACTCAGCACCAAGCCCCAAGCTTATGTGAGTGTTGAAGGAGTGTTTATTCCCACAGTCGTGTGGTGCCAGCTTAGAACTTGCACCACCCCAACTCTTCCCGTGGGTGTCGTAAGAGGCGACATACACCGGGGGGCGGGCATCAGTGCCTCTTGCAGAATATAGGACCGTTTTTAACGGATCCGTTGATACAGGAGGTAATGTTTAAACTAAATTTACAGGACCGTTTTTACCGGACCCGTTCCTACTGGAGGTAATGTCCACACCGAGTTTACAGGACCGTTTTTACCGAATCCGTTCCTACTGGAGGTAATGTCCACACCGAGTTTACAGGACCGTTTTTACCGAATCCGTTCCTACTGGAGGTAATGTCCACACCGAGTTTACAGGACCGTTTTTACCGGACCCGTTCCTACTGGAGGTAATGTCCACACCGAGTTTATAGGACCGTTTTTACCGAATCCGTTCCTACTGGAGGTAATGTCCACACCGAGTTTACAGGACCGTTTTTACCGGACCCGTTCCTACTGGAGGTAATGTCCACACCGAGTTTATAGGACCGTTTTTACCGGACCCGTTCCTACTGGAGGTAATGTCCACACCGAGTTTACAGGACCGTTTTTACCGAATCCGTTCCTACTGGAGGTACCTAATGTTCACATCGGGTTTACAGGACCGTTTTTAACAAATCTGGATTCGTCGCATCGATCCGATAAAACAAATTAGTATTTTGTTATTTAGGTTCCTGCATTAGTATTCAACATTTAGTCCTGAGTCGCTGGCGAAAGCTACATACACTTTGTTCTAGAATTCAAGATATTTAATCTCAATAAAGGGATTTAAGAATGTTAACTTCATTAAAAAACTTTAAATAATAATAAATAATGCTGGACAATTCACACAGCATTATGTAGCCTCAAGGTAAGCAGATCTTGTGTTATGTACTAGATAACTGATATACCTACATAATTTTTTAATAATTCAGAAAGAAAATTACTATCAAATAACAAATTTAAATTAAAACTAGTATTTACAATAGAAACAATTAAGCTATCTGCAAACTGTTGCAAACAATCTACAGGTAGCTCAACTGATCCATATCAATACCAGTCGCGCGCGTGCCTAAGACACTGTCAGCATTGCCCCGCTGTATAGCAATGCTGATGCAGGTACATAATACAATACATAACATATCTAGATTTTTTTACTATACATAGAAAACGACCAGAACACCCGGAACAAATACCTGCAGATTGTACAAATATTTCGTTGCGGGAATCGAGCCCGCAACGTCCTGCGTCGCAGGCGGACCTTCGCCCACCGCGCCACAGAGGTCGTCGGAAATAAAACCAATGCTGATATAATTACGAGACTTAGAACATACGAGATGGGTAAGCTAACAATGAACGGCAATGTAGGTACTTGCACACCCTAATAATTTTGTCATGGTCATCCAGCCATTTGCTTCAATAGGCTGTAGGTAGATACCTACCCACTACTCACACAGAGGGAGTTGTATAATATGGTGTCTAATTTACCATTGCGTTATCTTTGCATGGATCGTTGGGTTTCATGTGGGTAGCTACGTACCTATACGTAGATCTACGTTAACAAAACCTGAACAATGTAGGTACATTTACTCGCAATCATCATCATCATCATCAGCCTATACCAGTCCACTGCTGGACATAGGCCTCCCCTAATGAGCTCCATAGCGCCCTGTCTTCAGCTTGCCGCATCCAGCATCTGCCAGCAGTCTTTCAATACTTACTCGCAATGTTACAACTCAAATTAATAGGCTATTTAATTTTGACTGCTATTGGGAATTATTTCTTACGTATTGTCTGATAAAAAATAATGAAAATGATCCTAATAATTCTTCAAGGCCCGTATTTGCTGTGAAAACCGTATTCCGGGGACGGAAATAGACTTCTTAAAAACTCGTACGAAGCTGCGGCCATCAGCTAGTATGATGTAAATCATCAAGAAAGACGAGAGAAATACACAAACCCACCTATCGTGTTGTCGAGTAAACGCATCGGCTCGATTTGACCCGAGTATACACGAGAGCACTCGAACCTTGCGTCTGACAGCTCATTGTAGTGAGGGGGCGTCGAGTGCTTGTCGATGCTCGATGAATTCATGTCGATAATTCGGTTTTTAATAGCCGAGGTTGGGTTTCGATTGAAATAGAACGCAGTTGATTAAAAAACATTAATTACAAATAAATAAAACAACCTTATTTTTATGATTATGTAAGTTTATTACAATGTTTTGTATATTATGTAGTATTTAGTATGACGCGTTTTTTGCCGCGTGGTGCCGGCATAGAATTTGCACCACCCCAACTCTTCCCGTTGTTGTTGTAAGAGGCGACTAAGGGACATACACCGGGCGGCGGCAGCAGCGACTCTTGTAGAATAGATCTACCACCGAACTGCGATCGCCAACCCACATGCCCAGCGTGGGGACTATGGGCATTAACCCCTATGAGATAAAAACGAAATGAATAATACTTGAAAGTAAATTTTCGAATGGCTCAATTCAGTGAGGAAACCAGTCTGGCCATTTTTTCCAGCTTTCGTCGAGCATTGACCTAATTACTCTTTTAAATTATAAAATTAACACGTTGTTTTTTATAAAGATAAATTATACTTTAATAAGAAAGAAAATTATATTTAAATAATAGAATTAAATTAAAACTTGAATTTACAATGGAAATAATTGAGCTAACTGCAAACTGTTGCAAACAATCTACAGGTAGCTCAACTGATCCACTTTGATTTGTGCAGATATTCGCAGCACAGACTGTATTTTATTCCTTAATTTTTGGAATGTTTAGCATAGTTTTAGGAACCGTACAATTTATGGACAATGTCTGATTTTATGGCACAATTTAGGTCACATTACAGGAACATAACGATTTAGTCATAACATAATCATAAAGCATAGGAATGCAAGGTTAGAAATCCCTTTGAGACACTTCTGCTTTGTTCTCTATGCCTGTAATTTGAAACTGAAAAGCCCTCTAACGTCCTCAAATGCAAGGTCTTTGTGCCACTGCCAGAAAGGCGCATGTGGGTACAATTTGGAATATAATAGGGTTGATGACATTAACTAAAAAGTATGTATTACCGAATCATAACTGATCCATAGACTACAAAACACTATTTTGTCTATTTTGATCGAGATAAATTGTTATTTTGATAAAATAAAACTACAAAATAAAGGAATCCGCCATGACACTTTGAGCACCAATCAGAGAATACTGATTTGTGACGTCATGTAAAGGCAAAGTGTACTCGGAAACAATTTCGAGAAGTTGGCCATGTACGACAGAATGTTGGGCAGATTCTGCAGTTGGGTAAAAACAATTTCGAGAAGGAGGCCAAAAGAAGGATCCAGCTAGGTTGGGCAGCGTTCGGGAAACTACGTTGAGTCTTCTCGTCATCCATACCGCAATGTTTGAAAACGAAAGTTTTCAATCAGTGCGTCCTACCCGTCATGACCTACGGAGCTGAGACGTGGACACTCACGGTAGGGCTGGTCCACCAGTTTAAAGTCGCCCAGCGAGCTATGGAGAGAGCTATGCTCGGAGTTTCTCTGAAGGATAGCATTCGTAACGAATACTCCGACAGAGAACCAAGGTTATCGACATAGCTCAAAGGATCAGCAAGCTGAAGTGGCAGTGGGCCGGTCATATCTCGAGAAGAACCGATAACCGCTGGGGTAAACGTGCTCTTGAGTGGAGAACGCGACTCGGCAAACGTAGTGTAGGACGCCCTCCGACCAGGTGGGATGACGATTTGCGAAAGACTGCTGGCAGATGCTGGATGCGGCAAACTAAAGACAGGGCGCTATGGCGCTCATTAGGGGAGGCCTAAGTCCAGCAGTGGACTATTATAGCCTGATGATGATTTACCATGATTTGCTCAAATCATAAAATATCAGTCAAATATCCAGTTATAAATGACTTAAACTTTGACTGTCTTGAAAGAGCTTTGTCAGGATAATCTTAGTGTTTTTATTAATTTTTGTTTAATAATCTTTAAATATAATTGAAATTAAATTGAATGGTTAACCTAACTGTGTAAGTGCTTAGTTTGTAAGCCTAAAGAAATAAAGTTATTGACTTTGACTTTAACTAAGCAGTCATTATTTCTAACGGCATAAAAATAGATATATATGTATATAGGTATCTTTGGTAATTAACAAAAAAAATTACAACGATAACCAGATTTCAGAAATTTACAGGAAACGGTTGTGCTATTTGAAGACTGTTGCATTAATAAAACTATAGATACCTACCCTAACTTGATATTGCGTTTTTATTCTTTTCAAAAAAGTAATACTTAAGTCTCAAAAAAACCTAAACGCTAAGTGCCAAAGTTCATTCTCGCCAAGCAGCTGATTGCCCTGACAAAGGCTAGGCGGGCGGAAGGGCGGCAATTTCCTCGTGAGATCAAAGTGGAATTCACTTAGCCGCCTCATCAAAGGCGGAGTAGGGAGGGAACGGGAGTTATCGATATTTGAAAATTAATTACTATAAATTATACCTTTGTAAATTTTTTGGTCGTTAACAAGCTAGTTACCGATGAAAAATATTATTAAATTAAAACCATTAAATTTTAGTTTCTAAAAATTCAACTTACTTACGTACATAGGTATGTTATATTTTTTTGTAACGTGCAACAGTTTTTATAAAAACATACATAGAATCCATATCTATATTACTAATTATAATACCGCCTCATCTAAGACGAGGTAGGGAGAGGTCGGGAATTATCGATGTTACTAAATTTAATTTCCGAAAATAGTAGATACCTAAATATTTAGTGGTGTGCAATAGTGTTATATAAAAAAATCCATACTAATATTAAAAATACAAAAGTAATTTTGTCTGACTGTTACCTTTCGTGCTTTTTGATTCTAAGTATCATTCTGAAATGTAACAATTAGGTTTAAAATATATTTCAGATTTTTACGAACTACAAAGCTCTAAAATAAGATAATAGAAACATAGCGAAAACTATATACTGAAACTAAGCAAAAAAACAACACTAACCACCTTCCATAAAAACGGTAAAAATCTAAAACACGATACTTTGACAAAACTTGTACACATCCCTACCCTAAAACACAACTCGGGTATCTTCAAATCAGATTTAGTCCAGTTTAACTTCAATTTAGCGTGTTTAGTACAGAGCGTCTGTTTAATATAATTAGAAATGTTCTCGTCTCCGTTATTACTGTCTGAAGTGGCTGTGAAATGAATAGGGGTCTGTTGAAACGACTGCTGTGGCGCATTGCGCGTAGCGATTTAGATGCAGTTGGTTCTCTTCCTGATGATGTCTCCCAGCCGATTCCGACTACGGTGACTGCATTATTTTTCCTTTAGCCTTTCTCTCAAGTCAGTGTTCGGGAACGTTCCTTTGTTGAAATTAAAATGGACGTTGCTGTACAAAAGCTCTCTGAAATCTCCAGGAGCTCAGATGCTCTGCAAGCTGTCAAATTGGATCCAGCCGTTTTAGAAGCAAAAATCACGGTCGATTGAAGTGTAAAAACAAGTACCGAGCAAGGATTAGCATCAAATGAAAATGAGCATCAACTCCACAAGAAACCCAAAGACAATTGCAATGCGTCTTCAAAGTCAGCAAAGTTCGACGACCTGATGAGGATGCAGAAGGCTGCGGTGCTTACGCTCACTCCAGGGCAGTATGACCTGCTGCTCAAGTATGTCGACATCTTGAGGATGCAGCGACTCATCAACCAGAAGAAATTGGAGGCTGGCTCACCGTTCTTTCAGAATGCACAATTCTGCAAGAAGAACGGCGAGCCAGCCTCCTGGTACTCCATCCACATGCTGAGAGACAGAGACGGGCGCGTACGATGCCCCGTCCTGCGAGGGTACCGCTGCCCCGTCTGCGGGGCCACCGGCGGCGATCGGGCACACACCATCCAGTGTGCTGATTGACAGAGATCGTTGGAGTTGTTGAGTTCATCGAGGTGAAGAAAAACACGTTTCTTTATCGCATATGTTTTTATAACAAAGAAGATAAAATTTAGAAAAGAAATTATTGCTTGCATACCCAAGTTTGGCCACCGACGTTGTTGTAATGAATGGCCACTGCTGGGCGGGCCTTGAGCTCGTCGCGCTTTTTGTTGAGTTCTACACGACGCTCAGTTTTAAAGGCGTCTACATGTTGATGGACAAGCCTCCTCCATTCAGGGTGCTGACCTGCTTTCTTCTCCCACTGTGAGGGCTCTACCTTGCATCGTTTCATGTGTCTTTTCAGGACTTGTCTTTTCGGGTCCTCTTCCTACC
This sequence comes from Eupithecia vulgata, assembly GCA_946478455.1. Classification (NCBI taxonomy): domain Eukaryota; kingdom Metazoa; phylum Arthropoda; class Insecta; order Lepidoptera; family Geometridae; genus Eupithecia; species Eupithecia vulgata. Next base: position 2,581,569 of record OX297887.1, on the reverse strand, counting down.
TATCGGCACAGTCGGCACCAACGTTAGTTTTTGATCAAGTATTGCTCTGGCTCTGAGTGAAGCTATATACTTTATATCGCGTTGTTTCTTTCTCCTTTAGAATAGAATGGAATAAATTATACTAGATTAATCTTTATATTACACCTATTTGGAAAGTACATTATATTAGTTCTTACTTGAAAAAAGCGAAGAAAGTACGTAAATCCAAGCGAACAAATATGCGGGCGGCAAAAATATATGGGATTTACTTTCTCACTAAGCACTTTCTCCCCTTCTTAATTTTTTTTAATTCCAAATTCAAGGCTAGAAACAGGCGGATGCCAAAATAAAAAGTTTTTATCTCGAAACCCACCAAAATGTTACTGGCCACTTGCATTTTTTTAAGAAAACTTGGCAGTAAGTATGTGCTTTATTTCATTTGCCTCTTCAGTATTTTTGTGTAGTATAAAGCACTGTGTACACATTTTCATCCCTCGATAAACAATGTACTATTATATCGCGTTGTTTCTTTCTCCTTTAGAATAGATTAGAATAAATTATACTAGAATAATCTTTATTGTCAAAGGTGAAACGCTTGCTTTACCCGTTTTTAGCAACTTGTCAAGAACATTAGATTGCATACAAAATCTACATCTTTATTGAATAATGGAAACCGCTTTGGATCTTCTTACAACTTACTTCATCATCATCATCAGCCTATATTAATAAATATTCTTATTTAAGGTTGCCAGGACTGAAATAGCGACATACATACATAATTTAAATATTAGAAATAAAAACAAAATCGCCGTGCCCACAACAAGACTACACAAAATTTATGTATCTTTTAAAGGGCAATGTTTACGCTTTTACTATAAAACCCCTAGTGAGTTGTAAAAAATTATCAGTTAAGGGGGTGGTGTGTGTGAAACTAGCGCCGCCACCTATTTTATTTTATTACTACTTTGAACAAAAAAACTTTCAAAAATCTTTTGTACAGTTTGTGATACCTATTATAAGCTTTTTTTTAAGGCCTCTCTAACCGTTTTTTGTTGGAAGGTGCTGGATGCGGCAAGCTGAAGACAGGGCGCTATGGTGCTCAGTAGGAGAAGCCCATGTCCAGCAGTGGACTAATATAGGCTGATGATTATGATGATATATATGATAGAAGATTTTGAAGTTTATCAGTTCAGCGGAACTACGGAACAATTAGGACATCTATCGGTCTAGGTGTAGTTTCACTTTTTTTAAGCGAGAATCATTTTTTTCAAATATATTTCCGGACTTCTGTGATCAGATCAAGCTGAATCCTTCCTGAAATTTTGGTCCCTCATTTTTGTTACACTCTATAATTTATCTAATATATCAACATCTTATTAAGAAAGAAAATTACAATCAACTAATAGAATTAAATTAATACTAGTATTAACAATAGAAACAATTGAGCTAACTGCATACTGTTGCAAACAATCTACAGGTAGCTCAACAGATCCATATCAATACCAGTCGGAAGCGTGCCCAAGACACTGGCTGCATTGCCCCGCTTATATATTATCTAATATAGGGTGTAACGAAGTAAGTAGTAAACATCTTTCTACCTATTTTAAACAATTTAAACAAAGCACTCGTTGCCAAAGTAAAGGAAGACAATAAAGCGCTCTGCAAATACTAAAGAGGTACAAAACCTAAGAGAGATACAAAACAACTAAATAGGACTTGCGTTGAAACAGCAAAGTCGGCAAACCACAAAGTAACAAATTAAACTCGACTGAATTTCCACTTGCAAGTTTAGACTAAATCCTTACAAAGCTATTTACATTACAAATGACGACCTCTGTGGAGCGAAGGTCTGCCTGCGACGCATGAGGTTGCGGGTTTGATTCCCGCCTCGGGACAAATGTGTGTACGATCTGCAGACGTTTGTTCAGTTTGTTCTGGTCGTTTTCTATGTATAATAAAAAATATCTATCTGTGTATTGTATTATGTATATCAGTTATCTAGTACCCATAACACAAGCTCTGCTTAGCTTGGGGCTAGATAATGCTGTGGGTATTGTCCAGAGTTATTATAAAAAAATTAAACGTCAAGTGAGAGTCGGACTCCCGCAACGAGGGTTCCGTTTAATTATCTAAGTTTGAATCAAAAATCTTGCACTTCAATCTGATACCAACTTTTTCTATACAGAGTGACTAAGGAAACCTTTCACAGCACCGGTATAGGTTTTTGAGATCTTAAAGACAAGGGGCTAATAAACAGCCTGTATCTAAGTGAATAAAAATAATCTACAGGTTTCCGAAGACATCGTATAGAAAAAATAGCATTCACGTGTAAAAAAATCTGAAAATAAAACAATAAAGGTCCGTATCTCAAAAACTACAAATAATCGCGGTACATTGAGATCCATCATAATCTACTGTTATTGGTGTCCCCGGACCACGACCTTCACCGGTACAGGTTTCCTGGGACACCCTGTAGATTCCTTATATTCACTTCGATACAAGGTGTTTATTTTCCCCTCGTATTTTAGATAAGCAATCTTCGGAGTGGTCGATCTGCAATTCAAGACTCGCGAGGCTGTGTACAGTTCCACAAAAATATCTGTGAAGCTGTTGATTTTGTCGATTTTTGAAGACAAGGCCTCTGAATTGCTATTTGTTGGTGTCATGACCGCTATAGGTTAATACAGAGTTAGTATGACCTATAAGATTTCTAAACCTAAGTTCAGAAAACTACATTTTTGTAAAAAAAAAAAAACAAATAACCTTGCGACGCAAACGACGAAATATTCTAGAACAATATCCTAGAAATATCCTAGAATCTAGTTTTTTTTTTGTAAACTAGGGATTTCAAAAGCAAGTAAATTTTGGTGAAAAATCTTCTACATGAATCATCGGAAAAAATCGCTAAAAATCATTTGATTCGTCTCTCATCCGATTCGAGCTTCAGTTTGAACTTTTTCGTTGCAATTATGCGTCGTTGAAGTTTGTGTTTTTATTTTAGTGATAACGATGTGTTTTTTATATCTACACAGAAAATTTAAGGTCAATAGCATTAAAAATTAAAAAGTTACACTCATTTCAATTCGAAGCCAAACTACCACCCTCAAACTTTAATAACCGGGTTATTAAAGTTATTTGTTATTTTATATTATTAAACCCATTTTCAGGAAAATTTTGAAAAGTCCTGAATAACGTTTTCAAATTAAAACAGTCTTTATTCAGAAAGAAAATAACAAATTTAAATTAAAACTAGTAGTTACAATAGAAACAATTAAGCTATCTGCAAACTGTTGCAAACAATCTACAGGTAGCTCAACTGATCCATATCAATACCAGTTGGAAGCGTGCCTAAGATACTGGCTGCATTGCCCCGCTGTATAGCAATGCTGATGCGCTGTGCCAGATACTCACCAGCTCTCGGGTCACGTATAAAATTATTGAAATTTTATATTATTAGTATTCTCTGTAAATTTCAATCAAATCAAACTCCTTAAAGAGTTACAAAAAACACCAAAAAAACTACAATTCCCCCTTTTAAATATCCTTTCTTATCGGGAACTTGTGTAGTAAGTCCCTCCAAATTTCAGCTTTCTAGCTTCAGCGGTTTGGGCTGGGCGTTGTCCCTAGAAAATCGCTTGTTCCTTTTACTGCTATTTTTATTTTATTTTGTTGTTATGGTTTATATTCATAAAATGTCTTTGTTCACACAAAATATCTTGTAATTATAGAAATACCTATCAAAATAGTAAAGAATATTTATTCTGAGAACCTTGTCCTTTTTATCAAGTTCGCTTTATTACAAGAGTACAAAGAGCGGCCTTATCACTCAGATCAATCTCTTCAATATACCTATTCAGATTGACTTGACGCGAGATTTAAGTACGGTTATACCTTTTGCCGCATAAGCACCCAAAAACCGAGACAAAAATTAATTCATTCAAAAAAAGTCGATCTTTTCAGGTGGTTGGAACTCGGTCAATAAATGTAAAACTCTTTTGTCAGCAAATAAAACTGCCTGAGTAATGCTGGGACGGAGCAAGGACGATAAGTATTAGGGCTGTTTAATTCTGTAAACGAAGCTAAGTACATAGTGCGTTTGTCTTCCTCTTAAATAAATAAAATAAATTAATAAATAATGCTGGACAATTTACACAGCATTATCTAGACTAAGATAAGCAGAGCTTGTGTTATGGGTACTAGATAACTGATATACATAATATAACACAAGACACAGATTGATATTTTTTTATTATAAGTACATAGAAAACGACCGGAACAAATACCTGCAGATCGTTTAAAAAAAATAAGTTGTATTATATTTCGTACGGGTAAAATGTATTCTTATCGCGTAAGATACATAGAAGCTAAGAGAAAATGTGCTATCTTTTGTACAGCAGATAAAAACTAGATTCCCAGGAGGAGAGGCCAATATCAGATCAATTTCACTTAAACTACCTATATCTTTGCCATTGTGCATTACTTTGAGACCATCTGATACCATAAAACCACAAAATTGGTACAAAACAGACCCAAGAACTTCAAACTTGTAATAGATGAGTTGACCACAGTATCTGGCAAGGTCAGGGTGAACCCTGATGGTTCAGTACATCATATAAAATCTGACAATCCTGAGATAAGTGGTATAGAGAGTGAAGATGAAGAACCAGCAAATTGAGTAATGATTCTGACTAATGTAATGTCTTGGGATTTTATAGAATAAAAACATTTAAGATGGTAACACTGTAGCTTATGCCCCTGCTGAGAGAAATCCTGAGTACGTCCAAAAAGCCTTTGACTTTTAAATGAGGTGGGAAAGCTACTTACAGTTAGAACAATGATTTCGCATTCCTGGATGATACGACCATGGAGTGGTATGGACTACTTCACCAGACTTCTACAGGGTGATGTTCTGTTTGTATGTTGTTTTTATGAGGGTATTTGCTGTTTCTCACGAAATCGCAACCGCTTTTCAAGTAAGGATTTTTGTTATAGTGCTTACCCGCACTCTGGGCATCTTTAAGAGACGAAAATAAAAAAGCCTTTATTTTTGACCATGCTACATTTCTTCTTAGTTACTATTTTAACGCTTACTTAAGGATTTTTGTTACAGTGCTTACCCGCACTGTTCGAGTCCCGCCGAAGTCGAAAATTTTTGGGAACTTATTTCATTTTTAACGCTTACTTGTTGTTATATATACATTTAACTTTTACTATTGCTAAATTAGGTACTTGGTTTATTAAACAAGGTCCCCAGGTTGGGTAAAGGCCTCCTCCAATAAGTTTTTATACTCTTCTATGATGGTGCCTAGCCGTCTTGTTTCAGATATTCCTATAACGTCGTAGTTTGTAAGAAATGAAATAAGTTCCCAAAAATTTTCAACTTCGGCGGATTTTTTTTTGGGAACTTATTTCATTTCTTTGACGACCTCAGTGGCGCAGCGGGCGAGAGTCTGCCTGCGACGCAAGAGGTTGCGGGTTCGATCCCCGCCTCGGAACAAATTTGTGTACGATCTGCAGAAATTTGTTCCGTTGGTCTGGGTGTTTTCTATGTAAATAAAAAATATCTACATATCTATGTAATGTATAATATTACGTATATCAGTTATCTAGTACCCATAACACAAGCTCTGCTTACCTTGGGGCTAGATAATGCTGTGTGAATTGTCCAGCATTATTATTATTATTATTATTATTTCTTAGAGATGCCCAGAATGCGGGTAAGCACATAACAAAAATCCTTAGAATTTAGCAACGGCAACACCTCTCGTCAAACGAACTAAATGTAACTTTAGTCTTTGAACATTGGAAACTTTAATGTTTTCTCTGTAGGTAGAGTCACCGGCGCTACAGTCCGTAAGAGGTCCTAAAGATTTTCAAGTGGCCTCGTTTTCTATGTCCGTCTTCGGGATACCATTTATATTGTATATATTGAATATGTATATACATACTAGCAACGCCTCGCGGTTTCACCCGCGTAGTTCCCGTTCCCGTGGGAATTCCGGGATAATATATAACCTATGTGCTATTCCAGACTATAGTCTATCTCTGTGCCAAATTTCGTCTAGATCCGTTCAGCCGTTCTGGCGTGATTGAGCAACAAAAATCCATCTACTTAGCTTGGGGCTTGGGGCTAGATAATGCTGTGTGAATTGTCCAGCATTATTATTATTATTATTTTTTTTTATTTATTTATTTATCTATCCATCCATACATTATAAACTTTCGCGTTTATAATATTAGTGTGATAAATTAAACTAATAATAATAAAATAACCCGAGAGCTGGTGAGTATCTGGCACAGCGCATCAGCATTGCCATACAGCGGGGCAATGCAGCCAGTGTCTTGGGCACGCGCGCGACTGGTATTGATATGGATCAGTTGAGCTACCTATAAAATAAAATAATTGCTGGACAATTCACACAGCATTATCTAGCCCCAAGCTAAGCACAGCTTGTGTTATGGGTACTAGATAACTGATATATATAATATAATACAATACATAGATAGATATTTTTTATCTATATATATAAAAATCAATTGCTGTTCGTTAGTCTCGCTAAAACTCGAGAACGGCTGAACGGATTTATCTTATCTTGGTCTTGAATTATTCGTGGAGGTCTAAGGAAGGTTTAAAAGGTGAGAAAAATTCGAATAGGTACCCGTGCGAAGCCGGGGCGGACCGCTAGTTATATATAGAAAACGACCAGAACACCCTCAACAAATGTCTGCAGATCGTACACACATTTGTCCCGAGGCGGGAATCGAACCCGCAACCTTCTGCGTCGCAGGCAGACCTTCGCCCACCGCGCCACATCGGTCGTCAACTTGTAGATTGTTTGTAACAGTTAGCAGTTAGCTCAATTGTTTCTATTGTAAATACTAGTTTTATTTAATTCTATTATTTGATTGTAATTTTCTTTATTAATAAAACCAGCGAACCGGTCTATGCGACGCGTGACCCGAGAGCTGGTGAGTATCTGGCACAGCGCATCAGCATTGCCATACAGCGAGGCAATGCAGCTAGTATCTTAGGCACGCTTCCAACTGGTATTGATATGGATCAGTTGAGCTACCTGTAGATTGTTTGCAACAGTTTGCAGATAGCTTAATTGTTTCTATTGTAAATACTAGTTTTAATTTAAATTTGTTATTTGATTGTTATTTTCTTTCTGAATAAAACCATATACTAGGTTGGACAAGCTTAGTCTCGAATCTCGTATTTATCTGATGGCTTGTAGATACCGCACGGAGGTCGTTAAATGTAGTTAATTTTGCATCAATTTGAAACGTAAACGAAAACCAAATTGGGAGCACAAATTTTGTAACTAAGTTAAGTAAATTTACGTTAACTTAACCAAATTTACGTTCGCTCGCGTTACCGAGTCACAATTTACATTATTAGTTATAGACGTGTCACAATTTTGCCTCTTTTTTTTGCAAGACGATTTTCTTCTTGATAATTTCAGCAAGAATGCCTTCACCTTATATTATACTAATAGGGGTTTTTCATATGAACAATAAATAAATAAATAATGCTGGACAATTCACACAGCATTATCTAGCCCGAAGCACAGATAATATAATACTATACTAGCCCGAAGCTAAGCAGAGCTTGTGTTATGGGTACTAGATAATCTCAAGAGGCGCAAATATGCAGGTCTCGACAGAGCCTACACATTTGCTCCCCTTGGAGTCGAGACCCTAGGTTCGTGGGGTACCGAGGCTCTCCGGGTTTTCAAAAAATTATCTGAGCGTCTGGTCGAAGCGACGCGTGACCCGAGAGCTGGTGAGTATCTGGCACAGCGCATCAGCATTGTCATACAGCGGAGCAATGCAGCCAGTGTCTTAGGCACGCTTCCAACTGGTATTGATATGGATCAGTTGAGCTACCTGTAGATTGTTTGCAACAGTTTGCAGATAGCTTAATTGTTTCTATTGTAAATACTAGTTTTAATTTAAATTTGTTATTTGATTGTTATTTTCTTTCTGAATAAAGATTTTATACTAGATAACTGATATACATAATACAATACATAGATAGATATTTTTATTATACATAGAAAACGACCAGAACACCCTGAAAAAATATCTGCAGATCGTACACACATTTGTTCCGAGGCGGGAATCGAACCCGCAACCTCCTGCAATATACTTAAGAAATCTGTGTGTGTAATCAAAATGTTAAATACCGAATGATAATTAAGAGCATGTTGTCCAGCAGCACGGTGATTATTGTGCCTCTTACTGACAATCGTTAAACTTACTGACAATCATTACACTCACCGACAGTGGTAATTAGCCTGTTGTCCAGCAGCAGGGCAATGGCGACTATGACTAGCACCAGCTTATGCCTCTTGCTGACAATCGTTAAACTTGCTGACAATCGTTAAACTCACCAACAGTGGTTAACCGCATGTTGTCCAGCAGCACGGTGATGATAGCGACTATGGATAGCACCAGCTTGTGCTTCTTACTGACAATCGTTAAACTCACCGACAGTGGTTAACAGCATGTTGTCGAGCAGCAGGGCGATGGCTACTATGACTAGCACCAGCTTGCGGCTCTCCCTCATGGCCGCGATCTTGGCGCGCCAGCCGTAGCTGAAGCCGTCGGATGCTGCCCCCATGATAATGGTCTGTTGACAAAATCCATAATTCGTTTATTATAAATTCGAAAGTAACTTTGATTTGACAGAGCCTACAGATTTGCTCCCCTTGGAGTCGAGACCAGGTCCGTGGGGTACCGAGGCTCTCCGGGTTTTCAAAAAATTATCTGAGCAGGTCGTATCGACGCGTGACCCGAGAGCTGGTGAGTATCTGGCGCAGCGCATCAGCATTGCTATACTAATAGATCAGTTGAACTACCTGTAGATTGTTTGTAACAGTCTGCAGTTAGCTCAATTGTTTCTATGGTTATAATTTAATTCTATTATTTGATTGTAATTTTCTTTCTTAATAAAGATAGACTTTGATAAATAGATGCATAATCTCTTCAACAAATGGTGGCATCGCTATACTTTGAGCGATCTCTATCAGGCTGGTTTTCACGCCTACGTTATAAAGTTGTATAAATTATACAAATTTACTTGTTGAAATTGCTTATTTAATTTAAAATATTTATTGAGTTTGAGTCGAAGTAGGTTCGCTTTTTCGAGACAAGGACGAGCGAACACCGCGCGGTGAAGGCGAGAAAGGGAGGCAAGAACCGACCCACGCGCAATTTCACTGCTTTTTATTTATAAATTTGATATTGCTCTAAAATAATACTCTTTCGCAAAAAAATAAAACTATGTTGCTGTTAAGTGTTTAGTTAAGTAGTTTTAGACGACATTTCATTAAAATATGTTAAATAACTAGCAAATGAAACTGGTTTTACGTATTAAAAATGAAAATTTAGAGGAAACTTTGCGATTTTTTTCTATCGAGTCAAGTTGAGTCAATCGTGTTTCGACTTTTATAACGCACTAACTAAAATCGTAAACTTTCGAGGATTATCAAAAAATTAAAAAAAAAAACTGTTTTTTTCCTTAAAATTGATTTTTCGTACAGACAAAACCTGGGTTTTGGATCCTACTTCATCTTAAACGGCTGAACGGATCTTTTTGAAGTTTGGCATAGAGTTATATCCGAGGGACGAATATGGGTTACATTTTATCCTGGAAAAACGCGAACGAAGCCGCAGACAAAACAAGAGTTTTATACAAATTGCTTTTGCAAACTTTTGTTTAGCGCGGGTGCAAAAACCACGTGTAGAAATCAAGATTTCTGCTAATTAAAAAAGTGTCAAGTAAGCAAATATTTATTTTGGCGAATCGGTTAGCCGGTCTTTGTTTTATTTTTCAGTATAAAAAAAATCAAGTCATATTGTTTCGATTCGAAGAAGATGGCAAATCTCTATCAATTTTTTTTTATTGTATATTTTCGTTTTTTTTTTTTTCATAAAACATATTTTATGCAACTAATCAAAAAACTATTTGCTGCTCTGTATAAATCATGCTGTGTACCTAAACATAGGTACATAAGGATAAAATCTAGATCATAATACTATGACTTTCTTATTTTTAATTTTTTGATTCAGAAAGAAAATAACAATCGAATAACAAATTTAAATTAAAACTAGTATTTACAATAGAAACAATTAAGCTATCTGCAAACTGTTGCAAACAATCTACAGGTAGCTCAACTGATCCATATCAATACCAGTTGGAAGCGTGCCTAAGACACTGGCTGCATTGCCCCGCTGTATAGCAATGCTGATGCGCTAACCAATAAAGTGCCAGTGTTATATGAAGGAAGATATGTTATAAAAAGAAAAAAAAAATTTTTTGATTGTGTTCCGTTTTGTGTGCCAAATAAATAAATATTATTTTATTTGTATCTCTAGTCTGCCCGGTTAGGCTTACAACATTGTTACAGAGAAAATTATTCAAGCATTTTTTCTATCACACTTTGTAAATTGACAATTTCGAGTTTTCGAGTAAGTTCATAATAGAATTTTAAAAAATGCAAGTCGTTTGGGGAGAGCTTTGTTCAACAGTGGACATATATATGATGTGGGATAATAAACATCCTGTACGAAAGATACGTGAAGGATACGATACGATACCTTCTGCCCACAATTTTAAGAGGCAGGTAGAATTAGTGCGCTAATTATGGACTGGGGTTGCATCATCCAAAACATACGGAGTACCCTAAAATACGCTTATACGATTGTCAAAAATAGAAGACAAATCACTTAGCGATATTACGAATCATAAACTTGTAAGAAAATCAATTTTACCGAGTGAATCGGAAGATGAATTGGCTGATTGTATTCTAGAAATGGAAAAATGCCATGTGGTCCATATTATGTACACTTTTTTCGAATTGACGAAAATTACATATTTTAAAAAATGTTGATTATTTCTAAGATGTTTTATAAGAATTTTATTAATCGTTTTTGATACTAAATAATTATTGAACTGTTTAAAATACATAAAATTGATTAAACTTCGAAATTCTGGGTTTTATTTGTCAAAATCCTTATGGTGGTCCATAATTAGCGCACTTACTCTATATGACGCCATTTTGTGAATAAGATAGGCATAGGATTTCGCGTTTAAAGGAGCGGGATAGAGCTGAGCGGGGCGTAAGCTCAAAAATCGACATTTTTTTGTAAAAATAATCAGAATGTGTCCTGGGTAATAATGACTATTTATAAACCTGTTTATAGTATTAAATTTGACGTGTCTGAGTGCTTAGTTTGTAAGCTTAAAGAAATAAAGTTGTTGACTTTGACTTTGGTACATCTGTTTAATATGGTGATGAAAATAAAAAAAAATCTTGTGATTTATAGTTTAAGAGAAAAATTGTAAAAACTAAGAAAATTATTTCTGATGTTTTTAAAATATATAATTTTCAATCCGGAGAGCGCCTTGTATCCCATAGATGATTATTGTGTATTTTTTTACAAAGTTTTTTCGATAAAGATGACGGAGAAAAATTGTTTTAATGTAACCCAAATTCGCTGAATTCACATCTAAGATCTGGCGCTAATTTTCATCATCACAGTCCCTGATGGTGATGATGATAATGATGATATACAGTAATGGGGAATAGTGAAGGAAGTAACTAATAAAGATTTGGATTCCATTACAGTAACGCGATATGTCACTCAAGGAATCTCTTTGATAAGAGAAGATCGCGTTGATTTCCTTGAATTCTGCTTGTAGGTACTCAGATGAGGTAATGTTACTTATGGATAACATTACCTCTGGCATATAGATAAATAAAAATATAATGCTGGACAATTGATAGAGAATGAGAGAATGTTTTTAACTCTCTATAAATTCATATTTTTTAGTATATTTTTTAGTTTTATGGTAAGTCTATTATAAATAAATAAATAAATAAATAAATAATGCTGGACAATTCACACAGCATTATCTAGCCCCAAGGTAAGCAGAGCTTGTGTTATGGGTACTAGATAACTGATATACGTAATATTATACATTACATAGATAGATATTTTTTATTATACATAGAAAACACCCAGACCAACGGAACAAATTTCTGCAGATCGTACACAAATTTGTTCCGAGGCGGGGATCGAACCCGCAACCTCTTGCGTCGCAGGCAGACTCTCGCCCGCTGCGCCACTGAGGTCGTCAAATTATAAGATACCCACCAAATATTCAAATACAATAAATAAATAATTCTGGACAATTTACACAGCATTATCTAGCCCCAAGCTAAGCAGAGCTTGTGTTATGGGTTCTAGATAACTGATATACATATAATACATAATATAATACATTACATTGTAAATACTAGTTTTAATTTAAATTTGTTATTTGATACATTACATAGATAGATATATTTTTATTGGAACTAAGTTCCTTATCGCGCGTTGTGAAAGGGGGCTGGACGGAAAAAATTCTCATGAAAAGTTGTAATGACACTTTTTGCTATAGGTAGTAAGCTATTGTAAGCCGTGCGGCGTGCGCATGTTTCTTTGTCTGTCTCTCTCTCTCTCTCTCTTATAGAAAGGAACTTCGTTCCATCCGGGTGTCCCTTGACACCTCTCAACTTTTTTATACTTAGAAAACGACCATAACACCAGGAACAAAACCTGCAGATCGTACAAACATTTGTCCTGAGGCGGGAATCGAGCCCGCAACCTCCTGCGTCGCAGGCGGACCTTCGCCCACCGCGCCACAGAGGTCGTCAATTGTTCATGAATAAAACATATATCTATCAATCCACACAGCATTATCTAGCCCCAAGTTAAGCAGAGCTACCTGTAGATTGTTTGCAACAGATAGCTTAATTGTTTCTATTGTAAATACTAGTTTTAATTTAAATTTGTTATTTGATTGTTATTTTCTTTCTGAATAAAATAGCAGAGCTTGTTTATGGGATATATTAATATTAGTAGGTACCGTTATCGTTTTAACGGTACAATGTTCGCCGCTGCAGCGCGCAGCTACTGGGTCTGCTAGAACCAGGCGTTTGACAAAATCATTTAGTTGTATAATAATAATAAATAAAAAAAACTCTCATGGGTCTCAAATGGCATTTTAGAGATTTAGCTTTTTGCTTTATAGTGCGTTACTCGCATTGGGCAAATTTAATAATGTCTCAAAAATTCTTACCCGAAAGTTTTAGGAACATTATTAAATTTTGGTGACATTTTAGAGATCAGATTTTAGAGTCAGAATTTAATCTTAAGAAATTAAATTTAGAAATCACCAAAGCAGGCTCGATGTACCAATTTATTTTATTAAACGATTAAAAAAATATATAAAAAAGACATCGCTCATCTGCGACAAGAACGTGACAAGGCAGAAAACGTGATTGTTCAGAAAACGGCTTTGAAGTTTTCAATTCCGTATATTTTCGTTCCTATTGCGCTTTCTCAACTTTTAATTGGCGATATAGGTGCGCCAACAATTCTATTTTCCAAAAACTGATTGTGAGCTGGTATACCCATCCGTTTTCACTAAAATATCACGTTTATTTTTAAAAATGGCAGCAGTTGTTACGTTTTTCTAGCAAAATATATTTTTTTTCATTGGATATACAGACGTGTCACGTTTTATTTGGTAATATTTTTGTAAAACTAACGAAATATCGAATTAAAACACGCTTTTGCAGTCAAAATGTATGTAATTATAAAAGAAATATTACTAAACACCGTTACATTATGTTGAGCTACGAAAAGGAAGTTATACTTTTTGTACTATTTTAATCAGTCTCGACCATAATTATAAAACATAAATTACTGTTTGTACTATTTTAATCAGTCTCGACCATAATTATAAAACATAAATTACTGTTTGTACTATTTTAAACAGTCTCGACTATAATTAAATTACATAAAATACTTTTGTACTAATTTTATCAGTCTTGACAATAATTAAGTCTTACTTTTGCATGGCACACTTCTTACCTAATACAAACAATTATGTCTATCCAATACTTAACGTCGTAATCATCGTTTACTTACCATTAAATAATCAAAACATCTTAGCAAAAACAATCACAGTTATTTTCAATAGTTCTACTATAAGATTAACAATGGCATGGCACTTAACATTTTCACTTATTATACTAAACATATTAGAGAAAGTAACTAATTAATATTTTTCACAGCACAATGTTCTATTATAAAATTCTGCAATTTCTTTTTCTACATCAGTTATTTCTACAGAATGATGTAGTGTAGATGTAGTACGTATATTTTCAGTATCTCAGGATACGGTGAAACTAATCTATCAGTAGTTATAGATTCTATTGCATCAACTATTTCCTTTCTGAGTATTTCCTCATTTAATGGATCAGCTGCAATTTCTTTTTCTGCATGCAAAGGTGGTGCATACGTGAATGAATCTGTCGTTTTAGTCTCTCTGTGTACGGTTTTAGACTCATTTTCATCATCACAACTCTCAATGGTAACTTTGTGTTTACTTAATTTAAAATCTGGGTCTTTCACAGAATCGTCAGTATCTATAACAAGAGATTTTTGATTTTAGTATTTGTACGTATTATTTATATCTATTTCAGTACCTATTGCACAAGAATAAAAGTAAATACCTAACTTCTACAACAATAAATACATACATTGAGTACCTACTCGTATCTTTAAAAAATATTGTTATTTGTTACCTTAAGAAGGAGCTGCTGCTTGAGGAGCTTGACGAGCTTGAACTAGTGGAATCATGACGACGCTTGGTACAATCAGCGGCTTTTTTTTTCCTTGGAGCATTCTAATAAGTAAAAATTTAATTAATTCAACTGACCAATTGTTATTTCGATTTAAATAAATATAATTCACACATTATTCCTGCTACTATTATAATTGCGAAAGTGTGGATGTTTATTATACATAGATGTTTGGATATCAATCTTACATTTCGATACATATCGGGCTGAAAATTGCATACAGGTAGTTCTAAAACATAGGCATTTATAGTCCATAAATCAGTTCCCATGGGATAGAAATATTCTTAAATAACGCGTTCGAAGCCGCGGGCAGAAACTAGTTTTAAATAAACAACAGTTCATACCTGTACCATGCAGTGTTTTAGCAAGAAGATCCAAAATCTTCTTGGATCGTGACTCCATCTGAAAAAATAAGGTGGGAGTTTAAAAATGTGTCGTCATCTGTAATGCAACAACTTATTCTATCACTACAAAATGTATACACACTTTTCGACAACAACGAGATACGAGTTAATAATCCATAAAAGCTTAAACCTTTAGAGATTTGATTCACCATCTAAAACGGTACATACCTTTTTATTCCGAATAAATATAAGTTTTTTGCGAGAAAAACGTGACTAGGTAGCCTAAAAATTTATACAGTGAAATTTTATTTTACAGCTAAAGTGGTTCCAACCATGATATCACGCTTTAGTAACATGTAAAAACCCAAATAATGCACGTACCTTTCCGTCAACAACGTGACACGCTGACCATGTCACGTTCTTGTTGCAATTGAACAGCACCTCACTCGTCGCGCGCACGGACTCCACTGACATGTACCGATGTTGAAACGAACTTCATCGATGTAAAGGAGGGAGCTAGAACGCGTCTTGTCGTCTCTTTCCTTCATACCATGGTCAATTTAGGCGCTAGAAATATCGCGTTTTTGTAGCAAGTAGAGCGCGATACGGCGGATTTTGATACAGTGTTATTCCAAAACGATACCTAAATCTCATAACCCGTTCTTCTCGCAAATGAGCGACATTATTGTTTTATTATGTATCGTATAACATGGGTAGGTATCTAATTTTCTGGCGTACCTGTTAATTTGAGTTTCGTTTTCGCAAACGATTACGGTACGATACGGTTTTTACATTTCCAAATAGTGCCATGATTTTTGAAAGAAAATGATGGATTATTAAAATAATCTACCTCATTCATTTAATTCTGCCCTATTGAAATATTTAATCCTTTAAATTTAAATCCTGACAATAAATAACATTTAAAACCTCTAATTAAAACTACAATAGAACCACAGACAATAAAAGATGGCACCCGGAAATGAGGCCGCTAACGACGCGCTTCCACGCAATATGGCTGCTTTTCCGGATCGCGCCTTTTGTGCCGGTTTTATTTTGCGATTTTCGGTCGTGCTTATGATAGTTTTTGAAAATTATGCTAATGTTTTTAAAAGCTTAGTAAAAAAAATTATGCGTCTTCACTATAAATTCAGAAAGGAGCGGGCTGAAGCTTTTTTAAGGGGGCGATATATGACGCCATTTTGTGAATAGGATAGGCATAGGATTTCGCGTTTAAAGGAGCGGGACAAAGCACAGCGGTGTAAGCTCAAAAGTCAAGTTTTTGCTAATTATCTATTAATTAAGACTTTTTTGTAAAAATAAGCCGAAGGTGCCCCGGGGTATTTTTCAATGGTGATGAAATTAAAAAATCTAGTAATTGATAGTTTAGGAGAAAAAAATTAAAACTAAGAAAACAGATACTTTGCACAAATTGTTTCTGGTATTTATCAGTCGCCCCGTGACCACGATCGCTGAAACGCGGTTGAAACGTTGGGGAAAAGAAAGGAAAAGGTACGCGATAAATACCCGATAAGTAATCTTAAATATGGTATTTATTGGTACTTTTTTTATTCATTTTCGAAAAGAAGGGGATTTGCCTCGTTTTTTTCGTTTGCCTCAAAACTTTCGTCTTCAAGCATTGCGGTATGGATGACTGTACGTATGTATGTATTTTTTATGTTATATGTTCGTTGACTTTTCTGACAAGTAGGTATGAACCAATTTTGAAAACTCTTTTCGTATTTTACAGGTAAAAATAATCCCGAAGTGCTCACATAAAAAAAATATTCCTGAGGGATTTTAGAAACTTTGATTTGGTAAACTTAGGAAAAGTACAATATTTTTGGGATTCGAACTTAGTTTTAATTTTAATCAAAACAATTTAATTATTTCACCTCATTTAATTTACAAAGAAAATTACAATTAAGGAATAGATATAAATTAGATCAAGATACCTACTATATTTACGGTTGAAACAATTGAGTTACCTGCAGACTGTTGTAAACAATCTAGCAAGTCTCTAATGATCCATATCTAGCTAGCTGCGAGCACTTAATTAAATTTTAATTGGAAAAATACATGCAAGTCCGCGTGCTGATGCCAGTTCTTTAGAAATAAAGCCATCTCCCGTTAAATAAGTAATAAAAAATAGGTAATAAGTTTACACAAAAGTTATCTTCATCATAAATACCATATCAAAAACTTTCTCTATTTTATTTAAATTGCCTGAATTATTGAAGAATGAAAGCTTTTAGAAGATAAGCACTTCGAATTCTTCAATCAAAGTCCCCGGAGAAATCACGGGATCCGGTACTTTAGAGATCCGTAGAAAATGTAGAAATGAGACAAAGCCGTGAAGATGAAAGATTATGGTAATCGATTGACGTATTTCTGTAACAATTGTTTTATGCCTTTTTATATGCCTGACTCCAAAATGTAGAAACAAAAGACGTCTCTAAAAAGTTTCAGAAGTTTTTTTTATAAATATGCGAAAATGTAGTGTTTTTTATGAGATTTTTGGAAATATAGTATTTTTTATGTTTCCAAGAGTGTGTACGTGTTCCTAGCGGTTTGATTTTCCCTCAACAAGTACCTACACTAAAAGAAAAAGGGGTTATTTTATTTAAATGTTTTAATTGTGTTCCTAAGTTTTTATCAGTTTTTTTTTGGAACGTAACCTTTTTAACACAGAATTATAGGGCAAAAAAAAAAAAAATTGAAAAGAACAAAGAGACCGATTCTTTATTTTTAGGAAAGTAACGGAAGCCTCAACAAGTTGCCTCTTACATCCGAGATAAAAATAGACTTTTTCTGGTTTTAGGAAAGGTGGTAAGAAAATACTATTTTATATACCTATGTAAGTCTAAGTAGTATTTTTTGTCGGCTTATATTCTAAAGGTATGGAGGATGAAGGTAATTATGTATTTTTAAATTTAATTTAAAAAGTTACCTACGTGATTATTTAAATTATTTGTGTTATAAATACACTTATTTAGTACATATTTTTATATTATATATATTTCAAGCCCGGCTTCAAATCGGTGTCAAATTCAAAATATATACGTATAAATTTCATATAAAATATAACAGGGCAACGTTTATGGGTGTGCGTATAATCTATAGGGAGCGTTTGGCGCGAATTAGGTCATTTTAGATTTGAGAAGACACCCAGACTATCATTAATTTCCGAACTTTTATACATGTACCACAACTCAGTTTTTTTACTAAACAGACAAATAATTTATTACATTAGTTATCAATAAATTTTATCCTATCTATTCAAAAGCATCAGAATCTTTTGCAAATTTCAAAAATCCAAGAAAAACGTTTGTAGAAAACAAGAACTTGTGGCTCCTACGATTAAAACAAAATGCTAAAATAAAATACTCACTTCACTAAATCTTCAAATTCTTCATCTTCAGACACATCTGCTCGCCACGAGCGTTAAAGCTCGACTGAAATTCACTTCAGTTTAAAAGTCATCGCGCACGACAGCCACATTGCTTTGACCTATGAATTTTACTCCCCAACCCCTTATATCCGAGCGTTTATTTGAAACCACGCGGGGTGGGGGAGGTCTATCTAATTCAGTCGGTCTATGCCATCCCACGCGAAATATCTGGTTCTTATTTGTTAGCGATAAGGTTCGTTTTACGCTTGCTGGAATAGTTGTATTTAGGGAGAGATTTGAATCGAAATGGACGTTGTTGTATTTGAAATAAGGTAGAGTTTTGAATGGTAGATGGAGAAAGCTACAGGTCTTCGATAAGTTCTCGCTGAAAATGCTTGTTTGGTTTCGGAATAAGGTGGTAAGAGCGTTTTCATTTGTTATTTTTTGGCTCTTTACTTTAGTTTCTACAGCCGTGATTGACACACGTACTCATGTGTTAACCAACGTAATAGGCTATTTTTGACTTCATCGAAAATAAGTTCCAAATTGTTATCATCGCTACACAATTACAATATTAACGAATTGTCTTATGGCTCGTTCAGCTCGCGCTCGTTCAGGTTTTGGCTGAAAATCAGTGTTTTTGTTTACAAGCAAAAAAATTCAATAAGCCACGGCCTTTTTGTCGCACTGCAGCACACATAAACTTAAGCTACACTATATATACTTCTACCTAAGCACGTACTTTTTACTTTTTTGAAAATGTTCTTTTTATGTAAACCTAATATTCCTAAGTTTGAAATTGTAATGTATATTTAATGTGTGTCTGTAGTAACACATAAATTTTTATGTATTTATTTATCTATCCTTGACAGTCATAACGTAAAAAAGCGTATTTTGATGGCTTTCATTAAAAAATGTGTATATTTTAATGAATTTAAGTAAAAAAAGAACTTCAATTGAATATTTTTTATGTTCGATCCCTTGGTCAAAAACATCTGCCTTCGGTTGACGTCACAAGCGATACTTGTGACGTCACCTGTAGAACAGATTACAGTGCGTTTTGTTGTTCTTGTTAGGGCGTGGCTTAAGGTGTGACGTCATCGAATAGCCATGACAGAGATTATCATCCGCTGTCTTCAGCTTGCGTATCCTTTGAGCTATGTCGTAACCTTAGTTCTCTGTCGGGTGTATATGTTGGAATCCTGAAAAATGGTGGATGCGGCAAGCTGAAGACAGGGCGCTATGGCGCTCATTAGGGCAGGCCTATGTCCAGCAGTCGACTAATTATGTATATGTCGATGAGAATAATTATGAAAATAAACCATTTTTATTGTAATTTAAGGGATTTTGAACACTGGCATTTTAACTGTAGATATTTTAATTTCAGTTGTTTGTCTACACAGGTCAAAAAAAGAAAAAAAAAAGCGTTCAGAGATTATTTTACGTCCCTCTGAAAATCACAAAACTTTTACAACGTTATTGCCCAAGACCGTCCGAGAGATCCTTAATTTGTGTTTCTGTCTCTGTCTATCATACAGAACTTGTATATCTGTCTCAGTCTACCCTTGTAAGTGCAAATTCCATCCTTTTCAATAGAACTAGGGGTCTCATACGGCTTTTCTTATTTTATTGCTTTAACGAACAATTCAGAGCTTTTCAGTTTTCTTTATTTTGACGACCTCTATGGCATAGTAGGCGTAGGAAAATCTCCAAGTTTTTGTAGGTAGCGGGTTCGATTCTTGTGTGAGACTTATGTTGGGAAGTTCTGCAAATATTTATTTATTGATATGGATCAGTTGAGCTACCTGTAGATTGTTTACAACAGTCTGCAGTTAGCTCAATTGTAAATAGGTAGTTACTTACTAGTTTTAATTAAATTCTATTAAGTATTTGATTACAATTTTCTTTGCTTATAAAGATTTTCCATTGTTTGAGTGTATAATAAATAAAATAGATATTTCCCATTTTCATAGAAAGGAGAAAAATCTTAAAATCGCTTAAGATGAGAATAAGATATAAGTGTAAGGTTTTGTTAATTTTTCAAATATTTTTATGTTATTATTTTTTTATTTCCGTTTTTAAATAGTTCAACTTGACTTGTTTTGACTCATAGTACCACGTAGTACTACGAACGGAAATGAGCGCAGTACCGCCAGTAGTCAGTTGTCTACTTGGACATTTAAAAAAAACATTAAGATGGCCGTGCTACTCGGCAGTCGGCATTGAGCTCGCTTCGGGGTCGGACGTCTAGTCCCTTTTTACTTTGAGAGAGTTTATAATAAGTGCGCCACGCTGTCTAGCACACAAACGTAAGTACCTGTTGTAATACGGACTCTTAATAAATTGATAATTCTGTTCATTCATATTGTTTTCTTCGCTCACCCTAACATAAGTATATTAATTTTAAGGGTTTATTCCCCATTTGTCACCCTGATCTGTCCGACAATGGATCTGGACAAATGGAATTAAAAGTTCCATCTGTCCCCCCCTGTTAGTCTTTAGGGGACAGATAGACGACCGATGTGGCGCGGTGGGCGAAGGTCTGCCTGTGACGCAGGAGATTGCGGGTTCGATTCCCGCCTTGGGACAAATGTATGTACGATCTGCAGACATTTGTTCAGTGTGTTCTGGTCGTTTTCTATATATAATTAAAAATATCTATCTATGTATTGTGTTATATTATGTTTATCAGTTATCTAGTACCCATAACACAAGCTCTGCTTAGCTTGGGGCCATAAACGGTTTGCCAGGTTATTATAATTTCTCTAGTTTTATTCTTAGAACGCAAGAAACCCTGTAAATTTAAAATATAAGATTCTAATTCAACGCAAATTAATCGGGTTCCCGCCATTTTGATTTCTGCCGCGAAAAATGTTTGTATTTTTTGTTTTGAATATCAAATTTCCGGCCTTTGTATTTGTTTGTTTTGTCTGTGAGCAACAGGTGGAAAAACCATGTGGATACAAAAATGTGAATAAAAACCATGCCACTTTATTTCGAAATAAACTTGTAGGTACCTAAGGTCTCTTAGGGTCCCGTTCCACTCATCCAAATCTTTGTCCAAGTTCTTTGTCCAATATTTGATCAGTTTTCTTGAACTTCCCCTACTCTTCCCGCGGGTGTCGTATGAGGCGACTAAGGGACTTAAACCGGGGGGCGGGCAGCAGCGACTCCTGTAGATAAATAAATATACCCAGCTTGGGGATTATGGGCCAGGCTATTTCCATGTGTATTTCCGACTTAATCTTATCCTATGATCGTAATTTTTTAAGAGCCAGCTTTGGTTTCAAGATGGCCGCAGATGGTTAGATGATAAAATGGCCGAAATATCATATTTTACTGTTGTTTTACTATCGCTTTGATGTTCGATTTTATGGAAGTCGAATACCCTTATTTAAAAGACATTATAAATATTGTAGAATATGTAGGCTATCATGCCCAGCGTGGGGATTGTGGGAATTACAACCATGAGATAAAAATTAGACCATTAGAGGCTGTTGAGATAAAATGAGATAAATAAATAAATAACGCTGGACAATTCACACAGCATTATCTAGCCCCAAGCTAAGCAGAGCTTGTGTTATGGGTACTAGATAACTGATAATACATAATACAATACACAGATAGACATTTTTTATTATATATCTTTCTTATATTTCTAACCTCCTTTGTCGCAGGTGGACTTTTGCCCCACCCGAGCCACGGAGGTCGTTTGGCTAAATATGCTGTATGTATTATATTAGCTATAGGAAAGATGCTACCTAGCCTATATCTATTTCTTTTTCTTTCTATTTCATTATTTTGACGACCTCTGTTGCGCGGTGTACGAAGGTCTGCCTGCGACGCAGAAGGTTGTGGGTTCGATTCCCGCCTCGAGACAAATGTGTGTACGATCTGCAGACATTTGTTCAGGATGTTCTGATCGTTTTCTACATATAATAAAAGATAAATAATGGACGAATAGGGCAGAATACATTGTGACATTCCATTCTAATATAACAACTTTTTTAACATGTATTTCATGCAATAAATAAATTGATTGATTGATTGATTGACGGGCGTTACTTTGCGGAAATCCATTGCAAAATATAAAGATGAAAATATTTAGTAACAACTCCGCGCAAAACCTTAATAATAATAAAAAAACGTTTATTTGTAACTTATAAAAAAATTGAATAATTGCAAACTACAACTATTCCTTGCAAAAAAGTAACAATTATATATTACTAGGATTCCTTGTGTCGTGTAGATGATTGCGGTTCGATTCCTGCCGCGGAACAAATGTTTGTACGATCTGCAGTTATTTGTTCCGTCATAATCATCACAAGCTATTTGAATTAATGTAGGTACTACTTATTGCACTTACAGCATAACAGCAAAACTTTTTATCTTAATTTAAAACATGGTTAGAACAAAAAACTACCTTATCGCTGCAAGCGACTTCTCCCAGGCGATTGCCTTGTTTGGTACTGGCTTAGAATTTTCACCACCACAACTCTCTTTCAAACATACACTGGGGGGCGGGCAGCAGCGCCTCTTGCAGAATAGATCCACCACCGAACTGCGATCCCCAACCCGCATGCCCAGCGTGGGGATTATGGGCATTACCCCTCATTAGATTAAAAAATCAGGGGGAGGCCTGCGTCCAGCAGTGGACCATATAGGCTGTTAAGGTGAGGGTTATATTTATATGTATTAAAGGAAATTGTATTTCCTTTAAATACTTAAAATATATAGAAGAATAAGGCCATGTAAGATTATAGAGATAATAAAGAAAAAAAAACGATTAAAACGATTATTAATTGACGACCTCTGTGGCGCGGTGGGCGAAGGTCTGCCTGCGACGCAGGAGGTTGCGGGTTCGATTCCCGCCTCGGGACAAATGTGTGTACGATCTGCAGACGTTTGTTCAGTGTGTTCTGGTCGTTTTCTATATATAATAAAAAATATCTATCTATGTATAGTATTATATTATGTGTATCAGCTATCTAGTACCCATAACACAAGCTCTGCTTACCTTGGGGCTAGATAATGCTGTGTGAATTGTCCAGCATTATTTATATTTATTTTATTATTTAATATTAACGATTTTATGACAGATAAACTTTGACATCACCTTATTTTATTATTCTATTGCGCCTGCCACTATTATTACTTTTTAATTGACATCGTCTAAATTAACAATACCTAAAAAATCTAGATTATAGTTAAATAATATAAATTGTAAGCTACTGTAACATTTGCATGCTAGTCGTAGAACATAATTGCAACAAAAAACTGTTAACATCTGTAACCTACATTGTGTTCAAGCAAATAATCATTTAATTCAGAAAGAAAATAACAATCAAATAACAAATTTAAATTAAAACTAGTATTTACAATAGAAACAATTAAGCTATCTGCAAACTGTTGCAAACAATCTACAGGTAGCTCAACTGATCCATATCAATACCAGTTGGAAGCGTGCCTGAGACACTGGCTGCATTGCCCCGCTGTATAGCAATGCTGATGCGCTGTGCCAGATACTCACCAGCTCTCGGGTCACGCGTCGCTTCGACCAGACGCTCAGATAATTTTTTGAAAAAAAATAAACTATACAAGCAAATAAACTATCTTTATCTTTAGAAAGTTAGTAAAAGTTGAAGAAAACTAATTACTAAGTTTTGAGGTTATTCTAGCTAAAGGCTATAAGTATCAACCACGGCAGTGATTCCATGAATGATTGATTAAGCCAGCGGACTCTTGTGGTCTCTTAAGCTTGTTCTACACTAACAGAAAAAAATACAAACTACTAAAATATAATCTAACTTAGCAACAATGACGTTCTCCTCTCTCTCTCTCTTTTGAAATAAATCTTTTAAAAAGAAAATTATAATCAAATAATAGAATTAAATTAAATTTAGTAGTTACAATAGAAACAATTGAGCTAACTGCAGACTGTTACAAACAATCTACAGGTAGCTGAAACGATAAAACTAAAAATAAAAACATAAAAATTATTAGAAAATCGTATTTATTATTAGATTACCTTTTTCGTATGAAACACCATCTGTGGTTCTAAGGCGAAACAAAATTTTCCAGGCCTTCAAGTTTATTGAAAATAAGAGGCTTATAATTTAAGATGATAATGATGATGCTGTACTGAGAGGCTGTGTGGACTCTCGCCCTAATTCGAGTGGGTATAGGAAAGTGCAGAGCTGTGTCGCTGTGCGGGTTCGAATCCATGGAGTCGACAGACTATCCTAGCTACTAATAACAATTACTACAATAATAATAAAATCTTTATTCAGAAAGAAAATAACAATCAAATAACAAATTTAAATTAAAACTAGTATTTACAATAGAAACAATTAAGCTATCTGGAAACTGTTGCAAACAATCTACAGGTAGCTCAACTGATCCATATCATAATAAAATCATTTATTTCAGGCAACATTAGTCTAGTACAAGATGTAAAATACTTAAAAACTACCGCCCATATAAAATATATACCTTAATCTAACATACATAAAATAAACCTATTTACTAGCACGTAGTGTCGGTGACGTGTGACACTCACTATGTGCTGCGACCGGTGATCGTCCTAAGTACAGATAGGAAATAATAAAGCAGTAAAGTATTTTTTAACAAATAAAATTACATTATTATAATAAAAATAAATAATTTAATTCTTTCGGGAATCTTAATAAATAAATAAATTATAATGCTGGACAATTCACACAGCATTATCTAGCCCCAAGGTAAGCAGAGCTTGTGTTATGGGTACTAGATAACTGATATACGTAATATTATACATTACATAGATAGATATTTTTTATTGTACATAGAAAACACCCAGACCAACGGAACAAATTTCTGCAGATCGTACACAAATTTGTTCCGAGGCGGGGATCGAACCCTGCGGCGCAGCGGGCGAGAGTCTGCCTGCGACGCAAGAGGTTGCCCTCTTGCGTCGCAGGCAGACTCTCGCCCGCTGCGCCACTGAGGTCGTCGAATCTTTCCTCTCAGAATTCTCTCTCCCTGTCTCCTATTTAATTTAATATAGTTTTTCTCATTCTCAATGCTTTGTGAATTATCCAGCATTATTTATTTATTTTTATTTGTTTGTAACACCAAGTTAGGAGTTCACTTCGCTTTTTACTGGTTATATCAACTGGTTACGCTCGCGGAGTGGGGCACTCATCATCATCAGCCTATACTAGTCCACTGCTGGACATAGGCCTCCCCTAATGAGCGCCATAGCGCCCTGTCTTCAGCTTGCCGCATCCAGCATCTGCCAGCAGTATTTCGCAAATCGTCATCCCATCTGGTTGAAGGGCGTCCTACACTACGTTTGCCGAGTCGCGGTCTCCACTCAAGAACACATTTAGAGATCTTCGGCCAAATCTGCCGCCACACCAGCCCTCACGGAAGTCCTGGGAAGATAGGAAGGCATGATAATTAATTATTATTATTTTTAAACTATCATGGTTAACATTAAAGTCATTTATAACGGGATATTTACCAAGTTTCATGCGCCATGATCACGGAAGAACTGAATATTGAATATTGGAAAACTCAAAATCGAATCATGGTAAAACATCCCGTTATTAATGTCTTTAATGTTAATAATAATTGTTTAGATGCTAGTCAGGCCTACTTACTTGTTACTTGTTACTTGTTACTGGACTGGTTTCCGCAACTAGGCCACAGGTGGGCCCTTTTTGCGTGTCGGGTGGTGGGCTGCTAATCTAGCCACCCGATGTCCTCTAGGAAGGCCAGCAGCTCGCTGACGCCGGTGCATGCCTCCCCAGGCGTCCTCGGTGTACCAAGGTGTTGCAGTCCGGCCTGTAGTCAGGCCTATTCTTTAAATGAAAAAAAAAACTCGTTTGAACTTCTGCAAAAGAAGTCAAGAAACATCTCGGAATTTCATTTCAAATCCATTAAACTACTCTATAGCTTTCTTGTCCCATAATCTTCACAAAGGTCGAGCTAAGTGTTAGGGCAGAAGCACATCATTGTGCGAGTGAGTCAGACAGAGTTCTTGAAAAAAGATGGCTCTAAAAGACAGTTCAATTAAATAGGACTTCCGTGAGGGCTGGTGCGGCGGCGGATTTGGCCGAAGATCTCAAGAGGCACAAATATGCAGGTCTCGACAGAGCCGCATTTGCTCCCCTTGAAGTCGAGACCCTAGGGGTACCGAGGTTCTACGGGTTTTCAAAAAATTATCTGAGCGTCTGGTCGAAGCGACGCGTGACCCTCGAGCTGGTGAGCACAGCGCATCAGCATTGCCATACAGCGGGGCAATGCAGCCAGTGTCTTGGGCAAGCTTCCGACTGGTCTGATTGATATGGATCAGTTGAGCTACCTGTAGATTGTTTGCAACAGTTTGCAGTTAGCTCAATTGTTTCTATTGTAAATTCTATTATTTGATTGTTTTTTCTTTTTTAATAAAGTCAGTTAACATTATTAATTAAATACAATTTGACAATTTAACGAGACAAAGTAATTTTTCAACTACTATATATACAGGTTTTGATTATACATAATATATGTATAATCAAAACCTGGATTGAACTTAGGAAAATAATTTTCCTAAGTGCATGCGGTTCGCAGCGACGATCCACGCAGCATCATCTAGCCCCAAGCTAAGCAGAGCTTGTGTTATGAGTACTAGACTAACTAACTTAAATTACTGTAATCTTAACTTATATTATAAAGAGGAAAGATTTGTTTGTTTGTATTGAATAAGCACAGAAAATACTTGACCTATTTACAAATTCTTTCACCATTTGAATAGTTATATAGTTATATTACCTACTTATATAGTTAATAAATATATATATATAATTATTAATTATATTACCTACTATTTGTTGCAGCTGCTAATAATGTTAGGTATGTACTTACTTAGATTTAGTTTGTTTATGATAATTGTTATATTTAGTATAGAAAACCTTTTTTCAAATGTGTAACAACACGGTGTAACTGGAGACACTAGACAAACCTATGGTTTATAGTGTCTTATAAATAAGAATAGAATAAGTTTTTTTGATTAATAAAGAATACAATACAATACAATACAATAATACTACATTATCCGTGATGAATGTAAATGATAGAACAAACTCGTGCAAAGCCGGGGCGGACCGCTAGTACATATTACATTACTTAAATAAATAAATAATGCTGGACAATTCACACAGCATCATCTAGCCCCAAGCTAAGCAGAGCTTGTGTTATCGATATATATATTATATAGATATTATTATCATCAGCCTAATATAAGTCCACTGTTGGACATAGGCTTCCCCTTATAACCGCCATAGCACTCTGTCTTTCGCAGGTCGTCACCTGGCTGGAATGCGTCGCGTACATAAACTCGTAGATAGGTATTGATTTATTCTCTATTTTTTCACACAAACTTGTCGCTTTAGTTCGACAACTCAGCGTTGTCTGCGATACTTTGACGACTAAAAGTTTCCTTTATATTAGTTCAATACAGATTTATCACGATTCTCTTAAAAGTGGGTAGATCTTTGTTACAGGTCGTAATGTTACGTGTTACACAGCGAACATTCGTGCATTCAGTAGAGGACAGAGACGCTCGCAACGAGCAACAAAGTTAAGGTACTTAAATAAATAATGCGAGATAATTCATGCAGCATTATCTAGCCCCAAGTTAAGCAGAGCATGACATGTGTTATGGGTACTAGATAACTGATATACAATAATACGCAGATAGATATCTTTTATTAAACATAGAAAACAACCAGAACACCCGCAACATATATCTGCAGATAGTACAAACATTCGTCCCAAGACGTGAATCGAACCCGCAACCTCCTGCGTCGCTGGCGGTCCTTCACCCACCGCGCCACAGAGGTCGTCATTCCATAAACCTTTATTTCGCTTATAAAATTAACACGGCACTCGTAGCCCCTCTACGCCATAGCTCGTCTACGTCGTCACCCCTCTACACCGTAGCTTGTCTACGTCGTAGCCCCTCTACGCCATAGCTCGTCTACGTCGTAGCCCCTCTACGCCATAGCTCGTCTACGTCATAGCCCCTCTACACTGTAACTCAACTGCGTCGTCACCCCTCTACACCGTAGCTGGTCTACGTCGTAGCTGGTCTACGTCGTAGCTCCTCTACGTCATAGCTCCTATACACTGTAACTCAACTGCGTCGTCACCCCTCTACACCGTAGCTGGTCTACGTCGTAGCTGGTCTACGTCGTAGCTGGTCTACGTCATAGCCCCTATACACTGTAACTCTCCCTCTACACCGTAGCTCGTCTACGTCGTAGCCCCTTTACGCCGTAGCTCGTCTACGTCGTAGCCCCTATACACCGTAGCTCTTCTAAGGCGTTAGTATCCGTAACAAACACATTTTACAAGCTTGATGTATTCTTTATTGCAAGAGAAAAAAAAATACATATGTAAATAAAACAATATGCTTGAAAAAATATATAGAAAGGCGCGCTTAACCCTAAAAAGAGTTCTCTTCCAGCAAACCTTAATGGGAGAGAGAGACCAAGTTATAAATATGGTAGGTTATATATTTCGAGTAACTTTTTTCTGTCTCCGTGATACTATGCGAGTTGTCCAGATGCAAATGGCTAGTTAGCCGAAAAAAAAAAACAAAAATCAGTTTTTGGTTTCTCAGGAAAACCGCAAAAAATTATAATCCTTTGTCTATGGTTTTTAGGATTGCGGTATTGAGCGGGTTAAATTGTCTAAGCGGTATTGACATAATCGGGTAGGATCATAGAAATGTAAATAATAATTATTATAGGATAGGATTAGGGTAGGATCATAGAAATCTAAATAATAATTATTATTTAGTTAATAAATTAATATGTATGGTGTATTTTTTGATTGTAATTTTCTTTCTTAATAAGGCACTGTTTAGATTTCTATGGGTAGGATAGTATCTATGTATTAAGTTCAAAATAATAAAAGGTAAATTTTAATTTCGTATATTTAAACAAAAAATAGGTATAAAAATCTAAGTAGCCACTTTTGCAAGCGCATCAGCATGGCCATCCTGATGCGCTTTACCGAATAACGTCTTCATCAGCTCTCGGGTCACGCGTCGCTTCGACCAGACACTCAGATATTTTTTAACACCGAAAATCCTCGGTACCCCACGGACCTAGAGTGTCGACGAAATGCGGAGGCTCTGTCGAGCGAGACCTGCATATTTGCGCCGTTTGAGATCTTCGGCCAAATCTGCCGCCGCACCAGCCCTCACGGAAGTCCTAGGAAGATAAGTAGGCGCTATTTCGACGTGTAGTTATACTATAGAATAAAAAAAAATCTTATGTGTGCGACATTGTGTCGTTTCACCGAAACCTACCTCTAGATTGCTACAACAGTCTGGACATAGGCCTCCCCTAATGAGCGCCATAGCGCCCTGTCTTCAGCTTGCCGCATCCAGCATCTGCCAGCAGTCTTTCGCAAATCGTCATCCCACCTGTCGGAGGGCGTCCTACACTACGTTTTCCGAGTCGCAACGCGAGTCTAATTTCCTTATATTAATCTAATTTACTTTGCTAATAGTGTCGTTTTGCTACATAATTACAATATGCATTCAAAGATATCACTCGACGGAACCGACAGCTTTTTCCAGCCAGTTCGTTCCGCTATGCCAGTGAGGTCGTCAATCCATCGCCTTAGGAATTAACCTTAATCTACAGGGATGAAATGGATTCTAATTTAATATAAGAACCTTCTACGGAGGATGCCTATTACAACGTACTAGTTTTTACCCTCGACTTCGCACGCGTTGTTTCTATAGAATTAAAAACATAAAATATATGACGACCTCCGTGGCGCGGTTGGCGAAGGTCGAGGGTTCGATTCCCGCCTCAGAACAAATGTGTGTACGATCTGCAGACATTTGTTCAGGGTGTTCTGGTCGTTTTCTATGTATAATAAAAAATATCATCTATTGTAACGTATTGTATTATGTATATCAGTTATCTAGTACCCATAACACAAGTTCTGCTTAGCTTGGGGATAGGTAAAGCTGTGTGAATTGTCTGTCCAGCATTACTTATTTTATTATTTATTTATATCTAATAATTTATTAGACATAGTTGCAGTGTTTCAGTATAATATTAAATCCGTAGAGTCCATATAACTAGCTTTAGCTGTATTTCGGGATCCAAAAGTTCTTCTTTTAAAGTTTTTCACATTTGCCTCTAGTAGAAACTAAGATATGAAATTATATTCCACAATACAATAATAATCGTAGACTAAATACAATAATGTCATCATCATCATCATCATAATCAGTCTATATTAGTCCACTGCTGGACATAGGCCTCCTCTAATGAGCGTTATAGCGCCCTGTCTTCAGCTTGCCGCATCCAGCATCTGCCAGCAGTCTTTCGCAAATCGTCGCGGTCTCCACTCAAGAACACGTTTACCCCAGCGGTTGTCTGTTCTTCTCGAGATATGGCCAGCCCACTGCCACTTCAGCTTGCTAATCCTTTGAGCTATGTCGATAAGCTTGGTTCTCTGTCGGATGTATTACAATAATATAACAAAAGGGGAGCATATTCTATTTTCGGCTGGTTGTGGTTATGAAAATTGTGATCAAGATGACGAATTCTCTAGCATTATCTGGTAAGGTTAGATTCTAACATAATTATTATTATTATTATATTAATTATTATTATTATTTTATTGTTTTTAGGGTTTCGAGATCGGTTTCGAAACCCTATGTTCTCACACTGTCCGTCCCGGCTTTTTCTTGAATATCTCAGTAACTGCTGCAGCCATTAACTTGAAAGTTGAAAAAAATACATTTCGTGCGCTACTACTGAACTACTGATTTAAAGAAAAATATATAAATAAATGAATAAAATATTTTCAGTAGGTAAAATTTTGTTGTTGAAATTTCAAAAGAGACCTAGTGGGGCAAATAGGGTATGAAATGAAAGGTATTAATTTGTACATTTCAAAACAGTTTTTGAAATTTCTGTAGGTTTCATACTTTTTGAAATATTTTAAAAAACGTCGAAAATTTTACCATTCCCCTCCCACATGTACAATGGATGTGGCGTTTGTAGATATGAATCTATATTAGAGGCCTGACGGCATGACTCTAGTCCCATGGGAGTTGGGGAGGCCTATTGTGTGGGACGCTACATGTGTCGACACACTCGCGCCTTCCCATTTTCCTAGGACTTCCGTGAGGGCTGGTGCGGCGGCAGATTTAGCCGAAGATCTCAAGAGGCGCAAATATGCAGGTCTCGACAGAGCCTACACATTTGCTCCCCTTGGAGTCGAGACCCTAGGTTCGTGGGGTACCGAGGCTCTCCGGGTTTTCAAAAAATTATCTGAGCGTCTGGTCGAAGCGACGCGTGACCCGAGAGCTGGTGAGTATCTGGCACAGCGCATCAGCATTGCTATACAGCGGGGCAATGCAGCCAGTGTCTTAGGCACGCTTCCAACTGGTATTGATATGGATCAGTTGAGCTACCTGTAGATTGTTTGCAACAGTTTGCAGATAGCTTAATTGTTTCTATTGTAACTACTAGTTTTAATTTAAATTTGTTATTTGATTGTTATTTTCTTTCTGAATAAAGATCTATATTGTATCTATATATTATATATTATTGTGTGCCAATCAGAACATAGAAATAGAAATCGAAATAATAATTATTTAGATTTCATAAATGTATTTTCTTTCTTTCTTCTTTTACAGATTAGAAAGAAATTCTTTCTTTCTTTCTTATCTTCAGCTCACTCTATGCTCGACTATACCTAACTGACTGCAGATTTTTGTCCGCTCTATTTCTCCCTAGATTCTCTTTGAATGATATCGCAATGGTGTGAAGGAATTTAATAAAGTACATAGCACTTTGGCCAAGCGCGTGTCGGCATCTCTGACCTCGATGTCAAGCCTCACGCCTTGCCAAAGAGTATAGGGTAGATAAGTCCTATTTAATTTATTTAAGACTGAAAATAATAATTATTCTTTATGAATAATGAAAATTACAATTAAATTATAGAAACAAATTAAAACTAGTTTAATTGACGACCTCTGTGGCGCGGTGGGCGAAGGTCTGCTTGCGAAGCAGGAGGTTGCGGGTCCGATTCCCGCCTCGGAACAAATGTGTGTACGATGTGCAGAAATTTGTTCAGGGTATTCTGATCGTTTTCTATGTATAAAAAAAAGTTGAGAGGTGTCAAGGGACACCCGGATGGAACGAAGTTCCTTTCTATAAGAGATAGAGAGAGAGAGACAGACAGAGAAACATGCGCACGCCGCACTTCTTACAATAGCTTACTATAGCAAAAAGTGTCGTTACAACTTTTCGTTTTTTTTCCGTCCAGCCCTTTTTTTATTAAAACTTAGTTCCAATAAAAAAATATCTATCAATGTATTGTATTATATTATGTCTAAAAGTTATCTGGTACCCATAACACATGCTCTGCTTAGCTTGGGGCTAGATAATGCTGTGTGAATTGTCCAGCATTATTTATTTATTTTTATTAGTAAGCCTACCGATCGTGTCGCTACGTTTAAAATAACTAGTAGTTCTACGAACAGTAGACCTCGGGAGCCTTTAACTTTTACTACTACTAAAAAATAATCATCGAAATCAGATGTCTTAACGGAAATATTCGATAGCCCTCTTTTTGCCCTTTTTTGAAGGAACTAAGCATTTAATCAAAAATACCCGAGGACTAAAAAACTCTATAAAATCCGTAGAATCTGTACACCAAGTTTCGTCAAGATTGGTCGTATAATACGACCTGTAAAGGAGAGAAGGTTTAAACGTACATTCTGACAGAATCGATACTTTTTCCAGTAGTTGATGCAGAGTCGCATCGCTCGCTCGGTCAATTTATAAATACAAATACAATACAAATACAAAATGTTTTATTATATTTACAATAGAAACAATTAAGCTATCTCCAAACTGTTGCAAACAATCTACAGGTAGCTCAACTGATCCATATCAATACCAGTTGGAAGCGTGCCTAAGACACTGGCTGCATTGCCCCGCTGTATAGCAATGCTGATGCGCTGTGCCAGACACTCACCAGTTCTCGGGTCACGCGACGCTTCGACCAGACGCTCAGATAATTTTTTGAAAACCCGGAACTAGGTCAATTCACTAAGGTTAATATTAAATAGGATAAATGAAGATCTTCACAAGGCGTCCCTTCTGCCCGTCAGTCTATGCCCCTCGATATCTCAATTATTCGTCTATTATCGGGTTCCGCCCGCTATGCGCATTCGAAACTGCGCTGCTAAATAAATTACGGTCACTATAATGCACGACAATTTATTGTACGGCCGAATAATGTACACCTTGATAATCCGTGTCATGGCTTCCAATTTTAATAGGTTTTGACACGGATTATCAAGGTGTACATTATTCGGCCATACAATAAAATTTCGTGCATCTTAGTGACCCTAAATTACGATCTTTCTAAAGAATTCTCAGGACAAGAATTCTCTTCAAACTATACAGAAACTGGCGGTCACTTGATCAAAAGAAATTAGTCCGTTGCACGCAGACTCATCATCAGCCTATATTAGTCCACTGCTGGACATAGGCCTCCCCTAATGAGCGCCATAGCGCCCTGTCTTCAGCTTACCGCATCCAGCATCTGCCAGCAGTCTTTCGCAAATCGTCATCCCACCTGGTCGGAGGGTCTACACTACGTTTTCCGAGTCACGGTTTCCACTCAAGAACACTTTAAGCCCAGCGGCTGCCAGTTCTTCTCGAGATTTGGCCAGCCCACTGCCACTTCAGCTTGCTAATCCTTTGAGCTATGTCGATAACCTTGGTTCTCTGTCGGATGTATTCGTCACGAATCCTATCCTTCAGAGAAACTCCGAGCATAGCTCTCTCCATAGCTCGCTGGGCGATTTTAAACTGGTGGACCAGCCCTACCGTGAGTGTCCACGTCTCAGCTCCGTAGGTCATGACGGGTAGGACGGACTGATTGAACACTTTCGTTTTCAAGCATTGCGGTATGGATGACGAGAAGACTCGACGTAGTTTCCCAAATGCTGCCCAACCTAGCTGGATCCTCCTCTCGGCCTCTGAATGATTCAGTGTCGAACTAGCACTCAGGGGTTTGATTCGTACTTTATCGTTCCCTCTAACTATTTAACGACCTCTGTGGCGCGGTGGGCGAAGGTCTGCCTGCGACGCAGGAGGTTGCGGGTTCGATTCCCGCCTCAAGACAAATGTGTACCTACGTACGATCTGCAGACATTTGTTCAGGGTGTTCTGTTCGTTTTCTATATATAATAAAAAATATATATCTGTGTATTGTATTATATAAAGTGGCTGATGATGATGTATATCAGTTATCTAGTACCCATAACACAAGCTCTGCTTAGCTTGGGGCTAGGTAATGCTGTGTGAATTGTCCAGCATTATTTATTTATTAATAACTTATAACTGCTGCATAGGAATCTTTGACGGATATAGGGAATAGGAAAAATTTACGTTAGGGTCCCATTTAGGGGGCATGGGACCCTAACATAAAATAAGAAAAATACTAAGATTATTATGAACCTAAATTTAATATTTTATTTTATCTGAAATTACATGAATTTTATTTATTTATTTTATTATCTTTAGCGGGCTTATGCTAGCTGGCTTATTTAGGTAGGTACAGACAAATGACAAGCATTTATAATAAGCACATAGTGAGTGTCACACGTCACTGACACTACGAGCCAGTAAATAGGTTTATTTTATGAATATGTTATTTATAATGACTTCTTCAGAGGTAGATGTGAAAGTGCCTTTATCCTTGAAAGGAGAACGCGTAGCCTCCTCCAAACGAGTGGGGTCCATCAATTTCTCGATACTGAAAAAAAAATGTTACAATCATAATTTTAAACGATAAGGCCGACAGTTGCCGCGATGTAGGAACTTGTGTTTTCACTTACTCGTGTTTGCACGTTGAAGGAACCAAAGAAAATATGTAGAATTTTATGTAATTCTAGTTTTTAGCCACAGGAATCCCGTGAGTACTGAGATCTTGTCCTAGTTTGACTCAGAAGTTTGATTTATATCGCGGCTCCAAGAGGTAACGAACTTGAGTGACTTTTAATGATGTGAATTTCAACTTGATAGGTACCTTTACTTGTTTCTGAGAAAAGAGGGTTGACAGACGGACAGACGGACAACAAAGTGATCCTATAAGGATACCTTTTTTCCTTTTGATGTTCGGAACCCTAATAACAAATACAGCCTAATATAGAACCTCCGCGGAGGTTCTATATTAGGCTGTATTTGTTTTTATATTTATGCTCTTTTTACCGTCTTCAAGGTGGAGCTCCGCCTTGAAGCCGGTAAAAAAAGCATTTCAGCGGGACGTAGTGTTTCGATATCCGTATACTCACTTGGCCATCATCTTCGGGCCCTCCCTGACCTTGGCTCCAGTTTTGGTTAAAATACTGTCCACCGGTGCTCTTTTGTGCATCCTCTGAACCCTGTAACAAACGCATGATTTTTATTATAAAAATTAACTAGTTCGACAAATTTAGTTCCGTCTTAGAATCGGAGATGGCGGTAATGCCAAAATTGTATCGGAAAACGATTAATTTTACGACCACTGTTTCGCGGTGGGCGAAAGTCAGCCTGCGACATGTAAGGTTGTGGGTTCGATTCTCGCCTTGGGACAAATATTTGTACGATCTGCAGGTATTTGTTCCGGGTGTTCTGGTCGTTTTCTATGTATAATAAAAAATAGCTATCTATTTAACTATTTATTTTCTGTATTATGTATATCAGTTATCTAGTACCTACCCATAACACAAGCTCTGCTTAGCTTGGGGTTAGACAATGTTGTGTGAATTGTCCAGCATTATTTATAAAAAAAACACCTTTTATTTTTCCCCTCGTGACGAAATCACACTCATAATTAATATAACAACTAATAATACCTACAACTTACTTTAATTCAGGAAACACGAAAAGTTACTTAATCAAGGCATATACAATAATAAATAACACAGATAAAAAACATTTAAAATATTATTCTTAGGTTTATAATTTATGTACGATTTGTTGAAAGAAAAAAGAAAAACTTCGTAACTGCCTATTAACTAAATTAAATTACCTGATAACGACATCTAACCAACAGCAACTGAACTATTGAGAAAGCTTCTTTAGAACTAACCTAAAGTAGCTTTATAAAGAAGTTCGAAAGAAATCTGCTAGATGGCGTTACTTATGCAATCTACGATTTGTTGACGTGTTGAACTTTTTAGCCACCAAACTCGATTATTGCATCTCCTCCTAATCGATAAAAAATAAAATATAGAAGGATAGGAGCATTAAAAAAGCTTATAATGGGTATCACAAACTGCCCATTGAAAATTTTGAAATTACCTTTGTTCAATGAAATAAT
Organism: Eupithecia vulgata; assembly: GCA_946478455.1. Classification (NCBI taxonomy): domain Eukaryota; kingdom Metazoa; phylum Arthropoda; class Insecta; order Lepidoptera; family Geometridae; genus Eupithecia; species Eupithecia vulgata. The sequence goes on along the minus strand of OX297887.1, from coordinate 2,544,772 downwards.
AATAATGATAAAATAGGTGGCGGCGCTAGTTTGACTCGAGGAACCGTTAATAGGAGCGAGAAGCATACGCTTTTGGAAGCGCAAAAATCATGTTTTTGCGTATCTATCTCATGATAATTTTTATCCATGTATCCTGTGTTCCTACTGTTAGTGGGCCTTAAGAATAAATAAATAAATAAACATACCGTGGCCTGCGTCCACCGGCCCTGAGGTTGCTCGCGTGGTTGCTGGTTGTATTGTTGCTGCAGATCGTATTGCTGCTTCTGAGCTGCATACGCTTGCTGGTAGTGGTTGTCTGGAGGAAAAAACTGACAGTTTACTTTAAACAGTTACAAAGGGCTTTTTCTGTTCCGTGTGTATAATTGTGTTGTATTTGATGGTATTTAAAAAATATGGTAAATTAAAAATACAAAACAAAATTTTATAGCTTTTTTCAATAGCCTTCAAATAAAGTACCTAACTCAAATCACCCGTATCAAAAGCATTTTAGCGCCTGACGTAATATAAGAGCAACGCGCTAAGTTCGTTCCAGCGCGAGTTCAGGCGCTCTATTTAATGATTGTTTAGCGGAAGTTTTATTTAATTCTATTATATTTATAAGTAAGTAACTTTATTCAGAAAGAAAATAACAATCAAATAACAAATTTAAATTAAAACTAGTATTTACAATAGAAACAATTAAGCTATCTGCAAACTGTTGCAAACAATCTACAGGTAGCTCAACTGATCCATATCAATACCAGTTGGAAGCGTGCCTAAGACACTGGCTGCATTGCCCCAATACATACAATACAATATCATACTTTATTATATTTATTGTAATTTTCTTTATTAAATAAATCCAGTATACATAGGTCAGGCCTATCTACTGGGGGCCATCCCAGCTGGCCACATGCCGTCCTACACTACGTTAGCCGAGACGCGGTCTAGAACACGTTTACCCCATCGATTGCGGTTCTAAAGCTTCGAAGGTCGACAGTATGATGGATATGATTACCTTGTGTTGGAGGTGCTACTGGTTCCGGGCTCTTCGGTAAGTGGCTTCCTTCGAGAATCTGTAAAAAATATACATATCAGCTTGATGATCGGTTGCGGCTTCGATTCCCGCCTCAGGACAGATCACAGATATCATTAAGATGTACAGATGTTTGTTCGTTATGCAGATATTTGTTCCAGGTGTTTTGGTCGTTTTCTACTTGTATTAAAAAATGTTTATCTATGTATTGTAGGTATTGTATTAGTATATCAGTTATCTAGTACTCATAACACAAGCTCTGCTTAGTTTGGGGCTAGATAATGCTGTGTGAATGTTGTAGCATTATTTTTTATCATTTTTAGGGTTCCGTACCCAAAGGGTAAAACAGGACCCTATTACTAAGACTCCGCTGTCTGTCCGTCCGTCCGTCTGTCTGTCTGTCTGTCACGTCACCAGGCTGTATCTCATGAACCGTGATAGTTAGACAGTTGAAATATTCACAGTGCCCTTTGATCTGTCAACCCAATTTACTCTTTGGCCCCAATTTTACTTTTATTTTTGCCTCTTGTTTATTGACCTCAAATTCCTCCCTCCCTCTCCCCTCACCTGAAAGCCGTCCTTCCCCGCCCTGTACTTGAGCTTCACAAGCTGCCCGCTGGGGTCCTTGTACTGATAGGCCCCCACTCTGGAACCATCCGGTTCTATCTGCTCGCCGGCAGCGAGGCCGTTGTCGGAAGCGTATTCGAAACGGAAGGCGCCATCTGGTGGAGAGAATCGATATATACGGTAATATACCTAGGTAAAATGCGCGAAGTCACTATAATACACGACAATTTATTGTACGGCCGAATAATTTACACCCTGATAATCTGGTCATGACTTCCAATTTTAATTGTACTTTATTCGGCCGTACTATAAATTGTCGTGCATTATAGTGACCCTAATGTCCGCAGCCAACCTGCGCAGTAGATAGTTCGCAGGCATTTTGACGGTATGCGAGGCAAGCGGGGGGATGACGACGGTACCGTTTTATATACAGGGTTATTGGTAAATTTGTAACACTACGTGAACTACAGTTTCTGCCCATCGTCACAAACACGTTTGTGAAGACGCCGGTCTTAATTATAAATCTAAGTATCGGTAATAGGTACTCGTCCCAATTCAATATTCGTTTGGTAGAGGTTTTATTTGAAACTTAACTTAAAATCGGTTCTGTCCTAAATCAACCGTAGGTGGGGTTGGAAGATCGGTCTTTAGTAACTTGTGGGGTCCCAGACAAAGGTGCTTTTTCAAATAATGTCAGAGGTGATTTCTAATCTTATTTAAGACTGAAGACCTGGCGTCTTCACGAACGTGTTCGTGATGGGTAGAACGTGCAGTTCACGTAGTCTTACTAATTTACCAATATCCCTGTATATAGATTAGGATTTTGAGCGCGACTATACCTGCACAAAATCCCCTCTACTAGCATCTGACAGGTCTCATCTTTGGCTGCGCGCATTTTACCTAAGTACCTATTTAGCAATAGCTCAAAAAATTGATTTTTTTTTTCACTTTTCTTGCTCAAACATTGTGTCATTCATTATAGCGTATCTCAGCGGACGTAAAACACAAAAAAAACAACTCTGCTTGGAACTAAAGTAATTTTTCTTTTTAATTTTTTTCTGAAATCAGCAGCCAGTCCAAGACATTCGTCCTCTTAGGTGCCTATTCCACTCATCCAATATCTTTGTCTAAGATTCCTAAGTAATTTGCGTAGTTGATTGCAAACGAAATTACATCACATCACATGATCACACTATGATTGAAAATGCGTAGATGGATGATTGTTAGGTACTTCTTTACGCCAAAACTTCTCAACAGATCGGGCTAAAAATTGCATTGCATATGTGTAGTTTGCATATGCTGAAATAAACCATAGGCTACAATTATTTTACCCATAAAATTTCAGTTTCCATGGGAAATAATTAACCTGTATTATATCTCTCATAAAAACAACGCGTGCGAAGCCGCGGGCAGAAACAAGTATCCACAAATCTCGGTGATCAATCAAATATCGGTGTTGCTAGTAAGTAATGAAGTCATCCAAGTTCTTTGATCAAATGTACATTGAACAAAAAAATTGGATGAGTTGAATGGGCACCATAAATAAAGACTCGATTTTTTTGTGTTCCCTTTACAAAAAACATACATTAGAATTTATTTTTGAAAATGTAACAAAATTAGGTTTGTAATATGAAAATGGGACAGAATTCGTACCGCTGGGGTTTGGAACACGCCCCCTGCTCTTTTTTCTCCCAGAAAAATCATATTACTTTATTTTTTACTGATAACCATTAACATTATATAACAAATTTGACTTGTCTAAGTGCTTATTTTGTAAGTTTTAGAGTTTGAAAATTATGTAAAAAAAAATTTATTGCCTATGAATTTCTTAACCTAAACTTAAAATTATACACAAAAATACAGAAATCACTTATAGGCAAAGGGAGTAAATTCTTTGTGCTGGAATTTGGAATGCAAGGAACATGCGGAGCTGATTTTAAATCTACTCCCGTCGGGTAGGTGGTCACCGAGGCTTTAAAATAACATACCTGCAGAAAGTGCCTGTTTGTGGTGCAAGATATTGGCTTGTTGTTCTTTGGAGCCCGAGACTAGCCTCCAGGGCTCCTGTCGAGGGAAGACTGCGGGGCCCGTGGATGTAGGACCTGGGGAATCAAAAAAACCGAGTCGAGATGTCTTCTGCGGGGCAGCGGGCGACGGTCCACCTGCGACGCTAGACGTTGCGGGTTCAATTTCCGCCTCGGGACAAATATTTGTACGATCTGCAGGTATTTGTTCCGGGTGCTTTGGTCATTTTCTATGTATAATAAAAAATATCTATCTATGTAATGTATTGTATTATGTATATCAGTTATCTAGTACCCATAACACAAGCTCTGCTTAGCTTGGGGCTAGATAATTGTTCAGCATTATTCATTTATTTATTATTTATTTATAAATCAGTTATATAGTACCAATAACACGAGCTCTGCTTCACTTGGGGCTAGATAATGTTGTCTGGATTGAATTGTCCAGCATTATTTATTTGACTGAAGTCCTAATCGTCACACTAAGCCTTTGCTTTCTGGCCCGCTTGTGTTCCCGTCGCATCCCATCCTAGTTTGCATTAATTATTTATTGAATTGAATTGAATTTCCATACCTCCCCAAGCCTCCTTAGCCGCTTGACTGAAGTCCTTGTCGTCACTCCAAGCCGGTGCGTTCTGTACGGCATGTGATACCGCCGCGGAGGCGTCGCGACCCGCCGGGGAAAAGAGGCTGCTTTGGTACCCATCTACCTAAAATTAACAAATAAATAGTTATTATAGGTACCTACTACACCTATTCGGAAAGTATATTAGTTCTTACTTGAAAAAAGCGAAGAAAGTACGTAAATCCAAGCGAACAAATAATTATGCGGGAGGCAAAAATATATGGGATTTACTTTCTACCCTGCTGCAGCGGGGAGAAAGTAAGGACTTTCACCCCTCCTTTTTTTAATTCGAAATTCAAGGCTAGAAACAAGCAAGATTGTACTTTGGCGGGAAAACTGCTGGAAGCTCATTCCAGACTTTGGCTGTGCTTATTATGAAGGTAGAACAAAATTTTTAGGTTCGACGCTGGTATATCGACCATGTGGCGATTCCCATTGATTCCCATGAACCTATGGCGTTTCTCATTTTGCCCCGATCATGGGACAAGACGGGATATTTGACATGTGCATTTAAAACTATAACGTCTATAACTGTTGGTTTGCTGATTTTTACTAAAGTGTACTTTTCATATTATGCCTTTTTTCTCTTAAGTATCCCACCTTGCCCGGTCTCCCCTACGGGTAGTATTTTTCCCCTACGGGTAGTACTTTCCTGTGTGTCTGCTGGTCCTATGGTGGTAAGGAGAAGATGGGATAATGTTGTGCAATGCCTTACTTTATTCGCAGCGGAGCCCCAGGCGTTGTGCGCTGGTTGAAACAGAGCTGACCCACCAATTCTGCCCACCTACAAAGAAATAAGCTTAAATAAATAATAAATAAATGTATTTTTTTTATTTTCATGACAATTTATTTTATTTCCACGTAGGTATTATACACTATTGCTTATTCCTTATATACTATTACTTGATGTCGTTGAAACTTTTTAAACTTTCGCGATTTGATAACATAATTTAAGATTATTTATCGGGTATTTATCGCGTACCTTTTCGTTAATTTCATTTGTTCAGAGTTCAGGGTGTTCTGATCATTTTCTATATTGTATAATAAAAAATATCTATCTATGTAAGTATTGTATTATATTATGTATATCAGTTATTTAGTACCCATAACACAAGCTCTGCTTAGCTTGGGGCTGGATAATGCTGTGTGAATGGTCCAGCATTATTTATTTATTACTTTTCAGTTTTTCAAATACATTATCATCAGTAAGTACAAGTAAGCTTAGATGCTTACTGAGTGATCAATTTTTATTTTTTTCTATTGTAAGTATTATAAAAATCTCTTTATTCAGAAAGAAAATAACAATCAAATAACAAATTTAAATTAAAACTAGTATTTACAATAGAAACAATCAAGCTATCTGCAAACTGTTGCAAACAATCTACAGGTAGCTCAACTGATCCATATCAATACCAGTTGGAAGCGTGCCTAAGACACTGGCTGCATTGCCCCGCTATTTATATTGTATTGTATTTTATATTGTATTGTATTGTATTTTATATTATATTGTAAGCTAACAATGTCGCCTGTTTTTTTTATTACTTCATTATTTCTTTGTTTTATTATGTTTGTTATTTCTAATAAGTCGTCAACTCACTTTGTATTACTTTGTATCATCTATTTCAAATTTACCTATTTGCGGAAACTTGTAATTAGCCTTCAAAAAACATGCATTGGTCTATCCAGGCATGTTCTATATTTTTTTATTCTATTTATCAAACCTAGCTGTAAGTTTTCCTAAAATCTTGTAAATAAAATAAATTAAGTGAGAGCGAAAATTCATTTTAATCCATTTTCAAGCGATTTTATAACTTTCGCTCTCATTTAATTATGATTAAGTATTTTTTTAAACTAAAACGATAAACATAGCTCTTTCTTTTCCGATTACGTATGCAAAATTTCATTAAAATCGGGGACGTAGTTTCCAAATGAATCGAAAAGTACGTTTGTATGGGGGCTAGGGTCTCCGTACGACTCTTTATGGGCTCTAATCTAACGACATCCAGTCGCAGGAATTAATAACGCATAATACCGCCATAAGCCTCTTCACAGGCCATTTTGTGAAAAAGATAGGCATATATATTTCGCGTTCATAGGAGCGGGACAGAGCAAAACGCGAGTACAAAAATCAAGATTTCTTCTAATTAAAAGAGTACGGTTCAAGTAATCAAATATTTATTTTGGTGAATCTGTTACGCTGCCTTTGCTTTATTTTTCAATATTTATATTGAAAAATACAATACAATAGCGTACAATATGACTTACTGACTTGATTTTTAAATCAAGTCAGTAAGTCATATTGTTTGGGAGAAGAAGGATTTGCTAATCAAAAAACTATCTCCTCCGACCGATGTGGCGCGGTGGGCGAAGACAAATCGGGACAAAATGTGTGTACGATCTGCAGACATTTGTTCAGGGTGTTCTGGTCGTTTTCTATGTTTATTAAAAAATATCTATCTATGTATTGTATTATATTATGTATATCAGTTATCTAGTACCCATAACACAAGCTGTGCTTAGCTTGGGGCTAGATAATGCTGTGTGAATTGTCCAGCAATATTTATTTATTTATCTTGGCGCTTTCGTACAGAATAAAATGGAATATTAGGTGTAGGAGTCTAGATTCCTAGATTTCATATTTGAACAGCAGTTGGATCTCAAATATCGTGAAAATGTTGATTTTAAGACAAGCCTTAATTGATAAAGTGTTATTAATGTGCGCTAATAATTCTAACCAATTAGACTAGAAATATCGCGAACTGTGTCGGTCGGCATGTTCACCCGACCAAGTGAAATGGTCGACCGATAATTAGAGGTAACCATCTACCTACATTGTTACATTGATGTAATGAATTCCTGATTAGGTACCTACCTACCTACAACGTAAAGAAATAATTTGCTAGTCTACAGTCTAACATGGACAGACTAAGAAAAATAATAATTAGGTTTTGTGGCAAAACTTTTAAAACTATCATTATTAAGACGCGGGTTCTCAGATTTGTTTCGGGTGTTCTGGTCGTTGTCTATGTATAATAAAAAATATCTATCTATGTATTGTGTTATACTATGTATATCAGTTATCTAGTACCCATAACACAAGCTCTGCTTAGCTTGGGGCTAGGTAATGCTGTGTTCAGCATTATTCTCTATTATTATCTATTATCTAATACGCACACACGTAAGCACACAACTCACACAAACACACACCATACACTCACTACACTCCCACTCACACCACACACACACATTACTCTCTCACTCACACCACACGCCCATTACTCACTCACTCACTCACACTACACACCCACTACATTCTCACTCACACTTAAAAAGTGTCTCATAGTACTTGTCTAGGAGTCCTGTTGCCAGGACTCTTAAGAGTCCGGTGTCCTCAATACTCTACATAAATCCATACTTCCCCCGACACTGCACTGGTAGTTATTTTTTTCTTAATTTATTAATACTATATCACCTTACTATAGTAAATTTTATTAGCTTTCTACTTGTCTAACTGTAACTTATCTAATTCTAAATTTCACAAAATCATTCATGTTAATTTCAACACTTATATTATATTTATGTTGTGCCTAGGAGGCGGGCGATGAGGTCGCTCCACAGTTTATGTTGTGCCTAGGAGGCGGGCGATGAGGTCGCTCCACAGTTTATGTTGTGCCTAGGAGGCGGGCGATGAGGTCGCTCCACAGTTTATGTTGTGCCTAGGAGGCGGGCGATGAGGTCGCTCCACAGTTTATGTTGTGCCTAGGAGGCGGGCGATGAGGTCGCTCCACAGTTTATGTTGTGCCTAGGAGGCGGGCGATGAGGTCGCTCCACAGTTTATGTTGTGCCTAGGAGGCGGGCGATGAGGTCGCTCCACAGTTTATGTTGTGCCTAGGAGGCGGGCGATGAGGTCGCTCCACAGTTTTTTAACTTTTGCCACCTCATCGTTCATTGATGTACCCTGTTTATTCTAGTTCCTTATTCAAATAAATGATTTTGTATTTTTGTATCTGTATTTTTTGTAATAACATGTATAGAGTACAGTGGTGCTTTTGATACAAACATGATTCAATGTATTTCTATTGTTACATGTGCAATGTCTGATTTACAATGTAATTTATGATGATTTAGAAGTTAAAATTCAGATGATCATTCCGTGAAATAAGATTAGTTTTTGTAGTGAATAAAATTTAAATAAAAATAAATGAAATAAAATAAATAAAAACGAACGTCAATGTTTGTTTTTTTGTATATTAAAATAACATTTTACTGAAAGTATAGTTTATAGCTATCTTTGGAACTCTAAATTTCGCAATAGGTACCTACTCTTATACTAGTGTATAAGAGTAAAATGAGCGCCATCAGTTCCATTTTCAAAAATATATTCGAATTAAATTCGAATATATTTTATTATTTCTTTGTAAATCGTACACCAAAAAGGCGATTCTTTTTGCAAGATGACTAATTTCTTGTACTGGCAGATTATTTCAGACGAAATTAAAAAGAAAAAAATACTTTTGTTCCAAGAGCCTATACCTACTCGAGTTTTACGCCTTCTAAGCCACGGTATTGACACACATTTTGAGCAAGAGAAGTGAAAAATATAAACGGTCGATCATAGAACCTCCTTGTTAGATGACAATCTTAAAAAAACAAGAGAAAAAAATACTCACATGTTGTCTAAAGGTTTGTGGCGCGTAAAAATCGCTCTGCGCCCGCGCCGTCGTCGTTACCACGAAACACCAGAAACATATCAACTGAAAAAAAAAAACCTTTTGCAGTCTGTTTACGCAAAAAAAAACAAAAAATAGAACACCAATTTCCCCACTAACATCACGGAATAAATAGATATCTGCAGTTTCATACCAAGATTTGTACTAACTGCAAATTATTTTCCATTTCTTCCGCTAGTAGACAAGAAATTGAAATAGACAAAATCAATAACACCTTGTTTCTTATTTTATAATAATTACTAATAATTATAAACGTGTTTATAGCATAGGCTTAGAATGAGAAAAAATTCTATGTCTATGGTTTATAGTATAAAATTTGACTTGTGTAAGTGCTTATTTTGTAAGCATAAAGAAATAAACGTTATTGATCATTGCTTAACATCCTTTATTTGTACAAATAATATAAATATATAGTGTATAAAGTATGTATAATAGTTCCCCTTATCATTTTCCTATCCTAACTCTCCTGATCCGTAGGTTTCATTTAAATATTGTAAATGTTTCCCAAATTTTTTATCCAATTATTAAAAGGTATGAACGTTACGACAAGTAATACATTATTTATTTAACAGCTAAAAATAATTACAACAAATATTCACACTTACATCTATTTTCTAAAAATCTAAGCCGTCACCAGAAGGCAGAGTGCCCAGAATGCTGGCAGCATTGCCACGTTGAATGGCAATGCTAATTCGTTGACCGAAATAAAAACCAGCATTCCGATCACCTGTGGGTGGACTCTAATAATAGTATATTATTAAAATAACATAAAAAACAGAAAATGGCAAATGCTAAAACTAGAGAGCCCAAAAAAAAACCTTATTGATATTTGATATTTAATCTCACGCGATATCTCCAAATAAATTTAACAGAAAAAATAACTTACCCTCATAATGAAAAACCACACAGCACTCTAGTCGGTCACAGAATGTAGTCTAAATACCGAAGAGAACACTTTTATGCGGTTGGGTAAAAACGCGATCAACCGAAAAGTAACAGGTTGGCGCGGCAACCAGCATTGTCCTACAGTAGGTCGATAATTAAAAATATAACCCACTACTCAAACACTATGTAATCTAGTGATTATTTTGACAACCCTATTTGAATGTGCGTTAGGTACTGGAGCGACATATTGTGAACTCGGATCAAGATGAATATACAGTGTGGAATTTTGTAATGCAACCTGAAGGGAAAGTACTCTTAAAATTGTAGACTGAAGAATTTACTCAAAGAAAACATTCCTTTATTTTTCAAAATTACGTCACTTTGTCATAAAATGAGTAATGTTATTTGAAACGCACTCCTTCGACTTCAAAATGTACCTACGCAATGTATGCACGACAGAAAGACTCAAGCACAGACTCAAGGATTAGAGACACTAAGAATATACATATACAAGTGCGGTAAGTTGAAAATTACAGCCCAGGCGATATTGCTAGCCCGAGCCGTAGGCGAGGGCTACAAGAAAGCAGAGGCTGTAATTATCAAAGCACGTATGTTATACGACGTTTTATAACATATTTGCGAGGAAATAAATAAAACTCGCGACTTTCGAACAAATTTTCATACGCTTGTAAGTATCTATCGGTAGATTTTTTGGGCAAGAGGCTTAGAGTAGCCTTTTTCGCTGCCTCTGAGACTTCTGTTCTGGCGGTGATGAATTAATAAATTCATCATCAATAAATTCACCTACTTGACGACATTTTCAAGCAAAAATTCAAAAAAAGGCACAAAAACAGCCAGTATTACTAATAAAGTACATACCTAATTTTTTTTTGTGTTTTATTAGGTACAGATAAATGGTTGTAATTTTTGGCCAATATTAGTTAAATTAAACGTTTATTTACTTATTATATTTTATCTCCTTAACCTCCTAAAGTTAATTTTATTCAAAAAGGTTGACCACTTTTCTGGCATAAAAACTCTTTGCTAAGATTTATAACAAAGGAGGTAGGAACTACTAAAATTCCTGAAAAAAACGTGGTATTTTTGACGAGACCCCTCTCGCCCACGTGAGATTGGGTGAGATTTGTCACCGGTGCCAGCAGGTACCTACCTACTTTCGTGTTTTGCGGCTAGCAATGGAAATTGCCGGCCGCAAAATATTGAGTTTTGTTTCAGGCAAATTTTTACAATGTTATTTTAACTAGCAGTGCCTCGTGGTTCCACCCACGTTGTTCCCGTTTTCGTGAGAATTCCGGGATAAAATATAGCCTATGTGCTATTCCAGACTATAATCTATCTCTGTGCCAAATTTTAACCAGACCAGTTTAGCCGTTCTGGCGTGATTGAGTAACAAAACTAACAAACATCCATTTATCCATCCATCCATCTAAACTTTTGCATCTATATTATTCATCATCATCATCACAGCCTATAGCAGTCATAGGACATAGGCCTCCCCTAATGAGCGCCATAGCGCCCTGTCTTCAGTTTACCGCATCCAGCATCTGCCAGCAGTCTTTCGCAAATCGTCATCCACCTGGTCAGAGGGCATCCTACACTACGTTTGCCGAGTCGCGGTCTCCACTCAAGAACACGTTTACCCCAGCGGTTGTCGGTTCTTCTCGAGATATGGCCAGCCCACTGCCACTTCAGCTTGCTAATCCTTTGAGCTATGTCGATAACCTTAGTTCTCTGTCGGATGTATTCGTTGCGAATCCTATCCTTCAGAGAAACTCCGAGCATAGCTCTCTCCATAGCTCGCTGTGGACCAGCCCTACCGTGAGTGTTCACGTCTCAGCTCCGTAGGTCATGACATGACGGGTAGGATCGCTTGACTAGGTATACATATAATGCATGTACCTACTATAGTCTTTATGGATTCTCGGAAGTACGCAGAGACTGCGCATTAGCGTATTATTTTTCCAAAAGTGCGCGGTGAGCCTAATTTTACGCAGTTTCGCATTCGAGGCTAAGTTCGCAGAATTCATAAAGATTTACGCGAACTCTACGACAAAATGGTGGCGCGACTGGTGGTGCCACCATGGCGTTCTAAAGATTACAACTAGTATACAGGGTGGATTTTTGTAATGCCACCTGAAAGAAAAGTTCTGTTAATACTGTAGATAGAACATTTTATTCAAAAACCTTCCTTAATTTTTAACACGATCACTGCTAGCGTCGCGATACTGATCCGCATATCGCACTCTGTGTTTTCAGCCATGAAAGTGTTAAAAAGAAAGAAAACTGTATTTAAAGATTTACGAAAATTCGTCTGCCACACCCGAGATTCGAACCGACTAAAATCTCTAAAAATTACACAATGTACTTTTATTACATCGATCGTTAGGGTCGATTATAAGACTGAAATCACTCTAGCAAAGTTGATAAATTAAATGAAAGGAAAACCATGAAATCTGGATTTATAAATTCAATGGGTCAAGTTAAAGCACTTTAACTCTTTCTGTTTACTTATGTTAGTAATTAATAATTATCATTAACATCATTTATCTATAACAGCAGAATTACTACATTAATAACCATTTTAATACCTGGATTGGTACAAATCACCAGATTTCACCCCATTAGATAATAGAAAATATCTATCTATGTATTGTATTGTATTATGTATATCAGTTATCTAGTACCCATAACCCAAGCTCTGCTTAGCTTGTGGCTAGATAATGCTGTATTGTCCAGCATTTTTTTATTTTGGTTTTTTATTAAATATTTCCAAAAAATGATATGGATCAGCTACCTGTAGATTGTTTGCAACTGTCTGCAGATAGCTCAATTGTTTGTATTGTAAATACTAGTTGAAATTTAACTCTATTATTTAATGTAATTTTCTTTCTAAATAAAGATTTTATAATTATATTATTTAAAGCTTCATCTGTCGTGGGCATTTAAAGCTTCATCTGTCGTGGGCAGTTATCAAATAAAACAACTGCAAAAACATTTATTCATTTGTTTAATCAATTTCAATTTCTTTTTAATTCTCATTAACCTCTCCTCATTCGAGATGCCTCTACCAATGTTACCATCCACCTTATTATATCCAAAACGCCTTCTCGTCACGAGATTTATCGAAAAATGTCTATTCATGCATTTACAACATTTCTGGGTTCTCCCAACTTCACTATGGCTGCCGATATGCTTGTATATGTGATCGTTTTTGACCCAGTTCAGACACATATCACAGACTTTCATAGTTCTGTATCTATATTTATTGAAGACTGGTTGTTGCGAGTTTTCTTCCTTTTGTGAGTGGTAAAATTTATTGTGTCGTGAAAGATTGTAGTAGTTAAGATGGCAGATTTTGCATATCTGCGTCTGAAAAGAAAGTAACAAGTATTAAGAGGCCTGCGGATGATCCATACAAACGTAGGTACTACCAAAATGATTTGTAATTCGAGCATATTTCCACCACATCATGTCGTTTTTTGTATTCGAATAGTATTTATCTAGGTCCCTGGTTATTTTTTTTTTCTTCGTAATACACACCTATAATGAATTGTAAGCAAAAAAAATGCAAAATGCAATTTTGCAAACTTTACGTCGAAATTACATGTTTTCGTCCTATTTGTTTTGTATTATAAACAACATTTTTTTTTAAATAAGGAACATTGCTTATACTATCTAGTGCCGTGTGTATTCTGACGACCGATGTGGCGCGGTGGGCGAAGGTCTGCCTGCGACGCAGAAGGTTGCGGGTTCGATTCCCGCCTCGGGACAAATGTGTGTACGATCTGCAGACATTTGTTCAGGGTGTTCTGGTCGTTTTCTACCTATATATAATAAAAAATATCTATCTATGTATTGTGTTATATTATGTATATCAGTTATCTAGTACCCATAACACAAGCTCTGCTTAGCTTGGGGCTAGATAATGCTGTGTGAATTGTCCAGCATTATTTATTATTATTATTTTGACTTAAGATTTTTATCTTCTCGGCTTTTCCAGAAAAACCGGTAATAACTAAAGCACACGGACCTAGGTCAAGTGGGCTTCAGGAAGGCGAACCCCACTAATAGGAAATTCATTTTGAAGAAATTTTCGTACTATTCTGCACGTGTTTAAAATGACAGCCTTCTGTAAAAGGATATAAGTAGACTTTGGCAAATCTAAATATTCTGTGGACTGGGATAACTGTTTTGGAATGACGCCGGTTGATGACAAAACTATTGGGACAATAATACCTTTTGAAGATGCCACATACGAGTTATTTCATTTTTCAGGTCTACGTATTTCGATAGTTTCTCAGCGATGGTGTTTTGAAGGTTGTGCGTGTTAGGGACTGCAATGTGAATAAGGAGTGCTGTGCTATTGGTTTTATCTAGTAGTGTTAAGTCTGGTCTATTGAAGTGTGTGGTTCTGTCTGTAAGGATGGCTCTATCAAAGTAGAGTTTGTGGGTGGCATTTTCCAGTACAGATTCCGGTGTGTTATTATTATTATAATTTACAAGGAATTATCTTTTCCTTTATTTTTGTATGTTCTTGGTGTGTATTGTACATACTTGTGGTCTCTTCTCGTCAGGGTCAACCTCCGGATGTTTTGCCTCCACGTGCTTCTTCAGAGCTCTGTAGTTACCCGGGTAGAATCTCTCGCAGTGCACACAAAGAGTCGGTCGGGGCTTGCGTATACGCAGGTGGGTTGTTTCGTGGGATATCAGTTGCATTCTGTGGAGAAATAAATAATAGGGTTTAGTTAAATGCACGCTGCAGATATTAACACCGTATTTGTGCTGCAGAAGAGGGCTGTTCGTGCAATCTATAATATGGGTCCCAGAGAATCCCTGCGTGATAAATTCAAAGAAATTAACATAATGACAGTTCCCTGTCAATATGACGACCGATGTGGCGCGGTGGGCGAAGGTCTGCCTGCGACGCAGGAGGTTGCGGGTTCGATTCCCGCCTCGGGATAAATGTGTGTACGATCTGCAGACATTTGTTCCGGGGGTTCTGGTCGTTTTCTATATACAATATAAATATCTATCTATGTAATGTATTATATTATGTATATCAGTTATCTAGTAGGTACCCATAACACAAGCTCTGCTTAGCTTGTGGCTAGATAATGCGGTGTGAATTGTCCAGCATTTTTTTTTTTATGGTGCACGGACCGACGACGTTTAGAATACATCCGACAGAGAACCAAGGTTATCGACATAGCTCAAAGGATTAGCAAGCTGAAGTGGCAGTGGGCTGGCCATATCTCGAGAAGAACCGACAACCGCTGGGGTAAACGTGTTCTTGAGTGGAGACCGCGACTCGACAAACGTAGTGTAGGACGCCCTCCGACCAGGTGGGATGACGATTTGCGAAAGACTGCTGGCAGATACTGGATGCGGCAAACTGAAGACGCTATGGCGCTCATTAGGGGAGGCCTATGTCCAGCAGTGGACAAATATAGGCTGATGATGATGATAACTCACCTATTACAAAAACACCTCCCACAGAACCTGCAATCACAAATCTGTGTCTTCACCAGTGTTTCATAAGGAACACTTTCTGGGTATACTTTTAAGACCTTCTCTTCCACCCTCGAATCGGATATCTTCAAATTATCCACATTTCCTGCATGTCCATTGCCAAAAAACATATCCTTTACCATAATACCATTGGTCTTACTGCCAAGTATAACAGAATTTGGCTTAAAGTTCCTTCTGGGTGTTGTGCCAACTAATGTGTTAGGTAAGGCCCTGCAAGCTATGTCTGGTAGAATCTCTTCAGCAAAATCATCATCCAAATCATCTTCGAAGACAAGTCGACTCGTTATTGGCTCATGATGAGAACTAATTTTACGTTTGGCGATGCTGTTGCGTTCTAAAGTTAATTTGAAGACGCTTTGGTCGACCTCTGTTATTTCTTCATCGGAGTGGTAGAATTTCATTTTAGAATTTTCATTTACATCAGCTTCTATGTCAGTGTCACTGTCAGAATGTTGGATTTTGTTATGGAGTGGAGAAACAGATCCTTCAGTGTAGACTGGCAAACTTTGTTCAGCTTTAATATCACTGTGGCTGTCACTGTCAGAATAGTGCTCCCATTTTCTACGAAGTGGAGAATCAGATCTTACCAGGAGTGGACTTTGTTCACCGTTACCTCCTGGAAGATTCTCTATTACAGTTTCTGGTAGAGTTTTATGTTCAGATTTTGGTTGAAAAACTTCTACTTTTCTGTGTATTTGTTCTTTATTTGTGCTTAGTCCTTCTATATCTGAAAAAGGACTGTCCCTACCGTTGCTATCCGAATCACTTACAACATATGTAGGGAACTCTGATTTCACAACCACAGTATCCGTGATGTTAGCTTCAGTTACTGTATTATCAGTATCAGGGTCAGTTTCCTCTGAACCTTTTGTACTATTTTGACTTATTCCACTATTTTCTTTGATATCTTTAAACAGGTCATAGCATTTAACAACTAACTGCTTCTTAATAATGCTCTGAAGTATAAGATCGTATTGAGACTTAAGAACTACTTGTGATGTAGTGTGGTTTTTTAACTTCGCATGCGTTGTAAGTTCTTCTAAAGATGTGAAGTGATGTAAGCAATCCTCGCACTGATGTAGAGTTAAGTTGACAAGGGGAATTATTATATGAGTTGCGTTGTGTTTAAAGTTTGCATAACTGTAAAGAGAAAAAGTTTATTAGTAAAGTAAATAAGTAAAAGGCTTTACTTATGTCACAATAACACAAATTAAAAAGAAAGGACAAACAAAGAAAAATAAGTGACAAAAAAGGGGGCATCGCTCAGCATGTGCCCAGAAGCGATACATATCGCTAAGGAGCGCTGGTTTTATGCGATTCCCAAAGTGCGCAATCAGCGACTCCGCTGTGACACGCGCTTACAACAAAGTAGGTATGGAAGTAAATATATTATACAAAATATAGGAAACCTATGACATCACGTATACAGGGTGTCCGGTAATTAATGGATAACCCCGCAGGCACTTGTGGGGGGGCAACTCAGAAAAAAAAAAAAAAAAAACTGCAACGGTCTAGGATTTTTTTTTTTTAAGTGCTAAATTTTATACCTTTGTTTAAATTTTTGGGCACTACGGCTACAAATTGAATAATAACGAATTGATTTTCTCTGGAAATAACCGCGGATTAGTAACGCGGGTAGTGCTCAAAAATTTGAACAAAGGTACAAAATTTAGCAATTAAAAAAAAAAAAACTAGACCGTTGCAGATATTTTTTTTTTTATTTTTTTCTGAGTTGCCCCCCTGCCCCCCCACAAGTGCCTGTGGGGTTATCCATTAATAACCGGACACCCTGTATACTACAAATTATGTAGTAGACTAACTTCGTATTTACACAATTACGAGTAAACTACAAGTTAGGAACTATAACTTAAGATGGGTAAGTTCTTATACCTACTGAATAAAATCTAAACTAAAAATATAAGTCTGAGATTAAATGTTGTTTATCAAATGTATTATTATTTAGTATTTTTTCTTTTTCTTGTTTTGTTTCTATAGATGATGTTTTTAGTTTTATCGATGGTAAATACTCTTCTTTGTTTCATTTTTTCTCTTTTCATTTTGTTTTGTAAATAACTGTAATACTTCGCTTTTATATATATTTTTATTTGTAATTCCTCGGTCCCACGGGTCCCACCAGAAAACCAGCGCAGGTTTTTTTTCTGTGAAATACCTGCATAAGCTGAGTTGGGACTTTGGGACCATTTTGTAGCTAAGACGTTAACATGTATCTTCATTGTTTCATCGTTTATTTTGTATATTTTTTAAGTCTTTGTAATTGTAGATTAATTATACGTTTTAGTTACAAATACTTATTTAATTTTATTTATAATAATTAAAATTATAATTTTATTATTTATTTTATTATACTCGGTTATAATAAGTAATAACTTGTGACGTGTAAAATTTCTTACCAAAAAAAAAAATAAAAAAAAAAAAATAAACGCTTTAAACTAAACTTGTATTAGAATCACTGTATCGCACTGGTCCTTATTATGAAAGCCTCAGTCATCTATCTGCTGAGACCAATTTCATACATCAGACTCAACACGTTAATCACTTTCCTAAATACCCTGAGCCAAACTAGCGCCGCCACCTATTTTATCTTATTATTTCGTTGAAAAGAGGTAATTTCAAAATGTTCAATGGGCAGTTTGTAATACCTATTAAAAACTTTTTATTAATGCCTCTGTAATAGTTTCATTTTGTATAGTTTATGCAGAGATACGATGTTGCATTTTGTGGCCACCAAACTCAATTATCGCATCTCTGCCTAAACTATACAAAATAAAAATATGAAAATTTAGAGGAAACTTTGGGATTTTTTTCTATCGAGTCAAGTTGAGTCAATCGTGTTTCGACTTCCATAACTTAATAACTAAACTCTGAAACTTTTGATGCTCATCAAAAAAGATTTAAAAAAATAGTGTTTTCTTGCCTTAAAATTGATTTTCCGTACAGACAAAACCTGGGTTTTGGGACCTACTTCACCATAACTTACATGGATGTGGATACGTGGTCGCAGAACTCGCATGGTAACGAGTCTGGCTTGTGAAGGCGGTTGCGGGCCTTGTAGCTGTATAAAGGCACATCTTCACTTTCAGAGGAATGTTTACGGAGCATGCTGAAAACAAAGTTACATTTTATTATTATGATTATGACACTTCATTTATTTTAAATCTCGTTAAAAAATACATTTTTTACTATAGAAAATATATATATGTAATAATATAAAACTATTCTACAGTAAAAAATATATATCAAAACGGTAGATCACCGGCTGCTAGGCTCAAGCAACCGGTGACTAGGGCTGCAAAGAGAGGAACTTCCTGACGATACGCGCCGAGTCCATTATTATTATTAATTCACTTAAAAAACAATCAAAATTACAGCTTGGTTAAACGTGTCTTAAAGCCTTTATATACATATACATATTAAGTTCTATCAAATCAAATCAAAAAGTCTTTATTTCCATAAATACAAAAATGTACCTTACACTTAGAAAAGGTCAAATTCTTTAAATAAAACATTGACACGGAAATAAAGTGATATTTTTGATTTTTCGGTATACAGTAAAGAAGCGACGAAGAAACCTTTAGCCTGTTAGTTGTTATTTTTCGAGTTGGAGCAAAACCCCTCCCAAGCTTTTTTATCTTCTAGCTAGATAATCTGATATTTTGTAGTAAGCCCTTTTGCACAGAAAGGTTTTTAGATTTCTAGATTAAAATAACTATCGGTATTAGATGCCTGAACAAGGCAGTTTTCATAACTGAGTTCACTTATAAGATTTTTAGAATTATAATTATAGATAAAGATAAGAAGAAGAAGTTTCAATTGTTATTGTATACCTCATGGGAACTAATTTATACATAATTTATAATAATATAAACTAATTTATACATAATTTATAATAATATAAACTAATTTATACATAATTTATAATAATATAAACTAATTTATACATAATTTATAATTATATAAACTAATTTATACATAATTTATAGGATAAAAAGTAGCCTATGTTACTCTCCAACCTGACGACCTCTGTGGCGCGGTGGACGAAGGTCTGCTTGCGACGCAGGAGGTAGCGGGTTCGATTCCCGCCTCGAAACAAATGTGTGTACGATCTGCAGACATTTGTTCAGGGTGTTCTGGTCGTTTAATGTATAATAAAAAATATATATCTATGTATATCAGTTATCTAGTACCCATAACCCAAGCTCTGCTTAGCTTGGGGCTAGATAATGCTGTGTGAATTGTCCAGCATTATTTATTATTATTTTATCCTTTCAACTGCTTAGTTAGAGAGTGAAAGAACGACAAACAAACACACTTTCGCATTTATAATAATAATATTTAGGTTGTGTAGTTTTGCTGCGCCTGCAATGCAGGAGGTTGCGGATTCGATTCTCACCTTGGGACAATTAATGTTTGTACAATCTGCAGATATTTGTTCCGGGTGCTCTGTACGTTTTCTATGTATAACAAAAAATATCTATCTTTGTACTGTATTATATATCAGTTATCTAGTACCCATAAAACAAGGGCTGTTTAACTTGGGGCTGGATAATGCTGTTTGAATTGCACATTATTTATTTATTAAGGAACTACATAATAGATGCACACATGTCTTATTCCCCATGTATATCCGATGATCCTATCCATACCAGGTTGTCTGGCAGAGATCGCTCTTGAGCGATAAGACCGCCAATTGTCACTTATTGTTTATGTGTTTAATTTGTAAATTGTTTTTAGCTTAAGTGTGCAATAAAAGTATTTTCTATCTAAAACTAGATTATATATATAATATTAACAACTAATGTTAAGGGTAAAAACGCACAAACTGACCACTATACGAGACAAACAAAGTGTAGTGAAAAACTAAAAGCACTGTGATATAGACACATCAGCTCTCAGCTGCTCGTCTATAATCCAATAATAATAATAAAAAATGACAGACCCACAGCGTAGTCCACGTGGTAAACATTAGGTACCGGATGTGTGCAGGTGTGTTAAAGCACTGTTAAGATTAATTTACATAATATTTTAAACTTAGAAAATGTTTTTTTGTGTTGTATTTATGTGTACATAGTTTCTTAATTTAAAGTAGATATGTTTTTATTTGAATTAACAAGTAAGTAGATGTCAATCCTAGTAAAAGTATATTTATTGCAATTACATGTGGAAAAGATGGTACATACAGAATGGGTAACAATGTAATTTGCCCTTTATGGACATGCAATGATTTGTCTTTACATGATAATTATACATAATAAGAAAAAATACTTTTATAAAAATTGTAGAGCATGGAATGAGCTAGATGTAAGCATTGGTAGTCTATGTGGTTATGTTTCATCCACATTCATATTCATATATTTATTCGCCGTAGGAGCACAAGGCACACTTGGTTACTTGTTGTACATTGTTACCACATGCCGTTGTCATTATTACCATGTCAAGTTACCACTTATTTTTGGTCTAAAACATATTATTATAATCAAATTGAATTGAATTTAAATAAGTATGGAGGACCTAGTAATAGTGTTTTGAGTCAGTGTTTTTGTGGAGATGTTTTCGAAGCAGCAAGGGGTATACTCAGATTTGGAATCCAAGATTTATATCAACAAAGATATTTATAAATGAAAACTCAACAAAAATCGTTAACAATAACAAGAAGCAACAATGTCACAGCAAGCTTGTCACGTGATGAAGAGTCACACTGTGACCTGATCTTGTGTGACTCGATGGGAACCCGTCAAGAAAAGCTTTGAAAACCCAAAAAAAAACAAGCTTCTGTGCTTTGCTTTGATGATACCAATGTTGTCAGATATTCTCCACCAATATTCAATTCATCTTGTAACCTCTTTATTACAAAAAAAGAGAGTTTTGAATCAGACTATAGGTATTAAACTTACAGATAATTGTTAAGCTAAGTATAACAATTGAAAGAACCACCAGACATAACGTTACAGTGCCCTAGCAGTGCAAATCAACATGCTACCAGTCTTTGATAACTTATTCAAGGTAGTGTATAATAATAACATATAATGCTGGACAATTCACCAGCTGAGAATAAGAAGCACCCATCTAATTCTCATGAAAAACACAAAGTCCTGCAGATCGTACAAACACTTGCCCCAAGACGGGAATCGAAACCTACCAATGATAACGACTTATTTTTTGTATGTTCTTGGTGTGCAACAAAAGTGTAGGTATTGTATTGTATATACATGTGCTCTTCAAGATTTTTTTTTCAAGATTTCAAGTTATTTTATTGTTGAACATGCTGTAAGTACAAAGATCTTAAAATAACTAATGGTATCAAGCATTAGTATTCTCGTCAGGGTCAACGACCTAGCGACTTTTTGTTTTTCAACTAAAAGTTCTACTAAATAAACTGTCTTCGACTCAAGTTGGATTATGTAAAAACTAGCTGACCGTGGCTTCGCAGGCGTTTTTGCGGGGTAAAAACTAACCTCTTTTGCGGGGTAAAATTAATCCGGGTCTGGAACATGTATCCTTAATTTCAGTCCCTATCTGTTCAGTAGTTTTGTCGTGAAGAGGTAAATGTTTGTTCCATTTAAATTATTTATCATTGTGTTGAGATAAGATGAAATAAGTAGTTTACCTGCCTTACAGGGTCAATCAATTAAATAATTTGAAGATTTAGGTACCTACACAGAAAACTATTACTCCTAGCGGTACCTATATCATCGGTTTTCTCCAATAATTCTAAAATTGAAATTTTATTACAAACAACCACAGATTTATAAGTATAGTACTAAAGTACAAACAACAAAAAGAAAACACAATGACAGTATAATCTCTTTGAATGACATGACAGCACTTGACAGTCAACCACTTACTAGTCAACCATTTTCTCCTTTTTTTTACTCTTGTTTGTACGTTGTGCTCAGTGTTGCCAGGTCAAAATTTCACATTACTCTGTGCTTGGTCTTTACCTTAAAATTCGTAGATGGAGTAATTTAAAATGCGAGGCCGGACAGCGGGTTAAATTGTCTAAGGCCGGCCGTGAAGAGAGAGTGAGAGACAGAAAATACGAAGTAGTGTTGCCATGGTTTTTTTTAACCTGACTACGTTCGTAATTTCATGTCTGGTAGGTGGTAATTTAATATAAAACGTCAAGTGCGAGTTAGACCCGCACATCAAGGGTTCTGTACGGAGTACCGCATTATAGGTAGAGTAAATAACTAGGTCACGTAAAGGTAAGCAGATTTATCTACTTAAACATATGTTTTACACCAACTTGCTTACCTACGTATTATTGCACAATTACCCACGAATATTAAATCAGTGTCAAACTAGCACTCGGGGGTTTGGTTGGTTCGTACTTTATCCTTCCCTCTTACTATTAACTTATAACTTTAGGAACCCCTACAGTTTTTGGTCCTTCGAACCTAACTTTTTACCAGTACCGTGGCCGCCTCCTGTCGACGTTCGGAAGACACGGTTTACAACCGGGATACGCTCTACTAGCTACTCTGTGAAGTATCATCGACGTTTGATACCAAACAGGGAAACAGTGCTATATTGTTTTAGTGAATAACGTGCGACTGCGAATCGGTTGCCTGGCTTCCCACCAGCGTGTTCCACCAGTCATTGAGAAGGCGCATAAGGCGCATAATCCTCTTCCCCTCGGACCGCTGTTAAGCGTAGACGTTTAAAAGACTACTTTAATTTATTTTTG
The DNA here is from genome assembly GCA_946478455.1 of Eupithecia vulgata. Lineage (NCBI taxonomy): Eukaryota > Metazoa > Arthropoda > Insecta > Lepidoptera > Geometridae > Eupithecia > Eupithecia vulgata. The sequence goes on along the minus strand of OX297887.1, from coordinate 2,521,671 downwards.
TAAATAAAATAACATTTGAAGTAATTAAATAGAAGTAAAATAATAGGAGTGCATAATCCTCGAGGAGGTATCGTAGTAATCTCTGCTGAACGTTGGCGCTCTGGGGCCCTGGTACTTCTACTACAACTACGCGTGAGTCTCACCCAAGTTCATTCAAGCTACCACGGACACGCACACTATAAGCTCATAGGTGCGCCACCTCAAATATAATTGGTCGCACCTCAAACCTAATTGGTCGCACACGCACACTTCCAACGCTATCCTTTGTCGGTCGGCAACCAATTACGTTCGCGACAGAACAGCCATCTTGTCCCAAGAATCAAAGGACGCGTTCATACTTAACTGTGAAAATGGAATCATCTCCGAACCATTCTCAAAATCATTCACAGTCTGACACTGATCATTCTCAAAATAAATCTAAACCTGGCTCGTTCGCCTCGCAGCGACAGAAACGGAAGAGAAATTCTGAACATATTGTAGATTTTGCAAATTTTAAAGACGAGATGAGACAACTTATTGCCTCTGTCACCTCCAAAACTGATACAGCACTAAAAACAATTGATCCAAAACTGAGTGATATCCAACAGTCCAACAAAAATATTGAAAGCTCTATGGCATCACTCATCGCGCAAAATGAGGAATACAGAAGGAAAATTGAAATGTTAGAAAGTCAAGCAAAAGAGGATCGCAAGCACATTTTAATTTTAGAGGATAGGATTGAAGATTTACAGAAGGGGATGAGAAAAACTTGTTTTGAAGTAAAAAATGTGCCTAGAAAAGAAAATGAAACAAAGGATGACCTAGTGGAAATGATAACATGCTTATCTAAAAACATGGGATCTGAAATGGATAAAAGAGATATAAAAGATATTTACAGAGTGCGAGTAAAGAAAGAAAATGTAAGAAACACACCTATTGTTGTGGACACCGGATCTACAGTCCTCAAGAATGATTTTCTTAAAGTAGCTAAAGCATTCAATATAAAGCACAAGTCTAAGATTTGTGCAAAGCACATGGGACTTCGCTCTGCAGGAGATACACCGGTATTCATAAATGAACACCTAACCGCTAAAGCAGCACGCCTCTTTTTCCTGGGAAGAGATTTGGTTAAGTCTAAGGCCTACAAATATTGTTGGACCTCATACGGCAAAGTTTTTCTAAGGAAAGATGAGAATTCGCCAATAATCCAGCTAAAGGAAGAACAACAAATCCAGCAACTTCTACATAAAATATGACTGGGCTTTTGTAGAATATTAATTATGGTAGAATTACATTGCAATGATTTAAAAATTGTAAGTAGCACTGATATACTGAAAACTCTAATTACATGCTTAAACTTTAATCTTAAAATAACACCATTGTGTATGCAGCTTTACCTTTTGTTCACTTTGACTTGCTGCAATTGTAAACAACCCGCATTCCACAGTAATAATAACAAACGTAGTTATCACTTACGCATTACTTTAGTGTGTACACTTTTTTACATTTTACTTCTATATGTAAAATTTATTCGAGTTAGGACACTTTATTTATGTATTCATTTATTTATTTTATGTGTTGTTTTTGTTAAGTACCTGATTTTTCTACAAGCTGGGATTGCATTGATTCTATCAAACATGAGCACTAGAACCAAAAATGTTTGTTTTGCAAGGAAATCTCATACGAACACAATCATAACACGAAAGCACGAATTTATTCGATATTGTACACCAAATCATATTAGCGGAGTGGAAGTTTCTCCGAAGTACCCACATTACTATGATTTTATTTTATTATTTAATTTAATATGCAAGTCCTGTATCGTTGTAACTGCGTTAGTATTGCGCCGATGTTTTTACTGTTTGTTAAAACTAATACACAAGTATAACCTGGTGGAAAGTGACGAGCTAACCTCAGTAAAAGTTCCTTATGGATAATACACTGACGACATTACAAGAATTAGATGATACGGAAATAGCAACTTCTTTTAACTGTGATATCGATGAATTACATAAATTTGTACAGGTAAGAAAGAAAGATTTAACTATAATAACGCAAAACATAAGAAGTGTGCACAAACAGGCAAATATAGACGACTTATTAATAACTTTATCGAACCTAAAATTTGATTCCGATATTTTAATACTTACCGAATGTAGACTTAATCCCAACAAACCGATACCGCAGATAAATAATTACACATCTTTTTATACCACTAAACACCTAAATCAGAACGACGGTATTACAGTATTTGTCAAAAGTTACTTAAAACCTAAAATAAGTGAAATAAAATTAGAACATGCGTCGTGTCTTCAGCTAAAAATACATAATTTTATAATTTTGGGAATTTATAGATCCCCATCAAACACAAACTCTGAAAAATTCACGGAATCACTTCGCATGCATCTTGACACAATCAAAAACCATAAAAATATAATAATTACAGGAGACATAAACATAAATCTTATACCTAAAATTAATGAAACAAACTCAGAACTAAAAAATAGACTAGATTACCTAGGTATGCTGTCTACATTTGCCTTACTACCAGGGCACTTGTTTCCCACTAGAGACAAAACCTGCCTAGATCATGTATTTCTAAAACTGTCACTAAGTCGGATAAATGCTAAAATTGCAGTTCTAAACACAACGGTTACTGACCATAACATGGTACTTGTTTGTCTTAAAGAAACAAAAGAATTAAAATTAATTCGTAAAACTAAATCCTATGTTGACTTTGATCAGGCACTTATTTGCCTAGCTAATAAAAACTTACCAGCTTTACTGTACTGTGAATGTCCAAATATACTAATTGAAAACTTAATTACTAAAATATCAGATGCAATACAGGAAAATACTAAAACCGTTATAATTACAAAAAGCAAGCGCACGATAAAACCCTGGATTACTCCAGGTATACTTCGATGTATTAAAAATAGAAATCATATGCAAAAACAACTAAAAATTAATCCATTTGATAAAATCCTACAAGTAACTTATAAAAGGTACCGTAATCACTGTACTAGTCTACTAAAAAAACTAAAAAGATCATATGAAAGAAATCTCTTGTTAGATAAAAACCCTAAAGTTCTGTGGAATAACATCAAAACTATCACTAATATTAAACAATCTAAAACTACAAATCAAGAATTATTAGATATAGAATCAACTCCCACTAAAGCAGTGAACTCGGTAAATATGTTTTTTGCGAATGTAGGTAAGAATTTGGCTAAAGAAATTGAAGGCCAGATTACAGTTTCTGTCCCAAATAAAAACAGTGCTGAACTATCGAATGCCCCTCTTAACTCAATGACCCTACTTGATACTGACCTACAAGAAGTGTGTTCTATTCTTTTGAATCTTAAAACTAACAGTGCCTGCGGTTGGGACAACATACCTACCCGATTCTTAAAGTTAGCAAAAGATATGGTTGTTCCAATTATTACTCACTTGGCCAACCTAAGTTTCTGAACGGGAGTGTTCCCGCATATTTTAAAAAAATCTATAATAATTCCTGTACACAAGAGTGGGAACAAAGAAGACGTCAACAATTTATAGGCCTATATCTATCCTTCCAGCTATTTCAAAAATATTAGAAAAAGTAATAAACAATAGACTAATTCAATACTTAAATAAATTTAACATTCTTACGGACTCACAATACGGATTTAGACAGGGGAAAAGTACTCAAGACGCAACTATAAATTTAACCTCAAATATTATTGAAAACATAGACTCTAAATATAAATGTCTAGCCGTCTTTTTAGACTTGAAAAAGGCATTCGACACAGTCTCTGTTCCTACTCTTGTCAAAAAGCTAGAGAATATAGGTATTAGGGGTAAACAACTGGATTTGCTTAGAGATTATCTTTCAGATAGAACTCAACGAGTTAAAATAGGGGACTTTATGAGTGAAGATCTCCCTATAATGTATGGCGTCCCACAGGGAAGCGTCCTAGGACCAACCTTATTCTTAATATACATTAATGATTTATGTAACCACAAAATTAAAAACGGTCGAATCTTTTCATACGCAGATGATACTGCAATTGTATTCACTGGAAAGTCGTGGGAAGAACTTCACGTTACGGCTGAAACTGGGTTGAGTACTATATCAGAATGGTTAAAACTAAATCTACTTACACTAAATACCATAAAAACTAATTATATCTGTTTTTCTATCGACAAACGTACACAACCGGCCCCTTTTAATTTAAGAATACATTCTTGTGGCGGGAACATAAATTGTACCTGCGCTACTATAAAAAGAGTCCCTAATACTAAATATCTTGGCCTAGTTATTGATCAAAGACTTACATGGTATCTACAGATTGAGGAAACTTCAAAAAGAATAAGGAAGCTCAACTGGATTTTTAAGAACTTAAAGTATGTCGCGCCTCAGAAAGTCTTACATCAGGTATATATCGCGTTAGGACAATCCATTTTGACATACTGTATACCGGTTTGGGGAGGGGCCGCAAAAACTAAATTACTTGAGTTGGAACGTGCTCAAAGATCCTTGATTAAAATTATGTACAATAGGCCATATGACTTTCCGACGTCAGAGCTTTACACTACTAGCAAACTATTGAGTGTAAGGAAACTATATGTACTGAACCTCATTATTGAAAAACACAAGACTATTAGTTGTGATCCTAATAGCCACCTAAAGAGAAGATTAAAATTTCATGACGATACATCTGTCAAGACTCGTTTTGCTGAGCAACAATTTGCAAGGCGATCTATCTTTCTTTACAAAAAGATTCATAACATTCTAAATACTTATAATGCACCTATATTTGCGCTCAAAGCTAGTACTATTGAATGGCTTAATACGATGAGCTATGATGAGTTTGAAGCATTTTTACAGGTACTCAGTTAAATGTCTAAGTCATAAATATATACTTATACCTATTTTACTTTTAAACCATAGTAATATACATAACAATTAAATATATATTATAGTATTCTTATTATTATTATAACTATCTAAACATACACATATTTACCTACTCAACCTCTTGTAGCTCCTGTTGCCCGGACTCTCAAGAGACCGGTGCCCTCAGGAGCACAACACACTTAATACACAGTAATACATAAACACATTCACCACTTTATTCTGGTAGCCCCCGTTGCCCGGACTCTTAAGAGACCGGTGTCCTCGGGGGCACCACACAACACACATATACACACTCCCAAACATACACACATGCACTTACAAACACACATTCAAATAGTTATCAGTGCTATCTCTTTTATTAAAAGCCTATTTAGATTTTTATTTTTGTATTTGAATTTAATAATACTTATCTTAATATGTCATAAGCAAGTAATTAGTAATAATGTAATTAATCTTTTTTGTTATTTGCGTATAAATACTTAATTATTAATAATTAATTTAGTTTATTTTGTTAAAATATGTATGTATTTGTATGGAAGAGCAGGACATCCTGGCACAAGTATTTTACATACTTAAAAGGATGTCCTAACAATTGTTTATCATGTAGAGTACCATATTTGAAACAAATAAACAATTTTCAATTTTCAATTTTTCAATAAGGTTGTGCTTATTTCACGAGGATACTGAGTACCTACAGGTACTTAGTAACAGGAAAGTACTGAACAACTTACCTAGGTACCTACCTACATCTCCTGCTACCAACTACTACTACAACAACATGGAGAACCTACTTCAGCGCCAACACGAGATTGTTGAAGCTATCAAGAAGTTAGAGCATAACTTTAGCAAGGACTCTCCGAGTCGGAAGACCCGCAGGTACCTGAATGAACGCCTGAATACCCTCGACAAGCTGTGGGGAGACTTTCAATCTAATAACGAACAAGCAGAGACTAAAGACAGTGTGCGACAGAGAGATAATGAATGATGTTCTTCTTTCAACACGGAATTTACTTGGTACAAATGTCTGTTCCACAATTCACTAAAAGGCTCACACAATCAGCATCGGAGCCCTGGACTGGAAGGCAATTCTCGCAATATAATTATCTATTCGATGAATATGGCAACAACTGTCAAAATATCGAGTGATTGCTTCGAATCTAACAAGCGTATTCTCAAAATCTGCAACTCGATATTTATCGAGGGCTTTTCTTCGATAAGTTGCTAGATATGCAACGAGTGGTCCTAGGCACTCGTTCGCATTAACGAAGAGTGAAAGAAGATCTTCATTCATTATCTCTCTGTCTTTAGTCTCTGCTTGTTTCATTTGATGTTAGAAACAATTACGCGGTGGTCCTTGTTTCTCAACTCAAGTCAAAGATTAAATAGTGCAATATGCAATACAAATTCCTCTAGTTTTTATTGAATAGGTACTTATTAGATAAAATAGCTTTTTGCATCATTATTATTTACTTTGAGTATAATTTCTGCGGTCAGGGGTGGTTTAAATTCATTTTTTTCCATTTCCTTTGGTGTGCCCGAACGAAATTATTGTAAACGGTGTTGCCTGCTGACTAGATTACTTTCGCCCGCTGCGCACGGCTATCCCGACACAGCAGAAATGTCGTTCGTCAGCTATTATAACCGTATACGTCTTTGACAAACAATACTAATTCAGATTATGCTATCTTCAAATAAAAAGTTGTGAAATTAATGAACATAAATACAGTTTCAAATTTTGATAAGATACCTAGCTCCATAAAAGATCTTACAAAGGAATCTGTCTTCCGTAGTAAACTTAGGCCCGCTTGCATAACGATATTTAACTTGCTTAATTTTGATCAGTAAGTTGTCAAACCATACAAATACGTCAAAGTTAATCAAAATTAGACTTTTAAGGCGCATAGTGAGGCAAAAACAAGAAAATTAGGTGTTTTCGAACCCGTTTTCCGACGAAAATATTGATTGTGGAGCTCTGAAATTTATATATCCTGTAACACACATCCTGAAAGGTCCCTTGGAGGTTCCAAATAATTGCTGTTAATCATAGTGTAGTTGTTATACTGTTAGTTATAGTGTATGTGTAGCGGCTTCGAACCCACTTTTTATCGGCGTCTCAAATTCGATTAGTACCAAATTCAGTATAGTGATTCACATAGTTCATACCTACCGCTTGGAGGTCCATTAGCTTCGAAAAGCAGTTAAATTAATGAAATCAAACGTAAAAACGTATTTGCACCTACAAAATCTGTGATTCAAACCTGACCAGTTACACGTCGCCCAACCGCAGAGGATCCTATTATTTGGTTGATTATGGCACTACATAGTATGCTGAACCGAAAACAAGCACTCTTTGCTGCATAAAGGCGTGCGGAAAGGTCCAAGGTCATTTGCCTCACTATTAGTCTTAAATATTGTTGTGCAAGTGGGGCTTAAAGAACCTTATGTCTAAATGTTATCTCTGTTGACGAATTTTTTAATGATAAATCTAAACTAGACTAATTGACATTTATATCGAGTATTAATGTAAGTAATTGTTTTTATTCTTGTGCTTATTGTCATTGTCTTTAATATCAGACGACTATGTTTCTAGCTATAGACTAAGCACGCAACTATTAAAATAATTTATAAATACATTGCTGCGCCCTTACAGGGTACATGTACCTAACCTACCACTAAGCTAAGTACATCTAAGCTAAAATTATAATAATGTATGTATATGCAATAAATAAATGAAATGAAATGATAGTATTGCTAAAATTTATATATTCAGATAAAGTTGGAATTACTGACGAAACAATAACCAGACATTGACATTCGTGAAGTGTGGAACTTTGACATATAAATATGTAATTACATGACATAATGAAATCAAATTGTCTATGCTAGAAATATCGAAGAGTGCACGAGAATGCCGTTTTTGGCCTCAGAACAACGATCCTATGGAACTGCCGTAATTGTTTAATTTGAGACGGAAGCAATAATGGACTACCAGCCTCTTTCTCACAACAGTGGTTTTACGTTAGGAAAAAGCATACACACTCTTTTTATCACCTCTTCCTGGTTTCGATGTACTTTTGCTGTCACGGACGCCATTTTATTCAACGGTTTTGTTTACATTGTGAGATTTTTATGTTTTCCCCGTGTTTTCGACTTATTTATTGAGCAAAACTTTGATATAAATTGAAAACCATATAGAAGAGGTACCATGAAGTGTTCTGTAGCAGGCTGTGGCCTATGCCAAAGCAAAAACAGGCCGAATCTAACCATGATCCGCCATGTTTGTCAACCGATTTGTTTACTTATGTATCCAGGAAAAGTACACGCTTAGGGCAGTTCCATAGGATCGTTTTTCTGAGTTTTTGGCAGAACTCGATATATTATCGAAGAATTGACACTTGAATAAATAAAATATGAATAAATAATGCTGGACAATTCACACAGCATTATCTAGCCCCAAGCTAAGCAGAGCTTGTGTTATGGGTACTAGATAACTGATACACATAATATAATACAATAGATAGATAGATATTTTTTTATTATATAAAAAACGACCAGAACCCCCTGAACAAATGTCTGCAGATTGTACACACATTTGTCCCGAGGCGGGAATCGAACCCGCAACCTCCTGCGTCGCAGGCAGACCTTCGCCCACCGCGCCACAGAGGTCGTCGACTTATCACTTGATATTTTATCCCGTGATACTGCGTATCACTCGATAAATATCACGTGATACTCAGAATTGGCCCCCTGCATGCAGCACCGAAAACCATCCATCTAACAATAAGATCTTGAAAATACGCATGGTAATAGAACTCAATATAAAGAATTAAATAACATTATTATGTTTCGGTTTTTTCGAATAATGTCCTAATTAATAGGTAGATAATAAGGTAAAACTTGATTTTTGGACTTGCGTTGCTGTGCCCTGTCCCGCTCCTGTAAACGCGAAATAATAGGTGTATCCTTTTCACAATAATTTGAGGTCGTATAGGCCCTGCAATACAAAGAAACAATTCGTTTCATTGGTAGTTATAATAAGTTTAGTCAAGACTAGCCAACGTCACAGATTAGAAAATAAACCTTGATTTTACTACATTTACGATCTACTTTACTTTAGCAGTAGAACGTATTAATTTATGATCTATACTCACGAACTTAGAGAATTTATAACTGGAGATGTTATCGCAATGCGTACCTCTGCCGGCCATAAGGCGCTCTTGGTCGTACGCGTTATACAAAACTACTTCACTCGTTACCGCGCGGCCATTAGCTGTCGTTTTGTCGCGTAGTAGTGCTTAGTGAAAACGGTGAATTGTGCGGTATTTTGGGGTAAAAGGCGATCAGAGACATCAAACCTAAGGGAACACGATATTTCCTATCACAAGTAAGTGATATTTTTGTCAATTGTTTTTGTAATTTTGTATATTTTGATTTAAATGGAATACTAGTTGCGACAGTTTCAAGTGTCTTGGTAGGAGGTGTAGGTGAGTATTGATTTCTTGGTAGAAGGCGAAGTGCATGTTAGTGTGTAACTCAATAAAGGTGTAACAACAGTCATTGTGTAATTGTGTGCTTGTTTTGTATTTGGGTCACAGCTTTTACTTGCGTGTGCGTTTGTATGTGTGCTGTCCCGTATTACCTCGCCTCCCGCGAAAAACGGCAGAAAGATTTTAGTACTAAAAGTGGCGCTTGCCAACTCCCTTTATAAATGTTCGAAGCTCACGAAACATAAGACTGCCGAGTCAATTCCGCTACTTGACCATAGATGGCGGTATTCTCAGTGCTCGCAATTATAAACTTAATTTCGTTTATTGGTTAGACATTTTGATACAGATTGTCGGCGACGGAACCCTAGGATAACGATATTTATTTCTAATTAGACTCTTTTTGGTTTATTTATCTTAGTTTATATCTAATTAGAGCATAGAAACACTTTTTGTAGGATCAAATCAAATCATTTATTCACAAGAATGTAGGTACAAGTTCTTAATAATAATTGCAAATCCAATACCTACATTCTGCCTTTTCAAGGCGTGCCAAATTAAAATGTTAGGCTTTGTACACTAACATTATAAGAAATTGCAAATATTATACTGATGGATGTGACTAGAGGGTAGAAATAGCTTTTTCTATAAAAGCCGACGGAACGAGGGACGGACGGAGCCCATTCTGCTACAAGTCGTCTTGCTGAACGGACGTTCACTCTCTTGCGTTGTTGTATCGTTGCGACTTGCGATAAGTACCTAAGTGTAGTTGAATATTAGAAATTCTCATTGTGTTGAGTTACCTATTGATTTTCCATTATTTGAGTAAAATCCTTTAGGGTTGTGAAAATTGTGTTTCTTTTAAATAAATTAGCTTGACATTGCTAAAAATACAATAAAAAATTATGTGATCAACAAGTAAATAAAAAGTTTGTTGTCTATATAGTCCTTCGTTTCATAAAAATATATATCCATTATAACCACGCTTTAAATTTAGTTTTAAATATATGAAATGGCAAATCTTTAAGCTCATTGGGCAATTTGTTTTTTATTTCCTAGGAATTTGAAGTTCGTATTACTTATACTTAACGTAAGTTGAAAATGCACTTTTTTGATTATGGATATTTTGTAGAAAAAACAGTAGGTACAAAAAGAAAGGTTTAAAACTAGTTTTACCGTTTAAATTATGTAATTATGATAATTAGTTTTTAGAGTTATTTAACTTTATCAGGAAAACAGTCTCTAGAAGTTTTGTAAGGTATAATTAAGTAAAGGTATAAATATATAAGGATAAAAAAATTCATAAATGTCTAGATATTGTAATTATTTGTTGATAAGGTATATTTTAGGCACCAATTAAACTTAATTTGTAGTATCGACCAAATCAACAGCCGACTTGACTACAGCACTAATCGAGTAGCGAAGAACATTCAAGTGAATAGAAACAATCCAAAATGAACTTTATCTTAATTGTATACCTAAAGTTGATTTTGACTAACCATTCTAATAAATTATTTGAATTTTTAATAAAATAAGATTTTATGACATAACAATGAAAATGGTACCTACTTACTTGCCGATGGTATGAAACACTTCCGTGTTTGAATTTTTTATTATTACGAAGCCGTGGGTACCAGCTAGTATTTACTCAAATCTGATTTTACTGAAACCATTATATTGTGTATACTTTATGGGTTGTAAATCCAAAACAAATTATTTAATAACATGGCTTTCCTCCAGTGTGAATGTGTACCCTCATTTACTCCTAACACTAAATGACATTTTTACACATATACTGCAGGCATTATGCCTTTACTCCAGTGTGAATTCTCATCATGTGCTTTACTAAATTAGATTTATGTATAAATTTCCTATCACATATACTGCAGGCATAAGGCTTTTCTCCAGTGTGAATTCTCATGTGCGTTACTAAATTAGATTTCTGATTAAATTGCTTATCACATATACCACAGGCATATGCTTTTTCTCCAGTGTGAATTCTCATGTGCGTCACTAAAGTAGATTTTTGATTAAATTGCTTAACACATATAATGCAGGCATATGCCTTTTCTCCAGTGTGAATTCTCATGTGTGTTACTAGAGTAGATTTTTGAGTAAATTGCTTAGCACATACGCTGCAGGCATATGGCTTTACTCCAGTGTGAATTCTCATGTGCTTTACTAAAGTAGATTTTACGTTGAATTGCTTATCACATATACTGCAGGCATATGGCTTGATTCCAGTGTGAATTCTCATGTGTGTTTCTAAGGTAGAATTTTGTTTAAATTGCTTACCACATGTACTGCATGCATAAGGCTTTTCTCCAGTGTGAACTCTCATGTGCGTTTCTAAAGTTGAATTTTGTTTAAATCTCTTATCACACATACTGCAGGCATAAGGCTTTTCTCCAGTGTGAATTCTCATGTGCTTTACTAAATCAGATTTTTGAATAAATTGCTTATCACATATACCACAAGCATAAGGCTTTACTCCAGTGTGAATTCTCATGTGCCTTTCTAAAGTAGATTTTTGTTTAAATTGCTTATCGCATATAATGCATGCATAAGGCTTTTCTGCGTCGTGAATCCCCGTGTGCCTTACTAGATTAGATTTATCATTGAATTGCTTATCACATATACTGCAGGCATATGGCTTTTCTCCATTGTGTACTCTCTTGGGTCGTAAGTAAAAATTACTTAATTTCTTATCAAACATTTTGCTTTGCTGTTTATTTGTATGTGATAGTTGAATATGTGACACTAGTCTGCTTCGAACTAAAAACATTTTGCTGCAAATATCACAACAGAATGCCTTTGACTTGTCTAGATGAACTTCAATTCTTCGATTTTGACTCAGTTCCTTGTCTGTATCAAGTTTTTCAGAGTCTCTTTCTATATTTAGCTGCATATCCTTTTCAGTGGAATTTTCGATTACATATTCACTATCTTCTTTAAATATCAGTTCAATTTTTCCGCACTCTTCAGATATATGAGTATCAGCAGACTCGGTGTCAACCAATTCATCAGCTTGTTCAGTTTCCTCTTCTTTCACTGATATAGGTTCTTCTTTAATGATTATTGTAAAACTGTTCGTAGGAGTTTCATCGGCCGAGTCAATGAACTGCATTGGGGACACAGATAAGTTCTGTTTCGTCTCCAGGTTGAGGTCTTCAATAGTTTCACGGGTAGCCTGGAAACAACACATTTCATAAAAAATAAAGGACAAAGGAGGGAAACAAACAAACCTGCAACTTGCACACTGGTTGTTTTAAGAACACAATGGCACAACTTATTTTCTCCAAATATTATGAAGGAATTCATACCTCGAGTCCCTTTAAGAGCAGGTTACTGAAAACATTTTCTGATCTGAGAGCCGTCTCCGAGAGAGTCCAGCATCTCAGGAGATTCCGATAACAGAAACTACATACAACTGTCGGCCTCCCATCTTCTGAATAGAACTGAAACAAATCACATAAATATACTGCCTAAACCTGGTTAACGAAGTTAAGATACAAAACTTATAGTCTAGCTAGATCCAATTGCAGTGTGCTTTTGAGCTGTTGTTCTTCACTTTCTGTTCTTTCACACTTTATGCCCATAAAACTGTTTTTATATGTCATGCTCGCTCATGATTCATGAGCGAGCATGACATATAAAAACAGTTGTTTTCGGTTAGAGATTCATGAGTCATGAATCTCTAACCGAAAACAACTGATTATAGCCATGTTAGCTGTACGTACAATGGTGAAGGTTGTTCCCTAATCCAAAATGAATGAGATCCCTCAGTTCAAGTCTTCAAGATCATCATTTTTATACATATATGTACAGGGTTATTGGAAATTAGACCGGATCCTTTAAGGGGGTGATGGGGGAGGCCATTTGCAACTATTTTGACCCCATATTGTATTATCCGAAAGTTAACTATTTTTGAGATATTTCAATATTTGTGTTTTTTTGGGAAAATCCCGTTTAATGTCTTCAATAATTAACTAAAAAAAAAATGATCATACAACTCAAATTTTAGTCACAGGTTTAGATAGCCTACAGTCTAACTCTTAATATCCATTAACAAAATCGGCTGAATCAGCATCCATATGGAAGCTAAACGACATGTTTATCGAAATAAAGTATTATTTTAAAGTAAATTCTTCACAAAAAACCCATTTAAAAAAAAAATACCCATGTAAATTTAGTCGGCATGCTATTTTAAAAACATCTACACATCTTTAGCTATCCAACGAGGTATAAATCAATGCACTTAGTTACACTATTGCAGAAAAAAATACGGGTAAACCATAAGTAGGTAGCAAATTTCAATAAATCAAACGAATCATTTTGAAACAAAAAAATAAAAGAAAAATGAAATTTTACTTTAACAGTTACCTTTTATTACAACCAAAACATTTAAATTTACAATTCGTTTTCAAAATGTTCTCCTCTATTCCTTACGCAAAGACGCATACGATGGCGTAAGTCAGATTTAAGAACCCTTGTTGTCAAATTTATTTTCATTTTGTCGGCCGCTCTTATTATTCGGCGCCTTAATTCATCCACCGATGAAATAGGTGATGTCAAATCGTCATAAACTAGGCTCTTCATGTGACCCCAAACGTAATAATTAACAGGGGTACGATCGGGACTCCTTGCTGGCCATCGAATGGACCCTCCTCTACCAATCCATCGGTTCGGAAAATGCTCATCAAACCATTGGCGCACATTTGTCCTGTAATGTGCGGGGGAATTAAGACGCCGAATAATAAGAGCGGCCGACAAAATGAAAATAAATTTGACAACAAGGGTTGTTAAATCTGACTTACGCCATCGTATGCGTCTTTGCGTAAGGAATAGAGGAGGACATTTTGAAAACGAATTGTAAATTTAAATGTTTTGGTTGTAATAAAAGGTAACTGTTAAAGTAAAATTTCATTTTTCTTTAATTTTTTTGTTTCAAAATGATTCGTTTGATTTATTGAAATTTGCTACCTACTTATGGTTTACCCGTATTTTTTTCTACAATAGTGTAACTAAGTGCATTGATTTATACCTCGTTGGATAGCTAAAGATGTGTAGATGTTTTTAAAATAGCATGCCGACTAAATTTACATGGGTATTTTTTTTTTAAATGGGTTTTTTGTGAAGCATTTACTTTAAAATAATACTTTATTTCGATAAACATGTCGTTTAGCTTCCATATGGATGCTGATTCAGCCGATTTTGTTAATGGATATTAAGAGTTAGACTGTAGGCTATCTAAACCTGTGACTAAAATTTGAGTTGTATGATCATTTTTTTTTTAGTTAATTATTGAAGACATTAAACGGGATTTTCCCAAAAAAACACAAATATGGAAATATCTCAAAAATAGTTAACTTTCGGATAATACAATATGGGGTCAAAATAGTTGCAAATGGCCTCCCCCATCACCCCCTTAAAGGATCCGGTCTAATTTCCAATAACCCTGTATAAGACCCTCTACAACCTCAAGTTTTTGTGAAAAGGATGGATATAGGATTTTTCGTAAATAGAAGTAGGACAGGGCATGCCAAAACAACACAACGCAAGCCCAAAAGTTTTATCTTATTACCTATCTATTAAATACTATGACTTTATTTAAAAAAAAAAACGAAACAATATGAAATGTTCTTTTATGCTTAGTTCTATTATTGTTGCTATAGTATAAGCCGTTTTTGAGAACGGTCGTGTGTACGCTAGCTTCATCGTTATGCTAGCGTACCCACAAACAATGGTCATTATTTCTTAAACCAAATAGGCACTATTTATTTTACTTTTGCACTACCTACATAATTATTATACTCTTTTAATAGGTAGGTACTCTATTTATTAGGCATAACAACAAAACGTGAATTCGGTTATGTGTACGCTACCATCACGGACACGACGTAAGTCACTGCTTTGTGCTCTCAGTGCTTAATCTACTAATAATAATTACTTTATTAGCCAAAAAACAAGCATAATCACTGTGGACATACATAGAAGCTAGAATACTAGACTATTGGGACAAAGGCTTTTATTCACATATCCGTCGCTGTACAACCTCCAAAGTAAGCATACCACCTGCAATAAGAACTGCCAATGGTGACCCCGTTACAAAACCTGAAGACATTGCAAATACCTTCGCTGATGAGTTTGAAAAAACCTACTCAAGTGAACCACCACTAAATGCACTAAAAGCAAGCAAACATTCTCCTTAATAACAGCCTGTGTATTATCAGGTACACAGCAAAAGAAGTGAAAAAAATTCTCTCCAGCCTGAAAACTCAGTAATCCCCAGGTCCAGACTAAATGACAAACAGCATTCTGAAGAACTGAACAAACAACTGTACTTATGCAAAGATTTGACTCAGCTCAGGTTACATACCCCAAGACTGGAAGCATGCAGTAGTAACTCCAGTGTACAAAAAAGGTGATAAAATAAAATGGACCCTAGTTATTTTAGACCTCACCAGCACAACTGTGAAAATCATGGAGAAAATCATCATCAAGAATCTGACTACATACCTCAATAGGCAATGCATGCATAATATCCCACAGACAGCATGGATTTGTTGAGAAGAGATCAACGGTCACTAATCTTATCTCATGTGTGCACTCTTGGACCAAAGACCTAGATAATCAAACTCCAGTGGACATCATCTACCTAGATTTTGAACGCACCTTTGACAAAGTCCGACGCCAATGGCTACTATTAAAACTAAACCAGTTTGGGATCTGTCTTCTTTGCTGATGATGGGAAATTCTTTGCCAACCCAATTACCCACTCAGGTCAATTACATGATGACTTAAACCGTATTCAAGCGTGGACTAAAGACTGGATTATTAAACTTAATGTTCCCAAATGTAGTGTTCTACATCTGGGGCAAACAAACCCCATGAATACATACACTTTGAACATCCCTATTCTTTTAACAAAAAGACCTGGGCATTATGATTACTACCAACTTCAAATGGGAATAACACATCACAGGAGTAGTGAAAAAAGCGAATTTGTTTATCTATGTTATAAGAACAGCCTTCCAAACAATTACGATAGAGGTATTCCTAAAAATCTATAAAATAATATATTAGACCTCTGTTATAATATGGTTTTCAAATATGGAGCCCTTACTTTCAAAAGGACATAAACCTACTGGAGAGTGTTCAAAGAAAAGCCACAAAAAACCCCATAAGACTTTGCTGGATACCTTACCTATAGAGATAAGTTGCGCTTCACCTCACTATTCTGGAGGATAGGCGCCTCCTTGGTGACCTGATTGAAACCTCCCAAATTCTATTGCACTCCTACAACCTGCCCGACATACACAAAATATATACACCGAAGGTGCCACTCAAATCAGCTCGAGGCCATAGTCTCTTAGAGTTTTTCACACATCATCAAACACCAACATTGCTCATCAGAGTAACCTAGTAGTGCACAATTGGAACAGGCTTCCAGAAAAAATCATATCAGCTTTCTCTGTGAACAGCTTCAAAAACAAAAATAGATTCAACCACACTGGTTACGATCGCACAAACTGACCATTATATGAGACAAACAAGTGTAGTGAATAAACTAAAAGCACTGTGATAGAAACACATCAGCTCTCAGCTGCTCGTCTATAAACGAATAATAATAATAATCTACACTAAGTCAAGAGACTTGTACTGTAGATACCACATGCTGATTGGAGCTTTGAAGATTTAGTCTAGTTACCTGAGTATTGGTTAGTTTTTTATAAACTTCTTTGAGTCGGACATCCTTTAAAGAACTCAGCTTTATGTTGCCGCCGCCGGAGAGGCACACCCGACACACAGCGGACATGTCAATGACAATAGTTAGGCAATTCTCTAATGGGTACCTAAGTAATTAGACGTCATATGAGTGAAGAAATAACGAACGTAGGTACTGAATTCTAACTTCAGTGTCTTGTCTTCTTCCCGTGTGTTATGATGATAAAAAAGTTCTGTCATAAAATTAGGTAAAAGTTTATAGGTAAATAATTTTTTTTAGATTGAATTTGAAGAGCAGACCACAAAAAATATATCTTTGCCGATATTTCGATGCTTTGCCGTTTGTTTGTTTGTATACAAATGGCGATGGCTATTTCCCCTATTTCCCTATTACCTAGTTATTTTCGTAGTACGAAAATATTTCGTACAAGAATGCCTCTGAAAATCGTAGCACATAATTTTCAATGAAAAAAGAGATCCCCTTCGGTACATGGAAGGGCCATAACGTATAGTTAGTATGAAAACTTCATAATCCATGTCCAGCAGGCTGATCATGCAAGGTTAAAATTAACGTAGCGCGTTAGATGCGTTAATATTAGCGCGTTAGTTAGTGTTAATAGTTTACTTCGATATCAACATCAACTTCTTTTTTTGGCGCTTATTTCATTGGAAATGCTGCGAACTGAATGAACCCCTATTTTAACCTCTGTGAAGTTGGCCGCCAGACTTTGTCTTTTTAAAATTGCGATATTGCTAATCGTTTGAGAGGGTTTGAGAGTTATTATTTTAATTAATAAAGTAAATAATCATTTCTGAAACCGTGATTACAATAAAGTTTCGATCATCTAAAAGGTTTCGTTTCGATACTGTATAGGTTGATTTAATAAGTACACACAGTAAATCCATACCTACCGATATTATAGAAGTAGAGATTTTAGAATATTTATCATGGGTAGTTTATGAATAATGAATAAGATACGTACCTATTTCAAAGTATCAATTTATTTAACGGTACTTCTTTTACACCGCTCGTTAAATCTGGCAACCAACGTAGGGGCCTAACAACTCCTCCTTTAAATCTCAGATTTAACGGGGAGATATTAGGCCCCTACGTTTGTTGCCAGATTTAACGCCGAACTACCTAAGTGAGCCACGTCGCGGTTCTCGGAGGCCATATAACGTATACGGGCTATTTGAGGTTCGACTTCTGAGTGGGTTTACGTTTAGTAGCACCCACCCCGTCGACATATGCCACGATATCAGAGCGAGCCCTATTATACACGCCTACCTTATTGACGCGGGCCGCTCTGCGCGCGCCTATCTCATAGTCGTGAGCCACGATACGTGTTGGAGGCACCTTACTCTCATTTACCCTACCAATGCGTTCAGGTATCTTCGCGATTATCACCGAGTTCACCAAAGCCTCCCCCTTGTCTGCGCTAAAAACATCGCACCTTGACCGAATAACCCCCGCCTTTCCGCACCCGTAACATTTTATCGAACTACGCGCCTGTATGGAATCACCTACGCTTGGTTTTTCTGCGTTGTCGTTCGCTACTGGCGTTCTACGGCGGTGGCGATAATCGTCTGCTGTATGGCCAGGTTTCCTACAGGAAGTGCAACGGTTTATCGTCTACGTCGAGTAAAGCACTCGCATCTGGGATCGGACTAGAAACGGATTCGTTAAGCTAACGCGTCGCGGGCAGCAGCTCCGACCTTGGCCGAGTTTCCTTCGCGGTCTCCTCCGCGATCCCCGCCTTACCTAACTGATATACCGGATGTTTTCTCTCCTTCTGTAGTCATCACCTCTACGTTGAAACCCGATGTAGCGTTTCCGGCTGAACTATAATCAGAATTGTTACCTGCTGCTCTATAATAACCTCTGTATCTGCGTCCACGGTAATTTCTATTACCTCGTCCACCACGTTGAAATCTATGATAATTTCCACGATTATTATTTCTTAGCTTCGGACAATCCCTTTTGAAATGTCCCTCCTTATTACATTCATAACATTTTTGAATGCTGGTGCTGCTACTTGCAAAAGTTTGCTCTATATTTTCTTCGTACGAAAATTTATCAGGCAGTGACAACAGAAAATAGTTTAATCTGTCTTCCTCACTCACAACTTCTCCTGTACTCTTCAGTTCACCTTCAGTTCATCTGTTTTTCAAATAACTGAAAAAATCCTATGGGATCGCCGTCCTTACCTAAATTTTGTTCCAAGTACCTAAGTATATTCCTTCCTTTTTATAAAAAGCTTGTTTGCGCATCCTTTCACAATATAATAAATCGACTAGTTTTTTTATCATTTTAAAGGCTGTTTCTTCTGTAATTATGATGTCTAATTGGGAATTATTCATGCTGCTACCTATGTAATTCTGCGCCTTTAGTTTCATTTTCTCCCATTCACTAACCGATATTCCTTCTATTTTATTCTCATTTTCAAGTAACTACTTACCTACCTACTTGCTCACAATTTTTCAATTTCAGAAATAGTTCGATATACCTATCCATAGCTTGTTCCATCAAATATTGGTAAGTAGTTAAGTACCCTAATTTCGTCTTTACTTTCCATGTTGTTCTCTTCACTCAAAAATATATCAGTTTTACTTACTCAAAAACATCCGTGTTTCGCAGGTTAAAAGCTCTGCTACCATGTTAAAGAAACTTAGAGACTACTCCCTGCATGAAATAACACCATCTTGTACCAATAATAATTAATTATATTTTCTTTTAAACAAATATTTTCTTACATCTTGACACACCGAAATCAATCAAATATAAAAACAAATCAACAAACTATCTTGACACTAAAGGAGGTTTTTATACGGAACTCATAAAATTATTTTGATCGGACCGCTTCTCGGTTGTAGTTTAGAACTTTTCATCACACCTAGGGTTTCTAAGGATGCATTAGCACTTTAAGCTGCAAGTCGTAGAGCCCTAGGGGCCCATAATTTATAGCATTACTAGTATAATAAATTTTCCTTTGAAATTGTAATTAAATTAAATTTATTTGGTTCGGAGGGAGGACCTCATCCCGAACTCCCATAACTTTCTTTGTAGGCCTCATAGGTTTCTTCCAAAGCCATAGTTAGGCTTCTGGCAGGCTAGCCGTAATACTACAGCTTTTTCTCACTGCCGCCCGAAACCGGATAATTTCCGAATAATCTTAGAAAATATCCGGATAGTTAATAAATTTTGTTTGGCCTTCTGCCTTATTATTAAATAGAATATTAGGTACATATTGGTTGGATTAAGCTAATTTAAGTCATATAATCCTTAGATTTAGAGTTGAAGTAGTCCTAACCTAAGCTTCTGAATAAATTTAAGATGAAGTGCTACCAAAAACCCAGGTTTTGTCTGTACGAAAAATCCATTTTAAGGCAAGAAAACACTATTTTATTAAATCTTTTTTGATGATTCTTGAAAGTTTAGGATTTCAGTTAGTGCGTTATATAACCCGAAACACGATTGACTCAACTTGAATCGATAGAAAAAAATCGTAAAGTTTCCTCTAAATTTTCATTTTTACTACGAAAAAACCCGTTTCATTTGGTAATTATTTAACATATTTTAATGAAATGTCGTCTAAAAAATAGGGGAGGGTGGGGAGGCTTCGTACGCTTTTTGTTCTGAGCCTTCTAAAATAAAAACTAACAGCTAATTTAATATAAATCTAATGCTACTGCATCGTCCACTTATCTGACTATAATAACAGCGTATTTCTGATTTGATACAAAGAAACTTGGCGAAATTATAACGATTTTCCCAAAAAGTGGGAATTGTACGAACGCACCCCACACGCGGGGTACATTCGAACATCATTTGTATCTTCTAGGAATTTATTATTTTCTTAGCTATTGCACCTGTTTTAGTCACCTTTTAGGCATATCTTACTGTAGGTCAGTAAGAAGTCAGTAAGTTTTATAATACCTAGGTAATTAATATTCTTGATTTTAATTTTTGTTATTTCCATGTGGTGCATTTGTACAGTATAAAAATTACATACAATTTAAGTGTACGAAGGTACCCCAATCCAACCTGTCACAAAAAAATCATAATAAAAAAATAACCGTTATGGTAATCATTAAACTATTGTTAATTATAACAATCTTATGAATGTATTTACAAACTAGACTTAAATATTTTTTTCTCATTCTATTAAAACTTATTGAAGACCGATGCTTCCAAGGAAAACCAAAAATTACTTTTGAGTAGCCAAAACACATATTAACTCTTTTTGTCAAAGTCTGCCAGCGCACTACCATCATTTTTGGAGGGTTGCCTATACATAATGAGCGGCAGTCCCGTATACAACTTTGAACGCTTCAGCATGTTGGATAGTCATGACCTCTGTACGAAGCCTCCCGGTGTACGAATCCTACCCATCTTCCCCTACTTAACTAAACACTTAAGAGCAACTTAGTTTTATTTTTTTGCGTCAGAGTATTATTTTAGAGCAATAACAAATTTATAAATAAAAAGCAGTGAAATTGCGCGCGGGTCGGTTCTTGCCTCCCTTTCTCGCCTTCATCGCGCGGTGAAAAATTGAAGCGAATAAAATCAATGACATCATAATTTCTTATTTGATAATAATGACTATTTATAAACCTGTTTATAGTATTAAATTTGACTTGTCTAAGTGCTTATTTTGTACGCCTAAAGAAATAAAGTTATTGAGTTTGGTGTTCGCTCGTCCTTGTCTCGAAAAAGCGCCACCACTTCGACTTATGATTAACTTTAATTGATCTCTTTTATTCAGAGTCCCTGCCCTACCTAAAAGTCAATGCCAGCTTGAGTTATTCCTGGTATTTGTTCATAAATTTTGCACCGGTAGTCTGGCGCCCGAACTTTGTTTATTTTTTTAATATTTTAAATGACACTGGTTGTAAATAAAAAAATATTTGCTCTTGGGTTACTTTTATTAACCTAAATTAACTTACAATACAAAACTCTTTATTGTACACCAAAAAAAAAAACAACAAACAGACGGGCCTACTATGGGCCAAAGGCCTTGAGGATTCGGGCGGAGCCAAAAATTTTCCCCGCGCCAACCGCATAACCCCGCTACGTTTTTACGCACGCAGACGGCGGCGACGGCAGCCTGCGCTCATGGCAAGTGGTCGTGCATCGCGACGCGACGTTGAAAATAAGAACTGAAGGACTTATGTACCTACTACTACTACTTCATATTGTGACTATTGTACCTACCTACCTCTATTAGATTTAGGTTGGGTGCACTGCACATCTAACCGATATTTTTTTACCTAGGTAGGTACCACTTGAGAGAACACTGCACATAACACCAACGTGTGGGTCAAAAGGAATTATGTACAGAATTCAGAGATAACTCTGTAATCTGTAGTATTCAGTACAATGTTGTCTAAAAATATACTGTACACTTATCTACTTAGGTACTACCTAATAATAAGATGGAAAGATAGGCAGGATTGGCTAGGTATCTAGGTAGGTACTAGAGATGTAACGAATATTCGCATTCGCATTCGCGAATATTCGCAGGATTTTCAATATTCGCATTCACATCCGCATTCGCCAAAATCTATGCGAATATTTGGCGAATGTTGATGGGGCAAAAACTTACCTAATATAATATAAAAATACTGTTCTCTTTTACATGCCGAATTAAAAAAAAACATCTCGTGAATAGAGATGATGAGAGTAACAAAAAAGCAACATTATTATGTATTCACCAAATTATATCTGAGTCAAACATGACAAAACGCGTATTATAATTTTTATTTTGATCAGAATCAAATTTGTCGAAAATTTTACATTCGTTACATCCGTACCTAGTAGGTACATACATCTCACTAATATTATAACTGTGAAAGTTTGGATAGATTGAGTAACAAATTGTTACTCAATCGCGCCAGAACGGCTAAACAGATCTGTGTGAAATTTGGCACAGACAGAGATAGATTATAGTTTAGAATAATAAATAAATAATGCTGGACAATTCACACAGCATTATCTAGCCCCAAGGTAAGCAGAGCTTGTGTTATGGGTACTAGATAACTGATATACGTAATATTATACATTACATAGATAGTTTTTTTTTTATTATACATAGAAAACACCCAGACCAACGGAACAAATTTCTGCAGATCGTACAAATTTGTTCCGAGGCGGGGATCGAACCCGCAACCTCTTGCGTCGCAGGCAAACTCTCGCCCGCTGCGCCACTGAGGTCGTCAGAATAGTACATAGGTAGTACATATGCTACTTTTTATCCCGGTGAAATGTATGGTTCCCGTGGGATCATTCTAATCGCGGGTAAGTCCGCGGGGTAGAGCTAGTAAATAATAAAACAAAACTGTTTCATAAGTATTTTTATGCAACTATTATAATTGTATTTATTCGTAGGCAGTAGTAAAATAAAATGACAGCAAATGCTAAGTATATAAAAATACTATACTAGGTACAGTATAATATTTTTTAGTATAATATTTTCTCATGAACAAGAGTCCGAGCTCAAATAATACTAGATAACACTACAGCGTCCATGCGCAAACAATAATGATTATTGCTAATAAATAGGTAAGTATTGTAATATCTAAAATAGGTACACTAGGACCGACGCGACGACGAGCGACACAACCTCCACGTCCGACAGTCTGAGCCACACTGCCGCCCGTCGCCCGCGCACAGGCCAACCCATCCCATCCCATTTCATATCGAAAACATAAAATAATTATTTGTAGCCTGATTAATAATTTGTTTTACTCGTGAATCGTTCAAATTGTGTGAAATACTTTGACAAATAATTGTGTAAAAGAAAAATGATATAACTTAATACCTTTTAAAAGATATATCCAGATTTCGAACAAAAAATGCTTTACTTTGGATTTTTTTTATATAGTAATAATAAAGATTCAATCATTTTTATCACACAAATTGTAGTTTAATATCTACTTTGCAACATATATTTTTTTCATACATTTTCATTCACTCATAACGGAGATATATCATTTTGAAAAAGTCGTGTTAGCCCATACAACAGCCTTAAACATAAAAATAAAATGGGCGGCCTTATCGCTTACAAGCGATTTCTTCCAGGCAACCTTTTTAACTATATTACACCTTCTACTCGAGTAGTGTACTATTTTCAGGATGCTGATGCGGTTGCCTCGCTTTTGCGCATCGCATATCGCGGAGGCACGCACAGACGGCTTTCATCGTCGTTTTCTATTTATAATAAAAAACAAGATCCGCCAAGTGCGAGTGTAACTCGCGCGCCGAGGGTTTCAAACATTTGCCAATTATTTGGACAATCAATTTTCCGTCTTTTTTCGAATGGCAATATTTTGAAAAGTACGAAACCTACAGCAATTTCGAAAACTGTTTTAAAATTTACAAAACAATGCCTTTCATTTGATAAACCAATAGGTAGATAGCCCCCTTTCGATAAAAAATATCCCCCTTTTCGACCAGTCTCAATGTTTTTTTTCAAAAATGGTCATTTTTACAGACTTCTCTATATTTTCCTGTAAAATATAGATCCCTATCTACAAACGCCTAATACATTGTACATGGATCGGTCATCAATCTTCGGAGATAGGAGGGGGGAGAATGGTAATTTTTTTGAAACTATAGTATTTGTATGAAACTTACAGAAATTTCAAACAGTGTTTTAAAAAGGCCGAAACCATACCTTTTATTTGATATGCCACATGGGTAGGTACCCCCTTTTGAAAAAAAAACCCCTTTTTTGACCATTTTCCAAAAACTATTATTATTACAGACTTCTCTATATTTTTCCTGTAAAATATAGATTCATATCTACAAACACCTAATACATTGTACATGGATCGGTCTGCAATCTTCGGAGATAGGGGGGGGGGGTCATGGTCAATTTTTCGACTTTTTTTGAAATATTTCAAAAAGTATGAAACTTACAGAAATTTCAAAAAGTGTTTTGAAATGTACAAAACGATACCTTTCATTTGATACCCCATTTGCCTTCCTAGGTCTCTTTTGAAATTTCAACATCAAAATTTGTACTGAAATTATTCATTTTCATTTTTTATTTATTTATATATTTTTTTCTTGAAATCAGTAATGGCGCACGAAATGTATCTTTACTTTAAATTTCATGTTAATTGCTGCAGTAGTTACTGAGATATTCAAGAAAGAGCGGGACGGACAGAGCGAGACCATAAGGGTTTCAAAACCGATCTTTGAAACCCTAATCTATCTATGTATTGTATCATATTATGTATATCAATTATCTAGTACCCATAACACAAGCTCTGCTTAGCTTGGGGCTAGATAATGCTGTGTGAATTGTCCAGCATTGTTTTAAAAAATAAGTATGTTATGTTTTCATGACTCGGCATTTCAAACAGCATGCAGGGTTTTCTGCAGCGTGAATTACCATGTGCGATATTAAATTACATTTTTTAATAAATGATTTACCACATACACTGCAGAGATAAGGCTATACTCCAGTGTGAATTCTCATGTGGCTTACTAATTGAGTTTTTTGATTAAATTGCTTCTCACATATACTGCAGGCATAAGGCTATACTCCAGTGTGAATCTTTATGTGCTTTATGAATTTTTTTTTTTTTGTATATTGCTTGTCACATATACTGCACGCATAAAATCTTACTTCATCGTGAATTCCCATGTGCCTTGATAAATTAGATTTCTTATTAAATTGCTTATCACATATACTGCAGGCATAAGGCTTTTCCCCAGTGTGAATTCTCATGTGCCTTACTAAATTAGATGTACGATTAAATTGCTTATCACATATACTGCAGGCATAAGGCTTTTCCCCAGTGTGAATTCTCATGTGATTTACTAAAACAGATTTTTGATTAAATTGCTTATCACATATACTGCAGGCATAATAAGGCTTTGCTCCAGTGTGAATCTTTATGTGCTTTATGAATATATATTTTTTTGTATATTGCTTGTCACATATACTGCACGCATAATATCCTACTTCATCGTGAATTCTCATGTGCCTTGATAAATTAGATTTCTTATTAAATTGCTTATCACATATACTGCAGGCATAAGGCTTTTCCCCAGTGTGAATTCTCATGTGCCTTACTAAACCAGTTTTATGATTAAATTGCTTATCACATATACTGCAGGCATAAGGCTTTTCCCCAGTGTGAATTCTCATGTGAGTTACTAAATAAGATTTTTGTTTAAATTGCTTATAACATGTACCGCAGGCATAAGACTTTGCACCAGTGTGAATTCTCATGTGATTTACTAGATGACATTTTTGATTAAATTGTTTATCATCACATATACTGCAGGCATAAGGCTTTTCCCCAGTGTGAATTCTCATGTGATTTACTAGATGAGATTTTCGATTAAATTGCTTATTACATGTACCGCAGGCATAAGGCTTTGCTCCAGTGTGAATTTTCATGTGATTTACTAGATGAGATTTTTGATTAAATTGTTTATCATCACATATACTGCAGGCATAAGGCTTTTCCCCAGTGTGAATTCTCATGTGATTTACTAGATGAGATTTTTGATTAAATTGTTTATCATCACATATACTGCAGGCATAAGGCTTTTCCCCAGTGTGAATTCTCATGTGATTTACTAAATTAGATTTTCGATTAAATTGCTTATTACATGTACCGCAGGCATAAGGCTTTGCTCCAGTGTGAATTTTCATGTGATTTACTAGATGAGATTTTTTATTAAATTTCTTATCACATATACTGCAGGCATAAGGCTTTTCCCCAGTGTGAATTCTCATGTGATTTACTAGATGAGATTTTTGATTAAATTGTTTATCATCACATATACTGCAGGCATAAGGCTTTGCTCTAGTGTGAGTTCTCATGTGCCTTACTAAATTAGATTTTCGATTAAATTGCTTATTACATGTACCGCAGGCATAAGGCTTTGCTCCAGTGTGAATTTTCATGTGATTTACTAAAGTAGCTTTATGATTAAATTGCTTATCACATATACTGCAGGCATATGATTTATCTCCAGTATGAACCCTCTTGGGTCTTTTAAAGTGAAAATCACTTAATTCCTTTTCAAATATTGTTTGTTTGTCAAATTTGCATTGTTGTTTTTTTGTGTGTGATAGTTGAATATGTGACACTAGACTGCTTCGAACTAAAAATATTTTGCTGCAAATATCACAACAGAATTTCTTTGACTTATTTGGATGGACTTCAAAGTTTTGGTTTTGGCTTAGTTCCTGGTCTGAATAAAGTTTTTGAAGATTTAGCTGTACAATATCCATTTCAGTGGAGTTTTCAATCAAATAATTACTATTGTTACTACCATCTTCAAATATCAGTTCTCTGTTTATACACTCTTCAGATATATGAGTATCAGCAGATTCAGTGTCAACCAATTCATAAACTTGTACTGTTTCCTCTTCTTTCACTGATATAGGTTCTTCTTTAATGATTATTACAGAACTATTCTTGGAAGTTTCATTGTCCAAGTCAATGATTTGCATCGGGGCCACAGACAGATGCTGTTTAATCTCCAGGTTGAGGTGTTCAATAGTTTCATGAGATGCCTGGAAACAAAACATTTAATTTTATAAAATGTGAAGGACACTACACATGAGTAAGAGCTGAGTTGTTTTAGGAGGACAGGTGACTATCGACTGTTTAAAGTGTTTGCCTTTGCGTGCCAATAAACTTGTTTTTTCTTTTTTTATTAACACTTTCTGTTATACAGTGGTGGACATAATATAATTAGAAACATTACCCATGGAACTTAACATTATACAAGATATTTGACGTTAATACTTTTTATTTGGAAATGAAACCACAAATAGCATAAAATATGTTCATTAACTAATCATTTATTTAAAAAAACAACAAAATATCAACTAAACAAGTACAGATTCTGTTGTGTATGAAACATGCAGGTACTTGTCCACCTTATTTCTACAATAAAGTTGACTAAGTGAGGGTAGCTCTAACCTAGATGTATGTTTCTAATTGTGAATTGCTACAAAGCTCAATACATGTTATTTACTTAAATATGGTGTTTTATTGGACATAACAGTGGCGACTTGGATTAAAAGTGAATCATGGCGACTAAATTAGTGAGATTTAGTGAACTCAATGTAAAAGTGGACAATTGGGACAACTACATAGTGAGACTCAAATACTGCTTCGAAGCTAATGGAATCGACGCCGATTCCGTCAAAAGGGCTAACTTTTGTACAGTATGCGGCCCTCAGACATTCGAAACACTACTTGCGCTGATAACTCCGCGAAAATCAAACGAAGTGTCGTTCGAGGAGATTGTGGAATTCTGACAAAGCATTTCAGTCCGAAGCCCAATGAGATATCGATGTCATACAAATTTTATACACGCGATCAGGGGAAGGATGAAACATCGTCAGACTACATCGCTCAGCTAAGGAAGATCAGTACCGACTGCAACTTCCCGAACTTGGAACGCATGCTACGGGACAGGCTGGTGTGCGGCATGAGTGACCGCTCGCTGCAGTACGAGCTGCTGAAGCGGGATCGCCTGCAGTACGCCGACGTCGTGGACGCTATGCTTTCCGCCGAGAGCGCGGGCCGGGACGCGCGCATGATACACGCCGCGCCACCCGCCCCAGCACCCCTCGCCCTCGCGGCGCCACGTGATGACGTCGCGTCTGCATGCGAGCCGATGGAAGTGAACGTACTCAAAGCCAACACAAACGTTCGACTTTGCTATCGCTGCGGAGATCGTCACGGCGGGGAATGCCGTTTTATCAACGCGGTATGCCACTACTGCAAGAAGAAGGGACACATCGAGAAGATCTGCACCGCCAAGAAGAAAACTACATCGGGAAAAATGCACTACGCGAACGACGACACCGACGAGAACATGAACGGGATCTACAGCGTAGCCGGAGCGCGCACGCGCGTGCCCGCCTACGAGGTGCGCGTTGCGCTGGACGGTGTGCCAGTAGTCATGGAGGTGGACTCGGGCGCCGCTTTCTCGCTACTCAACGAGCGCACGTGGGCGCGCCTGCCGACGCACGCCGCGCCGCGCCCTCTCGGGACCAAGCTGCGCACGTGGAACGACTCGCGAGTTACGGTTCTCGGACAGGCCACGGTGTCGATGACGTATAAGGACATTAAGCGAGATCTAAACGTAGTGATAGCTAGGGGCGCGGGACCGAACCTGTTAGGCCGAGACTGGTTCGAGGCGTTTAACATTTCTGTAAATGTGAACAAAATTCTAGATATTGACATGTCTGCAACGGAGGCTGTAATAGCTAAATATAGGGAGGTTTTCAAAGACGAACTCGGTACCTACCGGGGAGATCCAGTTGCGATTCAGTTGAAACCGAACGCTGTACCAAAATTTCTAAAAGCGCGACCTGTACCGTACGCGATCAAAGATAGGGTCGAAAAGGAGATAGATCGGTTGGTGGGTGAAAATGTTCTTAGGCCGGTATCTTTTTCCGAATGGGCGACTCCTGTCGTTCCGATCATCAAAAAGAACGGCGACGTGCGCCTGTGCGGAGATTATAGGAGCACGGTGAATCAAGCTACAGAGTCGGACACGTATCCGATGCCCACCGCCAGCGAAGTTTTCGCAACCATTTCTGGGGCGAAATTTTACACAACATTAGATCTAGATAGGGCATACACTCAGGTGGTAGTTACGGACGCGACTTCTAACTTTGAACACAAGCAAAGGACTTTACACTGTACACAGATTAGCGTTCGGCGTGAAGGCGTGTCCAGGTATCTTCCAGAGACTGATGACGGCGCTGCTGGCGGGTGTGCCCGGCGTTGCGGTGCTTATCGATGACGTCATCATCAGCGGCCGCACCGTGTCCGAGATGACGCAGCGCCTGGACGCGGTTCTCGCACAGATCGAGAAGGCAGGTTTGCGGCTCAACGGGAACAAATGTAAGTTCGCCAAGGAGCGAGTGGAATTTTTAGGGTTCGTTATCGACGCCGCCGACGGTATACACCCGGCACCGAGTAAAGTTGAGTCGATACTGAGTACGCCGGAACCTAAAAATGTCCAACAGCTACAGGCATTCCTAGGCTTATACAATTTTTACGAGAGGTTCGTACCTCATAAAGCCACAATCCTTGAGCCGCTACACAGATTGCTCGACAAGTCTAGGGGTCTATTGTTGGCCCACTGCTATTTGTTCTTTTTGTTAATGACATCGATAGCTGCTTTAAACATTCTCAGTTCCTTCTATATGCTGATGATCTAAAGGTCTATCGTAATGTCTCCTCTCTGGATGACTGCATCAAACTACAGAACGATCTTAACCGCCTTACTGACTACTGCGAGGCTAATAAATTGCAGCTTAGTTTAAGTAAGTGTAAATCTATCACCTTTACCAAAAAAACAAACAAAATAGACTTTTCGTACTCCTTATGCAGCACTTCATTGGAAAAGGTTTCTATGATTAGGGATCTGGGAATTCTTATGGACGATAAATTACACTTTGATCTTCATATCAACTACATAGTCAATAAGGCCTTTCAGATGTATGGTCTTGTTATGCGTACTTGTGCTCCTTTTAGGAGACATCAATCATATATCCTACTTTATAACTGACTAGTTAAGTCTCAGTTAGAATACGCTACATCAGTGTGGAATCCACTTTATAATAAGTATCACGATCAGATAGAATCCGTTCAGCGCAAATTTCTACGTTCTACATACTATCGTTGTTATCGTTCGAAGTCATCCTATGAGTCACTATTGAGTAAGTTTTCACTACCTACACTTAAAGTGAGAAGACTGTTTCTCGACCAACTTCTTCTATACAATATCTGTCATAATAAATTTGATTGTAACGACCTCCTTAATCAGATAAGCATTCGTATTCCTTACCGTTCATATGCTGCACGAGAGACTCGCAAACAATATGTATTTGCACTCACTAATTGTAAAACAAATGCTGGTGAACGCGCACCACTACGTAGATTAGCTAAATCATTTAATGACAATTTCTCAGACATTGAAATTTTCGCATCCTCGCCTTTCTCCTTTAAGAAAACAATCAATCAGGCTATCATATCTGATCTCTCTGTTCCGATAATGTAAGCAATGCACCTACATACTCTGTGAAGGTAGGTAACTAACCTACCTAGTTCTTACGTTAATAAATTTTGCCCTATTTATTTTTCTTATATCTATAAGAGGGTAACGGTGTTGATTGCACTTATAGAATAACACTTTAAATAAGTATCTTTATAATTAGGCTAAGAGTTTATATTTTTTTGTTTATTTGTGTATTGTTTGTTACCCCGAATAAATAAAATAAAATAATAAAATAAGTCTCAGGCGTGGACATGGACCGATAGGGAACAGAGCAGTTTCGACACTGCCAAGCGCCTGTTGGTTGTCCTCTGAACTGACACTCGTACACTACGACCTGAACAGGCCGCTTGTACTCACCTGCGATAGTTCCGACTACGGAGTCGGGGCCGTCTTGTCCCACGTCATGGACGACGAACAGGAGCGGCCGGTCGCTATGGGCTCAAGGACTCTGCACACGCACGAGCGGCGGTACAGTCAGCTGGACAAAGAGGCTACAGCTATCATGTTTGGAGTGAGTAAATTCCACAATTACTTGATGGGTAGGTCTTTCATGATTGTTACAGATCATAAACCTTTGTTGGGGATTTTCGACCCGAAAAGACCCATACCGAATGTTTTGTCACCTCGACTCATGAGAATGGCTCTAGTACTTACTTCATACAGCTATGAACGTACAAACCCGGGCCACAGATCGGTAACGCTGATGGTTTAAGTCGCTGGCCGCAGCCAGTTCCGGAACAATTGGAGCCACAACTGTGCGACGTACTGCTCATGGCAGAGGCCCCCGAGGACTTTCCAATCGACGTAGATCAAATCGCATCAGCTACTAAGCGTGATAAAGTCTTGATCAGTACCGTCCGAAACTCTTCCAAGGCAGCAGCTTTGTTCGTGCGCTCCGTAATCTTTTTGAAGTTAAAATAGTTTAAAGTGTAGCTCTACCTGTAAAACTGTGACATTTTGTAGCCAGTGAAAAACTATGAAAAGTGGTGTTAATTTCATAAAAATCGGTGAACAAACACGGTGAAAACAAGCAAAAACATTTTAAAATATTTGCTAACGACCGGATTTTTGACTGCGGATTTTTAATCTGTCACTGCCCATATCTCACCAAAACCGCCCGTTGGATACGCTGAAAAAAACCCCAAGCTGCCTCCTAATAAGTCGCCACAGACCACAAAGCAGAAAAAAGCCCAGGCAAGCGCGCTATCTGCTCAGCAGCAGGCTCCTATCATACTAGACGCCGTAAACCAAACAAGGATGCCGCTTCCAGCCCAGAGTTCCAGTTCTAGTGACGTGATAGAACCTACTCACAAGACTTCTCATATTCATGAGGTAGAGATGGTTCATGATAGCGGCGACGGGACTACCTTTAACACTCAACAATGGACTGAAGTAAAAAGCCGGAAAATTCGTGGCTCTACGTTGCGTGGTACTGCGGGTCCGACTATAACAACGTTGAAAGCGGTCGAGCCAGTAAAGTATCTTCATCTTTGGAATATGGCATCCAATGCCGACGATGTCCTGCAGTATCTTAAGCAACTGTGTCCCACGGGCTCGTGTACGGTAGAAGAGCTAATACCAAAAGGAAACTACAAGTCGTACAAGCTCGGTGTGCCTGAGGCCCACTACGAAACTTGCTTCTCAATAGATGTTTGGCCAATCAACGCTCGAATAAAGCCCTGGGTCACCCTAAGAAAACCACAAGGTCAAGCGAGAACGAGTGTTGCACCGGACAGCCAGCCGCCCTTTCGTGGTACAAAAAGGGCGTAATAAGTCATCATGCGTCCATATATTCTACCAAAATGTCCGAGGGCTAAAGACCAAGCTCAGTATGTTTCGGAATAACCTCGCGCTACTTGAACATCATTTAGTGGCCCTTACAGAGACATTTCTCGATGGCTCGGTTGAGGACTCTGAACTAACGCCCGCGGACTGGACTGTTCTGCGTCGCGACCGAAGCACGCCATGTGGTGGCGTTCTGCTTGCAGCGAGGCCGCCTATTATCCTGCGTCGGCAACGGGATCAAGAAACAGACTGTGGAGAAGATTTATGGGCGAGTTTTACTTTGTCCGGCTATTCTTACTATATTTGTGTTTTTTATGTTAAGCCTAGGGCTAGCGACCAAGATTACATGAAACTGTTCTACAAAATAGAAAGCTTTATTAACGACTTAAAAGGAAATATCATTATAATGGGTGATCTCAACTTAAAGAGCGCCTCACAACATGTCTGTAATTATTATTGTTATTTTTTGTCTTTTTGCAGTTTAGTTGATAAAAATTCTGTCACTAACTCTACCGGAGGTATGCTTGATGTGATTCTTGTTCGAGAGAGCGACGAGGTGCAGGCCGCGGTGGTCACCAGCGCAGAAGGTATAGTCCCGTTGGACAAGTACCATCCCGCTCTGGACACTGAGGTTAGAGTTGAAACCGTTCATTTTTCGATTCGCATTCCACCAAGTAACATTGACCCAGAAACAGATTGGAACTGGAATAAATGCGATTACGAGCTTTTGTATGGTTTGTTGTCTGATATTTCATGGGATGGCGTGATATCTGCCTCAGACGTAACAACGGCAACAAATGATTTTTATGTCACCCTGTATAATACTTTTGATGCCTGCATGCCCAGAAAAAGCCGTAAAAAAGGTAATAATTCACGGTATCCCGTCTGGTTTACCGCCGATATCATTCACGACACTAAGCTTAAGATAAAGCTACACTCAGCCTGGAAACGTACGCAATGTCTGAATACATACAGGATGTTCTCAGATCTAAGATCCTCTCTAAAGTCTCGTGCTGCAGCCGCCTATGTAGAGCATACTAAGCGCATTGAAGACAACATAAGAGTCGATCCGCGTAGCTTTTGGCGTCATGTTTCAAGCTTACGTGCCAAGGGTGGGTTCGAGACAAGTGTCATCTATAAGGACGAATCTCGTTCCGGTGTAGCTGCTGCGGAAGCCTTTGCTGAGTTCTTTGGAAGTGTCTTCTTACCGGATATACCATTACTCAGTGCAGGGGACATTCGGGACCTAAGTGACTGTAAAAATAGCAACTATATTAACATCTTTCAGTTCACTTCCAAAGATGTGATCTCTGGCATTAAGAAGCTGAAGCCGAACAGTTCTATTGGTCCGGATGGTGTTCCTTCTACAGTACTGAAGAGGGTCTGGAAGAACGTTGTTACTCCATTGCACCATATTTTTAACCTAGCGTTAAGCTCAGGTTTATATCCACCACAGTGGAAAGTATCGAGGGTGACACCTATTCCTAAATCTTTTAATAGGCTGCAAGTCGAGGAATACCGACCCATTGCTATCTTGTCCTCTCCTGTTAAAGTATTTGAAAATATATTACACAAGGCCATCTACCAGCAGGTTGAGAATCTTCTATGCAATGCACAACATGGATTCAGAAGTAAGCGGTCAGTCAATACCAACTTGTTAACTCTGGTAGAGTTCATCTCTGTGCAGCTGGATAAAAGGCGGCAAGTGGACGTGCTCTACTTTGACTTCCGGAAAGCCTTTGATAGGGTGAATAATGACATACTGCTGGCAAAGTTAAGTACTATAGGAACTACTCCTGCCCTTCTCCAGCTACTTGCAGACTATATGCGCGATCGCCAACAGTATGTCAGGCTCGGTATCTACGAGTCTTCACGCTATCATACGCGATCCGGAGTCAGTCAAGGCTCTATTTTAGGACCATTGTTATTTTTAATAATGATTAACGATCTGCCAGCAGTCCTACAGCATGTAGAGTGTCTTCTCTATGCGGACGACCTGAAATTGTACACTGCTGTGGATTCAGAGACTGATTGTTTGACTCTACAGCAGGATATAGAGGCTGTATGTCGCTGGTGCACGCAGAACAAAATGGAATTCAATCCTGCCAAGTGCTCAGTAATGACTTTCGGTCGAATGCAACACCCAGTTCACTATGACTATCAAATCCACGGTGAATTGCTCACCCGTTCCAGATTCATTAAAGACTTGGGAGTCACATTTGACCGTCACCTTAATTTTCACGACCATATGACTGCCGTTGCCAAGGAATCTTACAAGAGGCTGGGCTTTGTGCTAAGAAATGCTCGTGACTTTAAAAGCGATCAAGTCGTACGACTTCTATACAGCGCTCTGGTTCGAAGCAAGCTAGAGTCCAGTTCTTGCGTTTGGAATCCGCACGAGGTAACATACGCTCTCCCTTTAGAGAAGGTACAAAAAGCTTTCCTTAGGTATCTCTACAAGAGAACGTTAGGATACTACCCATATATGTACCCTACGAAATTTCTGCTGAGGTGTCTTGGGTATAACTCCCTTAGTACGCGGAGGGCATATGATCAAATGATCACCTTCTGCAAGATTGCACGCTGCGCCATTGATGCAATTGACTTGCACAATGAACTGCTTCAGCTCTACGTCCCGAATAACTACATTCGGGGTAGGAGCCATCGACTTTTAGCCACACCCTCGTGCCGAACCGTCGCACGCGCCAACTCCCCGTTGCCTCGTGCTCTGAACTCTCTCAACAAGCTGGTTGCCAACTATCCACACGTAGACATATTTGATGATGAATGGAAGGATTTTACCAGTGAATGCATGAGATTTTGTGAGATTGACGGATGATGGTTAATAGTGACTATGACATTAAGTTAGTGAAATTAATTTTATAATTTATTTTATCATATTTGTAAATTGACATTATTTATTTTTATTGTAATTTTTGACATTGCATGTATATTTATTTGAAATTTGTAATTTTATTTTATTTTTATTCTTAATTTAGATTTGATTGTTAGTTTTTTTACTTTTTATTTTTATGTGACATTTACTGTATCCTTAGTCTGTATAGTACATCGACTTTATGTATAGTATTACTTAAAATTAGTTAGTGTAAGTGGTTCAAACCGTTCTAATTAAATAAATAAATATAAAAAAAAAAAAAAATAATAATTGAGTCGGGTAAGTCATCACATACTATGCGGTTGGCCGGCTAAAGAATCAGATTCTGAGCTACGTCCGTACTGGTTGCATCGTGCCGAGCTGTCGATGCACGAAGACTGCGTCCTACTGGGTTGTCGCGTGGTGGTGCCTCCATCGCTGCGAGACGCTGTTCTGCGCGCTTTACATAAAGCACACAGTGGTATTGTACAAACAAAGTCTCTGGCCAGAAGTTATGTTTGGTGGCCACAGTTAAACGATGACATCGAGGCTTTAGTACAAAACTGCAACAAATGTCTGGAAAATCGTCATATGCCGCCGAAGACGTCTTATGAGTGGGTAATGCCGTCTAAACCTTGGTCTAGGCTTAACATTGACTTCGCAGGACCATTTCAGAATAAAACGTTTTTGATTATGGTTGATGCATATTCTAAGTGGCCTGAAGTTTTCATCGTCAATAACATGACCTCGACTACAGTGATACGGCACTTGAGATCGGTTTTCGCCACCCATGGACTGTGTGAGACTCTAGTGTCTGACAACGGTACGCCATTCGTGTCTGCGGAAATGAAGCAGTTCCTGGAAGCGAACAAGATCAAGCATATCAGGTCTGCTCCATTCCACCCATCCACAAACGGATTGGCAGAACGTATGGTTCAAACAGTCAAAGACAAATTGCGTAAAATGGACGGCATGTCTTGGGATGTAAAAATTCCAGCTATGCTGTTAGGACTTCGTGCTACACCTTGTGCAGCTACAAATAAGAGTCCTGCAGAACTATTGTTTAATAGGCGTGTACGTACACTGCTTGACACGATCAACCCATATGAACGACAGCGGAAAAGCAGGGAAGAACAAGTTTTGAGAAATAACATAAGAAAGAACAGACAAACAGACTTAGGGCAAACCATAATGTACCGAAACTTTAGCTATGGACCACGTTGGTTGCCGGGGACCATAGTAAGCAAAGAAGGTCCAGCTAGTTACAAAGTAGAGACCGAAGAAGGCAACATTCTCAGTAGGCACATTGATCAGATATATAGGAAGCAAACACCCAACACTGACAGAACAAGGTAATCTCGACCATGATGGTGATCAGGTGTTGGACGATCTGGAACAGGGGGAAAATGAAAGAGAAGAGCAGGACATGGAAGATACTACTATTAGTCGGGATAGCGATCAAATAATAGAGATACCGAGTTCAGATAAATGGGCAGAAATGCTAGGTATACCAGTTCAGTCAGAACCCAGTTTCTCAGGTGGGAAATCAAAAAATAAGCTTTCTGTACATGGCAGGTCTCCCTATACAAGGCCTGCTCATGATAACAACTTTATGCTGTGAGGAGTAGATAGTTATATTGTAATTAATAATGTTGTATCTTATTGTCGTTAAATCTTTTCTGTTGTGACTTTTATTTCTGTTGTTGTGTATATAGTTTTTATTCTTTGTGTATTAATAGAGATGTTTAGTTATCTAATTTACATAGAAGTGCTCATTTATATTTTATGTTAAGATTATGTTTTACGCATACTTGGGGGAAAGGTATGTTGTGTATGAAACATGCAGGTACTTGTCCACCTTATTTCTACAATAAAGTTGACTAAGTGAGGGTAGCTCTAACCTAGATGTATGTTTCTATTTGTGAATTGCTACAAAGCTCAATACATGTTGTTTACTTAAATATGGTGTTTTATTGGACATAACAGATTCAATATTACATTTCATACAAACAACTAAATGAGTTTTAGAGTACCAACAGTAACGGACAAATAATTAGAAACAATACAAAAAAATAAAAGATACATTTTATTTTATAGGTTTAATTATTTAGAATTATATAATTTAGGTAATAGATACTGTGTATAGGCTACTAAAACTTATAATTAATATTTTATTGTGTATCCTTTATTATCAATCACAGCTCTACAACGACGTGGCATTGATTCAAGCAATTTCATACATTTTTCTAGTGGGATTGAATTCCATGCTTCTACAAAAGCTACGTAGAGTTCGTTGTGACTGGAGTTACGTTTGTTTAAGACCTTCTTTTTTACGACATGTATATGTATATTCTAGGTACAAACAGGTTTGATGAGGCTCTGGACAGTAGGATATCACTTAAATATGCATTTATTTTGGTTTTAATTACCTAGATGAATGTTATTGGTGCGGCTGAGTCAATTTTGTGGCATAGGTCAAAGAGAAAGGTAGAGAAAAAGGTAGGGACAGAATAAAAAATTTAGGTGTTTGAAGGGATGTATCCACGAATAAAAATATAATGATATCGAGCGGTTTTTAGACTTGCATTGATCAATGATATGAATACAGAACACTTTCTAATTTCTAATGCAACTATCGAAAGCACTCAATTTTGTTTAAATTTATGGAAACATAAAAAAACTCACTGTGGAGGGAAATAAACCTGCAACTATTATGCCAATCAAGCTATTGCACACTGTAAGTAGTTGTTTTATGAACACAATGGCACAACTTTTGGTCACAAAACATTAAGAAAAAATTCATACCTCGAGTCCCTTATAGAGCAGGTTACTGAAAATGTTTTCAGATCTGAGAGCCATCTCCGAGAGAGTCCAGCATCCCAGGAGATTCCGATAACAGAAACAACATACAACCGTTGGTCTCCCATCTTCTGAATAGAACTGAAACAAAACACAAAAATATTCTGCCTAAACCTGTTTATGAAGTTAAGATACAGAACTTATAGTTCAGATATATTCAATTGCAGTGTCTTTTAGTGCTTTATGTATCAGTTTTATCACACTCTATTGAGGCTCATAAAACACTCTTTATATGTAATGCATCTCTGTAACCGAAAGCTAGTAATTATAGCCATATTAGCTGTAAAAAGGTGAAGATTATAGCAAATTCAAGAGTTTCATGAGTTATCTTAGTTTGAGTCTCCTTGGTCATTATTTCCTACCATCACGTGTGTTTTTTTTTACCAAAGTCCTTACAATGAGATCTTGAAATTCAAACTAACCTCTGTTCAGAACAGAAGGCAAATTAAAAAACATGCTGCAAAACTATCTTATCACAGAACTAAAGAAATTGAATATTTTCCAGTAACAAGGGAGTTACTGGAATCCTTAATGTAGCAACTCCCTTTCCTCGTGGGTTATTCGAGCTCCTGAGTTGCGCCTGTTATGCGAGACACTGCTTTGTGCTCTCGGTGCATGCATAATCTACTAATTCCTGCCTATACTTTATGGTTCGAGCTTTTTAGTTTAGTTACCTGAGTATTGGTTAGTTTTTTATAAACATCTTTGAGTCTGAGATCCTCTAAATTACACAGCTTCACGTTGCCGCCGCCGGAGAGGCACACCCGACACACAGTGGACATGGCAATGGCAAGTTGTTAGTACTAACTCAGCCCATCATGTGAAGAATTAACGATCGAACTGATTTCTTTCTTCCTGTCCTGTGTGATAAAATAAAATGAAATAAAAAAAAAGTCGATAGTAAGTAGGTAGGCCTATAAGCACCTAACTGAATAATTTTACAAGATGTTTTATTGAACTAGATATAATAACTATCTATTTCTATGTGAAATTATTGTCTCATTTTTAACAGCAAATACATATCAAGGTACCTAGTAAATAAAGTATTTTTTTAGAAAATACGTTTAGGAATCGAGCCGTAGCAAAGCATTGATATTTTAATGGCAATGTCTATAAACACGGAATCACGAAAGGATTTACTTCGTAAAATCTGTCTATTTCACAATTCTTAAATATTTTGATGAGATTTTTTTTGTGAGCGACGGGTTGTGAGAAGGTTGTGAGTGATGGGTCACACACAGGTTGTTGGCCACTCTAAAGAACTGACAAAGTACATACCTACGTACTGTAAACACATTTAATACTGAGCGGAAATGCACTAACTGCAACGGAATATGCGACATGGCATGGCGCGGCCAGTTATTCATTGTAGGTATGAAATCTTATGGGGACTGATCGCACTACAGACAGCGGAGAGCGGAACTGCGAGGTTTTTTTGGTGTTTTGTTCTAATTTGATGCACAGTGCCACGGCCGCGCATTCCGTTGTCACGTAGTGTCTTATTTATTATACATAGTAAATTAGGATTGAGATGAGGGCTACCAACTTAGAGAATCAGAATCAGAAATAATTTTATTGTTTAACTGTTGTACAATAAAGATCTTATATGTATAATGTGTACAGTTTCAACTTATCTTATCAGCTTATCTTTACTAAACATGTAACACTTTTGAAAATTTTAATTCTTAAATTAAATCTTATCTCCTCGTACTTTTTAAAATTGCCGCGCACCCTACTTTTTAAAATGCCCGTGCGCCTCACGACACTGACAGCGTCACCTGACAGTCAGAAGTGAAGCATGAGGTGAAGCAAGCGACCATCGACAATCAAGACAATGAATCGGCCGTTTTGATTGTCACTTGCTAGACAAAGGTCGAACTTGAGAAATTCTTACGAGACCAATTGTAAAAGTTTTTATTGAAAATATCTTGATTTCAATAATTAGATACAGCTTAGTTTTGTGTCCTAATCTCCCGGAACTTGTGAAACCCTAAATTGGGTAAGTGTTGTGCTTTTTAACATATGCTTGAATCTGAGACGGTGTAACGGCTCACTATCTTTATTTTTATATTTTCTTGTATTCATTCATGTAGTCATAAGAAATCATTTCATTATTATTATTCACTGCACATCTCACTGCTTATTTAGCCAATGTATCCTATTGTTTGACTGCCTCATCACTGATCACTATTATAAGCTAGTTGCCATTGCGTTCACCATGAGCACGGGATGTCGCAGTCAAACTAAGAAAGTGGACCATTCCTTAATTATCTGGAAATGGATTCCAGGGTTCACCTTACGGGCAGCTACGCTACTACTACTACTACTGCGCGAGTCGGCGCCCATCCTGCGCGAGTCGGCGCCCATCCTGCGCGAGTCGGCGCCCATCCTTTTTACTGCACCGGAACGACTCCCGCTCTTTCTAAGGCCAGTGGTTTACTTAGGGTTACCCACCGCGACTCGGATACGACACTAGACAAAATTCACGACCTAGAGATTGTATAACTTTTTAGATTAAATAATATTGTAATTGTTCTTCTTGTTTTCTTCATACCTATTTGAAGTCTAGGAAAAACAAGTAGCACTGTTTCAAACATACAATACAGTTGTAGGTACCTAAGTCTACCTTTAGGGGCTATGTTTTTAAGGTATCATGCATGATGGTATTAATTTATTAATTATATGGACTTAAAAAATAGAGCATTTATAACTGGAGATGTCATCGTAAGACGTACCCCTCTGCCGGCCATTAGGCGCTCTTGGTCATACGCGTTATACAAAACTACTTCACTCGTTACCGCGCGGCCATTAGCTGTCGTTTTGTGTCGCGAAGTAGTGCTTAGTGAATTGTGCGGTATTTTGGGGTAAAAGGCGATCAGAGACATCAAACTTAAGGGAACACGGTATTTCCTATCACAAGTATGTAAGTGATATTTTTATCAATTGTTTTTGTAATTTTGTATATTTTGATTAAAATGGAATACTAGTTGCGACAGTTTCAAGCGTCTTGGTAGAGGTGTAAGTAGGTGAGTATTGATTTCTAGGTAGAAGGCGAAGTGCGTGTTGTGTGTAACTCAATAACGGTGTAACAACAGTCATTGTATAAGTGTGCTTGTTTTGTGTTTGTGTCACAGTTTTTACTTGCGTGTGCGTTTGTACGTGTGCTGTACCGTATTACCTCGTGTTGTTCAGCCAGCACGTTAGCGTACATAGACAATCTCTATAGATCTGTCGTCGAAAACCACAATCCCTTTTATTTCTAACACCTCGCCTCCCGCGAAAAACGGCAGAAAGATTTTAGTACTAAAAGTGGCGCTTGCCAACTCCCGTTAAAAATGCTCTAAGGCTAGCAATGAAAAAAAGAATCCCCTTTAGTACACGCGCTAGAGCACCAGCCAAGTTTAATACTAAACTGGTGACTCTATAGCAGTATCTTGCGAACCATTTGGCAGTTTTGGCACGCTTTTTGGACCCTTCTGTATATCTTATGGTTGAGATGTTTAGAGATCTAAGATCTTTTATAACAGAAAAGGAATGACAAGTAGGTACTAGTTATGAGATTTATTTATTTATTCAAAAGGAACGCGAACAACGTGTAGGTATACGCTGTACATAAAGCATTCGTAAAGATAGGTATACCTACTTACTTTATTCAGGCTGTGGTATGCGTCAAAGTGGCCGCCGCCTTTTTTACTTAATTTTGTTTTATTTTTGAAATTTCCTTTGATCAATGTAGTAGGTACCTAATAAAATAAAATAGGTGGCTGCGCCACTTTCACCCATACCACTGCCCCAAGATAGGTTCTATCTAACATAATATACGCTGATAACAGGCGGACAACATTGTTCATAAAAAACTAAATAAACTATTTATTAACATATTATTTAT
The DNA here is from genome assembly GCA_946478455.1 of Eupithecia vulgata. Classification (NCBI taxonomy): domain Eukaryota; kingdom Metazoa; phylum Arthropoda; class Insecta; order Lepidoptera; family Geometridae; genus Eupithecia; species Eupithecia vulgata. Next base: position 2,479,116 of record OX297887.1, on the reverse strand, counting down.
AGAGATAGCACAGACATTAAGTACACTAGCTGCGCCCTAAAGCAGACTAAACATTATTGAGAGCTGATTGAGAGATAGGAAATTTTACTGTGTGCGAGTTACATAGGTAGTAAGTATTTTAATATTTCATTTATTAATCTTATCGTTATACTAGTTATCATAGGTAAGTCAAACATTTCATAGTTAACATTTCCGTGTCCGTGCGTGATGGTAGCGTACACATAACCGAATTCACGTTTGTTATTATGCCTAATAAATAGCGTACCTATAAATACGAGTATAATCAGTGCAAAAGTAAAATAAATAGCGCCTCCTTGGTTTAAGAAATAATGACCATTGTTTGTGGGTTGGAAATGCTGGACAATTCACACGGAATTGTCCAGCATTATTTATTTATAGCCGTGTGGTGCCGGCTTAGAATTGCACCACCCCAACTCTACCCGTGGGTGTCGTAGGAGGCGACTAAGGGACACAAACCGGGGGGTGGGCAGCAGCGCCCCCTGCAGAACAACTCCACTACAGAACTGCGATCCCCAACCCGCATGCCCAGCGTGGGGATTATGGGCATTACCCCCCCAATGGTACGACGCAACAAAAAATGGCCCCCGTTCCCGGCCGCCTCGCTATTCCTGGCCATGGCAGCGGCCATGGTAACGGCTTGGCAGGGGGTGCTAGGAATCACCGGGCTACATCAGGCTGCCACCAACAACTGACCCTGGCTACGTATAACGGACGCATTCTAAGGCTTGACCAACATCTAGCGCAGTTGGAAGTAAACATAAAAACATAAAACATAAAAATATATTTATTTCAGCAAAAACACATTAGGTACAGTAGGTATTAACTTAATGGGTAGGCAGGTAGAGTTTCATTATAATGTATTACAATGGTCTGTTAAACTGATAGAGGTTATTGCTGAGGGTTTGGAGACAATGTTTTTACTTATGGATCTCACACTAGGCGGAGCCTGTATCGTGAGATCCAAGCTGGAAGCCCCCGGTGAAGACGGCATTACTTCAGAGCTTCTGAAGGCAGGAGGAGCCCCTGTTTTGCAGGAGCTTCAGAACCTGTTCAACACCGTTCTTCACAGTGGGAGAACTCCTAAGGCGTGGAGCGGGAGCCTGGTGCTCTTTTTTAAGAAGGGAGATAAAACCCTTCTTAAAAACTACAGACCCATCGCACTCCTGAGCCACGTCTATAAGCTTTTCTCACGAGTGGTCACGAATCGTCTCGCCAGGAGACTCGACGAGTTCCAGCCACCCGAACAGGCCGGGTTTCGCGGAGGATATGGTACCATAGACCACATACACACAGTGAGGCAGATTGTACAGAAGTCCGAAGAGTATAATCAGCCCCTGTGTCTGGCCTTTGTGGACTATGAAAAGGCCTTTGACTCTGTCGAAACCTGGGCTGTTCTGGGATCCTTACAGCGTTGCCAAGTAGACTATCCTTATATCGAGGTGCTGAGATGTCTTTATGATGCCGCGACCATGAATGTCCAAGTACATGGCCAGCAGTCCAAACCCATCCAACTGCGCAGAGGTGTGAGACAGGGGGATGTTATATCCCCGAAACTGTTCACAAGCGCGTTGGAAGATGTGTTTAAGACGCTGGACTGGCAAGGTAAGGGCACATAAACATAAACGGCGATTACATCTCACACCTGCGATTCGCTGATGACATAGTCTTGATGGCGGAGTCGCTGGAGGACCTGAACCTGATGCTGGACGGCCTAGCTCACGACGCATCGGTCTTGGCATGAACTTGGATAAAACCAAGGTCATGATCAATGGCCACATTGATCCGGGACCGATCGTCGTACATGGCCACCTTCTCGAAATTGTTTCCGAATACACTTACCTTGGGCAGATTCTGCAGTTGGGTAAAAATAATTTCGAGAAGGAGGCCAAGAGGAGGATCCAGCTAGGTTGGGCAGCGTTTGGGAAACTACGTCGAGTCTTCTCGTCATCCATACCGCAATGCTTGAAAACGAAAGTTTTCAATCAGTGCGTCCTACCCGTCATGACCTACGGAGCTGAGACGTGGACACTCACGGTAGGGCTGGTCCACCAGTTTAAAGTCGCTCAGCGAGCTATGGAGAGAGCTATGCTCGGAGTTTCTCTGAAGGATAGGATTCGCAACGAATACATCCGACAGAGAACCAAGGTTATCGACATAGCTCAAAGGATTAGCAAGCTGAAGTGGCAGTGGGCTGGCCATATCTCGAGAAGAACCGACAACCGCTGGGGTAAACGTGTTCTTGAGTGGAGATCGCGACTCGGCAAACGTAGTGTAGGACGCCCTCCGACCAGGTGGGATGACGATTTGCGAAAGACTGCTGGCAGATGCTGGATGCGGCAAGCTGAAGACAGGGCGCTATGGCGCTCATTAGGGGAGCCCTATGTCCAGCAGTGGACTGAAAAAGGCTGATGATGATGATGAATCTAACTTCTCTTAAGAATCGCCGTACTATAAATGATCTTATTTTTCTTTACAAAATATTGAACGGGAATCGTGGATACAGTAGCTTGATTAGCCGAATCGCACTCACGGTTCCATTTAAGTATCCCAGAAAACCAATCAGTAAATTATTCAGCACTCCCTTCACAAGAACTAATCTTGGTCTTAATGCCTCTTTTACTAGAATCAGTAATGAGTACAATTTATTATCACAGAAATTAGCAGATCTTGATCCATTTGGGGACTCATTGCCTATCTTTAAAAATAAACTCAGGAAACATTTTTCTGTTGCTCATAATATCCCTCAATCCACAGAGGAACTCTTATGTACATAGTTGTTTTTAGTTTAAGTTTAAGTACCTAACTACTTGTATTTTTAGTTTTTTTTTATTGTTTTTTTATTGTTTACCTATGTAACCCCTTCAGGGTATTAATTTTAGCTGTTGTTTGTGCACCTTTAGCAAATGTTGTGCATGCCTGTTAGAAGCACACATTCTATACAAAAAAAAAATATGATTGTTATGGTAATGTTTTATTATGTGTATTGTTGGTATTGCCTTATAAATAAATAAATAAATGATTTATTTATTTATTGTGTCCTTGTTTCTTTTATTTGATTGTATTTTTTTATTAATAAAGACTAATGAGTAATAAATAAATGGTAATTCTGTATCATAAGAATTTGTGCATCGGTGACGTCATAGACAGTCGCCACGAGTATTGTAGCGTTTTTGAACGAAATTGAATTGCATTTTTATAAGGTCAATTTCACATTCAAAATCCATTTTTTTGCCAGAAATACCTGTTTTATTTTCTATTCAGTAGTGCTTAAAAATATCTCGGAGTAGTTTCTCAAAATCAGTCATCATGCCTTTTGGTAGTTTTCTGACAACTATTTGACATGGTGGTGCCAGCGGCATAAGAATAGATAATAACATTAATAACTAACTAGAAGGGAATCTTCGGCTCCGAACGGGCTCGCGTTATTTACCTACTTGTTTAAAATTATGTCCAGTCGTGCCGTGACGGACGGCGTCCATCACCGCACGCGCGTAACACGTTAATAAATAAACAAGTAAGTAACAAGGCTTTCTCCAGTGTGTCCCTTATGTACTCTTAATACTGAATAACATTTTTATTACATTGCTTATCACATATACTGCAGGTATTATGCCTTTACTTCAGTGTGAATTCTCATGTGCCGTACTAAATTAGATTTGTGATTAAATTGCTTAACACACATACTGCAGGCATAAGGCTTTTCTCCAGTGTGAGTTCTCATGTGCGCTACTAAAGGAGATTTTTCATTAAATTGCATATCACATATACTGCATGCATAAGGCTTTTCTCCAGTGTGAAGTCTCATGTGCCTTACTAAATTGGATTTTATATTAAATTGCTTATCACATATACTGCATGCATAAGGCTTTTCTCCAGTGTGAATTCTCATGTGCGCTACTAAAGAAGATTTTTCATAAAACTGCATATCACATATACTGCAGGTATTAGGCTTTTCTCTAGCGTGATTTCTCATGTGCCTTACTAAATAAGTTTTTTTATTAAATTGCTTATCACATATACTGCATGCATAAGGCTTTTCTCCAGTGTGAATTCTCATGTGCGCTACTAAAGAAGATTTTTCATAAAACTGCATATCACATATACTGCAGGCATTAGGCTTTTCTCTAGCGTGATTTCTCATGTGCCTTACTAAATAAGTGTCTTTATTAAATTGCTTATCACATATACTGCAAGCATAAGGCTTTTCTCCAGCGTGAATTTTCATGTGCGCTACTAAAGGAGACTTTTCATTAAATTGTTTATGACATATACTGCAGGCACACGACTTTACTCCAGTGTGAATTCTCATGTGCCTTACTAAGTCAGATTTTTGATTGAATTGCTTATCACATATACTGCATGCATAAGGCTTTTCTCCAGTGTGAAGTCTCATGTGTATTACTACATTAGATTTTCGATTAAATTGCTTACCACACACACTGCAGACATAAGGCTTTTCTCCTGAGTGTATTTTCATGTGCCTTACTAAATCAGATTTTAGTTTACATTGCGTATCACATATACTGCATGCATAAGGCTTTTCACCAGTGTGAATTCTCATGTGCCTTACTAAGTACGATTTTTTTTTACATTGTTTACCACATACACTGCAGGAATTTGACTTTTCACCAGTGTGATATCTCCTGGGTCTTTTAAAGTGAAAATCACTTAATTTCTCATCAAATGTTTTACATTGTTCTTCCTTTGTATGTGATAGTTGAATATGTGACACTAGTCTGCTTCGAACTAAAAACATTTGGCTGCAAATATCACAACAGAATGTCTTTGACTTGTCTGGACGTTCCTCAACTTTTTGGTTTTGGCTCATTTCCTGGTTTGAATCAAGTTTTTCAGAGTCTTTTTCAAGATTTAGATGTACAATATTCATTTCAGTGTCACTATCTTCTTCAAATTTCAGTTCGTTTTTTATAAACTCTTCAGATATATGAGTATCAGCAGACTCAGTGTCAACTACTTCATCAACTTGTACAGTTTCTTCTTTCACTGATATAGGTTCTTCTTTAATGATTATAGCAGAACTATTTTCGGGAGTTTCATTGTCCAAGTCAGTGAACTGCACCGGGGCCACAGACAGATGCTGTTTAATCTCCAAGTTGAGGTGTTCAATAGTTTCATGAGTTGCCTGAAACCAATACATTTCACAAAATAATGAAGGACATTACAATAGACAGTTTATTTGAGCTCCTATTTAAAAGTAAGAGCTGAGTTGTTTTTAGAAGACAAGTGACGATCAACAATTTCTAACTATGTAGGCACTCAGATCTGTTAAAATCTTTATAGGGTAAACTTGCCTTATTCGTACCTAAGGGAATTCATCGATAATTTTAAAATTAATAGAGGCAGATTAACTTTCAATTGCAATAACTTATAGTTAACATGTCTATTACTTCCAGAAACAAACAGTTACGGTACCATTTTTAAGTGCTTATTTTGTAAGCTTATTATATATTGATATTTGATATTTAAAAAACCGGTCATGTGCGAGTCGGACTCGCGCACAAAGGGTTCCGTACCATTAACTTTAAAAACAGCAAAAAATTTAATTAAATTATTTTTTTTATTTTTTTTTTATATTGCAAGCGTCTACATGTTGCCGTTATCATTATCGAGCAAAAAACTCACGTTCGTTATATGGGAGCCCCTTAAACATTTATTTTATTCGGTTTTTTAGTATTTGTTGCTATAGCGGCAACAGAAATTACATCATCTGTGAAAATTTCAACTGTTTAACTATCACGGTTCATGAGATACAGCCTGGTGACAGACGGACAGAACACAAAGACGTCCGATCTTAAAATAGATAGAATACTTTAGTGTACCACACAAACACCGAAAACAGTACAGAATTTAATACTATGAATAAATGAAGTACAAAGGCGACCTTACCGCTATGAGCAATCTCTTCCAGGAAACCTTGGGATAGATTAGTTACATTTTTTAAGCGCTAGTACGATTTAGGAAAGTTTACCTTATTAGTTTATTATATTTTTTTTTGTCTGTGGCTGTTGAGGGAATCTGCAACTAACATATTATGGCAATAAAGTTATTGCATACCTACTGTGGTTGTTTTAAGAAAACAAAGGCACAATTTTTTATCACCGAACATTATGAAGGAATTCATACCTCAAGTCCCTTAAAGAAAAGGTTACTGAAAATGTTTTCAGATCTGCAAGCCATTTCCGAGAGAGTCCAGCATCTCTCAAGATTCTGATAACAGAAACTACATACAACTCTTGGCCTTCCATCTTCTGAATAGAACTAAAACAAATAAATAAATAATAATGCTGGACAATTCACACAGCATTATCTAGCCCCAAGCTAAGTAGAGCTTGTGTTATGGGTACTAGATAACTGATATACATAATATAATACAATATATAGATAGTTTTTTTTTTTAAATTATATATAGAAAACGACCAGAACACCCTGAACAAATGTCTGCAGATCGTACACACATTTGTCCCGAGGCGGGAATCGAACCCGCAACCTTCTGCGTCGCAGGCAGACCTTCGCCCACCGCGCCACATCGGTCGTCACTAAACGTCAATAAACCTGGTTATTAAGTTTAGCTAGATCCAATTGCTGTGACTTTTTGTGCTGTATCAGTTTATTTCACATTCTCGTTATTTGAATGTTATGGAACTGTAAACGAAAGCAAGTGATTATTGTCATGTTAGCTGAAATAATAAAACGTCAAGTGGACTCGCACTTGACGTTTTATTATTTCAGATTCGATCAACGAGGTTTCCGTACAATCACAATACACTCATTACACCACACTAATATCATCATCATCATCATCATGTCAGCCCATATACGTCCACTGCTGGACATAGGCCTCCCCCCTACGACGCCACAAAGAGCGGTCCTGAGCCGCCTCCATCCATTGACTCCCTGCGACCGCTACGATGTCGTCGGTCCATCGAGTTGATGGTCTCCCAACACTCCGTTCCTCGTTGTATCGTGGCCGCCACTCGAGAACCTTTACTCCCCAGCGGTTATCAGTTCTGCGAGCTATATGACCTGCCCACTGCCACTTCACTTTTACTTTCACTAATATATAATATTATATCTATATTTTAGTATACCAAAAAATCGAGACAGTACTTCAAGAACTAGGTGGTAATTCAGGCGGTATTACATAAGCGCAGGAACATGGCACTGATCATCACACACGGCTTGCTCTTAATTTTAAATTGCATGTTAGTTTTTTAAAGTAGTTTATAAATATGGTACTGTCATCATATAGGTAGTAGGTATATATTGTTTATGTAATGTGTCATGTTTGTTATTTTTATCTGTCGTGTAAGTTTCTTCTTTTTATATATTTACCTGTATATATCAGAATAAATATCATTTCATTTCATTTTCATTTCATTTCATTTCATTCATTTCATTATAAAGATAGGATTGATCTATAAAAAAACATGCCGATAAATAGCTGGCAGTTCAGCATGAACAAGTGTTACCACAGTTCCAAATCCCATAAATGAATGTGGAGATTGTTTTCAAAACTTGATTGCAGTATTTCATAGAAATTTCTGCATTTCATCGCTGTTTTTTTTCGAAAACTTTTGTTTTTCTTAATAATTCTTGACTTAAGGCGGCCGCACACTCAGGTTTTTATCTGACGGGGGGCGGTGGGTGTATTCCATTATCCGAAGGTGAGTTTATGTATTTACAAATGTATGGAATGAAAGCTTTTAGATAGTCGAATACGATGTGCGTTACCCCAGCGACATGTGGACTCGGATCAAGCAAGATGAATATATATAGAAAAATCAGGGCATACCCTGTGAATGAGCCCCAAAAATTAAATTTGTGCGCATTAAGGTTTCAGAGTGATTCGATAAAATAACATTTAGCTGCAGTAACGTCTGAAAACGTTACTGCAGCGACTGGTTTTTACCTATTAGCCCTAGAAAATTTTGAAATAGCTTAAAAGTAGCTAATATTTAAGCATTTTATTGGCCAAACAGCGACATTTGTGCGCCCTATGGTTTTTGAGTTATTGCAAATTCCGCTGGAGTAAAGTTTGGCAGATTTCCATATCTTCCTAATGGCCGAACGAACAAAAATGAATTTTGGTCAACAGAGGCGGTTTAATTCGGTTTAATGTGGACTCCAGTAGTTTTTCCAAAAAAGTGCACGGTTTATGAATTCGACGACTTTTTCTGAAAATCAAAAATAACCTCTTAACTCTTGAATTACATAAGAAAGGCGTTCTGTGATTACATTGGCTGATGCGTATTAAGAATATGTATCTTCTGACAAAACTGTGAAACCCTACAACTTATTTTCGACGAAATAAATCAATTTTACTGATTTTACAACTGAAAATGGTTTACTTATTTCGAGCCCCAAGTTTTAACACGATAACAACTTCACATGATTTGCCAATAACTAGAGCGCATATTCAAATTCACCCACGAGCTGAATTTCGGCTTTCTACGCCTTATTATAATTAACCGTTAATTAATAAAAACAACAAACGAGAACTTTTAGACAGTTATCCGACCAAATTCGAAAATGCCATTAAAAAGCGGCCGTTCAGCACTTCAAGCCAACATCTATAATTCGGTAGCTTTGTCATGTTTAACGTTAGGTACACTTACGTAGACAAGTTTTAGTGTTGGAAAGAGGCGCCTTTAACTTTTTTAGTAGATTCTAAATGATTATTTAGTAGGTCGAAATACTAAATAGAAGTTAGTAGTTTTGATTTTCGGATCCCAACTCTCATGCATGACATGAATCGGAGCTTTTCCTAAATGTTAGTTACATGAAACCACTTTACAACAAAATAAACTTTATTGCCTTTATTGATAGTGTTTGATTTGAATCTGAGAATTCTGTCCTGCATAAGGTAAGTTTTTAAAAGCTGGTGCGATCCCCTTTTCTATTTACTGAATGAATTTATGAAGTCGCCTATCCGTAGACAACTTCATCCAAAAAACCGGAGGTGTGCGGTCGCCTTTATCTCTGACATCCTGCCTGAGATTTTTTCCTAAAGGTTTACCCTTTACGGAGAATTCATAAATGTAGCACATGTTAAGCCTGTTGTAATAAAATTTTAAACATAATTTTTCAATAATGGATTCTTTAATAATATCCGCAATATTGGTGTAGTCAACAATATTTTGGCTACTCCGCTGTCAGAGGAAGCCCTAGAGATGTTAATATTTGTTAATTTAGGAATTAAGCGTAGATACTAAGTATTTATGTAATTGTAAGTTATAGTAATTATATATACCTTCGAGAGTGGCATAATCATGTTGATTTAATTAACCCTCTTCAATTCAATAAAGATTTAAAATAAAAATGACTGACATTATTTTCACTACTTGTTCATTATTACCTATTTTATTTGTTTAATTTAAAAAGTACATAAAACTCAATTAAAACCAAACTTAAGGCTTGGCCATGAAGAACTATAACTGTCAGATTGCACATCAGTTTAACCAAATTTTGTCGATAGAGCGCACTTAATTTTTACATAGACTTAAAGCAAAGTGTATCTTTTGAAAAAGAAATAAACACCTGTTTTTTTGGTTGATTTTTTTGGTTGTTGGATCTGCAGAAATTTGTTCCGTTGGTCTGGGTGTTTTCTATGTATAATAAAAAATATCTATCTATGTAATGTATAATATTACGTATATCAGTTATCTAGTACCCATAACACAAGCTCTGCTTACCTTGGGGCTAGATAATGCTGTGTGAATTGTCCAGCATTATTTATTTATTTTATTTATTTACACAGTATTTTAATAGTCCGTCAGACTCACCTAAGAGCTTTGTCTTTTACTATTCAATCATAGAAATAGTGAAATAAAGTATTCACCTCCTTCGCAAAGCTATCTTTCTCTTGAGCGTGATTTAGCCCCTCTCACACTCAAGATTCTAGTAACTCCCTTGCCTCCCTTGTGGGTTATTCTAGCATAATGAGCTGCGCTCGGGTTTTCATGACGCCCATGACGTAAGACTGCTTTGATCCCTCTGTGCATAATGTACTAATACAAAATATACAGTGTGGAAATTAAACTCAGGCCCTGGAGGGAAACTACTTAAAATCCTTAAGCTAGCTCATTTTACTTAAAGGAGACATTCCTTTATTTTTAAAAAGAAACAAATCTGCATTAAAATATTTTTTTAAACTCGCTTGCTTCGCCCGGGACTCGAACCAACTAAAATTTAAAAAAATAAACACTCTTTATTTTATTATACTAATCGGTAGTATTAATATTCAGGATAAAGTTTCTGTAACAAACATTTGGTCTTAAAAATAAAAATAATCGTTAAATCTAACATCAACTTTATTTTACTATCAATTTTGTAACACTTAAATTATTTAACTGATAAATTGTTCGAAATGAGCCCCGTCGTTCCGGCTACACAACATTAGTCGCCGTTGAAATTCATTTCTTGTAGCCTTCAGCAAAGTGTTGTGGTGTATGCCCCTGATAACATTTTCTACCGCAATCCTTAGCTCTTGAACGGTTTCATAGCAAGTTTCATAAACAACATTTTTTACATGACCCCATAAAAAGAAGTCCATGGGCGTCAGGTCTGGACTTCTTGCAGGCCATCTAATCGTGTTGTGTTGGAGAGATAACAGAACTGTTACGTGTCTTTTACTTGTTAAAAGTGAACAGTAACCAAATATTTTTTAGAGAAACTTTATCCTGAATATTAATACTACCGATTAGTATAATAAAATAAAGAGTGTTTATTTTTTTAAATTTTAGTTGGTTCGAGTCCCGGGCGAAGCAAGCGAGTTTAAAAAAATATTTTAATGCAGATTTGTTTCTTTTTAAAAATAAAGGAATGTCTCCTTTAAGTAAAATGAGCTAGCTTAAGGATTTTAAGTAGTTTCCCTCCAGGGCCTGAGTTTAATTTCCACACTGTATACTTCAAGGTTGGAGCTTTAAAGATTTTTTCTAGTTACCTGAGTATTGGTTAGTTTTTTATAAACATCTCTAAGTCGGACATCCTCTAAAGTACACAGCTCCACGTTGCCGCCGCCGGTGAGGCACACTCGACACACAGTGGACATGTCAATCACAAGTAGATGAAGGTACCAAGTCAGGCAATTGTATGGATCTTTATAGGTCAAGGTGCTTAGGTAGACGTCCTCTGGTGAAGAATTAACGAACGAACTGGTTTCTTGTCTTCTTGTGTTGTTATATATTATTATTTTTATTATCAAAGGAGTGAATAAAGTATTTAGATAGGATCGTTCGTTACTAAAATGCCAACAAACGGGAGTAATCGTTTTCTGTGAACAAACGAACAAACAAAGACATTATTTACGACAAACCTAAAATATATTTACATCCTCTTTGGAACAAACAAGAAAAAACAAAACAAAAAACACTGAAAACATTTACAATAATTTTGCATTATAAAAATGGCGATAGCTATAAACACGGAATTAAGGAAGGATTTACTTGGTAAAACTGTCTATTCCACAATTCATTCATCCTGTACTGAAATCTTTTGTGTGCTGTTGTAGGGTAACAGGTTATTGGCCACCATACAGTTTAGCCACTTCAACATTCCACCACAAAAAACGTGTAAAAGCGTTTAAAACAATTCATTCAGTTTCGACGCGCTAGAGCGTCAGCCAAGTTGGATAGAAAGAAACATGCGTGCGACTAAATATAAATGAGTACCTATCATTGAATAGAATAAGAATCATTTATTGTTTTAACTGTGTTACATAATTATGTAGACAGAGACTTATCGAAAAATTCCTTTAAATTATAGTAAAAATTATTAACAAGCCATGTCCTTATTTTTTTTTTTTTTTTTTGCTCTTGGTGGCTTTCGTGTCACTGCGGCCATGATGGGCCTATTGTGATCGCCACTAATTGTGTTCTCCCCTAAAGCTGCGGCGTTCAGAGTTCGCCACTTACCCTTACAGCTGCTAGGAACTGAAGGATTTCCTTCGGGGAGAAGTCTCGTAGCTCGTCTGGGCCGAGCAGGTGCTTTCCCAGATAAGTACTACGTTTTTGCATCAGTGCTCCACACTCTCCTAGCAGATGGAGAGGCGTTTCGTCCGCCTCCTCACAGAATCTACAGGATTTTGTGTTGCATAGCCCCAATTTAAACATGAGCTTGTTGAGGCGACAGTGTCCAGTTAGGGCTCTTGTTAAGATGCGAAAGTTCTCTCTGTTTAGCGCTAAGATATGGTTAGTATACCGTTTATCGAAGGCTTTTATCAGTGATTTTGAGTTTTGAGTGATCCATGCCAGAGGAGTTTTTCCAGAGCTTAGTTGATTCCTCGTAGCAGGAATTTAAGAGGGTTCTTAGAGCCAGACTTTTGGGAATGCCACAAAACGGCTCGGGGCCAAACTGAGTCCCCTTTGCCCCGGAGCGCGCAAGTTCGTCAGCACACTCATTGCCGTTGATACCCGCGTGACCCGGTACCCATCTTAGGATAACTCTGTTGTTCGAGCCTAGAGCGTTCAGGCGATACAAACAATCCTCAACTAACCTGGACGTTGCCATGTCTTTAACTTAATTTTAAAAATATTTCCATCAAGATGTTTTAATTCTACGGGTAAAATTATTAAATAATTTAATAGCTGTAATATATTATGTGCTTTTGTGAAATTTGTTAATTTGGGGTGTACATAAGTTAAATTTATATTTATTTCGCAAGCTATCAGATCTATTAGATTTTATAGTGAAGAATGTTTAGTTATTTTTTACAAAAAAGCAAATCTCTAAAATGAATATACCAGGTTAATGTAAGCATATCGCTTATGGGGAAGCTGCCATAGATAATTATCTCGCACGGGGCGCTACCTCTGTGAAGTTTTTTTTTTAAAGGGACTTTGCTCCAGACTTTGTATTTTGTATTTTCCATTACTTGACATTAGCAGAATAGTCTAACCAGACACGTTGCCATTAATAAAGAATTCTTTCATTAAAATCCCATGTAACTCCGTCATCCGTGATAATAGCATTGTTTAGAGTTGGACGTAGTTATGCAAAAAGGAACTAACCCTCAAGATGTTACTTTCGAGATAATTGAGTTTAAAGAATAAAGTTGTGTAGAAATGTCTAGGTAGCTTTTATTAGCTTTATTGTTTTACAGTCTTGTGCAGGGTAATGAGGGCTTTATACAGAGTCTAAAAAGTTAAGATTTTTTTGGGCACAAGTAGTTGTTTTTATATTAAATTGCAGTTGGTTCCAATGCAAAATGCAGTTTTTGTGGGTTGGTTCCCTGTTACAAAAAGTTCTTCTAGTTGCATTGTGTAAAAATGAAAACAAATTATTAGGTTTATTCATGTTTTATTTTAAAAAAATGCTTAACTACTAAACAAACTAAATATTGAACACAGCTAAGCAAAGTGGCACAAGCAATCTTCTCATTCAGGTACATGCTAAACATGTTTTCTTATTTTTACGTTATTCAAAGTTAAAATATAGATAAGTTAAATAGTTTAGGCTTATTTTAATATCTTTATAAAATCGGATACTGACCGGCGTTATGTAACATTGTTATTTACTATATTATATAACGCCGGTTGTATTGTGACATTGTTATATACCATATGCTATGGTTCCATTTAACATATTAAATCAGCTCATTATAGTAAATCACGCAGCATGGTTCTAGATTGTAAAATATGAAATGTCGAAATGTGGGTTAGTTCCCTTGTGACATATTCATATCTTTACTAAGAGCCGCTAGATGGCCAGGATCTTTTTTGACCATATAGAATACATGCTTAGGAACCTCCCTGTGCACTTAACTCCATTTTGACCGAGTTGTGGGTTGGTTCCTTTTTGCATAACTACGTCCAGTTATCACAGATTTCTAAGTATAGTACTAGTTAGTAACAACTGCAACGTAGGTAGGATTCTAGGATCTTTGATTAGATATAGCTTTTGGAATTATAAAAAAGCACATGTTAGCGGAGTATATTATATTATTGTACCATGATAAGTAGTATTTATATTATATTCTCTTTGCTCCAAAGAGTTTATTAGCTTACCAAACAATCTCTTTGGTTTGCATTGTCAGTTTGGTTTGTTAGTTACCTTCTCAGTTACTTAGCATCCCTAGTACATCTGTGTCAGTTACCTTGATGCGTTAGCATCCTTAGTACATCTGTGTTTGTAACTTACTCTCCTATGGTTATTAGCATCCCTAGTACATCTGTGGTTAGGTAGGTGGTTAGTTATTTAATAACTTAATAAACAAACACTAGATTGATTATACCTTTTGGCTTCTTACTTGGTTTGCAGTAATTGCAATTTGCATTGCATGCAACTGATTTGATTCCTGTCATATTTCTAAAAAATACTATAATTACTCAGGTATGTGTAATATATATTTTATTTGCTGTTTTCTGAGAGAAAGTAATTTAACACAGAAATACATAGAACAATTACTTCGGTGTACGTAATACATTACCTATATTTATTCAGGTACCGACATAACTTACAATCGAACAATTTTATCACACAGGTAGAAAGAAATCAGTTTATTCCTTATATAATGATGTGGTAATCACGTGAGGAAATCTGTTTCCTTCCAGCTTTTTTATCACCACTATCAAAACTAGACCAGTTTAATTCTTCACCAAGAGAACGTCTATAAACTTGCCCTCTAAACATACCATTGCCTGACTTGGTAGAACTTGCCATTGACATGTCCACTGTGTGTCGGGTGTGCCTCACCGGGGGCAGCAACGTGAAGCTGAATTCTTTAGAGGATGTCCGACTCAAAGAAGTTTATAAAAAACTAACCAATACGCAGGTAAGAAGACTAAATACTGAAAGCTCTAACCATAAAGTATAGGCAGGTATTAGTAGATTACGGGGACAACGAGAGTACATGCAGTGTCTCACACTGCCTGTACTCTCGACTGTGCTCTCGTTGCATACTACATATTGCATACTACTACTGGAATTCGTAGTGCGAGAGGGATTTTATCTCCCCAAGACAAAGAAAACTTTGTGCAGGAAGAGAAAACTCTATTTCACTCTATCCGTCAGCCAATAGTAAAAGTTAGGTCACATGTTATTTTAATTCGTCTTCTGAACAGAGCTCAGTCCGAATTATGAGATTTCATTGTAAGGATCTTGGCAAATAAATTCACACATGATGGGAGGAAATGATGGCCAAGGAGATTATTATCACTAACTTCTGGTGAGAGACATGATATATAAAGACTGTTTTATGAGCATAGAGTATGAAAAAACTGATTATAGCATAAACAGACACTGCGATTGGATCTAGCTAAACATTTGTATAATAACTTCCATAACCAGGTTAAGGCAGAATATTTGTTTCAGTTCTATTCAGAAGATGGAAGGCCAAGAGTTGTATGTACTATCTGTTATCGGAATCTCCTGGGATGCTGGACTCTATCGGAGATGGCTCTCAGATCGGAAAACATTTTCAGTAACCTGCTCTTTAAGGGACTCGAGGTATGAATTCTTTCATAATGTTTGGTGAGAAAAAGGTGTGCCATTGTGTTCTTAAAACAACCACAGTGTGCAATAGCTTGATTGTCATAATAGTAGCAGTTTTGTTTCACTCTACTGAGAAAAATAATTGTTTATTATTATTATTACTTAACTCATTTATTTCAGATCGATCACAATCCATATTACATGTACACACAAATTAGTAAAATGTCACCATAATTACACAATGAAACCAAAAATTTAACTAAAAATAAGTTTAAATAATAAAAACTGAAAAAATATATTATATTCATTTAATAATACTAACCTAATGATCAATTATAAAGAGATAGATCCCATCAACCATTTATAAAGAGATAGATCCCATCAACCATTTATTTTGGATGGGACAATCCAGACGCGAAACAATCATTTTCAGGATGCCGTTGGTACCGGCTCGCGCACGCTGGAGTAGGGAAGCGACTTTTTTACGAATGATCGCATGAACCGTCCGTGCGCGCCTCCGCAAACATACCAGATGCGCTGCAAAACCGAGGCAGCCGCATCACCATCCTGAAAATGTTGTTGTACTGGACACGTAGAGCGCTGGCTTCCCGGCGGCGCGGCGGCGGGTGCAGTTGAGCCAGAGGCTACCCGAGTAGAAGGACTGGCAGTAGGCCTTAAAAAGAGTGATTTTCATTTCTCTCGAGCAGCGTGCGAACCTACGCGCGATCATATCGGGGACATATGATCGCGCGTAGGTTCGCACGCATTATTTATGATTACAAAAATTAAAACGGGTCTAAGTGCTTTCAAAGATAGTTAGAAAGTGTTAATATCCACATGTCCTCGTATAACAACTTAGTACCTTACCTACTCATAAATACAGTCTACTTGGGTTCAAATAATTGTGTGCAAAAAATTCACACATGGATAAAAAAATTCATCAAATCTTCAAAAAACAAAAAAAGTGCTTTAATTTTTTGATGTACCAAATTGTTGTTTATTTCAAAACCTATCACACTTCTATTTTGATCTTCCCTGCTTGAAGTAGTGCAACCACTTGAATAGCTACATCTGGTGTGGTAGATTTTTTTAAACTTTGGATTAAGTCATTCAGGCTTCTTATTAAAAATGTTTTTTGCTGATTTTCTTAGTTTAATTTAATTTCAACCCCTAACTTTCCTGCTCATAATTACTCAAAAACGGTTACTTCAAATGTGAAAAAACTCACTAAGTAGACACGGTATAAGGAATAAAAGTGTCTGGTTAGGTTAAGAAATAACATTCAATATGTTACAACAAAAAATAGAAAAAAAAATTGCCATGTGCGAATTTTTTGTGTAGATTACGGTGTCTAGTGTAATGTCCTATATTATTTTATGACTTGTGTTGTTTCCAGGCAACTCATGAAACGATTGAAGAGCTCAACCTAGACACGAAAAAGCACTTGCGTGTGGCCCCGATGCAGTTCACAGACTTGGACAATGAAACTCCCGAGAATAGTTCTGCAATAATCATTAAAGAAGAACCTATATCAGTGAAAGAAGAAACTGTACAAGTTGATGAAAACGTTGAAACTGAGTCTGCTTCTGATACTCACATAACTGAAGAGTGTATAAAAATTGAACTGAAATTTGAAGAAGATAGTAAAACTGAAATGGATATTGTACATCTAAATTTTGAAAAAGACTCTGAAAAACTTGATTTAGACCAGGAAATGAGCGAAAACCAAAACTTTGAAGTCCATCCAGACAAGTCAAAGACATTCGGTTGTGATATTTGCAGCAAAATGTTTTTAGTTCGAAGCAGTTTAGTGTCACATTTTCAACTATCACATACGAAGGAACAAGAATGCACAACATATCACACTGGAAAAAAGCCATATGCCTGCAGTATATGTGATAAGCAATTTACACAAAAATCTAATTTATTAACGCACATGAGTGTTCACACAGGAATAAAGTCATATACCTGCTGTATATGTAGTAAGCAATTTAATCAAAATTTTCACCTATTAAGACACATGAGAATTCACACTGGCGAAAAGCCATATGCCTGCAGTATATGTGATAAGAAATTTATTCAAAAATTTACTTTGGTAAAACACATGAGAATTCACACTGGAGAAAAGCCTTATGCATGCAGTGTATGTGATAAGCAATTTAGACATAAATCTAGTGTAGTAAAACACATGAGAATTCACACCGGAGAAAAGCCTTATGCCTGCAGTGTATGTAATAAGCAATTTAATGAAAACTCGTCTTTAGTAAAGCACATGAGAATTCACACTGGAGTAAAGCCATATGCATGTAGTGTATGTGGTAACCAATTTAAACATAAATCTACTTTAGTAAAGCACATGAGAATTCATACTGGAGAAAAGCCATATGCATGCAGTATATGTGATATGAAATTTAGACATAAATCGAATGTAGTAACGCACATGAGAGTCCACACTGGAGAAAAACGTTATGCATGCAGTATATGTGATAAGCAATTTAACTATAAATCTACTTTAGTGAAGCACATGAGAATTCACACTGGTGAAAAGCCTTATGCTTGCAGTGTATGTGATAAGCAATTTAACGATAAATCTAATTTAGTAAAGCACGTGACAATTCACACTGGAGAAAAGCCTTATGCTTGCAGTATATGTGATAAGCAATTTATAAATAAATATACCTTCGCGAAGCACAATATGAGGATTCACACTGGAGGAAAGCGTTATGCCTGCAGTGTATGTGATGAGAAATTTAATGAAAACTCTTCTTTAGTAAAGCACATGACAATTCACACTGGAGAAAAGCCTTATGCTTGCAGTGTATGTAGTAAGCAATTTAAACATAAATCTACTTTAGTAAAGCACATGAGAATTCATACTGGAGAAAAGCCATATGCATGCAGTATATGTGATATGAAATTTAGAAATAAATCTAATGCAGTAACGCACATGAGAGTCCACACTGGAGAAAAACGTTATGCCTGCAGTATATGTGATAAGCAATTTAACTATAAATCTACTTTAGTGAAGCACATGAGAATTCACACTGGTGAAAAGCCTTATGCTTGCAGTGTATGTGATAAGCAATTTAACGATAAATCTAATTTAGTAAAGCACATGACAATTCACACTGGAGAAAAGCCATATGCATGCAGTATATGTGATATAAAATTTAGACATAAATCTAATGTAGTAACGCACATGAGAGTCCACACTGGAGAAGAACGTTATGCCTGCAGTGTATGTAATAGGAAATTTAATGTAAACTCTTCTTTAGTAAAGCACATGAGAATTCACTCTGGAGAAATGCTATATGCCTGCAGTATATGTGATAAGCAATTTAAACATAAATCTACTTTAGTGAAGCACAATATGAGGATTCACACTGAAGTAAAGGCATAATGCCTGCAGTATATTAATGATAAGCAATGTATTAAAATGTCATTTAATATATGAGTACATGAGGGGGTTTGTTCTCACTGGTTACAATACACAACAAAACAAAAATATACTTTGCTGCACACCAAATAATTACAAAAAAACATATATACAGAAAACAAAAACAATTACAGATAATGTACAATGGGCGATCTTATCGCTAAGAGCGATCTCTTCCAGGCAACCTTAGGATGGACAAGAAGTGATTGAAGAAGTATAGACGGTGGCATGTAAATAAAATACTGTTTATGTAGGTGGTAGAAGAAGAAATAAATACTTACAGCTACAAATATGTATATAAATACTTATATTTGTACATCTCGTAAACAAAAATTATTTATCATAAAATTTATATAGTAAATAATATAAAGTTACTTAAATATTTGATGTTGAGGCTAGGAAGTGTTCATAGACCATTTTTTCTATTTTATATAGGGAGAGACTTGGCATAATAGAATAGAAGTGGGTAAAGCATTCCACAGTTTTATGGTGTATACTTTATAGGATGAGCTTTGAGTGGAAAGGGTGGAGAGTTTTCAATTGGAGTGTGTGAGTTGAGCGGAGTTACATTGATTAGTTCGATCGTCGAACTAGTAAGAATGTTAATAACATGGCTTTCCTCCAGTGTGCAACAGCACAGGAAAGCCATGTTATTAACTAATGTAACGCGGGGATGCTTTGGTCAAGCAGGTAGCCCGCGAAAGAGCCCACATCTGGGGTATTGTTTAGATTTTATGGGAGGACGCAGCATTCATTGTAACGCCGGCATGCCAGTTTCAACACGATGCCCGCCAAAAGGTCCACATCAGGTGGCCACATGCAAGGGGTAGATTTCGGGGAAACGCGGCATTAGGTGAAGATGCAATCCTTGACCGACCAATAGGAGACGTGCACGTAGCGAGACGCGAACCAATGACCTGCGGTCGACCAATGGGCCAAGGGATGCTTAAATGTACCGTTAAGACCGTAAGACAAAGCCAACGCAGGTAGGCACACATTGGGGGCGCTTGCGCACGGCAGTCGAGAGGACGCGAGCATACTGGTAACACGTACATACACACTCGGTGGGTTTGAACACGTATATCCCAACCGCGATTCTCGGCTCAAAGAGGTCTAGCCTTAAGAAGTTTGAACTGTGTCTTCGTAAAGTGTTTTCCTTATTATGTTCTGTAATTTTGAGTGTTTCGATTGTACTGTTTTATCCGTGCGTGTAAATATCTATGTGCCATCTCATATCTTTATACATTAAACTCGAATTTAACGGAAGGGAGAGTGTTTCCTTTGACTAGGACCCTACCTTCGCGACGGTTAAATCTGGCAACCAACGTAGGGCCTAACCACCGCCCGTTAAATCTGGCAACCAACGTAGGGGCCTTAATAACTCCTCCGTTAAACTAATTATATACCTATGTATTATTATAATAATATTAGATTCATCATCATCATCATCAGCCTGTACCAGTCCACTGCTGTATACTATGTCAATATTAGATTGCATTATCATAATATTTGGTAAAATACTAAAATAATACAGTGGGGCAATGCTGCCAGTGTCTTGCGCACGCTTCAGACTGGTATTAATATGCATCAGTTGAGCTACCTGTAGATTGTTTGCAACAGTCTGCAGTTAGCTCGATTGTTTCTATTGTAAATACTAGTTTTAATATAATTCTAATATTTGATTGTAATTTTCTTTCTTAATAAATTTTTTAGACGAAAATAATTAGAATTTACCTACTAACCTAACGAACTAACAAAATAATAGGAATGTCGCAGTTATATCAGATTTAAACAGATTATAAGATAACGTAATAACAAATTTGGATATAACAATTTAGTTATTAAAATAATTTAGATTCTTTTAAAAAACAACTGAACATTTAAAGTGTAACTAACACTTTAAATTGAGTCAAACCCTAAAACATTCATTTGTTGTGGATTGTACTTTCTTGCGAATGATCGCACGAAAACTGTCCGTGCGCGCCTCCGCGAACATGGCAGATATGGTGCAAAAGCGAGGCATCAACCAACATCCTGTAAATAGGAGGTTACTTGAGGACGGACTGGCAGTAAGTAGGCCTTAAAAAGAATGACATCCACTTATCCCGACACTGAAAAAACGTGTGGGTTAAAAATAAACGAAATAATAATGTAGAAAATAACTCAGCATGTTTGTCTATAGGTATAGCACCCAAGTGAACCGGTTGTAGTGACCTACCCCAATAAATTGTCTTAGCCAATTTGTGTTTCTACAACCGGTTCACTCAGTAACTGCTGCAATGTTACTCGGTTGTCTCAGCCAATTTATTGTGTTTCTACAACCGGTTCACTCATAGGCTTAGTTAGATTGAATGTCGTAGTAAAAAAATTCTACGTCTAGGGGTTCACTCAGTAGCTGCTGCAATGTTATTCGGTAAATACAGCTAGTTTATTAGGTGGTTATAGCAATGTTATGCAGCACACAAGGAGACCCTCCAATGATGTAGACATTTTTTTATATTATGTAGAGCATAAAATGTGCGGCTACTAGTAATATCCATGAATAAACAAGCGTCAAGTGCGACTGTAACTCGCGCGCCGAGGGTTTCAAACATTTGCCAATTATTTGGACAATCAATTTTCCGAAATTGACCCCAAAGTTCAGTGATTACGGCGCTAAAGGTCAAAGTGTATCGTTCAGTTTCAATGCGAAAAAGACAGAAAATTTTCGAAAGATGTTTTTTAATAACATATATTTTTTCTTATGGCATCGTGAAGGGGGTCTCTAGAGGTGCAACTTTTGTTCAGGTCATTGACCCCAAAGTTCAGTGATTACGGCGCTAGAGATCAAAATGGGTTGCTCAATTATAAAAATGACATGGTACAAGGAGCTGCCATGGACCACTTTTCCCTTACATTTGTATATGGCGGTTAAAGAAAATAAATGTTTTGCCAGAGTTTTGTTATACTTTAAATAATTTATGCATTTAAATTATCTAAGTTTATCCTCAGGAAAAAGAACTACCCGATACAGAGCATTCCGATTTAGATTGATTGATAGATTGAGTTGATTAGGTTCAATTTGAGTGGCGGATCCGACACAGAGTACCCCGACCTCACATGGTCGTATGCGTGGCGCCCCTAGAGTGTATTTATAAGCCGGAGGCGCGCAGGGATTGCAGCCTCCGCCAGCCGTAACCCTCTCCGGCAAACATAATATGACCATTTGGGGAGGATTTGGCCGGTGTGCTTTTTGCAGCAGGGCTTGCGACCGCAGTACTCGCAAACAATGTAGCAAATGTATGAGGCGAATTTGTAGCGAACATCAGGCAGTTGTGTGTCCTGAATGTATGCCAAAAGAGTGATTTGTTACCATTGTACTAGTTAATCATTAGTTCAGTAAGATGATTTGAAACCAATTTTAGAATGATTATTGTTACGCCGGTGGATTAGACCACTCCGGAACCGTGGTCCCACTGCAATGTCCCACTGGTGGGACAAAACTTTAACGTGCTCCCACCAACACACACACTTGACCGTTTTGTTACAATGTGGTATGTAATTGTATGTTATAAAATAATAAGTAAACGAGATTAAATAGTAATAATGAAAAGGCAATAAAATTACAATTAATTCCATCGTTTATTTTACCGCAAAGTTTCTAAATAATAGCCAACTGAAATTTCGCCGTGAAGTAACTGCATTTGCAATTCTAAAATTTCGTGGTCTTTTTCTATTTTACGTAACACGGCACATAAACCAACTAATACGTCTGTAAAGCTTGTGTTTGATGCCCAACGACTTTGCCTATTTCCAGATGAAAATGAAAATGAAAAATGGTTTATTCTGTACATAGGTGGGTTACAATAACATGGGTTGGGGTTCTCATTTAAACATAATTATGCTTGTGTTAGAAAACCTTGCTCTTCCTTAACATTAGGTTCAGTACAACTTAAAGAAGGAAATTAAAATAAAATTTTAAATAGGTACAAACGATACCTAACTAAATTTAATTCTGTGCTTGGACGTGATGTATGTTAGATGGTAGTAGTGTAGTCAGTTTGGTAGGTAGTAGATACAATTATTAAAATGATAATAGCATCTCTTATTAACCACATCAGGTAATATTTTTTTTAAACCATTAGATGCAGCTATTTCGAAGTCCATATGAATCCTTATCCTTTATCCTTTTTTACGGGCAGTATTCGCAACCCTTGACCTTTTCAAAATAGGCAACGTCGCAATATCATTTTCATCAATCAATGGTGTTGGTGTTATATGGTTCGTGTACATTTTCGGAAGTGGTTCGGCAGATGCAGATGCTTCTTGTTTAATTTTTTCTACAACAAAATCCAATTCATTTCTCTTTATATTAGGATTACACTCCGTGCCCGCCGTTGATGTTTTGTGCACGATTTGTTGAATTACTTTGTCCATCTGTTAGAGAAAAATAATATAGGGAAATTGTTATTTACACCTCTGTCTCTTAACGAATATAACTTTAAATAATATAGGGAAATTGTTATTTACACCTCTGTCTTTTAACTAATATAACTTTAAATAATATAGGTAAATTGTTATTTACACCTCTGTCTTTTAACTAATATAACTTTAAATAATATAGGGAAATTGTTATTTACACCTCTGTCTTTTAACTAATATAACTTTAAATAATATAGGGAAATTGTTATTTACACCTCTGTCTTTTAACTAATATAACTTTAAATAATATAGGGAAATTGTTATTTACACCTCTGTCTTTTAACTAATATAACTTTAAATAATATAGGGAAATTGTTATTTACACCTCTGTCTTTTAACTAATATAACTTTAAATAATATAGGGAAATTGTTATTTACACCTCTGTCTCTTAACGAATATAACTTTAAATAATATAGGGAAATTGTTATTTACACCTCTGTCTTTTAACTAATATAACTTTAAATAATATAGGGAAATTGTTATTTACACCTCTGCCTTTTAACTAATATAACTTTCTCGGCCTGCTATAGATATATCGGACCCTGACTGTACCAAATGCAACTTTGTAGGTATCTAATTCGATATGGAGATCAACACTTATTAAATAGATACGTACTGTAGGGAAAGTTTGCGTACCCTAACATATAAATAGATACGTACTGTAGGGAAAGTTTGCGTACCCTAACATATAAATAGATACGTAACTACTGTAGGGAAAGTTTGCGTACCCTAACATATAAATAGATACGTACTGTAGGGAAAGTTTGCGTACCCTAACATATAAATAGATACGTTCTGTAGGGAAAGTTTGCGTAGGTACCCTAACATATAAATAGATACGTACTGTAGGGAAAGTTTGCGTACCCTAACATATAAATAGATACGTACTGTAGGGAAAGTTTGCGTACCCTAACATATAAATAGATACGTAACTACTGTAGGGAAAGTTTGCGTACCCTAACATATAAATAGATCGGTACGTACTGTAGGGAAAGTTTGCGTACCCTAACATATAAAAGACATTTGGATAAAAATCTTACCCCAGTAGTTATAGATCCAGTACATTTTAAATTTCCATTTTGGCTACAGTTCCAGATTACAGATTTATTCGAATAAACTTTTTGACGCATATTTACCATATGGCGTTCCTTCAATACGGCGTAACAAAACGGTCAAGTGTGTGTTTGGTGGGACCACGAAAAAGTTTTGTCCCACCCAGTGGGACATCGCAGTGGGACCACGGTTCCGGAGTGAAAATGTTCACTCTTTCATAAATCATGAATATACAACCATATACCAATGAATGTCTAACCTAATGCATAATTTCAAAAAACGATATGCTAATACTTTAGTTTGAAAAAATTCTTTGTCTATGAGTTATTCGGTCTGTTATCTTTTCTCCTCTTAACTGTTCAATTATAAAATGAACTATAATAATAATATAGAAGAGAACCTAGTAGCTTAGGAGTGTATGAATGTTCTGAAGGTAAGGTTTTATTGATAAATCATTTTTGAAAATCTAATTTTATGGCCATTTTGTTTGTGTTACAAAGCCTACATTAAGTTTTATAGGCAAAGAATACTTTATAAAATTAGAGGAACGAAATAAATTAACTCCACTAACAGGCTATTCTGGTTAAATATCCTGTATTCCACAGGTGGAACCAACAGATGATAGACCTTAACCGTTAAATAAAAGGATCTATTTCTATTTTAATATACTTAACAATAATAAATAGCTATGCATACAACACAACAGATCACTTAGGAGTCATTAGCAAATTAGTCTGCTGGGTTCTTGCGAGAGAGGCGGTGATGCTCCCTTTTAACACCCTCATAGATAAGATATCCAACTTTGAAAGCTGAAACAAATTTTTTTAAGGTAAATAAAAATACCTATTACCCTACTAACTAATCTATACTAATATTATAAAGAGGTAAAGTTTGCGACGTTGTTGTGGGCAATCTCTGGATCTGAAAATCAGATCAGAAAGATTACATTTCAAGGAGTGATGAGTCATATTCCGGAATTGTCCAGTATTATTATTATTGTGTTCCGTAATACCACAAATGATGACTGAAAACTTTTTGTATTTTCGATATTGTGTTGTTATTCTGTAACTACAATGTAAGCTACCTATGTTTCTTTAACAAACAAAACATAATGCAAACACAAATGGGATGTAATTTTTGACATAAAAATTATGCATATTTTTGCTTACATTTCATTATAAAAAAAGGTAATATGTTTGTATGGGCCAATCATCATCCGCAGGTGATGGGCGTGGAATATAAATAAATCATTTGCAATACAATACCATAAACACGTTTATAAAAATAGGTGTTATTGATTTTGTCCACTTTAATTTATATACTTAATAAAATAAATTACTGAGCCTTCTTTTGGTAGGTCGCTAAGGTACATTGCTTTGCTTTATTGCATAAAAGCAGGCAGAACTCTTGTCTATGGGGGAGGCTTATGATCAGCCGTGGACTTCTGCGATATGATGAGTCAGGAGTAGTCAGGACTCTTGGAATAAACCCCACTACTGTTAGCAGAGATGCTCGCAGATTGCGTGTGCCTAGCCAGGTGGTTTAAATGAAATACACTCACGTCTCACATTGAGGTTTATATTCACAGCATCTTATGCGGATTAATCGGTATTACATCTCAAGGATTAATTGTATACATTTGGATTTATTTATTAGAGATATCAGGAGGACATTGCTCCACCATGTTGAAGACCCGGTAAGAGAAGGATAGAGCATGCAGAGCGAGACAGCAGAGCAAAGGGAATTGTCAGAACGACATTGACAGATGATGTACACACGA
Source organism: Eupithecia vulgata (assembly GCA_946478455.1). Taxonomy (NCBI): domain Eukaryota; kingdom Metazoa; phylum Arthropoda; class Insecta; order Lepidoptera; family Geometridae; genus Eupithecia; species Eupithecia vulgata. The sequence goes on along the minus strand of OX297887.1, from coordinate 2,452,914 downwards.
CAGGTGTCAGCCATGGCCACATGACATTGTTAAAGAATATAAATATTCTAACACTTCCCCTTATTCTTTACAATGATCAATTACATAGACTTTCAAATTAATTCTAAACAAGTGACTCTATAATACATGCTTTACATTTATAGCTCTATATAATATACATGCATAAAATATTACATTTGCTCTACATTGCATTACATGCAAACAAGTCACAAACTCTACATTAAACCAGATCATTTAATAATCTATGTATCTCTATCTAACAATACCTGCAGATATAGTCACAATTATAACAGCACAAACAACAACTACTAATTATCATACATAATAAGGGCATCAATTTAAATTCAAATAATTCACAAAATAATTATGCTTTGCTGGACAAAGTGCTTTAGTGAATATATCGGCTATCATGTCACTTGTAGGCATGTATCTAACATTAAAATTATATTTCTGTATTAAATCTTTTACAAAATGATATCTTAGATCTATGTGTTTTGTACGTTTATGAGAGTACTCCTTAGCCAACAACAATTTTTGTGCGCTTTGATTATATCATTAAAGATAATAATATTAATGTGTTTACAGATAATTTCATATATGAAATTTCTTATAAAGCACAACTCTTTTGCGACATCACAAATGGCCAAGTATTCAGCCTCTGTACTGGATAAGGCAACGCATCGCTGTTTTCTTGATTCCCAGCTAATAACGTCCTTGCCCAGTTTTATAACAAAACCCGTGTAAGATTTCCTGTCTTCCATATCATTTGCCCAGTCAGCGTCAGTATAAGCTTCAATACTTAATGCTGTATTTCTATAAAAACAAAGACCATGGTCAATAGTGCCTGCTAAATATCTGAGAACTCTTTTAGCAGCAACCCAATGGTATTTATCAAAATTTGTTAAGTATTGACTCAACTGACTACAGCTAAATGTTATGTCAGGCCAGGCCTAGTACAAACTGATAGATACATTAAACAGCCAACCAATTGTCTAAATTGATAAATATTATCATCTAACTCTGAATTCAATTTTGCATTACATAATTTTTCATTAGCAATCATAGGTGTGTTGGCTGTGCTGTGTGGTGCCGGCCTAGAATAGTACCAACCCAACTCTTCCCGTGGGTGTCGTAGGAGGCGACTAAGGGACATAAACCGGGGGGCGGGCAGCAGCGTCCCCTGCAGAACGATTCCAACACGAAACTGCGATCCCCAACCCGCATGCCCAGCGTGGGGATTATGGGCATTACCCCCTAATGGTACGACGAAACACAAAATGGCCCCCAGTTCCCGGCCGCCTCGCTATTCCTGGCCATGGCAGCGGCCATGGTAACGGCTTGGCAGGGGGTGCTAGGAATCACCGGGCTACCTCAGGCTGCCACCAACAACTGACCCTGGTTACGTATAACGGACGCACTCTGAGGCTTGACCAACATCTAGCGCAGTTGGAAATGGAGTTAGAGAACATCAAATGGCATGTTCTAGGGTTATGTGAAGTCCGCAGAGAGGGGGAGGACACCATAACCCTAGACTCGGGTCATCTTCTCTACTTTCGTGAGGGTGATAAAACATCCCAGGGTGGCGTAGGTTTCCTCGTCAATAAGGCCCTCTCTAACAACGTCCAAGAAATCTCCAGTGTGTCGACCAAGGTAGCGTACCTGATCCTTCGGCTATCCAAACGGTATAGCATGAAGGTTATTCAGGTCTACGCACCGACCTCGGCACACTCGGATGATGAAGTGGAGGATATGTACGAAGACATATCCAAAGCCTTGCATACACCACCAAGGCCCACTTCAACGTTGTTATGGGAGACTTTAACGGCAAGGTGGGAACCCAGAATGGCAACGAATCCCGAATAGGCCCGCATGGTTATGGAGTTACGAATCACAGGGGGCAAATGCTTGTCAACTTCCTTGAGAAAGAGGGGCTGTTCTTAATGAACTCCTTCTTTAAGAAGCAGCCTCAAAGGAAGTGGACATGGCGAAGCCCCGACACTGTGACCAAAAATGAGATCGACTTCATCATGACGGATAGCAAGCACATATTCAGAGATGTCTCAGTGATCAACAGGTTCAATACCGGATCTGATCACCGACTCCTCCGAGGCTCTCTGAATATCAACTTGAAGCTTGAAAGAAACCGTCTGATGAAGTCCACGCTCCGACCTAACCCAATCCAAATCATGGCGGACACCGAGAAGTTCCAGCAGCTTCTCGGGGATATATTTGTTGCCTTGGAACCCACTGATGACGCTGACGAGACCCTGCACAATCTGGTCGAAACGCTGAGGCACGAAGGCATCAAGTTTTGTAAAAAGCAGCGTACTGGCAAGAAATCCAAACTCTCGGCCGAGACTCTCGGGTTGATGACAAGAAGACGGGAAACCACCCAGGCGACTTCGTCAGAGAGATCAGACCTGAACAAGCGAATTGCGAAGATGGTACGGCGCGACCTTCGGAGCTCCAACACACGCCTCATTGAAGAGGCGATAGAGCGAAACCGAGGGTCCAAAGTATTCACTCAGCAGCTTGGCAGGAGCCACCTGACAAAGCTTAATACGCACGATGGGAGGACCGTATTGTCGAAGCCGGAGATCTCTGCTGAGATAGAGGATTTCTATGGCCGTTTATACGCTGCACATGCCCCTCGTGCCCAACGGGACGACCACGATTCACGAGCCACCCTGACACGCCACTACACCGACGAACTGCCAGACATCAGTCAAGACGAGATCGGGATTGCTCTGAGGCAGCATAAAAATGGAAAAGCCCCCGGTGAAGACGGCATTACTTCAGAGCTTCTGAAGGCAGGAGGAGCCCCTGTTATACAGGAGCTGCAGAACCTGTTTAATGCCGTCCTTCACAGTGGGAGAACTCCAAAGGCGTGGAGCGGGAGTTTGGTGGTGCTCTTTTTTAAGAAGGGAGATAAAACCCTTCTTAAAAACTACAGACCCATCACACTCCTGAGCCACGTCTATAAGCTTTTCTCACGAGTGGTCACGAATCGTCTTGCCAGGAGGCTCGACGAGTTCCAGCCACCGGAACAGGCCGGGTTTCGCGGAGGATATGGTACCATAGACCACATACACACGGTGAGGCAGATTATACAGAAGTCCGAAGAGTATAATCAGCCCCTGTGTCTGGCCTTTGTGGACTATGAAAAGGCCTTTGACTCTGTCGAAACCTGGGCTGTTCTGGAATCCTTACAGCGTTGCCAAGTAGACTATCGTTATATCGAGGTGCTGAGATGTCTTTATGATGCCGCCACCATGAGTGTCCAAGTACAGGGCCAGCAGTCTAAACTCATCCAACTGCGCAGAGGTGTGAGACAGGGGGATGTTATATCCCCGAAACTGTTCACAAGCGCGTTGGAAGATGTGTTTAAGACGCTGGACTGGAAAGGTAAGGGCATAAACATAAATGGCGATTACATCTCACACCTGCGATTCGCTGATGACATAGTCTTGATGGCGGAGTCGCTGGAGGAGCTGAACCTGATGCTGGACGGCCTAGCTTCAGCCTCACGACGCATCGGTCTTGGCATGAACTTGGATAAAACCAAGGTCATGACCAATGGCCACATTGATCCGGGACCGATCGTCGTACATGGCCACCTTCTCGAAATTGTTTCCGAATACACTTACCTTGGGCAGATTCTGCAGTTGGGTAAAAACAATTTCGAGAAGGAGGCCAAGAGGAGGATCCAGCTAGGTTGGGCAGCGTTTGGGAAACTACGTCGAGTCTTCTCGTCATCCATACCGCAATGCTTGAAAACGAAAGTTTTCAATCAGTGCGTCCTACCCGTCATGACCTACGGAGCTGAGACGTGGACACTCACGGTAGGGCTGGTCCACCAGTTTAAAGTCGCTCAGCGAGCTATGGAGAGAGCTATGCTCGGAGTTTCTCTGAAGGATAGGATTCGCAACGAATACATCCGACAGAGAACCAAGGTTATCGACATAGCTCAAAGGATTAGCAAGCTGAAATGGCAGTGGGCTGGCCATATTTCAAGAAGAACCGACAACCGCTGGGGTAAACGTGTTCTTGAGTGGAGACCGCGACTCGGAAAACGTAGTGTAGGACGCCCTCCTACCAGGTGGGACGACGATTTGCGAAAGACTGCTGGCAGATGCTGGATGCGGCAAGCTGAAGACAGGGCGCTATGGCGCTCATTAGGGGAGGCCTATGTCCAGCAGTGGACTGGTATAGGCTGATGATGAATCATAGGTGTAGAAACACTCTTACAATTAAGCATATTAAATCGCTTTAACAATCGCTTAATATATTCAGTTTGGTCCAATTTTAAAACATTCTTATCTCTAGTAATTCTTATTCCTAGACAACTTTTAAGTAGGCCCAAATGTTTCACAGAAAAATTGTCTTTTAATAATTGATATAAATCATTAGTATTATCAGTACTCATAATATAAAAGTCATCAACATAAAGAGCAATAATAGTCAGATTATTATTGATATTTTTGACATACACACATGGTTCACATTTATTTTGTAAATAGCCATTTTCGGACAACAATTTGTGTACTTTTAAATTCCACATACGACTGGCTTGTTTTAAACCATAAATACACTTTGATAATAAACAAACTTTACTTTCATCGGAGGCGAAACCTTGTGGTTGTTCCATATAAATAGTTTCATTCAAGTCACCATGTAAAAATGCTGTCGTTACATTAATATGTTCCATATTCATATCATAATGGTGTGCAAGAGAAAACAAAACACGCATTGTGTAATGACGTACCACAGGAGAAAAAGTATCAGAAAAATCAACACCTTCTTTTTGACTAAAACCGCGAGCAACTAAGCGGGCTTTATATCTATCAAGATTCCCTGATGTATCGTGTTTTATCTTATACACCCACTTGCATTTGACAATATTAACATTTTCAGGTCTGTCTACTAATTGCCATACATTATTTTCTATAAATGATTCATACTCCAGCCTCATAGCCTTCAGCCATTCATTGCTATCAGATGATGTTATAGCCTCACTGTAAGTCTGTGGTTCATCAAACAAAGAATTTGCAAACAGACTTAGTTCATAATCATCTTGATGGCGGTTTACCACGGTTATTACGCACGGGGCGGCTGCCTACAGTCACAGGTAATTCTCCCGTACTAGTGGTGCCTTCCCCTTGATCCATAATCTCTCCAGAGAATGGTGGCTGTGCCTCCAGCACCTCTGCTGAGAGTTGATCATTTACATCGCTGCCACCTGATTCAGCGTCTGTAAATTCAAAAGAAAAATCGTGAGTATGATTTATTTCATTAATTGAATTATTATCACAACTTTCATGAGGAACATCCTCAGCTACCTCATCATTAGGAATATTATCCTGACTAGATTGTTTTGAATTTAATTCATTATGATATTCAATAAAAGTGATTAATTCATTGTTAAATTTTTCTTTTTCAATGTCATTGCATCTAAAATTCTTATAAAATTTACCCTCCATAAAATCCACATTTCTTGACATTTTTTGGATTGGATGGCTCTACCAGTCGGTATCCTTTTGTAGTTTCTGAATAACCGACAAAAATACACATTTTAGCCCTAGCGTTCAACTTACTAGTACGAGTAGGCTCCTCGACCAGAGAATAAGCTATGCAACCGAATACACGAAGATGGTCCAAAGTCACTCTGTGACCAGACCACATCTCCTCAGGCAACTGTCCTGCTAAAGCCGTCGTGTGACTACGATTCTTCAAGTAAATGGCAGACATCACTGCCTCACCCCAAAAACGCTTGCAGAGACCTGCCTGTAAAATAAGACACCTAGCTTTCTCCATAATTACCCGATTAAGACGTTCAGCGACGCCATTCTGCGGAGCACAATACGGCACTGTCAATTGGTGAAGTATTCCTTCATTCTGTAAGAAGGACTTAAATTCTTTACTACAATACTCACCACCATTATCAGAACGCAGGCATTTCACACGAAGTCCAGTCTGCTTTTCTACAGAGTTCTTAAAAAGGATAAAATAAGAAAATACCTCAGATTTCTTCCTAAGTAAATATCCAAAGGTTTTTCGTGTATAATCATCAGTAAAGGTTAGAAGGTATTTAGCATCTCCCCAGCTCAGCTGTCATCACTCAGCGGGCCCAGGACATCAGAATGGATTAGTTCAAGTTTTTCATTGCCTTGCCTGTCCAATAGGATAAGCCTTGGCCACAGGCTTTCCCTCAAGACAAGCAGTACATTGCTGAAGATCTTCTTTCTGAAAGCAAACACTTCGTGAAATGTGATCATTAAGAACATTCATCCCATTCAGACTCAGATGTCCTAACCTCCTATGCCATAATTCGGCATCTTTTGATGCAGCAACCTTTGCAGTCTGTGCTCCATGCACTTGGTGTAGGGTAGCCATTGACTGCTCCTGTATGCATATACCTTTCATCCTATACACACCCTTAATTAACTCAGCAGACATAATGTGATTTCCATCAACAAAACATTCATCTTCGTATATGAAACAGCCATCCTTTTTAAAAACAACCAAATACCCTTTCTCACACATCTTACATAACGACAACAAGTTTTCTGATAAATGTGGAACATACAGTACATCTTTCATCATTTTATCACGGTTATTGATTTTTATGTTGATACATCCTATTCCAGAACATTTTAATTTAGATTTCTTATCAGCACAGTTTATCATAATATTGTTTTTCTTTAAATCCACAAACATCGTTTCATTATTACACATGTGTGATGTGGAACCACTGTCCACAATAAAATCTGTAGTTGCTGAAGTGTAGAACGTTGAAGCTGTCATAGTTTGCTGTTGTTGTTGCTCACTCGGTGATCCATCTTCTCTTTTCATCCGCTTCCACTTGTAGCATTTTGACTTTATGTGTCCAGGTTTCTTACAATAATGACAAATTATTCTTGATTTGGAATTATTCCCTTTTGCTGCATAAGCATTGTTCAAGCCGCTTGTTTCAGAATTGCTTTTGCGATATTCTTCTTGTACAAGCCTTGCACGAACCAGTTCTGAGGATAGTATATTAGTGATTGATGCTGTTTCCAAGGCTGACACTAATGTGTCAAAATCCTGAGGAAGTCCACTCAAAAGAATTTCTGCTATTTCAGCATCTTCTACTATTTTACCAATATCGGCCAACTGCTGTACCAATGTAAATACATTATCAATATAAGCAGTCATGTTTGGAAATGTCGTGAAATCCACTCTGTGCAGCTGCCGAAGCAAGCTCACTCTTCTAAATAATCCTTTGTCCTCATAGACTTTTGAAAGCTTGTCCCATGCTTGTTTGGCCGAAGTGACATCGTACAACAATTGATACAATGAGGGCTTCACACACAGTGATATCCTTGCCAGCGCTCTTTGAGACCTACAAGCGTCTGCATCTTCGCCGGTTACACTGTTCCACAGGCCTTCAAGGATTAATGAGTTTTTCATGGAAAATTTCCACGTCTGAAAATTTGACACGCCGTCCAATTTTTCAAAGCCGATATATGTAGAAGACAGGGGCGCAGGTATTCCACCCGACACGGCATTCCCGCCCGCCGTAGATGGAGCCATATCATCGCCCGTCATGTGTCGATATTACGTGAGAACTTGATGAAACCAACCGATTTTGTAATGCTGACCATGCGTGAGTAAAAACTATTCTCACCTTCTTTCGTTCTTGAATTTTAAAGCCACATGGCACAGGTCCTGTGCTTCTTCAATTAGGTACCACACACACTGGCTGGTCTTGATAAAAAAAATCTGGGCCAGATAACCTGATAACAGAGATGCTCGCAGATTGCGTGTGCCTAGCCAGGTGGTTTAAATGAAATACACTCACGTCTCACATTGAGGTTTATATTCACAGCATCCTATGCGGATTAATCGGTATTACATCTCAAGGATTAATTGTATACATTTGGATTTATTTATTAGAGACTAGCGGTCCGCCCCGGCTTCGCACGGGTACCTATTCGAATTTTTCTCACCTTTTAAACCTTCCCTAGACCTCCACGAATAATTCAAGACCAAGATAAGATAAATCCGTTCAGCCGTTCTCGAGTTTTAGCGAGACTAACGAACAGCAATTGATTTTTATATATTATATAGATATCAGGAGGACATTGCTCCACCATGTTGAAGACCCGGTAAGAGAAGGATAGAGCATGCAGAGCGAGACAGCAAAGCAAAGGGAATTGTCAGAACGACATTGACAGATGATGTACACACGACAGGTGTCAGCCATGGCCACATGACATTGGTAAAGAATATAAAGGCTAAGACTAAAAGCGGAGTCCTGCCAGCACCGAAAACTCATCACAATCACATCAAAACATCCAACAACTGATAAAAACCGTGAGTTCTTTTTATGGCCGATACCAAGCGCCCATGCCCGCCGCCGCCATCTTCCGTCTCTTTACCGACCGGAAAAGACCACACGCTCAGTTGTCAGTGTCAGTTTTCTATAGATTGTCAATGTCATCTTTTGGACAAACAAAAACGAGGAACAGAGGGTGAATTTACATCTCTACGTCCCATACCAAAGCTTCCCCTAAGTATGAGAATAAAACCACTCACCGCTACCTAAACACGCCTCGTTTACAAATATAAATATTCTAACAACTACAACCTACGTTTTTTTACCTGCGACGGTAATAAGTAACTTACGTGGGGCTACTACAAACACACTTTCACGGAATCTGCGGAAAATGTTAGGCAATCCATTTGATATTGCTCCAGCGTAGGCACGTTGCTCATGAGGAGAGAGCTTGTAGGTGATCAGCCCACGGATCTTAGCTAGTTCTCCAAAATGCTTTCCCATTTTTCAGGTTTTATGAAATTATATAATACAATTCAAATGAAGAAGGAAAATGAATGAATGCACAGTACCATAAACTAAGAAGTATACTACGTCAGTGTTGCCAGTTGGGTCTTGTCAAAAGCAACCCGAAAGAAATAAAAAAGTAACCTTTTAGACTGAAAAATTACCTTTTATATTTTTTTCCATTAATTATGTAGTTAACAGTGAAGAACGGTGTTGAACAGGTTCTGAAGCTCCTGCAAAACAGGGGCTCCTCCTACCTTTAGAAGCTCTGAAGTAATGCCGTCTTCACCGGGGGCTTTTCCATTTTTAAGCTGCCTCAGAGCCATCACGATCTCGTCTTGACTGATGTCTGGAAGTTCGTCGGTGTAGTGGCGCGTCAGGGTGGCTCGTGAATCGTTGTCGTCCCGTTGGGCGCGAGGGGCATGTGCAGCGTATAAACGGCCACAGAAATCCTCTATCTCAGCAGAGATCTCCGGCTTCGACAATACGGTCCTCCCATCGTGCGTTTTAACGTCTTCGTCTTCGTCAGGTGGCTCCTTCCAAGCTGCTGAGTGAATACTTTGGACCCTCGGTTTCGCTCTATTGCCTCTTCAATGAGGCGTGTGTTGGAGCTCCGAAGGTCGCGCCGTACCATCTTCGCAATTCGCTTGTTCAGGTCTGACCTCTCTAACGAAGTCGCCTGGGTGGTTTCCCGTCTTCTTGTCATCAACCCGAGAGTCTCGTCCGAGAGTTTGGATTTCTTGCCAATACGCTGCTGTTTACAAAACTTCATGCCTTCGAGCCTCAGCGTTTCGACCAGATTGTGCAGGGTCTCGTCAGCGTCATCAGTGGGTTCCAAGGCAACAAATCTATCCCCGAGAAGCTGCTGGAACTTCTCGGTGCCCGCCATGATTTGGATTGGGTTAGGTCGGAGCGTGGACTTCATCAGACGGTTTCTTTCAAGCTTCAAGTTGATGTTCAGAGAGCCTCGGAGGAGTCGGTGATCAGATCCGGTATTGAACCTGTTGATCACTGAGACATCTCTGAATATGTGCTTGCTATCCGTCATGATGAAGTCGATCTCATTTTTAGTCACAGTGTCGGGGCTTCGCCATGTCCACTTCCTTTGAGGCTGCTTCTTAAAGAAAGAGTTCATTAAGAACAGCAAGGAAGTTGACAAGCATTTGCCCCCTGTGATTCCTAACTCCATAACCATGCGGGCCTATTCGGAATTCGTTGCCATTCTGGGTTCCCACCTTGCCGTTAAAGTCCCCCATAACAACGTTGAAGTGGGCCTTAGTGGTGTTATGCAAGGCTTTGGATATGTCTTCATACATATCCTTCACTTCATCATCCGAGTGTGCCGAGGTCGGTGCGTAGACCTGAATTACCTTCATGCTATACCGTTTGGACAGCCAAAGGATCAGGTACGCAACCCTGGTCGACACACTGGAGATTTCTTGGACGTTGTTAGAGAGAGCCTTATTGACGAGGAAACCTACGCCACCCTGGGATGTTTTATCACCCTCGCGAAAGTAGAGAAGATGGCTCGAGTCTAGGGTTACGGTGTCCTCCCCCGCTCTGCGGACTTCACATAACCCCAGAAATGCCATTTGATGTTCTCTAACTCCACTTCCAACTGCGCTAGATGTTGGTCAAGCCTCAGAGTTCGTCCATTGTACGTTGCCAGGGTCAGTTGTTGGTGGCAGCCTGAGGTAGCCCGGTGATTCCTAGCACCCCCTGCCTCGCCGTTACCATGGCCGCTGCCATGGCCAGGAATAGCGAGGAGGCCGGGAACTGGGGGTCATTTTGGTTTGCGTCGTACCATTTGGGGGTAGTGCCCATAATCCCCACGCTGGGCATGCGGGTTGGGGGTCGCAGTTCAGTGGTAGAATTGTCCTGCAGTGGGCGCTGCTGCCCACCACCCGGTTTGTGTCCTTTAGTCGCCTCCTACGACACCCACGGGAAGAGTTGGGGTGGTTGCTATTCTATAGGCCGGCACCACACGGCACTGTGTGTTACTGTAGTGAACTATAATTTATTATTGTCATAGGAGATAAAAAATATTTTTGTTATTGAAGAGAAACTAGGGATAGTATCTCTAATAGGTAAGAAAACTTCCAAACTTTTTTTTACCGAGAGATGTTATTGATTTTGATTACTGAGAAAGTAAGAAAAAAATATAAGTAGAAGAAAATAAGTAAAGAAATGCTCGTAAATATGTTCATTTTTATTGTGATTATTTTTAAAAGAAATTATTTTCGTTTGGTTCTATAGTTAAACCTTTTTTTGTTACTGAATACATTTGTCTTTTGTTTTTTAAAAAGTAGGTACAGTTCTTATATACATAAATATTAAAGTTTAGAAATGAAGAAGAATGATAATAATTATTTCAGGTAATAAGACTGTAGGCTATGTAATAAAAAGACTGTTTAACTTCTGATTCCTATACAATTGTGTGTGATAAAAACTTTAGTTGTTGCCTTGGTAAGCTAAGAAGTTACTGCTGTTCTTAGGTGATTGTCATTATTATAATAAAAAAACTTATCTTTGAACAATTTGTAATGTGTGTTTTATTTTTCATTTCATAAGTATTAACAAGATAGGTAGGGATACCCTATGTATGTACCTTTTAATTTATCAATGTTTTAACCGCCAATTTCTGCAAACTTCATTATTCGAGTATGATTACAAACAATTTAAAAAAAAAAACAGTCGCCTAAACTAATTAGCCATAATTAATAAGTTTAAGATATTATATTTCAATAAATTAGCTTAGGTTTGAAATATGACCACCTCTTTGATTAAAGCACTTAGCTTAGAGCCATTATATGCATGCCTAGGCGGTTAAGTCATTTAGCTTGGAACAAGAAATAATAAACCTATTATAGGCGGTTAAATCATTTAGCTTGGAACAAGAAATAATAATCATAGGCGGTTAATTCATTTAGCCTGGAACAAAAAAAAGTAAAATATGGGTCATTTTGTATTAAGCGACATTTATCTTCGTTAAAAATAGGAATATAAGAAAAAAAACATGAATCCGATTATGGGGAAAATGTTATAAAAACAATAAAATCCTTCTTTTTTTAAAAAAAATGCGATTTGCTAGTTATATTTTTTTTTCTAAAAATCGACACTAAACTGTTCTCCTGAAAAGTTTCAAAAATGTCGCTTAATACAAATAGCCCGGAACCCGTCGATATGTTTTTTCTTACGGTATCGTGAAGGGGGTCACTAGGGGTGCAACTTTTGTTCAGGTCATTGACCTTAAAGTTCAATGACCTCGGCGCTAGAGGTCAAAGTGTGTCGTTCAATTTCAAGGCAAAAAAGACACGATTTTTTTATGCATAATTAACATATTATATTTTTTCTTACGGTATCGTGAAGGGGGTCACTAGGGGTGCAACTTTTGTTCAGGTCATTGACCTTAAAGTTACCAGAACCGACACGGATAGGTTAGGTTAGAAGGCTAAGGCAAGGAGCAAAGCGAAGCGGAGCTCCTTGCCTTAGCCTTCGTGGTTATTTTTTTTAACCACCCGTTAAACTTTCTAACGAGGATCGTACATTAACACAGAACACGGAATTTTTTTTCAATAAGGGGGGTACCTACCCATGTGGGATATCGAATGAAAGATTCGGCCTTTTTTTTTTGAAATTTCTGTAAGTTTCATACTTTTTAAAATATTTCAGAAAATTGATTGTCCAAATAATTGGCAAATGTTTGAAACCCTCAGCGCGCGAGTTACACTCGCACTTGGCGGATCTTGTTTCATTAAAAAGAACCAAGAACTTTTTTTTTTCAAGAACGTAATTCTGCCGTCAAAAGCATAGATACAGTAAGTGCGCTCTCGATGTTTTCGAGAAAAACGCGGTTAAAGTTTTTGTACGAAAATCTTCCATAAATATTTTGTTTGTTATCAGATCATAGTGATTGATACCTTAAATGAAAGAAGACCTCTGCGCCTATGTATTACTTATTTGGAAACCAATACTGAGCAATAGAAAGACAAAATAAATTCATTATTTTTGTTAAACTAAGTATCTCCTAAAAACTCTTTGTTCGGGAACACTAAGCATAAACACAGGAAAAATGTTTTTTACTGTGTTTATGCGGAGTAACCATATATATTTTACAATGGCTTATAACACACTATTAGCTTTTGGTTTTATAAATATACTTTAAAAAAATTATAATCAGTTACAAATATTATGATAAGTACTACCTAACTGATGTTGAAAATAACCTAGTAATAAAATTGAACGGATCATGATAGGTTTAGAGAAATAAATTATCATTATGTTCAAATAAACCTTCTTTATTACAATTAAGTAATAACCCATGATCACAAAATTACGTTTCTTATTTTACTTATTTGAATCAGTCTTTACAGTTAAAAATGGCACAACTTAGAATTTCGTTTTCCTACATTAATCACTAAACTCAAGTTAACTTAATATGTATTAATTAGTCTTCCTAGTAGCAATTATTCTGGAATCACAGATGCTAATTTATGGCAAAGTGTAGCTTTACACTTTGCCATAATTTAACAAGAATTATTATCCCTTCTTCGGTATCAAATCAACACTTATTGATCTATATAAAAACACAAGGATCATAATTATAGATACTTAAATCGTAAATAACAAAAGTAAAACAATTTACGAAAAAACATGAAACATTCTTCTTTAACAATGTAACAAAATTAAAATATTAAATGAATCAATTAATTAGGAATCAACTCCTACGAAAACAATAATGCGAGAATTAATCTTCAAGATTTAAGGATGCATCGTCAAATGGTACATCAAGCCAGAATTGCCTTGAACGAGATCTTTAATAATTTTCTCATTTCGTGATGAGGCGATACCCCTTGGTGAACATCTCTGTTCAGCTAAAGGGAATTGTTTGTTTTTTAAAATTTTGGCTTGCTAGATACTTTATAGTACCTAATGGAGGGTGATTCAATTATATCACTGTTGACAATATTGACAAGAAACGAAAAGAGTGTCCAGTTCTTGTTTTGTGACGAACAATATCTGCCCAAATCACTTTTATTCCGGTGGTGTAAAAAAAGCTCTGAATATTGAAACAATATCATGATCATTTCGACCTGAAATGGCTTCGTGCCATTAGAAAGCGTAAGTATTATTTTCTTTAGTAGATTTACCTATAGGAGCAAAAGTCTCGTTGAATGTAATTATTCAAGGACAGAATATTGCTACTTTGTAGCTGTCCATGCGAGGCAGCATTACCACCTTTTGAAGATCTACACATACGTAAACGGTGTCATCATCTTCATGGTCTTCTACGTTCTTTTAGTCCAATTTATACGCTTTCCTGCTGTCTCTATAGCGTTGGCGATGTTCAACATGATGTGTTAGAAGCTTTCTTGAATCGCAAGCATGAATGTCGTATACAGCACAAAGTTCACATTCTTCACTGCCCAGAACGCGAAGGAAATGTTGTGGCTTTTTACGACTCTTTGGAAAACTTCGTAAGAACATGCAGAGTCTGGGTATTTTTTTGTTGAAATCGGTAAGCATCATTGTGACCCTGCCTCGCGATACTGGACGGTCCTCGCACAACCTCGCACAACCCCGCGCTACCGGCACTGCCGCAATTCGTCTTACATATTACTTGAAAATTTTACGTAGGTATTCGAGGAACAGACCTAATTGAAATTATTCTTCTTCCGGAGCAAAAAGGGAGTCCTCTGATCACGTTACTGCTTGTATTATAAGACAAATTGAATGACTTTTAGTAACAGTGACTTATTATGTTCACAGTGAAGCAACTTTACTGGACTGTATGTATGACGTGGCAGTACATCGCAGCTACTCAGACATGCAGTAAAAACGACTTACAATTCTTATAATAAGTTGTAAGATCATATTATATGTATAGACTTCCTATGCATGAGTACAGAATAGCTAATTTACTGTTCCCATGATAAGTACATCAATTGTTATCGCTTGGATCGTTACTTAGCATACATGCAGTATCGTATCTTACTGTCTGTATTATTATGTAATATGAAGGCATTGATTATGACATGTACCAAACAAAGGTACAGCATCCCAGCATACTGTTTTTAAAACTAGACCACTCATTTACGATATATTGGGAAGCTGCTTAGGATCAAAACAGTATATCTTCTTAGTGTTTATTTGCTTGGCTCAGATCCAGTTTTTATACGTAAATGAAACTTAACTTAATAGAGGTATAGATGTCATACTGTAGTCTGGCCGAGTGACTCTGAATAAGAACTTTTGCAGTAAGTGTACCTACTGTAATCATGCCTGGTGATGTAAAAAAAATGCTCGACTTACTGCAAATTTGTTATTGTTAAATTTGGATTAAAAAACGATTCAAATGAATGGATACGATAAAAATGTAGATCTCGTTGTCGTGATCACGGCTGTATATCTAACTCAGTTTTGACAAAAATGCGACTTACTGTAACTATGCTATTGACGGCAGAATTGAGCTTCGCCGTTAGATATTTGAAATTGATGACTATTATACTCACACGAAGACAAGGCGGAACAGCAAAGCGACCTCTTTGGTCATTGGGCTGAATGCATGATGATGTCTATTGCCAGTATGATGGTTATATGTACGCGAAATTTTTGAAAGAGCGAAGTGTTTTTTTTTTTTAATTACTTACTTATTAACTGCGGACTGGTCACCCGCGGTGAAGCTGCCGTGCCAACGCAGACGGCGAAATGGCCGGCCCCGGGACGGACAGCTCCTCTGGGTCTTACGCTCTAAGCCCAGTTGGAGTGGTAGCAGGTTGCGGTGTCGTATGGGCAGCATGGCCGCACGGCGATGGCGGCCGCGGCGGGATAAGAGTGCCGGTATTGTGAATTTGTGATGCGCCGCTCTCCCTGCCTTCCGCGGCCTTGGCCGGGTCGCCACCGTTTAATGGCGGACGCGGTGGGGTCGCAGGGGAGGAGTGTCGGTATTGCGAGGACCGCTCTTCCTATTCTCTGTGACCGAGTGGCAGGCTGCGGAGCTATTCGACTGACCCGTCGCAGGGGGACCTAGGTCGTTTGGACACGGGGTCGATCGGCGCCCATTTGGCGGATAAGGAACCAGATACATAAGTAGCGAGGTGGTCGCGGCGCGTCACGTGTTTCTGGCGTGTCGCGAAGGAGGGTGCACACCCCCTAGTGTGGGACCCGATATCGGGCAGCAGTAAATAAATAATGCTGGACAATTCACACAGGATTATCTAGCCCCCAGCTAAGCAGAGCTTGTGTTATGGTTATGGGTAGGTACTAGATAACTGATATACATAATATAATACAATACATAGATAGATATTTTTTATTATATATATAGAAAACGACCACAACACCCTGAACAAAATGTCTGCAGATCGTAGGTACACACATTTGTCCCGAGGCGGGAATCGAACCCGCAACCTTCTGCGTCGCAGGCAGACCTTCGCCCACCGCGCCACATCGGTCGTCAAGCAGTGGTGGGTTCGTGGAAGTCATAATCGCTCCATGTTCCCATCAAGCGGCAGAGGCAGAAACACCCTGAGGGTTTTAGTGGGTTGGAGCCCCAAATAGTCGTGCTTTCTCCCCGTGGCAGTGCGATATAATAATAAATAATAATAATAAATAATGCTGGACAATTCACACAGCATTATCTAGCCCCAAGCTAAGCAGAGCTTGTGTTATGGGTACTAGATAACTGATATACATAATATAATACAATATGTACATAGATAGATATTTTTTATTATACATATACATAGAAAACGACCAGAACTCCCTGAACAAATGTCTGCAGGTTGTACACACATTTGTCACGAGGTGGGAATCGAACCCGCAACCTTCTGCGCCGCAGGCAGACCTTCGCCCACCGCACCACATCGGTCGTCATATACGTGGACATTTCCCTCAGGATAATAAAAAAAAACTTGAGAGGTGTCAAGGGACACCCGGATGGAACGAAGTTCCTTTCGATTAATTAGTGAAGGAATTGTAATAACTTTTTTTTAATAAACGAAAACAACTGCCTTGCTTTCTATGTGTGTGAGAGAGAGAGAGAGAGAGAAAGACAGAGAAACACGCGCACGCAGCACGGCTTACAACTATAGCAAAAAGTGTCGTTACAACTTTTGTTCTTAATTTTTTCCGTCTAGTCTATCCCCCTTTCGCAACGCGCGATAAGGAACTTCGTTCCAAAAACAGCCGTACGCTGCTCGAGATAAGTGTAAGTCATTCTTTTTAAGACCTGTCAGTCCGTCTACCTACTCGAGTAGCCTCCTATTTCCAGGATGCTGGTGTGACTGCTTGTGCAGTGCATCTGGCTGGACGTGGGCTGGACTGACCGTGGAGGCACACACGGACAGTTTTCGTGCGATCATTCGCAAGAAAGTCCAATGCAAAACAAATGAATGAGGTTTTGAGGGTTTGACTCAAATTAAAGATGTCATTAGGTGAGTAGGTATTTAATTATTTTATTACTTGTTATATCCAAATTTGTAATATAGTTTTCGTATAATGTTTCAATCTAATATAAATGCGACATTTCTATTATTTTGTATTCTCGTTAGGTTGGTAGGTAAATTCTGACTAATTTAGTGTTCTACCAGATACTATCATTATGTAATCTAATATTTAATATAATCTGATTTTACTGTAACATAGGTGACATCATTTGTTATTATTTTTTAATACATTTAAGTGTAAATATTAGTTGTAGTTATTTTATTCTGTTCATGTAATTTCCTGTAACATATATGGGTTGTAAATACGAAATAAATTACCTAGTTAATAATATGGCTTTTCTTCTGTGTGAATTCTCATGTGAGTTACTAAAGAAGGTTTTTGATTAAATTGCTTATCACATATACTGCAGGCATAAGGCTTTTCTCCAGTGTGAATTCTCATGTGCCTTACTAAATTAGATTTATCATTAAATTGCTTATCACATATACTGCAGGCATAAGGCTTTTCTTCAGTGTGAGTTCTCATGTGCCTTACTACATCAAATTTACGATTAAATTGCTTATCACATATACTGCAGGCATAAGGCTTTTCTCCAGTGTGAATTCTCATGTGAGTTACTAAAGAAGGTTTATCATTAAATTGCTTATCACATATACTGCAGGCATAAGGCTTTTCTCCAGTGTGAATTCTCATGTGAGTTACTAAAGTAGTTTTATGATTAAATTGCTTATCACATATACTGCAGGCATAAGGCTTTTCTTCAGTGTGAGTTCTCATGTGCCTTACTACATCAAATTTACGATTAAATTGCTTATCACATATACTGCAGGCATAAGGCTTTTCTCCAGTGTGAATTCTCATGTGCTTTACTAAATCAGATTTATGATTAAATTGCTTATCACATATACTGCAGGCATAAGGCTTTTCTCCAGTGTGAATTCTCATGTGAGTTACTAAAGTAGTTTTATGATTAAATTGCTTATCACATATACTGCAGGCATAAGGCTTTGCTCCAGTGTGAGTTCTCATGTGAGTTACTAAATTAGATTTTTGATTAAATTGCTTATCACATATACTGCATGCATAAGGCTTTGCTCCAGTGTGAATTCTCATGTGAGTTACTAAATGATATTTTTTATTAAATTGCTTATCACATATACTGCAGGCATATGACTTATCTCCAGTATGAACCCTCTTGGGTCTTTTAAAGTGAAAATCACTAAATTCCTTTTTGTCTAATTTGCATTGTTGTTTTTTTGTATGTGATAGTTGAATATGTGACACTAGACTGCTTCGAACTAAAAATATTTTCCTGCAAATATCACAACAGAATATCTTTAACTTGTCTAAATGAACTTGAACTTTTTGGTTTTGGCTCCGTTTCTGGTCTGAATTAAGTTTTTCAGAGTCTTTTTCAAGATTTAGCTGTACAATATCTATTTCTGTGGAGTTTTCAATCAAATAGTTATCATTGCTACTATCTTTTTCAAGTATCAGTTGACTTTTTATACACCCTTCAGACATATGACTATCAGCAGACTCAGTGTCAACCAATTCATCAGCTTGTTCAGTTTCTTCTTCTTTCACCGATATAGGTTCTTCTTTAATGATTATTGCAGAACTATTCTTGAGAGTTTCATTGTCCAAGTCAAGGATTTGCATCGGGGCCACAGACAAGTGCTCTTTTGTTTCCAGGTTGAGGTCTTCAATAGTTTCATGAGTTGCCTGAAAACACATTTTTTTTATTAAATAGTGAAGGACATTATACTAGACACCATAATTCAGATCATATTTATGAGTAAGAATTGAGTTGTGTTAAGAGGACAGGTGACTATTAACACTTTCTAACTATCTTTGAAAGCACTCAGTCAGACCTGTTTAAGAGTTAGATTTTGTTTTTTTTTTGGTGGAAAGTAACCTTCACATATAAAATAGTTGCTTATAGCAATCCAGCTATTGCACACTGTGGTTGTTCAACACAATGACATAACTTTTGGGCACCAAACATAAATATATGAAGGAGAAGGGGGTAATGGGCGCGGGTATTTAAAGGGGAGCGCGGTGGCGTGAGCGGTGACGTCATCGTTTACCTGCGCTAAGGCAGGCGAGCGGGTTTTGCGTGCGGTCTGAACAAGTCGCAATCGGGTGTTATTTTGCTTGCTGTATTGGCGCGCCGATATATTAGGTCCTTACATATGAAATTGGCGTTTTTCGTACTGGCCACTTTAATCACAAATTTCTCCTCTTTGGTAAGGAATTCCAAATTCAAATTTGTACAGCTATAGACTCGTGTATTTGTGCAGTGCCGGTTTTAGCACTACCAGCGCCCTGGGCGAGATTTATACGGCGCCCCCTAACTGCAATTCAAACCCATATGAAACAAGATCCGTCAAGTGCGAGTGTAACTCGCGCGCCGGCCGAGGGTTTCAAACATTTGCCAATTATTTAGATAATCAATTTTCCGTCTTTTTTCGAATGGCAATATTTTGAAAAGTACGAAACCTACAGCAATTTCGAAAACTGTTTTAAAATGTACAAAACAATGCAAACTTTTCTATATTTTCCTGTAAAATATGGATCCCTATCTACAAACGCCTAATACATTGTACATGGATCGGTCATCAATCTTCGGAGATAGGAAGGGTATGTTAATGGTAAATTTTTCGACTTTTTTTGAAATATTTCAAAAAGTATGAAACTTACAGAAATTTCAAAAAGTGTTTTAAAATGGCCGATACGATACCTTTCATTTGATACCACACATAGGTAGGTACCCCCCTTTTGAAAAAAAAAATCTCCTTTTTTGACCATTTTTAAAAAATTATTATTATTACAGACTTCTCTATAGTTTTTCTGCAAAATATAGATCGATATCTACAAGCGCCTAATACATTGTACATGGATCGGTCTGCAATCTTCGGAGATAGGGGGGGGGGGGGGAATGGTAAATTTTTCGTCTTTTTTTGAAATATTTCAAAAAGTATGAAACTTACAGAAATTTCAAAAAGTGTTTTGAAATGCACAAAACGATACCTTTCATTTGATACCCCATTTCTAGGTCTCTTTTGAAATTTCAACATCAAAATTTGTACTGAAATTATTCATATTCATTTTTCATTTATTTATATATATTTTCGACGAAATGTATCATTTTTTCTAATTTCAAGTTAATAGCTGCAGTAGTTACTGAGATATTCAAGAACGAGCGGGGACGGACAGAGCGAGATCTTAAGGGTTTCAAAACCGACCTTTGAAACCCTAAAAAGGAAAAAGATATAATGAAATTACCATTTATAAAAAAAAACGAATAAAATTTGACTTTTCTAGCCTTTCTGTCGGCGAACTCTTTTATTATTTTATCAAAATCGAGGTTTTCAGCTATTTCATTCTCGATTGACAAAGTAGCCAAGTTTGTCAATCGGGATTGCGATTTTGTCGATCGCAGATAGGTTTTTGTCAGTTTAAGCTTAGAAAAACTCCTCTCCCCACTAGCAACCGTTACAGCTATAGTTAATAATATGCGCATTGCTATCCATACATTTGGATACAGTTCTTGTAAGTTGCGATCTTTGATAAAATTTAAAACAAAAACAGGGTAGCCACATTCTGATCAGGCAAAAAAGATTTCAGACTTATGAGTTCATCACACAACATACACCCATCTATATCTGATTTATAGTCTACAGTTAATTTCAATTGGAGATCACCACAGAGTTTGACAAGGTCAGGTTTTTCCGGAATTGTTTTATATTGTACAAAAAAGACTAATATTCCGAGTACTCATTTAACTGTTCAAATCTTTCATTGACTGAAATTAATGTAGTGTCCAAAAGACAGCTGAAAAATTCAATCTCAATTTTTTTTTCCGGAGAAGCTATAGTTTCATTGCGGGCAGTTTCACCAGCTTGACGCTTAACATATCGAATTCTTGTCGTGGCTCTAAACACAGGTTCAATTACCAGTTCTTCAGCCAATTCCTTTGCCGAGTGTGTTCCGCTTCGTCAAAAGTAACATCAACTCTCTCTAATTTAAACGTAAAAAAGAGATAGATAATATTTTTCTCGATGGTCGGGGATTCCCGGTGAAATTAAATGCATGCAGTGCAGTGCTCCGATTTGAAGACTGCGTTCTATTCTAGTGTTGCCAACATAACGATTTTTTCGCTAAATTTAGGGAATTTACGAGTAAGTAGGCCTCGCTCAATGAGCGAGAGGAAATAAAGCCGCAGGCGCCCCTTTATATCCGGCGCCCTGGGCGGTCGCCCAACCGCGCCCCACCCTAACGCCGCTACTGTATTTGTGCTTCGATGATCGTCAATCATTTGTTTTTTTTCTTCTGTTTTTTCTGTTTGCGTCACTCATTTTACAAAATGGAAAACTTAAAATATCGCATTATTTACGAGTACGAGTTCCGCCGTGGCACTAGTGCTGCGGAAACAACTCGAAGGGTGAATGATGTGTATGGCGGTCGTGTTGCAAAAGAAAACACAGTTCGTTTTTGGTTCCAACGTGGCCAGCCAGCCAAATCCTGCCCCAAGCGAAAATTAACCCCAAAAAAGTTACTTGTAAGCGTTTGGTGGACTAGTGCCGGTATTGTTCATTACAGTTTTCTCAAATCTGGCCAGACTATTACGGCTGATGTCTATTGTCAGCAATTGCAAACCATGATGGAAAAGCTAGCGGCTAAACAACCTAGGCTGGTCAATCGCTCCACGCCACTGCTGCTTCACGACAACGCTAGACCACACACTGCGCAACAGACGGCTACTAAATTAGAAGAGCTTCAATTGGAAAGTCTAAGACATCCTCCGTACTCCCCGGACCTTGCTCCAACAGATTACCATTTTTTTCGAAATTTGGATAACTTCTTGCAAGGGAAAAAATTCAACTCCGATGGGGCAGTCCAAATCGCCTTCAAAGATTTTATTGATTCCCGTCCGACTGGTTTTTTTAGTAAAGGGATCAATGAACTACCTATAAGATGGCAAAAGTGCATAGAAAATAATGGTTCATACTTTGATTAATTAAATATATTATATTAAAAAATATTCGACTTTTTGTTCCTCCCATACAAAACGCCAATTTCATATGTAAGGACCTAATATATATATATTTTAAGAAAACACGGCGGGGTATTCGTAGCAGCCGCTCCGCGGATAGTGTTGCGGAAAGTGGACGTACCAGAGGGGGTAGATGTTAATAATTGTGTTTTCGAAATAGTAGGAGTAACAGTTCATTTAAACAATATTTTTTTGTTTTTTTTGTAGTGTGGTATACATCCCGCCAAATAGTACGGACAATGACTATATGATTTTATTTAGAATAATTGAAAATTGGTGCACAAAATACAATTCGCGTTTAGTTATAGGTGACTTCAATATGTATTCTTGTAATGTTAATGTTATTAATTATTTTGAATTTGTGACAGCTTTTTGCGAGTTCGCTTTGAGAAATGAGGTAAGGAATTGTAACGATCGAATAATGGATTTAGTGTTAGTATCTCTGGACATGGACGAGGTGGTGGTATCCCCCGCGGCCGAGGAGCTAGTGCCGCGCGATGAGCAGCACCCGCCGCTCGCGGTGTCGGTGCGCCGCGCTCCGCCGCATGCCAAACGCGCGTCGCCCTCCGCGCCACCGCCCCGGCCCGACGACGAACAGCAATGGAACTTTTCCAAAGCTGATTATCACGAACTGTATTCGTCGATTGCGGCGGCGGATTGGAGTCCTCTCTATGAAACACGAGATACCGAGGATGCCTTGGATTTATTCTATTGCACTTTAATAGACATTTTTGACATTTGTGTTCCCAAAAAACGCCATCGTCAAACAGACTCTAGGTATCAGTATCCTAACTGGTACACAGCGGACATCATAAGAGAGATTAAACTGAAGGCAAGGCTATGTAGTGACACAGATTATTGAATAGTACTCGTGCCAAACGCGGATTGCTATTCTGCATTTTCACTAGCTAAAGCGAGACTAACCAGTCACTTCCTTCATAAAGCTCCCTCAGAACACACATATCCTAATTAAGAGGATTATAGACTATCGGTAAATGTAATATAATGTACTCGTGTCCTATGTAAAGAATATACCTAGTTAAAATACAAAACTCTTTAAATCACAAACAACCCACAAAAATTGGTGACCCCGACGTGATGCATCCTAACGACGTAATCGTATATTTTAACTGTGGGTTGTGTTTATTAGTAAACAAGATTCGCCAAGTGCGAGTGTAACTCGCGCGCCGAGGGTTTCAAACATTTGCCAATTATTTGGACAATCAATTTTCTGAAATATTTTAAAAAGTATGAAACTTACAGAAATTTCAAAAAGTGTTTTAAAAAGGCCGAAACGATACCTTTCATTTGATACCCCACATGGGTAGGTACCCCTTTTTGAAAAAAAAAATCCCTTTTTTGACAATTTTTCAAAAACTATTATTATTACAAACTTCTCTATATTTTTCCTGTAAAATATAGATTGATATCTCATCATCATCATCATCAGCCTTTTTCAGTCCACTGCTGGACATAGGCCTCCCCTAATGAGCGCCACAGCGCCCTGTCTTCAGCTTGCCGCATCCAGCATCCGCCAGCAGTCTTTCGCAAATCGTCATCCCACCTGGTCGGAGGGCGTCCTACACTACGTTTGCCGAGTCGCGGTCTCCACTCAAGAACACGTTTACCCCAGCGGTTGTCGGTTCTTCTCGAGATATGGCCAGCCCACTGCCACTTCAGCTTGCTAATCCTTTGAGCTATGTCGATAACCTTGGTTCTCTGTCGGATGTATTCGTTGCGAATCCTATCCTTCAGAGAAACTCCGAGCATAGCTCTCTCCATAGCTCGCTGAGCGACTTTAAACTGGTGGACAAGCCCTACCGTGAGTGTCCACGTCTCAGCTCCGTAGGTCATGACGGGTAGGACGCACTGATTGAAAACTTTCGTTTTCAAGCATTGCGGTATGGATGACGAGAAGACTCGACGTAGTTTCCCAAACGCTGCCCAACCTAGCTGGATCCTCCTCTTGGCCTCCTTCTCGAAATTGTTTTTACCCAACTGCAGAATCTGCCCAAGGTAAGTGTATTCGGAAACAATTTCGAGAAGGTGGGATGTACGACGATCGGTCCCGGATCAATGTGGCCATTGATCATGACCTTGGTTTTATCCAAGTTCATGCCAAGACCGATGCGTCGTGAGGCTGAAGCTAGGCCGTCCAGCATCAGGTTCAGCTCCTCCAGCGACTCCGCCATTAAGACTATGTCATCAGCGAATCGCAGGTGTGAGATGTAATCGCTGTTTATGTTTATGCCCTTACCTTTCCAGTCCAGCGTCTTAAACACATCTTCCAACGCGCTTGTGAACAGTTTCGGGGATATAACATCCCCCTGTCTCACACCTCTGCGCAGTTGGATGGGTTTGGACTGCTGGCCATGTACTTGGACATTCATGGTCGCGGCATCATAAAGACATCTCAGCACCTCGATATAACGATAGTCTACTTGGCAACGCTGTAAGGATTCCAGAACAGCCCAGGTTTCGACAGAGTCAAAGGCCTTTTCATAGTCCACAAAGGCCAGACACAGGGGCTGATTATACTCTTCGGACTTCTGTACAATCTGCCTCACTGTGTGTATGTGGTCTATGGTGCCATATCCTCCGCGAAACCCGGCCTGTTCGGGTGGCTGGAACTCGTCGAGTCTCCTGGGGAGACGATTCGTGACCACTCGTGAGAAAAGCTTATAGACGTGGCTCAGGAGTGCGATGGGTCTGTAGTTTTTAAGAAGGGTTTTATCTCCCTTCTTAAAAAAGAGCACCACCAGGCTCCCGCTCCACGCCTTAGGAGTTCTCCCACTGTGAAGAACGGTGTTGAACAGGTTCTGAAGCTCCTGCAAAACAGGGGCTCCTCCTGCCTTCAGAAGCTCTGAAGTAATGCCGTCTTCACCGGGGGCTTTTCCATTTTTAAGCTGCCTCAGAGCCATCACGATCTCGTCTTGACTGATGTCTGGCAGTTCGTCGGTGTAGTGGCGTGGTGTAGTGGATTGATATCTACAAACGCCTAATACATTGTACATGGATCGGTCATCAATCTTCGAAGCTAGGGGGGGGGAATGGTCAATTTTTCGTCTTTTTTTTAAATATTTCAAAAAGTATGAAACTTACAGAAATTTCGAAAAGTGTTTTGAAATGGTCAAAACGATACCTTCCATTTGATACCCCACATAGGCAGGTACCCCTCCTTTTGAAAACAAATTCCCCCCCTTTTTGGCCATTTTTCAATAACTATTATTATTACAGACTTCTCTATATTTTTCCTGTAAAATATAGATCGATATCTACAAACGCTTAATACATTGTACATGGATCGGTCTGCAATCTTCGGAGCTAGGGGGAGGGGAATGGTCAATTTTTCGCCTTTTTTTGAAATATTTCAAAAAGTATGAAACTCACAGAAATTTCAAAAAGTGTTTTGAAATGGTCAAAACGATACCTTTCATTTGATACCCCACATAGGTAGGTACCCCCCCTTTTGAAAAAAAATTCCCCCCCCTTTTGACCATTTTTCAAAAACTATTATTATTACAGACTTCTCTATATTTTTCCTGTAAAATATAGATCGATATCTACAAACGCCTAATACATTGTACGTGGATCGGTCTGCAATCTTCGAAGCTAGGGGGGGGGGGGGGGGAAACCGTATACATCTTTGACAAACAATACTAAATCAGATTATGCTATCTTCAAATAAAAAAATGTGAAATTGATGAACATACATACAGTTTAAAATTTTGATGGTATTGCTAAAATTTCTAGATTCAGATAAAGTTGGAATTACTGACGAAACAATAACCATACATTGACATTCGTGAAGTGTGGAACTTTGACATTCAAATATGTAATGACATGACATAATAAAATCAAATTGTCTATGCTAGAAATATCGAAGAGTGCACGAGAATGCCGTTTTTGGCGGAACTCGATATATTATCGAAGAATTGATACTTATCACTTGATATTTTATCGATACGTAAATAATAATGATGCAAAAAGCTATTTTATCTAATAAGTACCTATTCAATAAAAACTAGAGGAATTTGTATTGCATATTGCACTATTAATCTTTGACTTGAGTTGAGAAACAAGCACCACCACGTAATCGTTTCAAACATCAAACAAAACAAGCAGAGACTAAAGACCGTGTGCGACAGAGAGATAATGAATAATGTTCTTCTTTTACTCTTCGATAATGCGAACGAGTGCCTAGGACCACTCGTTGCATATCGAGCAACTTATCGAAGAAAAGCCCTCGATAAATATCGAATAGCAGATGTTGAGAATACGCTTGTTTGATTCGAAGCAATCACTCGATATTTTGACAGTTGTTGCCATATTTATCGAGTAGATATATTGCGAGAATTGCCTTCCTGTATAGAGACTCGCAGGACTCGAGAATAAAAATTATATTTTCTGTCCGAATTTCGAAATTGAGCTTCCGAATTTCGTAAGCCAGTTTCGAAATTGAAAAATATCGAAACTGCACCCCCTAAGCGAGACTAACCAGTCACTTCATAAAGCTCCCTCAGAACACACATATCCTAATTAAGAGGATTATAGACTATCGGTAAATGTAATATAATGTTGACGACCGATGTGGCGCGGTGGGCGGAGGTCTGCCTGCGACGCAGAAGGTTGCGGGTTCGATTCCCGCCTCGGGACAAATGTGTGTACGATCTGCAGGCATTTGTTCAGGGTGTTCTGGTCGTTTTCTATTTATAATAAAAAATAGCTATCTATTGTATTGTATTATATTATGTATATCAGTTATCTAGTACCCATATCACAAGCTCTGCTTAGTTTGGGACTAGATAATGCTGTGTGAATTGTCCTGCATTATTATTATTATTATTATTATTAATGTACTCGTGTCCTGTCTAAAGAATATACCCAGTTAAAATACTAAACTCTTTTAATCACAACCAACCCACAAAAGCTACATAGGCAATACAAAAAAGGAAGATCGAGTTACGTAACAATTTCGGAAAGTAGAGCAAGGGCGAAGAAAATGATAGAGGAAGCGCAAACTCAACACCAGCAACGAGTAGATCACCGTCTGATGGAGGATCCGAAATCGTTCTAGAATTTTGTGAAATCAAAAAAAGGACCGAAAACGATAAAAATTCGCGAAATATTTTCATTCGGTTTACGGTACCTCACCAGCTCTCTTAGACGTGGCAGCGGCGGAGGCGGCGAGCCCAGCCAGCGCCGCGCGCGTGCACGTGCCGCGTCTAACGCTGGCCGAGGTGCGCGCGGCGCTGACAAGACTCAAGCCGAAGCGGTCCGCAGGCCCGGACGGCATACCAGTCTTTATTATAAGAGACTGTCGAATGCCGCTTGCGGAACCGATCGCCCACATTTACAATGCTTGTCTAGAGAAATCACACTTTTCAGAGTGATGGAAGATAACAAGGGTTATTCCCAAACCTAAAGGCTCTGGATTAGAAGTGACGGAATACCGGCCGGTGGCCATTCTGTCGACGGCGTCCAAGGTTTTTGAATCAGCCATGCAGCGCAGCATGGTTTTCGGCCTGCTCATAGCACCTCAACGAACCTCCTTGACTCCATGGCCTACGTGCTGCCGCAAGTCGACGCAGGGGTGCAAGTGCAAGTCGACGCAGCCTATTTCGACTTCAAAAAAGCGTTTGATCTAGTCGACAACGACATTCTGCTTCAGAAGTTGGCGACGATCGGCTGCACCACCAAACTGCTGCAGTTCTTCGCGGGCTATATGAAGGAACGGCGGCAGTATGTCGACTACGCGGGATGCAGATCAGAGGCTTACTCTACCTTAACTGGTGTGAGTCAGGGAAGTTGCCTGGGGCCGCTAGAGTTTATTATAATGATAAACGACCTGCCGACCGTCGTCAGAGACGCCAAATGCTTGTTGTTCGCGGACGACCTCAAGTTACTCTTGCCCATCAAAGACGAAAAAGACTGTGAGCGCCTTCAACGGGACGTAGACAAAGTGGTAGAGTAGAGTAGGGTAAATGAACTCCAGTTCAGTATCAGCAAATGTTCTATAATAAGCTAAAGAGAGTCGACTCAGTGAGGGATTTAGCGGTTCGTCTGGACGACAAGCTACATTTCAGAGAGCAGGTGGTGAACATCTGCAAGAGGGCCTTTAAAATTTTAGGATTTTATTTTATTTGAGTCTTAAAAATGTACCTACTGTTTGTTTTTAAAATGATGTTTATTTGATTTGTTAAATCTTGAAATTATTTATTTGTTATTAAAATTATAATGATTTGATTAGGTTGGTTTTTGTATAGTTGATGTTAAAAGTTGCTTATAATGTTTCGGATTACATTGATTAAAGAGTTGAGACGTCTGACCGACATTTTATTGGACCCATTACCCCCTTCTCTTTCATATTATATATATATACATTAAATAATAATAATAATAGGTATAACTCTCAATTAGTCAATAAAAAAAAGCCCACCACTGTATACAGTGTGTCCCTGGATAAAGTACAACCCCGAAAGGGGGTCAAACTAGATCAAAAATTATCGACAAAAAAATAGAAAAAAAAAATCGTATATACTTTATTGATGAATTAATATATTTTTATTACTCACTAATGACTCTATTTAATAAAAAAATGATTTCTTCCAAAGTAGTGGGTCTATTTTGTTAAAATAAAAACCATAATCATGTCAGATACGTGACGATGACGATAAAATAACAAATAACACATAAACGAGAGGCTATCGTGACTTAAAGTTTAATTTTTGTATTAAAATTACATTATTTGAGCTGTTTTTTTTCCAATAATCTCCAAAAATCTTAAAATTAAGCCTATAATACTAGATATTTTTATGACTTTTTATTATTGTCTATCATAATAGCTTTTAAATAAATAAAAAACCTACGTTCTAACATAAAAAATGCGCTGGCTAGGAGCTTTTAAAGTTGACCACTGATTACGTCACCTATATACGTGTCTTTTGTAATGGTCAATAGCATTGAAAACTTTCTTTACCGAACATTTTAAATGATTAGCTATTCTCCTGTACGTCCATTCTTGGTCGATGTGCAAATTAACAATTATTTGCCTAGTTGACGCGTCACAACTTTCATTTTTGCCCATTTTGAACAAAAAATTGTAAGCGGATTTTAAATTTGATGGTCAATTGCCGCCAAAATGATAGAAAATAGCTAAGAAAGAAGTTTTATTTTTTCAATTTCAAAAATGGAATGTGCCGTGGATGCTTTTCTAAGTGTTTCTAATTAGGCGTCCAAGAGGCCAGTAACAGAAAATAAGCTATGTATGCTTTAAACTCTTTTTATGATGAAGTTTAGATAGTTTTCTTTTTTTAATGTATTTAAGAGTATTCTAAATTGAGTGGCTATATTGTTGCATGATTATTAAAAATTGAATTTATAAATTTTTCAAGAATGGATGACATGGACTTCAAACTTTCATAATTCATATGAAGTGTTTCTAATTATATGACCACTACTGTATATTATAATGTCCATAATCAAATTTGACATTAACTGCATAATTTTATAATGTATAAAGATTTTCTAATGTAAGATTAATTATGATAAGATTAGGCTATTGCTGAAATATAAGGTACTCTATTGTATTGGGTGTGCCCGTAATGAAAGATGTACATGTTTTTAATAATAAATAAGGATTGCAGGATTTCATACCTCGAGTCCCTTATAGAGCAGGTTACTGAAAATATTTTCAGATCTGAGAGCCATCTCCGAGAGAGTCCAGCATCTCAGGAGATTCCGATTACAGAAACTACATACATCTGTCGGCCTTTCATCTTCTGAATAGAACTGAAACAAGTCACACAAATATTCTGCCTAAACCTGGTTATGAAGTTTAGATACAAAACTTATAGTTTAGATAGATTCAATTGCAGTGTCTTTTTGTGCTTTATGTATCTGTTATTTCACACTCTATTGAGGCTCATAAAACACTTTAAGCAGGTCCCCTGTCCCCATACAAAGATTTCATTGAAAGGTTCTACGCTCACTTATTCATTTCAAGATTCTCGTTTGTGTCAAAACAAAAGTTGTAAGTATATAATAACTTGTCTCTAAGAATATTTTCATGTGAAATTTGGCCAGATATTAATAAACTGGTTTTCGAAGTTCAAACACAAATATCACATTGACCGTTACACGGAAAAATTTACATTAAGTCACTAGCTTAGTAAAAGTGAACCCTTTTTTATTTCCTGTTGTGGCCCGCGACTACATTAATATGGTAAGTTTGGCACCCAACATACCAAAGGTTGCCCATACCTGCTCTAGGTCAATGGGAAGTACCTATAGGTTTTGTGTGCATGTGACTCCATTATTTCATGGAAATTTTAAAATATTTGGACATAAACGTTTGATTGCGTTGACTTAGAAGTTTGATTTATATCGCGGCTCCAAGAGGTTATGAACCTGAGTATATGGAGTGAATTTCAACTCTATACCTCCACCCGTTTCTGAGAAAAGAGGGTTGACAGACTGACAGATGCACAGACAGGCAACAAAATGATCCTTTAAGGGTTCCTTTTTTCTTGAAGATTATAGCAAATTTAAAAGAGTTGAATGAGATCTCTTAGTTTGAGTCTCATTGGTCATCATTTCCTCCCATCATGTGTGAATTTTTTACCAAGATCCTTTCAATGAGATCTCAAAAGTCAAACTCACCTCTGTTCAGAAGGCCAATAAAAGAACATGCTACAAAACATGTAACTAAACTTTGATTATTTAATCACAGGAATGGAGTATTTTCCTCCTGCTCAAAGCTTTCTTCGTCTCGAGTAAATATTTAATCCCTCTTGCACTCAGGATTCCAGGAACAAGGGGGTAACTGGAATACTTAATTAGCTCGCTTTCCTCGTGGGTGATCTAGCTCCTGATTGCGCCCGTTATATGAGACACTGCTTTGTGCTCTCGGTGCATACTAATTCCTGCCAGCTTTTTAGTCTAGTTACCTGAGTATTGGTTAGTTTTTTATAAACATCTTTGAGTCGGACATCCTTTAGGGGACTCAGATTCACGTTGACGCCGCCGAGGAGGCACACTCGACACACAGTGGACATGTCAATGGCAAGTTGTTAGTACCAAGTCAGCCAATCATGCGAAGTATTAACGATCGAACTGATTTCTTTCTTCCTGTCCTGTGTGATAAAATTGTTCGGTCATAATAATATAAAAATGTCGATAGTAAGTAAGTAGGTACCTACCAACTGAATAATAATAATAATCATCATTTATTTCAGAATAAATGATTGAAATTATTTCTTAGTACAAGATGTTTTATCGAACTAGATACTCTAGATAGGTAAATTATGTAAGTAGGTACCTATCTATTTCTTTGTGAAATTATTGTCTTTTATAGCAGCAAATACATACCAAGGTAAATAAAGTATTTTTTTACAAAATAGGATCAAGAAGTAGCTTTGCATTGAAAACCAAACCGACACAAAAACAATTGCCGTTTAAAAATGGCGATGGTTATAAACACGGGATCACGGAAGGATTTACTTGGTAAAAACTGTTTATTCAACAATTCTTAACCCTTTACGCAACCTTTACCACAGACTAGGTAGAGATACTAACGTATGCCTTTACGGCATGGATTTTTTTATTCTTTCAAGAAAAATATATAGAGGCTAAGACAAACAGCGGAGTCCTGCCAGCACCGAAAACTCATAACAATCACATCAAAACATCCCAAAGATCCTAGGATCCTACGTTCCGTAGGGTAGATATAGCGTAAAACAAGATCCGCCAAGTGCGAGTGTAACTCGCGCGCCGAGGGTTTCAAACATTTGCCAATTATTTGGACAATCAATTTTCTGAAATATTTTAAAAAGTATGAAACTTACAGAAATTTCAAAAAGTGTTTTAAAAAGGCCGAAACGATACCTTTCATTTGATAACCCACATGGGTAGGTACCCCCTTTTGAAAAAAAATCCCCCTATTTGACCATTTTTCAAAAACTATTATTATTACAGACTTCTCTATATTTTTCCTGTAAAATATAGATTGATGTCTACAAACGCCTAATACATTGTACATGGATCAGTCTGCAATCTTCGGAGCTAGGGGGGGGAATGGTCAATTTTTCGTCTTTTTTTGAAATATTTCAAAAAGTATGAAACTTACAGAAATTTCAAAAAGTGTTTTGAAATGTTCAAAACAATACCTTTCATTTGATACCCCACATAGGAAGGTACCCCCCCTTTTGAAAAAAAAATCCCCCCCTTTTTGACCATTTTTCAAAAACTATTATTATTACAGACTTTTCTATATTTTTCCTAGAAAAGATAGATCGATATCTACAAACGCACACGTTGACGTGTTTTGGCTAATGTTAGTGATAAATTTCTTTGCAATAGGTTTAATTGTGTTAATAATGTAATATTGAAGCTATTTCATAAAGTTATTCAAAGCTCATTAGCCTTATAATTCTATAATTCACAAAATTTTTGGTAACAAACCATAAAATGACAACTTATGTACCTTATTGATGCTACCTAGTGACGTACTGTTGTTGTCGATAGATTACTGTCGATAAGTTTATTACAAAGTATACACCTACTAATTGTACTTGAGACATAACATTTAAGAAATTTTTAAGTTAAAGTGGCGAAACGGTTTACCGTCATCATTAAAAAAAATTCAGTGTGATTGGTATGTGTACCTACATGGACTTGGAGTTTGATTCACTAGATTAAGGTGTCCTGAGAACAATTTCGTGAGATGAAAGTCTAATCCAATGATCGTAATGTTGGTAGAAGCTCACAACTAATACTTATTTTTCACTTCCAGATTTCCTAAAGTTCCAATTATCTACAAAATGGAAAATAAATTTGAGAAGGCATGATTGGGAGCCAACAAAGAATTTTCGTGCATATAGTTCTTGATATAGAACCGGATATGAAACAAGAATTTTACATAACGATGCTGATATTCTATTTTTGTTGAATAAAAAAATAACGTAAATATTTTACAATGGACCATTACATATGTTTTTTTACTAAGTAGGCACTTTCCCTGCTCCTTTCTTGTAAATGCTAACCAATTATCACCATTTAATTACTTAAATACCTGTTTAAAGTAAAAACATATAAGGTAGAGACTACTAGTTACTGGTTTAGGAGATATCTAGGTAAATTTATCTGGTAATTATTACGAAAGCTTACTTTGTCATCGTAACGCTTATCTAAGACAAGGTGTTACTCATACTCAAGTGAGATCGATGACTGACTGACTGTAAGCTTACTTAATAAAAGTACCGACTTATATCGAGTGACAGGATTTGATTGTGTTGAAGATTGAAGATTTAGTGACAGGATTTGATTGATTTAAGGTATTGATTGTGGTAGGTACATTTTCGGTAGATTCTTAGTCACGGCATAATTTAAACGGTTATAATTATTTTTAATTAAGTACTAAAATCTTGCCTGGATGGTGCTGCCGTTTCGTGTTGCCTGTTATTTTATTGTAGTTGATTATTATTTTTTATCGGCCACCGCGAAACGATCAACCATAATTTTTTTATAAAATCTTTTGGGTTTCGTTAGTGTAGCTTTTTCATATGGCACTATCCCAAAGGGGAGAGAAGTCAAAACAGAGTCAAATTGTAGCTTTTAAAACGATCCATCTAGACTCTAGATGGATCGTTCTAAAAGCTACAATTTGTATACCTCTATATATAGTATATAGTATACCTCTAGATTCTAGAGGTATACTATAATCTTTGAAACATCCAACAACTAATGACTCCAGTACACAATGGCCCATGCGGGCCCACTACAGGCCATCGCCATTGTGTACAGGGGCCGCGCGGCCAATAGCTGTCGTTTTGTGTCGCGAAGTAGTGCTTAGTGATAACAGTGAATTGTGCGGTATTTTGGGGTAAAAGGCGATCAGACACATCAAACTTAAGGGAACACGGTATTTCCTATCACAAGTAAGTGATATTTTTGTCAATTGTTTTTGTATTAATCGGGGACGGGACTCAGGTACATTGATAATTCAGTACCTGAGTCCCGTCGAACCGCGAGAAGTATACCTAGCTATACGCAACTTAAAAAGTAAATATATCTACGGCATTGATGAAATACCACCAATTTTAATAAAAAATTGTGCAACCGAGCTCACCCTTCCATATTTTCTCCTAATCAATCAATCATTTCAGGAAGGAATATTCCCCGACCTACTCAAAATATCCCTAATAAAACCTATACACAAAAAAGCCTCAAAAAGTGACCCAAATAATTACAGACCGATAGCGCTCCTACCTACTGCATCAAAAGTTTTTGAAAAATGCATGCAACGCAAACTTAACCCTTATTTTGAAAAATACGGCATATACGACGATGCACAAAATGGATTCAGATAAAACTGTTCGACTACATTAGCTGTTTATAAATTCATTGATAAAATATTAAAAACTATTAATGATAAAAAAATACGCAATCGGTATAGTACTTGACATGACGAAAGCATATGACAAAGTTCAATATAATATCTTATTAGAAAAATTAAATGGAATGGGTATACGAGGAATAACACACGACTGGTTTAAGTCATACTTAACCAATCGCATTCAGTATGTCGAACTAGAGCATTTTGACAATAACACCGGCACCTTGAGCAAAATAAAGTCAGCCCCCATAGAAATAAAAGCCTCAATTCCCCAAGGAAGCGTTTTAGGATGTATACTATTTTTATTATACATCAATGACCTCCCTAAAATAATTACCGAACCATCAATTCTTTTCGTGGACGATATTTCAATCTTGACATCTACTATTAACAATGACATAAATTTCAAATACAAACTAACTGACATACTTACCTCTGTAGAACAATGGATGAATGACCACAACCTTGACATAAATTATACTAAGACAAAACTAATGCAATATCGACCATTTCAAAAAACCCCTCTTGACATAAACTTTATATATAATGACATCAAATTGGAATATGTAAATTCGTTCTCGCTATTAGGAATAAATATTGACACACATGTAAATTGGAAAGACCATATACAAAAAATTAGGACTAAGCTCTCCAGTTTCACATACGCCCTGAGGGAACTTAGAAAGGCAACTGACCTAAAAACTGCCGTTTCGACTATCGTACTATGCTTACGCGTTCTCCTGGCTGTCATACGGTATCCTACTTTGGGGCAATAGTACTGACGTCCTAAACCTTTTTGTGCTTCAAAAATCATGTATCCGTATCTTAGTAAATATAAAGAGCCCAGAGAGCTGCAAGGAACACTTTCGTCAACTTAAAATACTAACACTGACTTGTATTTATATATTAGAATGTTGCAAATTCATCCGAAATTATCCCAATTATTTCCAAAAAACTGCTGATCTACCGCGACGCTTTCCCACTAGATAAAAAACATAAAATTACGCTACCCGAGTCAAAATTAAAAATGCGAAGTTCTGGACCAAACGCAATCGCATCTAAAATTTATAACAAAATACCGGAAGTACTAAAAGACGAAGAAAAAGACAAAATATTTGAAAACAAATTAAAAAAAAATACCTCTTAAATAAATGTTACCACAATTTAAACGACTTTTTTAATGACAAATCTTAACAAAAAAGAAAACCACCTATTAATAATAACTATTTCTATACCTAACTTCATACATTGATAACTAAAAACAAATATTTAATACCTACCATCGAGCAAGAATTCTAAAATATGATACCTGCTTATCCATAATATTACCTTATCAGTTGAATTACATTTTTCTGCTAAAAACTAACTAAAGATTTTTCTAGAAACCTGGTCCGCTTCCACTCTCGATACCTTTTGCTACGCCCTATTTGGGTACCATTGTGTCTCTTGAGCATTACCTTAATACCTAATAATAAGACCTGAATATTTTCACAATGATTGCAATGAAATAAATGAATATGAATATGAATATTATTGTATAAATGGAATACTAGTTACGACAGTTTCAAGCGTCTTGTTAGGAGGTGTAGGTGAGTATTAATTTCTTGGTAGAAGGCGAAGTGCGTGTTAGTGTGTAACTTATTAATGGTGTAACAACAGTCATTGTTTAATTGTGTGCTTGTTTTGTGTTTGTGTCACAGCTTTTACTTGCGTGTGCGTTTGTAGGAATACTTAATTTTTCTGCAATAGTATGCATGTTATGTAAATGTGTGCTGTACCTACCGTATAACCTCGCCTCCCGCGAAAAACGGCAGAAAGATTTTAGTACTAAAAGTAGCGCTTGCCAACTCCGGATAAAATAGCTCTAAGCTCACAACCCATCGCTCACAAAATATCGGAATATTTGAGAATTGTTGAATAGACAGTTTTTACCAAGTAAATCCTTCCGTGATTCCGTGTATAAAGTCATCGCCATTTATAAATAGTGTTTTTATTTTTTGTGCAAACTTTGCATTGCAAAGCTATACTTTTTTATCCTAATTTGTAAAAAAATACTTTATTTACTAGGTACCTTGATATGTATTTTGCTGCTTTAAAAGACACAATAATTTCACGAAGAAATACATAGATACATAATTTACCTATGACGAAGAGTAGGTACCTGTCTAGTTCGATAAAACCTAAGGATAAAACATCTTGTAAAATAATTCAGTTAGGTACTTTTTTTTTTTAAATTTTACAATACATCTTTATTCAGAAAGAAAATAACAATCAAATAACAAATTTAAATTAAAACTAGTATTTACAATAGAAACAATTAAGCTATCTGCAAACTGTTGCAAACAATCTACAGGTAGCTCAACTGATCCATATCAATACCAGTTGGAAGCGTGCCTAAGACACTGGCTGCATTGCCCCGCTGTATAGCATGTTAGGTACTTACTATCGACATTTTTATATGACCGAACAATTTTATCACACAGGACTGGAAGAAAGAAATCAGTTCGATCGTTAATTCTTCGCATGATTGGCTGACTTGGTACTAACAACTTGCCATTGACATGTCCACTGTGTGTCGAGTGTGCCTCCTCGGCGGCGTCAACGTAAATCTGAGTCCGCTAAAGGATGTCCGACTCAAAGATGTTTATAAAAAACTAACCAATACTCAGGTAACTAGACTAAAAAGCTCCAACCATGACGTATAGGCAGGAATTAGTAGATTATGCACCGAGAGCACAAAGCAGTGTCTCACATAACGGGCGCAATCAGGAGCTAGGATCACCCATGAGGGAAGCGAGCTAATTACATTATACTACATTTCTCTCTTTCTGTAATTAAATAGTCAAAGTTTAGTTACATGTTTTGCAGCATGTTCTTTAATTTGCCTTCTGAACAGAGGTGAGTTTCGAGATCTCATTGTAAGGATCTTGGTAAAAAAAATCACACAATGATGGGAGGAAATGATGACCAATGAGACTTAAACTAAGAGATCTCATTCAACTCTTTTGAATTTGCTATAATCTTCAAAAAGAAGAAGAAAAAAGGAACCCTTAAAGGATCATTTTGTTGTCTATCTGTGTATCTGTCAGTCTGTCAACCCTCATTTCTCAGAAACGGGTGGAGGTATCGAGTTTAAATTCACACCATATATTCAGGTTCATAACCTCTTGGAGTCGCAATACAAATCAAACTTCTAAGTCAACGCAAACAAACGTTTATGCCCAAATATTTTAAAATTTTCATGAAATAAGGGAATCACATGCACACAAAACCTATAGGTACTTCCCATTGACCTAGAGTCATGAAATTTTGGTGAAAAGCAAGGTAAAGGGCACAAGTAAAGGGAAAAATCTGCAAACTCGAAATTTCTAGATAAAATTAAAGAATTTTTTTATCTTGCTAGTGACCAAAATTTGTAAGGCACTACTTTCCGTTGAACTAGAATCTTGCTATTTGGCAAGAAACAAGAACACACACAACAAACTCTTAATTTTACGGATTCCTCGGTGTGCGAGTCCGACTCCCACTTGACGTTTAATTTTTTCTGCTAACATGGCTATATTCACTAGCTTTCGGTTTAAGATACATTACATTTAAAGTGTTTTATGAGCCTCGATAGAGTTTGAAATAACAGATACATAAAGCACAAAAAGACACTGCAATTGAATCTATCTAAACTATAAGTTTTGTTTCTAAACTTCATAACCAGGTTTAGGCAAAATATTTGTGTGACTTGTTTCAGTTCTATTCAGAAGATGAAAGGCCGACAGATGTATGTAGTTTCTGTAATCGGAATCTCCTGAGATGCTGGACTCTCTCGGAGATGGCTCTCAGATCTGAAAATATTTTCAGTAACCTGCTCTATAAGGGACTCGAGGTATGAATTCCTGCATAATGTTTGGTACCCAAAAGTTATGCCATTGTGTTCTTAAAACAACCACAGTGTGCAATAGCTCGATTGCTATAAGCAACTATTTTATATGTGTTGGTTTCTTTTCTGCCACAGAAGAAAACAATTTTTTTAATTGCTTAACTCTTAAACAGGTCTGAGTGCTTTCAAAGATAGTTTTTTTTTTTTTTTTTTTTTTTATTCTTATTTAATTAGGGACTTTGAGTCTAACAGTGACTAAGTCAGTCCCATAGGATATCTAAGTAACTAATTAATCAATCAATATTTACAAATACTTATAAGTGAACTTATACAGAGTGACAGCGGCGACGGAAGTTTGTTCCGCCAGCACACTCTGAAATAAACCCACATCCAGGACATTAATATTACATTGTGCAATCAACTCTTCTCTCATAGACGCGCTCCGGGAACACTCCACCAAAAAGTGATAAATTAGTTAGAAAGTGTTAATAGTCACCTGTCCTCTTAACACAACTCAACACTTACTTATAAATAGGATCTGGATTATGGTGTCTAGTGTAATGTCCTTCACTATTTAAAGAAATGTGTTTCAGGCAACTTATGAAACTGTTGAAGACCTCAACCTGGAAACAAAAGAGCACTTGTCTGTGGCCCCGATGCAAATCATTGACTTGGACAATGAAACTCTCAAGAATAGTTCTGCAATAATCATTAAAGAAGAACCTATATCGGTGAAAGAAGAAGAAACTGAACAAGCTGATGAATTGGTTGACACTGAGTCTGCTGATACTCATATGTCTGAAGAGTGTATAAAAAGTCAACTGATATTTAAAAAAGATAGTAGCAATGATAATTATTTGATTGAAAATTCCACTGAAATGGATATTGTACAGCTCAATCTTGAAAAAGACTCTGAAGAACTTAATTCAGACCAGAAACGGAGCCAAAACCAAAAAATTCAAGTTCATCTAGACAAGTTACAGATATTCTGTTGTGATATTTGCAGCAAAATATTTTTAGTTCGAAGCAGTCTAGTGTCACATATTCAACTATCACACACAAAAAAACAACATTGCAAATTAGACAAACAAACAATATATGAAAACGAATTAAGTGATTTTCACTTTAAAAGACCCAAGAGGGTTCATACTGGAGATAAGTCATATGCCTGCAGTATATGTGATAAGCAATTTATTCAAAAATCTGTTTTAGTAAGGCACATGAGAACTCACACTGGAGCAAAGCCTTATGCCTGCAGTATATGTGATAAGCAATTTATTCAAAAATCTGTTTTAGTAAGGCACATGAGAATTCACACTGGAGAAAAGCCTTATGCCTGCGGTATATGTGATAAGCAATTTAATCAAAAATCTAATTTAGTAAATCACACGAGAATTCACACTGGAGCAAAGCTATATGCCTGCAGTATATGTGATAAGCAATTTATTCAAAAATCTGATTTAGTAAGGCACATGAGAATTCACACTGGAGAAAAGCCTTATGCCTGCAGTATATGTGATAAGCAATTTAATCAAAAATCTAATTTAGTAAATCACATGAGAATTCACACTGGAGCAAAGCCTTATGCCTGCAGTATATGTGATAAGCAATTTAATCAAAAATCTAATTTAGTAAATCACATGAGAATTCACACTGGAGCAAAGCCTTATGCCTGCAGTATATGTGATAAGCAATTTAATCAAAAATCTAATTTAGTAAATCACATGAGAATTCACACTGGAGCAAAGCCTTATGCCTGCAGTATATGTGATAAGCAATTTAATCAAAAATCTAATTTAGTAAATCACATGAGAATTCACACTGGAGCAAAGCCTTATGCCTGCAGTATATGTGATAAGCAATTTAATCAAAAACCTTATTTAGTAAATCACATGAGAATTCACACTGGAGCAAAGTCTTATGCCTGCAGTATATGTGATAAGCAATGTAAACAAAATTCTACTTTAGTTAGGCACATGAAAATTCACTCTGAAGAAAAGCCTTATGCATGCAGTAAATGTGATAAGCAATTTAATCGTAAATATACTTTAGTAAAGCACATGACAATTCACACTGGACTGGAGTTAAGCCATATTATTATTGACTAATTTATTTCAGATTTACAACCCATATATGCTACAGAAAATTACATTAACAGAATATAATAACTACAAATAATCATCATCATCATCAGCCTATACTTGTCCACTGCTGGACATAGGCCTCCCCTAATGAGCGCCATAGCGCCCTGTCTTCAGCTTGCCGCATCCAGCATCTGCCAGCAGTCTTTCGCAAATCGTCATCCTACCTGGTCGGAGGGCGTCCTACACTACGTTTGCCGAGTCGCGGTCTCCACTCAAGAACACGTTTACCCCAGCGGTTGTCGGTTCTTCTCGAGATATGGCCAGCCCACTGCCACTTCAGCTTGCTAATCCTTTGAGCTATGTCGATAACCTTAGTTCTCTGTCGGATGTACTCGTTACGAATCCTATCCTTCAGAGAAACTCCGAGCATAGCTCTCTCCATAGCTCGCTGGGCGACTTTAAGCTGATGGATTAGCCCTACCGTGAGTGTCCACGTCTCAGCTCCGTAGGTCATGACGGGTAGAACGCACTGATTGAAAACTTTCTCTAGTTTTCAAGCATTGGGGTATGGATGTCGACAAGACTCGACGTAGTTTGCCAAACGCGGCCCAACCCAGCTGGATCCTCCTGGCCTCCTCGAAATTGTTTTTACCCAACTGCAGAATCTGCCCAAGGTAAGTATACTCGGATCGGAAACAATTTCGAGAAGGTGACCATGTACGACCACCGGTCCCGGATCAATGTGACCATACAAATAATACTACAAATAATATTTACACTTAAATGTATTAAAAAATAATAACAAATTATGTCAGCTATGTTACAGTAAAATCAGATTAATTTTAATATTAGATTAAATAATGATAGTATCTGGTAGAACACTAAATTAGTCAGAATTTACCTACCAACCTAACGAGAATATAAAATAATAGAAATGTCGCATTTATATTAGATTGAAACATTAGGTATACGAAAACTTGATTACAAATTTGGACATAACAAATAAAAATTCACCTAATGACGTCTTTAATTTGAGTCAAACCCTCAAAACCTCATCCATGTGTGAATTGTCCAGCATTATTTATTTATTTATAATAAATAAAACTATAAATAAATAAATAAATTTGCAATGGACTTTCTTGCGAATGATCGCACTAAAAATCATCCTGAGTCATGCCCCGAGGGTACGGACGGAGGGAGGTACGGGAATGATTTCCCAGAGGAGCCGGGCGTGCTACATACATCAACAGGCGACCCCACACAGGATACCATCAAGATAATAACGCTGATAAAACATCCACAACCTCAAAGTAACACCTGTAAGTATACCCTCCATATCATCTACCAGAACGTCAGAGGTCTTAGAATGAAACTCCAGAGGCAGAACGTCATAAGCAGATTTAATCGCAGTCTCAGAGATAAATTTTATATAGATAATAGATATGTAACTAAATTTAAAAAAAAGGCTAGTAATAAATGCTTCATCAGACGCAATCTTCTGGTCTGCGTAATTGCCTTAAAAAAACCTTTTTGATTTTTTGTCGCTTCGTTACACACAAAAAATCAAAATGATCACTGTATTTAATAGTTTTACTTATGTAATTTAATTTTTTGGGACATCGTTTGTTTGTAATTCCACTATTATATAATAAATGTTTTAAACTCAAATTAGAAAAATAATCAAATAATGACGGAATACAGATTTCATGATGTTTCGAAATAATACAAAACGAGCTCAAACGTTTTTTTTTATTGAAAACTGGTTTTAGTATGTTCCTACGCTATACCAGGATTTCAGCTGATATTGAGAAGCTTTTTAGGGTTCCGTACCTCAAAAGGAAAAAAGGAACCCTTATAGGATCACTTTGTTGTCCGTCTGTCCGTCTGTCCGTCTGTCAACCCACTTTTCTCAGAAACGCGTAGGGTTATCGAGTTGATATTCACATCATATACGCAGGCTCGTAACCTCTTGAAGCCTCGACATAAATCAAACTTCTAAGTCAACGCAATCAAAAGTTACAGCTGTTTATGTCTATTTTTTTTCAATTTTCCAAGGGAATCACATGCACACAAAACCTATAGGGTACTTCCCGTTCACCTAGAACCATGAAATTTGGTGAGAAGCAAGGTCTTATAGTACAAGTAAAGGAAAAAATCCGAAAACCGTAAATTTGTAGTTTATTCACAGAAAAAATATTTTTTTAATCTTGCCATGGACCAAAAACCTATAGGGTACTTCCCGTTCACCTAGAACCATGAAATTTGGCACGAAGCAAGGTCATATAGCAAAAATAAAGGGAAAAATCTGAAAACCGTAAATTTGTAGTTAATTCACAGAAAAAATATTTTTTTAATCTTGCCATGGACCAAAAACCTTTAGGGTACTTCCTGTTGACCTAGAACCATGAAAATTGGTGAGAAGCTAGGTCTTATAACACAAGTAAAGGGAAAAATCCGAAAACCGTAAATTTTTAGTATATTCACAGAAAAAATAATTTTCGAATCTCGCCATGGACCAAAAACCTGTAGGGTACTTTCCGTTGACCTAGAACCATGAAATTTGGCAAGAAGCAATGACTTATAGCACAAGTAAAGGGAAAAATCAGAAAACCGTAAATTTGTGGTTTATTCATACTGGGCACGCCAAACAGTTGAATTTGTGAAGTCAGAGGTCAGGAAAATGCCGGCTGTAGGTTCACGGGGTACACGAGTCAGCCAGCACGAGGGAAGGGTCGCACATACCTTTATTCGGCACTCCTCCAGGTTCAAATGACACTCCAGACACTCACGGCGCGCGCGCACAACATTCGGCACAGACTGGGACGCTATAGGCTCCCTAGGGAGTTGCGGGATTAATTTTGTTTGCGGAGGCTTCCAGCGAGGTTCGGTTGCCAAAGTAAGACTTCCGCCATTTTGACTGTCGCAAAACGGCTAGTGTGTTGGTGCGAGCGTCTCGTTCACTATGTCTATGTAATCATCTATGTGCGAAGGAGGGGGATAAGGAATATGGATTTGGACTTCGCAAATGGTTCACGCTTACAAAGGATTAACTAAATGTTGAATATACGCGCAACCATTCCCCCGGGCTAGAAGGGACCCCTTCTAAACAAGACGATAAAGAGTACGATGCGGGTGTACCGCTACAAGTTAAGACGCATGCGGTTGCTGCTACAGACGCGGTTGTTAACAAAGATGTAGTTGTTACTAAGGATGTAGCTGCGATTGAAGATGCGGGCACTACTATAGATGCGGGCACTACGAAAGATGCGGTTGGGACTAAAGATTCAGTCACTCTTAAAGATGCGGACGGTGTTAATAACGTTATTCGAATGAATGTTGCTACCGCGGTTACAACTAAAGACGCGGGTGCTACTAAATATGCGGGC
The DNA here is from genome assembly GCA_946478455.1 of Eupithecia vulgata. Taxonomy (NCBI): domain Eukaryota; kingdom Metazoa; phylum Arthropoda; class Insecta; order Lepidoptera; family Geometridae; genus Eupithecia; species Eupithecia vulgata. The sequence continues at coordinate 2,408,848 of OX297887.1, read as the reverse complement.
GATACTAAAGACAAGTTTCTACCAAAGGTGCGGGTGCTACTAAATATGCGGGCGCTACTAAGGATGCGGTAGATACTAAATATGCGGGTGATACGAGAGACGAAAGTTCTACTAAAGATGCGGGTGCTACTAAATATGCGGATGATACTAAGAATGCGGGTGTTACTAGATACGCGGGCGCTACTAAAGAAGTAGTAACTAGTAAATATGCGGGTAATGCGAGAAACGAAAGGTCTACTAAATATGCGGGTGCTACGAAATATGCGGGTGTTACTAGATACGCGGGCGCTACTAAGGATGCAGTAACTAGTAAATATGCGGGTGATGCGAGAAACGAAAGGTCTACTAAATATGCGGGTGCTACGAAATATGCGGATGTTACTATATATGCGGGCGATACTAACGAACTAAGATGCGGTAGAACCTATTGATTAGGGATCGGAGAGTGACGAACAACTGGACGCAGATATGACCCAGTAGCCGTCCGAACACGAACTATGCGTGTGACGCCATTTGAACCCGGAAACACTTCGTCCACTACACCTAGAGGTCCGTGAGGCGGGGGAGAATGTTAGGTTAAAAGGATCACGACGGTTCCTACAGTAATAGGAAATGCGGGCGAGTTCTACTTGCGGTGCGATCAGCTTAGCGAATCTACTTATGTGAATTATATAACGAAGTAGCGTTGAGCACGACGAAAAGCGGTTTGAAAGCGATACCAATAGCGGTTCTTGAAGCGGTTCAGCGACCAACAGTGTGTGTGTCCTTTCTTCAGGAACCTCCGAAACAGTAGAAGGGTTAAATGCCACAATGGGCCAATGCGACATGTCTAATTGGGCCCAAGGAGGGCCGTGGAACCACAGTGGGTGCTCAATAATCTGTGAAGGCGTAAGGCCACGAGACAAACAATCAGCGGGATTGTCGATGCCGGGCACATGGTACAAATTTTGCGGTGATAAATCATTTTGAATTTTAGTTGTTCGATTGGCAACGAATGTCTGCCAACGATGCGGAGAAGAGTGTACCCAACAGAGCGCGACAGTTGAGTCAGAGAATGCAAAAATATTTCTAATATCGATGCGGGTTTGGCATGACGAAACAATAACCTTTATGAGGTGTGCTAGAGCGAGAATGGCGAGCTCGAAGCGAGCTAGACGTTCGACCATTAGACGTAAGATCTCAAAAACGACAATTTGTTGAATGTTAGGGCATGAGTCACCTTCGTCTATAGTGATCTGTTTTATTGTGCGGAGTGCATGAAAGAGACTTGAGCGAAGCCCAAACACAACGCGGTTGAATTCTAAACCCTGGATAGGTTCATGCGGGGAAAATCTATACAAAATGCGCTGAAAGCGACGATCAGATTCTCTAACTCCAATAGCGAGAAACATTTGTCGAATATCTGATGAAAGTGCGATCGAAAACAAGCGAAAGTTTACTATGATATCGAAAAGATTCCCCTGTAGGTTCTGTCCATTGAAAGGAGGTGATACTACATAGCGACCGTCATCATCACGAGAGGAGTATAAATATATAAATCTCCTCACACAAACGATCATCTGGACTAAGTACCGGCGTCGGGATGTCTACCTCTTCCAATTCCCAAAACTTACGGACGGCAGAGTCCAAAGTGGGCGAGGTGCAGCAGTAAGAGAGCGATTGGTAGCTACCTACTTGGGTAGGAGCGCTACCAGTGACCACATAGCCAAGGACTGTCTCCAAGGCCAGCGGGGAATGAAGCGAAGAGCTTCCTTGAACCTTGCGGTGTAGTAGTAGATGCGGGAAAATCGAAGCGCCTATTAGTATTTCAATCGAACCCGGTATGGAGTAGGTATCATCTGCCAAAGGCAGATTTTCGAAGTTACTCAAGTCGGATATTTCGACCGAAACCGCGGGCAAACACTCTGTTATTTTGTCTACTACCAGCGACTCCATATCGTAATGAATGCGGCGATCCAAGCGGGAGAAGAATCTAATGTTTACTGAACCTTGAATCGACTTACTAGAACCTCCTATTCCCTTTACTACGGCAGTAGGGCTCTGTTTTAGGTTCAATCCTAAGCGGTTACAACAATCGGCAGTAATAAAATTACTTTGCGAAGCGCTATCTAATAAAGCACGCACGGTAACTTCGTTACCGTGAGAATCGACGATAATAATGCGAGCGGTAGGTGGCACAATGGTGCGATGCGAAGTGCCACTATCTGCTGATAACGCGCACAGTGACACGTTATCACTATGCGAAGAGCGAGCGGGAGGCGCGCACGCGTCGTTTGAGGCGTGCGGCTGCGACGAAGCGAGCGACGGCAGCTGTGGTGCCGTGTGTGTACTATTCTGTGGTTTATTACCAAAACACAACAATGTATGATGCCGAGAGTTGCACTTCTTGCATCTAGACTTGGAAGCACAGTTAGCGACGCGATGTCTGTGGCTTAGGCAGTTCAGACATAACTGGTTTGTCTTAACAAATGCAAAACGTGCGTGCTCGTCTAAATTATGAAAAGCCTGACATTTATAAATAAAATCATGTTGTTTATCGTAGTCCAGTCATTTAAGCTAAAATTAGGTAAGAATCTCGGAATTCGAGATACCCAGCTGTAAGTCTGTAAATACTCGTATATTGATACCCTAAAAGTTGTCTCAAAACCTACATATGGTAGGGTGTACGCAACTATTAAATTTCAAGGTCAAAGGTCACAAAAATCTGTTTTTTGCGCTTTTTTTTGTAAATATCTCATTTTCTATGGGTTTTTTGCTATTTGTATTTATTACACTATTGTAGAATACAAAATTCTCTACAAATTTTATTTAAAAATTCTTTTATACGGTGAACCGTTTTCGAGATAGAGGGCGGAGAGCGCGCGGTCACAGCATCACTTCAGGTCAACCGGTGCCTCCGGTCGAAAACGTGTCATATATAGTTGATGAACTATCGATTAATCAATGATTATAAACGACGAACGGTCGACGGGAAGACCACGATTCCACCCTGACTCGCCACTACACCGACGAACTGCCAGACATCAGTCAAGACGAGATCGTAATGGCTCTGAGGCAGCTTAAAAATGGAAAAGCCCCACGGTGAAGACGGCATTACTTTAGAGCTTCTGAAGGCAGTAGGAGCCCCTGTTTTGCAGGAGCTTCAGATCCTATTTAACACCGTTCTTAACAGTGGGAGAACTCCAAAGGCGTGGAGCGGGAGTTTGGTGGTGCTCTTTTTTAAGAAGGGAGATAATACCCTTATTAAAAACTACAGACCCATCACACTCTTGAGCCACGTCTATAAGCTTTTCTCACGAGTGGTCACGAATCGTCTCGCCAGGAGACTCGTCGAGTTCCAGCCACCAGAACAGGCCGGGTTTCGCGGAGGATATGGCACCATAGACCACATACAGTGAGGCAGATTATACAGAAGTCCAAAGAGTATAATCAGCCCCTGTGTCTGGAACATCGGTCTTGGCATGAACTTAGATAAAACCAAGGTTTGGGTTTGGTTAGGTCATGATCAATGGCCACATTGATCCGGGACCGATCGTCGTACATGGCCACCTTCTCGAAATTGTTTCCGAATACACTTACCTTGGGCAGATTCTGCAGTTGGGTAAAAACAATTTCGAGAAGGAGGCCAAGAGGAGGATCCAGCTAGGTTGGGCAGCGTTTAGAAAACTACGTCGAGTCTTCTCGTCATCCATACCGCAATGCTTGAAAACGAAAGTTTTCAAGCATTGCGGTCCTACCCGTCATGACCTACGGAGCTGAGACGTGGACACTCACGGTAGGGCTGGTCCACCAGTTTAAGGTCGCCCAGCGAGCTATGGAGAGAGCTATGCTCGCAGTTTCTCTGAAGGATAGGATTCGCAACGAATACATCCGGCAGAGAACCCAGGTTATTGACATAGCTCAAAGGCTGAAGTGGCAGTGGGCTGGACATATCTCGAGAACTGACAACCGCTGGGGTAAACGTGTTCTTGAGTGGAGACCGCGACTTGGCAAACGTAGTGTAGGACGCCCTCCGACCAGGTGGGATGACGATTTGCGAAAGACTGCTGGCAGATGCTGGATGCGGCAAGCTGAAGACAGGGCGCTATGGCGCTCATTAAGGGAGGCCTTTGTCCAGCAGTGGACTGACGTAGGCTGATGATGATGATGAATAAAAATTGACAAATATTTATAATCATTGATTTATCGATAGTTCATCAACTATATAATATATGGCGCGTTTTCGACCGGAGGCACCGGTTGACCTGAAGTGATGCTGTGACCGCGCGCTCTCCGCCCTCTATCTCGAAAACAGTTCAACGTATAAAAAAATTTTATTAACAAAATTTGTAGAGAATTTTGTATTCTACAATATTGTAACAAATACAAATGGCAAAAAACCCAAAGGAAATGAGATATTTACAAAAAAAGCGCAAAAAACAGATTTTTGTGACCTTTGACCTTGAAATTTTAATAGTTGCGTACACCCTTCCATATGTAGGTTTTGAGACAACTTTTAGGGTGTCAATGTACAAGTATTTACAGACTTACAGCTGGGTATCTCGAATTCCGAGGTGAACTTACTATAATGACTGGACTACGCACAATGAGCATAGCGAAGAGCTTGAATCAGCACAAGCTGTCGTATTGACATATGTTTGCGTAGTTGTACCATGGGGCTTGCGCTTATAAGCATCTTGTTTTGATTGTGCGGGCGAAGTGCGTTGCAAGATTTTGACGTGATCTCGCAAGAAGGCTGTCAAACTATCGAATGTTGGTATCTTGTTACCAAGTTGCTCGAACTCAAATGAACGCGCAGTTTCTACATCTAATTTCTTAAGTGCGATGTATAAGAAAACGAAATCGGCGAGATTATCTATTCCAAGATGTTTCAATGCAGTGACTGAAGTCGAAAACTTGTCCAGGAATAATTCCAAGTTAGAAGCGGAACTCGTTGAAATTTGTTTTAGATCAAATATTTGGTCTAAGTACGAGACGCCCATGACGCGCTTGTCCTCGTATTTGTCCTTAAGCCAATCGAAAATAAGTGTGTAGTTATCAGCCACCAAATTTAGGCCTGCGCACGCTGATCGGGCACGGCCGGTCAATTTACCAAGTAGGTAGTACAATTTCTCTGAATCGGTCAGAGAAGCGTTATTGTGTACTGAATTTCGAAAGCTAGCGTAAAACAGAGGCCAATCTTTAAAATCACCATCAAAGTTAGGGATTTCTATGGGCGGCAGTCTAGGTGACCTTATGTTGTGTTGCAGCTGCTGTAGAGGGTTTGACATCCCTGTCGACAGACTGCAGCTTTCTAGCAGCGCGGCGTACACAACCTAACAGGTCCTCAAATGATGACAATACCTGAAAGTTGAATGCGGTCTCGGGATCGAGTTTCAGTTCTAGTGCGTTTATTTTATCTACTATGTTCTCGAAGTCGCAGTGTAACTTGTCAACAACTTCGTAATCACAAAGGAACGATTCCTCGTCCGTGGGAGAACCTTTGTCTAACTTCCTTGCGCGATCGCATATACTTTGCATACGGGCAAAGATTCGATCTCTCTTAGCGAGGAATAGCTTAAGCTGCGATTCTGCGGTGGACTCCACTGGAGGTGCCATGTTGAAGAAGTTGGATTGATAAACAGCTACTTACAAACAAGCAATGTATGAACGCGGCGGCGCAGCGGTAAGTAATGACTAATGAATGAGTGACCAAACTATGCAGTGTAGCACAGCTGATTTACCTAATGCATGCGTATGGCTAATAATTGTTTACAAATGCGAGCGGTTTAATTTAGATGTAAACCGAAACGACCAACACAAGCTGGGAATAAAACAAGTATTTCAATGAGCGGGTTGTGTTGTCTGTGGTGAGTGCGAACGGGAAAACAAATAAAAATGTTACAAAGCGGGTTGGTTCTACTAAGATCGAGTGGGTTTATCAAGATTTTCGACCTACCTACAATCGGAATAAAATAAGTTCACACCTGCTAAATGTAATGGGCGAACTTGCTACAAATGAATAGATTATGTATAAGCGTTGCGGTAATTAGTTAGCATATAGCTGACTGCGTATGTGTCATAGCTACTGTACCAGGTTTGGTTCACTATTTAGGTATATTGCCAATAAAACACAGATAATATCAGACACACGCGTGCATCCGTCGTGCTGCCCCGAGCCAGAAGAAGCGTCCCTCCCCGCGCCCGCTCCTCGGGATCACACCACCAATGCGCGCGTAACATTTAATTCAAAGTTCGAATGCTACATCTACCTTTTACAAAATAAAATGAAATATTTGTTTGTTATATTTCTACAAACATTACAGGTATGATGAAAATAGATATTTGTTTGAAACATAATATATCAGCAACTGTGACTGTTTACTGTGGTAATCAAATTAATCTAATAGCAAATTACATTTTTGTAATTAAATTATAATTCTTACATCTAATCGCAAGGAATAGTATGAACGTTCTTAAATTACAAACGATACTATTTCTTCATTACTTTGGTCGTCTTTATCTGCACAAACCTCCCACTTGCCTTCAACGCGTTTAAGATGGACTATGTTTCGACGTAATCGTTGACCTGTACTATCATTTTCAACTTCTACATCATTTCCATTCTTGCTGAGGACAGTGTGTGGTACATCGTTGTATGGAGCAGCCAGTTTGTTTTCTTTAACAACGTTTTTGACATATACTTTCTCTCCGACTCCGATGTTAGATTCGGTTGCTCTTCTCTTTCTATCTGCATAATCCTTTCCTTTTGCCTTCATTTCCGTATCTTTGTCTTTAGTTTCAAGATCGCAATCCCCAAACTCTATATCTATCACAGACGGCAACTTGTCTCTAAATTGACGTCTGTAAAAAAGTTCTGATGGTGATTTACCTGTGACAGAGTGGGGAGTACTGTTATACATAGTCAAATATTTTAATAAATCAATTTGCCAGTTAGATTTTTCAGTTTGGCTTATACGTAGCCTTTTTAAAATGTCTCGGTTCTGTCTCTCAACTTCGCCGTTCTGCTGAGGCCAGTAGAGTATGCTATTAAACAACTTAATGCCGAACTCTTTGCAGAAAAGTTCAAACTCTACACTTTTAAACTGTGGACCATTATCCGCTGTAATGCTTACTGGGGTGCCAAGCCGGGAAAATATTTCTTTAAGCATGTTTATAGTATGGGAAGCGTCTGTTGATTTAGTTATTTTAATTTCTTTGTAACGACTAAAATAGTCAACAATGACGAGCAAGTTATGGCCACTTGGTAGAGGACCAAGAAAATCAATAGCTACATCAATCCAAGGCTGCACTGGAAGAGTCCGCCTACGCATTTTATCGGGAGGATTTGGAGCGGAGACCAGCGTACAACTTTTACAAGACCTGACGCAGCGTTCTGCATCGTTATCGATTTTTGGCCACCACACCTTAGAACGTAGCCGAGTTTTCATCGCTACTATTCCCGGATGACCTTCATGAACCTTAGACTGGATGGTATTACAATTTTGTTCCCACGCAAAAGCAGTTGATCTTGAAAACAAAGTTCGGTAGCAAATAGTTTGTAATTATTGACCCCTTGGTGCCAGTCATCACTAAAAACACCATTTTTTACTAATGCAAAATCAGTGTCCTTCTGACTAGCTTCTCTTAGTTCACTGAGTGTAATTGCGACAGGACAGGACTGCTCGACAATTAAATTTAAATAATTGTCATCATCGTAAGGTCGCGCCACTTGAGTCACGGGACACAAACGAGATAGTGAATCCGCAATGTTATTTTTTCCCGGTCTGTACACAATTTTGAAGTTATAAGACTGTAAGCGTAACACCCAGCGCTCGATTCTTGCACATGGTTTAGAATTGGGCCCAAGTATAACCTCTAACGGTTTATGGTCACTAACTAGATCAAAGCAATCTTTCCCGAATAGGTACATATTAAAATGCTCCACCGCCCAGACCAACGCCAGAGCTTCTTTTTCGGTCTGACAGTAGCGTTTCTCGCGGTCAGTTAGGCTTTTGTTACCATAAGCAATTACTCGGGGCCCATCTAAGCCATGCTGTTTAAGAACGGCTCCCAAACCTACAGGACTAGCGTCAGCGTAAACTTGGGTTTTGTCGTGTGGGTTATAGTACCCTAAAGTTTGTATTTTAGTCATCGTTTGTTTTAACCTGTTAGAGGCTTCGGTGTGTTTGGTTTTCCAATAAGGAATAACATTGGAGCCTTTTCCTAGTTTAAGCCTCAACAGTTCGCGCAATGGTTCCGTTAATGTCGCTAGGTTTGCAATCCATTTTCCCACGTAATTTACAAGACCTAAAAAGCTTTGAATTTCCTCCACCGTTATAGGTTCTCTAAACGATTCAATAGATTTGATGTATTTATCTAAAGGTTTTACCCCTTTACATGACAGTATGTGCCCAAGAAACTGTATTTCTTTAACTCTGTAAGCGCATTTTTCCTCATTAAGAAGAACGTTGTTGTCTTTTAGTACTTGTAGAACCTTTTGAAGCCTTGTTTCATGTTCCATCTCATTACTGCCGAAAACCACTATATCGTCGATGAAGTTGACTACACCATCACAAGGCAATAGTATCCTTTCTAAGTTTTTTTGGAAATATTCGGGAGCACATGAGATGCCAAATAAAAGACGTTTATACCTAAAAAGCCCTTGGCTACAAATAAAAGTCGTTATGTGTCGGCTATCTTCACTGAGTTCCATTTGATGGAAAGAATTTTTTAAGTCAAGTTTTGAAAATATTTTGGCATCCCTTAATTTAGGAATGAGCTGCTCCATGGTTGGAAGCGGGTGTTTTTCTCTAATTATAGCTCGGTTGGCTTGCCTCATATCTACACAAATACGAACATCTCCGTCCCCTTTGAGAACTGGTACAAGAGGGGATATTCACTCAGATGGACTACTTACCGGCTCAATAATATCAGCATCTATCAGTTCTTGTATTTTTGCATCTATTTTTGCCTCAAGAGGGACGGGGACTCGTCGGCAAGGTTGAGAGACTGGTTTTATAGTTGTATCTATAGGTATACGGATTTGAACGTCTTTGAACTTGGGAAACGTACCGACATCATGAACATCGACTGAATTTACATCTTGCCCAATCTTTAGAACTCCCAATTGTATTGCGGTTTCTTTCCCCAGCAGATTCCTGGTGCCATTTTCTATTACATAGAACGTGCATTTCTCAACCACAGCGCTGTTTCTAATGGATATTAAAGACTCGAAAGATCCCAGAACAGTGAGATAGCTTTGACTTCCGTACGCCACGAACTTCTTATCGGGTTTTTTTACTTGGTTTTCAACTAGAATACCATTGTCTTTTAGATTTTCCCATGTAGCATCGCTAATGATATTACATTTACTTCCAGAGTCTATAAGCATATCGATAGCTACACCACCCACAGTACAGATTATAGTGTCATCGACATCAAGGTGAAATATGTAATCGAGTTTTTCAACTTTTTGCTTTGGTTTTTTATTAGAAGCGGAATCTTCTTTTGGCAGATCATCCAATTTGCGTTTGTATGCTCTAGTTCTACAATATTGACGGAAATGTCCAACAAATCCACATTTTAAGCATTTCTTGTTTCGTGCCGGACAGCTTTTACTATCGCTTGAGTGTCCGCCTCCACATCTGTTACATAAACTTGGTTTATTTCTTGTGGTTTCTACACGATTTACTGATTGTTCCTTATCAGCTGCTGCCAAACCCAAACCAAAAGTGTTCAGTTGTCTATGAACTGTCTCTAAGGCGTTGGCTTCCAAAATAATTTTGTCGAGATTAACGTCATCTCCTAGTGTAAGAATTTTTTTTCTTAACTCTGATGACCCACACTTTTCCGTGATTTGGTCTATCATGTGTTCTTCGCTGGCTGTAAAATTGCACTTGGCACATTGGTGACGAAGACGGACGAGGAATTTATCAAATTTCTCTCCGATTTCTTGTTTTATAAGTCTAAAAACGTGGCGTTCGTAGACATTGCATTGTTTCGGTGAAAAATACGCATCTAATTTTTCAACCGCAACTGTGAATACATCACCAACATCAATATTAGATTCCTCTACGTGAGCACCGGGAATGTTGTAGTAGATCTCTTGTAGGGCCAACCCGCCCGCGTGTAAAAGTGTTTCCCTCTTTGCGAGAGGTGTAGTAACATTTGTTGCAACCAAATACAACCCTAGAGCTCTTTTCCATCTTTCCCAGCGTATGCCCATTGAAACCGGATCACCTTCGCAATCCAATCCAAGGACTCTAATGTCGCTAGTTGTGCCATTTTTTGGGACTAGGTACCTGTAAGGATTACAGTATGTTTTTTTGATAGGTACTGTTCCGGTTTTCATCGAAACTACCATTTGGTCTATAATTTATTCACTCTTTTTTTTTCAACAAAATTCTACATAAAAGTGTGAATAAAGTTTGGGTAGGTAGGTACCGTTCAATTTATATCGAACTACCTTTATGGTTTCATTTGGTAAGTAAAGCACATTGTGCCATGGGTTTTGTAGGTACCGTTCAAATGAACTACCTCTAGATCTTATTGCAGGTTAAATTTTCTGATACCATTCGATATTCATCAAATTATCACTGACTAAATTTTATTTAAAGATCTTTTAGGTACCAACCAACTTCTGTCACCAACCGCGTCGCAAACAACTTCACAATACGTAGGTAGGTTAGGTATAGTTATGTAGTGGTAAGTAGGCAAGTCAAGTCAGCGAAGCAGACGCCGAATATTGGTAAATAAATATTAGTAGTAAGTATTTATATTGGAAATAACATTTCCGAAATTAATTTCAAGATACCTACCTACTTACCAAGTTTATGTAAATACCTAGGTGGGTATAGGTACGGGTAGGGTATTTATTATAGGTAGGGTTTGTATTTATTCATTGCATACGAAATTTTTTACATAATACACATTCAAATGTGGGTAAAGAAAAGCTACGCAAAAATATGTCTACCTTGATGCGACAGGTTTCAACATGTTTTTCCCACTCTGTACCGCCTGTCATGGCACCCACCCAAGCATTGCAAAGATTGTTTGAAACGCAATTTGGTCATCAGTCGATTTACCTCTTCTTATTTATTGGAATTATTGGCATGAACGTACGTACCTCAGATTTTTTTGTCACTAGCAGGGTCGCCACTTGTACCAGGTTTGGTTCACTATTTAGGTATATTGCCAATAAAACACAGATAATATCAGACACACGCGTGCATCCGTCGTGCTGCCCCGAGCCAGAAGAAGCGTCCCTCCCCGCGCCCGCTCCTCGGGATCACACCACCAATGCGCGCGTAACATTTAATTCAAAGTTCGAATGCTACAGCTACGTACCAGTTGCTAAATTGTGTTCCGTTGTACTGTCGAGTTACGAAAAGCCTTTGAATACAAAGAAATAGTAAGCGATTCAAATAATCTTGTGTATTAAAGCGAGTTTTATAGAAAGAATGTCTATGGGTAATGTACGTGTACGTGCCACGACATACCTATCTACTTACGTAGTAAGTAGGTACCAAAAATGCGAAAAACGTCGAAATAAGCGGATATGTGAGTCTAAGCGAAGATGCTTGGTAATACGTAGGTTACCTAAAGCGTACCTACATATTGTAAATGCAAACGAACGCGGAAGCTAAGCGGGGTTGACTAAATATTACGACTAAATAGGTTCAATGTTCCTATTTTAGTTTATTATTTATATGCGATGCGATGCGGTGAGGCGGAATATTATAGGAATAATCGCCTTTGGAACGAAACGAATGCAAGCGAACGACCAAAGATGGCGGCCTAGCCGTGTGCCGTGCGAGATTTTACGAGAATGGTTTGGGCGCAGATTCAACTATTTAACGTGATATACATGCAAATAGGTATATCGCGGTTCGAAGGACCAGACAATGGGCACGCCAAACAGTTGAATTTGTGAAGTCAGAGGTCAGGAAAATGCCGGCTGTAGGTTCACGGGGTACACGAGTCAGCCAGCACGAGGGAAGGGTCGCACATACCTTTATTCGGCACTCCTCCAGGTTCAAATGACACTCCAGACACTCACGGCGCGCGCGCACAACATTCGGCACAGACTGGGACGCTATAGGCTCCCTAGGGAGTTGCGGGATTAATTTTGTTTGCGGAGGCTTCCAGCGAGGTTCGGTTGCCAAAGTAAGACTTCCGCCATTTTGACTGTCGCAAAACGGCTAGTGTGTTGGTGCGAGCGTCTCGTTCACTCGTAGCGCTATCTATGTGCGAAGGAGGGGGATAAGGAATATGGATTTGGACTTCGCAAATGGTTCACGCTTACAAAGGATTAACTAAATGTTGAATATACGCGCAACCACATACAAAATAGTACATTGTTACACTAGGGTTGGACGTAACTTATTTAGTCTCGAGACTCCAATAGTTAGAGGGACTAAATAAGTTACGTCATAATCGTTATCAAATCAGAAAATTATTGTGCCTTATTCGTCTGGATTTGACTGATTTCTTTGCTAAAGAGTTTGTACGGAACCCTTGATGCGCGAGTCTAACTCGCACTTGACGTTTTATTTTATTCTATAGTCCACGCGAAGAAAATAGCAAGCGGGTCAGCTAGTTATTAAATAATGCATGTAATGCCTGGCTAGACATCGCTTCATTCTGAACCGAGACCGACATATTATCAAATACTTACACAATTTTTTAAATGAATTAACTAGTTTTGTGTCAATGTGCCTTTTTTGCAATATTATGAAATTCTAGTGTCTGTATATTACTGTAGATTCTGTTACTGTATTATTTGTAGGTAGGTATATTTTTAAATTAACTGCTTTGGCTAGTTCATTTTTGTGATTAAGGTGAAGTACGTTCGTAATTTCTAGACAAGGACGGGCGAACACCGCGCAGTGAAAGCGAGAAAGGGACGCAAGAGCCGGCCCGCGCGCAATTTTGCTGCTTTTTATTTATAAATTTGATATTGCTCTAAAATAATACTCTTTCGCAAAAAACTAAAACCATAATCCTCTAAAGTGTTTAGTTAAGTATATAAGCAAAATTTTGAGGAAACTTTGCGATTTTTTTCTATCGAGTCAAGTTGAGTCAATCGTGTTTCGGCTCCCATAACTTACTAAACAAAATCCTAAGCTTTCGACGCTCTTTAAAAAAGATATAAAAAAATTGTGTTTTCTTGCCTTAAAATTGATTTTCCGTCTAGGCAAAACCTGGGTTTTGGAACCTACTTCACCTAACATAAATATCTGTATCGTGTATTTGAAAATCTTCACCAATCAAATGACGAAGACCTTTTAATACTTTGTATGCAGTTTTAAATTTGTTATTTAACTTTTTGTAGTCGTCTAGACCCAGTCTAATAAAATTTTCACATAAACGACGACGAAATTTTTTGGGAACTTATTTCAATTTACTGATTGAAGTCATTTAAAACGGGATATTTACCATGATTCGATTTTTGAGTTTTCCAATATTTGTTTCCAATAAATGTTGACTTCGGCGGGACTCGAACCCGCGCCTCACCCTTAGTACGGGTGTGCTCTAACCAACTAAGCCACGAAGTCTCTGTCGGTTTTCGTCTTAGTCTTTGAACATTGGAAACTGTAATGTTTTCTCCGTAGGTGGAGCCACCGGCGCTACAGTCTAAGAGGTCCCAAAGATTTTCGACGAAAACCGACAGAGACTTCCTGGCTTGGCTTAGTTGGTTAGAGCACATCCGTACTAAGGGTGGGGCGCGGGTTCGAGTCCCGCCGAAGTCGAAAATTTTTGGGAACTTATTTCATTTCTTTGAGATGCCCAGAGTGCGGGTAAGCACTAAGTATAACAAAAATCCTTAGAATCAGAATTGCTTCTGATATAAAATGAAAGAAAAACTTTGTCTGAAACCCAACGTGTTACTGAAGACCAATCTTCCACTCACATACCCACTGTTCATGCAGGGCAAAGCCATTTTTATGGCGCATCATCATCATCAGCCTATATTTGTTTGTCCACAGCTGGACATAGGCCTCCCCTAATGAGCGCCATAGCGCCCTGTCTTCAGCTTGCCGCATCTAGCATCTGCCAGCAGACTTTCGCAAATCGTCATCCCACCTGGTCGGAGGGCGTCCTACACTACGTTTGCCGAGTGGCGGTCTCCACTCAAGAACACGTTTACCCCAGCGGTTGTCGGTTCTTATCGAGATATGGCCAGCCCACTGTCACTTCAGCTTGCTTGTTATGGCGCATACCACACCCAAACTAGCGCCGCCATCTACTTTATCTTATTATTCAGTTTAAAAAACGAAATTTCAAAAATCCATCGCAAAATTTGTGATACTTATTATAAGCTTTATTTTAATGCCTCTGTAATAGTTTTATTCTATTTAGTTTAGGCAGTGAATCGAAGTTGCCTTTGGTGGCCACCAAAATCTATTTTTGATTCACTGCCTAAACCACCATCAGGAATATTTTTATGGGACCAATTCGGTATAAACAAAAGCGAGTGTTTTTAAAATCGCTCCATCATAGACGGAGAAATTGACGAATACATAAAGAGAACGAACGACCTCTATGGCGCGGTGGGCGAAGGTCTGCCTGCGACGCTCGAGGTTGGGGTTTTTTATTTATTATTTACTTAATTAATAGACAGTATAACATCATTACAGGTTTTAATTATGATTATTTAGATGTATATGTTCAGAGTGTTCTGGTCGTTTTCTATGTATCTACCTATAGTAAAACAAGATTCGCCAAGTGCGAGTGTAACTCGCGCGCCGAGGGTTTCAAACATTTGCCAATTGACAATCAATTTTCTGAAATATTTTAAAAAGTATGAAACTTACAGAAATTTCAAAAAGTGTTTTGAAATGGTCAAAACGATACCTTTCATTTGATACCCCACATGGGTACGTACCCCTTTTTGAAAAAAAATCCCCTTTTTGACCATTTTTCAAAAACTATTATTATTACAGACTTCTCTATATTTTTCCTGTAAAATATAGATCGATATCTACAAACGCCTAATACATTGTACGTGGATCGGTCTGCAATCTTCGGAGATAGGGGGGGGGGAAAGGTCAATTTTTCGACTATTTTTGAAATATTTCAAAAAGTATGAAACTTACAGAAATTTCAAAAAGTGTTTTGAAATGGTCAAAACGATACCTTTCATTTGATACCCCACATAGGTAGGTACCCCTCCTTTTGAAAAAAAATTCCCCCCCTTTTTGACCATTTTTCAAAAACTATTATTATTACAGACTTCTCTATATTTTTCCTGTAAAATATAGATTGATATCTACAAACGCCTAATACATTGTACATGGATCGGTCTGCAATCTTCGGAGCTAGGGGGGGGGAATGGTCAATTTTTCGTCTTTTTTTGAAATATTTCAAAAAGTATGAAACTCACAAAAATTTCAAAAAGTGTTTTGAAATGATCAAAATGATACCTTTCATTTGATACCCCACATAGGTAGGTACCCCCCCTTTTGAAAAAAAATTCCCCCCCTTTTTGACCATTTTTAAAAAACTATTATTATTACAGACTTCTCTATATTTTTCCTGTAAAATATAGATCGATATCTACAAACGCCTAATACATTGTACGTGGATCGGTCTGCAATCTTCGGAGATAGGGGGGGGGGAAAGGTCAATTTTTCGACTATTTTTGAAATATTTCAAAAAGTATGAAATTTACAGAAATTTCAAAAAGTGTTTTGAAATGGTCAAAACGATACCTTTCATTTGATACCCCACATAGGCAGGTACCCCTCCTTTTGAAAAAAAATTCCCCCCCTTTTTGACCATTTTTCAAAAACTATTATTATTACAGACTTCTCTATATTTTTCCTGTAAAATATAGATTGATATCTACAAACGCCTAATACATTGTACATGGATCGGTCTGCAATCTTCGGAGCTAGGGGGGGGGGGGAATGGTCAATTTTTCGTCTTTTTTTGAAATATTTCAAAAAGTATGAAACTTACAGAAATTTCAAAAAGTGTTTTGAAATGGTCAAAACGATACCTTTCATTTGATACCCCACATAGGTAGGTACCCCCCCTTTTGAAAAAAAATTCCCCCCCTTTTTGACCATTTTTCAAAAACTATTATTATTACAGACTTCTCTATATTTTTCCTGTAAAATATAAATCGATATCTACAAACGCCTAATACATTGTACGTGGATCGGTCTGCAATCTTCGGAGATAGGGGGGGGGGAAAGGTCAATTTTTCGACTATTTTTGAAATATTTCAAAAAGTATGAAACTTACAGAAATTTCAAAAAGTGTTTTGAAATGGTCAAAACGATACCTTTCATTTGATACCCCACATAGGCAGGTACCCCTCCTTTTGAAAAAAATTTCCCCACCTTTTTGACCATTTTTCAAAAACTATTATTATTACCGACTTCTCTATATTTTTCCTGTAAAATATAGATCGATATCTACAAACGCCTAATACATTGTACGTGGATCGGTGTGCAATCTTCGGAGATAGGGGGGGGGGGGTATGGTCAATTTTTCGACTTTTTTTGAAATATTTCAAAAAGTATGAAATTTACAGAAATTTCAAAAAGTGTTTTGAAATGTACAAAACGATACCTTTCATTTGATACCCCATTTGCCTTCCTAGGTCTCTTTTGAAATTTCAACATCAAAATTTCTACTGAAAATATTCATTTTCATTTTTTATTTATTTATATATTTTTTTCTTAAAATCAGTAATGGCGCACGAAATGTATCATTATTTCAAATTTCAAGTTAATAGCTGCAGTAGTTACTGAGATATTCAAGAAAGAGCGGGGACGGACAGAGCGAGACCATAAGGGTTTCAAAACCGATCTTTGAAACCCTAAAAATATCATCTTATGTAATGATATCATCTGACATTAATTTCAATAGATCATTAAAGAAAATTCCATTAAAAAAATGTTATTATACGTTTTATGAATTTTTTGACGATAAGACTATTATAATTAATGAGAAATAATGTAAATTAGCCATCTTTTGCCCTTGCCACACCCGGACCGGGTACATAGTTATAGGTTACCAACTAAGTGTGTTAGAATAGTAAAATATTCATGTAACTACAACACCTGTATAATTATAATGCAATGAACGACCTCTGTGGCGCGGTGGGCGAAGGTCCGCCTGCGACGC
Source organism: Eupithecia vulgata (assembly GCA_946478455.1). Classification (NCBI taxonomy): domain Eukaryota; kingdom Metazoa; phylum Arthropoda; class Insecta; order Lepidoptera; family Geometridae; genus Eupithecia; species Eupithecia vulgata. The sequence goes on along the minus strand of OX297887.1, from coordinate 2,391,727 downwards.
AGGAGGTTGCGGGTTCGATTCCCGCCTTGGGACAAATATTTGTACGATCTGCAGATGTAGGTATATGTTCCGGGTGTTCTGGTCGTTTTCTATGTATAGTAAAAAAATATCATTTATGTAGGTAATGTATTTTATTATGTATACCTATCAGTTATCTAGTACCCATAACACAAGCTCTGCTTAACTGGTGCTAGATAATGCTGTGTTAATTGTCCAGCATTATTTATTTTATTTGTTTGTAATTTCCTCACCTCATAGAAGACACTAATCTCTCATCCTCCACGGGACTGGACCGGCGTACGTTTGGAGCGCGAGGGTCTGTGAACTGGACGGCGGCTGTGCAGTTACCATACACGTCTACTAACGCGAATAAGGGGCTTCGCGTGTCTACACCCCATACTAATTATTTTGCACACCAATTACATTGGTCAAACACGTTGACTCAAAAATAACTATTTGTCCTATTTACACACTTTTTGCAAATAATAGTAGATTATAGTAGGCAAGGGCTGTAAAGCATTAATTGCAGCCCGAGATATTTAGGCGCACGAGCGCAGCGAGGGCGGCTATAGTTCGAGGGTGCACGGTGCTTAGTACACCCGAGCTAACTACTCTGCTTTACATCTCGATTGTGAGATAAGTAGAAAAGAAATAGAATAGAAATAGAAATTATTTATTTGTAACCTTACCAACTAAAACAAACATGGCTTAAAATTAAAGGACAAAGCTTCTGTCGATAAGAGTCACAAAACGGTCTCTGTCTCAGCATGAGCTAGTTGTTAACACGTTACAACCAACGCTGGTCTTCCGACAGAGCCGTTTAGTGACGTCACGGAAGATAACACATACGAAACAAAACAAATAAAAATAAAACGTTAAAAAAAACATAATCTACGGCAACGATTGACTAATAGATACAGCAGATATATAGTGTCTGTCTGTGTATTTACTTTTACACAATAAAAAAACAAGATAAATTAATAACGCTGGACAAGATAATACAGAATGGGTTTAATTCGTACGCAAGTAAAAATAAAATTAGTATCCAATTGTACATAGCATAATTATATGATACTTATATCATTTTTATGACTCTCCTGTTTTTTCTGACCTACAAAAATAAAGTTGCGCAGTTTCACTTTAAAACCATAATAATTTTGCAGGTTCCTTATTGGTGGGGGAATATTATTCCAGCACCGCGATGCAGCGTAACGGAAACTGCCTCGAAAGGAGGCCGAACTATGACGCTGCATCGAGAGCTGTTTGGCGCTCTGTCGGAGTCCGCACGATCTATTGCTGCCTATCCATGAAAGTTTCTCATATAGTGTAGTGTATGTGCATCACAAAATGTATGAGGGTAGGATGCCTCGGCAGTTGATTGTCGGCCATTACAGAGTTCAAGTGTTCACTCGTGTTTAATTTATTACATTCCCTAAAATACGCAATATTTGGCGACGATTGTAATCTACGTGTGTTATATTTGTGTTGGGGCGTTGTAACAAGTGTTTGTTACGACGAGTGGACAACAAACAATGAGTTTTGGCGGCAGTCTCTCATTTGATCACCGTGTGCAAGAATGGAGCATTTTCAAGAGTCGTTTTACTCAGTACTGTGCGGCGAACGACATAAAAGACGACACCGACAAGTGTGGTTTGAAGAGACGAGCTCTGTTGCTCACTGCACTAACGGAAGATACCTACCGCGTTGCAAGAGATTTGGTTTTCCCCACAGACTTGGATACCATCGAGTTCTCAGTGCTACTAGATAAGTTGAACGTTCATTTCCAGTCAAAGAAAAGTACGTTTGCAGAACGTTACAAGTTCTACAAGGCTGAACAAAGGCCAGGAGAAGACCTATCCGAATGGGCGGCGCGAGTGCGTAACTTGGCGCAATATTGTGGATTCAAGAGTGAATTAGAAATGGCCTTACGTGACAGGTTTGTCCTAGGGTTAGAAAATATTAAAGAAAAAGAAAAGTTATTTGCGGAAAGCATCGAAACATTGACATTCAACAAGGCGTTGGAGCTGGCACAGGGCGTGAGGTGTGCTCGCGCGGCGTTGCAGACCGCGCGGTCTGGCAACGTCGCCGCGGCCGGCGACGCGGGCGCTGCTGGAAACTCGGAGCTGAATGGGCAAGGGCAGCCAGTGTTCGCGATGCACCGAGGAGCGGCTTCTTCGTCTACTGATAAAGATAATTCGCGAGTGTCGAAGTGTTGTGAAGTGTGCGGTTATAAAAATCACACAAAGGATCAGTGCCGTTTTGCTAATTATGTCTGTCAAAAGTGTAAAAAAAGAGGACACCTAAAACGGGTATGCAAAGCAAAGATAAGTGATAGCAATTTCTTAGGAACGGACGATGATGGCGCTGATGAAGGTATTTACAGTTTATTTAATTTAAAAAGCTCGCCTTTTAGGGACGAACCAATCTCGCGAAAAATCATAATCAATGACAAAGAAATTCAATGTGAACTTGATTGCGGTAGTGCTGTTTCTGTCTTGCCGGCCGTTATCTATCAACAGCTGTTCGGGAGCGATAACCAGTCTTATCCGTTACAGCCATGCAAAGAAGTTTTTAACTTTTATACAGGGTTGAAAATAGCTCCCATGGGTTGTGTATCGGTACCGGTTATTTTTGGAAGTCGTAAGGAACAATTAGTTTTCTTTGTCATTAAAACAAATGAAAAACGTTTGCCTCTTTTAGGGCGCGATTTTATGAGATTGTTCCAATTACATCTGTGTTGTAAAATAAATTGTAATAACGTTTCAATGATAATGAGCGACCGCGACACCCCCACGGTTGCCTGCCGCCGCCGGCGAATCGTTGATGAAAAAATATTCAAAATTGTTTTCGGAAGAATTAGGAAGGTTTAATAAATATAAAGTACCTAAGCTTAAAAGTGAAACCGGATGTACAGTTAAAGTTTTTTAAACCAAGACCTGTACGATTAGCTTTGAAACCTAAAATAGAAGAGGAGTTGGATCGGTTGTTGGCTGCAGGCTGTTGCAGGTATAATAGAAAAGGTAGATCATTCAGACGTTGCTACGCCTATAGTAGTTACCTACCAGTTCTAAAGCCCGATGGAAAGGTAAGAATTTGTGGTGATTTTTCGGTTACATTAAACAAAGCTTTATACGTTGATTATTTTACCCTTCCACGGATTGAGGATTTGTTTGCTAAATTGCATGGGGGAGAAGAATTTAGCAAATTAGACTTAAAATTGGCTTACCTTCAATTAGAGCTGGATGACTCAAAGAAAATGTGCTGTATAAACACACACAGGGGACTATGTACCTATAATCGCCTAAATTTCGGGATCTCGTCTGCGCCTTTTATATTTCAACGCACAATGGAACAGTTATTGGGAAACATAGATGGTACCTATGCATTTATTTAGACGACATATTAATCACGGCACCTAACAGGACAATGCATTTAGAGAGGTTAGATCAGGTTATGATGAGGTTACAGGAGGCCGGATTACGGGTAAAACGTAAAAAATGCGAGTTATTCAAAAGCTCTATTGAATACCTGGGTTACGTAATCGATAAAGAGGGTTTGCATAAATCGAACAATAAAATTAAAGCGATCGTAGATTGCAACCCGCCTACTAACGTGAATGTATTGAAGTCTTTTTTAGGAATGGTTAATTATTATCGGTGTTTTGTACCGAATACATCGTCGGTTTTGAGTCCTTTCAATAATTTACTAAAAAAAGGCTGTAAGTGGGCGTGGGAAAAGGTACATTCTGACGCATTTAAAAGAATAAAGCAGGAGCTTGCTTCGGATCGTGTGCTAGCCCACTACCACCCGGAATACCCCACGATAGTGACGTGCGACGCGGGCCCCAACGGCCTGGGCGCCGTGCTCGCCCAGCGCCAGCCGGACGGCACCGAGAGGGTTGTGGCGTATGCTTCTCGATATTTGCTTAAACCTGAATTAAACTATGCCCAAATTCAAAAGGAGGCTAAATCGATTGTGTTTGCGATTAAAAAGTTTAATCACTATTTATACGGGCGTACGGTACCGTTTGTGTTGCGCACCGACCACAAACCACTCTTGTCCATATTCGGAAATAAAAAGGGCGTGCCCGTGCTAGCGGCGAACAGACTTCAAAGGTACGCACTGTTCTTATCAGCGTATAATTTCAATATTGAATATGTAAAGAGTCAAGATAACGTGGCCGATTTTTTGTCTCGGTCAGTATCAACTTACGCCAGTGAGGGCGGAAATGTTGATCACACATTGTATATGAATTTTATAGGCGAAAGTGTTTGACATACGTACCGGTACAAGTCGGGAAGAGGTATTGCAGAAGGTGATCGGTTTTATTAAAAACGGCTGGCCAGCAAAGGTAAAGAATCCGGATTTGCGGCCGTATTTCTTATGCAGATTAGATTTAGCAGTAGAGAACGAGTGTATTTTACGTGGCCACAAAATAGTCATTCAGAACCAATCTAAACAGTTCACAGGGAAACGAAATGTTTGTTTCAAAGTAGGCGATAAAGTTTTGACAAAATACTATTTTAAGAACGGTACTAAACATACTTGGAAACAAGGCATAGTAACAGATTGTTTGGGTTCAAGAATGTATAAAGTTTTCATTTATGAAGATAATGTTAACGTAAGAAAACATGTAGATCAATTATTAGTGTACAAAGGGAACTCGTTATTGGAGCCAGATGACGAGTTTGAAGGGTTCACTGAACCTTCGGGTCCAGCTAACGAGCCGCAGGCTGGTACAGCGCCGGACCCGAATATCACGTCAGCGGAGTCGGCTTCGACCTCAACCGCGTCTCCTGCGAGAGATGGTAGGGTGGAAGAATTACAAGTCGAGCCTGAGGGGTCTGATGACGAGTTTCTGGATGCAGGCTCACCTAGTTCAGATGTGGATGGATCACGGTAGAGGAAACACTTCTGATTGTGAGGAGGAGGGACCCTGCAGAAATCCCACTAGAAGTAGAAGGGCTAGGAAACCTGTTAATTATAAGCTATGAATAGGTTTAGTTAGTTGGTAAGTTTTTTATTGATTGTATATTTTAATAATAGTGGTGGAGGGATGTAGTGTATGTGCATCACAAAATGTATGAGGGTAGGATGCCTCGGCAGTTGATTGCCGGCCATTACAGAGTTCAAGTGTTCACTCGTGTTTAATTTATTACATTCCCTAAAATACGCAATATATAGATATGAGGGTACTCGGTGGTTGAGGACTCCAAAGAGTAAACAAGCTAAATGAAATTTCCTACGATGCTTCATTTTCATAATGCCGTGTTGATTCAAAAACGGTATATCAAAACAAAAACGAGCACAGGCATTCTGTACTCGCTGAATCAACTTTTGAATTCAAGCAAACAATCTAGGACTTATGACAGTATCAGAGTAATTCAGCTTGGATAGTATGAGTGACTCAATCAGACGTATTCGTAGGTCCAATTGAAGATGAGACCTCATTCTATATAAGACTTTCAGCCTGTAAAAACAGTTGGCTACTGTATCAGCTACATGTTTTTCGAAGCGAAGATTGCAGTCCATATGTAGACCTAAGTTACGCGCTTCGTACACGCGTTCAACAGACGCATCCATAAATTCCACATCAACAGTTGGAATGAAATTGGCTAGTTGATGTTTGCTACCAAAGACCATATACATATTTGGTTTTTCTAGGGTTAAGTAAGAGACTATTGTTTTTAGACCACTGAGCTATATTACATAAATCACTATTAAGTTTCCTTATTGCCTCGTCAACATCCGAGGGCTTACATGATATATATAGCTGCGTATCGTCTGCATAAATATGAAACTGAGTGCTTTATATGCTGCTGAATATCTGCCGAATACAGTACAAATAATAGCGGTCCTAAAATGGATCCTTGAGGAACCCCAGTCTCGACTGGTAATATGTCGGATAACAATGTCGAACCATCGTCGCGAGTGAGTTTAGTGTACTGTTGACGATTAGTAAGATAGCTGTGAAACCAGAGAATTGATTTATTATCAAATCCATAATGTGTAATTTTGACAGAAGAAGATTAATGTTGATTGAATCGAATGCCCTAGAAAAATCTAATAGAACTAATATAGTACACATTCCTTTATCTTGCGCGCAGATAATATTATCTGTTACATCTAACAGTGCAGTTACTGTGCTGTGTCCCTTCTAAAACCAGACTGTACTTTAGGCAATATGCAGTTACATTCAAGGTATTCGGATACTTGACTATGGACCACCTTCTCTAACACTTTTGACAAGCAGGGCAAAATACTGATCGGGCGCAGATCTTTTGGTTCAGTAGGGTTAGCAATGGCTGTACGCTTGCTAACTTCCACATATCCGGGAAAGTTGACGTTTCTAACGAGGTATTAACGATACATGTTACTAAATCAAGCGTTTCAGGCAGTCTTAATGTTAACATGAGCATGTTTAGCGTTATGTGGTCAGCACCTTCAGCATTTGATTTTAAACTGTTGATAATTTTACCTATTCTGTCCAGACTAACAGGCTGCTGAAAGACCGCTTCACCAAAAGTGTGATATTCAAAATAAGTAAGATGCGAGATATTTATAACAGAAGAACCTGGAATGTCTAAAAAGTGTGCGTTAATAACGTTAGGGTCATTGAAATATGGAGGAAGCTCAGAAGCATGATTTGGAAAAATTGTGCTTTTGATATTTTTCCAAAGTAGTTTTGGATCATATATTTTATTGTTTATATTTTTATTAACATAAGCGGTTTTTTCGTGAAAAAGGGCCTGATTTACTGTTGATTTTAGACTTTTATAATATTCTCTCTTTGAATCGAGTTTAGTTTTATGATACTCCGCCAGAGCCTCATCGCGGCTACGCGTTTCATTAATTTGATGATGTCAGTGATCCAAGGGTAAGAGTGAGGTTTAACAACGACTGAGGTCACTGGTGAATGCACGTCAAAAAGAGTCACGACACTTTGAGTAAATGCGTTAACCATTTCGTTAACGCTACTAAGCGTCGAAATAAGGTCCCATCTAATAGTTTGGAGACTAATGTTAAAATTTTCCAAATTAATATGCTTTATGGGTCTATAAAAAACGGTATAGGGTTTGACTTTGGAGCGCCTTAGGTTAAACTCGCAAAAAACGAGAGAGTGTCCATATAAAGAGCTTATTGGCTCTACCGCAACGCTTTTGGCGCTTAGATCCGTGCAGACTACATCAATCAAAGACTGAGAAGTTTGCGTAAAATGCGTCGGCGATGTGACTAATTGTGAAAAATTTAGACAAGAAAGAAATGTTACAAGCTTTGTGGTTTTTACTTCATTTAAATTTAGCAAGTTATTGTTGAAATCACCCAGTAAAATAACGTTATCACAGTTTGGAAGAGAATTTACCATGTCTGTAACTGCATCAAAAAATAAATCTACGTCCAACCAAGGTGGCCTGTAGGCCGTGCCGATTGCAAGTTTCCTGCCGTTGAGGCACATGGTGAGCCACATCTGTTCAACCGACGCATGCAATGGGTCTACCGGGTGCCGCCAGGTACGTGCGGCTACTCCGCGCTTAATGTAGAAACCCACCCCACCGCCACGCGAGCGCACGCCGCGCGGCCGCGGGATGTGACGTAGTCGGTATCCCGCCACAACTGGGGCACGACTCTCCTCTCCCGCTCTAAGCCAGGTCTCGTTTATAGCTAGAACATCTAAGTCGTGCCTCATAAATTCACAATAGAAGCAGTAAGATTGTCGTGATTGGTGCCTAAGGAACCTGTATTAAACAAACCAATTCTTAATCGACCAAAAACAAGTTCATGAGAATCATAAAAACGAGACAACAAACTACATAGATATTAAAGCATGTATGTAAAAATAGATACGATTTAAAAATCATAATATTCGAAACTAAACGCAAATATTGATGCGTGGAATAAGTAGCAGTGTAAAATAATTTGTTTATAACAATAATACCCTACTGCTATAAGACAAACCTTTGACATTATGTATGTGTAACCTACCTAGAAACTATATTGATCTGACATTAATTTTCGATTCGTTGTTATAGTAATCTTATTAAATTCAATTATTATTTAACGAATACTTAACTACAATTACTTTTATATTAAACATGACATTGCTAAAATTTATTATATCTATAAATTTAAGTACCATAGTAAAACTACTTATTAAGCTAACAAAATCGAACTCAAACTACCTATGTATGTAATTGTTGCGCCCTGACAGGGTTTTTATGCATTGTGTACCCACTAACACTACCTAAACCTAAGAAAACTAAATGTATGCATAAAATCACATTAAATAATATGAATAAAGTATTCGACTGACCCGTCGCAGGGGGACCTAGGTCGTTTGGACACACGGGGTCGATCGGCGCCCATTTGGCGGGTAAGGAACCAGAAACATAAGTAGTGAGATGGTCGCGGCGCGTCACGTGTTTCTGGCGTGTCGCGAAGGAGGGTGCTTCACACCCCCTAGTGATGGACCCGATATCGGGCAGCAGTGGTGGGTTCGTGGAAGTCATAATCGCTCCATGTTCCCACCACAAGCGGCAGAGGCGGAAACACCCTGAGGGTTTTAGTGGGTTGGAGTCCCAAATAGTCGTGCTGTCTCCCCGTGGCAGTGCGATATACGTGGGCATTTCCCTCAGAACAATAAAAATAACTTGAGAGGTGTCAAGGGACACCCGGATGGAACGAAGTTCCTTTCGATTAATTAGTGAAGGAATTGTAATATTTTTTTTTACGAAACGAAAATAACTGGCTTGCTTTCTATGTGTGAGAGAGAGAGAGAGACAGACAGAGAAACACGCGCACGCCGCACGGCTTACAACTATAGCAAAAAGTTTTTTCCGTCTATCCCGCTTTCGCAACGTGCGTTAAGGAACTTCGTTCAAAAAACGGCCGTACGCTGCTCGAGACAAGTGGAAGTCATTCTTTTTAAGACCTGTCAGTCCGTCTACCTACTCGAGTAGGTAGCCTCCTATTTCCAGGATGCTGGTGTGACTGCTTGTGCAGTGCATCTGGCTGGACGTGGGCTGGACTAACCGTGGAGGCACACACGGACAGTTTTCGTGCGATCATTAGCAAGAAAGTCCAATGACAACAAATGAATGAGGTTTTGAGGGTTTGACTCAAATTAAAGATGTCATTAGGTGAGTAGGTATTTAATTATTTTATTACTTGTTATATCCAAATTTGTAATATAGTTTTCGTATAATGTTTCAATCTAATATAAATGCGACATTTCTATTATTTTGTATTCTCGTTAGGTTGGTAGGTAAATTCTGACTAATTTAGTGTTCTACCAGATACTATCATTATGTAATCTAATATTTAATATAATCTGATTTTACTGTAACATAGGTGACATCATTTGTTATTATTTTTTAATACATTTAAGTGTAAATATTAGTTGTAGTTATTTTATTCTGTTCATGTAATTTCCTGTAACATATCGACGATGAAGTATCAATATCTCCTATCTCAAAATCAGCAACTTTACAGGAAGCGAAAAAAACATAATAATTTTTATTTTATTTACAATTACCAGATTTTTTTAATGCAAAAAGAAGCTTATTTTGGAGGCAATTATATTACTATTAGTGAATTATGAGTAGGATATCTAATTAAGAAGATAATCAGACATAGGAGGTATTGATTCTATTTAGGATGAATGAATGATTTTGATAGGAGGAATTACAAAGAGTATTTTTTTAAAAAACTAGTTTTATTTCAAAATAACAAGTTAAGCATCTTTTAGTTATTGTAATCATTTATACAGCGACTCATAAACAGCAAACATACAAAATATTTGCCTTGGTAGGCAGGTGTCAGCAGTAAAGTAATAAAAAAGTCACATGATAAAACTATCAAAAATAAGAAATTAACAATTGGCGGTACCTCCTTCCTAAAAACATTTAGCATATTCGCATGAAAAATAAATACTTTGCAAGTTACAACAATAGATAAACTATACCAAAAACAAAGTAATATGTGCTCGAAAAGACAAACATAATAATAGAAATATTTTGACGCTTTCCCATAAAGCTACTTATTGTAAATATGGCAAAGTGTCGTAAAAATGGTGGCAGTCTCTTGGCAGAACAGTTTTTAGCTGTTGTAGATGGTTAAATTTTGTGCCTTTGATCGGGAGAGGATTAGCATTAAGGGTTACATAGTAAACATAACAACTAAACATAATCCAACTATTTTTGAAATAACTACGGTCAAAAGACCTACTGTTTAATATACTTACAGATCGTTTCATAGAATTTTGCTAAAACTAATGAACTATATCTATAAAGGAGAATTCACCTACGGTTTATTCATCTACGGTTTGAACAACTACAATTAAGTAACCTAAGGTTGATTGAAATAATGGACGACTCACCTACTGATCTTTGGTCAATATTTATAGACAAAATAAGAGTAAAAAAACACAAACTTCTCTTATCTAAGTTTATCCTCAGGAAAAAGAACTACCCGATACAGAGCATTCCTATAAGAGTTGATTAGGTTCAATTTGAGTGGCGGATCCGACACAGAGTACCCCGACCCCACGTGTTCTTGTGCGTAGAGTGTATTTAATAAGCCGGAGGCGCGCAGGGAGTGCAGCCTCCGCCTGTCCCTTGTTACGCAATGGCGGAGAGGCTGCACTTCCCGCAGTGCCGGAGCTATCGCGATGCTAGATGCAACCAAAAAAAAAACAAAATAAAACGACGTTTTCACAAAAAAGGCACCCTCATTTAAGAAAAAATCCAGCGCGGTGCGCTGCATTGATAAAGGTAGGCGAGTTGTCCATTAGATATTTCAGACATAGTGCAAACGTCCAATATTTTTAAAAATCATTAGATTGATCGTCCGTTAGTGCGATTAATTTTAGTTTAATAAAAACTATGTTATTTAAACAGTACTTGAGTCGGCCAATATGCATTATGAACATTGGTGAATCGACCGTAGCTGTCTCGAAAGTAGTTAAAATAGCTTTAGTTATTATGATATGTAACCGCATTAAGCTGCGAATAACTTACTTGTCTAAGTGGTCTGGGTATTTGTGGAAGCTCCATCCAATTGTCATCAAAGTTTAACTTGATCAATAATGTTAAATCTGGATTGTACTGAATTGCTCTTATGTCGACCACTTGAGGATCACCTGATCACCTGTACGTCCTGGACGAATGCTTTTGTACACCCAAGTGTCAGGATCAGCATAATTTTTGACAAAATCAAAATTAACGTGTTCGACATCATAAGGAGGCGTCACAGTGCATCTGGGGAGCGGGGGAAGGTGCGCGCGGGGCAAACACCCCCCTCCCTGATATCTAGTACAAAAACATCGAACAGATTCGCAGGCGCCTCTAGGAGATAGGAGGTATTCACAGCATAAGTTACGCAATATGAGATAGGAGGTATTTCTTCAATACAGATAGTAGGTATTTCCAGCATGATTTGAAACTAACGGAGTTAGTATTATTTTCATTTGATCCGTATTTACGTTGTTTTTAAGTCGAAATTCGTGTGTTTTTATCAGGAGATAGAGAATGAAAAAATACATCGATTGGTGAAATAAAAAAAAAATCGAAAAAATTGAGATAGAAGATATTGATACTTCATCGTCGATATATGGGTTGTAAATACGAAATAAATTACCTAGTTAATAATATGGCTTTTCTCCAGTGTGAATTCTCATGTGATTTACTAAAGTAGATTTATGATTAAATTGCTTATCACATATACTGCAGGCATAAGGCTTTTCTCCAGTGTGAATTCTCATGTGAGTTACTAAATGATATTTTTTATTAAATTGCTTATCACATATACTGCAGGCATATGACTTATCTCCAGTATGAACCCTCTTGGGTCTTTTAAAGTGAAAATCACTAAATTCCTTTTTGTCTAATTTGCATTGTTGTTTTTTTGTATGTGATAGTTGAATATGTGACACTAGACTGCTTCGAACTAAAAATATTTTCCTGCAAATATCACAACAGAATATCTTTAACTTGTCTAGATGAACTTGAACTTTTTGGTTTTGGCTCCGTTTCTGGTCTGAATTAAGTTTTTCAGAGTCTTTTTCAAGATTTAGCTGTACAATATCTATTTCTGTGGAGTTTTCAATCAAATAGTTATCATTGCTACTATCTTTTTCAAGTATCAGTTGACTTTTTATACACCCTTCAGACATATGACTATCAGCAGACTCAGTGTCAACCAATTCATCAGCTTGTTCAGTTTCTTCTTCTTTCACCGATATAGGTTCTTCTTTAATGATTATTGCAGAACTATTCTTGAGAGTTTCATTGTCCAAGTCAAGGATTTGCATCGGGGCCACAGACAAGTGCTCTTTTGTTTCCAGGTTGAGGTCTTCAATAGTTTCATGAGTTGCCTGAAAACACATTTTTTTTATTAAATAGTGAAGGACATTATACTAGACACCATAATTCAGATCATATTTATGAGTAAGAATTGAGTTGTGTTAAGAGGACAGGTGACTATTAACACTTTCTAACTATCTTTGAAAGCACTCAGTCAGACCTGTTTAAGAGTTAGATTTTGTTTTTTTTTTGGTGGAAAGTAACCTTCACATATAAAATAGTTGCTTATAGCAATCCAGCTATTGCACACTGTGGTTGTTCAACACAATGACATAACTTTTGGGCACCAAACATAAATATATGAAGGAGAAGGGGGTAATGGGCGCGGGTATTTAAAGGGGAGCGCGGTGGCGTGAGCGGTGACGTCATCGTTTACCTGCGCTAAGGCAGGCGAGCGGGTTTTGCGTGCGGTCTGAACAAGTCGCAATCGGGTGTTATTTTGCTTGCTGTATTGGCGCGCCGATATATTAGGTCCTTACATATGAAATTGGCGTTTTTCGTACTGGCCACTTTAATCACAAATTTCTCCTCTTTGGTAAGGAATTCCAAATTCAAATTTGTACAGCTATAGACTCATGTATTTGTGCTTCGATGATCGTCAATCATTTGTTTTTTTTCTTCTGTTTTTTCTGTTTGCGTCACTCATTTTACAAAATGGAAAACTTAAAATATCGCATTATTTACGAGTACGAGTTCCGCCATGGCACTAGTGCTGCGGAAACAACTCGAAGGGTGAATGATGTGTATGGCGGTCGTGTTGCAAAAGAAAACACAGTTCGTTTTTGGTTCCAACGTGGCCAGCCAGCCAAATCCTGCCCCAAGCGAAAATTAACCCCAAAAAAGTTACTTGTAAGCGTTTGGTGGACTAGTGCCGGTATTGTTCATTACAGTTTTCTCAAATCTGGCCAGACTATTACGGCTGATGTCTATTGTCAGCAATTGCAAACCATGATGGAAAAGCTAGCGGCTAAACAACCTAGGCTGGTCAATCGCTCCACGCCACTGCTGCTTCACGACAACGCTAGACCACACACTGCGCAACAGACGGCTACTAAATTAGAAGAGCTTCAATTGGAAAGTCTAAGACATCCTCCGTACTCCCCGGACCTTGCTCCAACAGATTACCATTTTTTCCGAAATTTGGATAACTTCTTGCAAGGGAAAAAATTCAACTCCGATGGGGCAGTCCAAATCGCCTTCAAAGATTTTATTGATTCCCGTCCGACTGGTTTTTTTAGTAAAGGGATCAATGAACTACCTATAAGATGGCAAAAGTGCATAGAAAATAATGGTTCATACTTTGATTAATTAAATATATTATATTAAAAAATATTCGACTTTTTGTTCCTCCCATACAAAACGCCAATTTCATATGTAAGGACCTAATATATATATATTTTAAGAAAACACGGCGGGGTATTCGTAGCAGCCGCTCCGCGGATAGTGTTGCGGAAAGTGGACGTACCAGAGGGGGTAGATGTTAATAATTGTGTTTTCGAAATAGTAGGAGTAACAGTTCATTTAAACAATATTTTTTTGTTTTTTTGTAGTGTGGTATACATCCCGCCAAATAGTACGGACAATGACTATATGATTTTATTTAGAATAATTGAAAATTGGTGCACAAAATACAATTCGCGTTTAGTTATAGGTGACTTCAATATGTATTCTTGTAATGTTAATGTTATTAATTATTTTGAATTTGTGACAGCTTTTTGCGAGTTCGCTTTGAGAAATGAGGTAAGGAATTGTAACGATCGAATAATGGATTTAGTGTTAGTATCTCTGGACATGGACGAGGTGGTGGTATCCCCCGCGGCCGAGGAGCTAGTGCCGCGCGATGAGCAGCACCCGCCGCTCGCGGTGTCGGTGCGCCGCGCTCCGCCGCATGCCAAACGCGCGTCGCCCTCCGCGCCACCGCCCCGGCCCGACGACGAACAGCAATGGAACTTTTCCAAAGCTGATTATCACGAACTGTATTCGTCGATTGCGGCGGCGGATTGGAGTCCTCTCTATGAAACACGAGATACCGAGGATGCCTTGGATTTATTCTATTGCACTTTAATAGACATTTTTGACATTTGTGTTCCCAAAAAAGGCCATCGTCAAACAGACTCTAGGTATCAGTATCCTAACTGGTACACAGCGGACATCATAAGAGAGATTAAACTGAAGGCAAGGCTATGTAGTGACACAGATTATTGAATAGTACTCGTGCCAAACGCGGATTGCTATTCTGCATTTTCACTAGCTAAAGCGAGACTAACCAGTCACTTCCTTCATAAAGCTCCCTCAGAACACACATATCCTAATTAAGAGGATTATAGACTATCGGTAAATGTAATATAATGTACTCGTGTCCTATGTAAAGAATATACCTAGTTAAAATACAGAACTCTTTAAATCACAAACAACCCACAAAAATTGGTGACCCCGACGTGATGCATCCTAACGACGTAATCGTATATTTTAACTGTGGGTTGTGTTTATTAGTAAACAAGATTCGCCAAGTGCGAGTGTAACTCGCGCGCCGAGGGTTTCAAACATTTGCCAATTATTTGGACAATCAATTTTCTGAAATATTTTAAAAAGTATGAAACTTACAGAAATTTCAAAAAGTGTTTTAAAAAGGCCGAAACGATACCTTTCATTTGATACCCCACATGGGTAGGTACCCCTTTTTGAAAAAAAAAATCCCTTTTTTGACAATTTTTCAAAAACTATTATTATTACAAACTTCTCTATATTTTTCCTGTAAAATATAGATTGATATCTCATCATCATCATCATCAGCCTTTTTCAGTCCACTGCTGGACATAGGCCTCCCCTAATGAGCGCCACAGCGCCCTGTCTTCAGCTTGCCGCATCCAGCATCCGCCAGCAGTCTTTCGCAAATCGTCACCCCACCTGGTCGGAGGGCGTCCTACACTACGTTTGCCGAGTCGCGGTCTCCACTCAAGAACACGTTTACCCCAGCGGTTGTCGGTTCTTCTCGAGATATGGCCAGCCCACTGCCACTTCAGCTTGCTAATCCTTTGAGCTATGTCGATAACCTTGGTTCTCTGTCGGATGTATTCGTTGCGAATCCTATCCTTCAGAGAAACTCCGAGCATAGCTCTCTCCATAGCTCGCTGAGCGACTTTAAACTGGTGGACAAGCCCTACCGTGAGTGTCCACGTCTCAGCTCCGTAGGTCATGACGGGTAGGACGCACTGATTGAAAACTTTCGTTTTCAAGCATTGCGGTATGGATGACGAGAAGACTCGACGTAGTTTCCCAAACGCTGCCCAACCTAGCTGGATCCTCCTCTTGGCCTCCTTCTCGAAATTGTTTTTACCCAACTGCAGAATCTGCCCAAGGTAAGTGTATTCGGAAACAATTTCGAGAAGGTGGGATGTACGACGATCGGTCCCGGATCAATGTGGCCATTGATCATGACCTTGGTTTTATCCAAGTTCATGCCAAGACCGATGCGTCGTGAGGCTGAAGCTAGGCCGTCCAGCATCAGGTTCAGCTCCTCCAGCGACTCCGCCATTAAGACTATGTCATCAGCGAATCGCAGGTGTGAGATGTAATCGCTGTTTATGTTTATGCCCTTACCTTTCCAGTCCAGCGTCTTAAACACATCTTCCAACGCGCTTGTGAACAGTTTCGGGGATATAACATCCCCCTGTCTCACACCTCTGCGCAGTTGGATGGGTTTGGACTGCTGGCCATGTACTTGGACATTCATGGTCGCGGCATCATAAAGACATCTCAGCACCTCGATATAACGATAGTCTACTTGGCAACGCTGTAAGGATTCCAGAACAGCCCAGGTTTCGACAGAGTCAAAGGCCTTTTCATAGTCCACAAAGGCCAGACACAGGGGCTGATTATACTCTTCGGACTTCTGTACAATCTGCCTCACTGTGTGTATGTGGTCTATGGTGCCATATCCTCCGCGAAACCCGGCCTGTTCGGGTGGCTGGAACTCGTCGAGTCTCCTGGGGAGACGATTCGTGACCACTCGTGAGAAAAGCTTATAGACGTGGCTCAGGAGTGCGATGGGTCTGTAGTTTTTAAGAAGGGTTTTATCTCCCTTCTTAAAAAAGAGCACCACCAGGCTCCCGCTCCACGCCTTAGGAGTTCTCCCACTGTGAAGAACGGTGTTGAACAGGTTCTGAAGCTCCTGCAAAACAGGGGCTCCTCCTGCCTTCAGAAGCTCTGAAGTAATGCCGTCTTCACCGGGGGCTTTTCCATTTTTAAGCTGCCTCAGAGCCATCACGATCTCGTCTTGACTGATGTCTGGCAGTTCGTCGGTGTAGTGGCGTGGTGTAGTGGATTGATATCTACAAACGCCTAATACATTGTACATGGATCGGTCATCAATCTTCGAAGCTAGGGGGGGGGGGGGGGGGAATGGTCAATTTTTCGTCTTTTTTTTAAATATTTCAAAAAGTATGAAACTTACAGAAATTTCGAAAAGTGTTTTGAAATGGTCAAAACGATACCTTCCATTTGATACCCCACATAGGCAGGTACCCCTCCTTTTGAAAACAAATTCCCCCCCTTTTTGGCCATTTTTCAATAACTATTATTATTACAGACTTCTCTATATTTTTCCTGTAAAATATAGATCGATATCTACAAACGCTTAATACATTGTACATGGATCGGTCTGCAATCTTCGGAGCTAGGGGGAGGGGAATGGTCAATTTTTCGCCTTTTTTTGAAATATTTCAAAAAGTATGAAACTCACAGAAATTTCAAAAAGTGTTTTGAAATGGTCAAAACGATACCTTTCATTTGATACCCCACATAGGTAGGTACCCCCCCTTTTGAAAAAAAAATTCCCCCCCCTTTTGACCATTTTTCAAAAACTATTATTATTACAGACTTCTCTATATTTTTCCTGTAAAATATAGATCGATATCTACAAACGCCTAATACATTGTACGTGGATCGGTCTGCAATCTTCGAAGCTAGGGGGGGGGGGGGAAACCGTATACATCTTTGACAAACAATACTAAATCAGATTATGCTATCTTCAAATAAAAAAATGTGAAATTGATGAACATACATACAGTTTAAAATTTTGATGGTATTGCTAAAATTTCTAGATTCAGATAAAGTTGGAATTACTGACGAAACAATAACCATACATTGACATTCGTGAAGTGTGGAACTTTGACATTCAAATATGTAATGACATGACATAATAAAATCAAATTGTCTATGCTAGAAATATCGAAGAGTGCACGAGAATGCCGTTTTTGGCGGAACTCGATATATTATCGAAGAATTGATACTTATCACTTGATATTTTATCGATACGTAAATAATAATGATGCAAAAAGCTATTTTATCTAATAAGTACCTATTCAATAAAAACTAGAGGAATTTGTATTGCATATTGCACTATTAATCTTTGACTTGAGTTGAGAAACAAGCACCACCACGTAATCGTTTCAAACATCAAACAAAACAAGCAGAGACTAAAGACCGTGTGCGACAGAGAGATAATGAATAATGTTCTTCTTTTACTCTTCGATAATGCGAACGAGTGCCTAGGACCACTCGTTGCATATCGAGCAACTTATCGAAGAAAAGCCCTCGATAAATATCGAATAGCAGATGTTGAGAATACGCTTGTTTGATTCGAAGCAATCACTCGATATTTTGACAGTTGTTGCCATATTTATCGAGTAGATATATTGCGAGAATTGCCTTCCTGTATAGAGACTCGCAGGACTCGAGAATAAAAATTATATTTTCTGTCCGAATTTCGAAATTGAGCTTCCGAATTTCGTAAGCCAGTTTCGAAATTGAAAAATATCGAAACTGCACCCCCTAAGCGAGACTAACCAGTCACTTCATAAAGCTCCCTCAGAACACACATATCCTAATTAAGAGGATTATAGACTATCGGTAAATGTAATATAATGTTGACGACCGATGTGGCGCGGTGGGCGGAGGTCTGCCTGCGACGCAGAAGGTTGCGGGTTCGATTCCCGCCTCGGGACAAATGTGTGTACGATCTGCAGGCATTTGTTCAGGGTGTTCTGGTCGTTTTCTATTTATAATAAAAAATAGCTATCTATTGTATTGTATTATATTATGTATATCAGTTATCTAGTACCCATATCACAAGCTCTGCTTAGTTTGGGACTAGATAATGCTGTGTGAATTGTCCTGCATTATTATTATTATTATTATTATTAATGTACTCGTGTCCTGTCTAAAGAATATACCCAGTTAAAATACTAAACTCTTTTAATCACAACCAACCCACAAAAGCTACATAGGCAATACAAAAAAGGAAGATCGAGTTACGTAACAATTTCGGAAAGTAGAGCAAGGGCGAAGAAAATGATAGAGGAAGCGCAAACTCAACACCAGCAACGAGTAGATCACCGTCTGATGGAGGATCCGAAATCGTTCTAGAATTTTGTGAAATCAAAAAAAGGACCGAAAACGATAAAAATTCGCGAAATATTTTCATTCGGTTTACGGTACCTCACCAGCTCTCTTAGACGTGGCAGCGGCGGAGGCGGCGAGCCCAGCCAGCGCCGCGCGCGTGCACGTGCCGCGTCTAACGCTGGCCGAGGTGCGCGCGGCGCTGACAAGACTCAAGCCGAAGCGGTCCGCAGGCCCGGACGGCATACCAGTCTTTATTATAAGAGACTGTCGAATGCCGCTTGCGGAACCGATCGCCCACATTTACAATGCTTGTCTAGAGAAATCACACTTTTCAGAGTGATGGAAGATAACAAGGGTTATTCCCAAACCTAAAGGCTCTGGATTAGAAGTGACGGAATACCGGCCGGTGGCCATTCTGTCGACGGCGTCCAAGGTTTTTGAATCAGCCATGCAGCGCAGCATGGTTTTCGGCCTGCTCATAGCACCTCAACGAACCTCCTTGACTCCATGGCCTACGTGCTGCCGCAAGTCGACGCAGGGGTGCAAGTGCAAGTCGACGCAGCCTATTTCGACTTCAAAAAAGCGTTTGATCTAGTCGACAACGACATTCTGCTTCAGAAGTTGGCGACGATCGGCTGCACCACCAAACTGCTGCAGTTCTTCGCGGGCTATATGAAGGAACGGCGGCAGTATGTCGACTACGCGGGATGCAGATCAGAGGCTTACTCTACCTTAACTGGTGTGAGTCAGGGAAGTTGCCTGGGGCCGCTAGAGTTTATTATAATGATAAACGACCTGCCGACCGTCGTCAGAGACGCCAAATGCTTGTTGTTCGCGGACGACCTCAAGTTACTCTTGCCCATCAAAGACGAAAAAGACTGTGAGCGCCTTCAACGGGACGTAGACAAAGTGGTAGAGTAGAGTAGGGTAAATGAACTCCAGTTCAGTATCAGCAAATGTTCTATAATAAGCTAAAGAGAGTCGACTCGGTGAGGGATTTAGCGGTTCGTCTGGACGACAAGCTACATTTCAGAGAGCAGGTGGTGAACATCTGCAAGAGGGCCTTTAAAATTTTAGGATTTTATTTTATTTGAGTCTTAAAAATGTACCTACTGTTTGTTTTTAAAATGATGTTTATTTGATTTGTTAAATCTTGAAATTATTTATTTGTTATTAAAATTATAATGATTTGATTAGGTTGGTTTTTGTATAGTTGATGTTAAAAGTTGCTTATAATGTTTCGGATTACATTGATTAAAGAGTTGAGACGTCTGACCGACATTTTATTGGACCCATTACCCCCTTCTCTTTCATATTATATATATATACATTAAATAATAATAATAATAGGTATAACTCTCAATTAGTCAATAAAAAAAAGCCCACCACTGTATACAGTGTGTCCCTGGATAAAGTACAACCCCGAAAGGGGGTCAAACTAGATCAAAAATTATCGACAAAAAAATAGAAAAAAAAAATCGTATATACTTTATTGATGAATTAATATATTTTTATTACTCACTAATGACTCTATTTAATAAAAAAATGATTTCTTCCAAAGTAGTGGGTCTATTTTGTTAAAATAAAAACCATAATCATGTCAGATACGTGACGATGACGATAAAATAACAAATAACACATAAACGAGAGGCTATCGTGACTTAAAGTTTAATTTTTGTATTAAAATTACATTATTTGAGCTGTTTTTTTTCCAATAATCTCCAAAAATCTTAAAATTAAGCCTATAATACTAGATATTTTTATGACTTTTTATTATTGTCTATCATAATAGCTTTTAATAAATAAAAAACCTACGTTCTAACATAAAAAATGCGCTGGCTAGGAGCTTTTAAAGTTGACCACTGATTACGTCACCTATATACGTGTCTTTTGTAATGGTCAATAGCATTGAAAACTTTCTTTACCGAACATTTTAAATGATTAGCTATTCTCCTGTACGTCCATTCTTGGTCGATGTGCAAATTAACAATTATTTGCCTAGTTGACGCGTCACAACTTTTATTTTTGCCCATTTTGAACAAAAAATTGTAAGCGGATTTTTAATTTGATGGTCAATTGCCGCCAAAATGATAGAAAATAGCTAAGAAAGAAGTTTTATTTTTTCAATTTCAAAAATGGAATGTGCCGTGGATGCTTTTCTAAGTGTTTCTAATTAGGCGTCCAAGAGGCCAGTAACAGAAAATAAGCTATGTATGCTTTAAACTCTTTTTATGATGAAGTTTAGATAGTTTTGTTTTTTTAATGTATTCTATGAGTATTCTAAATTGAGTGGCTATATTGTTGCATGATTATTAAAAATTGAATTTATAAATTTTTCAAGAATGGATGACATGGACTTCAAACTTTCATAATTCATATGAAGTGTTTCTAATTATATGACCACTACTGTATATTATAATGTCCATAATCAAATTTGACATTAACTGCATAATTTTATAATGTATAAAGATTTTCTAATGTAAGATTAATTATGATAAGATTAGGCTATTGCTGGAATATAAGGTACTCTATTGTATTGGGTGTGCCCGTAATGAAAGATGTACATGTTTTTAATAATAAATAAATTATGCAGGATTTCATACCTCGAGTCCCTTATAGAGCAGGTTACTGAAAATATTTTCAGATCTGAGAGCCATCTCCGAGAGAGTCCAGCATCTCAGGAGATTCCGATTACAGAAACTACATACATCTGTCGGCCTTTCATCTTCTGAATAGAACTGAAACAAGTCACACAAATATTCTGCCTAAACCTGGTTATGAAGTTTAGATACAAAACTTATAGTTTAGATAGATTCTATTGCAGTGTCTTTTTGTGCTTTATGTATCTGTTATTTCACACTCTATCGAGGCTCATAAAACTTTAAGTAGGTTCCCTGTCCCCATACAAAGATCTCATTGAAAGGTTCTACGCTCACTTATTCATTTCAAGATTCTTTTTGTGTCAAAACAAAAGTTGTATATAATAACTTGTCTAAAAATATTAAAAAAAAAAAAACACATGTGATTCATGAACGTACGTTTAGAAAAAGCCTAACTTGGTATAAGAAAATCGCATATGATCTCATGTTTCAAGCCGCCATAGTAAACACGCCCGTCATATACAACAAACTTACAGGCAAAACAATGACTGTACTGCAAGTTCAAGAAATAATTATTCGGTCTTGTCTTGGCTCGGAGAAGCAGCGGCCAAAAAGCACCGTCCAAGGCCTCCAACGCAAGGAAATACTTCCATCACAAGTCACTAAATGATGGCTCTGCCTGTTATTCCAATATAAAAGCAGCTGTAAACGATTATAATTACGTAAATAAAACTATATGACTCTTAGGATTTTTGTTATAGTGCTTACCCGCACTCTGGGCATCTCTAAGAAATGAAATAAGTTCCCAAAAATTTTCAACTTCGGCGGGACACTGGGGTCACCGGCGCTACAGTCCGTAAGAGGTCCCAAAGATTTTCGACGAGAACCGACAGAGACTTCGTGGCTTAGTTGGTTAGTTAGAGCACACCCGTACTAAGGGTCGGGCGTGGGTTCGAGTCCCGCCGAAGTCGAAAATTTTTGGGGACTTATTTCATTTCTATATGACTCTTGTAGAAAAAAATGCCTTTTATTGCCAGCAAAATTGACCCCCATGTACTAATTAAAATAAAAAATTGCCAGGTTTTATTTCGTCTATTTAATTTTGATGATGTGTCCTGTCACGTCCCATACAAGAAACGAAATTATCCCGCCACGTTCTGATACAAAAAAATATCGGAACAAGCATCAAAAGTTGTGCATATATGATTCATTAAAGTAACAGACCGGGCACAAAAATGCGGGAACCTGTTAAATGTAATGTATCTTAAACCAAAAGCTAGTGAATATAGCCATATTAGCTAAAAAAGAAAGCGCCAATGCGAGTTGGACTCGCGCACCGAGGGTTCCGTAAATTAAGAGTTTGTTGTGTGTGTTCTTGTTTCTCGCCAAATAGCATGATTCTAGCTCAATGGAAAGTAGTGCGTGCCTTACAAATTTTGGTAACTAGTAAGATAACAGAAATCTTTAATTTTAAGGATTTTTGTCAAAGTGCTTACCCACACTCTGGGCATCTCTAAGCAGGTCCGAGTCCCGCCGCAGTCGAAAATTTTTGGGAACTTATTTCATCTTTAATTTTATCTAGAAATTTGGGGTTTGCAGATTTTTCCCATTACTTGTGCCCTTTACCTTGCTTTTCGCCAAATTTCATGACTCTAGGTCATATATATATGGGCAACAACCGGCCCGAGGGCCAGGTCCGGCCCGCTTCGGGTTTTGATCCGGCCCGCGGGATATTTTGAAATTTCACGCAAAAACAGGGAAAGCGCGCTATTACTATAGTGAACTAAAATTAAATAACATGAAACACAAATGCGGTCTAGAAGCTTTTATAATTTTTCGACACTATGCGGCCATGAAAATATAGCTTATGTTCAGTAAGCTGATGAACTGAAATCACTGTCGGAGCAATTTACTAATAGATTTTCTGACTTCAAGATAGACATGCACGCCGCGCCGCGCCGCTGTTTTCCCGCGCCGCCGCCGCCGTCTCTTCGAGTCGGCGCGCCGACTACTACGTTCACCATAAGATGAACCTGCCTTGTATGTAATTACTACAAATCAGGGTTCGTCTTAGGGTGGGTACAGAGTCTGTAGGAACAAAAAGCAGCATTTCCAATGCTAGCCTCCTTGCTTGGGTTGTGCTGGCTACTCCTGCT
Source organism: Eupithecia vulgata (assembly GCA_946478455.1). Lineage (NCBI taxonomy): Eukaryota > Metazoa > Arthropoda > Insecta > Lepidoptera > Geometridae > Eupithecia > Eupithecia vulgata. Next base: position 2,368,210 of record OX297887.1, on the reverse strand, counting down.
ACATAGCACGCCAAGCGAGCGGATTTTTTCGGTAGCAGAACTGGTCCTTAATGCGAAGAGACCACGCTTGAACCCAACCCGCGTGAATAAAATTTTTATTCACGACTACTGCATATAACTTATTCAAAGAAAATGTCTATGTTTTATTTATAGGTAACACATTTGCTCGTAAAGCGTCTCTTATTTTACCAATTTCAATACCGTAATGTATCTCATTACGTACTTGTGCGGTAATGTAATGTAAAACGCACGGTTTATCAAGATGCTCCGTCTAAAACGAACGGTACTTTTTAAAATCTTAGCTAAGAGTTTTTATGTCAGAAAAGTGGTCAACATTTTATGAATAAAATTATCTTTAGGAGGTTTAGGAGATAAAATGTAATAAATAAACATTTAATTCTTTAATTTAATTAATATTGACCATAAATTACAACCATCTGTAAAAAAACACAAAAATATTAATTTACTTTATTAGGAATGCTGGCTGTTTTTGTGCTTTTGCCTTAAAAAAAAGCACTGACGCGCGCGCATCGCTAATTTGTGAACAAGTATAATTATTCCACGCCCTTTTTATTTTCGTTGTATTGTTTTTATTTGAAGATGTCGTCAAGTAATGATGAATTTATTAATTCAACACCGCCAGAAGTCTCGGAGGCAGCGAAAAAGGCAATTCTAAACCTCTTGGCTGAAAAATCGACCGATAGATACTTACAAGCCTATCAAAATTTATTCGAAAGTCCGAGTTTTATTTATTTCCTCGCAAATATGTTACAAAACGTCGTATGACATACGTGTGCTTTGATAATTACAGCCTATGCTTTCTTGTAGCAATATCGACTCTGCTGTAATTTTCAACTTACCGCACTTGTATCATAATGTACTATTATAGCCAGGTCTGAATGACAGAATGGATGAAATACTTGAGCAAAAAATCCTTTTGCAGAGGTTAGATCGACTTACACAGGTGAAAAGCCATGGACTAAGGAAACTTTCACTGCTACTAGCCAGGTAATGTCTTGCTCCAGTATTTCGTTCGTTTCTATTCACCCTGGAGTCTCTATTCACCCTGTTTTACGGTACTTAGTTATGAGATAGGAAAAAATCAAGCCACGCCGGCGCGGCGCCGCCGCCGGCAAATTTGAGGTCGGCGCGCATGTCTACTTCAAGAAGATGGACAATTAACTATTTAACCTTTTCGCTGCTCCGACAAAAAGTGACGTACAAAATGCCCCAGTACAACTGCAAATGGAACTGATCGAGCTTCAGGAAGACACAAACTTGAAGTCATAATTTGAAGACGTGGACCTGTAAGAGTTTTATAAAACATTATTAAAGAAGAGAAATACAAACAGCTGAGAGCGTTCGCGAGAAGAATCGTTTGCGTTTCTGAATGATGAAGACTAATAAATCAGAATGCCGTACGAGACTCACTGATAAAAATCTGGAAAACTCGTTACACCTCTGTACAAGTGAAATTTGGCCAGATATTAATAAACTGGTTTTCGAAGTTCAAACACAAATATCACATTGACCGTTACACGGAAAAATTTACATTAAGTCACTAGCTTAGTAAAAATGAACCCTTTTTTATTTCCTGTTGTGGCCCGCGACTACATTAATATGGTAAGTTTGGCACCCAACATACCAAAGGTTGCCCATACCTGCTCTAGGTCAATGGGAAGTACCTATAGGTTTTGTGTGCACGTGACTCCATTATTTCATGGAAATTTTAAAATATTTGGACATAAACGTTTGATTGCGTTGACTTAGAAGTTTGATTTATATCGCGGCTCCAAGAGGTTATGAACCTAAGTATATATGGAGTGAATTTCAACTCTATACCTCCACCCGTTTCTGAGAAAAGAGGGTTGACAGACTGACAGATGCACAGACAGGCAACAAAATGATCCTTTAAGGGTTCCTTTTTTCTTGAAGATTATAGCAAATTTAAAAGAGTTGAATGAGATCTCTTAGTTTGAGTCTCATTGGTCATCATTTCCTCCCATCATGTGTGAATTTTTTACCAAGAACCTTTCAATGAGATCTCAAAAGTCAAACTCACCTCTGTTCAGAAGGCCAATAAAAGAACATGCTGCAAAACATGTAACTAAACTTATAATATTATTTAATCACAGGAATGGAGTATTTTCCTCCTGCTCAAAGCTTTCTTCGTCTCGAGTAAGTATTTAATCCCTCTTGCACCCAGGATTCCAGGAACAAGGGGGTAACTGGAATACTTAATTAGCTCGCTTTCCTCGTGGGTGATCTAGCTCCTGATTGCGCCCGTTATATGAGACACTGCTTTGCTTTGCTTGTGCTCTCGGTGCATAATCTACTAATTCCTGCCAGCTTTTTAGTCTAGTTACCTGAGTATTGGTTAGTTTTTTATAAACATCTTTGAGTCGGACATCCTTTAGGGGACTCAGATTCACGTTGACGCCGCCGAGGAGGCACACTCGACACACAGTGGACATGTCAATGGCAAGTTGTTAGTACCAAGTCAGCCAATCATGCGAAGTATTAACGATCGAACTGATTTCTTTCTTCCTGTCCTGTGTGATAAAATTGTTCGGTCATAATAATATAAAAATGTCGATAGTAAGTAAGTAGGTACCTACCAACTGAATAATAATAATAATCATCATTTATTTCAGAATAAATGATTGAAATTATTTCTTAGTACAAGATGTTTTATCGAACTAGATACTCTAGATAGGTAAATTATGTAAGTAGGTACCTATCTATTTCTTTGTGAAATTATTGTCTTTTATAGCAGCAAATACATACCAAGGTAATTAAAGTTTTTTTTTACAAAATAGGATCAAGAAGTAGCTTTGCATTGAAAACCAAACCGACACAAAAACAATTGCCGTTTAAAAATTGCGATGGTTATCACAATGGTTATAAACACGGGATCACGGAAGGATTTACTTGGTAAAAACCATAGACATAGAATTTTTCACTACGTTTAATCTAAGCCTATGGTAAAAACTGTTTATTCAACAATTCTTAACCCTTTACGCAACCTTTACCACAGACTAGGTAGAGATACTAACGTATGCCTTTACGGCATGGATTTTTTTATTCTTTCAGGAAAAATTTATAGAGGCTAAGACAAACAGCGGAGTCCTGCCAGCACCGAAAACTCATAACAATCACATCAAAACATCCCAAAGATCCTAGGATCCTACGTTCCGTAGGGTAGATATAGCGTAAAACAAGATCCGCCAAGTGCGAGTGTAACTCGCGCGCCGAGGGTTTCAAACATTTGCCAATTATTTTGACAATCAATTTTCTGAAATATTTTAAAAAGTATGAAACTTACAGAAATTTCAAAAAGTGTTTTAAAAAGGCCGAAACGATACCTTTCATTTGATAACCCACATGGGTAGGTACCCCCTTTTGAAAAAAAATCCCCCTATTTGACCATTTTTCAAAAACTATTATTATTACAGACTTCTCTATATTTTTCCTGTAAAATATAGATTGATGTCTACAAACGCCTAATACATTGTACATGGATCAGTCTGCAATCTTCGGAGCTAGGGGGGGGAATGGTCAATTTTTCGTCTTTTTTTGAAATATTTCAAAAAGTATGAAACTTACAGAAATTTCAAAAAGTGTTTTGAAATGTTCAAAACAATACCTTTCATTTGATACCCCACATAGGAAGGTACCCCCCCTTTTGAAAAAAAAATCCCCCCCTTTTTGACCATTTTTCAAAAACTATTATTATTACAGACTTTTCTATATTTTTCCTAGAAAAGATAGATCGATATCTACAAACGCACACGTTGACGTGTTTTGGCTAATGTTAGTGATAAATTTCTTTGCAATAGGTTTAATTGTGTTAATAATGTAATATTGAAGCTATTTCATAAAGTTATTCAAAGCTCATTAGCCTTATAATTCTATAATTCACAAAATTTTTGGTAACAAACCATAAAATGACAACTTATGTACCTTATTGATGCTACCTAGTGACGTACTGTTGTTGTCGATAGATTACTGTCGATAAGTTTATTACAAAGTATACACCTACTAATTGTACTGAGACATAACATTTAAGAAATTTTTAAGTTAAAGTGGCGAAACGGTTTACCGTCATCATTAAAAAAAATTCAGTGTGATTGGTATGTGTACCTACATGGACTTGGAGTTTGATTCACTAGATTAAGGTGTCCTGAGAACAATTTCGTGAGATGAAAGTCTAATCCAATGATCGTAATGTTGGTAGAAGCTCACAACTAATACTTATTTTTCACTTCCAGATTTCCTAAAGTTCCAATTATCTACAAAATGGAAAATAAATTTGAGAAGGCATGATTGGGAGCCAACAAAGAATTTTCGTGCATATAGTTCTTGATATAGAACCGGATATGAAACAAGAATTTTACATAACGATGCTGATATTCTATTTTTGTTGAATAAAAAAATAACGTAAATATTTTACAATGGACATATGTTTTTTTACTAAGTAGGCACTTTCCCTGCTCCTTTCTTGTAAATGCTAACCAATTATCACCATTTAATTACTTAAATACCTGTTTAAAGTAAAAACATATAAGGTAGAGACTACTAGTTACTGGTTTAGGAGATATCTAGGTAAATTTATCTGGTAATTATTATGAAAGCTTACTTTGTCATCGTAACGCTTATCTAAGACAAGGTGTTACTCATACTCAAGTGAGATCGATGACTGACTGACTGTAAGCTTACTTAATAAAAGTACCGACTTATATCGAGTGACAGGATTTGATTGTGTTGAAGATTGAAGATTTAGTGACAGGATTTGATTGATTTAAGGTATTGATTGTGGTAGGTACATTTTCGGTAGATTCTTAGTCACGGCATAATTTAAACGGTTATAATTATTTTTAATTAAGTACTAAAATCTTGCCTGGATGGTGCTGCCGTTTCGTGTTGCCTGTTATTTTTTTGTAGTTGATTATTATTTTTTATCGGCCACCGCGAAACGATCAACCATAATTTTTTTATAAAATCTTTTGGGTTTCGTTAGTGTAGCTTTTTCATATGGCACTATCCCAAAGGGGAGAGAAGTCAAAACAGAGTCAAATTGTAGCTTTTAAAACGATCCATCTAGACTCTAGATGGATCGTTCTAAAAGCTACAATTTGTATACCTCTATATATAGTATATAGTATACCTCTAGATTCTAGAGGTATACTATAATCTTTGAAACATCCAACAACTAATGACTCCAGTACACAATGGCCCATGCGGGCCCACTACAGGCCATCGCCATTGTGTACAGGGGCCGCGCGGCCAATAGCTGTCGTTTTGTGTCGCGAAGTAGTGCTTAGTGATAACGGTGAATTGTGCGGTATTTTGGGGTAAAAGGCGATCAGACATCAAACTTAAGGGAACACGGTATTTCCTATCACAAGTAAGTGATATTTTTGTCAATTGTTTTTATATTAATCGGGGACGGGACTCAGGTACATTGATAATTCAATGTACCTGAGTCCCGTCGAACCGCGAGAAGTATACCTAGCTATACGCAACTTAAAAAGTAAATATAGCTACGGCATTGATGAAATACCACCAATTCTAATAAAAAATTGTGCAACCGAGCTCACCCTTCCATATTTTCTCCTAATCAATCAATCATTTCAGGAAGGAATATTCCCCGACCTACTCAAAATATCCCTAATAAAACCTATACACAAAAATGCCTCAAAAAGTGACCCAAATAATTACAGACCGATAGCGCTCCTACCTACTGCATCAAAAGTTTTTGAAAAATGCATGCAACGCAAACTTAATTCCTTTTTTTGAAAAATACGGCATGTACGACGATGCACAAAATGGATTCAGAAAAAACTGTTCGACTACATTAGCTGTTTATAAATTCATTGAAAAAATATTAAAAACTATTAATGATAAAAAAATACGCAATCGGTATACTACTTGACATGACGAAAGCATATGACAAAGTTCAATATAATATCTTATTAGAAAAATTAAATGGAATGGGTATACGAGGAATAACACACGACTGGTTTAGGTCATACTTAACCAATCGCATTCAGTATGTCGAACTAGAGCATTTTGACAATAACACCGGCACCTTGAGCAAAATAAAGTCAGCCCCCATAGAAATAAAAGCCTCAATTCCCCAAGGAAGCGTTTTAGGATGTATACTATTTTTATTATACATCAATGACCTCCCTAAAATAATTAGCGAACCATCAATTCTTTTCGCGGACGATATTTCAATCTTGACATCTACTATTATCAATGACATAAATTTCAAATACAAACTAACTGACATACTTACCTCTGTAGAACAATGGATGAATGACCACAACCTTGACATAAATTATACTAAGACAAAACTAATGCAATATCGACCATTTCAAAACACCCCTCTTGACATAAACTTTATATGTAATGACATCAAATTAGAATGTGTAAATTCGTTCTCGCTATTAGGAATAAATATTGACACACATGTAAATTGGAAAGACCATATACAAAAAAATAGGACTAAGCTCTCCAGTTTCACATACGCCCTGAGGGAACTTAGAAAGGCAACTGACCTAAAAACTGCCGTTTCGACGTACTATGCTTACGCGTTCTCCTGGCTGTCATACGGAATCCTACTTTGGGGCAATAGTAGTGACGTCCTAAACCTTTTTGTGCTTCAAAAATCATGTATCCGTATCTTAGTAAATATAAAGAGCCCAGAGAGCTGCAAGGAACACTTTCGTCAACTTAAAATACTAACACTGACTTGTATTTATATATTAGAATGTTGCAAATTCATCCGAAATTATCCCCATTATTTCCAAAAAACTGCTGATCTACCGCGACGCTTTCCCACTAGATATAAACATAAAATTACACTACCCGAGTCAAAATTAAAAATGCGAAGTTCTGGACCAAACGCAATCGCATCTAAAAATTATAACAAAATACCGGAAGAAGGAAAAGACGAAGAAAAAGACAAAATATTTGAAAACAAATTAAAAAAAATACCTCTTAAATAAATGTTACCACAATTTAAACGACTTTTTTAATGACAAATCTTAACAAAAAAGAAAACCACCTATTAATAATAACTATTTCTATACCTAACTTCATACATTGATAACTAAAAACAAATATTTAATACCTACCATCGAGCAAGAATTCTAAAATATGATACCTGCTTATCCATAATATTACCTTATCAGTTGAATTACATTTTTCTGCTAAAAACTAACTAAAGATTTTTCTAGAAACCTGGTCCGCTTCCACTCTCGATACCTTTTGCTACGCCCTATTTGGGTACCATTGTGTCTCTTGAGCATTACCTTAATACCTAATAATAAGACCTGAATATTTTTACAATGATTGCAATGAAATAAATGAATATAAATATGAATATTATTGTTTAATTTAGATTTAAATGGAATACTAGTTACGACAGTTTCAAGCGTCTTGTTAGGAGGTGTAGGTGAGTATTAATTTCTTGGTAGAAAGCGAAGTGCGTGTTAGTGTGTAACTCAATAATGGTGTAACAAGAGTCATTGTTTAATTGTGTGCTTGTTTTGTGTTTGTGTCACAGCTTTTACTTGCGTGTGCGTTTGTAGGAACACTTAATTTTTCTGCAATAGTATGCATGTTATGTAAATGTGTGCTGTACCTACCGTATAACCTCGCCTCCCGCGAAAAACGGCAGAAAGATTTTCGTTCAGACGCATACATCGACATTATACCCAAATAGACTCCTAATATAGGGAGAACGTTTTCAGATAACACATTAGGAAAAAAGATCTCATATAAAACCACGCCCTCTAACTTTCGGCCAGTAACGACCAGATTAGTGTAGTGACCCGTAAACATCTCTGCGCTCGCTTACGAAAAATATCGTATTATACTAGCTGGAATGGCTCCTTGTAGCATAAAATGGTGTGGAAAAGAGAGCAAGATCTCAATTAAAAATACCACAGACAGAAATAATAAATTTAGGTGCAATAGTATACCTATATTGTTCAGCATATTATTTTTATTTGTAAGTTCCCCAAAAAAATAAAAAGTTTTTATAAACATGTCCAACCGCACCGAACAATCCGAACATGATAAGTATTGCGCACGCTACGCTACTAAACAGCTATTTAGTTCCGCGGAACTAGGAACTACGTGTACCTCGAACGCGTCTCATAGCTAACATGTCCGGACATGTTTCCTGGAACTAGTTCCACCGTTCAAAGGAACTATGTCATGTTCAATCCACAGTCGGACATGGTTTGCGCATGTCTAATCTCAAATATGAAAACCGATGGAATAACATTTCACAGGTAAGCTGATTTCTTTCATAAACAGAATAAAATTTGCTAATTCATTTAGTTTTGACGGAGATCAACTTAATTTGGTTGGCCGGTCGACGTCACCAACGGTGCATCCCTTTCTTTCATAACCAATTTTATATTTGCTTTCCTTTTTTCTCTGACAAGGCGCGTGCAAGTAGTGATGTGCCGTTCCGGGCCGGGTAGTGATCAGAATATCGATATGGGTTTATTACAATACAGGACTAATTATAATTAATTCTGTAAAAATCGATTCGAATAATTCACCGTTACATTGTTACATGGTATCTATCTATATGTAAAGTACCTACTTAAATGTTAACCCTAATATTTATCACCCGATTAATATACTGACTCACTGATCGACATAATTGTTCTCCATGATGGTATGTTTTTTTGAGGCAATGTGTGAATAGGCTACTTACATCTTATTCCACTATACTTATTATTATGTGTATGTAATGTACCTGCACCATAATATTAGTGTTAAAATCTTTGCCATGGCGCAGTCGGGCAAAAGTGCCGTTAAATACTTACTAGTAAATATACCTACCTTGTGACAAGTATCGATTATTGTTTTCATAGAAACTAAGTACCCCATCTCTAATTATGTTTATGATTTGTCGTAACCTTGAACGGACCAATAAGCACTCACTTCCCCGCGCCCGCACACCTCAGTTGGTTGACAGACTTGTTTGCATAGCGAATAAATAGGTATTAGGAGTCTATTTGGGTATAATGTCGATGGACGCATAGTACCAGAAACGCAAATTACCAGGACTAGAATTTTTTACGTAATTTACCTTCTACGTAAATTACCTGAATTCCATCGTACTAAAAGTAGCGCTTGCCAACTCCCGTTATATTATATAAAGGCTAAGACAATCAGAACAGCCCTGCGCAGCCCTACGGCACCGAAAACTCCACCAATCAACTGATAAAATCGTGAATTCTACGCATGGTCGATACCAAGAGCCCGATGCCCGCCACGCGCCATCTTGCCTCTGCCCTTTTTCACCGACCGGCATAGACAACACAGTTCAGTTGTCAGTGTCAGTTTTCCAAAGATTGTCAATGTCATCATTTGGACAAACAAAACCACGAACAGAGGATGGATTTACATCTCAACGACCTTACCAAAGAAGCTCCCCCAAGTATGAGAATAAAACCACTTACCGCTACCGAAAATACACGCCTCGTCTACACGGCCAATGCCTGACAATGAGTCCGTCCACGGACGACGCTATAGTGTAACGCATACAGCCTTTGGCCACCACGCCAACAAACGCTATCAGGTACAGTTGTTGGCCACCTCAACCGCACTACAGGAAGACTGATACAGTTGTTGGCTACCCTACGATACTTAGCCACTTTCACAACACTATAGCCATCTCCTTTCCAGACTGCAAGCCCGGAGAAATAGTCAGTCATCGCTTCGGCTTCACCACACTCCCAGCCCTGAGAAATAGCCTCGTAATGAACAAACGCAGCAATTAGCCGATTATGCCTTGTTTGTTGTTGTTGATAAAGATACACACCCCGGGTTATTTACGTTCCATGTACTTACTACAGCACCCAAATAAAAAGAGGAAGATATCGCCATATCGCCATAGACTCGCTCGTCCAACCTGACATCATTCTTCCTGCTATGATTAATGCGCACACCAGGCAGACGCAAGCCAACACCGCAGCACGGACGCTCCGCCACCCCTACCAACCAACCGCACACATTACTCGCTTCAGCCGCGTTCTGTCGAAAAACACATAATCAACATGCAATAACATTGGTACTCTAGCCAATTATACAGAGCTGTCCACAAACTGTTTTTTTTTTTAAAGAACATGCTGATTATGGGCTTGGGCACCTGCGCATTACACACCGACTTCCAGCCTCTTAGCAGGTACATACTCTAGGTACGTACTACTACCACCTGATCAACCATTGCTAGTTACCGACCACAGATGAGATCCACAGTGGCACCACCAGAGAGATGAGGGGACCGAAACCAGAAACACTGCTTGACCACAACACAGGTCAACACCAATTTCATCAAGCAAGACACATATAACTAGATCATAGAACAACAGAATCACAAGATGCAACCATATTCCACAAAACAACATCTGATCACCATTTAGAGACTACACAACATTTAGCTAGACGACTCAGACCACGACTAGAGAACCAATCTTGAATGAACTCAAGACACTCACCAGCTCTTACAAGCAACACCGTATGCCTGTAGAACTCATATTGAGACACCGTACTCAATATGCCCACACGCGTCCTCTCAGATGGCCACCATGCCAACAAGGACCAATCTTGGGTGTAGGAACCCAAGACTATCTCACCAGCTCTTACAAGCAACACCGTATGCCTGTAGAACTCATATTGAGACACCGTACTCAATATGCCCACACGCGTCCTCTCAGATGGCCACCATGCCAACAAGGACCAATCTTGGGTGTAGGAACCCAAGACTCTCTCACCAGCTCTTACAAGCAACACCGTATGCCTGTAGAACTCATATTGAGACACCGTACTCAATATGCCCACACGCGTCCTCTCAGATGGCCACCATGCCAACAAGGACCAATCTTGGGTGTAGTAACCCAAGATGCTCACACTAGCTATGCCAAGCAGCACCATAACCAAATAACGACACAAAGACCTCACCTTCCAGCAAAAACAGCGAAACAGAAACAAAGATCAGAACCAAACAATATCATCCTTGAAGGACTGATGCTACATGAACAAGAACTAACAACAAAATATATCAGCAGACTACAACAGAAAAAAACACAAAGTAGGAAAGCAAATGACATGATAAAGAGTCACACAAGATTTACACATAGCATGTGGATCAGTGTTTAGTGATCTGATCATGGAATTATTAAAATAGAACACATCTTAGCACCCATACTTACTCCATAATATGTATCAAGTTTAATCAAGTCTTGTCTTTGTAACATGTGTAACTGAACAAATACATGAACAGAACAACAAAATGCAAGACAATATTCAGGTTTTATAATTTTATCAACAGTAAACTAATTTTATTGTTTTACTTTCTTTTTTTTTCAATAAACATACACTTACTTTGGAATTGAAACAAATCTGATTTGTGAAGGTGTGACTTATCTTTATAATAAGGCACTTCTGATTCCCAGACAGTCTATGCTAAGTAGATTCTCTGGCACTATCACACACATATTTGGCTCCGTCAATCACTAAATCCTTATGTGCCTCCATGATTGATGTGGTCTGCCAATATCTAGTGTCAGGCATCCTCCACTTCCATTGAACCCTGAAAACAATAATTCACAAGAAAACATTGCAACAGATGGGCAAGTTGTGTCATTGACAAGACATCGGCTATGATTATTAGCATTGGGACATATTTACACCGGCTATGCTTTATCATTGGGCAACTACTCGATTAGCTTTGATTAGCTACTTATGTTGACGAAAGACATTTGTTTAGTTTCTTTCTCAAGATTCTTTATACCTAATCAATCAAAAGTATGGTCACATCACAATAAACCAACTAAAACCCAAACTGCTTGCTTAATAACCATACTACCTTTAGTATTTACAAATCAATCCAATAGAAGTATTCACAAAACCAACAATTTTAGCATGAAACGATCAGACCTTACCAGCACCTCTATTACAAACCAATTGCATTTCTGAACATCCATAGCACTTGTTAATCTCATTCTCTTAGGATAGTAGAAGGAACCGACTGTAGTACTGGTAGTACTGAAGTAATTGGCACAGAACTCCCGTTGTAAAGTCGCTTGAGTCTTCCGCCATTATTGGTGTGGATGTGCGAGTCAGACTTTTCCTAGTATCATTCGAGGTAAACCATCAGTGGGCGTGAAGACAGACAGGGTTACATCCCACCTTCTGATAAAGGCTAAGACAATCAGAACAGCCCTGCGCAGCCCTACGGCACCGAAAACTCCACCAATCAACTGATAAAATCGTGAATTCTACGCATGGTCGATACCAAGAGCCCGATGCCCGCCACGCGCCATCTTGCCTCTGCCCTTTTTCACCGACCGGCATAGACAACACAGTTCAGTTGTCAGTGTCAGTTTTCCAAAGATTGTCAATGTCATCATTTGGACAAACAAAACCACGAACAGAGGATGGATTTACATCTCAACGACCTTACCAAAGAAGCTCCCCCAAGTATGAGAATAAAACCACTTACCGCTACCGAAAATACACGCCTCGTCTACATATATTAGCTCTTCTAAGCTCACAACCCATCGCTCACAAAATATCGGAATATTTGAGAATTGTTGAATAGACAGTTTTTACCAAGTAAATCCTTCCGTGATTCCGTGTATAAAGTCATCGCCATTTATAAAATAGTGTTTTTGTTTTTTGTGCAAACTTTGCATTGCAAAGCTATACTTCTTTATCCTAATTTGTAAAAAAATACTTTATTTACTAGGTACCTTGATATGTATTTGCTGCTTTAAAAGACACAATAATTTCACAAAGAAATACATAGATACATAATTTACCTAGAACGACGAGTAGGTACCTGTCTATGTCTCTGTCTTTTTCATAGTTCGATAAAACATCTTGTAAAATTATTCAGTTAGGTAGGTACTTAGGTACTTACTATCGACATTTTTATATGACCGAACAATTTTATCACACAGGACAGGAAGAAAGAAATCAGTTCGATCGTTGATTCTTCGCATGATTGGCTGACTTGGTACTAACAACTTGGCATTGACATGTCCACTGTGTGTCGAGTGTGCCTCCTCGGCGGCGTCAACGTGAAGCTGAGTCCGCTAAAGGATGTCCGACTCAAAGATGTTTATAAAAAACTAACCAATACTCAGGTAACTAGACTAAAAAGCTCCAACCATGACGTATAGGCAGGAATTAGTAGATTATGCACCGAGAGCACAAAGCAGTGTCTCACATAACGGGCGCAATCAGGAGCTAGGATCACCCATGAGGGAAGCGAGCTAATTACATTATACTACATTTCTCTCTTTCTGTAATTAAATAGTCAAAGTTTAGTTACATGTTTTGCAGCATATTCTTTAATTTGCCTTCTGAACAGAGGTGAGTTTCGAGATCTCATTGTAAGGATCTTGGTAAAAAAAAACACACAATGATGGGAGGAAATGATGACCAATGAGACTCAAACTAAGAGATCTCATTCAACTCTTTTGAATTTGCTATAATCTTCAAAAAGAAGAAGAAAAAAGGAACCCTTAAAGGATCATTTTGTTGTCTATCTGTGCATCTGTCAGTCTGTCAAACCTCATTTCTCAGAAACGGGTGGAGGTATCGAGTTTAAATTCACACCATATATTCAGGTTCATAACCTCTTGGAGTCGCAATACAAATCAAACTTCTAAGTCAACACAAACAAACGTTTATGCCCAAATATTTTAAAATTTTCATGAAATAAGGGAATCACATGCACACAAAACCTATAGGTACTTCCCATTGACCTAGAGTCATGAAATTTTGGTGAAAAGCAAGGTAAAGGGCACAAGTAAAGGGAAAAATCTGCAAACCCGAAATTTCTAGATAAAATTAAAGATTTTTTTTTATCTTGCTAGTGACCAAAATTTGTAAGGCACTACTTTCCGTTGAACTAGAATCATGCTATTTGGCAAGAAACAAGAACACACACAACAAACTCTTAATTTTACGGATTCCTCGGTGTGCGAGTCCGACTACCACTTGACGTTTTATTTTTTCTGCTAACATGGCTATATTCACTAGCTTTCGGTTTAAGATACATTAAATGTAAAGTGTTTTATGAGCCTCGATAGAGTTTGAAATAACAGATACATAAAGCACAAAAAGACACTGCAATTGAATCTATCTAAACTATAAGTTTTGTTTCTAAACTTCATAACCAGGTTTAGGCAAAATATTTGTGTGACTTGTTTCAGTTCTATTCAGAAGATGAAAGGCCGATAGATGTATGTAGTTTCTGTAATCGGAATCTCCTGAGATGCTGGACTCTCTCGGAGATGGCTCTCAGATCTGAAAATATTTTCAGTAACCTGCTCTATAAGGGACTCGAGGTATGAATTCCTGCATAATGTTTGGTGCCCAAAAGTTATGCCATTGTGTTCTTAAAACAACCACAGTGTGCAATTATAGCTCGATTGCTATAAGCAACTATTTTATATGTGTTGGTTTCTTTTCTGCCACAGAAGAAAACAAATTTTTTAACTCTTAAACAGGTCTGAGTGCTTTCAAAGATAGTTAGAAAGTGTTAATAGTCACCTGTCCTCTTAACACAACTCAACACTTACTCATAAATAGGATCTGGATTATGGTGTCTAGTGTAATGTCCTTCACTATTTAAAGAAATGTGTTTCAGGCAACTTATGAAACTGTTGAAGACCTCAACCTGGAAACAAAAGAGCACTTGTCTGTGGCCCCGATGCAAATCATTGACTTGGACAATGAAACTCTCAAGAATAGTTCTGCAATAATCATTAAAGAAGAACCTATATCGGTGAAAGAAGAAGAAACTGAACAAGCTGATGAATTGGTTGACACTGAGTCTGCTGATAGTCATATGTCTGAAGAGTGTATAAAAAGTCAACTGATAGATGAAAAAGATAGTAGCAATGATAATTATTTGATCGAAAATTCCACTGAAATGGATATTGTACAGCTCAATCTTGAAAAAGACTCTGAAGAACTTAATTCAGACCAGAAACGGAGCCAAAACCAAAAAATTCAAGTTCATCTAGACAAGTTAAAGATATTCTGTTGTGATATTTGCAGCAAAATATTTTTAGTTCGAAACAGTCTAGTGTCACATATTCAACTATCACATACAAAAAAACAACATTGCAAATTAGACAAACAAACAATATATGAAAACGAATTAAGTGATTTTCACGTTAAAAGACCCAAGAGGGTTCATACTGGAGATAAGTCATATGCCTGCAGTATATGTGATAAGCAATTTAATCAAAAATCTCATTTAGTACCGCACATGAGAACTCACACTGGAGAAAAGCCTTATGCCTGCAGTATATGTGATAAGCAATTTAATAAAAAATCTGATTTAGTAAATCACATGAGAATTCACACTGGAGCAAAGTCTTATGCCTGCAGTATATGTGATAAGCAATTTATTCAAAAATCTAATTTAGTAAATCACACGAGAATTCACACTGGAGCAAAGCCTTATGCCTGCAGTATATGTGATAAGCAATTTAATCAAAAATCTGTTTTAGTAAGGCACATGAGAATTCACACTGGAGCAAAGCCTTATGCCTGCAGTATATGTGATAAGCAATTTATTCAAAAATCTGATTTAGTAAGGCACATGAGAATTCACACTGGAGAAAAGCCTTATGCCTGCAGTATATGTGATAAGCAATTTAATCAAAAATCTAATTTAGTAAATCACATGGGAATTCACACTGGAGCAAAGCCTTATGCCTGCAGTATATGTGATAAGCAATTTATTCAAAAATCTGATTTAGTAAGGCACATGAGAATTCACACTGGAGCAAAGCCTTATGCCTGCAGTATATGTGATAAGCAATTTAATCGTAAATATACTTTAGTAAAGCACATGAGAATTCACACTGGAGCAAAGCCTTATGCCTGCAGTATATGTGATAAGCAATGTAAACAAAATTCTACTTTAGTTAGGCACATGAAAATTCACTCTGAAGAAAAGCCTTATGCATGCAGTATATGTGATAAGCAATTTAATCGTAAATATACTTTAGTAAAGCACATGACAATTCACACTGGACTGGAGTTAAGCCATATTATTGACTAATTTATTTCAGATTTACAACCCATATATGCTACAGAAAATTACATTAACAGAATATAATAACTACAAATAATATTTACACTTAAATGTGTTAAAAAAATAATAACAAATTATGTCAGCTATGTAACAGTAAAATCGGATTAATTTTAATATTAGATTAAATAATGATAGTATCTGGTAGAACACTAAATTAGTCAGAATTTACCTACCAACTACCAACCTAACGAGAATACAAAATAATAGAAATGTCGCATTTATATTAGATTGAAACATTATGTATACGAAAACTTGATTACAAATTTGGATATAAAAAGTAAAAACTCACCTAATGACATGTCTTTAATTTGAGTCAAACCCGCAAAACCCCATCCATTTGCATTGGAGTTTTGCATTGGACTTTCTTGCGAATGATCGCACTAAAAATCATCCTGAGTCATGCCCCGAGGGTACGGACGGAGGGAGGTACGGGAATGGTTTCCCAGAGGAGCCGGGCGTGCTACATACATCAACAGGCGACCCCACACAGGATACCATCAAGATAATAACGCTGATAAAACATCCACAACCTCAAAGTAACACCTGTAAGTATACCCTCCATATCATCTACCAGAACGTCAGAGGTCTTAGAATGAAACTCCAGAGGCAGAACGTCATAAGCAGATTTAAACGCAGTCTCAGAGATCAATTTTAATAAGCAGGTACTGCAATAAAGGATGCTAAAGTAACCCCTTATGGATGGAACGTGCTGAGACGGGACCGACCTTCTGGTGGAGGGGGCGTATTATTAGCGACTCGCTTGATTCACCCACGTACCACACTCATTCTGGCCTGAGTCGAGATCATCACTTGGCGGCCAAGCGGCGGGTTAAATTGCTGTCAATGGACGAGGCTCGCCTGTTTTCCTACAAACAAAATATTCTGCCATTTTCTATCATAATTTCATTACCTCGTAACATAATCACAACTTACCTTAATTTGAAAGTTTCTGAAATATTTGTTTGCATTGTTTTAATTTTTTTTAAATATTTGATAAATAGTCAAAATTAATGCCTATGCAAACTACAGCTTCCTGGTAAGCATTACTATGCATTTGTCTGAAGGAAATCATGATGTATTATTGGACTTACTCAATCATTAGATTCGAAAAAATGTATAGAATAAATTAGTCTCCAGAAATTACTTTTAACCTATGCCTAAACTACCAAAAATCTGGGGGAAATATATTCAGGTATCACTACTGCATGAAACTCAAAAGTTCGTAGGGATTGATAAATATCGATGATTTCCGATGTCCATGTTTTTCACTTGGTGGCACTTTCATGACTGAAAACACGGAGTGCGATCTGCAACTCCTTGTACCGACGGCGCGCCCCTGCGGGTCGCACCGCCGCCGACGCTAGCAGTGATCGTGTTATACTAGACTAGCACTTTTATGGCTGAAAACACAGAGTGCGATCTGCAACTCCTTGTACCGACGACGGCGCGCCCCTGCGGGTCGCACCGCGCCGATGCTAGCAGTGATCGTGTTATAAGAACCATTTTATATGACAAGTCCATTAAGTATGTAGGTATTGTTTCTATATTACTAAAATGTTATTACTTATTAATAAATAGATACCTAACTAAATTGAAAAAAAAAGGCTAGTAATAAATGCTTCATCAGACGCAATCTTCTGGTCTGCGTAATTCCCTTAAAAAAACCTTTTTGATTTTTTGTCGCTTCGTTACACAAAAAATCAAAATGATCACTGTATTTAATAGTTTTACTTATGTAATTTGATTTTTTGGGACATCGTTTGTTTGTAATTCCACTATTATATAATAAATGTTTTAAACTCAAATTAGAAAAATAATCAAATAATGACGGAATACAGATTTCATGATGTTTCAAAATAATACAAAACGAGCTCAAACGTTTTTTTTATTGAAAACTGGTTTTAGTATGTTCCTACGCTATACCAGGATTTCAGCTGATATTGAGAAGCTTTTTTTATTCTATAGTCCACGCGAAGAAAATAGCAAGGGGGTCAGCTAGTTATTAAATAATGCATGTAATGCCTGGCTAGACATCGCTTCATTCTGAACCGAGACCGACATAATATCAAATACACAATTTTTTAAATGAATTAACTAGTTTTGTGTCAATGTGCCTTTTTTACAATATTATGAAATTCTAGTGTCTGTATATTACTGTAGATTCTGTTACTGTATTATTTGTAGGTAGGTATATTTTTAAATTAACTGCTTTGGTTCATTTTTGTGATTAAGGTGAAGTACGTTCGTAATTTCTAGACAAGGACGGGCGAACACCGCGCAGTTAAAGCGAGAAAGGGACGCAAGAGCCGGCCCGCGCGCAATTTTTCTGCTTTTTATTTATAAATTTGATATTGCTCTAAAATAATACTCTTTCGCAAAAAACTAAAACCATAATCCTCTAAAGTGTTAAGTTAAGTATTTTTTAGACGATATTTCATGCAAATATGTTAAGTAACTAGCAAATGAAACTGGTTTTCCGTAGTAAAAATGCAAAATTTTGAGGAAACTTTGCGATTTTTTTCTATCGAGTCAAGTTAAGTCAATCGTGTTTCGGCTCCCATAACTTACTAACAAAAATCCTAAGCTTTCGACGCTCATCAAAAAAGATTTTAAAAAATTGTGTTTTCTTGCCTTAAAATTGATTTTCCGTCTAGGCAAAACCTGAGTTTTGGGACCTAGGTACTTCACCTAACATAAATATCTGTATCGTGTATTTGAAAATAAATCTTCACCAATCAAATGACGAAGACCTTTTAATACTTTGTATGCAGTTTTAAATTTGTTATTTAACTTTTTGTAGTCGTCTAGACCCAGTCTAATAAACTTTTCACATAAACGACGACGAAATTTTTTGGGAACTTATTTCAATTTACTAATTCATGTCATTTAAAACCGGATATTTACCATGATTCTATTTTTGAGTTTTCCAATATTTCGACCTCTGTGGCGCGGTGGGCGAAGGTCCGCCTGCGACGCAAGAGGTTGCGGGTTCGATTCCCGCTCTAAGACAAATAGGTGTGCTCTAACCAACAATGTCAAGGATGGATATGAGGCAGCAGGTTGACACCACTTACTTCGATTTTAAAAAGGCTTTCAACCTTGTAGATAACGACATTTTGTTGACTAAATTAGCTACAATGGGTTTCACATATAAACTACTATGCTTTTTCGCGAGCTACCTTCTTGACCGTACTCAATTCGTAAGCCTTGGATCTTATGTTTCCAAAACATACTACACGCGTCGGGTGTCAGTCAGGGTAGTACTTTAGGTCCCACACTATTCTTAATTATGATAAACGATCTTCCAAACGTCATCAATAAATCAAAATGTCTTATGTTTGCTGACGACTTAAAATTGTTTGCCGCAGTGGATGGTGTCGACGAATGCTGCACTCTCCAGCAGGACATTGATCGAGTGGGTGGTTGGAGTGTTGCCAACTCTTTACCGTTTAATGTTACAAAATGTAAAACTATGACATTCTCTCGTCGGCGTTCTCCAGTAGTCAATAATTACCACCTACTGGGATCTCAAATTGAGCGTGTGCATACAATCCAGGACTTGGGTCTCACGCTTGACCCCAAGCTTGACTTCAACACACACCTTGCAGCAGTCTGTAAGCAAGCATGCAAAATCCTGGGGTTCATCATGCGAGTTACGTGGGAGTTTAGTGATATTCGAGCTGCCCTAATGCTGTACAAGGCATATGTGCGCAGCCGGCTCGAATTTGGAGCGGTCGTGTGGGACCCACATGAGGAGAAATACAATCTCATGCTGGAGAGAGTACAGAGGAAATTCGCCCGTTACGCACACAAGAGAATGTACGGATATTATCCGTATTTATACCCTTCTATGTATGTGTATGGAATGGTCGGGCTCGATACCTTGCTCTTGAGGCGGAGATTGTTAGCTATCAAACATTACATTATGCTCCTGCGTGGTAAGGTTAACAATCCAGATGGACTCCAACAGCTCGGGCTGGCAGTACCGCGGCGGGATATGGCGGGCACCACAGGTGCGGTGGGTCCGCGTCGCAGACCAGCGTTGTTTGAGCAGCTCTCCTGGGTGAGAACTCGAGCTGGGGCCACCGCTCCAACGCCGCGAGCAATAGCTCTACTGAACCATTTCCTACACCAATGCAACGAGGCCGACGTATTTGCTGATAACATAAACAAGTTGCTTAGGCTGGCTTATTTGTATTTAAATTCAATGTGACGAAATTTAGACAATTTATTAAATTCTAACTAATTCAATTTAGTATTAAGTAACTTTGACATTTTGATTAATAATTGTTTGTATTTGTACCTATTGTTATGATTTGACTTACTATGTTTATTTAGTCAATTTTGTAAAGTGACTAACTCTTGGACGCTTTGGTTTTGTAACTGTAAGTCCACTTGTAAAAATAAATAAATAAATAAAATAAAAAAAAATAAATAAAATAAAATAAATAAAATAAACTAAGCCACGAAGTCTCTGTCGGTTTTCGTCTTAGTCTTTGAACATTGGAAACTGTAATGTTTTCTCTGTAGGTGGAGCCACCGGCGCTACAGTCTAAGAGGTCCCAAAGATTTTCGACGAAAACCGACAGAGACTTCCTGGCTTGGCTTAGTTGGTTAGAGCACATCCGTACTAAGGGTGGGGCGCGGGTTCGAGTCCCGCCGAAGTCGAAAATTTTTGGGAACTTATTTCATTTCTTTGAGATGCCCAGAGTGCGGGTAAGCACTAAGTATAACAAAAATCCTTAGAATCAGTAAATTGCTTCTGATATAAAATGAAAGAAAAACTTTGTCTGAAACCCAACGTGTTACTGAAGACCAATCTTCCACTCACATACCCACTGTTCATGCAGGGCAAAGCCATTTTTATGGCGCATCATCATCATCAGTCTATATTTGTCCACAGCTGGACATAGGCCTCCCCTAATGAGCGCCATAGCGCCCTGTCTTCAGCTTGCCGCATCTAGCATCTGCCAGCAGACTTTCGCAAATCGTCATCCCACCTGGTCGGAGGGCGTCCTACACTACGTTTGCCGAGTCGCGGTCTCCACTCAAGAACACGTTTACCCCAGCGGTTGTCGGTTCTTATCGAGATATGGCCAGCCCACTGTCACTTCAGCTTGCTTGTTATGGCGCATACCACACCCAAACTAGCGCCGCCATCTACTTTATCTTATTATTCAGTTTAACAAAAAAAAAAAAAAAAAAGGAAATTTCAAAAATCCATCGCAAAATTTGTGATACTTATTATAAGCTTTATTTTAATGCCTCTGTAATAGTTTTATTCTATTTAGTTTAGGCAGTGAATCGAAGTTGCCTTTGGTGGCCACCAAAATCTATTTTTGATTCACTGCCTAAACCACCATCAGGAATATTTTTATGGAACCAATTCGGTATAAACAAAAGCGAGTGTTTTTAAAATCGCTCCATCATAGACGGAGAAATTGACGAATACATAAAGAGAACGAACGACCTCTATGGCGCGGTGGGCGAAGGTCTGCCTGCGACGCTCGAGGTTGGGGTTTTTTATTTATTATTTACTTATTTAATAGACAGTATAACATCATTACAGGTTTTAATTATTATTATTTAGATGTATATGTTCAGAGTGTTCTGGTCGTTTTCTATGTAGGTACCTATAGTAAAAAAATATCATCTTATGTAATGATATCATCTGACATTAATTTCAATAGATCATTAAAGAAAATTCCTTTAAAAAAATGTTATTATACGCTTTATGAATTTTTTGACGATAAGACTATAATTAATGTGAAATAATGTAAATTAGCCATCTTTTGCCCTTGCCACACCCGGACCGGGTACATAGTTATAGGTTACCAACTAAGTGTGTTAGAATAGTAAAATATTCATGTAACTACAACACCTGTATAATTATAATGCAATTAACGACCTCTGTGGCGCGGTGGGCGAAGGTCCGCCTGCGACGCAGGAGGTTGCGGGTTCGATTCCCGCCTTGGGACAAATATTTGTACGATCTGCAGATGTAGGTATATGTTCCGGGTGTTCTGGTCGTTTTCTATGTATAGTAAAAAAATATCTATAGTATTATGTATATCAGTTATCTAGTACCTATAACACAAGCTCTGCTTGGTGCTCTGGTGCTAGATAATGCTGTGTTAATTGTCCAGCATTATTATTATATTATTATTAATGCGACCAATTTTTGCTCAAACGAATTTGAAACGTTTTGTTTATTGAATGGTATTCAACATATGACGGGGGCTCCGTATCATCCAATGTCGAACGGACAGGCAGAGAACAGCGTTAAAACAATCAAAAATGGTTTGAAAGCTATCTTAAATAGACACTGAAATCCTAAAATAATGACAAAAGCCTTAAATACGTTTTTATTTGACTATAGGAATTCAACACATTCGTCTACTGGATTTTCTCCAGCACAGTTGATGATTGGTCGTCCTTTACGTTGCCGACTTGACTTGATAAGAAGCACAGCTGAGTCACAGGTACCTACCTTCCTCACCGTCCTCGTCGACCGCGGCCAAATGTACAGCAAATGTACTTAAGGCGCAGGAGAACCAATCTAAACAGTTCGCAGGGAAACGAAATGTTTGTTTCAAAGTAGGCGATAAAGTTTTGACAAAATACTATTTTAAGAACGGTACTAAACATACTTGGAAACAAGGCATAGTAACAGATTGTTTGGGTTCAAGAATGTATAAAGTTCTCATTTATGAAGATAATGTTAACGTAAGAAAACATGTAGATCAATTATTAGTGTACAAAGGGAACTCGTTATTGGAGCCAGATGACGAGTTTGAAGGGTTCACTGAACCTTCGGGTCCAGCTAACGAGCCGCAGGCTGGTACAGCGCCGGACCCGAATATCACGTCAGCGGAGTCGGCTTCGACCTCAACCGCGTCTCCTGCGAGAGATGGTAGGGTGGAAGAAGTACAAGTCGAGCCTGAGGGGTCTGATGACGAGTTTCTGGATGCAGGCTCACCTAGTTCAGATGTGGATGGATCACGGTAGAGGAAACACTTCTGATTGTGAGGAGGAGGGACCCTGCAGAAATCCCACTAGAAGTAGAAGGGCTAGGAAACCTGTTAATTATAAGCTATGAATAGGTTTAGTTAGTTGGTAAGTTTTTTATTGATTGTATATTTTTAATAATAGTGGTGGAGGGATGTAGTGTATGTGCATCACAAAATGTATGAGGGTAGGATGTTGAGTTGATTGTCGGCCATTCAGAGTTCAAGTGTTCACTCGTGTTTAATTTATTACATTCCCTAAAAATACGCAATATATGAGGGTACTCGGTGGTTGAGGACTCCAAAGAGTAAACAAGCTAAATGAAATTTCCTACGATGCTTCATTTTCATAATGCCGTGTTGATTCAAAAACGGTATATCAAAACAAAAACGAGCACAGGCATTCTGTACTCGCTGAATCAACTTTTGAATTCAAGCAAACAATCTAGGACTTATGATAGTATCAGAGTAATTCAGCTTGGATAGTATGAGTGACTCAATCAGACGTATTCGTAGGTCCAATTGAAGATGAGACCTCATTCTATATAAGACTTTCAGCCTGTAAAAACAGTTGGCTACTGTATCAGCTACATGTTTTTCGAAGCGAAGATTGCAGTCCATATGTAGACCTAAGTTACGCGCTTCGTACACGCGTTCAACAGACGCATCCATAAATTCCACATCAACAGTTGGAATGAAATTGGCTAGTTGATGTTTGCTACCAAAGACCATATATTTGGTTTTTCTAGGGTTAAGTAAGAGACTATTGTTTACTGCTGAATATCTGCCGAATACAGTACAAATAATAGCGGTCCTAAAATGGATCCTTGAGGAACCCCAGTCTCGACTGGTAATATGTCGGATAACAATGTCGAACCATCGTCGCGAGTGAGTTTAGTGTACTGTTGACGATTAGTAAGATAGCTGTGAAACCAGAGAATTGATTTATTATCAAATCCATAATGTGTAATTTTGACAGAAGAAGGTTAATGTTGATTGAATCGAATGCCCTAGAAAAATCTAATAGAACTAATATAGTACACATTCCTTTATCTTGCGCGCAGATAATATTATCTGTTACATCTAACAGTGCAGTTACTGTGCTGTGTCCCTTCTAAAACCAGACTGTACTTTAGGCAATATGCAGTTACATTCAAGGTATTCGGATACTTGACTATGGACCACCTTCTCTAACACTTTTGACAAGCAGGGCAAAATACTGATCGGGCGCAGATCTTTTGGTTCAGTAGGGTTAGCTATTTTAAGCAATGGCTGTACGCTTGCTAACTTCCACATATCCGGGAAAGTTGACGTTTCTAACGAGGTATTAACGATACATGTTACTAAATCAAGCGTTTCAGGCAGTGTTAATGTTAACATGAGCATGTTTAGCGTTATGTGGTCAGCACCTTCAGCATTTGATTTTAAACTGTTGATAATTTTACCTATTCTGTCCAGACTAACAGGCTGCTGAAAGACCGCTTCACCAAAAGTGTGATATTCAAAATAAGTAAGATGCGAGATATTTATAACAGAAGAACCTGGAATGTCTAAAAAGTGTGCGTTAATAACGTTAGGGTCATTGAAATGTGGAGGAAGCTCAGAAGCATGATTTGGAAAAATTGTGCTTTTGATATTTTTCCAAAGTAGTTTTGGATCATATATTTTATTGTTTATATTTTTATTAACATAAGCGGTTTTTTCGTGAAAAAGGGCCTGATTTACTGTTGATTTTAGACTTTTATAATATTCTCTCTTTGAATCGAGTTTAGTTTTATGATACTCCGCCAGAGCCTCATCGCGGCTACGCGTTTCATTAATTTGATGATGTCAGTGATCCAAGGGTAAGAAAGAGTGAGGTTTAACAACGACTGAGGTCACTGGTGAATGCACGTCAAAAAGAGTCACGACACTTTGAGTAAATGCGTTAACCATTTCGTTAACGCTACTAAGCGTCGAAATAAGGTCCCATCTAATAGTTTGGAGACTAATGTTAAAATTTTCCAAATTAATATGCTTTATGGGTCTATAAAAAACGGTATAGGGTTTGACTTTGGAGCGCCTTAGGTTAAACTCGCAAAAAACGAGAGAGTGTCCATAAAAAGAGCTTATTGGCTCTACCGCAACGCTTTTGGCGATTAGATCCGTGCAGACTACATCAATCAAAGACTGAGAAGTTTGCGTAAAATGCGTCGGCGATGTGACTAATTGTGAAAAATTTAGACAAGAAAGAAATGCTTTGTGGTTTTTACTTCATTTAAATTTAGCAAGTTATTGTTGAAATCACCCAGTAAAATAACGTTATCACAGTTTGGAAGAGAATTTACCATGTCTGTAACTGCATCAAAAAATAAATCTACGTCCAACCAAGGTGGCCTGTAGGCCGTGCCGATTGCAAGTTTCCTGCCGTTGAGGCACATGGTGAGCCACATCTGTTCAACCGACGCATGCAATGGGTCTACCGGGTGCCGCCAGGTACGTGCGGCTACTCCGCGCTTAATGTAGAAACCCACCCCACCGCCACGCGAGCGCACGCCGCGCGGCCGCGGGATGTGACGTAGTCGGTATCCCGCCACAACTGGGGCACGACTCTCCTCTCCCGCTCTAAGCCAGGTCTCGTTTATAGCTAGAACATCTAAGTCGTGCCTCATAAATTCATAATAGAAGCAGTAAGATTGTCGTGATTGGTGCCTAAGGAACCTGTATTAAAAACCAATTCTTAATCGACCAAAAACAAGTTCATGAGAATCATAAAAACGAGACAACAAACTACATAGATATTAAAGCATGTATGTAAAAATAGATACGATTTAAAAATCATAATATTCGAAACTAAACGCAAATATTGATGCGTGGAATAAGTAGCAGTGTAAAATAATTTGTTTATAACAATAATACCCTACTGCTATAAGACAAACCTTTGACATTATGTATGTGTAACCTACCTAGAAACTATATTGATCTGACATTAATTTTCGATTCGATGTTATAGTAATCTTATTAAATTCAATTATTATTTAACGAATACTTAACTACAATTACTTTTATATTAAACATGACATTGCTAAAATTTATTATATCTATAAATTTAAGTACCATAGTAAAACTACTTATTAAGCTAACAAAATCGAACTCAAACTACCTATGTAATTGTTGCGCCCTGACTGGGTTTTTATGCATTGTGTACCCACTAACACCACCTAAACCTAAGAAAACTAAATGTATGCATAAAATCACATTAAATAATATGAATAAAGTGAATAAAGTATTCGACTGACCCGTCGCAGGGGGACCTAGGTCGTTTG
The DNA here is from genome assembly GCA_946478455.1 of Eupithecia vulgata. Classification (NCBI taxonomy): domain Eukaryota; kingdom Metazoa; phylum Arthropoda; class Insecta; order Lepidoptera; family Geometridae; genus Eupithecia; species Eupithecia vulgata. The sequence goes on along the minus strand of OX297887.1, from coordinate 2,341,745 downwards.
GACACACGGGGTCGATCGGCGCCCATTTGGCGGGTAAGGAACCAGAAACATAAGTAGTGAGATGGTCGCGGCGCGTCACGTGTTTCTGGCTTGTCGCGAAGGAGGGTGCTTCACACCCCCTAGTGATGGACCCGATATCGGGCAGCAGTGGTGGGTTCGTGGAAGTCATAATCGCTCCATGTTCCCACCACAAGCGGCAGAGGCGGAAACACCCTGAGGGTTTTAGTGGGTTGGAGTCCCAAATAGTCGTGCTGTCTCCCCGTGGCAGTGCGATATACGTGGGCATTTCCCTCAGAACAATAAAAATAACTTGAGAGGTGTCAAGGGACACCCGGATGGAACGAAGTTCCTTTCGATTAATTAGTGAAGGAATTGTAATATTTTTTTTTACGAAACGAAAATAACTGGCTTGCTTTCTATGTGTGAGAGAGAGAGAGAGACAGACAGAGAAACACGCGCACGCCGCACGGCTTACAACTATAGCAAAAAGTTTTTTCCGTCTATCCCGCTTTCGCAACGTGCGTTAAGGAACTTCGTTCAAAAAACGGCCGTACGCTGCTCGAGACAAGTGGAAGTCATTCTTTTTAAGACCTGTCAGTCCGTCTACCTACTCGAGTAGGTAGCCTCCTATTTCCAGGATGCTGGTGTGACTGCTTGTGCAGTGCATCTGGCTGGACGTGGGCTGGACTAACCGTGGAGGCACACACGGACAGTTTTCGTGCGATCATTCGCAAGAAAGTCCAATGCAAAACAAATGAATGAGGTTTTGAGGGTTTGACTCAAATTAAAGATGTCATTAGGTGAGTAGGTATTTAATTATTTTATTACTTGTTATATCCAAATTTGTAATATAGTTTTCGTATAATGTTTCAATCTAATATAAATACGACATTTCTATTATTTTGTATTCTCGTTAGGTTGGTAGGTAAATTCTGACTAATTTAGTGTTCTACCAGATACTATCATTATGTAATCTAATATTTAATATAATCTGATTTTACTGTAACATAGGTGACATCATTTGGTATTATTTTTTAATACATATACGTTGTGTAAGTGTAAATATTAGTTGTAGTTATTTTATTCTGTTTATGTAATTTCCTGTAACATATATGGGTTGTAAATCCGAAATAAATTACCTAGTTAATAATATGGCTTTACTTGAGTGTGAATTCTCATGTGAGTTACTAAATGAGGTTTTTGATTAAATTGCTTATCACACATACTGCAGGCATAAGGCTTTTCTCCAGTGTGAATTCTCATGTGCTTTACTAAATGAGGTTTTTGATTAAATTGCTTATCACACATACTGCAGGCATAAGGCTTTTCTCCAGTGTGAATTCTCATGTGAGTTACTAAATTAGATTTTTGATTAAATTGCTTATCACATATACTGCAGGCATAAGGCTTTTCTCCAGTGTGAATTCTCATGTGTTTTACTAAAGTAGTTTCATCATTAAATTGCTTATTACATAAACTGCAGGCATAAGGCTTTTCTCCAGTGTGAATTGTCATGTGATTTACTAAAGTATATTTATGATTAAATTGCTTATCACATATACTGCAGGCATAAGGCTTTTCTCCAGTGTGAATTCTCATGTGATTTACTAAATGAGGTTTTTGATTAAATTGCTTATCACATATACTGCAGGCATAAGGCTTTTCTCCAGTGTGAATTCTCATGTGAGTTACTAAAGAAGGTTTTTGATTAAATTGCTTATCACATATACTGCAGGCATAAGGCTTTGCTCCAGTGTGAATTCTCATGTGCGGTACTAAATGAGATTTTTGATTAAATTGCTTATCACATATACTGCAGGCATAAGGCTTTTCTCCAGTGTGAATTCTCATGTGATTTACTAAATGAGGTTTTTGATTAAATTGCTTATCACATATACTGCAGACATAAGGCTTTTCTCCAGTGTGAATTCTCATGTGAGTTACTAAAGAAGGTTTTTGATTAAATTGCTTATCACATATACTGCAGGCATAAAGCTTTTCTCTAGTGTGAATTCTCAAGTGTTTTACTAAAGTAGTTTTATCATTAAATTGCTTATCACATATACTGCAGGCATAAGGCTTTTCTCCAGTGTGAGTTCTCATGTGATTTACTAAATTAGATTTTTGATTAAATTGCTTATCACATATACTGCAGGCATAAGGCTTTGCTCCAGTGTGAATTCTCATGTGCGGTACTAAATGAGATTTTTGATTAAATTGCTTATCACATATACTGCAGGCATAAGGCTTTTCTCCAGTGTGAATTCTCATGTGAGTTACTAAAGAAGGTTTTTGATTAAATTGCTTATCACATATACTGCAGGCATATGACTTATCTCCAGTATGAACCCTCTTGGGTCTTTTAGAGTGAAAATCACTTAATTCCTTTTCAAATATTGTTTGTTTTTCAAATTTGCATTGTTGTTTTTTTGTGTGTGATAGTTGAATATGTGACACTAGACTGCTTCGAACTAAAAATATTTTGCTGCAAATATCACAACAGAATATCTTTAACTTGTCTAGATGAACTTGAACTTTTTGGTTTTGGCTCCGTTTCTGGTCTGAATTAAGTTCTTCAGAGTCTTTTTCAAGATTGAGCTGTACAATATCCATTTCAGTGGAATTTTCAATCAAATAATTATCATTGCTACTATCTTTTTCAAGTATCAGTTGACTTTTTATACACCCTTCAGACATATTACTATCAGCAGACTCAGTGTCAACCAATTTATCAGCTTGTTCAGTTTCTTCTTCTTTCACGGATATAGGTTCTTCTTTAATGATTATTGCAGAACTATTCTTGAGAGTTTCATTGTCCAAGTCAAGGATTTGCATCGGGGCCACAGACAAGTGCTCTTTTGTTTCCAGGTTGAGGTCTTCAATAGTTTCATGAGTTGCCTGAAAACACATTTTTTTTATTAAATAGTGAAGGACATTATACTAGACACCATAATTCAGATCATATTTATGAGCAAGAATTGAGTGGTGTTAAGAGGACAGGTGACTATTAACACTTTCTAACTATCTTTGAAAGCACTCAGTCAGACCTGTTTAAGAGTTAGATTTTGTTTTTTTTTTCTTTGGTGGAAAGTAACCTTCACATATAAAATAGTTGCTTATAGCAATCCAGCTATTGCACACTGTGGTTGTTCAACACAATGACATAACTTTTGGGCACCAAACATAAATATATGAAGGAGAAGGGGGTAATGGGTGCGGGTATTTAAAGGGGAGCGCGGTGGCGTGAGCGGTGACGTCATCGTTTACCTGCGCTAAGGCAGGCGAGCGGGTTTTGCGTGCGGTCTGAACAAGTCACAATCGGGTGTTGTTTTGCTTGCTGTATTGGCGCGCCGATATATATATATATATATATTTTAAGAAAACACGGCGGGGTATTCCTAGCAGCCGCTCCGCGGATAGTGTTGCGGAAAGTGGACGTACCAGAGGGGGTAGATGTTAATAATTGTGTTTTCGAAATAGTAGGAGTAACAGTTCATTTAAACAATATTTTTTTGTTTTTTTGTAGTGTGGTATACATCCCGCCAAATAGTACGGACAATGACTATAATGATTTTATTTAGAATAATTTAAAATTGGTGCACAAAATACAATTCGCGTTTAGTTATAGGTGACTTCAATATGTATTCTTGTAATGTTAATGTTATTAATTATTTTGAATTTGTGACAGCTTTTTGCGAGTTCGCTTTGAGAAATGAGGTAAGGAATTGTAACGATCGAATAATGGATTTAGTGTTAGTATCTCTGGACATGGACGAGGTGGTGGTATCCCCCGCGGCCGAGGAGCTAGTGCCGCGCGATGAGCAGCACCCGCCGCTCGCGGTGTTGGTGCGCCGCGCTCCGCCGCATGCCGAACGCGCGTCGCCCTCCGCGCCACCGCCCCGGCCCGACGACGAACAGCAATGCAACTTTTCCAAAGCTGATTATCACGAACTGTATTCGTCGATTGCGGCGGCGGATTGGAGTCCTCTCTATGAAACACGAGATCGCGAGGATGCCTTAGATTTATTCTATTGCACTATAATAGACATTTTTGACATTTGTGTTCCCAAAAAACGCCATCGTCAAACAGACTCTAGGTATCAGTATCCTAACTGGTACACAGCAGACATCATAAGAGAGATTAAACTGAAGGCAAGGCTATGTAGTGACACAGATTATTGAATAGTACTCGTGCCAAACGCGGATTGCTATTCTGCATTTTCACTAGCTAAAGCGAGACTAACCAGTCACTTCATAAAGCTCCCTCAGAACACACATATCCTAATTAAGAGGATTATAGACTATCGGTAAATGTAATATAATGTACTCGTGTACTATGTAAAGAATATACCCAGTTAAAATACAAAACTCTTTAAATCACAAACAACCCACAAAAATTGGTGACCCCGACGTGATGCATCCTAACGACGTAATCGTATATTTTAACTGTGGGTTGTGTTTATTAGTAAAAAATGAGGAATGGAGTGACTCCCTCCCGATGAAATCCACGCCTCGGGAGGTTAATGGTTAAAAGAAGAGCAGCCCAACAACATGATGATGAAGATGACGCAATATCTTCACAAAGACGCCACGCGGTATGGAATGCGCAGCAGGTGACGTCAGCAGACCCCTACCAACTTCAGAAGCCCTATGGAGGAGCCCGTCCGCGTTAGAAGAAATTTTGGCAACGCATGACCGGGAAGTTGTTCACCCACGGTCCAGCCAGAATTCACGCATCATGGTTTAGCGGCAGATGAAGATTTATGGGACCAGCACATCTGAGGTATACTCAATTCTATAGAAAATGGTGTTTATACCTGCAGATTCACTCAATTATTGCCTGGTTGGAGTAGGTACGCTCACCAGAGGATCAGTGTTGGAATTTAGAGAAATGGCTCATTCCCACTGCTACGAGTGACTGGAAATCTGTTATGTATGTTCCTGCGCTACATAGAGAAAAAGACGGTGATAATTGAGAAGGTGCTGTTGTGTAGGACTGCACGAGGCGTATGATTAGTGTGCGTACATAGTGTTTTTCAAAAATATAATTCAGTTAAAAAAATTTAGAGTCAGTGTTAGTTCTTAGAATTTTGTCGCGTATACCTAAACGATAGACGGTACGGTAACTTGAGAGCCTCACTCACACATTGTAATGTAGCGAGCTATTTGCAGCGTTAGCGAAAATGCAATTGTTAATGCACGAGGTTATGTCTAATTATGTAGGTACCTGGGCAGCTCGATAATTCATTTTATTGTTTTGATTTGTTTTTAGAGAATTGGGTTGTGTAAAATTTAAAAAGTATTTTTTGTTATTACTATTGTGGATTTAGGTCAATGTTATGCGGACAGTAGTACTTGTAGACCATTATATAAATGTAATTTGTAAAGTAATATTTTGATTATCAATTTTATTGGAAATAATTTATAGAGTTAACAATTTTTTTTAATAAGCGTATTTTTGTTTACATTTTTACAGTTTAATCTTATTCACATTCTTTACTTTTATAGTTACAGCTTTATTAAAAGATTAAATGTATTTTAAAAAGTTTTTAGAAATCAAGTATGTAATTTTGCAGGCTGACTGTACTTTTAGTGTTCATTCAAATAAACTTTGATTGTATTGTACTCACCTATTTAGGATTGCTACTTCGTAACACGATCGCATAGTTGTTGTCAGCATATTTGTGTATGAAGCTCATAGCCTTGTGTAGCTTATTAGATATTTTGGAATGTAAAGTTTTAACCTTGATATAATCTATTTAGAAGAAATTTTTCATTTTTAAAAAATTTTGAAAAAAGAGGAGGATTGATGTAGTGACACAGATTATTGAATAGTACTCGTGCCAAACGCGGATTGCTATTCTGCATTTTCACTAGCTAAAGCGAGACTAACCAGTCACTTCATAAAGCTCCCTCAGAACACACATATCCTAATTAAGAGAATTATAGACTATCGGTAAATGTAATACTTATAATGTACTCGTGTCATGTCTAAAGAATATACCCAGTTAAAATACTAAACTCTTTTAATCACAACCAACCCACAAAAGCTACATAGGCAATACAAACAAGGAAGATCGAGTTACGTAACAATTTCGGAAAGTAGAGCAAGGGCGAAGAAAATGATAGAGGAGGCGCAAACTCAACACCAGCAACGAGTAGATCACCGTCTGATGGAGGATCCGAAATCGTTCTGGAATTTTGTGAAATCAAAAAGAGGACCGAAAACGATAAAAATTCGCGAAATATTTTCATTCGGTTTACGGTACCTCACCAGCTCTCTTAGACGTGGCAGCGGCGGAGGCGGCGAGCCCAGCCAGCGCCGCGCGCGTGCACGTGCCGCGTCTAACGCTGGCCGAGGTGCGCGCGGCGCTGACAAGACTCAAGCCGAAGCGGTCCGTAGGCCCGGACGGCATACCAGTCTTTATTATAAGAGACTGTCGAATGCCGCTTGCGGAACCGATCGCACAATGCTTGTCTAGAGAAATCACACTTTCCAGAGTGATGGAAGATAACAAGGGTTATTCCCATACCTAAAGGCTCTGGATTAGAAGTGACGGAATACCGGCCGGTGGCCATTCTGTCGACGGCGTCCAAGGTTTTTGAATCAGCCATGCAGCGCAGCAGGGTTTTCGGCCTGCTCATAGCACCTCAACGAACCTCCTTGACTACATGGCCTACGTGCTGCCGCAAGTCGACGCAGGGGTGCAAGTGCAAGTCGACGCAGCCTATTTCGACTTCAAAAAAGCGTTTGATCTAGTCGACAACGACATTCTGCTTCAGAAGTTGGCGACGATCGGCTGCACCACCAAACTGCTGCAGTTCTTCGCGAGCTATATGAAGGACCGGCGGCAGTATGTCGACTACGCGGGATGCAGATCAGAGGCTTACTCTACCTTAATTGGTGTGAGTCAGGGAAGTTGCCTGGGCCGCTAGTGTTTATTATAATGATAAACGACCTGCCGACCGTCGTCAGAGACGCCAAATGCTTGTTGTTCGCGGACGACCTCAAGTTACTCTTGCCCATCAAATACGAAAAAGACTGTGAGCGCCTCCAACGGGACGTAGACAAAGTGGTAGAGTAGAGTAGGGTAAATGAACTCCAGTTCAATATCAGCAAATGTTCTATAATAACCTTTAGTCGAGCCAAGAAGCCACTCTACCACGACTACAAGTTGAGGGGTACACAGCTAAAGAGAGTCGACTCGGTGAGGGATTTAGCGGTTCGTCTGGACGACAAGCTACATTTCAGAGAGCAGGTGGTGAACATCTGCAAGAGGGCCTTTAAAACTTTAGTATTTTATTTTATTTGAGTCTTAAAAATGTACCTACTGTTTGTTTTTAAAATGATGTTTATTTGATTTGTTAAATCTTGAAATTATTTATTTGTTATTAAAATTATAATGATTTGATTTGGTTGGTTTTTGTATAGTTGATGTTAAAAGTTGCTTATAATGTTTCGGATTACATTGATTAAAGAGTTGAGACGTCTGACCGACATTTTATTGGACCCATTACCCCCTTCTCTTTCATATTTTATATATATACATTAAATAATAATAATAATAGGTATAATTCTCAATTAGTCAATAAAAAAAAGCCCACCACTGTATACAGTGTGTCCCTGGATAAAGTGCAACCCCGAAAGGGGGTCAAACTAGATCAAAAATTATCGACAAAAAAATAGAAAAAAAAATCGTATATACTTTATTGATGAATTAAATTTTTTATTACTCACTAATGACTCTATTTAATAAAAAAATGATTTCTTCCAAAGTAGTGGGTCTATTTTGTTAAAATAAAAACCATAATCACGTCAGATACGTGACGATGACGATAAAATAACAAATAACACATAAACGAGAGGCTATCGTGACTTAAAGTTTAATTTTTGTATTAAAATTACATTAATTGAGCTGTTTTTTTCCAATAATCTCCAAAAATCTTAAAATTAAGCCTATAATACTAGATATTGTTATGACTTTTTATTATTGTCTATCATAATAGCTTTTAAATAAAAAAAAACCTACGTTCTAACATAAAAAATGCGCTGGCTAGGAGCTTTTAAAGTTGACCACTGATTACGTCACCTATGTACGTGTCTTTTGTAATGGTCAATAGCATTGAAAACTTTCTTTACCGAACATTTTAAATGATTAGCTATTCTCCTGTACGTCCATTCTTGGTCGATGTGCAAATTAACAATTATTTGCCTAGTTGACGCGTCACAACTTTTATTTTTGCCCATTTTGAACAAAAAATTGTAAACGGATTTTTAATTTTATGGTCAATTGCCGCCAAAATGATAGAAAATAGCTAAGAAAGAAGTTTTATTTTTTCAATTTCAAAAATGGAATGTGCCGTGGATGCTTTTCTAAGTGTTTCTAATTAGGCGTCCAAGAGGCCAGTAACAGAAAATAAGCTATGTATGCTTTAAACTCTTTTTATGATGAATTTTAGATAGTTTTGTTTTTTTAATGTATTCTATGATGCGTTAGCATCCCTAGTACATCTGTGATTCTATGAGTATTCTAAATTGAGTGGCTATATTGTTGCATGATTATTAAAAATTGAATTAATAAATTTTTCAAGAATGGATGACATGGACTTCGAACTTTGATAATTCATATGAAGTGTTTCTAATTATATGACCACTACTGTATATTATAATGTCCATAATTATACATAATGTCCATCCATAATTTTATAATGTATAAAGATTTTCTAATGTAAGATTAATTATGATAAGATTAGGCTATTGCTGGAATATAAGGTACTCTATTGTATTGGGTGTGCCCGTAATGAAAGATGTACATGTTTTTAATAATAAATAAATTATGCAGGATTTTATACCTCGAGTCCCTTATAGAGCAGGTTACTGAAAATATTTTCAGATCTGAGAGCCATCTCCGAGAGAGTCCAGCATCTCAGGAGATTCCGATGACAGAAACTACATACATCTGTCGGCCTTTCATCTTCTGAATAGAACTGAAACAAGTCACACAAATATTCTGCCTAAACCTGGTTATGAAGTTTAGATACAAAACTTATCGTTTAGATAGATTCTATTGCAGTGTCTTTTTGTGCTTTATGTATCTGTTATTTCACACTATTGAGGCTCATAAAACACTTTAAGCAGGTCCCCTGTCTCCATACAAAGATTTCATTGAAAGGTTCTACGCTCACTTATTCATTTCAAGATTCATGTGTTAGTTGTTAGTATATAATAACTTGTCTCTAAGAATATTTTCATGTGAAATTTGGCCAGATATTAATAAACTGGTTTTCAAAGTTCAAACACAAATATCACATTGACCGTTACACGGAAAAATTTACATTAAGTCACTAGCTTAGTAAAAATGAACCCTTTTTTATTTCCTGTTGTGGCCCGCGACTACATTAATATGGTAAGTTTGGCACCCAACATACATAAGGTTGCCCATACCTGCTCTAGGTCAATGGGAAGTACCTATAGGTTTTGTGTGCATGTGACTCCATTATTTCATGGAAATTTTAAAATATTTGGACATAAACGTTTGATTGCGTTGACTTAGAAGTTTGATTTATATCGCGGCTCCAAGAGGTTATGAACCTGAGTATACTCAGGTGGAGTGAATTTCAACTCTATACCTCCACCCGTTTCTGAGAAAAGAGGGTTGACAGACTGACAGATGGACAGACAGACAAGAAAATGATCCTATAAGGGTTCCTTTTTTCTTGAAGATTATAGCAAATTTAAAAGAGTTGAATGAGATCTCTTAGTTTGAGTCTCATTGGTCATCATTTCCTCCCATCATGTGTGAATTTTTTACCAAGAACCTTTCAATGAGATCTCAAAAGTCAAACTCACCTCTGTTCAGAAGGCCAATAAAAGAACATGCTACAAAACATGTAACTAAACTTATAATATTATTTAATCACAGGAATGGAGTATTTTCCTCCTGCTCAAAGCTTTCTTCGTCTCGAGTAAGTATTTAATCCCTCTTGCACCCAGGATTCCAGGAACAAGGGGGTAACTGGAATACTTAATTAGCTCGCTTTCCTCGTGGGTGATCTAGCTCCTGATTGCGCCCGTTATATGAGACACTGCTTTGTGCTCTCGGTGCATAATCTACTAATTCCTGCCAGCTTTTTAGTCTAGTTACCTGAGTATTGGTTAGTTTTTTATAAACATCTTTGAGTCGGACATCCTTTAGGGGACTCAGATTCACGTTGACGCCGCCGAGGAGGCACACTCGACACACAGTCGACATGTCAATGGCAAGTTGTTAGTACCAAGTCAGCCAATCATGCGAAGAATTAACGATCGAACTGATTTCTTTCTTCCTGTCCTGTGTGATAAAATTGTTCGGTCATAATAATATAAAAATGTCGATAATAAGTAAGTAGGTACCTACCAACTGAATAATAATAATCATTTATTTCAGAATAAATGATTGAAATTATTTCATAATACAAGATGTTTTATCGAACTAGATACTCTAGATAGGTAAATTATGTAAGTAGGTACCTATCTATTTCTTTGTGAAATTATTGTCTTTTATAGCAGCAAATACATACCAAGGTAAATAAAGTATTTTTTTACAAAATAGGATCAAGAAGTAGCTTTGCATTGAAAACCAAACCGACACAAAAAAAATTGCCGTTTAAAAATGGCGATGGTTATAAACACGGAATCACGGAAGGATTTACTTGGTAAAAACCATAGACATAGAATTTTTTCAATGGTAAAAACTGTTTATTCAAAAATTCTTAACCCTTTACGGCATGGATTTTTTTATTCTTTCGGGAAAAATATATAGAGGCTAAGACAAACAGCGGAGTCCTGCCAGCACCGAAAACTCATAACAATCACATCAAAACATCCCAAAGATCCTAGGATCCTACGTTCCGTAGGGTAGATATAGCGTAAAACAAGATCCGCCAAGTGCGAGTGTAACTCGCGCGCCGAGGGTTTCAAACATTTGCCAATTATTTGGACAATCAATTTTCTGAAATATTTTAAAAAGTATGAAACTTACAGAAATTTCAAAAAGTGTTTTAAAAAGGCCGAAACGATACCTTTCATTTGATAACCCACATGGGTAGGTACCCCCTATTGAAAAAAAATCCCCCTTTTTGACCATTTTTCAAAAACTACTATTACAGACTTCTCTATATTTTTCCTGTAAAATATAGATTGATGTCTACAAACGCCTAATACATTGTACGTGGATCGGTCTGCAATCTTCGGAGATAGGGGAGGGGGGGGGGGAAAGGTCAATTTTTCGACTATTTTTGAAATATTTTAAAAAGTATGAAACTTACAGAAATTTCAAAAAGTGTTTTGAAATGGTCAAAACGATACCTTTTGTTTGATACCCCACATAGGAAGGTACCCCCCCCCTTTTGAAAAAAAAATCCCCCCCTTTCTGACCATTTTTCAAAAACTATTATTATTACAGACTTCTCTATATTTTTCCTGTAAAATATAGATTGATATCTACAAACGCCTAAAAATGAACAAATAATTAGTCATTCTTTTCGTTTTTTCTTATGACAATTGTCTATGTGAAAGAAAGAGACAACATCCCAACCCAACGTCAATTTCATCTTGAAACACAGAGTGTCACATTTTGATATTTTTCGTTGTTTGTTTGGGCCCAGCTGGGCTCAGGTGGTGAACAGAAAATATACTGTTTATTATGTAATTTTGTGTTTAAAAGTTTGTTTTTGTGGTGTTTATTACTAATATATATCATGGCCTGTGCAGTTGTTGGCTAAAAAAGCCGCAGGATGGCGGCTTTGTCGGAATTAAACCAAAGAATATCTTTCCATCGGTAAGTCGATTGACGTGTTTTGGCTAATGTTAGTGATAAATTTCTTTGCAATAGGTTTAATTGTTATAATAATGTAATATTGAAGCTATTTCATAAAGTTATTCAAAGCTCATTAGCCTTATAATTCTATAATTCACAAAATTTATGGTAACAAACCATAAAATGACATCTTATGTACCATATTGATGCTACCTAGTGACGTACTGTTGTTGTCGATAGATTACTGTCGATAAGTTTATTACAAAGTATACACCTACTAATTGTACTGAGACATAACATTTCAGAAATTTTTAAGTTAAAGTGGCGAAACGGTTTACCGTCATCATTAAAAAAATCCAGTGTGATTGGTATGTGTACCTATATGGACTGACTGACTTGGAGTTTGATTCACTAGATTAAGGTGTCCTGAGAACAATTTCGTGAGATGAAAGTCTAATCCAATGATCGTAATGTTGGTAGAAGCTCACAACTAATACTTATTTTTCACTTCCAGATTTCCTAAAGATCCAATTATCTACAAAATGGAAAATAAATTTGAGAAGGCATGATTGGGAGCCCACAAAGAATTTTCGTGCATATAGTTCTTGTTAAAGAACCGGATATGAAACAAGAATTTTACATAACGATGCTGATATTCTATTATTGTTGAATAAAAAAATAACGTAAATATTTTACAATGGACCATCACATATGTTTTTTTTTTACTAAGTAGGCACTTTCCCTGCTCCTTTCTTGTAAATGCTAACCAATTATCACCATTTAATTACTTAAATACCTGTTTAAAGTAAAAACATATAAGGTAAAGACTACTAGTTATTGGTTTAGGAGATATCTAGGTAAATTTATCTGGTAATTATTATGAAAGCTTACTTTGTCATCGTAACGCTTATCTAAGACAAGGTGTTACTCATACTCAAGTGAGATCGATGACTCACTGACTGTAAGCTTACTTAATAAAAGTACCGACTTATATCGAGTGACAGGATTTTTTGGGTATTGATTGTGGTAGGTACATTTTCGGTAGATTCTTAGTCACGGCATAATTTAAACGGTTATAATTATTTTTAATTAAATACTAAAATCTTGCCTGGATGGTGCTGCCGTTTCGTGTTGCCTGTTATTTTATTGTAGTTGATTATTATTTTTTATCGGCCACCGCGAAACGATCAACCATAATTTTTTTATAAAATCTTTTGGGTTTCGTTAGTGTATAAAAAGCTTAAGTCTTACTCTGATCGTCTTTTTTTTCCTTTTAAATCTCAGTAACTACCTACCGAAGCCTTTAATTTGAAACTTCACGGTTATTAGAAAGATGTAGGTACCCACCCATCTATAGTAGGTAGGTACCTACGCTACGTTCCATTCCGAATATTATCGATAAGTTTCCATACTTTTTCACATTTCACATCCCTAGTTAAATTTCAATGACAGGCATGAAACTGACCACATTTGTGTTTTAGTATAACCTGATACAATATAGTTATCTCTTTTTTTCATATGGCACTATCCCAAAGGGGAGAGAAGTCAAAACAGAGTCAAATTGTAGCTTTTAAAACGATCCATCTAGAGGTATACTATAATCTTTGAAACATCTAACAACTAATGACTCCAGTACACAATGTGGCCCATGCGGGCCCACTACAGGCCATCGCCATTGTGTACAGGGGCCGCGCGGCCAATAGCTGTCGTTTTGTGTCGCGAAGTATTGCTTAGTGATAACGGTGAATTGTGCGGTATTTTGGGGTAAAAGGCGATCAGACACATCAAACTTAAGGGAACACGGTATTTCCTATCACAAGTAAGTGATATTTTTGTCAATTGTTTTTATATTAATCGGGGACGGGACTCAGGTACATTGATAATTCAATGTACCTGAGTCCCGTCGAACCGCGAGAAGTATATCTAGCTATACGCAACTTAAAAAGTAAATATAGCTACGGCATTGATGAAATACCACCAATTCTAATAAAAAATTGTGCAACCGAGCTCACCCTTCCATATTTTCTCCTAATCAATCAATCATTTCAGGAAGGAATATTCCCCGACCTACTCAAAATATCCCTAATAAAACCTATACACAAAAAAGCCTCAAAAAGTGACCCAAATAATTACCTACAGACCGATAGCGCTCCTACCTACTGCATCAAAAGTTTTTGAAAAATGCATGCAACGCAAACTTAATTCCTTTTTTTGAAAAATACGGCATATACGACGATGCACAAAATGGATTCAGAAAAAACTGTTCGACTACATTAGCTGTTTATAAATTCATTGAAAAAATATTAAAAACTATTATTGATAAAAAAATACGCAATCGGTATACTACTTGACATGACGAAAGCATATGACAAAGTTCAATATAATATCTTATTAGAAAAATTAAATGGAATGGGTATACGAGGAATAACACACGACTGGTTTAGGTCATACTTAACCAATCGCATTCAGTATGTCGAACTAGAGCATTTTGACAATAACACCGGCTCCTTGAGCAAAATAAAGTCAGCCCCCATAGAAATAAAAGCCTCAATTCCCCAAGGAAGCGTTTTAGGATGTATACTATTTTTATTATACATCAATGACCTCCCTAAAATAATTAGCGAACCATCAATTCTTTTCGCGGACGATATTTCAATCTTGACATCTACTATTAACAATGACATAAATTTCAAATACAAACTAACTGACATACTTACCTCTGTAGAACAATGGATGAATGACCACAACCTTGACATAAATTATACTAAGACAAAACTAATGCAATATCGACCATTTCAAAAAACCCCTCTTGACATAAACTTTATATATAATGACATCAAATTGGAATATGTAAATTCGTTCTCGCTATTAGGAATAAATATTGACACACATGTAAATTGGAAAGAAAATATACAAAAAATTAGGACTAAGCTCTCCAGTTTCACATACGCCCTGAGGGAACTTAGAAAGGCAACTGACCTAAAAACTACCGTTTCGACGTACTATGCTTACGCGTTCTCCTGGCTGTCATACGGAATCCTACTTTGGGGCAATAGTAGGTACTGACGTCCTAAACCTTTTTGTGCTTCAAAAATCATGTATCCGTATCTTAGTAAATATAAAGAGCCCAGAGAGCTGCAAGGAACACTTTCGTCAACTTAAAATACTAACACTGACTTGTATTTATATATTAGAATGTTGCAAATTCATCCGAAATTATCCCCATTATTTCCAAAAAACTGCTGATCTACCGCGACGCTTTCCCACTAGATATAAACATAAAATTACACTACCCGAGTAAAAATTAAAAATGTAAAGTTCTGGACCAAACGCAATCGCATCTAAAATTTATAACAAAATACCGGAAGTACTAAAAGACGAAGAAAAAGACAAAATATTTGAAAACAAATTAAAAAAAATACCTCTTAAATAAATGTTACCACAATTTAAACGACTTTTTTAATGACAAATCTTAACAAAAAAGAAAACCACCTATTAATAATAACTATTTCTATACCTAACTTCATACATTGATAACTAAAAACAAATATTTAATACCTACCATCGAGCAAGAATTCTAAAATATGATACCTGCTTATCCATAATATTACCTTATCAGTTGAATTACATTTTTCTGCTAAAAACTAACTAAAGATTTTTCTAGAAACCTGGTCCGCTTCCACTCTCGATACCTTTTGCTACGCCCTATTTGGGTACCATTGTGTCTCTTGAGCATTACCTTAATACCTAATAATAAGACCTGAATATTTTCACAATGCTTGCAATGAAATAAATGAATATGAATATTATTGTATAATTTAGATTTAAATGGAATACTAGTTACGACAGTTTCAAGCGTCTTGTTAGGAGGTGTAGGTGAGTATTAATTTCTTGGTAGAAGGCGAAGTGCGTGTTAGTGTGTACCTAACTCAATAATGGTGTAACAACAGTCATTGTTTAATTGTGTGCTTGTTTTGTGTTTGTGTCACAGCTTTTACTTGCGTGTGCGTTTGTAGGAACACTTAATTTTTCTGCAATAGTATGCATGTTATGTAAATGTGTGCTGTACCTACCGTATAACCTCGCCTCCCGCGAAAAACGGCAGAAAGATTTTAGCAAAGATTATAGTATACCTCTAGATGGATCGTTTTAAAAGCTACAATTTGACTCTGTTTTGACTTCTCTCTCCTTTGGGATAGTGCCATATGAAAGAAAGAGATAACTATATTGTATCAGGTTATACTAAGACACAAATGTGGTCAGTTTCATTCCTGTCATTGAAATTTAACTAGGGATGTGAAATGTGCATAAGTATGGAAACTTATCGATAATATTAGACGACCGATGTGGCGCGGTGGGCGAAGGTCTGCCTGCGACGCAGAAGGTTGCGGGTTCGATTCCCGCCTCGGGACAAATGTGTGTACGATCTGCAGACATTTGTTCAGGGTGTTCTGGTCGTTTTCTATATTATATAATAAAAAATATCTATCTATGTATTATATTATGTATATCAGTTATCATAACACAAGCTCTGCTTAGCTTGGGGCTAGATAATGCTGAGTGAATTGTCCAGCATTATTTATTTATTTATTTAATATTCAGAATGGAACGTAGCGTAGGTAGGTGCTACCTACCTGCTATAGATGGGTACCTACATCTTTCTAATAACCGTGAAGTTTCAAATTAAAAGCTTCGGTAGGTAGTTACTGAGATTTAAAAGAAAAAAAAAGACGATCAGAGTAAGACTTAAGCTTTTTATACACTAACGAAACCCAAAAGATTTTATAACAAATTATGGTTTATCGTTTCGCGGTGGCCGATTAAAAAATAATACTTAATCAACTACAATAAAATAACAGGCAACACGAAACGGCAGCACCATCCAGGCAAGATTTTGGTAATTAAAAATAATTATAACCGTTTAAATTATGCCGTGACTAAGAATCTACCGAAAATGTACCTACCACAATCAATACCCAAAAAATCCTGTCATTACTTGTCAAAGTCGGTACTTTTATTAAGTAAGCTTACAGTCAGTCAGTCATCGATCTCACTTGAGTATGAGTAACACCTTGTCTTAGATAAGCGTTACGATGACAAAGTAAGCTTTCATAATAATTACCAGATAAATTTACCTAGATATCTCCTAAACCAGTAACTAGTAGTCTCTACCTTATATGTTTTTACTTTAAACAGGTATTTAAGTAATTAAATGGTGATAATTGGTTAGCATTTACAAGGAGCAGGGAAAGTGCCTACTTAGTAAAAAAAAACATATGTGATATGGTCCATTGTAAAATATTTACTTTTTTTTTTATTAAACAATAATAGAATATCAGCATCGTTATGTAAAATTCTTGTTTCATATCCGGTTCTATAACAAGAACTATATGCAGGAAAATTCTTTGTGGGCTCCCAATCATGCCTTTTCAAATTTATTTTCCATTTTGTAGATAATTGGATCTTTATGAAATCTGGAAGTTAAAAATAAGTTTTAGTTGTGAGCTTCTACTAACATTACGATCATTGAATTATACTTTCATCTCACGAAATTGTTCTCAGGACACCTTAATCTAGTGAATCCAACTCCAAGTCAGTCAGTCCATATAGGTACACGTACCAATCACACTGAATTTTTTTTATTGATGACGGTAAACCGTTTCGCCACCATAACTTAAAAATTTCTTAAA
Source organism: Eupithecia vulgata (assembly GCA_946478455.1). Taxonomy (NCBI): domain Eukaryota; kingdom Metazoa; phylum Arthropoda; class Insecta; order Lepidoptera; family Geometridae; genus Eupithecia; species Eupithecia vulgata. Next base: position 2,324,257 of record OX297887.1, on the reverse strand, counting down.
TGTTGTCTCAGTACAAGTAGGTGTATGTATATTTTGTATTAAACTTATCGACAGTAATCTATCGACAACAACAGTACGTCACTAGGTAGCATCAATATGGTACATAAGATGTCATTTTATGGTTTGTTACCAAAATTTTTGTGAATTATGGAATTATAAGGCTAATGAGCTTTGAATAACTTTATGAAATAGCTTCAATATTACATTATTATAACAATTAAACCTATTGCAAAGAAATTTATCACTAACATTAGCCAAAACACGTCAATCGACTTACCGATGGAAAGATATTCTTTGGTTTAATTCCGACAAAGCCGCCATCCTGCGGCTTTTGCAGCCAACAACTGCACAGGCCATGATATATATTAGTAATAACACCACAAAAACAAACTTTTAAACACAAAATTACCTATAATAAACAGTATATTTTCTGTTCACCACCTGAGCCCAGCTGGGCCCAAACAAACAACGAAAAATATCAAAATGTGACACTCTGTGTTTCAAGATGAAATTGACGTTGGGATGTTGTCTCTTTCTTTCACATAGACAATTGTCATAAGAAAAAACGAAAAGAATGACTAATTATTTGTTCATTTTTTTACGCTATATCTACCCTACGGAACGTAGGATCCTAGATCTTTGGATTTTAGTACTAAAAGTAGCGCTTGCCAACTCCCGTTATATATATGTAGACGAGGCGTGTATTTTAAGTAGCGGTGAGTGGTTTTATTCTCGTACATAGGGTCGTTGAGATGTAAATCCATCCTCTGTTCGTGGTTTTGTTTGTCCAAAAGATGACATTGACAATCTTTGGAAAACTGACATTGACAACTGATTGTGTTGGCTGGCTTGCCCGGTCGGTGAAAAAAGAGGAGGATGCAAGATGGCGTGGCGGGCATCGCTCTCTTGAGACTGGCCATGGGAAAAAGCACTCACGATTTTATCAGTTTTCGGTGCCGGAGGCCTGTTCTGATTGCCTGAGCCTATATCAGGGCTCCGCTGGTTGTCTTAGCCTTTATCAGAAGTGGGATGTAACCCTGTCTTCACGCCCACTGATGGTTTACCTCGAATGATACTAGGAATAGTCTGACTTGCACATCCACACGCGACTTTTTACAACAGGAGTTCTGCGCCAGTTACCAAGTTACGTTACGTGATTATTGTCAGTTCCTTCTACTATCCTATGAGAATGAGATTAACAAGTGCTATGGATGTTCAGAAATGCAATTGGTTTGTAATAGAGGTGCTGGTAAGGTCTGATCGTTTCATGCTAAAATTGTTGGTTTTGTGAATACTTCTAATGGAATGATTTGTAAATACTAATGCTAGTATGGTTACTAGGCAAGCAGTTTAGGTTTTAAGTTGGTTTATTGTAATGTGACCATACATTTGATTGATTTTAAAGAATCTTAAAAAAGAAACTAAACAAATGTCTTTTGTCAACATAGGTGGCTAATCAAAGCTAATCGAGTAGCGTTGCCCAATGATAAAGCATAGCCGGTGTAAATATGTCCCATAGTGCTAATAATCATAGCCGATGTCTTGTCAATGACACAACCTTCCCATCTGTTGCAATGTTTTCTTGTGAATTATTGTTTTCAGGGTTCAATGGAAGTGGAGGATGCCTGACACTACATATTGGCAGACCACATCATTCATGGAGACACATAGGGATTTAGTGATTGACGGAGCCTAATATGTGTGTGCCAGAGAATCTACTAAGCATAGACAGAGTGGGAATCAGGGGCGCCTTATTATAAAGATAAGTCACACCTTCACAAATCAGATTTGTTTCAATTCCAAAGTAAGTGTATGTTTATTGAAAAAAAGAAAGTAAAACAATAAAATTAGTTTACTGTTGATAAAATTATAAAACCTGAATATTGTTTTGCATTTTGTTGTTCTGTTCATGTATCTGTTCAGTTACACATGTTACAAAGACAAGACTTGATTAAACTTGATACAATATGTTATGGAGTAAGTATGGGTGCTAAGATGCGTTCTATTTTAATAATTCCATGATCAGATCACTAAACACTGATCCACATGCTATGTAAATCTTGTGTGACTCTTTATTATGTCATTTGCTTTCCTACTTTGTGTTATTTCTGTTGTAGTCTGCTGATATATTTTGTTGTTAGTTCTTGTTCATGTAGCATCAGTCCTTCAAGGATGATATTGTTCGGTTCTGATCTTTGTTTCTGTTTCGCTGTTTTTGCTGGAAGGTGAGGTCTTTGTGTCGTTATTTGGTTATGGTGCTGCTTGGCATAGCTAGTGTGAGAATCTTGGGTTCCTACACCCAAGATCGGTCCTCGATGTGCATGGTGGCCATCTGAGAGGACGAGTGTGGGCATATTGAGTACGGTGTCTCAATATGAGTTCTACAGGCATACGGTGTTGCTTGTAAGAGCTGGTGAGATAGTCTTGGGTTCCTACACCCAGGATTGGTCCTCGATGTGCATGGTGGCCATCTGAGAGGATGTGTGTGGGCATATTGAGTACGGTGTCTCAATATGAGTTCTACAGGCATACGGTGTTGCTTGTAAGAGCTGGTGAGTGTCTTGAGTTCCTTCATTCAAGATTGGTTCTCTAGTCGTGGTCTGAGTCGTCTAGCTAAATGTTGTGTTGTCTCTAAATGGTGATCAGATGTTGTTTTGTGGAATATGGTTGCATCTTGTGAGTCTGTTGTTCTATGATCTAGTTTCATGTGTCTTGCTTGATGAAATTGGTGTTGACATGTGTTGTGGTCAAGCAGAGTGTTTCTGGTTTGGGTCCCCTCATCTCTCTGGTGGTGCCACCGTGGATCTCATCTGTGGTCGGTTACTAGCAATGGTTGATCGGGTGGTAGTAGGACGTACCTAGAGTATGTACCTGCTAAGACGCTGGAAGTCGGTGTGTAGTGTGCAGGTGCCCATAATCGGGCTGTTCTTAAAAAAAAACACGTTTGTGGACAGCTTTGTATAATTGGCTGGAGTACCAATGGTTATTGCATGTTGATGATGTGTTTTCGACAGATCGCGGCTGAAGCGAGTAATGTGTGCGGTTGGTTGGTAGGGGTGGCGGAGCGTCCGTGCTGCAGTGTCGGCTTGCGTCTGCCTGGTGTGCGCATTGATCATAGCAAGAAGAATGATGTCAGGTTGGACGAGCGAGTCTATGGCGTTATGGCGATGTCTTCCTCTTTTTATTTGGGTGCTGTAGTAAGTACATGGAGCGTAAATAAGCCGGGAGTGTGTATCTTCATCTACAACAACAAACACACAGATTTATAAGTATAGTACTAAAGTAAACAAACAAGGCATAATCGGCTAATTGCTGCGTTTGTTCACAACGAGGCTATTTCTCAGGGCTGGGAGTGTGGCGAAGCCGAAGCGATGACTGACTATTCCTCCGGGCTTGCAATCTGGAGATGGCTTTGTGTTGTGAAAGTGGCTAAGTATCGTAAGGCAGCCAACAACTGTATCAGTCTTCTGTAGTGCGTTGAGGTGGCCAACAACTAGCCGACAGCGTTTTTTGGCGTGGTAGCCAAAGGCTGTATGCGTTACACTATAGCGTCGTCCGTGGACGGACTCATTGTCAGGCATTGGCCGTGTAGACGAGGCGTGTATTTTAAGTAGCGGTGAGTGGTTTTATTCTCGTACATAGGGTCGTTGAGATGTAAATCCATCCTCTGTTCGTGGTTTTGTTTGTCCAAAAGATGACATTGACAATCTTTGGAAAACTGACACTGACAACTGATTGTGTTGGCTTGCCCGGTCGGTGAAAAAAGAGGAGGATGCAAGATGGCGTGGCGGGCATCGCTCTCTTGAGACTGGCCATGGGAAAAAGCACTCACGATTTTATCAGTTTTCGGTGCCGGAGGCCTGTTCTGATTGCCTGAGCCTATATCAGGGCTCCGCTGGTTGTCTTAGCCTTTATATAATAGCTCTAAGCTCACAACCCATCGCTCACAAAATATCGGAATATTTGAGAATTGTTGAATAGACAGTTTTTACCAAGTAAATCCTTCCGTGATTCCGTGTATAAAGTCATCGCCATTTAGAAATAGTGTTTTTGTTTTTTGTGCAAACTTTGCATTGCAAAGCTATACTTCTTTATCCTAATTTGTAAAAAAATACTTTATTTACTAGGTACCTTGATATGTATTTGCTGCTTTAAAAGACACAATAATTTCACAAAGAAATACATAGATACATAATTGACGACGAGTAGGTACCTGTCTATGTCTCTGTCTTTTTCATAGTTCGATAAAACATCTTGTAAAATTATTCAGTTAGGTACTTACTATCGAAATTTTTATATGGCCGAACAATTTTATCACACAGGACAGGAAGAAAGAAATCAGTTCGATCGTTAATTCTTCGCATGATTGGCTGACTTGGTACTAACAACTTGCCATTGACATGTCCACCACTGTATGTCGAGTGTGCCTCCTCGGCGGCGTCAACGTGAAGCTGAGTCCGCTAAAGGATGTCCGACTCAAAGATGTTTATAAAAAACTAACCAATACTCAGGTAACTCGACTAAAAAGCTCCAACCATGACGTATAGGCAGGAATTAGTAGATTATGCACCGAGAGCACAAAGCAGTGTCTCACATAACGGGCGCAATCAGGAGCTAGGATCACCCATGAGGGAAGCGAGCTAATTACATTATACTACATTTCTCTCTTTCTGTAATTAAATAGTCAAAGTTTAGTTACATGTTTTGCAGCATGTTCTTTAATTTGCCTTCTGAACAGAGGTGAGTTTCGAGATCTCATTGTAAGGATCTTGGTAAAAAAAATCACACAATGATGGGAGGAAATGATGACCAATGAGACTCAAACTAAGAGATCTCATTCAACTCTTTTGAATTTGCTATAATCTTCAAAAAGAAGAAGAAAAAAGGAACCCTTAAAGGATCATTTTGTTGTCTATCTGTGCATCTGTCAAACCTCATTTCTCAGAAACGGGTGGAGGTATCGAGTTTAAATTCACACCATATATTCAGGTTCATAACCTCTTGGAGTCGCAATACAAATCAAACTTCTAAGTCAACGCAAACAAACGTTTATGCCCAAATATTTAAAAATTTCCATGAAATAAGGGAATCACATGCACACAAAACCTATAGGTACTTCCCATTGACCTAGAGTCATGAAATTTTGGTGAAAAGCAAGGTAAAGGGCACAAGTAAAGGGAAAAATCTGCAAACCCGAAATTTCTAGATAAAATTAAAGAATTTTTTTTATCTTGCTAGTGACCAAAATTTGTAAGGCACTACTTTCCGTTGAACTAGAATCATGCTATTTGGCAAGAAACAAGAACACACACAACAAACTCTTAATTTTACGGATTCCTCAGTGTGCGAGTCCGACTACCACTTGACGTTTTATTTTTTCTGCTAACATGGCTATATTCATTAGCTTTCGGTTTAAGATAGATAGATAGAAAATACTTTTATTGCACACTTAAGCTAAAAACAATTTACAAATTAAACATATAAAAAATAAGTGACAATTGGCGGTCTTATCGCTCAAGAGCGATCTCTGCCAGACAACCTGGTATGGATAGGATCATCGAGAGATACATTACATTTAAAGTGTTTTATGAGCCTCGATAGAGTTTAAAATAACAGATACATAAAGCACAAAAAGACACTGCAATTGAATCTATCTAAACTATAAGTTTTGTTTCTAAACTTCATAACCAGGTTTAGGCAAAATATTTGTGTGACTTGTTTCAGTTCTATTCAGAAGATGAAAGGCCGACAGATGTATGTAGTTTCTGTAATCAGAATCTCCTGAGATGCTGGACTCTCTCGGAGATGGCTCTCAGATCTGAAAATATTTTCAGTAACCTGCTCTATAAGGGACTTGAGGTATGAATTCCTGCATAATGTTTGGTGCCCAAAAGTTATGCCATTGTGTTCTTAAAACAACCACAGTGTGCAATTATAGCTCGATTGCTATAAGCAACTATTTTATATGTGTTGGTTTCTTTTCTGCCACAGAAGAAAACAATTTTTTTAATTGCTTAACTCTTAAACAGGTCTGACTGCTTTCAAAGATAGTTAGAAAGTGTTAATAGTCACCTGTCCTCTTAACACAACTCAACACTTACTCATAAATAGGATCTGGATTATGGTGTCTAGTGTAATGTCCTTCACTATTTAAAGAAATGTGTTTCAGGCAACTTATGAAACTGTTGAAGACCTCAACCTGGAAACAAAAGAGCACTTGTCTGTGGCCCCGATGCAAATCATTGACTTGGACAATGGAACTCTCAAGAATAGTTCTGCAATAATCATTAAAGAAGAACCTATATCGGTGAAAGAAGAAGAAACTGAACAAGCTGATGAATTGGTTGACACTGAGTCTGCTGATAGTCATATGTCTGAAGAGTGTATAAAAAGTCAACTGATATTTGAAAAAGATAGTAGCAATGATAATTATTTGATTGAAAATTCCACTGAAATGGATATTGTACAGCTCAATCTTGAAAAAGACTCTGAAGAACTTAATTCAGACCAGAAACGGAGCCAAAACCAAAAAATTCAAGTTCATCTAGACAAGTTAAAGATATTCTGTTGTGATATTTGCTGCAAAATATTTTTAGTTCGAAGCAGTCTAGTGTCACATATTCAACTATCACACACAAAAAAACAACATTGCAAATTAGACAAACAAACAATATATGAAAACGAATTAAGTGATTTTCACTATAAAAGACCCAAGAGGGTTCATACTGGAGATAAGTCATATGCCTGCAGTATATGTGATAAGCAATTTAATCAAAAATCTCATTTAGTACCGCACATGAGAACTCACACTGGAGAAAAGCCTTATGCCTGCAGTATATGTGATAAGCAATTTAATAAAAAATCTGATTTAGTAAATCACATGAGAATTCACACTGAAGCAAAGCCTTATGCCTGCGGTACATGTTATAAGCAATTTAATCGTAAATATACTTTAGTAAAACACTTGAGAATTCACACTGGAGCTAAGCCTTATGCCTGCAGTATATGTGATAAGCAATTTAATCAAAAATCTAATTTAGTAACTCACATGAGAAGTCACACTGGAGCAAAGCCTTATGCCTGCAGTATATGTGATAAGCAATTTATTCAAAAATCTGTTTTAGTAAGGCACATGAGAACTCACACTGGAGCAAAGCCTTATGCCTGCAGTATATGTGATAAGCAATTTATTCAAAAATCTGTTTTAGTAAGGCACATGAGAATTCACACTGAAGAAAAGCCTTATGCCTGCGGTACATGTTATAAGCAATTTAATCGTAAATATACTTTAGTAAAACACTTGATAATTCACACTGGAGCGAAGCCTTATGCATGCAGTATATGTGATAAGCAATTTAATCAAAAATCTAATTTAGTATATCACACGAGAATTCACACTGGAGCAAAGCCTTATGCCTGCAGTATATGTGATAAGCAATTTATTCAAAAATCTGTTTTAGTAAGGCACATGAGAACTCACACTGGAGCAAAGCCTTATGCTTGCAGTATATGTGATAAGCAATTTATTCAAAAATCTGTTTTAGTAAGGCACATGAGAATTCACACTGAAGAAAAGCCTTATGCCTGCGGTACATGTTATAAGCAATTTAATCGTAAATATACTTTAGTAAAACACTTGAGAATTCACACTGGAGCGAAGCCTTATGCATGCAGTATATGTGATAAGCAATTTTATCAAAAATCTAATTTAGTATATCACACGAGAATTCACACTGGAGCAAAGCCTTATGCCTGCAGTAAATGTGATAAGCAATTTATTCAAAAATCTGATTTAGTAAGGCACATGAGAATTCACACTGGAGCAAAGCCTTATGCCTGCAGTATATGTGATAAGCAATTTAATCGTTCACCTATTTTAGTAAATCACATGAGAATTCACACTGGAGAAAAGCCTTATGCCTGCAGTATATGTGATAAGCAATTTATTCAAAAATCTGTTATAGTAAGGCACATGAGAACTCACACTGGAGCAAAGCCTTATGCCTGCAGTATATGTGATAAGCAATTTATTCAAAAATCTGATTTAGTAAGGCACATGAGAATTCACACTGGAGAAAAGCCTTATGCCTGCAGTATATGTGATAAGCAATTTAATCAAAAATTTAATTTAGTAAATCACATGAGAATTCACACTGGAGCAAAGCCTTATGCCTGCAGTAAATGTGATAAGCAATTTATTCAAAAATCTTATTTAGTAAGGCACATGAGAATTCACACTGGAGCAAAGCCTTATGCCTGCAGTATATGTGATAAGCAATTTAATCGTAAATCTATTTTAGTAAATCACATGAGAATTCACACTGGAGAAAAGCCTTATGCCTGCAGTATATGTGATAAGCAATTTATTCAAAAATCTGTTATAGTAAGGCACATGAGAACTCACACTGGAGCAAAGCCTTATGCCTGCAGTATATGTGATAAGCAATTTAATCAAAAACCTTATTTAGTAAAACACTTGAGAATTCACACTGGAGCAAAGCCTTATGCCTGCAGTATATGTGATAAGCAATGTAAACAAAATTCTACTTTAGTTAAGCACATGAAAATTCACTCTGAAGAAAAGCCTTATGGCCTGCAGTATATGTGATAAGCAATTTAATCGTAAATATACATTAGTAAATCACATGACAATTCACACTGGACTGGAGTTAAGCCATATTATTGACTAATTTATTTCAGATTTACAACCCATATATGCTACAGAAAATTACATTAACAGAATATAATAACTACAAATAATATTTACACTTAAATGTGTTAAAAAAATAATAACAAATTATGTCAGCTATGTAACAGTACAATCGGATTAATTTTAATATTAGATTAAATAATGATAGTATCTGGTAGAACACTAAATTAGTCAGAATTTACCTACCAACCTAACGAGAATACAAAATAATAGAAATGTCGCATTTATATTAGATTGAAACATTAGGTATACGAAAACTTGATTACGGATATAACAAGTAAAAACTCACCTTATGACATGTCTTTAATTTGAGTCAAACCCGCAAAACCCCATCCATTTGCATTGGAGTTTTGCATTGGACTTTCTTGCGAATGATCGCACTAAAAATCATCCTGAGTCATGCCCCGAGGGTACGGACGGAGGGAGGTACGGGAATGGTTTCCCAGAGGAGCCGGGCGTGCTACATACATCAACAGGCGACCCCACACAGGATACCATCAAGATAATAACGCTGATAAAACATCCACAACCTCAAAGTAACACTTGTAAGTATACCCTCCATATCATCTACCAGAACGTCAGAGGTCTTAGAATGAAACTCCAGAGGCAGAACGTCATAAGCAGATTTAATCGCAGTCTCAGAGAATCAGAGATCAATTTTAATAAGCAGGTACTGCAATAAAGGATGCTAAAGTAACCCCTTATGGATGGAACGTGCTGAGACGGGACCGACCTTCTGGTGGAGGGGGCACAACTTACCTTAATTTGAAAGTTTCTGAAATATTTGTTTGCATTGTTTTAAATTTTTTTTAAATATTTAATAAATAGTCAAAATTAATGCCTATGCAAACTACAGCTTCCTGGTAAGCATTACTATGCATTTGTCTGAAGGAAATCATGATGTATTATTGGACTTACTCAATCATTAGATTCGAAAAAATGTATAGAATAAATTAGTCTCCAGAAATTACTTTTAACCTATGCATAAACTACCAAAAATCTGGGGGAAATATATTCAGGTATCACTCTACTGCATGAAACTCAAAAGTTCGTAGGGATTGATAAATATCGATGATTTCCGATGTCCATGTTTTTTACTTGGTGGCACTTTTATGGCTGAAAACACAGAGTGCGATCTGCAACTCCTTGTACCGACGACGGCGCGCCCCTGCGGGTCGCACCGCGCCGATGCTAGCAGTGACAGAGACTTCGTGGCTTGGCTTAGTTGGTTAGAGCACATCCGTACTAAGGGTGGGGCGCGGGTTCGAGTCCCGCCGAAGTCGAAAATTTTTGGGAACTTATTTAATTTCTTTGAGATGCCCAGAGTGCGGGTAAGCACTAAGTATAACAAAAATCCTTAGAATCAGTAAATTGCTTCTGATATAAAATGAAGGAAAAACTTTGTCTGAAACCCAACGTGTTACTGAAGACCAATCTTCCACTCACATACCCACTGTTCATGCAGGGCAAAGCCATTTTTATGGCGCATCATCATCATCAGCCTATATTTGTCCACAGCTGGACATAGGCCTCCCCTAATGAGCGCCATAGCGCCCTGTCTTCAGCTTGCCGCATCTAGCATCTGCCAGCAGACTTTCGCAAATCGTCATCCCAACTGGTCGGAGGGCGTCCTACACTACGTTTGCCGAGTCGCGGTCTCCACTCAAGAACACGTTTACCCCAGCGGTTGTCGGTTCTTATCGAGATATGGCTAGCCCACTGTCACTTCAGCTTGCTTGTTATGGCGCATACCACACCCAAACTAGCGCCGCCATCTACTTTATCTTATTATTCAGTTTAACAAACGAAATTTCAAAAATCCATCGCACAGTTTGTGATACTTAATATAAGCTTTATTTTAATGCCTCTGTAATAGTTTTATTCTATTTAGTTTAGGCAGTGAATCGAAGTTGCCTTTGGTGGCCACCAAAATCTATTTTTGATTCACTGCCTAAACCACCATCAGGAATATTTTTATGGGACCAATTCGGTATAAACAAAAGCGAGTGTTTTTAAAATCGCTCCATCATAGACGGAGATATTGACGAATACATAAAGAGAACGAACGACCTCTATGGCGCGGTGGGCGAAGGTCTGCCTGCGACGCTCGAGGTTGGGGTTTTTTATTTATTATTTACTTATTTATTAGACAGTATAACATCATTACAGGTTTTAATTATGATTATTTAGATGTATATGTTCAGAGTGTTCTGGTCGTTTTCTATCTACCTATAGTAAAAAAATATCATCTTATGTAATGATATCATCTGACATTAATTTCAATAGATCATTAAAGAAAATTCCTTTAAAAAAATGTTATTATACGCTTTATGAATTTTTTGACGATAAGACTATTATAATTAATGTGAAATAATGTAAATTAGCCATCTTTTGCCCTTGCCACACCCGGACCGGGTACATAGTTATAGGTTACCAACTAAGTGTGTTAGAATAGTAAAATATTCATGTAACTACAACACCTGTATAATTATAATGCAATGAACGACCTCTGTGGCGCGGTGGGCGAAGGTCCGCCTGCGACGCAGGAGGTTGCGGGTTCGATTCCCGCCTTGGGACAAATATTTGTACGATCTGCAGATGTAGGTATATGTTCCGGGTGTTCTGGTCGTTTTCTATGTATAGTAAAAAAATATCATTTATGTAATGTATTTTATTACTTATGTATATCAGTTATCTAGTACCCATAACACAAGCTCTGCTTAGCTGGTGCTAGATAATGCTGTGTTAATTGTCCAGCATTATTTATTTTATTTGTTTGTAATTTCCTCACCTCATAGAAGACACTAATCTCTCATCCTCCACGGGACTGGACCGGCGTACGTTTGGAGCGCGAGGGTCTGTGAACTAGACGGGCGGCTGTGCAGTTACCATACACGTCTACTAACGCGAATAGGGGGCTTCGCGTGTCTACACCCCATACTAATTATTTTGCACACCAATTACATTGGTCAAACATGTTGACTCAAAAATAACTATTTGTCCTATTGACACGTGTTTTGCAAATAATAGTAGATAATAGTAGCCAAGGGCTGTAAAGCATCAATTGCAGCCCGAGATGTTTAGGCGCACGAGCGCAGCGAGGGCGGCTATAGTTCGAGGGTGCAAGATGCTTACACCCGAGCCAACTACTCTGCTTTACATCTCGATTGTGAGGTAAGTAGAAAACAAGATCCGTCAAGTGCGAGTGTAACTCGCGCGCCGAGGGTTTCAAACATTTGCCAATTATTTGGACAATCAATTTTCAGTCTTTTTTCGAATGGCAATACGCATACGCCTAATACATTGTACATGGATAGGATAGGTCTGCAATCTTCGGAGATAGTGGGGGGAATGGTAAATTTTTCGACGTTTTTTTAAATATTTCAACAAGTAGGTATAAAACCTACAAAAATTTCAAAGTGTTTTGAAACGGTCAAAACGATACCTGTCATTTGATACCTACCCCACTGGGATAGGTCACCATTTTTCAAAAACTATTATTATTACAGACTTCTCTATATTTTTCCTGTAAAATATAGATCGATGTCTACAAACGCCTAATACATTGTACATGGATCGGTCTGCAATCTTCGGAGCTAGGGAGGGGGGGGGGGATGGTAAATTTTTTGACTTTTTTAAAATATTTCAAAAATTATAAAACTTACAGAAATTTCAAAGTGTTTTGAAATGGTCAAAACGATACCTTTTATTTGATACCTACCCCATTTGCCTTCCTAGGTCTCTTGAAATTTCAACATCAAAATTTGTAACTAGGTAGTTAGGTAAGTACTGAAAATATTCATTTTCATTTTTCATTTATTTATATATTTTTTCTTGAAATCATTAATGGCGCACGAAATGTATCATTATTTCAAATTTCAAGTTAATAGCTGCAGTAGTTACTGAGATATTCAAGAAAGAGCGGGGATGGACAGAGCGAGACCATAAGGGTTTCAAAACCGATCTTTGAAACCCTAAAAACCGGCATTACAAGAATAAAACAGGTATTATTAATTGCTGCTTCAGCTTCCATTTTCATTGAATCAGGAGTGCAGCTTATATCTTTATCACTTGAAGAACTCATGTTCTTTCCTAATTAGCACGTAACTATAAAAAAAAACCAAAATCAAACAATATTTAAAGTAAAAGTTTTCTATTCCCGCCTTTTTTCATTAAAAAGAACCAAGAACTTTTTTTTTCAAGAACGAAATTGGGCTTCGCCGTTCGATATTTAAAATTGATGACTATTATACTCACACGAAGACATGGCGGAACAGCAAAGCGACCTCTTTGGTCATTGGGCTGAATGCATGATGTCTATTGCCAGTATGATGGTTAGATGTACGCGAAATTTTTGAAATAGTGATGTGTTTTTTTTAAATTACTTACTTAGTAACTGCGGACTGGTCACCCGCGGTGAAGCTAAGAGGAACCCATGGGGCCGGCCGTGCCAACGCAGACGGCGAAATGGCCGGCCCCGGGACGGACAGCTTCTCTGGGTCTTACGCTCTAAGCCCAGTTGGAGTGGTAGTAGGTTGCGGTGTCGTATGGGCAGCATGGCCGCACGGAGATGGCGGCCGCGGCGGGATAAGAGTGCCGGTATTGTGATGCGCCGCTCTCCCTGCCTTCCGCGGCCTTGGCCGGGTCGCCACCGTTTAATGGCGGACGCGGTGGGGTCGCAGGGGAGGAGTATCGGTATTGCGAGGACCGCTCTTCCTATTCTCTGCGACCGAGTGGCAGGCTGCGGAGCTATTCGACTGACCCGTCGCAGGGGGACCTAGGTCGTTTGGACACGGGGTCGATCGGCGCCCATTTGGCGGGTAAGGAACCAGATACATAAGTAGTGAGGAGGTCGCGGCGCGTCACGTGTTTCCGGCGTGTCGCGAAGGAGGGTGCTTCACACCCCCTAGTGAGGGACCCGATATCGGGCAGCAGTGGTGGGTTCGTGGAAGTCAAAATCGCTCCATGTTCCCATCATAAGCGGCAGAGGCGGAAACACCCTGAGGGTTTTAGTGGGTTGGAGTCCCAAATAGTCGTGCTGTCTCCCCGTGGCAGTGCGATATGCGTGGGCATTTCCCTCAGGATAATACTACACTGTGGTGACTTACACTGTGGTGGCAACACTGGCGAGAAAACCGAAAAAAAAAGAGAAAAATAAGATTTGTACTGAAAAAGAACTTTGAGATAGTGTTTTTTAGTGAATTTCTCGAAAAAACAATACAAAGAAACGGTGTTCAATTTGCAACTGTGTTAAAATAACATAACATAATATGGTACAAAAATTATAACCTAAAAACAAGTTTGTGAACCTCGAATTTTCAACCAACATGAGCGAATTACCACCGTGTGCAGGATGCAAAAGACCACTACCATCAAGGCAGTTTCTTCGATGTTCAAAATGTTGTGAGGTATACGACATCGAATGCGCAGGCGTATCGGCAACCCGTTTTTACGGTAGGTACGCTCATCGGGGAACGACGTCAGACTTGGATTTGCCCGGCTTGCTACAGCAACAGACCGAAAGCCAACAACGTAAATATTATCGTAGGTGCAGGGGAAAACTGCACGCCAAACCCGTTTAAAGAACAAGCAGTACAAGCACCATTGTTAATCTTTGAAAACAACTCGGACGACGACAGTAGCGTACAAGGAGATACTTTGAACAGCAGCAACCCCTTCTTGGAGCCTCCAAAGGAAATTACCAGGACTATGATGCAGTTAAATGCCTCTATTAATGAAAACCTCGGAAACAAACTAACAAAGAACAATGTACAACTTTCAAAGCTAATAATAACAACAATACAAACTGAAATGGCAAACTCCATGAATATAATAAAAGCCGAGATTACCAAACAGACAATGAACATATTAAACAACCAAAAAATAATGTTAGATGATATTACAGCACTGAATGAAAGAATGAATAAGCTGGAAAATGAAAACATAACCTTAAACAAAGAAATTAACACCCTACGTAAACAAAAACATGAAACTCAGGATCATGATAACAACATAACAGTAGGAAATTACAAGAAGTTTGTAATTCATGGGCTGACAGAATACCACAGAGAATCCGATGAAGTCACCCAAAACAGAATACTCCACATCTTCCAAGAAATTATGAATGTGAACCTGTTTGGACAACTAGAAGACATAGAACGAATTGGAAAAAGAGGTAAAAATAGACCGGTAGCTATAGAACTACTGAGCAAAGGACTAACATCATACATATTAAAAAACAGACATTATTTTCAAAACACTGGGCTGAAAATTACAGAGTTCCTATCTCAAAAAGAATTAATAGCACGCAGAGACCTAGTTAAACAAATGAAAGATGCACGGAAAAATGGAAAGGATGCAATAATAAGGGACAATGTGCTTTTCATTAATGGACAGAAAATTCAAACAGAAAATTTACAACGCAATGAAAAAATGGAGAACAACCACCAACACAGGAGATTCCAACAATATATACAAAAAACTCCACTAACTATAAATAGAAATACCCAAATAACAGAAAGATGTCCACAAGCACATCCTGTTTAACAGTGTAGGAAATCCCAACAACCAATGCGGTCATCTTCACCAAACAAATTGAAGGAAGATATGAATGGCGAACAACGACAACTAAAAGAGACATATTACGATGATCAAAACCCTAGCAGCAGTAAACATCCCCAGTATAATCAACAGAATGGCATGAACCAATCTTCCCAGATTAGCATCTCATCCAAGGATACTTATTCCACGGGACACTCGCAAATGGAATATACCAATTACTCACAAGAGGCAGCCCACCATGCAAACAACCAAGAAAGCAAAAACTATTCCTTTCGCAGCTAACAATTTGGCAATATTATTTCAAAATATAGGCGGTGGACTGTCTAATAAGTTACACCTCTTAGAAGCTCTGACATTAGATGTCAATCTCACAGCCATCTGCCTCATAGAAACCTATATTTACCCACATAAAATTGACCTAGTCAACCTGCCTCATTATAAAATAGCCAATATTTTTTGTAGAAATTGTGGTATCTGCCTTTCACAATGAAGGTAGCTACGCTAGGCCCCGCCAGTAATGTGAAGTTCGCATAAATAAACGCCAGTTTCCGATAGCCCGTCTTTTACTATACATTACATGTGGCGCAGCCGATAATTTAATTTTGTCCTACGGTCGGTTATTTTGTTAATTACAATGCCTATCGGCAAAATTGAGACGTTTGAGATAGGAACACACAAGTGGGATGCGTATTGCCGACGAGTGAAACAGTTTATCGCATTAAATAGCATAGCGGAAGATTTGCACGTGGCGGTGCTTGTTACTCACGTTGGTGTGGCGTGTTACGAGTTAATGTGTGATCTATGTGCACCGGATTTACCTACCAGAAACAAAGAAATTTGATGAGCTTGAGAAAATAGTAAAGGATCATCTTGAGCCTCAGCGCTCGGAGATCGCAGAACGACATATTTTTCGGCAACGTAAGCAAGCATCGGGGGAGTCCGTAAACGAATACTTACAGAACTTGAAACATCTTGCCAAGACATGCAATTTCAAGAATATGCTAGAAGAGAATATTCGAGATCAATTCGTATCCGGTCTTCGCTCCGAGGATATGAGATCCAGGCTTTTTGCTGAAAGTGAGTTGAACTACAAGCGGGTTATCGAACTCGCATTGGCTTTGGAAGCGGCGGACAGACATGCGGCGACGTCGGCGGCGGACGGTGGCGGCGAGGGCGGCGGCGCTTAAGGCGCGCCCGACGGCCTACACCGTGTGGCTGCGGCGCGCGCCTCGCGCCGTCGCCAGCAACGGACGACGACGGCGACCGCGCAGGCGGCGGCGGCCAGCGGGCCCGCGCCGCCGGTGGCTGCAGCTGCGGCGGAGCAGCCTTGCCCGCGCTGTGGCCGGCAAGGACACGCAGCAGCCAGGTGTCGTTATAAAAGTTTTAGTTGTGACAAGTGTGGTGAAAAAGGTCATCTTAAACTAATGTGTCGTAACCGTAAGTACGAAAGTGGTCGCGATGCCGCCGATTTGAAGAAGTCAAAAGGTCAGAACTTTTTTCTAGACTCTGATTCCGATTCTGAGGTGAACTTTTACAAGTTAGTTTGTGATGAAAAAGACAACCCATATTACGTAGATTTAAAGGTGGGAGGACAGTCGTTAAGTTTCGAGGTTGATACGGGAAGTAAATATTCAGCCATCTCAAAATCGTGTTATGATGAATTTTTTGCTGATTATGAACTGATTATGAAATCATTAACTTTGAAATCATATACCGGTAGCATTATAAAACCCTTAGGCTGTATAAATGTAGATGTCAGTTATGGTTCAGAGTCGCACAAATTACAGTTAATTGTCATTGAGAACGGGGGGCCTCCTCTAATGGGACGGAAGTGGATCAGAGTTTTGAGGTTAAATATAAATAATTGTTACAATTTGTCAGATGATAAATGCAATACAACTGTTGATTCTCTGCGTAATGATTTCCCAGAAGTCTTTGCTGAAGGGCTAGGCACTTGTAAGAATCGTATGCAACTTCAGTTAGCAGATAAGAGTCCTGTGTACGTGAAGGCACGCCCTCTGCCCCTCGCCCTTCGCGCGCCGGTCGAGCGCGAGCTGGAGAGGTTGCAGCGTGATGACGTCATCTTTAAAGTGGACCGTTCAGACTACGGCACACCTATAGTGCCCGTAGTAAAGAAAAATGGAGACATTCGCATTTGTGGTGATTATAAGACAACTATTAATCCTCGTCTCAAAGATTTCCATTATCCACTTCCTCGCATTGAGGAGATTTTTGCAACCCTTGCCGGAGGCGTGGTGTTTTCTAAATTAGACTTATCACATGCTTATCAGCAATTTTTGTTAACGGAGGATTCTCAACCCATGACTGCCATAACAACCCACGTAGGTACTTGGATCTATAAAAGGGTACCTTTTGGAATTAAATGTATTCCAGAAAATTTCCAAAAGGAGATAGAGGAAATTCTTGCGGGTTTACCTTTTACGGTAGTATTTTGTGACGATATTTGTATTAGCGGTGTAAATGCTAAAGACAATTTAAAAAACGTGCGGGCAGTCTTACAAAGACTGAAAGATGCTGGCCTGCGAGTCAATTGGTCTAAATGCGAATTTTTTAAAGAAAGTGTCACCTACTTAGGTTATAAAATTGATAAACATGGTCTTCATGCAGATGAAAATAAGATTGAAGCTATTGTTTCAGCTCCTATTCCAAAAAATGTATCGCAACTTAAAAGTTTTTTGGGGCTTGTTAACTTTTACTCCAAGTTTTGCCTCAACATCAGCGACATTTTAAAACCAATGTATGAGCTCCTTAAGAAAGATGTTGACTGGTGTTGGAGTGCACAATGTGAAATAGCTTTCAAAAAAATAAAACGCGTTTTGAGTAGTAGTCCGGTGCTGGCACATTATGATGCTTCTTTGCCGCTCATCTTGTCAGTGGATAGCAGTTCTTACGGATTAGGCGCCGTGCTAGTTCACCGTTATCCAGACGGCTCAGAGCGTGTGGTCTCGTGCGCTTCGCGGACACTCAATAAACACGAGCAAAATTATTCGCAGCTTGACAAGGAAGCCTTGGCAATTATATTTGGCGTAACAAAACATCATCAATACGTATACGGAAGACATTTTTTATTACGAAGTGATCATCGAGCACTTAGCTACATATTTGGTAAAAATAAAGGCATTCCTCAAACGGCCGCGAGCCGTCTGCAAAGATATGCAGTAAGATTGGCAGCTTATAACTATGACATTGATTTTGTGCCGTCTGCTAGGAATTGTTTTGCTGACGCCTTATCTCGCTTACCGTTGGAGCGCACGGTTAGGTGTAATTACGATGATAACCTTTTAGACGGAAGTTATTTAAACTTTGTTCAAGATGGGTTACCAGTGACTTTCACTGAAGTTAAAGCTGAAACCAAGAAAGATGTCCAATTAAATAAAATACTTGGATATGTCAAGTTTGGTTGGCCAGAACGTTTAGAATGTGATAAAGACAGGGTGTTTCATTTAAAAAGGGAGAGTTTATTTATTGAACACGGTTGTTTGATCTGGGGTTATCGCATAGTAATTCCCGTAAGTTTAAGAAACACAATCCTACAAGAACTGCATAGTGGGCATATTGGCATAGTAAAAATGAAGCAAACGGCTAGGAATTATCTTTGGTGGGAAGGTTTAGACGCAGACATCGAACGAATGTGTCGGGAATGTAGTGCGTGCGCGTCCCAGCGCGACCAGCCTCCCCCCGCGCCCCTGCACTCTTGGCCCTGGCCGCTGGAGCCCTGGTCGCGCCTTAATGTTGATTTCCTTGGGCCTTTTCGAAACAAATATTATTTGATCGTGATAGACGCGCACACAAAATGGTTGGAAGTAGCCTGCGTATCAAGTACCTCTGCGTCGGTTGTTATCACTTGTTTACGTAAAATTTTTGCACGATTTGGTTTACCGAAATCAATTGTTAGTGATAATGGTCCACCCTTCTCCTCAAAAGAGTATCTTAATTATCTCGAAAATAACGGAATAAAGCGAGTGCTTGTAGCTCCTTATCATCCGGCTAGCAACGGGGCGGCCGAAAACGCTGTGCGTTTAATAAAACAGGTACTTAAGAAAGCCGCAGTAGATAAGGAGGATTTCGATACAGCTATTTGTAGATTTTTATTTACATACAGAAACACGGAACATTGTACGACTCAAAAGGAGCCCGCGGTAGCGATGTTCGGGCGTCGCCTGCGCGGCAGGCTGGATCTATTGCGGCCCAGCACGCGCGAGCTGGTGCGCGCGGCGCAGGTGGCGGCCGAACAGCGTCGCGCACCGACACCGCTCAGGGACATTCGCCCGGGAGATAAAGTGTTAGTGCGCGATTATCTCACGAAGGATGTTAAGTGGAAAGATGGGGTGGTCGTTGATAAGCTCGGACCAGTCTCGTTTAATGTGAAAACTCAGGATAGTCAAATAAGTAAGCGTCACGTTGATCAGCTTCTTACAAAAGCACCAATAAGAAAGTCACGGTACTCGATTGCTAATTCGGAGGTACAAGAGGGCTCGGACACAACCGCATTTAAGAACAATACTATTTGTAATGACAATGACGGATTGTCAGCACCGTATCCGCAATCCCCGTGCTCAAGCTATGGTAGTCCGGCACAAGACATCCTCAGTGATGTGGATGCGGTTGACTCAGGAAATGGTGAACTGCCACCGTCGACCCCTGACAGGCCAAGCTATAATCGCCAGCAGCGGATTGTTACTCCTCACGCTATGCAACTAAGACCTCGTGTTAAAAAAATAGATATAAATAAGTAAGTAGGTAAAACTGTAAGATATACTAGTTAAACTGTCTCAGTGCCTTAAATGTATAAATATTTCTGTACTTAGTTGATTGTTTATTACTTTTGTCAGTTTAGTGGCTAAGATATGTTATACTTATATATAGTTATGTAAATTCTTTATTTAAGGGGGAGATAATGTGGTATCTGCCTTTCACAATGAAGGTAGCTACGCTAGGCCCCGCCAGTAATGTGAAGTTCGCATAAATAAACGCCAGTTTCCGATAGCCCGTCTTTTACTATACATTACAGAAATGAGCACGAAGGAGGTGGTATTTGCATTCTACTCAAAGAAAATATAGAATTTAAAGAATGCTCAGAAATTAACAACTTAGCGATAGAGTATATAATAGAAATATGTGCAATAGAAATAACCAAGACAAATGTGATAATAATAGCTATATATTGGCCTAACAGTAGTAGAGAAAAGAAAATATTTAACGAACAAATAGAAAAAATGTTACAAATAATCTTAAAGAAATACAACAAGAAAAAAGTAATTATAGGAGGAGACCTAAATATAGACATATTAAATAAAAGCAAACAAGCGAAAGAAATGTTACAAATGTTTAAAAGATATAATTTTGAACAATATGTTAAAGAACCCACTCGAACACACTCTTCAAAATTTTTAGATATAATTTATACAAATTTTGATAAAAACGACCACACCATCCTTGTAGATGAATATGGAGTGTCAGACCATAAAGGGACTTTAATAACACTAGCCAAAACAGATATATACAGATATAACAGATAATAGACAATATGTTAAGGCGAAGTACGTTCGTATTTTCGAGACAAGGACGAGCAAACACCGCGCAGTGAAAGCGAGAAAGGGACGCAAGAGCCGGCCCGCGCGCAATTTTCCTGCTTTTTATTTATAAATTTGTTATTGCTCTAAAATAACAATCTTTCGCAAAAAACTAAAACCATAATCCTCTAAAGTGTTTCGTTAAGTATTTTTTAGACGATATTTCATGCAAATATGTTAAGTAACTAGCAAATGAAACTGGTTTTCCGTAGTAAAAATGCAAAATTTAGAGGAAACTTTGCGATTTTTTTCTATCGAGTCAAGTTGTGTCAATCGTGTTTCGGCTCCCATAACTTACTAACAAAAATCCTAAACTTTTGATGCACATCAAAAAAGATCTAAAAAAATGTGTTTTCTTGCCTTAAAACTGATTTTCCGTCTAGGCAAAACCTGAGTTTTGGGACCTACTTCACCTTAAGGCGAAGTACGTTCGTATTTTCGAGACAAGGACGAGCGAACACCGCGCAGTGAAAGCGAGAAAGGGACGCAAGAGCCGGCCCGCGCGCAATTTTCCTGCTTTTTATTTATAAATTTGTTATTGCTCTAAAATAACAATCTTTCGCAAAAAACTAAAACCATAATCCTCTAAAGTGTTTAGTTAAGTATTTTTTAGACGATATTTCATGCAAATATGTTAAGTAACTAGCAAATGAAACTGGTTTTCCGTACTAAAAATGCAAAATTTAGAGGAAACTTTGCGATTTTTTTCTATCGAGTCAAGTTGTGTCAATCGTGTTTCGGCTCCCATAACTTACTAACAAAAATCCTAAACTTTTGACGCACATCAAAAAAGATTTTAAAAAAATGTGTTTTCTTGCCTTAAAACTGATTTTCCGTCTAGGCAAAACCTGAGTTTTGGGACCTACACCTTAATATAGAGTACCAAAATCCAAATTATAGCCAGCTCACTAACATTAAATCAACTAAATCACAATTAAGAAATTCCATACCACAAGGAAGCATCCTAGGCAGTATCCTCTTTATAATATATATCAACGACCTCCCTAAAACAATATATACTAAATCAATTATATATGCAGATGACATAACCTTAGTGATGTCCTGCAATAAGTTCTCATTTGAACAAAAACTTGAAAATACAATAGATGACATTGAAAACTGGATAAACAAACACAATTTGCAACTAAACACATCAAAAACTAAATTAATGCATTTTAGACCGCACCAGAAAAAACCTTTAGATATAAATAGCAATATACAAACCAAATATAAACACAATTTTATAGAAACAGCAACTTTATTAGGAACTGAATTTGATACTTGTCTTAGTTGGAAAAATCATATAGATAAAGTGGCCAGCAAACTATCTAAATTCACATACGCACTATTAGAGCTAAAGAAATGTACAGATATTAAAACTGCATTAACCGCATACTATGCATACGCACATGCGTGGCTAAGCTACTGCATAATAATATGGGGTAACAACAGCTGTGAAAAAAAGCAACTATTTATCCTACAGAAAAAATGTATTAGAATTTTGGTAAACATAGATGAAAGACAAAGCTGTAGATTACATTTTAAAAACCTAAAAATATTAACTTTAACATGAATATACATATATGAAATAGTAAAATTTGTAAAAAAGTTTTTTAAAAAAACAATAAAAACCTCTTCGAACAAACACAAGAAAGACATCAAAGATCTCTTAACCTTAGAAACAAAAACGAATTATCTCTCAAATTCCAAATAGTTAGATCTGCAACACACCACATGGCGACAAAGATATTTAATAAATTACCCCCTCAAATTAAAACAATTGAAACAGACTCAACTTTTTTTAAAAAACTTAAAGAATATTATATATTACAAAAATGCTTTTATGACCTACAAGAATTTTTTGAAGATAAAGGAGATAAGTGATCATTGATCAATGTGATCATTCACATAATTTTATTACTCACATTTATGTCTAGTAATATAATATAAAAGCCTTTGCAATAAATACATTATAGATGTTTATAGAGCATTATATTGCATTATAGAGTTATAAGTATATAATTGCTATAGTAAACTTGGTAATTCTTTAAATTAGATTTTAGTTTTAAGTTATCTTGTAGCGCCCCAACGGGGTACATGTTTGATACGTTTTACAACTACCTACTTAAGATCCTCTGTAACAATATGTAACAAATGAATAAATAAATAATAAATAAAAACTTGAGAAGTGTCAAGGGACACCCGGATGGAACGAAGTTCCTTTCGATTAATTAGTGAAGGAATTGTAATATTTTTTTTTACGAAACGAAAATAACTGGCTTGCTTTCTATGTGAGAGAGAGAGAGAGAGAGAGAAAGACAGAGAAACACGCGCACGCAGCACGGCTTACAACTATAGAAAAATGTCGTTACAACTTTTGTTCTTAATTTTTTTCGTCTATCCCGCTTTCGCAAGGCGTGATAAGGAACTTCGTTCCAAAAACAGCCGTACGCTGCTCGAGACAAGTGGAAGTCATTCTTTTTAAGACCTGTCAGTCCGTCTACCTACTCGAGTAGCCTCCTATTTCCAGGATGCTGGTGTGACTGCTTGTGCAGTGCATCTGGACTGACCGTGGAGGCACACACGGACAGTTTTCGTGCGATCATTAGCAAGAAAGTCCAATGCAAAACAAATAAATGAGGGTTTGACTCAAATTAAAGATGTCATTAGGTGAGTAGGTATTTAATTATTTTATTACTTGTTATATCCAAATTTGTAATATAGTTTTCGTATAATGTTTCAATCTAATATAAATGCGACATTTCTATTATTTTGTATTCTCGTTAGGTTGGTAGGTAAATTCTGACTAATTTAGTGTTCTACCAGATACTATCATTATGTAATCTAATATTTAATATAATCTGATTTTACTGTAACATAGGTGACATCATTTGGTATTATTTTTTAATACATTTAAGTGTAAATATTAGTTGTAGTTATTTTATTCTGTTTATGTAATTTCCTGTAACATATATGGGTTGTAAATCCGAAATAAATTACCTAGTTAATAATATGGCTTTACTTGAGTGTGAATTCTCATGTGCTTTACTAAATGAGGTTTTTGATTAAATTGCTTATCACACATACTACAGGCATAAGGCTTTTCTCCAGTGTGAATTCTCATGTGAGTTACTAAAGTAGATTTTTGACTAAATTGCTTATCACATATACTGCAGGCATAAGGCTTTTCTCCAGTGTGAATTCTCATGTGATTTACTAAATGACATTTTTGATTAAATTGCTTATCATCACATATACTGCAGGCATAAGGCTTTTCTCCAGTGTGAGTTCTCATGTGCGGTACGTAATGAGATTTTTTATTAAATTGCTTATCACATATACTGCAGGCATAAGGCTTTTCTCCAGTGTGATTTCTCATGTGATTTACTAAATGACATTTTTGATTAAATTGCTTATCACATATACTGCAGGCATAAGGCTTTACTCCAGTGTGAATTCTCATGTGCTTTACTAAAGTAGATTTATGATTAAATTGCTTATTACACATACTGCAGGCATAAGGCTTTGCTCCAGTGTGAATTCTCATGTGAGTTACTAAACTAGATTTATTATTAAATTGCTTATCACACATACTGCATGCATAAGGCTTTGCTCCAGAGTGAATTCTCATGTGCTTTACTAAATTAGATTTATGATTAAATTGCTTATCACACATACTGCAGGCATAAGGCTTTTCTCCAGTGTGAATTCTCATGTGAGTTACTAAAGTAGATTTATGATTAAATTGCTTATCACATATACTGCAGGCATACGGCTTTTCTCCAGTGTGAATTCTCATGTGAGTTACTAAATGATATTTTTTATTAAATTGCTTATCACATATACTGCAGGCATATGACTTATCTCCAGTATGAACCCTCTTGGGTCTTTTAAAGTGAAAATCACTAAATTCCTTTTTGTCTAATTTGCATTGTTGTTTTTTTGTATGTGATAGTTGAATATGTGACACTAGACTGCTTCGAACTAAAAATATTTTCCTGCAAATATCACAACAGAATATCTTTAACTTGTCTAAATGAACTTGAACTTTTTGGTTTTGGCTCCGTTTCTGGTCTGAATTAAGTTTTTCAGTGTCTTTTTCAAGATTTAGCTGTACAATATCTATTTCTGTGGAGTTTTCAATTAAATAATTATCATTGCTACTATCTTCTTCAAATATCAGTTGATTTTTTATACACTCTTCAGACATATGACTATCAGCAGACTCAGTGTCAACCAATTCATCAGCTTGTTCAGTTTCTTCTTCTTTCACCGATATAGGTTCTTCTTTAATGATTATTGCAGAACTATTCTTGAGAGTTTCATTGTCCAAGTCAAGGATTTGCATCGGGGCCACAGTCAAGTGCTCTTTTGTTTCCAGGTTGAGGTCTTCAATAGTTTCATGAGTTGCCTGAAAACACATTTTTTTTATTAAATAGTGAAGGACATTACACTAGACACCATAATTCAGATCACATTTATGAGAAAGAATTGAGTTGTGTTAAGAGGACAGGTGACTATTAACATTTTCTAACTATCTTTGAAAGCACTCAGTCAGACCTGTTTAAGAGTTAGATTTTGTTTTTTTTTTCTTTGGTGGAAAGTAACCTTCACATATAAAATAGTTGCTTATAGCAATCCAGCTATTGCACACGGTGGTTGTTCAACACAATGACATAACTTTTGGGCACCAAACATAAATATATGAAGGAGAAGGGGGTAATGGGTGCGGGTATTTAAAGGGGAGCGCGGTGGCGTGAGCGGTGACGTCATCGTTTACCTGCGCTACGGCAGGCGAGCGGGTTTTGCGTGCGGTCTGAACAAGTCGCAATCGGGTGTTATTTTGCTTGCTGTATTGGCGCGCATATATTTTAAGAAAACACGGCGGGGTATTCCTAGCAGCCGCTCCGCGGATAGTGTTGCGGAAAGTGGACGTACCAGAGGGGGGTCAATCAACTTTTAAGTGTACATCAATGAAATTTTTTAATTTTTTTTTGCAAATATTTATATTTTAACGTATTTGCTGTAGATAATTATTTATATTTTAAGAATTCACATAGAGCAGAGAGATTCATTTAAATAAAATAGTAAATTTGACTCTGCATCCACATGACTCTAGTTAAGATAGTCCCTTGGACAACTAAACTAAATAGGCTTCTGAACCATTTCAAATTCAGTCAAATTGTAAACCGTCACTTTATTCTCACTTAATATAGGATGGATTTCAATTTATCGTCCATAAATAAATGACGCGACTTTTAATTTATGAGTTATTCCCAATAATATTGTCTCCTGGACAACGACAAACTTTAAATGTAACGAACTTATCATTTAACTTGTAAAATAATAATGAATATGGGATATTCAACAGTTTATGAATTCACTTTTTATTCATACATTCGTATTTGAAAATTTTGTAAACCTTACTGTTTTTTTAAAGTAATTATGACGATAATGTGTCTTTAAGAGACAGGGACAAAATGGTTGTCCAGCGGACATATACGGTTGTCCATAGGACATACTCGGGAGTCCAAGGAGATACTAGGATTGAAATCAGTTTTTTATTTATATTAAACAATAATAAACGCTCTAGCCCTTGTAAGAGGCTTTTCAGTGACTAATTATTGAAAGAAAAAGTATTCCTTTATGCTGATTCTATCATTATTGTCCTATGGACAACCAAAATGTCCCACGGACAACTGTTTTCGTTGTCCAAGTGACTGGTTGTCCGGGTGACATTTATCAGTCTTTGCGCTCCCAGGTAATAAATAACTATATTTTGAATTAGGTCTTACGCGCAGTGAAATATATAGATTAAGTAGAATATATTATTTCACTTTAATTTACTACGATATATCAAATACTTATGATTTTGTGCTGGTTGTCCGGTAGACACACAATAAAGCCACCCACTTTCTCAAAACACACTCGACCGACTGGCGCCGCGGCAAAGCGGAAATCAAAATTGCGGCTAGATGAGTGTTGTCACCAAATGAATCGACTTGTTCTCTAGGCACTGATCACGCCATCTGTGTTTTGGTTTCGGAACTTTTTTACCGTTGTCCGGTGGAAGTCAATATAATAGGGACCAAAATGAACATGCAAAAAACTCGTTAAAATTATAAAGCAAACAGAAATCTATATGCTAGCATCATAGTAGACATTGTAATAAATAATTATGTACAAGCGTAATTAATTGCTATATATAGTATTTTTTGTATAAATCAGTGTTTCATTGTACTAACCTACTGGGGGACAAACAATAAAACACTTCATCAGATGTTTTGTCACCCGGACAACCATTAAAATTCCAGTATAATAGTGATTAATTGAAAATAATTTACTCTTATGTTTGATTAATAATAAGATAAATGCGACATATGCCAACAAACCACTTAATTTTCTTTAAAAATGCGATTATTGGTCAGGGACAAAACATAGTACTTACAGGACAAATAAAAGTTGATTGACCCGGGTAGATGTTAATAATTGTGTTTTCAAAATAGTAGGAGCAACAGTTCATTTAGACACTAATTTTTTGTTTTTTTTTGTAGTGTAGTCATCCCGCCAAATAGTACGGACAATGACTATATGATTTTATTTAGAATAATTGAAAATTGGTGCACAAAATACAATTCGTGTTTAGTTATAGGCGACTTCAATATGTTTTCATGTTATTAATTATATTGAATTTGTGACAGCTTTTTGCGAGTTCGCTCAAAGAAATGAGGTAAGGAATTATAACGATCGAATATTGGATTTAGTGTTAGTATCTCTGGACATGGACGAGGTGGTGGTATCCCCCGCGGCCGAGGAGCTAGTGCCGCGCGATGAGCAGCACCCGCCGCTCGCGGTGTCGTCGGTGCGCCGCGCTCCGCCGCATGCCCAACGCGCGTCGCCCTCCGCGCCACCGCCCCGGCCCGACGACGAAAAGCAATGGAACTTTTCCAAAGCTGATTATCACGAACTGTATTCGTCGATTGCGGCGGCGGATTGGAGTCCTCTCTATGAAACACGAGATCGCGAGGATGCCTTAGATTTATTCTATTGCACTTTAATAGACATTTTTGACATTTGTGTTCCCAAAAAACGCCATCGTCAAACAGACTCTAGGATCAGTATCCGTCTGTAACTGTCCGTCCGTAACTGGTACACAGCGGACATCATAAGAGAGATTAAACTAAAGGCAAGGCTACATAGGCAATACAAACAAGGAAGATCGAGTTACGTAACAATTTCGGAAAGTAGAGCAAGGGTGAAGAAAATGATAGAGGAGGCGCAAACTCAACACCAGCAACGAGTAGAGCACCGTCTGACGGACGATCCGAAATCGTTCTGGAATTTTGTGAAATCAAAAAGAGGAACCGTGAACCGAAAACAGTAAACGGAACGACTCTCTCGGAACCGGAATGTGCGGAGGAATTCGCGAAATATTTTCATTCGGTTTACGGTACCTCACCAGCTCTCTTAGACGTGGCAGCGGCGGAGGCGGCGAGCCCAGCCAGCGCCGCGCGCGTGCACGTGCCGCGCCTAACGCTGGCCGAGGTGCGCGCGGCGCTGACAAGACTCAAGCCGAAGCGGTCCGCAGGCCCGGACGGCATACCAGTCTTTATTATAAGAGACTGTCAAATGCCGCTTGCGGAACCGATCGCCCACATTTACAATGCTTGTCTAGAGAAATCACACTTTCCAGAGCGATGGAAGATAACAAGGGTTATTCCCATACCTACCTAAAGGCTCTGGATCAGAAGTGACGGAATACCGGCCGGTGGCCATTCTGTCGACGGCGTCCAAGGTTTTTGAATCAGCCATGCAGCGCAGCATGCAGGAGCAGGTCTTGGTGCGGCTGTCCGATGCGCAGCATGGTTTTCGGCCTGCTCATAGCACCTCAACGACCCTCCTTGACTCCATGGCCTACGTGCTACCGCAAGTCGACGCAGGGATGCAAGTCGACGCAGCCTATTTCGACTTCAAAAAAGCGTTTGATTTGATCTAGTCGACAACGACATTCTGCTTCAGAAGTTGGCGGCGATCGGCTGCACCACCAAACTACTGCAGTTCTTCGCGAGTTATATGAAGGACATATTTTTAACAGGGACAGGGCGGGATGCAGATCAGAGCCTTACTCTACCTTAACTGGTGTGAGTCAGGGAAGTTGCCTGGGCCGCTAGAGTTTAATAAAATGATAAACGACCTGCCGACCGTCGTCAGAGACGCCAAATGCTTGTTGTTCGCGGACGACCTCAAGTTACTCTTGCCCATCAAAGACGAAAAAGACTGTGAGTGCCTTCAACGGGACGTAGACAGAGTGGTAGAGTGGAGTAGGGTAAATGAACTCCAGTTATCAGCAAATGTTCTATAAGAACCTTTAGTCGAGCAAAGAAGCCACTCTACCACGACTACAAGTTGAGGGGTACACAGCTAAAGAGAGTCGACTCGGTGAGGGATTTAGGGGTTCGTCTGGACGACAAGCTACATTTCAGAGAGCAGGTGGTGAACATCTGCAAGAGGGCCTTTAAAACTTTAGGATTTGTCCTCCGTCAGACAAACAGCTTCAAAAACCTGCAAGCAGTAAAATCGCTCTATAATGCGTTAGTAAGTAGACATTTGGAGTTCAATGCAGCGATATGGGCTCCGCACGAAGCCAAGTACAGCCAAATAGTAGAGCGCATACAAAGTTCGCGAGATTTTTATACCTGAAGGTCTACGGTATATACCCCTTCTACCCTTTGATGTATCCATCCTTGTTTATTACAGGCATGGTTGGATACAACAAGCTAGAAGTAAGGAGGCACGCAGCGCTCGCTCTACTCTTTGTTTAAGGTGTTGAGAGGGATGACCGCCCCTCCATGTATTTTAGAGGAGATGTGGCTGAATGTACCCACGGACTTTGTGCGCAGACGAAGGCGTCCCGAACCAACCTTATAGACAAAGCACCTCTGACGCGCAGCATCCGCACGCTTAATCTGATTGCCGAGAAAATCGATATATTTTTCTGTTCCCCGAACGAATTCCAAAAGGCTTTGTATTGCATTTTATGCTATAGCAAGTAGTTTTCAAAATTATTTAATTATTTTAGTACAAGTCAATTTTATAATATGTTATTTTATTGCTTTTTTATTGACTAATTGAGAATTATCGTTATATGACTATGACGACCTCAGTGGCGCAGCGGGCGAGAGTCTGCCTGCGACGCAAGAGGTTGCGGGTTCGATCCCCGCCGCGGAACAAATTTGTGTACGAAATGCAGAAATTTGTTCCGTTGGTCGGGGTGTTTTCTATGTATAATAAAAAATATCTATCTATGTAATGTATAATATTACGATATCAGTTATCTAGTACCCATAACACAAGCTCTGCTTACCTTGGGGCTAGATAATGCTGTGTGAATTGTCCAGCATTATTTATTTTTATTTATTTATTTTTATACCTATTATACTTATTATTATACCTATTATTATTATTTAATGTATATATATATATATATATATATGATAATGTCCATAATCAAATTTGACATTAACTGCATAATTTTATAATGTATAAAGATATTCTAATGTAAGATTAATTATTTATTTAATTTTTAGGAAGGTCTACAGCTTATATCTATACAAAATGAGTTACATGAACCTAGCAACAGAAAAGCTAATAAATGGCCTTCACGGCTAAATGACAGATTGAGTGACAAATACGCTATGCAATCGGATAGGAAATTGAAAAAAAATACTCTCTTAATACCCCTAGGTTTGCTGTAAGAAAACTCTGTTAGGGTTAAGCTCGCCTTTGTATATAAATTTTCGTTGTTATATTTTTATGTTTGTATTTTTGTGTACAATAAAGAATTTAAGAATTTAAGAATTTATTTAAACAATCGTCGAAAATAACGGAGATTGAAATTAAATATACATATATATACATTATTACTCTAAGTATATACATACATAAAGATATTTTTTTTTATATATTTGCAGTAAAACTTTAAAATAAAGCTTTCCTTTTTACAAACTCAAGTAAGTAACCTAAATTGATATTATCTAAATAACCTATTAAAAGTACTTGCCTGTACTATAGAATAATTTAAAAAAAAGAAAAAAGAATAAACCCTCCCATCTATAAACCTCTCATAACAATAAAAACGAGATAAGATGGCTCAGCCATGTTAGGAGATTTTTATTAGGGAAAATTTATGATGGTTTACAAACAAGAAAACAGAACTAACTAAGATTAAGCGCACCTACATACTTTCTATTCCTTATCATTAAAGAATTGACTGCTAAGCAGCCAGCCGCCTTGCCGATTGCACACTCGTGCAATGTAAGTCAATATTATCATTCTCTTTACAAACTTTATTGAGATCCGTGCACGCTCTAATTATAAACGAGTTTTGTCTATAATTGGTGCTGGTAGGTGGGACATTAAGGCGAGGATTCTCGAGCGGCCGATGCTATAGCTCGGCGAGTACTACTGAGCAAGACGATGCGCAGGCAGCCGAGCACGATTTTGTAGGTATTTTGAAAAATATTTGTATGGCATATTAAAATATTTTCTAGTGATGCACTGCGTAATAACGTTTGCAATGTTTTGGTATACATTTTGTGTCATTTTATTCATGTTTCTATTCAAAGTTTTATTTAGAGGTAACTTTGTAATTTTTTTCTATCGGGTGAAATATCACCAATCGTGTTTTTGTCTAGTGATGCACTAGAAAATATCCTCAACTGTAATATGTATGAATTTCAAAACTATAAGCCTTATAGTTATTGAGGCACGGACAGTTAAAAATTCCGAAATCCGGGAATCCTCGCCTTAAAGGGTGGACTATTATGATAAGATTAGGCTATTGCTGGAATATAAGGTACTCTATTGTATTGGGTGTGCCCGTAGGTAATGATAGATGTACACGTTTTTATTTACCATACCTCGAGTCCCTTATAGAGCAGGTTACTGAAAACATTTTCAGATCTGAGAGCCATCTCCGAGAGAGTCCAGCATCTCAGGAGATTCCGATTACAGAAACTACATACATCTGTCGGCCTTTCATCTCCTGAATAGAACTGAAACAAGTCACACAAATATTTTGCCTAAACCTGGTTATGAAGTTTAGATACAAAACTTATAGTTTAGATAGAATCAATTGCAGTGTCTTTTTGTGCTTTATGTATCTGTTATTTCACACTCTATTGAGGCTCATAAAACACTTTAAGCAGGTCCCCTGTCTCCATACAAAGATCTCATTGAAAGGTTCTACGCTCACTTAATTCATTTCAAGATTCTCTTTTGTGTCAAAACAAAAGTTGCAAGTATATAATAACGTGTCTCTAAGAATATTTTTGAAAAAAAAAATATCACATGTGATTCATGAACGTACGTTTAGAAAAAGCCTAACTTGGTATAAGAAAATCGCAAATGATTTCATGTTTCAAGCCGCCATAGTAAACAAACACGCCCGTCATATACAACAAACTTACAGGCAAAACAATGACTGTACTGCAAGTTCAAGAAATAATTATTCGGTCTTGGATCGGAGAAGCAGTGGCCAAAAAGCACCACCCAAGGCCTCCAACGCAAGGAAATACTTCCATCACAAGTCACTAAATGATGGCTCTGCCTGTTATTCCAATATAAAAGCAGCTGTAAACGATTATAATTACGTAAATAAAACTATATGACTCTTAGGATTTTTGTTATAGTGCTTACCCGCACTCTGGGCATCTCTAAGAAATGAAATAAGTTCCCAAAAATTTTCAACTTCGGCGGGACACCGGGGTCACCGGCGCTACAGTCCGTAAGAGGTCCCAAAGATTTTCGACGAGAACCGACAGAGACTTCGTGGCTTAGTTGGTTAGAGCACACCCGCGGGTTCGAGTCCCGCCGAAGTCGAAAATTTTTGGGAACTTATTTCATTTCTTTAAGACTCTTGTAGAAAAAAATGCCTTTTATTGCCAGCAAAATTGACCCCCATGTACTAATTAAATAAAAAATTGCCAGGTTTTATTTCGTCTATTTAATTTTGATGATGTGTCCTGTCACGTCCCATACAAGAAACGAAATTATCCCGCCACGTTCTGATACAAAAAAATATCGGAACAAGCATCAAAAGTTGTGCATATATAAATATGATTCATGAAAGTAACAGACCGGGCACAAAAATGCGGGAACCTGTTAAATGTAATGTATCTTAAACCAAAAGCTAGTGAATATAGCCATATTAGCTAAAAAAGAAAGCGCCAATGCGAGTTGGACTCGCGCACCGAGGGTTCCGTAAAATTAAGAGTTTGTTGTGTGTGTTCTTGTTTCTCGCCAAATAGCATGATTCTAGCTCAATGGAAAGTAGTGCGTGCCTTACAAATTTTGGTAACTAGTAAGATAACAGAAATCTTTAATTTTAAGGATTTTTGCCATAGTGCTTACCCGCACTCTGGGCATCTCTAAGCAGGTTCGAGTCCCACCGAAGCGCGAAGTCGAAAATTTTTGGGAACTTATTTCATCGTTAATTTTATCTAGAAATTTCGGGTTTGCAGATTTTTCCTTTACTTGTGCCCTTTACCTTGCTTTTCGCCGAATTTCATGACTCTAGGTCAATGGGAAGTACCTATAGGTTTTGTGTGCATGTGACTCCCTTATTTCATACAAATTTTGAAATATTTAGGCATAAACGTTTGATTGCGTTGACTTAGAAGTTTGATTTATATCGCGGCTACAAGAGGTTATGAACCTGAGTATATGGAGTGAATTTCAACTCTATACCTCCACCCGTTTCTGAGAAATGAGGGTTGACAGACTGACAGATGCACAGACAGGCAACAAAATGATCCTATAAGGGTTCCTTTTTTCTTGAAGATTATAGCAAATTCAAAAGAGTTGAATGAGATCTCTTAGTTTGAGTCTCATTAGTCATCATTTCCTCCCATCATGTGTGAATTTTTTACCAAGATCCTTTCAATGAGATCTCAAAATTCAAACTCACCTCTGTTCAGAAGGCCAATAAAAGAACATGCTGCAAAACATGTAACTAAACTTTGATAATTTAATCACAGGAATGGAGTATTTTCCTCCTGCTCAAAGCTTTCTTCGTCTCGAGTAAGTATTTAATCCCTCTTGCACTCAGGATTCCAGGAACAAGGGGGTAACTGGAATACTTAATTAGCTCGCTTCCCTCATGGGTGATTCTAGCTCCTGATTGCGCCCGTTATGTGAGACACTGCTTTGTGCTCTCGGTGCATAATCTACTAATTCCTGCCTATACGTCATGGTTGGAGCTTTTTAGTCTAGTTACCTGAGTATTGGTTAGTTTTTTATAAACATCTTTCAGTCGGACATCTTTTAGGGGACTCAGCTTCACGTTGACGCCGCCGAGGAGGCACACTCGACACACAGTGGACATGTCAATGGCAAGTTGTTAGTAGGTACCAAGTCAGCCAATCATGCGAAGAATTAACGATCGAACTGATTTCTTTCTTCCTGTCCTGTGTGATAAAATTGTTCGGTCATATAAAAATGTCGATTTTTTTTTCTTTTTTCTTACGATTATTATTTGATTTACAAATTTGCGTAGTGATTATTTTACGAAAAATGTTATTGACAATAAACCAGAACTTGATTTGCTCAAAAGAGTTGGCTTTTTTATTTCCGACTATTCCTACTTATACTCAATTATGTAAATAGTAAATAGTGAGATTTAATGTTTCCATAGTAAAAAAGTCAGGTTTATTTTAATCAAGTCAATGGGGTGAAAATTCCCATCCACCCCATTGACTTTTGTAATGGGGTGGATGGGAATTTATTTTCCCAACCACCCCATTGATGGGGAAGTCAATGGGGTGGTTGGGAATATATCATTGTAAGTAAGTACCAACTGAATAATTTTACAAGATGTTTTATCGAACTAGATACTCTAGATAGGTAAATTATGTAAGTACCCATCTATTTCTTTGTGAAATTGTTGTCTTTTATAGCAGAAAATACATAGGTACCAAGGTCCCTACCTAGTAAATAAAGTATTTTTATTTTTTTACAAAATAGGATCAAGAAGTAGCTTTGCATTGAAAACCAAACCGACACAAAAAAATTGCCGTTTGAAAATGGCGATGGCTATAAACACGGAATCACGGAAAGATTTACTTGGTAAAAACTGTCTATTCAACAATTCTTAAATATTCTGATGTTTTGTGAGTGATGGGTAACAGGTTATTGGCCACTCTAAAATCATCCTGAATCATGGCCTGAGGGTACGGAAATAGTTACCCAGAGGAGCCGGGGGAGTGCTTTATACATCAACAGGCGACCACACACGAATACCTACGTAATATAATTATTAGTCTATGAATACCATCGAGATAATAACGGTGATAAAACATTCACAACCTCAAAGTAACACCTGCAAGTATACCCTCGATATCATCTACCAGAACGTCAGAGGTCTTAGAACGAGACTCAAAAGGAAGAACGTCATCCAATCAGATATCGATCAAATCAAATCAAATCATCGATCCTGTGTCGGGTCGCCTGTTGATGTATGTAGCAAGCTTCCGGCTTCTCTGGGAAACCATTCCCGTACCTTAGTACCCTCGGGCCATGATTCAGGATGATTTTAGATTAGAGTGGCCATCAATCTGTTACCCATCTCTCTCAACCTTAGAGCATTTATAACTGGAGATGTCATCGCAAGGCGTACCCCTCTGCCGGCCATAAGTCGCTCTTGGCCATACGCGTTATACAAAACTACTTCACTCGTTACCGCGCGGCCAATAGCTGTCGTTTTGTGTCGCGAAGTAGTGCTTAGTGAAAACGGTGAATTGTGCGGTAGTTTGGGGTATGAGGCGATCAGAGACATCAAACTTAAGGGAACACGGTATTTCCTATCACAAGTAAGTGATATTTTTGTAAATTGTTTTTGTATAATTTAGATTTAAATGGAATACTAGTGGCGACAGTTTCAAGCGTCTTAGTAGGAGGTGTAGGTGAGTATTGATTTCTTGGTAGAAGGCTAAGTGCGTGTTAGTGTGTAACTCAATAATGGTGTAACAACAGTCATTGTTTAATTGTGTGCTTGTTTTGTGTTTGTGTCACAGCTTTTACTTGCGTGTGCGTTTGTAAGAACACTTAATTTTTCTGCAATAGTATGCATGTTATGTAAATGTGTGCTGTACCTACCGTATTACCTCGCCTTGCGCGATAAACGGCAGAAAGATTTTAGTACTTAAAATAGCGCTTGCCAACTCCCGTTATATAAATGCGCCTCTAACTCATAAATTTTCTAAGCAAATTATTGCAGGAAACCAATTAAAAGTGCAAATATAATAAAAAACAGCCCTTAAAGAAGCCACAGTGTTGATTTTATAGGCCGCCACGACCTTGATTACAAGGAAACAAACAGATAAGTTGCAGCTGAAAACAATTAATGGTCGCCGGCACGTGAATCAAATCAAAGAAAAACCTTGAAAAACACTAACTCTAAGTACTTTTTCTATCTACGTAATTGATAGAGAAACTCATTTAATCTCCAGTGCCCAATTCTCAATATAAACTATTATAAACGTAAAACAATAAGCATTCAAAACGAAAAGCTATCAGCCATCAGTAACGAATCGACGCGACGAGACGACGCGAAGACCAAACAACATTGATTTTATTGTACCCATGCTTTACATCTCATGGGAAAGTAGCAAAGGTATAAAATATAATAATTTACCAAAATGAATGAGCTACCGGTGTGTGCCGGATGTAATAAGGAAGTCCCGCCTAGACAATATCTACGATGCTCAAAATGCACGGAATGCTACGACCTAGAATGTGCTAACGTATCTGAAACCAGATTCTACGGCACACTCATTGAAGAACGCCGTGAAACGTGGATTTGTCCAGCTTGTTACAGCAGAGCGCCAAAAACATGCAACCTAAACAAGATTGTAGGCATAGGACCATGCCTTGATGTAAACCTAGATATTACAACACCAGCCATTGAAGAACCCTTAAACGATGAAATGAGCATCATAGGAGACACACTGAATAACAGCAATCCATTTCTAGAGTCCTATATTTACAAAACCACGACGGACCAAACTGATAACCTCAAACAAGAAATTGATAGGCTAAAACAAAAGCTACTAGAAGCCAACGGAGAAATAATCAGGCTGCTTATGGAGAATACAGACCTAAAATTGAAATTGGAACAGGATAGACCCGCTCCTGCCACACCCAAGAAGCCTCTTGCATCGCAGAACCCAGAAAAAAATATAAAAAAAACATATGAAGAAAAACCTAAAGAAAACAAACCCAAGATTGTTGTGATAGGTGATCAATCATATAAGGACCTGAGCATAAAATTAATAACTGAAAGATACAATGGAAAGAACACCAAGGACTATGATGTAACCACATACTGCTATCCAGATGCTCCGACAGATGTCATACTGCACAACACTAACCTCAAGTCCCTGAACTTGACTGAAAAGGACTGGGTAGTTTTATCTACAGGTGCCAACGACAAGAATCCCACGAAGCTCTTCATGGAACTATCCTCCACATTGCAAATATTTTCAAAACCTAAAATTATAATTCCAGAAATAAATTACAATGCCAATCTCAATGCCAAGAAACTGAACAGTGCTATAAGGAACTTAACAAAAACTGTAGAAACATGCTACTTTCTTCCCACACTACACAGAAACATGTACCAAGCACACTCAGCACCAAAATTGCATAGAATTATAAACAACTTTATAAACAAACATGACTATGATGACTGTTTTATAGGTAGAAATATTTCCAAAATGATGAGCAGAGCTCAGCCCAGTATCTCAGAAAAGACTGATAATCACCAATATACACAGAAACCTAAACCGGGGATTATCCCCTATTATTTTCAAAAGAAAATAAAAGAGTTCCCTAAAAATACAGGGCCCTCCGATGATGTTCATCAAACATCTCCTTTTCATGTGAAACAATAGGAACCAATAATCTCAATATATTACATTTGAACTGCGAAGGGATCAGATCCAAGTTAGATCAAATAGAACTTTTTACTAATGAATACGATATAGATATTTGTTGTTTTTCAGAAACTTTTTTAAAACAAGATGCAAGTCAAATCCTTAAATTAGATGGTTATCAAAATGCATCAAATTTTTCAAGAAAGAGCAAATCTCGTGGAGGTGTAAGTATCTATGTTAAAAAGTTAATTAACTTCAAAAAAATTGATTGGATTTCGGATATGTCAATCGAAAAACATTTTGAATGTTGTGGCATATCACTACCTGAAATAGGCTATACCATAATATGTTGTTACAGAACACCAAATAGTGATATTAAACTTTTTATAAAAACCCTTGAATACCTTCTAAATAAATTAACCGTCAGAACAAGAAATAATAAGAAGAAAATAATTCTAACAGGTGACTTTAATATAAACTTGCTTTTAAAAAATAAGGACAGTGAAATCTTTACAAATACTTTACATATGTTCAATTTGCTTCCCACAGTTCATAAACCCACAAGAATAACCTCTCACTCAAAAACTTGTATAGATAACATAATAACAAATATCAAACGCTATACAATACAGGTATTAGATTTAGGTATCTCTGACCATACATGCCAAATACTAGGCATAAAGACTAGTTTAAGTTTCAAAGAAAAATTCTGGTATGTAGAAAAAAGAAATATAAATAAATATATAGACATTTTTATAAAATACATAAAACAATTGAGTTTCTATGAGGTATATTGTCAAACAAATGCTAACGCTGCCTTTAAGATATTTATTGATCTTGTAAAGATGATATTTCTCTCTGTTTTCCCTTAGAAAAATATAAAATAACTTATAGAAAGAAAAATAATTGGAAATCTAAAGGTATATCTATAGCTAGTAAAAGAAAACGTACACTTTATTTAGAAACTAAAAAGAAAAATAGTAATGAGGTGGTAAAAATATATAAAACATACTGTAAAATCATGAAAAAAGTTATTAAAACATCAAAAACAATTTCTAATATAAAATTCATAAACAATAGTACAAATAAATGTAAAGCAACTTGGGGAATAATAAAACAATATACAAGTGAACATAATAACATACATAACATGATAGATAATTTAAAAATTGATAAAACTGAAATAAGAGACTCTTCTAAAATTGCTAAATCTTTTAATGATTACTTTATTAATCTTAACAAAACAGATGTTCAATCTTCTAGTAAACATAGATACCCATCACTAAAAAACTCTAATAGCATTTTTCTTACACCTGTAGATTATAATGAAATAGTCAAAATTATAAAAGACTTAAAAAATAAGAAAAGTGCTGGAATAGATAATATCCCCATTCAAGTGGTAAAGAGTAGCATCCACTTTTTAGCTGACCCATTAGTATATATTATTAACCTATGCATAGAAACCGGTTCTTTTCCAGAAGATCTAAAAAAAGCTCAAATCATTCCAATACACAAGAAAGGTGAAAAAAATGACATGAAAAATTACAGACCAATAGCAATGTTGTCTTGTTTTTCCAAGATAATTGAAAAAGCTTTACATTCTAGAATCGTATCCTTCTTAAATGCTTATAATATCATATATGACAATCAGTTTGGTTTTCTAAAAGGAAAAAACACATCACTTGCAGTTTTTAAAACTTTAAAACAAGTAGGAGAAGAGTTGAATAAAAAGAAACATGGTATTGCCCTGTATCTTGACATGTCACGCGCGTTTGACTGTGTAGTACATAATATTCTTTTGAATAAACTAGAAAATATTGGTATAAGAGGCAAAGCACTAGAACTTTTGAAATCATATTTGCAAGGCAGAAGCCAGTCAGTTATTGTTAACACATTTAATAAAGATAAAAAAAC
Source organism: Eupithecia vulgata (assembly GCA_946478455.1). Taxonomy (NCBI): domain Eukaryota; kingdom Metazoa; phylum Arthropoda; class Insecta; order Lepidoptera; family Geometridae; genus Eupithecia; species Eupithecia vulgata. The sequence goes on along the minus strand of OX297887.1, from coordinate 2,284,547 downwards.
TATAGAAAGAATAGAATCAGATTTTCAACACCTAAATGTCGGAGTTCCACAAGGGAGTATTCTTGGTCCACTACTATTTTTAATCTATGTAAACGACTTACCAAATACAACTAATCATCTCTGTGTTATGTATGCAGACGATGCTACCATTTATATACCACAAGAAAATAAAACTATAGACCAACTAGAATCAGATGTAAACTTCACTTTAATAAGTCTAATAGAATGGCTAGAATCAGTAAACCTTAAAGTAAATTTAGATAAAACAAACTACCTACGTTTTAAAAACCATAAAACACCAGACATAAGCTTAAACATTTCATATAATGGTATAAATATAAAAGAGATAAATGAAACTAAATTTCTTGGCGTTAACATAGACAACTTATTAACTTGGAAAAGTCACATTCAAAAAGTAAACTCTAAAATATCAAAATATTGTTATGCTCTTTCAACACTATCAAATAACTGCTCGAAACAAATCGCAATAAATGCATATTATGGCCATGTATTTCCTCACCTTTGCTACGGAATTATTTTCTGGGGGAACTCTGTAGATATAGAGTCTACTTTTATCATACAAAAAAAGTGTTTGCGAGCTATTTTTAACATGCAAAGTACAGAATCTCTTCGTAACATTTTTAAAGACAACAATATTTTAACTTTAACTGGAATTTACATTATGGAAATGTGCTTATTTGTAAATAATAACAAAACAATATTCTTTCAGAACCAATCTAGTCGACATAATAACCTACGTAAAAACTATAAATATAATATATGTATGCCTCAAGTTAACAATGCAATGTTCTACAAAAGTCCATATATTTCTGCCATTAAAATTTATAATAACCTACCATTAGAAATAAAAGAAATAGAAGATAATACGTTCAAAATAAAATTAAAAAAATATCTAATATCAAAAACCCATTATAACATTAAAGAATACTTTGACATAACCCCTCCAAAATTTAGATAATAATTATAATAGGTAATATTATTAATAAACAGGATTCCTATTGTTATGTGATTAAAAAGTGCAATTACTTTAATTTTTAAGTACCTATATTATAATAATTATTGTATGTCCGAAAGGACAAACTGTTGAAGAACGTATAATAGTTCATAAGACCAACTATGTTACACAGTTAACAATAAAGATTCTTATTCTTATTCTAAGCTCACAACCCATCGCTCACAATATATCGGAATATTTGAGAATTGTTGAATAGACAGTTTTTACCAAGTAAATCCTTCCGTGATTCCTTGTTTATAGCCATCGCCATTTTTAAACGACAAATGTTTTTTGCTCATATAGGGTTTTTTTTTCTGTTTTTGTTTTTTGTGCAAACTTTGCATTGCAAAGCTATATGTACTTCTTTAACCTAATTTGTAAAAAAATACTTTATTTACTAGGTACCTACCTTGATATGTATTTGGATACATAATTTACCTATAACGAAGAGAACCTACCTATCTAGTTCGATAAAACATCTTGTAAAATTATTCAGTTAGGTACTTACTAATTTACTATCGACATTTTTATATGACCGAACAATTTTATCACACAATACAGGAAGAAATGAATCAGTTCGATCGTTAATTATTCTTCGCATGATTGGCTGACTTGGTACTAACAACTTGCCATTGACATGTCCACTGTGTGTCGAGTGTGCCTCCTCGGCGGCGTCAACGTGAAGCTGAGTCCCCTAAAAGATGTCCGACTGAAAGATGTTTATAAAAAACTAACCAATACTCAGGTAACTAGACTAAAAAGCTCCAACCATGACGTATAGGCAGGAATTAGTAGATTATGCACCGAGCCACCGAGAGCAAAGCAGTGTCTCACATGATTATCGATGAATTAAATACCTACGATTTATGTCAATTCAATGGCGCATGGCGTGAGAAATACATATGGTAAAATCTTAGATTTAGTATTATCAAATGAAGATGTAACTGTCTCTGACTGTCTTGACCCCCTAGTACCCCTTGACCCCCACCATAAAGCTCTATTGGTTAGTATCAGTTACTTAAATTCTACTTGTTTAAAGACCCAAACATTTACTAAATTCTTATACAATAAAGGTAATTATGGTTCTCTTAATAAAAAATATCAGAGATTGACTGGACCACCGAAATTTCTTCAAAATCTCTGGAAGATGCCGTTAAATATTTTTATTATACTATCGAGCAATTAAAAACTAAATTTATACCTACTAAGTCAGTTTCCAGTAGTTCTTACCCCGTATGGTATCCACCGGCACTAATTAAGATAATTAAAGAAAAATTTAAACATTATAAAAAGTACAAAAAATATAACATGAGATCTGACCTTGAGACTTTTAAACTACTGCGTAAACGGGTACAAGTACTTGAACATAAGTGTTAACCCTTAAAGGATCATTTTGTTGTCTGTCTGTGCATCTGTCAGTCTGTCAACCCTCATTTCTCAGAAATGGGTGGAGGTATCGAGTTGAAATTCACTCCATATACTCAGCCGCAATATAAATCAAACTTCTAAGTCAACGCAATCTAACGTTTATGCCCAAATATTTTAAAATTTCCATGAAATAAGGGAATCACATGCACACAAAATCTATAGGTACTTCCCATTGACCTAGAGTAATGAAATTTGGCGAAAAGCAAGGTAAAGGGCACAAGTTAAGGGAAAAATCTGCAAACCCGAAATTTCTAGATAAAATTAATGAATTTTTTTATCTTGCTAGTGAATAAAATTTGTAAGGCACTACTTTCCGTTGAAGAATCATGCTATTTGGCAAGAAACAAGAACACACACAACAAACTCTTAATTTTACGGATTCCTCGGTGTGCGAGTCCGACTCCCACTTGACGTTTTATTTTTTCTGCTAACATGGCTATATTCACTAGCTTTCGGTTTAAGATACATTACATTTAAAGTGTTTTATGAGCCTCGATAGAGTTTGAAATAACAGATACATAAAGCACAAAAAGACACTGCAATTGAATCTATCTAAACTATAAGTTTTGTTTCTAAACTTCATAACCAGGTTTAGGCAAAATATTTGTGTGACTTGTTTCAGTTCTATTCAGAAGATGAAAGGCCGACAGATGTATGTAGTTTCTGTAATCGGAATCTCCTGAGATGCTGGACTCTCTCGGAGATGGCTCTCAGATCTGAAAATATTTTCAGTAACCTGCTCTATAAGGGACTCGAGGTATGAATTCCTGCATAATGTTTGGTACCCAAAAGTTATGCCATTGTGTTCTTAAAACAACCACAGTGTGCAATAGCTCGATTGCTATAAGCAACTATTTTATATGTGTTGGTTTCTTTTCTGCCACAGAAGAAAACAAATTTTTTAATTGCTTAACTCTTAAACAGGTCTGAGTGCTTTCAAAGATACTTAGAAAGTGTTAATAGTCACCTGTCCTCTTAACACAACTCAACACTTACTCATAAATAGGATCTGGATTATGGTGTCTAGTGTAATGTCCTTCACTATTTAAAGAAATGTGTTTCAGGCAACTTATGAAACTGTTGAAGACCTCAACCTGGAAACAAAAGAGCACTTGTCTGTGGCCCCGATGCAAATCATTGACTTGGACAATGGAACTCTCAAGAATAGTTCTGCAATAATCATTAAAGAAGAACCTATATCGGTGAAAGAAGAAGAAACTGAACAAGCTGATGAATTGGTTGACACTGAGTCTGCTGATAGTCATATGTCTGAAGAGTGTATAAAAAGTCAACTGATATTTGAAAAAGATAGTAGCAATGATAATTATTTGATTGAAAATTCCACTGAAATGGATATTGTACAGCTCAATCTTGAAAAAGACTCTGAAGAACTTAATTCAGACCAGAAACGGAGCCAAAACCAAAAAATTCAAGTTCATCTAGACAAGTTAAAGATATTCTGTTGTGATATTTGCTGCAAAATATTTTTAGTTCGAAGCAGTCTAGTGTCACATATTCAACTATCACACACAAAAAAACAACATTGCAAATTAGACAAACAAACAATATATGAAAACGAATTAAGTGATTTTCACTTTAAAAGACCCAAGAGGGTTCATACTGGAGATAAGTCATATGCCTGCAGTATATGTGATAAGCAATTTAATCAAAAATCTCATTTAGTACCGCACATGAGAACTCACACTGGAGAAAAGCCTTATGCCTGCAGTATATGTGATAAGCAATTTAATAAAAAATCTTATTTAGTAAATCACATGAGAATTCACACTGAAGCAAAGCCTTATGCCTGCGGTACATGTTATAAGCAATTTAATCGTAAATATACTTTAGTAAAACACTTGAGAATTCACACTGGAGCTAAGCCTTATGCCTGCAGTATATGTGATAAGCAATTTAATCAAAAATCTAATTTAGTAACTCACATGAGAAGTCACACTGGAGCAAAGCCTTATGCCTGCAGTATATGTGATAAGCAATTTATTCAAAAATCTGTTTTAGTAAGGCACATGAGAACTCACACTGGAGCAAAGCCTTATGCCTGCAGTATATGTGATAAGCAATTTATTCAAAAATCTGTTTTAGTAAGGCACATGAGAATTCACACTGAAGAAAAGCCTTATGCCTGCGGTACATGTTATAAGCAATTTAATCGTAAATATACTTTAGTAAAACACTTGAGAATTCACACTGGAGCGAAGCCTTATGCATGCAGTATATGTGATAAGCAATTTAATCAAAAATCTAATTTAGTATATCACACGAGAATTCACACTGGAGCAAAGCCTTATGCCTGCAGTAAATGTGATAAGCAATTTATTCAAAAATCTGATTTAGTAAGGCACATGAGAATTCACACTGGAGCAAAGCCTTATGCCTGCAGTATATGTGATAAGCAATTTAATCGTTCACCTATTTTAGTAAATCACATGAGAATTCACACTGGAGAAAAGCCTTATGCCTGCAGTATATGTGATAAGCAATTTATTCAAAAATCTGTTATAGTAAGGCACATGAGAACTCACACTGGAGCAAAGCCTTATGCCTGCAGTATATGTGATAAGCAATTTATTCAAAAATCTGATTTAGTAAGGCACATGAGAATTCACACTGGAGAAAAGCCTTATGCCTGCAGTATATGTGATAAGCAATTTAATCAAAAATTTAATTTAGTAAATCACATGAGAATTCACACTGGAGCAAAGCCTTATGCCTGCAGTAAATGTGATAAGCAATTTATTCAAAAATCTTATTTAGTAAGGCACATGAGAATTCACACTGGAGCAAAGCCTTATGCCTGCAGTATATGTGATAAGCAATTTAATCGTTCATCTATTTTAGTAAATCACATGAGAATTCACACTGGAGAAAAGCCTTATGCCTGCAGTATATGTGATAAGCAATTTATTCAAAAATCTGTTATAGTAAGGCACATGAGAGCTCACACTGGAGCAAAGCCTTATGCCTGCAGTATATGTGATAAGCAATTTAATCAAAAACCTTATTTAGTAAAACACTTGAGAATTCACACTGGAGCAAAGCCTTATGCCTGCAGTATATGTGATAAGCAATGTAAACAAAATTCTACTTTAGTTAAGCACATGAAAATTCACTCTGAAGAAAAGCCTTATGGCCTGCAGTATATGTGATAAGCAATTTAATCGTAAATATACTTTAGTAAATCACATGACAATTCACACTGGACTGGAGTTAAGCCATATTATTGACTAATTTATTTCAGATTTACAACCCATATATGCTACAGAAAATTACATTAACAGAATATAATAACTACAAATAATATTTACACTTAAATGTGTTAAAAAAATAATAACAAATTATGTCAGCTATGTAACAGTACAATCGGATTAATTTTAATATTAGATTAAATAATGATAGTATCTGGTAGAACACTAAATTAGTCAGAATTTACCTACCAACCTAACGAGAATACAAAATAATAGAAATGTCGCATTTATATTAGATTGAAACATTAGGTATACGAAAACTTGATTACAAATTTGGATATAACAAGTAAAAACTCACCTAATGACATGTCTTTAATTTGAGTCAAACCCGCAAAACCCCATCCATTTGCATTGGAGTTTTGCATTGGACTTTCTTGCGAATGATCGCACTAAAAATCATCCTGAGTCGTGCCCCGAGGGTACGGACGGAGGGAGGTACGGGAATGGTTTCCCAGAGGAGCCGGGCGTGCTACATACATCAACAGGCGACCCGACACAGGATACCATCAAGATAATAACGCTGATAAAACATCCACAACCTCAAAGTAACACTTGTAAGTATACCCTCCATATCATCTACCAGAACGTCAGAGGTCTTAGAATGAAACTCCAGAGGCAGAACGTCATAAGCAGATTTAATCGCAGTCTCAGAGAATCAGAGATCAATTTTAATAAGCAGGTACTGCAATAAAGGATGCTAAAGTAACCCCTTATGGATGGAACGTGCAAACTACAGCTTCCTGGTAAGCATTACTATGCATTTGTCTGAAGGAAATCATGATGTATTATTGGACTTACTCAATCATTAGATTCGAAAAAATGTATAGAATAAATTAGTCTCCAGAAATTACTTTTAACCTATGCCTAAACTACCAAAAATCTGGGGGAAATATATTCAGGTATCACTCTACTGCATGAAACTCAAAAGTTCGTAGGGATTGATAAATATCGATGATTTCCGATGTCCATGTTTTTTACTTGGTGGCACTTTTATGGCTGAAAACACAGAGTGCGATCTGCAACTCCTTGTACCGACGACGGCGCGCCCCTGCGGGTCGCACCGCGCCGATGCTAGCAGTGACAGAGACTTCGTGGCTTGGCTTAGTTGGTTAGAGCACATCCGTACTAAGGGTGGGGCGCGGGTTCGAGTCCCGCCGAAGTCGAAAATTTTTGGGAACTTATTTAATTTCTTTGAGATGCCCAGAGTGCGGGTAAGCACTAAGTATAACAAAAATCCTTAGAATCAGTAAATTGCTTCTGATATAAAATGAAGGAAAAACTTTGTCTGAAACCCAACGTGTTACTGAAGACCAATCTTCCACTCACATACCCACTGTTCATGCAGGGCAAAGCCATTTTTATGGCGCATCATCATCATCAGCCTATAGGTATTTGTCCACAGCTGGACATAGGCCTCCCCTAATGAGCGCCATAGCGCATAGTCTTCAGCTTGCCGCATCTAGCATCTGCCAGCAGACTTTCGCAAATCGTCATCCCAACTGGTCGGAGGGCGTCCTACACTACGTTTGCCGAGTCGCGGTCTCCACTCAAGAACACGTTTACCCCAGCGGTTGTCGGTTCTTATCGAGATATGGCTAGCCCACTGTCACTTCAGCTTGCTTGTTATGGCGCATACCACACCCAAACTAGCGCCGCCATCTACTTTATCTTATTATTCAGTTTAACAAACGAAATTTCAAAAATCCATCGCACAGTTTGTGATACTTATTATAAGCTTTATTTTAATGCCTCTGTAATAGTTTTATTCTATTTAGTTTAGGCAGTGAATCGAAGTTGCCTTTGGTGGCCACCAAAATCTATTTTTGATTCACTGCCTAAACCACCATCAGGTATATTTTTATGGGACCAATTCGGTATAAACAAAAGCGAGTGTTTTTAAAATCGCTCCATCATAGACGGAGATATTGACGAATACATAAAGAGAACGAACGACCTCTATGGCGCGGTGGGCGAAGGTCTGCCTGCGACGCTCGAGGTTGGGGTTTTTTATTTATTATTTACTTATTTATTAGACAGTATAACATCATTACAGGTTTTAATTATGATTATTTAGATGTATATGTTCAGAGTGTTCTGGTCGTTTTCTATCTACCTATAGTAAAAAAATATCATCTTATGTAATGATATCATCTGACATTAATTTCAATAGATCATTAAAGAAAATTCCTTTAAAAAAATGTTATTATACGCTTTATGAATTTTTTGACGATAAGACTATAATAAATGTGAAATAATGTAAATTAGCCATCTTTTGCCCTTGCCACACCCGGACCGGGTACATAGTTATAGGTTACCAACTAAGTGTGTTAGAATAGTAAAATATTCATGTAACTACAACACCTGTATAATTATAATGCAATGAACGACCTCTGTGGCGCGGTGGGCGAAGGTCCGCCTGCGACGCAGGAGGTTGCGGGTTCGATTCCCGCCTTGGGACAAATATTTGTACGATCTGCAGATGTAGGTATATGTTCCGGGTGTTCTGGTCGTTTTCTATGTATAGTAAAAAAATATCATTTATGTAATGTATTTTATTACTTATGTATATCAGTTATCTAGTACCCATAACACAAGCTCTGCTTAGCTGGTGCTAGATAATGCTGTGTTAATTGTCCAGCATTATTTATTTTATTTGTTTGTAATTTCCTCACCTCATAGAAGACACTAATCTCTCATCCTCCACGGGACTGGACCGGCGTACGTTTGGAGCGCGAGGGTCTGTGAACTAGACGGGCGGCTGTGCAGTTACCATACACGTCTACTAACGCGAATAGGGGGCTTCGCGTGTCTACACCCCATACTAATTATTTTGCACACCAATTACATTGGTCAAACATGTTGACTCAAAAATAACTATTTGTCCTATTGACACGTGTTTTGCAAATAATAGTAGATAATAGTAGCCAAGGGCTGTAAAGCATCAATTGCAGCCCGAGATGTTTAGGCGCACGAGCGCAGCGAGGGCGGCTATAGTTCGAGGGTGCAAGATGCTTACACCCGAGCCAACTACTCTGCTTTACATCTCGATTGTGAGGTAAGTAGAAAACAAGATCCGTCAAGTGCGAGTGTAACTCGCGCGCCGAGGGTTTCAAACATTTGCCAATTATTTGGACAATCAATTTTCAGTCTTTTTTCGAATGGCAATACGCATACGCCTAATACATTGTACATGGATAGGATAGGTCTGCAATCTTCGGAGATAGTGGGGGGAATGGTAAATTTTTCGACGTTTTTTTAAATATTTCAACAAGTAGGTATAAAACCTACAAAAATTTCAAAGTGTTTTGAAACGGTCAAAACGATACCTGTCATTTGATACCTACCCCACTGGGATAGGTCACCATTTTTCAAAAACTATTATTATTACAGACTTCTCTATATTTTTCCTGTAAAATATAGATCGATGTCTACAAACGCCTAATACATTGTACATGGATCGGTCTGCAATCTTCGGAGCTAGGGAGGGGGGGGGGGATGGTAAATTTTTTGACTTTTTTAAAATATTTCAAAAATTATAAAACTTACAGAAATTTCAAAGTGTTTTGAAATGGTCAAAACGATACCTTTTATTTGATACCTACCCCATTTGCCTTCCTAGGTCTCTTGAAATTTCAACATCAAAATTTGTAACTAGGTAGTTAGGTAAGTACTGAAAATATTCATTTTCATTTTTCATTTATTTATATATTTTTTCTTGAAATCATTAATGGCGCACGAAATTTATCATTATTTCAAATTTCAAGTTAATAGCTGCAGTAGTTACTGAGATATTCAAGAAAGAGCGGGGATGGACAGAGCGAGACCATAAGGGTTTCAAAACCGATCTTTGAAACCCTAAAAACCGGCATTACAAGAATAAAACAGGTATTATTAATTGCTGCTTCAGCTTCCATTTTCATTGAATCAGGAGTGCAGCTTATATCTTTATCACTTGAAGAACTCATGTTCTTTCCTAATTAGCACGTAACTATAAAAAAAAACCAAAATCAAACAATATTTAAAGTAAAAGTTTTCTATTCCCGCCTTTTTTCATTAAAAAGAACCAAGAACTTTTTTTTTCAAGAACGAAATTGGGCTTCGCCGTTCGATATTTAAAATTGATGACTATTATACTCACACGAAGACATGGCGGAACAGCAAAGCGACCTCTTTGGTCATTGGGCTGAATGCATGATGTCTATTGCCAGTATGATGGTTAGATGTACGCGAAATTTTTGAAATAGTGATGTGTTTTTTTTAAATTACTTACTTAGTAACTGCGGACTGGTCACCCGCGGTGAAGCTAAGAGGAACCCATGGGGCCGGCCGTGCCAACGCAGACGGCGAAATGGCCGGCCCCGGGACGGACAGCTTCTCTGGGTCTTACGCTCTAAGCCCAGTTGGAGTGGTAGTAGGTTGCGGTGTCGTATGGGCAGCATGGCCGCACGGAGATGGCGGCCGCGGCGGGATAAGAGTGCCGGTATTGTGATGCGCCGCTCTCCCTGCCTTCCGCGGCCTTGGCCGGGTCGCCACCGTTTAATGGCGGACGCGGTGGGGTCGCAGGGGAGGAGTATCGGTATTGCGAGGACCGCTCTTCCTATTCTCTGCGACCGAGTGGCAGGCTGCGGAGCTATTCGACTGACCCGTCGCAGGGGGACCTAGGTCGTTTGGACACGGGGTCGATCGGCGCCCATTTGGCGGGTAAGGAACCAGATACATAAGTAGTGAGGAGGTCGCGGCGCGTCACGTGTTTCCGGCGTGTCGCGAAGGAGGGTGCTTCACACCCCCTAGTGAGGGACCCGATATCGGGCAGCAGTGGTGGGTTCGTGGAAGTCAAAATCGCTCCATGTTCCCATCATAAGCGGCAGAGGCGGAAACACCCTGAGGGTTTTAGTGGGTTGGAGTCCCAAATAGTCGTGCTGTCTCCCCGTGGCAGTGCGATATGCGTGGGCATTTCCCTCAGGATAATACTACACTGTGGTGACTTACACTGTGGTGGCAACACTGGCGAGAAAACCGAAAAAAAAAGAGAAAAATAAGATTTGTACTGAAAAAGAACTTTGAGATAGTGTTTTTTAGTGAATTTCTCGAAAAAACAATACAAAGAAACGGTGTTCAATTTGCAACTGTGTTAAAATAACATAACATAATATGGTACAAAAATTATAACCTAAAAACAAGTTTGTGAACCTCGAATTTTCAACCAACATGAGCGAATTACCACCGTGTGCAGGATGCAAAAGACCACTACCATCAAGGCAGTTTCTTCGATGTTCAAAATGTTGTGAGGTATACGACATCGAATGCGCAGGCGTATCGGCAACCCGTTTTTACGGTAGGTACGCTCATCGGGGAACGACGTCAGACTTGGATTTGCCCGGCTTGCTACAGCAACAGACCGAAAGCCAACAACGTAAATATTATCGTAGGTGCAGGGGAAAACTGCACGCCAAACCCGTTTAAAGAACAAGCAGTACAAGCACCATTGTTAATCTTTGAAAACAACTCGGACGACGACAGTAGCGTACAAGGAGATACTTTGAACAGCAGCAACCCCTTCTTGGAGCCTCCAAAGGAAATTACCAGGACTATGATGCAGTTAAATGCCTCTATTAATGAAAACCTCGGAAACAAACTAACAAAGAACAATGTACAACTTTCAAAGCTAATAATAACAACAATACAAACTGAAATGGCAAACTCCATGAATATAATAAAAGCCGAGATTACCAAACAGACAATGAACATATTAAACAACCAAAAAATAATGTTAGATGATATTACAGCACTGAATGAAAGAATGAATAAGCTGGAAAATGAAAACATAACCTTAAACAAAGAAATTAACACCCTACGTAAACAAAAACATGAAACTCAGGATCATGATAACAACATAACAGTAGGAAATTACAAGAAGTTTGTAATTCATGGGCTGACAGAATACCACAGAGAATCCGATGAAGTCACCCAAAACAGAATACTCCACATCTTCCAAGAAATTATGAATGTGAACCTGTTTGGACAACTAGAAGACATAGAACGAATTGGAAAAAGAGGTAAAAATAGACCGGTAGCTATAGAACTACTGAGCAAAGGACTAACATCATACATATTAAAAAACAGACATTATTTTCAAAACACTGGGCTGAAAATTACAGAGTTCCTATCTCAAAAAGAATTAATAGCACGCAGAGACCTAGTTAAACAAATGAAAGATGCACGGAAAAATGGAAAGGATGCAATAATAAGGGACAATGTGCTTTTCATTAATGGACAGAAAATTCAAACAGAAAATTTACAACGCAATGAAAAAATGGAGAACAACCACCAACACAGGAGATTCCAACAATATATACAAAAAACTCCACTAACTATAAATAGAAATACCCAAATAACAGAAAGATGTCCACAAGCACATCCTGTTTAACAGTGTAGGAAATCCCAACAACCAATGCGGTCATCTTCACCAAACAAATTGAAGGAAGATATGAATGGCGAACAACGACAACTAAAAGAGACATATTACGATGATCAAAACCCTAGCAGCAGTAAACATCCCCAGTATAATCAACAGAATGGCATGAACCAATCTTCCCAGATTAGCATCTCATCCAAGGATACTTATTCCACGGGACACTCGCAAATGGAATATACCAATTACTCACAAGAGGCAGCCCACCATGCAAACAACCAAGAAAGCAAAAACTATTCCTTTCGCAGCTAACAATTTGGCAATATTATTTCAAAATATAGGCGGTGGACTGTCTAATAAGTTACACCTCTTAGAAGCTCTGACATTAGATGTCAATCTCACAGCCATCTGCCTCATAGAAACCTATATTTACCCACATAAAATTGACCTAGTCAACCTGCCTCATTATAAAATAGCCAATATTTTTTGTAGAAATTGTGGTATCTGCCTTTCACAATGAAGGTAGCTACGCTAGGCCCCGCCAGTAATGTGAAGTTCGCATAAATAAACGCCAGTTTCCGATAGCCCGTCTTTTACTATACATTACATGTGGCGCAGCCGATAATTTAATTTTGTCCTACGGTCGGTTATTTTGTTAATTACAATGCCTATCGGCAAAATTGAGACGTTTGAGATAGGAACACACAAGTGGGATGCGTATTGCCGACGAGTGAAACAGTTTATCGCATTAAATAGCATAGCGGAAGATTTGCACGTGGCGGTGCTTGTTACTCACGTTGGTGTGGCGTGTTACGAGTTAATGTGTGATCTATGTGCACCGGATTTACCTACCAGAAACAAAGAAATTTGATGAGCTTGAGAAAATAGTAAAGGATCATCTTGAGCCTCAGCGCTCGGAGATCGCAGAACGACATATTTTTCGGCAACGTAAGCAAGCATCGGGGGAGTCCGTAAACGAATACTTACAGAACTTGAAACATCTTGCCAAGACATGCAATTTCAAGAATATGCTAGAAGAGAATATTCGAGATCAATTCGTATCCGGTCTTCGCTCCGAGGATATGAGATCCAGGCTTTTTGCTGAAAGTGAGTTGAACTACAAGCGGGCTATCGAACTCGCATTGGCTTTGGAAGCGGCGGACAGACATGCGGCGACGTCGGCGGCGGACGGTGGCGGCGAGGGCGGCGGCCTACACCGTGTGGCTGCGGCGCGCGCCTCGCGCCGTCGCCAGCAACGGACGACGACGGCGACCGCGCAGGCGGCGGCGGCCAGCGGGCCCGCGCCGCCGGTGGCTGCAGCTGCGGCGGAGCAGCCTTGCCCGCGCTGTGGCCGGCAAGGACACGCAGCAGCCAGGTGTCGTTATAAAAGTTTTAGTTGTGACAAGTGTGGTGAAAAAGGTCATCTTAAACTAATGTGTCGTAACCGTAAGTACGAAAGTGGTCGCGATGCCGCCGATTTGAAGAAGTCAAAAGGTCAGAACTTTTTTCTAGACTCTGATTCCGATTCTGAGGTGAACTTTTACAAGTTAGTTTGTGATGAAAAAGACAACCCATATTACGTAGATTTAAAGGTGGGAGGACAGTCGTTAAGTTTCGAGGTTGATAGGTACGGGAAGTAAATATTCAGCCATCTCAAAATCGTGTTATGATGAATTTTTTGCTGATTATGAACTGATTATGAAATCATTAACTTTGAAATCATATACCGGTAGCATTATAAAACCCTTAGGCTGTATAAATGTAGATGTCAGTTATGGTTCAGAGTCGCACAAATTACAGTTAATTGTCATTGAGAACGGGGGGCCTCCTCTAATGGGACGGAAGTGGATCAGAGTTTTGAGGTTAAATATAAATAATTGTTACAATTTGTCAGATGATAAATGTAATACAACTGTTGATTCTCTGCGTAATGATTTCCCAGAAGTCTTTGCTGAAGGGCTAGGCACTTGTAAGAATCGTATGCAACTTCAGTTAGCAGATAAGAGTCCTGTGTACGTGAAGGCACGCCCTCTGCCCCTCGCCCTTCGCGCGCCGGTCGAGCGCGAGCTGGAGAGGTTGCAGCGTGATGACGTCATCTTTAAAGTGGACCGTTCAGACTACGGCACACCTATAGTGCCCGTAGTAAAGAAAAATGGAGACATTCGCATTTGTGGTGATTATAAGACAACTATTAATCCTCGTCTCAAAGATTTCCATTATCCACTTCCTCGCATTGAGGAGATTTTTGCAACCCTTGCCGGAGGCGTGGTGTTTTCTAAATTAGACTTATCACATGCTTATCAGCAATTTTTGTTAACGGAGGATTCTCAACCCATGACTGCCATAACAACCCACGTAGGTACTTGGATCTATAAAAGGGTACCTTTTGGAATTAAATGTATTCCAGAAAATTTCCAAAAGGAGATAGAGGAAATTCTTGCGGGTTTACCTTTTACGGTAGTATTTTGTGACGATATTTGTATTAGCGGTGTAAATGCTAAAGACAATTTAAAAAACGTGCGGGCAGTCTTACAAAGACTGAAAGATGCTGGCCTGCGAGTCAATTGGTCTAAATGCGAATTTTTTAAAGAAAGTGTCACCTACTTAGGTTATAAAATTGATAAACATGGTCTTCATGCAGATGAAAATAAGATTGAAGCTATTGTTTCAGCTCCTATTCCAAAAAATGTATCGCAACTTAAAAGTTTTTTGGGGCTTGTTAACTTTTACTCCAAGTTTTGCCTCAACATCAGCGACATTTTAAAACCAATGTATGAGCTCCTTAAGAAAGATGTTGACTGGTGTTGGAGTGCACAATGTGAAATAGCTTTCAAAAAAATAAAACGCGTTTTGAGTAGTAGTCCGGTGCTGGCACATTATGATGCTTCTTTGCCGCTCATCTTGTCAGTGGATAGCAGTTCTTACGGATTAGGCGCCGTGCTAGTTCACCGTTATCCAGACGGCTCAGAGCGTGTGGTCTCGTGCGCTTCGCGGACACTCAATAAACACGAGCAAAATTATTCGCAGCTTGACAAGGAAGCCTTGGCAATTATATTTGGCGTAACAAAACATCATCAATACGTATACGGAAGACATTTTTTATTACGAAGTGATCATCGAGCACTTAGCTACATATTTGGTAAAAATAAAGGCATTCCTCAAACGGCCGCGAGCCGTCTGCAAAGATATGCAGTAAGATTGGCAGCTTATAACTATGACATTGATTTTGTGCCGTCTGCTAGGAATTGTTTTGCTGACGCCTTATCTCGCTTACCGTTGGAGCGCACGGTTAGGTGTAATTACGATGATAACCTTTTAGACGGAAGTTATTTAAACTTTGTTCAAGATGGGTTACCAGTGACTTTCACTGAAGTTAAAGCTGAAACCAAGAAAGATGTCCAATTAAATAAAATACTTGGATATGTCAAGTTTGGTTGGCCAGAACGTTTAGAATGTGATAAAGACAGGGTGTTTCATTTAAAAAGGGAGAGTTTATTTATTGAACACGGTTGTTTGATCTGGGGTTATCGCATAGTAATTCCCGTAAGTTTAAGAAACACAATCCTACAAGAACTGCATAGTGGGCATATTGGCATAGTAAAAATGAAGCAAACGGCTAGGAATTATCTTTGGTGGGAAGGTTTAGACGCAGACATCGAACGAATGTGTCGGGAATGTAGTGCGTGCGCGTCCCAGCGCGACCAGCCTCCCCCCGCGCCCCTGCACTCTTGGCCCTGGCCGCTGGAGCCCTGGTCGCGCCTTAATGTTGATTTCCTTGGGCCTTTTCGAAACAAATATTATTTGATCGTGATAGACGCGCACACAAAATGGTTGGAAGTAGCCTGCGTATCAAGTACCTCTGCGTCGGTTGTTATCACTTGTTTACATAAAATTTTTGCACGATTTGGTTTACCGAAATCAATTGTTAGTGATAATGGTCCACCCTTCTCCTCAAAAGAGTATCTTAATTATCTCGAAAATAACGGAATAAAGCGAGTGCTTGTAGCTCCTTATCATCCGGCTAGCAACGGGGCGGCCGAAAACGCTGTGCGTTTAATAAAACAGGTACTTAAGAAAGCCGCAGTAGATAAGGAGGATTTCGATACAGCTATTTGTAGATTTTTATTTACATACAGAAACACGGAACATTGTACGACTCAAAAGGAGCCCGCGGTAGCGATGTTCGGGCGTCGCCTGCGCGGCAGGCTGGATCTATTGCGGCCCAGCACGCGCGAGCTGGTGCGCGCGGCGCAGGTGGCGGCCGAACAGCGTCGCGCACCGACACCGCTCAGGGACATTCGCCCGGGAGATAAAGTGTTAGTGCGCGATTATCTCACGAAGGATGTTAAGTGGAAAGATGGGGTGGTCGTTGATAAGCTCGGACCAGTCTCGTTTAATGTGAAAACTCAGGATAGTCAAATAAGTAAGCGTCACGTTGATCAGCTTCTTACAAAAGCACCAATAAGAAAGTCACGGTACTCGATTGCTAATTCGGAGGTACAAGAGGGCTCGGACACAACCGCATTTAAGAACAATACTATTTGTAATGACAATGACGGATTGTCAGCACCGTATCCGCAATCCCCGTGCTCAAGCTATGGTAGTCCGGCACAAGACATCCTCAGTGATGTGGATGCGGTTGACTCAGGAAATGGTGAACTGCCACCGTCGACCCCTGACAGGCCAAGCTATAATCGCCAGCAGCGGATTGTTACTCCTCACGCTATGCAACTAAGACCTCGTGTTAAAAAAATAGATATAAATAAGTAAGTAGGTAAAACTGTAAGATATACTAGTTAAACTGTCTCAGTGCCTTAAATGTATAAATATTTCTGTACTTAGTTGATTGTTTATTACTTTTGTCAGTTTAGTGGCTAAGATATGTTATACTTATATACAGTGTGGAAATTAAACTCAGGCCCTGGAGGGAAACTACTTAAAATCCTTAAGCTAGCTCATTTTACTTAAAGGAGACATTCCTTTATTTTTAAAAAGAAACAAATCTGCATTAAAATATTTTTTTAAACTCGCTTGCTTCGCCCGGGACTCGAACCAACTAAAATTTAAAAAAATAAACACTCTTTATTTTATTATACTAATCGGTAGTATTAATATTCAGGATAAAGTTTCTGTAACAAACATTTGGTCTTAAAAATAAAAATAATCGTTAAATCTAACATCAACTTTATTTTACTATCAATTTTGTAACACTTAAATTATTTAACTGATAAATTGTTCGAAATGAGCCCCGTCGTTCCGGCTACACAACATTAGTCGCCGTTGAAATTCATTTCTTGTAGCCTTCAGCAAAGTGTTGTGGTGTATGCCCCTGATAACATTTTCTACCGCAATCCTTAGCTCTTGAACGGTTTCATAGCAAGTTTCATAAACAACATTTTTTACATGACCCCATAAAAAGAAGTCCATGGGCGTCAGGTCTGGACTTCTTGCAGGCCATCTAATCGTGTTGTGTTGGAGAGATAACAGAACTGTTACGTGTCTTTTACTTGTTAAAAGTGAACAGTAACCAAATGTTTGTTACAGAAACTTTATCCTGAATATTAATACTACCGATTAGTATAATAAAATAAAGAGTGTTTATTTTTTTAAATTTTAGTTGGTTCGAGTCCCGGGCGAAGCAAGCGAGTTTAAAAAAATATTTTAATGCAGATTTGTTTCTTTTTAAAAATAAAGGAATGTCTCCTTTAAGTAAAATGAGCTAGCTTAAGGATTTTAAGTAGTTTCCCTCCAGGGCCTGAGTTTAATTTCCACACTGTATAGTTATGTAAATTCTTTATTTAAGGGGGAGATAATGTGGTATCTGCCTTTCACAATGAAGGTAGCTACGCTAGGCCCCGCCAGTAATGTGAAGTTCGCATAAATAAACGCCAGTTTCCGATAGCCCGTCTTTTACTATACATTACAGAAATGAGCACGAAGGAGGTGGTATTTGCATTCTACTCAAAGAAAATATAGAATTTAAAGAATGCTCAGAAATTAACAACTTAGCGATAGAGTATATAATAGAAATATGTGCAATAGAAATAACCAAGACAAATGTGATAATAATAGCTATATATTGGCCTAACAGTAGTAGAGAAAAGAAAATATTTAACGAACAAATAGAAAAAATGTTACAAATAATCTTAAAGAAATACAACAAGAAAAAAGTAATTATAGGAGGAGACCTAAATGTAGACATATTAAATAAAAGCAAACAAGCGAAAGAAATGTTACAAATGTTTAAAAGATATAATTTTGAACAATATGTTAAAGAACCCACTCGAACACACTCTTCAAAATTTTTAGATATAATTTATACAAATTTTGATAAAAACGACCACACCATCCTTGTAGATGAATATGGAGTGTCAGACCATAAAGGGACTTTAATAACACTAGCCAAAACAGATATATACAGATATAACAGATAATAGACAATATGTTAAGGCGAAGTACGTTCGTATTTTCGAGACAAGGACGAGCAAACACCGCGCAGTGAAAGCGAGAAAGGGACGCAAGAGCCGGCCCGCGCGCAATTTTCCTGCTTTTTATTTATAAATTTGTTATTGCTCTAAAATAACAATCTTTCGCAAAAAACTAAAACCATAATCCTCTAAAGTGTTTCGTTAAGTATTTTTTAGACGATATTTCATGCAAATATGTTAAGTAACTAGCAAATGAAACTGGTTTTCCGTAGTAAAAATGCAAAATTTAGAGGAAACTTTGCGATTTTTTTCTATCGAGTCAAGTTGTGTCAATCGTGTTTCGGCTCCCATAACTTACTAACAAAAATCCTAAACTTTTGATGCACATCAAAAAAGATCTAAAAAAATGTGTTTTCTTGCCTTAAAACTGATTTTCCGTCTAGGCAAAACCTGAGTTTTGGGACCTACTTCACCTTAAGGCGAAGTACGTTCGTATTTTCGAGACAAGGACGAGCGAACACCGCGCAGTGAAAGCGAGAAAGGGACGCAAGAGCCGGCCCGCGCGCAATTTTCCTGCTTTTTATTTATAAATTTGTTATTGCTCTAAAATAACAATCTTTCGCAAAAAACTAAAACCATAATCCTCTAAAGTGTTTAGTTAAGTATTTTTTAGACGATATTTCATGCAAATATGTTAAGTAACTAGCAAATGAAACTGGTTTTCCGTAGTAAAAATGCAAAATTTAGAGGAAACTTTGCGATTTTTTTCTATCGAGTCAAGTTGTGTCAATCGTGTTTCGGCTCCCATAACTTACTAACAAAAATCCTAAACTTTTGACGCACATCAAAAAAGATTTTAAAAAAATGTGTTTTCTTGCCTTAAAACTGATTTTCCGTCTAGGCAAAACCTGAGTTTTGGGACCTACACCTTAATATAGAGTACCAAAATCCAAATTATAGCCAGCTCACTAACATTAAATCAACTAAATCACAATTAAGAAATTCCATACCACAAGGAAGCATCCTAGGCAGTATCCTCTTTATAATATATATCAACGACCTCCCTAAAACAATATATACTAAATCAATTATATATGCAGATGACATAACCTTAGTGATGTCCTGCAATAAGTTCTCATTTGAACAAAAACTTGAAAATACAATAGATGACATTGAAAACTGGATAAACAAACACAATTTGCAACTAAACACATCAAAAACTAAATTAATGCATTTTAGACCGCACCAGAAAAAACCTTTAGATATAAATAGCAATATACAAACCAAATATAAACACAATTTTATAGAAACAGCAACTTTATTAGGAACTGAATTTGATACTTGTCTTAGTTGGAAAAATCATATAGATAAAGTGGCCAGCAAACTATCTAAATTCACATACGCACTATTAGAGCTAAAGAAATGTACAGATATTAAAACTGCATTAACCGCATACTATGCATACGCACATGCGTGGCTAAGCTACTGCATAATAATATGGGGTAACAACAGCTGTGAAAAAAAGCAACTATTTATCCTACAGAAAAAATGTATTAGAATTTTGGTAAACATAGATGAAAGACAAAGCTGTAGATTACATTTTAAAAACCTAAAAATATTAACTTTAACATGAATATACATATATGAAATAGTAAAATTTGTAAAAAAGTTTTTTAAAAAAACAATAAAAACCTCTTCGAACAAACACAAGAAAGACATCAAAGATCTCTTAACCTTAGAAACAAAAACGAATTATCTCTCAAATTCCAAATAGTTAGATCTGCAACACACCACATGGCGACAAAGATATTTAATAAATTACCCCCTCAAATTAAAACAATTGAAACAGACTCAACTTTTTTTAAAAAACTTAAAGAATATTATATATTACAAAAATGCTTTTATGACCTACAAGATTTTTTTGAAGATAAAGGAGATAAGTGATCATTGATCAATGTGATCATTCACATAATTTTATTACTCACATTTATGTCTAGTAATATAATATAAAAGCCTTTGCAATAAATACATTATAGATGTTTATAGAGCATTATATTGCATTATAGAGTTATAAGTATATAATTGCTATAGTAAACTTGGTAATTCTTTAAATTAGATTTTAGTTTTAAGTTATCTTGTAGCGCCCCAACGGGGTACATGTTTGATACGTTTTACAACTACCTACTTAAGATCCTCTGTAACAATATGTAACAAATGAATAAATAAATAATAAATAAAAACTTGAGAAGTGTCAAGGGACACCCGGATGGAACGAAGTTCCTTTCGATTAATTAGTGAAGGAATTGTAATATTTTTTTTTACGAAACGAAAATAACTGGCTTGCTTTCTATGTGAGAGAGAGAGAGAGAGAGAGAAAGACAGAGAAACACGCGCACGCAGCACGGCTTACAACTATAGAAAAATGTCGTTACAACTTTTGTTCTTAATTTTTTTCGTCTATCCCGCTTTCGCAAGGCGTGATAAGGAACTTCGTTCCAAAAACAGCCGTACGCTGCTCGAGACAAGTGGAAGTCATTCTTTTTAAGACCTGTCAGTCCGTCTACCTACTCGAGTAGCCTCCTATTTCCAGGATGCTGGTGTGACTGCTTGTGCAGTGCATCTGGACTGACCGTGGAGGCACACACGGACAGTTTTCGTGCGATCATTAGCAAGAAAGTCCAATGCAAAACAAATAAATGAGGGTTTGACTCAAATTAAAGATGTCATTAGGTGAGTAGGTATTTAATTATTTTATTACTTGTTATATCCAAATTTGTAATATAGTTTTCGTATAATGTTTCAATCTAATATAAATGCGACATTTCTATTATTTTGTATTCTCGTTAGGTTGGTAGGTAAATTCTGACTAATTTAGTGTTCTACCAGATACTATCATTATGTAATCTAATATTTAATATAATCTGATTTTACTGTAACATAGGTGACATCATTTGGTATTATTTTTTAATACATTTAAGTGTAAATATTAGTTGTAGTTATTTTATTCTGTTTATGTAATTTCCTGTAACATATATGGGTTGTAAATCCGAAATAAATTACCTAGTTAATAATATGGCTTTACTTGAGTGTGAATTCTCATGTGCTTTACTAAATGAGGTTTTTGATTAAATTGCTTATCACACATACTACAGGCATAAGGCTTTTCTCCAGTGTGAATTCTCATGTGAGTTACTAAAGTAGATTTTTGACTAAATTGCTTATCACATATACTGCAGGCATAAGGCTTTTCTCCAGTGTGAATTCTCATGTGATTTACTAAATGACATTTTTGATTAAATTGCTTATCATCACATATACTGCAGGCATAAGGCTTTTCTCCAGTGTGAGTTCTCATGTGCGGTACGTAATGAGATTTTTTATTAAATTGCTTATCACATATACTGCAGGCATAAGGCTTTTCTCCAGTGTGATTTCTCATGTGATTTACTAAATGACATTTTTGATTAAATTGCTTATCACATATACTGCAGGCATAAGGCTTTTCTCCAGTGTGAATTCTCATGTGCTTTACTAAAGTAGATTTATGATTAAATTGCTTATCACACATACTGCAGGCATAAGGCTTTGCTCCAGTGTGAATTCTCATGTGAGTTACTAAACTAGATTTATTATTAAATTGCTTATCACACATACTGCATGCATAAGGCTTTGCTCCAGAGTGAATTCTCATGTGCTTTACTAAATTAGATTTATGATTAAATTGCTTATCACACATACTGCAGGCATAAGGCTTTTCTCCAGTGTGAATTCTCATGTGAGTTACTAAAGTAGATTTATGATTAAATTGCTTATCACATATACTGCAGGCATACGGCTTTTCTCCAGTGTGAATTCTCATGTGAGTTACTAAATGATATTTTTTATTAAATTGCTTATCACATATACTGCAGGCATATGACTTATCTCCAGTATGAACCCTCTTGGGTCTTTTAAAGTGAAAATCACTAAATTCCTTTTTGTCTAATTTGCATTGTTGTTTTTTTGTATGTGATAGTTGAATATGTGACACTAGACTGCTTCGAACTAAAAATATTTTCCTGCAAATATCACAACAGAATATCTTTAACTTGTCTAAATGAACTTGAACTTTTTGGTTTTGGCTCCGTTTCTGGTCTGAATTAAGTTTTTCAGTGTCTTTTTCAAGATTTAGCTGTACAATATCTATTTCTGTGGAGTTTTCAATTAAATAATTATCATTGCTACTATCTTCTTCAAATATCAGTTGATTTTTTATACACTCTTCAGACATATGACTATCAGCAGACTCAGTGTCAACCAATTCATCAGCTTGTTCAGTTTCTTCTTCTTTCACCGATATAGGTTCTTCTTTAATGATTATTGCAGAACTATTCTTGAGAGTTTCATTGTCCAAGTCAAGGATTTGCATCGGGGCCACAGTCAAGTGCTCTTTTGTTTCCAGGTTGAGGTCTTCAATAGTTTCATGAGTTGCCTGAAAACACATTTTTTTTATTAAATAGTGAAGGACATTACACTAGACACCATAATTCAGATCACATTTATGAGAAAGAATTGAGTTGTGTTAAGAGGACAGGTGACTATTAACATTTTCTAACTATCTTTGAAAGCACTCAGTCAGACCTGTTTAAGAGTTAGATTTTGTTTTTTTTTTCTTTGGTGGAAAGTAACCTTCACATATAAAATAGTTGCTTATAGCAATCCAGCTATTGCACACGGTGGTTGTTCAACACAATGACATAACTTTTGGGCACCAAACATAAATATATGAAGGAGAAGGGGGTAATGGGTGCGGGTATTTAAAGGGGAGCGCGGTGGCGTGAGCGGTGACGTCATCGTTTACCTGCGCTACGGCAGGCGAGCGGGTTTTGCGTGCGGTCTGAACAAGTCGCAATCGGGTGTTATTTTGCTTGCTGTATTGGCGCGCATATATTTTAAGAAAACACGGCGGGGTATTCCTAGCAGCCGCTCCGCGGATAGTGTTGCGGAAAGTGGACGTACCAGAGGGGGGTCAATCAACTTTTAAGTGTACATCAATGAAATTTTTTAATTTTTTTTTGCAAATATTTATATTTTAACGTATTTGCTGTAGATAATTATTTATATTTTAAGAATTCACATAGAGCAGAGAGATTCATTTAAATAAAATAGTAAATTTGACTCTGCATCCACATGACTCTAGTTAAGATAGTCCCTTGGACAACTAAACTAAATAGGCTTCTGAACCATTTCAAATTCAGTCAAATTGTAAACCGTCACTTTATTCTCACTTAATATAGGATGGATTTCAATTTATCGTCCATAAATAAATGACGCGACTTTTAATTTATGAGTTATTCCCAATAATATTGTCTCCTGGACAACGACAAACTTTAAATGTAACGAACTTATCATTTAACTTGTAAAATAATAATGAATATGGGATATTCAACAGTTTATGAATTCACTTTTTATTCATACATTCGTATTTGAAAATTTTGTAAACCTTACTGTTTTTTTAAAGTAATTATGACGATAATGTGTCTTTAAGAGACAGGGACAAAATGGTTGTCCAGCGGACATATACGGTTGTCCATAGGACATACTCGGGAGTCCAAGGAGATACTAGGATTGAAATCAGTTTTTTATTTATATTAAACAATAATAAACGCTCTAGCCCTTGTAAGAGGCTTTTCAGTGACTAATTATTGAAAGAAAAAGTATTCCTTTATGCTGATTCTATCATTATTGTCCTATGGACAACCAAAATGTCCCACGGACAACTGTTTTCGTTGTCCAAGTGACTGGTTGTCCGGGTGACATTTATCAGTCTTTGCGCTCCCAGGTAATAAATAACTATATTTTGAATTAGGTCTTACGCGCAGTGAAATATATAGATTAAGTAGAATATATTATTTCACTTTAATTTACTACGATATATCAAATACTTATGATTTTGTGCTGGTTGTCCGGTAGACACACAATAAAGCCACCCACTTTCTCAAAACACACTCGACCGACTGGCGCCGCGGCAAAGCGGAAATCAAAATTGCGGCTAGATGAGTGTTGTCACCAAATGAATCGACTTGTTCTCTAGGCACTGATCACGCCATCTGTGTTTTGGTTTCGGAACTTTTTTACCGTTGTCCGGTGGAAGTCAATATAATAGGGACCAAAATGAACATGCAAAAAACTCGTTAAAATTATAAAGCAAACAGAAATCTATATGCTAGCATCATAGTAGACATTGTAATAAATAATTATGTACAAGCGTAATTAATTGCTATATATAGTATTTTTTGTATAAATCAGTGTTTCATTGTACTAACCTACTGGGGGACAAACAATAAAACACTTCATCAGATGTTTTGTCACCCGGACAACCATTAAAATTCCAGTATAATAGTGATTAATTGAAAATAATTTACTCTTATGTTTGATTAATAATAAGATAAATGCGACATATGCCAACAAACCACTTAATTTTCTTTAAAAATGCGATTATTGGTCAGGGACAAAACATAGTACTTACAGGACAAATAAAAGTTGATTGACCCGGGTAGATGTTAATAATTGTGTTTTCAAAATAGTAGGAGCAACAGTTCATTTAGACACTAATTTTTTGTTTTTTTTTGTAGTGTAGTCATCCCGCCAAATAGTACGGACAATGACTATATGATTTTATTTAGAATAATTGAAAATTGGTGCACAAAATACAATTCGTGTTTAGTTATAGGCGACTTCAATATGTTTTCATGTTATTAATTATATTGAATTTGTGACAGCTTTTTGCGAGTTCGCTCAAAGAAATGAGGTAAGGAATTGTAACGATCGAATATTGGATTTAGTGTTAGTATCTCTGGACATGGACGAGGTGGTGGTATCCCCCGCGGCCGAGGAGCTAGTGCCGCGCGATGAGCAGCACCCGCCGCTCGCGGTGTCGTCGGTGCGCCGCGCTCCGCCGCATGCCCAACGCGCGTCGCCCTCCGCGCCACCGCCCCGGCCCGACGACGAAAAGCAATGGAACTTTTCCAAAGCTGATTATCACGAACTGTATTCGTCGATTGCGGCGGCGGATTGGAGTCCTCTCTATGAAACACGAGATCGCGAGGATGCCTTAGATTTATTCTATTGCACTTTAATAGACATTTTTGACATTTGTGTTCCCAAAAAACGCCATCGTCAAACAGACTCTAGGATCAGTATCCGTCTGTAACTGTCCGTCCGTAACTGGTACACAGCGGACATCATAAGAGAGATTAAACTAAAGGCAAGGCTACATAGGCAATACAAACAAGGAAGATCGAGTTACGTAACAATTTCGGAAAGTAGAGCAAGGTGAAAGGTGAAGAAAATGATAGAGGAGGCGCAAACTCAACACCAGCAACGAGTAGAGCACCGTCTGACGGACGATCCGAAATCGTTCTGGAATTTTGTGAAATCAAAAAGAGGAACCGTGAACCGAAAACAGTAAACGGAACGACTCTCTCGGAACCGGAATGTGCGGAGGAATTCGCGAAATATTTTCATTCGGTTTACGGTACCTCACCAGCTCTCTTAGACGTGGCAGCGGCGGAGGCGGCGAGCCCAGCCAGCGCCGCGCGCGTGCACGTGCCGCGCCTAACGCTGGCCGAGGTGCGCGCGGCGCTGACAAGACTCAAGCCGAAGCGGTCCGCAGGCCCGGACGGCATACCAGTCTTTATTATAAGAGACTGTCAAATGCCGCTTGCGGAACCGATCGCCCACATTTACAATGCTTGTCTAGAGAAATCACACTTTCCAGAGCGATGGAAGATAACAAGGGTTATTCCCATACCTACCTAAAGGCTCTGGATCAGAAGTGACGGAATACCGGCCGGTGGCCATTCTGTCGACGGCGTCCAAGGTTTTTGAATCAGCCATGCAGCGCAGCATGCAGGAGCAGGTCTTGGTGCGGCTGTCCGATGCGCAGCATGGTTTTCGGCCTGCTCATAGCACCTCAACGACCCTCCTTGACTCCATGGCCTACGTGCTACCGCAAGTCGACGCAGGGATGCAAGTCGACGCAGCCTATTTCGACTTCAAAAAAGCGTTTGATTTGATCTAGTCGACAACGACATTCTGCTTCAGAAGTTGGCGGCGATCGGCTGCACCACCAAACTACTGCAGTTCTTCGCGAGTTATATGAAGGACATATTTTTAACAGGGACAGGGCGGGATGCAGATCAGAGCCTTACTCTACCTTAACTGGTGTGAGTCAGGGAAGTTGCCTGGGCCGCTAGAGTTTAATAAAATGATAAACGACCTGCCGACCGTCGTCAGAGACGCCAAATGCTTGTTGTTCGCGGACGACCTCAAGTTACTCTTGCCCATCAAAGACGAAAAAGACTGTGAGTGCCTTCAACGGGACGTAGACAGAGTGGTAGAGTGGAGTAGGGTAAATGAACTCCAGTTATCAGCAAATGTTCTATAAGAACCTTTAGTCGAGCAAAGAAGCCACTCTACCACGACTACAAGTTGAGGGGTACACAGCTAAAGAGAGTCGACTCGGTGAGGGATTTAGGGGTTCGTCTGGACGACAAGCTACATTTCAGAGAGCAGGTGGTGAACATCTGCAAGAGGGCCTTTAAAACTTTAGGATTTGTCCTCCGTCAGACAAACAGCTTCAAAAACCTGCAAGCAGTAAAATCGCTCTATAATGCGTTAGTAAGTAGACATTTGGAGTTCAATGCAGCGATATGGGCTCCGCACGAAGCCAAGTACAGCCAAATAGTAGAGCGCATACAAAGTTCGCGAGATTTTTATACCTGAAGGTCTACGGTATATACCCCTTCTACCCTTTGATGTATCCATCCTTGTTTATTACAGGCATGGTTGGATACAACAAGCTAGAAGTAAGGAGGCACGCAGCGCTCGCTCTACTCTTTGTTTAAGGTGTTGAGAGGGATGACCGCCCCTCCATGTATTTTAGAGGAGATGTGGCTGAATGTACCCACGGACTTTGTGCGCAGACGAAGGCGTCCCGAACCAACCTTATAGACAAAGCACCTCTGACGCGCAGCATCCGCACGCTTAATCTGATTGCCGAGAAAATCGATATATTTTTCTGTTCCCCGAACGAATTCCAAAAGGCTTTGTATTGCATTTTATGCTATAGCAAGTAGTTTTCAAAATTATTTAATTATTTTAGTACAAGTTATTAATATCGTCAATTTTATAATATGTTATTTTATTGCTTTTTTATTGACTAATTGAGAATTATCGTTATATGACTATGACGACCTCAGTGGCGCAGCAGGCGAGAGTCTGCCTGCGACGCAAGAGGTTGCGGGTTCGATCCCCGCCGCGGAACAAATTTGTGTACGAAATGCAGAAATTTGTTCCGTTGGTCTGGGTGTTTTCTATGTATAATAAAAAATATCTATCTATGTAATGTATAATATTACTTTTTATTATTTTTATCAGTTATCTAGTACCCATCATAACACAAGCTCTGCTTACCTTGGGGCTAGATAATGCTGTGTGAATTGTCCAGCATTATTTATTTTTATACCTATTATACTTATTATTATTATTTAATGTATATATATATATGATAATGTCCATAATCAAATTTGACATAAACTGCATAATTTTATAATGTATAAAGATATTCTAATGTAAGATTAATTATTTATTTAATTTTTAGGAAGGTCTACAGCTTATATCTATACAAAATGAGTTACATGAACCTAGCAACAGAAAAGCTAATAAATGGCCTTCACGGCTAAATGACAGATTGAGTGACAAATACGCTATGCAATCGGATAGGAAATTGAAAAAAATTATTTATTTAAACAATCGTCGAAAATAACGGAGATTGAAATTAAATATACATACTTATATTACCTATATAAAGAGATTTTTTTTTTTATATATTTGAAGTAAAACTTTAAAATAAAGCTTTCCTTTTTACAAACTCAAGTAAGTAACCTAAATTGATATTATCTAAATAACCTATTAAAAGTACTTGCCTGTAAATAGAATAATTTAAAAAAAAGAAAAAAGAATAAACCTTTCCTAACAATAAAAACGAGATAAGATGGCTCAGCCATGTTAGGAGATTTTTATTAGGGAAAATTTATGATGGTTTACAAACAAGAAAACAGAACTACCTAACTAAGATTAAGCGCACCTAGGTACATACTTTCTATTCCTTATCATTAAAGAATTGACTGCTAAGCAGCCAGCCGCCTTGCCGATTGCACACTCGTGCAATGTAAGTCAATATTATCATTCTCTTTACAAACTTTATTGAGATCCGTGCACGCTCTAATTATAAACGAGTTTTGTCTATAATTGGTGCTGGTAGGTGGGACATTCTCGAGCGGCCGATGCTATAGCTCGGCGAGTACTACTGAGCAAGACGATGCGCAGGCAGCCGAGCACGATTTTGTAGGTATTTAGGTGTTTTGAAAAATATTTGTATGGCATATTAAAATATTTTCTAGTGATGCACTGCGTAATAACGTTTGCAATGTTTTGGTATACATTTTGTGTCATTTTATTCATGTTTCTATTCACACTGATCATTCAAAGTTTGATTTAGAGGTAACTTTGTAATTTTTTTCTATCGGGTGAAATATCACCAATCGTGTTTTTGTCTAGTGATGCACTAGAAAATATCCTCAACTGTAATATGTATGAATTTCAAAACTATAAGCCTTATAGTTATTGAGGCACGGACAGTTAAAAATTCCGAAATCCGGGAATCCTCGCCTTAAAGGGTGGACTATTATGATAAGATTAGGCTATTGCTGGAATATAAGGTACTCTATTGTATTGGGTGTGCCCGTAGGTAATGATAGATGTACACGTTTTTATTTACCATACCTCGAGTCCCTTATAGAGCAGGTTACTGAAAACATTTTCAGATCTGAGAGCCATCTCCGAGAGAGTCCAGCATCTCAGGAGATTCCGATTACAGAAACTACATACATCTGTCGGCCTTTCATCTCCTGAATAGAACTGAAACAAGTCACACAAATATTTTGCCTAAACCTGGTTATGAAGTTTAGATACAAAACTTATAGTTTAGATAGATTCTATTGCAGTGTCTTTTTGTGCTTTATGTATCTGTTATTTCACACTCTATTGAGGCTCATAAAACACTTTAAGCAGGTCCCCTGTCTCCATACAAAGATCTCATTGAAAGGTTCTACGCTCACTTAATTCATTTCAAGATTCTCTTTTGTGTCAAAACAAAAGTTGCAAGTATATAATAACGTGTCTCTAAGAATATTTTTGAAAAAAAAAAATATCACATGTGATTCATGAACGTACGTTTAGAAAAAGCCTAACTTGGTATAAGAAAATCGCAAATGATTTCATGTTTCAAGCCGCCATAGTAAACAAACACGCCCGTCATATACAACAAACTTACAGGCAAAACAATGACTGTACCTACTGCAAGTTCAAGAAATAATTATTCGGTCTTGGATCGGCGGGACACCGGGGTCACCGGCGCTACAGTCCGTAAGAGGTCCCAAAGATTTTCGACGAGAACCGACAGAGACTTCGTGGCTTAGTTGGTTAGAGCACACCCGCGGGTTCGAGTCCCGCCGAAGTCGAAAATTTTTGGGAACTTATTTCATTTCTATATGACTCTTGTAGAAAAAAATGCCTTTTATTGCCAGCAAAATTGACCCCCATGTACTAATTAAATAAAAAATTGCCAGGTTTTATTTCGTCTATTTAATTTTGATGATGTGTCCTGTCACGTCCCATACAAGAAACGAAATTATCCCGCCACGTTCTGATACAAAAAAATATCGGAACAAGCATCAAAAGTTGTGCATATACCTATATATGATTCATGAAAGTAACAGACCGGGCACAAAAATGCGGGAACCTGTTAAATGTAATGTATCTTAAGGCCCATACCGGACCCAAAGTGGCGCCGCCACCTAATTTATGTTATTATTCCGTTTAACAAAAGAATTTTCAAAAATCCTTCTTCCAGTTTGTGATACCTATCATAAGCTTTTTTTTAATGCCTCTGTAATAGTTTTATTCTATTTAGTTTAGGAAGAGATACGAAGTTGCACTTGGTGGCCACCAAAATCTATTTTCGTATCTCTTCCTAAACTAAATAGAATAAAACTATTACAGAGGCATTAAAAAAAAGCTTATGATAGGTAACACAAACTGGAAGAAGGATTTTTGAAAATTCCTTTGTTAAACAGAATAATAACATAAATTAGGTGGTGGCGCTAGTTTAGGTGCTGTATGCGCCTTAAACCAAAAGCTAGTGAATATAGCCATATTAGCTAAAAAAGAAAGCGCCAATGCGAGTTGGACTCGCGCACCGAGGGTTCCGTAAAATTAAGAGTTTGTTGTGTGTGTTCTTGTTTCTCGCCAAATAGCATGATTCTAGCTCAATGGAAAGTAGTGCGTGCCTTACAAATTTTGGTAACTAGTAAGATAACAGAAATCTTTAATTTTAAGGATTTTTGCCATAGTGCTTACCCGCACTCTGGGCATCTCTAAGCAGGTTCGAGTCCCACCGAAGCGCGAAGTCGAAAATTTTTGGGAACTTATTTCATCGTTAATTTTATCTAGAAATTTCGGGTTTGCAGATTTTTCCTTTACTTGTGCCCTTTACCTTGCTTTTCGCCGAATTTCATGACTCTAGGTCAATGGGAAGTACCTATAGGTTTTGTGTGCATGTGACTCCCTTATTTCATACAAATTTTAAAATATTTAGGCATAAACGTTTGATTGCGTTGACTTAGAAGTTTGATTTATATCGCGGCTACAAGAGGTTATGAACCTGAGTATATGGAGTGAATTTCAACTCTATACCTCCACCCGTTTCTGAGAAATGAGGGTTGACAGACTGACAGATGCACAGACAGGCAACAAAATGATCCTATAAGGGTTCCTTTTTTCTTGAAGATTATAGCAAATTCAAAAGAGTTGAATGAGATCTCTTAGTTTGAGTCTCATTGGTCATCATTTCCTCCCATCATGTGTGAATTTTTTACCAAGATCCTTTCAATGAGATCTCAAAATTCAAACTCACCTCTGTTCAGAAGGCCAATAAAAGAACATGCTGCAAAACATGTAACTAAACTTTGATAATTTAATCACAGGAATGGAGTATTTTCCTCCTGCTCAAAGCTTTCTTCGTCTCGAGTAAGTATTTAATCCCTCTTGCACTCAGGATTCCAGGAACAAGGGGGTAACTGGAATACTTAATTAGCTCGCTTCCCTCATGGGTGATCCTAGCTCCTGATTGCGCCCGTTATGTGAGACACTGCTTTGTGCTCTCGGTGCATAATCTACTAATTCCTGCCTATACGTCATGGTTGGAGCTTTTTAGTCTAGTTACCTGAGTATTGGTTAGTTTTTTATAAACATCTTTCAGTCGGACATCTTTTAGGGGACTCAGCTTCACGTTGACGCCGCCGAGGAGGCACACGCGACACACAGTGGACATGTCAATGGCAAGTTGTTAGTAGGTACCAAGTCAGCCAATCATGCGAAGAATTAACGATCGAACTGATTTCTTTCTTCCTGTCCTGTGTGATAAAATTGTTCGGTCATATAAAAATGTCGATTTTCTTACGATTATTATTTGATTTACAAATTTGCGTAGTGATTATTTTACGAAAAATGTTATTGACAATAAACCAGAACTTGATTTGCTCAAAAGAGTTGGCTTTTTTATTTCCGACTATTCCTACTTATACTCAATTATGTAAATAGTAAATAGTGAGATTTAATGTTTCCATAGTAAAAAAGTCAGGTTTATTTTAATCAAGTCAATGGGGTGAAAATTCCCATCCACCCCATTGACTTTTGTAATGGGGTGGATGGGAATTTATTTTCCCAACCACCCCATTGATGGGGAAGTCAATGGGGTGGTTGGGAATATATCATTGTAAGTAAGTACCAACTGAATAATTTTACAAGATGTTTTATCGAACTAGATACTCTAGATAGGTAAATTATGTAAGTACCCATCTATTTCTTTGTGAAATTGTTGTCTTTTATAGCAGAAAATACATAGGTACCAAGGTCCCTACCTAGTAAATAAAGTATTTTTATTTTTTTACAAAATAGGATCAAGAAGTAGCTTTGCATTGAAAACCAAACCGACACAAAAAAATTGCCGTTTGAAAATGGCGATGGCTATAAACACGGAATCACGGAAAGATTTACTTGGTAAAAACTGTCTATTCAACAATTCTTAAATATTCTGATGTTTTGTGAGTGATGGGTAACAGGTTATTGGCCACTCTAAAATCATCCTGAATCATGGCCTGAGGGTACGGAAACAGTTACCCAGAGGAGCCGGGGGCGTGCTTTATACATCAACAGGCGACCACACACGAATACCTACGTAATATAATTATTAGTCTATGAATACCATCGAGATAATAACGGTGATAAAACATTCACAACCTCAAAGTAACACCTGCAAGTATACCCTCGATATCATCTACCAGAACGTCAGAGGTCTTAGAACGAAACTCAAAAGGAAGAACGTCATCCAATCAGATATCGATCAAATCAAATCATCGATCCTGTGTCGGGTCGCCTGTTGATGTATGTAGCAAGCTTCCGGCTTCTCTGGGAAACCATTCCCGTACCTTAGTACCCTCGGGCCAAGATTCAGGATGATTTTAGATTAGAGTGGCCATCAATCTGTTACCCATCTCTCTCTACCTTAGAGCATTTATAACTGGAGATGTCATCGCAAGGCGTACCCCTCTGCCGGCCATAAGTCGCTCTTGGCCATACGCGTTATACAAAACTACTTCACTCGTTACCGCGGGGCCAACGAAAAACGCGGGGGGAAAACGGTGAATTGTGCGGTATTTTGGGGTATGAGGCGATCAAAGACATCAAACTTAAGGGAACACGGTATTTCCTATCACAAGTAAGTGATATTTTTGTAAATTGTTTTTGTATAATTTAGATTTAAATGGAATACTAGTGGCGACAGTTTCAAGCGTCTTAGTAGGAGGTGTAGGTGAGTATTGATTTCTTGGTAGAAGGCTAAGTGCGTGTTAGTGTGTAACTCAATAATGGTGTATCAACAGTCATTGTTTAATTGTGTGCTTGTTTTGTGTTTGTGTCACAGCTTTTACTTGCGTGTGCGTTTGTAAGAACACTTAATTTTTCTGCAATAGTATGCATGTTATGTAAATGTGTGCTGTACCTACCGTATTACCTCGCCTCCCGCGAAAAACGGCAGAAAGATTTTAGTACTAAAAGTAGCGCTTGCCAACTCCCGTTTTATATAAATGCGCCTCTAAGCTCACAACCCATCGCTCACAATTTAACGGAATATTTGAGAATTGTTGAATAGACAGTTTTTACCAAGTAAATCCTTCCGTGATTCCTTGTTTATAGCCATCGCCATTTTTAAACGACAAATGTTTTTTGCTCCTAAAGGGTTTTTTTTTGTTTTTGTTTTTTGTGCAAACTTTGCATTGCAAAGCTATAGTACTTCTTTAACCTAATTTGTAAAAAAATACTTTATTTACTAGGTACCTTGATATGTATTTGGATACATAATTTACCTATAACGAAGAGAACCTACCTATCTAGTTCGATAAAACATCTTGTAAAATTATTCAGTTAGGTACTTACTATCGACATTTTTATATGACCGAACAATTTTATCATACAATACAGGAAGAAATGAATCAGTTCGATCGTTAATTTATTCTTCGCATGATTGGCTGACTTGGTACTAACAACTTGCCATTGACATGTCCACTGTGTGTCGAGTGTGCCTCCTCGGCGGCGTCAACGTGAAGCTGAGTCCCCTAAAGGATGTCCGACTCAAAGATGTTTATAAAAAACTAACCAATACTCAGGTAACTAGACTAAAAAGCTCCAACCATGACGTATAGGCAGGAATTAGTAGATTATGCACCGAGCCACCGAGAGCAAAGCAGTGTCTCACATGATTATCGATGAATTAAATACCCACGATTTACGTCAATTCAATGGCGCATGGCGTGAGAAATACATATGGTAAAATCTTAGATTTAGTATTATCAAATGAAGATGTAACTGTCTCTGACTGTCTTGACCCCCTAGTACCCCTTGACCCCCACCATAAAGCTCTATTGGTTAGTATCAGTTACTTAAATTCTACTTGTTTAAAGACCCAAACATTTACTAAATTCTTATACAATAAAGGTAATTATGATTCTCTTAATAAAAAAATATCAGAGATTGACTGGACCACCGAAATTTCTTCAAAATCTCTGGAAGATGCCGTTAAATATTTTTATTATACTATCGAGCAATTAAAAACTAAATTTATACCTACTAAGTCAGTTTCCAGTAGTTCTTACCCCGAATGGTATCCACCGGCACTAATTAAGATAATTAAAGAAAAATTTAAATATTATAAAAAGTAAAAAAAATATAACAGGAGATCTGACCTTGAGACTTTTAAACTACTGCGTAAACGGGTACAAGCACTTGAACATAAGTGTTAACCCTTAAAGGATCATTTTGTTGTTTGTCTGTGCATCTGTCAGTCTGTCAACCCTCATTTCTCAGAAATGGGTGGAGGTATCGAGTTGAAATTCACTCCATATACTCACTCAGGTTCATAACCTCTTGTAGCCGCAATATAAATCAAACTTCTAAGTCAACGCAATCTAACGTTTATGCCCAAATATTTTAAAATTTCCATGAAATAAGGGAATCACATGCACACAAAACCTATAGGTACTTCCCATTGACCTAGAGTCATGAAATTTGGCGAAAAGCAAGGTAAAGGGCACAAGTAAAGGAAAAATCTGCAAACCCGAAATTTCTAGATAAAATTAAAGACTTTTTTTATCTTGCTAGTGACCAAAATTTGTAAGGCACTACTTTCCGTTGAACTAGAATCATGCTATTTGGCAAGAAACAAGAACACACACAACAAACTCTTAATTTTACGGATTTCTCGGTGTGCGAGTCCGACTTCCACTTGACGTTTTATTTTTTCTGCTAACATGGCTATATTCACTAGCTTTCGGTTTAAGATACATTACATTTAAAGTGTTTTATGAGCCTCGATAGAGTGTCAAATAACAGATACATAAAGCACAAAAAGACACTGCAATTGAATCTATCTAAACTATAAGTTTTGTATCTAAACTTCATAACCAGGTTTAGGCAGAATATTTGTGTGACTTGTTCCAGTTCTATTCAGAAGATGAAAGGCCGACAGATGTATGTAGTTTCTGTAATCGGAATCTCCTGAGATGCTGGACTCTCTCGGAGATGGCTCTGAGATCTGAAAATATTTTCAGTAACCTGCTCTATAAAGGACTCGAGGTATGAATTCCTGCATAATGTTTGGTGCCCTAAAGTTATGCAATTGTGTTCTTAAAACAACCACAGTGTGCAATAGCTCGATTGCTAAAAGCAACTATTTTATATGTGTAGGTTTCTTTTCCTCCACAGAAAAAAAACAATTTTTAAATTGCTTACCTCTTCAACACAGGTCAAAGATAGTTAGAAAGTGTTAATAGTCACCTGTCCTCTTAACACAACTCAACTCTTACTCATAAATAGGATCTGGATTATGGTGTCTAGTGTAATGTCCTTGACACCCTGATTGCGTCATTTACACGTCGTCGCCGTTATCACAGAAAAACGTGTCATTAGTTAAGTTTTTAATGTTTTATGTATGTTAGTTTTAAGGTATATATTACTATGGACTATAGCATAAGTAAAATAAGATCTGTAACTTTGCTATGGTCTGAAATAAATGATTATTATTATTATTTAAAGAAATGTGTTTCAGGCAACTTATGAAACTGTTGAAGATCTCAACCTGGAAACAAAAGAGCACTTGTCTGTGGCCCCGATGCAAATCATTGACTTGGACAATGAAACTCTCAAGAATAGTTCTGCAATAATCATTAAAGAAGAACCTATATCGTTGAAAGAAGAAGAAACTGAACAAGCTGATGAATTGGTTGACACTGAGTCTGCTGATAGTCATATGTCTGAAGAGTGTATAAAGTCAACTGATATTTAAAAAAGATAGTAGCAATGATAATTATTTGATTGAAAATTCCACTGAAATGGATATTGTACAGCTCAATCTTGAAAAAGACTCTGAAGAACTTAATTCAGACCAGAAACGGAGCCAAAACCAAAAAATTCAAGTTCATCTAGACAAGTTAAAGATATTCTGTTGTGATATTTGCAGCAAAATATTTTTAGTTCGAAGCAGTCTAGTGTCACATATTCAACTATCACACACAAAAAAACAACAATGCAAATTTGAAAAACAAACAATATTTGAAAAGGAATTAAGTGATTTTCACTCTAAAAGACCCAAGAGGGTTCATACTGGAGATAAGTCATATGCCTGCAGTATATGTGATAAGCAATTTAATCAGAAATCTCATTTAGTAAGGCACATGAGAATTCACACTGGAGCAAAACCTTATGCCTGCGGTACATGTTATAAGCAATTTAATCAAAAATCTACTTTAGTAAATCACATGAGAATTCACACTGGAGAAAAGCCTTATGCCTGCAGTATATGTGATAAGCAATTTAATAAAAAAAATTATTTAGTAAGCCACATGAGAATTCACACTGGAGCAAAACCTTATGCCTGCGGTACATGTTATAAGCAATTTAATCAAAAATCTACTTTAGTAAAGCACATGACAATTCACACTGGAGAAAAGCCTTATGCCTGCAGTAAATAAATAAATAAATAATAAATAATGCTGGACAATTCACACAGCATTATCTAGCCCCAAGGTAAGCAGAGCTTGTGTTATGGGTAGGTACTAGATAACTGATATACGTAATATTATACATTACTTAGATAGATATTTTTTATTATACATACAAAACACCCAGACCAACGGAACAAATTTCTGCAGATCGTACACAAATTTGTTCCGAGGCGGGGATCGAACCCGCAACCTCTTGCGTCGCAGTATACAGGGTGTTAGTGTAAACAGTCTTATCCTTGAAACTAGAGGTTCAGAATCATGAGCAGAGTCCAAAACCGATGAAAAAACTAAACTTTTTTTTTTACATAATTTTTTTTTTTTTCGGTATCAAACAAAGACGCCGCTGCTCGCGCGCCGGCCGACTTAAAAGCGCCGCCTACGCGCCGCGCCGCCCGCTCGTGGCCGGCGCGCACTCGCCAGTCACAGCCCGCCTGCTAGGTAGTGAGCACGTCACGACGCGTTCCGTGCTAATTTGTGATGTGCCGATTTGTTCGCGTATTGTGTTAAGTAGAGAAGTGACGATGTCGTTCACAAAATTAAATGAACAGTGGACTGAAATGGTGTGACTTTATGCCATCGCTGGTGACAACATGAACTTGGCTCGTACGATGTACGCAGAGCGGTTCCCAGAACAACGTGTGCCAAGCCGGGAAACGATCTTAGCGGCTACACAAAGGCTACGTGCCTACGGCCAGTTCACCGTGCCTAGTCATGCACAAGGTCGTGGCAACCAACAGATGGCGGTCAACCTTCAAGAAGAAATCTTGAATTTCTTCGCGGAGAATCCAGAGGAGAGTACTAGACTAGAAGGGCAGCTCGTCTCTTCAATGTGTCGCACTGGACAGTTTGGAAAATCCTCCACATCGATGGCCAACACCCCTATCATTTCAAAGTAAGTTTAAGTACCTACCTACATTAGCCTACTTACTGGCAAATGTGTTAGAGTAGCTATTTTTGCCTGTCCTAAGCCAGGAAAAGTATGAAGGGAAAGTTCCATCACAAGTTGTAGGTACCTACGATTCAAGATTCAAGATAGATTCAAGATATTTTATTGCGGAACATGCTGTAAGTACAAAGATCTTAAAATAACTTAAAGTATCAAGCATGCACCCTGTTAGGGCACTGCAATATTATGCTAGGTGGTTCTATCTACTCGTAAACCTAAGCTTACACTACGAATATAGAAAAATAAATTTAAATTATAATTTTATAAAAAAAAATAGTATTTTGTACTGTACCTAATACATATTACATAATAAATGAGATCTTTCTATAAATACTATTTCCGAAAATTAAGAATAAAAACTAGGACTCTAATTCGAAAAACTCTTGCAGGGAATAAAAACTATGTTGTATTAAATATTGTTTTAATTTCGATTTGAATTTATTTATATTGGTTTCGCTTTGAATAGAAGTAGGTAATTTGTTAAATATTTTTATTGACATAGAGTGGGGACCGGAGTGGAACATTTGTAGTTTGGAAAAAGGTATGTCAAGCCTATTGCGTGGCCTTAAATTGTCAGGTCTAGTATATATTTTAAAAAGGGATAAGTTCTTTTTTACAAATAAACTGGTTTCTAAAATATATATTCCGGAGAGGGTTAATATATTGTATTTGATAAAGTATGGTCTGCAGCTAATAACTTCATCGAGGTTATAGATTATTCGAATACATCTCTTTTGCAAAATAAATAATTTATTGACGTCTGTACTGTTGCCCCAAAGAGTTACTCCATAATGTAGCCAGGAGTGGGCATAGGCATAATAGGCAGTGGTTGCGGTGTTTATATCTGTAGTTTTTTTAAGTTCGTACAAGGCATATGTGAACTGGGATAGTTTAGTTGTTATTTTTTTAATATGGTCTTTCCAGTTCAAATTACAGTCAATGTTTAGACCAAGGAGGGGATATGAATTTACATTTTCAAGTAGATGGTTTTGAAACGAAAAATTTATGTTTAAAGGGCGCTTTTGATACGGTCTAAACTGAATTAATTTTGTTTTCATATAGTTTAGTTTGAGATTATGATCGTCTAGCCAGTTTTCTATTGCTGTTAAGTTATTATGTATGAGGTCATTTAGTGGCGCATTTGTTTTACAAGGGATAACTACGGAAACATCATCTGCAAACAGAGAGCAGGGGCTTTCTATTATTTTAGGTAGATCATTGATATAGATTAGAAATAAAACACAACCAAGCACGCTTCCTTGAGGGATAGATTTAGTAACTTCCATTGTTTCGGAAAAGATTTTTGTAATGTTTCCAGAGTTATGATCATAGTGTTCTATTTCGACATACTGTTTCCTATTGTAAAGGTATGAGACAAACCAGTCAAAACCCGGACCCCTGACACCGATGCCTTGCAGCTTGCTAAGTAAAACATCATATAGGACTCTGTCATAGGCTTTGCTCATATCTAACAATAATCCGATGGCGTATTCTTTGCCGTTAATTATTTTGAGTATTTCATTGACATATTTATAAACTGCGAAGGATGTGGATCTATTTTTTCGAAATCCATTCTGACAGTCGTTAAAAATGTTATACTTTTCACAATAAGAGTAAAGGCGGTTTGACATCGCAACTTCAATAATTTTTGAAAAAGTTGGAAGTAAAGCTATTGGCCGATAATTATTTAGATCTTTTCGGTCTCCTTTTTTATACAGTGGTTTGATGACTGATATTTTCATCGAATCGGGAACACTACCCTCTGAAAAAGATTGGTTTATAATAAAGGAAATAGGTGCGACTAGTTCGTCTGCACATCTTTTTATGAGTAGAGGTGGTAGTTCATCATGACCAAAGCTTTTCTTATTTTTTAGGTTACGAATAATTTTAAATACTTCAAGTACGGAAACAGGTTGTAAAAACATAGAGTTTTCGGATCGATCTGTTACTGGCCTACCAGCTGGCGTAGATGTGTTCCCACTGTCCCCTACAGATATAAAAAAGCTGTTAAAATAGTTCGCTACCGTTTGAGGGTTATTTATCTCTTTTTTATTTAATTTCAAAGTTATGTTTTTTCTACTTTTTAAAGGGAGTTTGTTGGTTTGCTCTTTTACAATATGCCACATGGTCTGAATTTTGTTATCAGAGTTCCTTATTTTCTTTATATTTAATTTTTTTTTAGAAACTTTAACTGTCTTTTTTAGTATTTTTTCGTACAGTCTATAGTATTCATTTAAAATAGGATCATTTATTTGAGATTTTAACTGTTTAAGTAGTCTTTTATTTTTGCATGATTGTTTTATACCCTTTGTGAGCCACCCTTTTTTATGTCTTTGTTTTAATTTAATTTTCACTTTCGGTATACATTTGTTTAAAATATTTGTTATAGATTCATTAAATAAATTATAATTTTCATTTGTGTTATTTTCATAAGAGATGATGGAGGAGAAATCAATTTTCTTTAATGCTAATATAAAATTTTGTATGTTACGCTCACTGTATATTCGTTTTTCCATGATCCAATTTTTCCGTGTATTTACTTTGTTAATTTGTTTGTTAATAAGGATGCCCTTGTGGTCACTTAAGCCATATTCTCTTACAATTACATTAAATTCTTTATTATAAAAATTTGTAAAAACAAGGTCTATACTAGAAAGTTTAGTTTTATTACTTTTTTTAGAAATGTATACTCTAGTTGGTTCCTTTACATTTTGATAAAAGTTAAAAGAATGCATAAGGTTTAATAATTTAGAAGATATTCTGCTATCTAATATGTCCACATTAAAATTCGAGTGGTTTCGATACCTACACCACCGGCGCGGCCGGCTACAGGCGAGAGCGGGCGGCGCGGCGTGATAAGGTCACTAGGGTGTCCATGAAATCACGTAGGATAGCAGAGAAATGAATTATGAAATTCCATCGAAACTAATTGACTTTTATTTTTAATAATAACTTGTATCGTCTTATTTTAGGGGTGTACATACGTGGTTTCAAGGATAAGACTGTTTACACTAACACCCTGTATGTGATAAGCAATTTAATCAAATACCTCATTTAGTACCGCACATGAGAATTCACACTGGAGCAAAGCCTTATGCCTGCAGTATGTGTGATAAGCAATTTAATAAAAAAATTGTTTTAGTAAGGCACATGAGAATTCACACTGGATCAAAGCCTTATGCCTGCAGTATATGTGCTAAGCAATTTAATCAAAAACCTCATTTAGTAACTCACATGAGAATTCACACTGGAGAAAAGCCTTATGCCTGCAGTATATGTGATAAGCAATTTAATAAAAAAATTGTTTTAGTAAGGCACATGAGAATTCACACTGGATCAAAGCCATATTATTAACTAATTTATTTGTGTCCGTGATGGTAGCGTACACATAACCGAATCCGAGTTTGTTGTTATGTCTAATAAATAGCGTATAAATAGAGTATTATTAGTGCAAAAGTAAAATAAATAGTGCCTCCTTGGTTTAAGAAATAATGACCATTGTTGTGGGTACGCTAGCATAACGATCAAGCTAGCGTACACACGACCGTTTTCAAAAACGGCTTATAGTATAGCAACAAAAGTTATACACAAAAATAGAGTATGAATAGCGTCTGAGCTATGCAAAATTTCATAATGATTGCTCTCATAGGAACAGAGATGGAACAAGACTATAAAATAACACTCGAGCTGGCGCGGGCGTTATGCTAGCGTACCCATTAAAAACCGAAATAGTTCCTATAGAAAACGAGGTATTCTTAATGTAAATGCTATATGTATAAATAGAGCGTGAAATACTTCCTCTCCCAGTAGTCATACTTTATGTAAATTCATATTGAAACAATCTAAAAAGTTGACGTGAAGTTCTAGGAACAAAATATGCACAAAATA
This sequence comes from Eupithecia vulgata, assembly GCA_946478455.1. NCBI lineage: Eukaryota > Metazoa > Arthropoda > Insecta > Lepidoptera > Geometridae > Eupithecia > Eupithecia vulgata. The sequence continues at coordinate 2,242,445 of OX297887.1, read as the reverse complement.
TCCACAATGCATATTTTGTTCCTAGAACTTATACCTAGTGTTATTTTATATATGTTGGTCTCGCCTTGCCTCGTCACTCTGAAGGTGATAGCTGAAAATCAGTGTTTGCTCTTAGAGCAATATTATCACTGAGCTATTACCCTTTTGCCACAGCTACACACTCGTATTATTTATTGATGATAATAGTTTTTATTTTTTGTGCTTTGTATTGTAGGCAGTTTCCTTGTGTTTAAGCTCGTTTACCCGTTCCTACGTGAAAAATGCCTCTACATCATTGTTTTTTCTATTTTATATTTAAATTATGTTTACTTTTAATATGTAAAAAACCAATTTTGTATGTGTGTGTTTTAAGTGACAAATAAATGATTTACTTACTTATAGTCTTGTTCCATTCCACACGTACACCGGTAACTCCAGACCGGTGTCCTCAAGAGCACAACACTCACATACCTACAAACACATACACACACACACCACACACACTCGCGCAGACATATACACCACACACATACACACCTCAACAAACATACGGACACACGGTAACTCCTGTTGCCCGGACTCTTATGAGACCGGTGTCCTCAGGAGCACCTCACTCACTCACATGACATGTATACACACAATAAGTTCTGTACTACCACCCCTGGAGCTGAGAGGCCAAGCCTTAGATTGGCAAACCTCAGTCCGATATCTTGGTATAGATATAGACAGGTCGTTGACGATGAACGCACAGGTGGAACGCGCGATAAGGCAAACACGCGCCGCCCGAGCCATGCTCCGACCTGTCTTAACATCGAAACTACCACTGCGAACGAAGATGGGGGTTTACAAAACCTACATCCGCTCACGGCTCACATACGCAGCACCGGCGTGGTATGCCCTATGCTCGAGAACCAACCAGAAGAGGATCCAAGCCCAACAGAATATCGCTCTCAGAGTCTACAGGCGCGGGCCGATACGTGCGTAACACGGTAATCGCACGTGACCTGCAGACACCCACAATAAAGGAGTTCGTGGTAAAGCTGGCGCGCAAAATGTACGACCGTGCGGACAATTCCCGCCACGCTCACCTCAACGGACTCGCCCCCCTACATGCAAGACCGCCAGATGCAAAACCCTCCTGGCGACCACTTCCACGAGAACTACTGGAACTCCACAATGACGCTCACACACCAACTCAAGAAGACCATTGCAGCCAATCGGCTACCGAACAGCTATTGAGAGGCCCACAGGACTCTCAAAGCGACAACTCAAGACTCGAGTGATGTTTCGCTCGACGTTGAAGCCAGAAGAAAGAACCTAAGTTCGATTCTTATCCGCATTTCGCATATTCGAAATGTCGAAGACCATTGACTGACACAATAAGTTAGTTTTTGTATTTGTTTTGTATTGTATAATTATACTTAATTAGTTCTTATCTTTAAGACGAGATATCCTAATTACTTTGTTCGCGGAGGAGGGCGCTGACTCTGCTACACAGTTTATATATAACTTTTGCGGTAGTCAGCCCACATATGTAACTTAGCCAATGTTTCTGTTCTTAATAAAGGTTTTTGTATTGTATTGTATCTGTAGTATATTCCTAGTTACGTAATAATAGGTGTGTGTAGGTAAATAAAATTATGTTCTATATAGTTTGTTTATTATTTGTTCTGCCTCTGAAATTAATATTACTTGACCAAAACAATAGACTTATCTATGTTAAGTATGAAGCTTCATTTGCGTGATGCTAATTTTGATTTATCTGTCCCTGTTATATCCAGACATAGAATTTTTTCACACGTGTTATATCGCTACACTTAGTGACATCTAGTGTGAGGTAGTTAAACTACTTAGTAACAGCGATACAGATAGAGCAGTATTAATTTATTTTAATAATCATAAGTACTGAAATTTATTCTACTGACATCCCTATAGACTTTAGTCGCCAAAATATTTTTTTTTGCAGTTTTTATAATAATTTTTTAAACATGCCGCCATCTATCTTCTATGAAGATAGATGGCGGCATGGTAAAAAATTTATTAAAATCGATTTCATCAGTCTGAGTATCGTTATGGCCGAGTAAGGAGGTCCGATAAAATCAAAACTCCACTTTTCTCCAATTTGAATCGTTGCTAATTATTTTCATAGTGCATTAATTTTCCTAATTAATCGAGTATTATTTAAAAAATCGAATAGCCTCGCGTCGTATTTATATTTTATTTCCCATCATATCACTTGCAAAAAGTCTTATTTTGTGTAACAATGTCGAACGAGTATTTAACATTTTTCGCAAGCTCTATGGGTACTCCCTACGAGACTAGTGGCCGTACATAACGCGTGCTGTACCTACACGAGATACTCGTAGTTTTAACTTGGTAACATATACCAAAATTCAGTTTCAGTTTATTTATTCAAGAACAATTTTTACATCGTGTATGAATATATAGTATACATGTTATTTATTATTATCACTATGTATCACATGGTATGCATTTAACGGCATTTACAACAAAAAGAAAAATATAAAAACAAAATAATCAAATAACAGTCAATTAAATTAAGAGCATGCATGTAATAATATAATTCAAATTCAATACTTAACAATTACTTTCGTGTGATAAACTCGTCAATTGTGTAAAAACACCCCTTCAGCAAAAGTTTCCTTAATTTATTTTTGAAAATATTTGGATTATCAATTGCTTTCATTTCAGTAGGAAGAACATTAAAAAGTTTTACTGCCTGATACCTACTGCCATGCTTTGCTACATTAAGTCTGGGATAAGCCTCGAGCAGGTCTTTCCTTCGTGTCATGAGTCTTTTTGTTCTTTTCTCTGTACTTTCATATTTGAGAGGGTTGCGTACAATGTCCATCAGGACAACTAATATGTATAAGCTAGGTTTCTAGGTACCATAACAGAGGTAAATAGAGGTCACACCCGAATTTCTACATTTGAATTTTGACTTCTCCAAGCTTTGTGTTTTTATGTACCGAGACCACCTAACTAAAGGGATGTTGTACTCTGCCTTTTACACTCCGAATCGATATCGATAAAACTGACCTAGCTCCGTCCGGTCGATGTAGTTTTATATTATGTTATAAGATCAAATATCAATAACGTTTATTTCTTTAAGCTTACAAAATAAGCACTAGGCAAGTCAAATTATATACTATAAACACGTTTATAAATTGTAATTATTATCAAATAAGAAACAAGGTGTTATTGATTTTGCCCACTTCGATTTTTTGTTGATAATTTATGTAGTAAGATTAATTAATTAATGAGCGGTTTTCGATTGGCATTTTTAAAAAGAAAAAAATTAGTTCCAAATATCTCGATAGATGGCAGGGCGTCAACTGGAAATTAGAGTACGTCAATGACAAAATTGACATATGAAAGGAAAATTTAAACGGTCGTTACGCGGTCGTTACTCGATCGAATTGGAGAAATAATTTCGCTGTGTTCGGTGTCAAAATACCAAAATAAACCAACTCAATTTTTAAAAGTTAAGTTATGAGTAATGTAAATAAATGTGCTGTTCCCGGTTGCGAAAACCACGGCTACCACCGAATGCCCAAAGATGAAATCCGTAGAGCTTTATGGATAAAAGCCATTCAACATGGAAATCGCTCCATAAAGATCTCACAAATTTCAAGAATATGCTCAGCTCACTTTCAGATACCTGATTTTTCAGTGACACCATCGTATTGGCACAATTACCGTAAGTATTTTTATTTAGTTAGGTAGGTACCTTCTTTGATCTACTGGGTCCTGTCCCTGTTGTGGATAGTTAATTGGTAGGTTGGGGTATTGTTAGTATCTCACCTAAGCATTTGTTTATTTTTAGACACTGCTCGGAGATGTTTGAAGAGAACTGCCGTACCGTCTTTGTTTCCATGGAACAAAAATTCTCAGGAACAACAATTGTCATCTACGTTTCCATGTAACATAAATTATCGGGAACAACAATCATCATCAACTCAAGTAGGTACCTACCTACATACTTTCTTTTCATAACATAGCTTCTAGAATATGGTTAATATGTAAAATCACCTTTCATCTACTTTACTTCTTTGTTTCCATGTAATAGGTCCAACCATCATCATCTGCTCAAGGTCAAAATCTACCTGTTGCTACCAAATTAGTGAAAACGTTTGGCAGAAGTAAGTTATTGAAACCTAGTAATGGTACCAACATACATAAGTAACTAAGTACTAGCCTGTAGATTAACTCTTGTGATGCCTTAGTCAAATTTTGCACATCACTCAAAGATAATTATTATTAATCTCCAGGAAATATGTTTTGCTGACTAACAGATCAGTAGGTATTTTTGCAGGTTACTCATTGCATATTAAAAATTCTTGACCTCACTAGATATTATTACAGATAAAAGCACTTACCTTCACATTTTGTCCTATCCAGATCCACCAATTGCTTTTGCTGAAGAGCAACATTTTATGGTCACAGAAGAAACCAACACCATAGAAGATCCCTTAAATAGTATTGAATCTGTTTCACCACAATCATTAAAGAGTAGTGAATTTGATTCACTTGAATCATTTTTTGATGACATTAATTCAGGTGACTTCGTTGAAGACCACATCATAGGATCGGATGTTGAAGATAAAGAAGAGATTTTCACAGAACAACCAGAACTTTTACTTCACAAATCAGTTCAAACCATAGAACAGGATAACTTTTCTAACAAGCTTTTTTCAGACAAGCAGCTACAAGACCAATCAGTGCAAACAGAAAATCCAAAAAACCCTTTCAGTATTTATCATCACAAAGATGATAATGAATCTATACACTTTCATACAGGTCTTGAAAATTTTGAAAAAATGATGCTTGTTTTCTACTCTTTGGGGCCAAATGTTCATAACTTAAACTATTTTTATGGGAAACCACCACAAAGTTTAGACGCATTGGAACAGTTTTTCATAACCCTAATAATTTTAAGAAGACATAGAACCTTTAAAGAAATGACTAGGATGTTTAAGATAACATTAAAACAAGTTCAAAGCATTTTTATTACTTGGATAAGATTTATGTCACTGCAATGGAAAAACTTGGATCTATGGATTGCTAAAGAAAGAGTTAAAGCATCTATGCCTTTAGATTTTTCTGAAAAATACCCAGAAACTCGTGTTATACTCGATGCAACTGAATTTCCCATCAAAAAACCAAAATTACCATTGGCACAACAAGTAACCTTTTCATCATATAAAAACCGAAACACTGTTAAAGTTCTCATTGGCATCACTCCTGGTGGTATGATAAGTTATGTGTCACCAGCATATGGTGGCTCAGCTACTGATAGACAAATTATAGAGAGAAGCTCAATATTAGATAGATTTGATAACAATGATGAAATAATGGTAGATAAAGGTTTAAATGTGCAGGATATTTTCATGCCATATGGTGTAAAAGTAAATATGCCAGCATTCTTCAAAAAAGGAAATCAAATCGCTCCTACAACATTAACATCTACTAGAAAAGTAGCTAGTAAACGTGTGCATGTTGAGCGAATCATTGGAATGTTAAAAACATACAAAATTTTGACAGAACCTATGAATCAAACAGAAACTGTACTATCTAGTGACATTGTATTAATATGTGCAATGCTAGTGAATTTCAGGTCAAATATTATTAATAAAAATGCTTGATGCCTAGCACTAGGTTAGTTTATTTTAGTTCCATAGTATCAGGTCTCATGGTATTATGCTTTCGGGACGGGCAGGCTGCCCATCCCATTCAGACTATCTTTGTTCTCCAAAAAGGGTTGTACTTACATGCAATTTATAAATTAAAGCCTCGTCAATGTTTCAGGGATTTATTTAAAGATATAAATATTTTGACAGTAATATTGCACTACATCTATCATTTTTATTACATGAGAACTGCTAGGCCCCATTTTTTAACTACGTGTATAAAAATTTATCAAGCAAGCATTTTTTAAAGAAGTTTTCATAAAATATTTTTAGCTTTGCAGACATTTCCTCGATAAAATCATTATCTCTTTCTATTTTAATAATGCAGTAGTCACAAATTGTGTATATAAATAAATAGCCTATATTTTTTCCTGAGCACATCAGCTGCCCTTGAATTTGGTAATAGTAGTTGTGTGTTTTTTCTAATTTGTATTCCCCGCTTTGCTCACATAAGTATATATATGTCACATTTTCAGGAGTAATTTTTTCAAATTTGGCCGTGAATGGGCACTTTACTTCTAGAATATCGTCATCCACTAGCGCATCTGGAGTGCAGCCTAAAAATAAATTTTCTGGATCGACTATTATTCCAACTTTTGTGGTTTTCCGCCCTGTCACTTCTTCATATTTTTTGATTGCTTCCTTTTCATATTTTATTCCATGTTTAATGGCTGCAGTATTTATTTCTATAGTATTTTTTACTAGGGATCTAGCTAATTTCATTTTGTTAAATTTTTGTTTGCAGATTTTCCCAAAATCTGAAGATTGCATTCGATACCTCCTTTTTTCTAACCATTTCTTTTTATTATCTATAGGTTTTCTCATCAAGGTGAATTCTTCTTCAGTATTCATCTCTTCAAAAAATTGCTCTTCCACAGTTTTTTCTAAGTAATCATGATCACTGTACATGCTTTTTTTGTCAGCAGGTTTTAACATATGCCTTATAGGCATATTCCCTTCAGTAAAATTCCCTATTAAATTATTAAAATTTTCTTGATATTTGGGATCTATATTTTCTTTTCTGGGATCAAAGGTCGTCATTCTCTCAACTATTTGATTTTTAAATTTCAATTTTATTTTACTTGCTTCCACAATATTTCCAGAATATTTGGCTGCGGGATGGTGGAATGTTTGCAGGTTGCTTGTGCAGCTTGATTTGGTTTTTATGGTTTTTGTTTTATTAAAATCTATTATTCCAACGAGAAGCACAAGTATATGTTTACACTGGGCATAGGGTCCCATACCAGCTGCACACTCGCATTGTGTTTCCATTATCTGATGGTATTTTACTTTTACAGTAACATTGTATGAAACATTCTTCCTCATTTCTGAGGCACATAGTCCACATATATAATACTCTCCATCAACATGAGCTAAACGGCAGGAGAGTAAAAAATTTTCTTTGTACATATTGTTTGAAGATAAAATGTTCTGTCTCTCTGCCACGTTGCAGAATGTTTCAATATCTTCTTCTTCTAATGCTGGCATTATGGTGTCACTTGTCACTTCATGAAAGTGGTTTGGGTTTGGGACAACTATTTTGAAAACTGATTCTGGTTCAGTCACAAGTGGTCCAAATAGTTTGTCGTAATCCTCCAATCTATAATAAAAAGATAATCATTAGAAAATTAATCGGAACAATGCTTTGTAGCTGTTTCTACATAATTAAATTTGAGTGCCTTCAATGGATATTATTAATTTATTTTAATCGACCTAAAAATGACAAGACAAACCTTTCAACAAGTACAGCTTTTTTGCCTGTAACTTTAGCATTCCGCTTCTTCAACTCATTCTTTAGGTCCAATAAGGACCATGTACCGTAGTCTTTGCTCATGATTGCACAAGGCCGCCGCGGCCGCCGTAGCCAGCCAGTAGGTAAAGCACGCAGAATCAGAGTCCGTAAGGCAAGCAAAGTAAGGTCAATCAGAAAAGGAAGGTTCAGAGTCCAGTTTTCGAGCAAGGGTAACAGTGAAGGCGTAAGAGTTATCAGAGTCCGTAGGCAAGCAATGGTCCAAGTATATCGAAAAACAATAGAAACTACAACACAAAACTCAACTCGGGCACGAACGAACAACAAACAATACAAACAGTGTTGCCGGCAGTCAAATTGAAAAAGCTCCGAACCGAACGCAAATTTGGTCCGAAATGTGACAAAAAGATCCGCCTTGTAAAAAAACAGAAAAATTGCAAAAGCTGAAAATCGAATGAGTAAGCACCACTCTCACTAATATTCAAAGTATAAATGTACCTAATGGTAAATATGAATGAGTGTGTGTTTGTTTCTCCTTTACACTCAAAAGACTGAACGGATTTTAATGATATTTGGTACCAGGATAGCATATATACACAGCTTTTACTTTTCACTGCGTGAACTACAGGATCTGTCTGCCCATCATCACGATCACGTTTGTAATAACGTAACGTAAAACTAAAAAATCTGCCAGATTTAGCATTAAAAAAAAATCTGAATTGGCAACACTGATAGAAACCTGAAAGTTTGTTTTCCCTGTATTTGACATTGACATACCCTATTTTCCAATTGACGCCCTGCCATCTATCGAGATATTTGGAACTAATTTTTTTTTTTTTAATGCTGATCGAAAACCCCTCATTAAGTAGGTAATATGTGTGTTTTATTTGTCTATGGTAATATTCAGGTCTCGACAGAGCCTACGCATTTGCTCCCCTTGGAGTCGAAACCCTAGGTCCGTGGGGTACCGAGGCTCTCCAGGTTTTCAAAAAATTATCTGCTCGAAGCGACGTGTGACCCGAGAGCTGGTGAGTATCTGGCACCAGGGTTGGCATGATTAAAACAAATGGTTTTAAAACACATGTTTAAAACAATGTTTAAAACAGTTTGATTTTAAACCGTGTTTTTTATCACACGTTTAAAAACACAGATTAAAACAAGTTTTAAACATTGTATAAAACGATGAGAAAAAAACAAGCTTTAAAACTACTTTTCATTGCGAATGAATGATATAAAATGAAAGTAATATTTTTTTGATAAGTTATTTATTCAGTCAAACAAAGATCTAAGTACCTACCAAGTACCAGGATTTATATGGGTAATGGGATAAGATAACACGTATTTTTGAAACATGCATTAGATAGTATAGAATATTAAAAATTTCAATTTAAAATCAATCAAAAACAAAATTATAACAAACAAAATTACCTATATTTAATAAACATTATAAAATCAAAATTGTTTGTCAGTCAGGAGAGTAAGACAATATTATGACAAGATCAAGATAACAATTATTTTTTCTTTTCCTTATTAAGGTATTTAAAAACTGTAACAAGTTTTGCAGCTTTCTCTGTTACCATATAAGTGCAGAATAAAAACCGAACTTCGGCATTTTTGATTTTTACCGAATGTTCGGTCGAAATTCGTATTCGGTTCAAACCACATTCGGCCCATCAATAATTAATAAATATTGGGGGTGCCCCTATTCATAGAATAGAATTTATAGTTTATAGGTATTTCCCCGCCGGTATAGTCCTGCTAGGAAACATTCAGGGTGAATGTAAATCGTTTAGTAGTGATTAGAGATACGCAACATAAAATAAATGTTTATCCATTGATCGTTTTTTGTCAATATTTATTTTACTATAGAAAATTTGAAAAGTCAAAAGATCTAGTCTGGAAATGAAACATTATAGGTCGAATTAATTTAAAATAATGCCCTAAACTAAAAAGGACAAAAAAAAACAAAACAAACACTTGTTTAAAACAATTTGAACTGTTTGTTTTATAAAATAAAAAAAAAACAGTTTTTTTCCAACCCTGTCTGGCACAGCGCATCAGCATTGCCATACAACGGGACAATGCAGCCAGAGTCTTGGGCACACTTCCAACTGGTATTGATATGGATCAGTTGAGCTACCTGTAGATTTTTTGCAGTTAGCTCAATGGTTTCTATTGTAAATACTAGTTTAAATTTAATTAATGTATTGATTTCAAGTCGGGTTTTTTACCAAATTAAGCTGACCAGAAGATTCGGTTTGATGAACAATGCGGAAGATTTTCATCAATTTTTTTAAATTTTACTGTTCTTTTAATAACTAACTTATAACATTTAAGAACACAATAAACAATTCCTAATGGACTTTTCATATAAAATGGTCGTTTTATTCTCCAGAAATTACTGTTAACCAATGCACAAACTACCAAAAATCTGGGGAAAATATGTTCAGGAATTACTACCTGCATGAAACTCAAAAGTTAGTAAGGATAGATAAATATCGATGATTTCCGATGTCGATGTTTATCACTTGGTGGTGAATTAAAACGACCATTTCATTATGAAAAGTCCATTATGCATGCATATTAAGTTACTTAAATGTTATTAGTTAGTAATTGAAACTAATAAAATTAATTATTAAGTTATTTTCACATAGGTGCCTACCTATTTTATAATCAGTTAGCACGTAAAACATGTTTAATTTATAAAAAAAAAAACAAATATAATAGTACAGCTTATTTATTTCAATACTAACTAACAATAACATTAATTTCCTGATACAAAATAACTAAACGAATACAATAAAAATATAGGTAGTACGTAAAACTTACTTCGATTGAGGTCTTGTTTGCTTCAATGACCCTGAAAAAAGTAAAAATAAGTCAAATAAAATACTACCGAACAACTCACACAACATGACACTAGCCACAAGCTAAGCAGGTCCCGAATTCTGCAATGATGCTGATGACAATGGCATCGTCGCAGAATCGTCCATAGTTAAATTTTAGTATGGTATCTCAGACGTACAATTTTTTCCTTTTAGAACGCAAGTTGATACTTACATTATTACATTGTATGTCTGAGTTACGATGTCTGTATGAGCAACGTAACATTGTGGCATATTATCGTAAGTCATAAATTAACATGAAAAAGAGCAATTTGACGTAAGATATATGTATAATATCTTGGATCAACCCTTAGCAATTCAAATTATCACAGTTATTTTACTTTAAGTCCTAATAAAAACCGACAGCATTTTTTTTAAACTTTGACTCGCTCTCCTGTAAAGTTGCTAAAAATGAGTTACAATGTTTTTCCTTGCAGGTGTCGAAATAAACGATAGTGTGTGCGTTGCTATTTGCACCGAGAGATTGGTAGAATAATTTCAACATTAACACTTTACCCCCGTTTTCACCAATGTATAAAACATGTATTTGACAAATTTTGTGTACCTATCTGTGACTGTTTTTTGTGTATCTGTATCTGAAGGAAATAGTTTTAAAAAATATTAATTTTGCTCCATCAACATTCGCTAAATATTCGCATGGATTTTGGCGAATGTGAATGCGAATATTGAAAATATTGCGAATATTCGCGAATTCGAATATTCGTCACATCCCTACTTCACATCATTGACCTTTACGGTGTGAATTTCAAGCCATCTTTCCCGCTACAATTTTTGACAGGCCAATAGTTACGGTTTTGAAGTTATTATCTATATATGACGGTATTGACGACCTCTGTGGCGTGGTGGGCGAATGTCTGCCTGCGACGCAGGAGGTTGCGGGTTCGATTCCCGCCTCGGGACAAATGTGTGTACGATCTGCAGACATTTGTTCAGGGTGTTCTGGACGTTTTCTATGTATAATAAAAAATATCTATCTATGTATTGTATTAGTATTATGTATATCGGTCATCTAGTACCCATAACACAAGCTCTGCATAGCTTGGGGCTAGATAATGCTGTGTGAATTGACCAGCATTATTTGTTTATTTATTTTTATTTATTTATTATAAAATTGACCTTTGACCCCACTTAAAATACCTTAGATGGTATACGAATTTCCAAAAATCCGTTCTTAGCGGATGCCTACGACCTAAAAGGAAACTCCGTGCAAAATTTCGAACTATTGTAACTATTGTCAAGACAGAAAACGGGATTGAAAATCTCATAGAGACATCAAACCTGTCCACACCCATAGGAAAGCTGAAACGAAGCTGTCAATCTGGATAAGTCCTGGTCCGGTACTTCAAGGAGCTGGGCTGGTTAGGACCTGGTTAGGCAGGGGGATAATGCACAATACACTCCTATGCGAGATGTCAGTGCAGATCCCACTTAGAATTAGAATTAGAACTATTGTCAAAACTAATAAGCGTTTGAAAAACCGGCTGTGGAAGCCGTCGTAGCTGACGCGGTTTCTTGATGGCCCGACTAGCACGCCGCGCCTCCCCGCAGTACGGTTAGAAACCGTGCAAGCTTGACTAGGTACGATTTATCTTTTTGAGTGTATATAAATGATTTTTTGATTTGCATTAAAAAAAATTGAGCTGTCAAAATTATCATCCTAAATTAGACAGACTATAGTTCCAAAGATATCGATAGGTGGCAGGGTGTCAACGGGAATTAGGGTATGTCAATGTTATCATCATCATCGGCCTATACTGGTCCACTGCTGGACATAGGCCTCCCCTAATGAGCGTCATAGCGCCCTGTCTTCAGCTTGCCGCATCCAGAATCTGCTAGCAGTCTTTCGCAAATCGTCACGTAGTGTAGGACGCCCTCCGACCAGGTCCCACCTAGTCTAAGGGCGTCCTACACTTTGCGAGTTCGCTCGCGTTTGCCGAGTCGCGGTCTCCACTCAAGAACACGTTTACCCCAACGGTTGTCGGTTCTTCTCGAGATATGGCCAGCCCACTGCCACTTCAGCTTGATAATCCTTTGAGCTATGTCGATAACCTTAGTTCTCTGTCGGATGTATTCGTTACGAATCCTATCCTTCAGAGAAACTCCGAGCATAGCTCTCTCCATAGCTCGCTGGGCGACTTTAAACTGGTGGACCAGCCCTACCGTGAGTGTCTACGTCTCAGCTCCGTATGTCAATGTTAAATGAAAGGAAAATCTTGAATTTTACTAATCGGTCCATTTTGACGGTGGTTCATCAATGGTCTTCGACATTTTGACTATATGCGTAATGCGGATAAGAATCGAACTTAGGTTCATTCTTCTGGCTTCAACGTCGAGCGAGACGTCACTCGAGTCTTGTGTCTATTGCTATGAGTCCTGCAAGCCTCTCAATAGCGGTTCGGTAGCCGATTGGCTGCGATGGTCTTCTTGAATTATAGCGTGGGCATCATTATATTTTTTTAAATAAAATAATGCATTCAAATCTTAGGACCAAATGGATAACAAAGAAGTATATAATCTCATTCTTATGGGTTTAAAACAATGCGTGTACCTGAACTACCTAGGTGATAACCTGTTTCAGACAAAAAGTTCTAACAACAAATTAAATAATCAAATAGACACCTAAGAGAGATGCCACACGGGCGCTGCCGCTGCGCTGCAACGTCGCAGCGTTGACGCTCCGTAGTTCTACATACAAATCTGCCCGGCATGCCATACGGTGCGCTTAAACAACGTGCATCGAAACAACGCACGCGCAGCGCACAAGGACTGGACTGGACTGGAGGGAGACGAGGCGGGAAGGGGTGCTGCGGTGCGAAGACGCTGGACAGCGCAGTATTGTTTAGAATATCGAAGCTGTTGCGTTGCGTTGTCGCAGCGCTCGTGTGGCACTCATTGCGTTGAAGTCACTGCGTTGTGACGTCACAGCGCAGCGGCAGCGCCACTGTGGCATCTCTCTGACTAATTATACAAGACGACAATGGTGCGCACTTTAAATAAAATAGTTACAAATCACACCATAGTAGAGTTCCAGCAGTTCCCGGGGAAGTGGTCGACAGAAGGGTTTTGCATCTGGAGGTCTTGCAAGTAGGGGGCCGTGTCCGTTAAGGTGAGCGTGGCGAGAATTGTCAGCACGGTCGTACATTTCGCGCGCCTTTCCTTTCATTTGACATTGACATACCCTAATTTCCAGTGACGCCCAGTCACCTATCGAGAAATTTGGAACAATTTTTTTTTCTTTATAAAATGCGGTAACCGCTCATTTCGGCAATAAAAAACGTGCGGTGTAGATGGGGCGCGCCGAGGTACATACATTTCTATTTACCTAGGAAAAGTGCGTAGGTATTACATAGCAATTACTTACGTGGAATGTTTGTTGAACGCTTGAAGATCTTTGTCTGGATGTTTGTATCAGAGGAACTCTTTAATTTTGACATCATTCCTGGAAAAGATTTAACATTAAATTTTGTATGGCCAATACTGATAGGATGCATGTGACATCAAAAAAGATTATTTTTATATGTATTCTCTATATAATAGATAAAACCAAAGTCATTATCAATGGCCACATTGATCCGGGACCGGTCGTCGTACATGGTTATCTTCTCGAAATTGTTTCCGAGTATACTTACCTTGGGTAGACTCTGCAGTTAGGTAAAAACAATTTCGAGAAGGAGGCCAAAAGGAGGATCCAGCTAGGTTGGGCCGCGTTTGGCAAACTACGTCGAGTCTTTTCGTCATCCATACCGCAATGCAGACATTTGTTCAGGGTGTTCTGGTCGTTTTCTATGTGTAATAAAAACATCTATCTATGTAATGTATTGTATTATGTGTATCAGTTATCTAGTACCCATAACACAAGCTCTGCTTAGCTTGGGGCTGTGTGAATTGTCCAGTATTATTTTATTATTTATTTATTTATTTATAATGCTTGAAAACGAAAGTTTTCAATCAGTGCGTCCTACCCGTGTCATGACCTACGGAGCTGAGACGTGGACACTCACGGTAGGGCTGGTCCACCAGTTTAAAGTCGCCCAGCGAGCTATGGAGAGAGCTATGCTCGGAGTTTCTCTGAAGGATAGGATTCGCAACGAATACTTCCGACAGAGAACTAAGGTAATCGACATAGCTCAAAGGATTAGCAAGCTAAAGTGGCAGTGGGCTGGCCATATTTCGAGAAGAACCGACAACCGCTAGGGTAAACGTGTTCTTGAGTGGAGACCGCGACTCGGCAATCGTAGTATAGGACGCCCTCCGACCAGGTGGGATGACGATTTGCGAAAGACTGCTAGCAGATGCTAGATGCGGCAAGCTGATGACAGGGCGCTATGGCGCTTAGGGGAGGCGTATTTGCAGCAGTCGATAGGCTGATGATGGTAATAGGCTATTTGACTACATTGAAAATAAGTTGCAAGTTTTCATCCTAGTGATTCTTATAAAATAAATATGCCTATTTTAGGTAAAAAACAGGATTAAAATTACACTTTTTTTTTATATATGACCACGTGACCAAAAACGCTCTGAATTCGGTTGTATAACTTGTGACGTCACCCCTAGAACAGAATAACAGTGCGTATTGTTCATTTTGTTAGTGCGTGGCTTAAGGTGTGACGTCATCGAGTAGCCATGACAGAGATTATCGTTTTGGCGCACCATTGTTTTATTCCAACTTTAAAATTTGTTTTTATAACTAATACGACTGGCTTTGAAGAAATATGAATTACACTTTGCATTATTATTATCAGACCATACGTTGGAATTATTTCCCATAGTTCCCGTAGTCAAGTAGCCTATTATGTTAAAAGCATAGTCACTAATTGTTTACTTACTTGGACTAACTCTTACTGGGTTTTTCTGTAACACCTTGGCAAAAAGATCGAGCCTCTTTTTAGGTATTTGACTTTCTTTAATAACTGAAGCCTTTAAAATTGTCTTTTTGACGCCTTCTGAATTCCTGTGGTTTGGCAGCACCAGTTTAGGTTTTACTGTGTTTTTAGTAGCAACTATTTTGTTTTTCGCTTCCGACGTCTTATTTTTCGGGTCACCCATTTTCTTTTTCGCTTCTAATATCTTATTTTTCGGGTCAGCCATTTTGTTTCCGGTGTTTACGCTTTGAAATATCTTCTTCGTATCGTTTTTTAGCAAGGTTTTGGTTCTTTCGGTCGTACTAATAGCTTTTAGACTGTTTTTTTCTTTAGGCTTATTAGTGGGGGCCTTGTTGTTTTTTGTATTGGTTGTTTGATTATTGTTTTTGTTTTCTTTGTCAGCCTTTTCCGTATTGTGTGCTGTTGTTGTGATTTCAGAATTTACAGTGACAGTTTTAGCTGTTTTTGGGTCTATATTGTTTTTAGGTCTATTTTTCTCAGTTACCTTATCATTTTGTACGTTTTTTGTAGTTGTGTTCTTTGCCACTGTCTTAGGGTTTGAATCTTTTTCAACGTTGTTCCTTAATTGAGGGATATCATTTTTACCGTTTATTGCATTTGTATCACTCTTCGCTAATTTTTTGGAGTTCTAATCTTTTACAACGGTGTTTTTTGCTTGAGTTTCCGCATTATTTTTTGTAATTTTAGCATGTTTCGAACCAGTGCCTTTATCATCCACTTTATTGGACTTTTTCTCTTTATTTGCAGAGTTTTTAGCTTTAACTTTATCTGTGGCTTTTTCTACATCATTGCTTTTTTGTTTCTCGTTTATATCTGTGACTTTACTCTGTGTTTGAACATTTTCCGTCTTTTTAAAACTATTTTTATCAAATCTCTTATTGTGTTTGTCACTATTGTCACCGTTTTTGGGTTTCTCGACGTTCTTAGCAGCGACTTCGCTTTCTTTAGCAGATTGTTCAGCGCTTTTTTCCACTGTTTGTCGTTTATCAACATGTTTCTCCGATTTTTTCTGATTCATTTGTTTTTTTTCGACAGCTTTTTCAGTCACCTTCTGTTTATTTTGTTCCTTATCAACTTTATAATCACCTTTCTGATTGATTTGTTCTTTATCAACAATTTCATCATTACCTCTCTGATTCATTTGTTCAGTGTCAGTTGTTTCCTTCGCTTTATTCTTATTACCTTCACTCATCTCCTTTTCCTTCACCATATCAGTTATACTTTTACCTCTACCATCACCAGCATCTATCTTAGTTTTCTTAGCAATCTGACCATTCGTCTCACTGGTCCTCTTAACAGATTTGCGATTATCATCCATATTTTCCTTCCCTTTAGGTTTAGCTTTCTTCGGGATCGTTTTAGGTGGAGCCATAACTTCTTCATCTGTCTTTCTTCTATTTATACCTTCATTTTCGTCGATATCTTCACTTAGAGTCGTTTTATCTAGTCGTCTGACCGATTCTTGATCTGATTCCAGGCTTTCGTACGCATCCTGAGTTTGTGTTTGCGCTTCAAGGCATATTGTGATTATTTTAGATAAGATAAGAGTGCGTTCGTCTGTTTGTAGCGACGGATCTGCGAGCTTTCTATGCTCTGGCTTTATTTTCTTTAGGTATGATTCATCTGAAAATAAATACCATTTAATAAGTAATGCTGGATATTTTTACACATGAAAATATTTATGTTTGAACAATTGAGGAACATAATTCTGGGAAACTCCGCCTTCTGTGGTATTTAGAATAAAGAAATTCAATTTCTCACCCATATACTCCAAGACGAAGCTCATCTTATGGTGGAAAGCAGCTACAGCAGAGTGCTTGTTTTCCAAAGTCCAAGACATTGTGAGAAGGTTCGCGCATTTTAGCATGAACCCACCTTCGGGCTGCAAAGAAAGAAATGAATAACATATTAAGGCGTATACTAAGGCAAAAACAAGAAAACTAGGTGTTTTCGAACCTGCTTCCTGACGAAAATATTGTATAATACATATATATAATATTATTGATTGCGGAGCTCTGATATTTATATATCCTGTAACATACATCTTGGAAGGACTCTTGGAGGTCCCAAATGCTTGCCGTTTAATATAGTTGTTATTGTGTGTGTAGCTGCTTCGACCCCACTTTTTATCGGTGTCTCAAATTGGATTAGTACCAAATTCAGTATGGTAATTCACCATACCCACCTCTTGGAGGTCCATTAGTTTTGAAAAGCAGTCAAAATAACGATATGAAACGTAAAAACGTATTTGCGCCTACAACATCTATGACACAAACTTGACCAGTTACACTCACCCTCCGCAGAGGATCGTATTTTTTGGTTGATTAAAGAAAAGAAAGGAAGAAAATATTTTTATTTGCCTTAAAACTACACAACACTATAACTTAACTAAATTTATCCTAGACTTAGTCTAAATCTTTTTTTGTGCGTAGCAGTGGCTAAGTACGCATATTTTTTGTAGACCTCAGTGGCGCAGCGGGCGAGAGTCTGCCTGCGACGCAAGAGGTTGCGGGTTCGATCCCCGCCTCAGAAAAAATTTGTGTACGATCTGCAGAAATTTGTTCCGTTGTTCTGGGTGTTTTCTATGTATAATAAAAAATATCTATCTACGTAATGTATAATATTACGTATATCAGTTATCTAGTACCCATAACACAAGCTCTGCTTACCTTGGGGCTAGATAATGCTGTGTGAATTGTCCAGCATAATTTAATAATTTATTTTTTGCAGGCAAATATGGCCCACACTCAGCATTGTGCTATGTACACCAGGTGTGTCTTCGCTGGTTTACAGTATAGACCAAATGCAGGTCACGTCACAACCGTAATCTGTGGTAGTGCGTTTTTACAGAAACATATAAATTTAACGTATTTTAACATACTTTAAAACTTAACATTGTTTAATTATTCAGAAAATAATTAACATAAAAAAGGTAGACATACAGAAACACAGAAACACATAAATACATTAAATAAAATTGAAAGTAAAAATTAAAAGTAGTGCAGTTGTCTGTTTCAGATATACATAATGGGAAGGCTGTCGTCGCCGTGGTCGAGTCGAGGCGAGTTGGTTTATTTGACGACCTCTGTGGCAAGGTGGGCGAAGGTCCCTCCTACCAGGTGGGATGACGATTTGCGAAAGACTGCTGGCAGATGCTGGATGCGGCAAGCTCAAGACAGGGCGCTATGGCGCTCATTAGGGGAGGCCTATATCCGCAGTGGACTGGTATAGGATGATTATCAGATGTGATGTGAAATTGTGTGTGTAAAATTTATCGCCGGGTACGGCACTGAGTTATTGTGAATTTTCTACTCACCAAACGTTCCAATAACAATTTGTTGGTGTATTTATCTGCCAGGCGCGCGAAAGTGTTGCGTCGTGACCTAAACGCAGACGCGTAGCTTCTCAGCACCTGTGAATTTTCAATTAAGAGCGTATACAACCTTAAATCTTTGTTAAAAGGATAGACATAGGATTTCATGTTCATAGGAGTGGGACAAGGCATAGCAACGCAACCCCAAAAAGCAAGTTTTAGCTTATTATCTAATTAGGACTTTATTTGACGATCGATGTGGCGCGGTGGGCGAAGGTCTGCCTGCGAAGCAGAAGGTTGTGGGTTCGATTCTCACCTCGGGACAAATGTGTGTACGATCTGCAGACATTTGTTCAGGGTGTTCTGGTCGTTTTCTATTTATAATAAAAAAATATCTATCTACTATTGTAAATCAGTTATCTAAGTCAGAGCGAAAATTAATTTTTATCAATTTTTAAGCGATTTTATAACTTTCGCTCCCATATAATTATGATTATGTATTTTTAAAAACTAAAACGATACAAACATAGCTATTTCTTTTCCGATTATGTATCCAAAATTTCATTATAATCGGGGACGTAGTTTCCAAATGAATCGAAAAGTACGTTTGTATGGGAGCTAGGGTCTCCGTACGGCTCGCGTTTAAGGTTATTTCTATCCCAAGGGAAATTAATGGGATAAAAAGTAGCCTGTAGCGCCAGTATCTTTTATACTGACCTAGAACTATCTTTATGCAAATTTCAGCCCGATCCGTTCAGTAGTTTTGGGGTGAATTAACAAAATAAATTAAAAAAAAATAATGCTGGACAATTCACACAGCATTATCTAGCCCCAAGGTAAGCAGAGCTTGTGTTATGGGTACTAGATAACTGATATACGTAATATTATACATTACATAGATAGATATTTTTTATTATACATAGAAAACACCCAGACCAACGGAACAAATTTCTGCAGATCGTACACAAATTTGTTCCGAGGCGGGGATCGAACCCGCAACCTCTTACGTCGCAGGCAGACTCTCGCCCGCTGCGCCACTGAGGTCGTCAACAAACATCCTTGCAAACATTCAAACTTTTGTATTTTTAATACTGGGTGTAACCGGTCGCAAAATAATATAGTATAGTATTAATTAAAATTAGTTAGTGTAAGTGGTTCTGTAGGACCGTTCTAATTAAATAAATAAATTGAAATTGAAAATAAGGATATGATGTGTACATACCTCGATAGCGTCACTAGGTCTCGTCAGTGAGCCCAGCACAGACTTGGCTAGCTCTGCCTCTTTAGTACAGTATGATGTGTACATACCTCGATAGGACTTGGCTAGCTCTGCCTCTTTAGTACAGTATGATGTGTACATACCTCGATAGCGTCACTAGGTCTCGTCAGTGAGCCCAGCACAGACTTGGCTAGCTCTGCCTCTTGAGCTTCCTTCACCGGGAGAACATGTAAACCGCGAAATGATGTCGGCGCGAATCTTCTTCTCTGTGAAATACAATAGGTACATAAATAAATCACTTAGTATATATAAAGGTTTTCAAAAATAGTTATGTAGTTCTAGGCTTGGAATAAAACACAGGCCTACCATTTGCCGGGTGTTCTATAATAAGTGGATAATGGCTATGATATCCACAATATGAACAATTGTCAAGTCCAAAATGAAAAACAAAATTCAAAGAAAGTAGAACTTTCTTTGCAGTCTTTTCCATCTTCTTCCATCTGCCTATCAAATAAGAACGATATGGCAACATGCTTGTCTTTACTCTAAGCCATAGAATATCGGTCTGACATTAATTCCATAGAGTCTAAGGAGTTAATGTCAGACCGATTGATCCAGCGTCGACGTTGACATTTCTAAATTCATCTGGACAAATAACATAGCCCTCCCCGCGGAAGATTGCCCACTGAGAGGAAAATAAAAAAATCCAAAAAGAAAAAATCGGATCCTTCCTTGAATACTCACAGGCTGATGCATATAGAAGGTGATAGAAAAGGGAACCATGTCGATTCTGCATTCCGCCGTCACTTCGCGCCAATTACCCGGCTCGGATATTGGTCTCTCGCTGGAACAGGAGGATTCACAATAGAGTACCTACCACCACGAACCATTATGAATGAGAAATTGTGGATGTTCAGATGAATGGATGCTTTTAGGGTTCGGTACACAAAGGGTAAAACGGAACCCTATTACTAAAACTGCGCTGCCCGTCCGTTGTCTGTCTGTCTGTTACACAGGCTTTATACTGGCGGCTGCGGCCTTACTTTTAAATCTCTGTGGTCTGTTACCAGGCTAAACAAAAAAATATATATAAATAAATAATGCTGGACAATTCACACAGCATTATCTAGCCCCAATCTAAGCAGAGCTTGTGTTATGGGTACTAGATAACTGATATAGGTACATAATACAATACATTACATAGATAGATATTTTTTTAATATACATAGAAAACGACCAGAACACCCTGAACAAATGTCTGCAGTTCGTACACACATTTGTTCCGAAGCGGGAATCGAACCCGCAACCTCCTGCGTCGCAGGCAGACCTTCGCCCACCTTGCCACAGAGGTCGTCGAATAAAATTAATATTTAAGGGGGTTCCCATACAACAAACGTTATTTTGTCATTTTTATACATAAAGGTACGGAACCCTTCGTGCGCGAGTCCGTACTTACGTACTTACACTTGTGCGGGTTTTATTTATTTATTCATGCCAAAACTACAGCACGGATCTGGCTGAAATAAAGTAGGCAGCTCTAAAAAAACCTTGGCAACTTTTTATCCCTTAGTGTATTGTATGGAAGCCTCCTTTAATTTTAATATTTATACTGTTTAAAGGCAGCCTATTGTACTGAACATATTTGAAATTTGGAAAGATTTTTATCCTAATGTTTTATGTGCAATAATGTGAACATAGATTCATTTCAGGACGACCTCAGTGGCGCAGCGGGCGAGAGTCTGCCTGCGACGCAAGAGGTTGCGGGTTCGATCCCCGCCTCGGAACAAATTTGTGTACGATCTGCAGAAATTTGTTCCGTTGGTCTGGGTGTTTTCTATGTATAATAAAAAATATCTATTTATGTAATGTATAATATTACGTATATCAGTTATCTAGTACCCATAACACGAACTCTGCTTACCTTGGGGCTAGATAATACTGTGTGAATTGTCCAGCATTATTTATTTATTTTGTAAATTGAAAATTGTTTATTTGTTTAAAATATGGTACTCTACATGATAAACAGTTGTTAGGACATCCTTTTAAGTATGTATTTTATTTTTATTATTGATGCAGCAGCAAGAGAAGTACATACTCAGTGACAATTAAATTTTTAACTGTCTACCTACGTTTTTACTTCTCATGAGATACAGTACCACAGGCAGACAGACAGCTGAGGCTTAGTAATAGGGTTCTGTTTTCACCTTTTGGTATGGAATCCTAAAAACTAAAACACAAATTTTAACAATGCATAATCTCACATGTGCAGTGATTGTTTTTAAATTGGAATTTGAAACCGAACAATAGATCAATTAAGACGCATACCCCACCTTAACTAGCGCCGCCACCTACTTCATCGTATTATTCCGTTTAACAAAGGAAATTTCAAAAATCCATCGCACAGTTTGTGATACCTAAGTATAGTTTTTTTTTATGCCTGTAATAGTTTACTTTATATAGTTTAGGCAGAGAATCGAAGTTGCCCTTGGTGGTCATCAAACTCTATTTTCGATTCACTCAGTAGATGGCGGCGCTTGGGTGAGGTTTGCACCTTAAAGGTTGAATAAAAAGCTTTCAAAGCTAAAAATTGTTTTAAGCTTCTGTGCTTTGCTTTGATGATAGCACAGTAATGTTGTTAAATATTTTACACCTACAAATTCTTTGGGTTTTGTTTTGTATACTTTGTATACAAAAAATATCCAGGTTTTAAAAGAATATTCAGGTGTATACAACAAACATACAATAAAAAAAATGAGTTTAAGGTGAAGTAGGTCCCAAAACTCAGGTTTTGCCTATACGGAAAATCAATTTCAAGGCAAGAAAACACATTTTTTTTTTAATTTTTTTTTAATGAGCATCGAAAGTTTAGGGTTTTTGTTAGTAAGTTATGGGAGCCGAAACACGATTGACTCAACTTGACTCGATAGAAAAAAATCGCAGTTTCCTCTAAATTTTGCCTTTTTACTACGGAAAACCAGTTCATACAAATACTTAACTAAACACTTTAGAGGATTATGGTTTTTTTTTTTTGCGAAAGAGTATTATTTCAGAGCAATAACAAATTTATAAATAAAAAGCAGTGAAATTGCGCGAGGGCCAGCTCTTGCCTCCCTTTCTCGCTTTCACCGCGCGGTGTTCGCTCGTCCTTATCTCGAAAAAGCGAACGTACTTCGCCTTAAAGGATTTATCTTACCCTTCTATAACTGGATCCTGCACCAGCACATTGACCTCTGACTGCAGCACAGCGAGCTCGCTGAGCTCCTGAGTGGCCTGCCTACAGGTCCTCAGCAGATGCTGCTGCTGTTTCAGTTCGCTGAGAGAGGGACCCACTTCCAGAGTGAAAGGAGGGAAGGATGTATCATCTTCGGAATCAGAGCTGGAATACACAAAATACAAAATTTATCTGATTGCAAAAGCCGTTTTTATCCACTAGACTAGAGGATAAAGTAAATTTAATTTAGAACATCGTGTGCACTAAGTTTGTGAATTCAAAACATCATTAAACCTATTTACTCCAACCTCCATGGTCGCGAATTTATTATACAACCTTTTTTAATTTGTCAAAAACTCAGACTCGGAACCTTCTTGGTGTACTTTTTATTTAATTTGTTTTGCGCGCGCCATTTTCTTTTCATGTCATATTGTTTAAACCTTATATTAAAAAAACAACAAACTTAAAAACAAATGCAAAACCTAAAATTAGTGCCAACAGAATTAACTAAAACTGTTAAAAATACGCAAATGTAATTTTTTGCATTTAGTCATTTCTTTGCTGAGGTGGGATGAAAAGTTATGTGTTGCAATGGAGTGCAAAGATTTTTTACCTCATGCTCTTTTGATTCCTTTGCTAACGCTCAGGATTCTAATTTTTTAATAACTTGCAAAAAGCAACTTCGCACTCTTGTTTAACAAATAACTATTGTCTCTAGTTACTGCCCGCAGCTTAGCACGCATTGTTTAAGGTTGTTTCTATACCATGGAAACTGATATAATGGGATAATTAGTTGCTAACTAAATGACATCCTTACAAGACATCTACGTAATTAAACTAATGAAAGAAGAACATTCAACCCGCGGCCACCACCTTATATTATCCCGTGACCATTTTATTAGCCATAGAGTGGTGCAGAATTGGAACCTATTACCAGAAGACATTATAACAGCCACATCAATAAACAGCTTCAAGAATAAACAGTAATACAATAACTAAATTCAACACTTATATATGTTACGGCTAAAGGTAGGTTTGAACATAAACTTAAGATTAGCCGGCTAAACCTAGGTTTTTCTTCGACGAGGTGTTAATGTTAGTTTCTTCTATCTTTAGCCGGCTAAACTTAAGTGTAACTGCAGGCCCTTGGCTAAAAATGTAGAAGGAAATGGAAAAGGAAACAATGTAATAATGTTCACTATTTTGAAACGAAAACTTTATTAAAAAATAATCACTTTCATTACACATACTTTTATGTACCAGGTATTCAAAATTACAATTATTACATTTACAAAATATTAATTACTTAAAACAATATCTACCTAATCATTAAAATAAAATAATAAGGAACCATTTGGTCATTACAGAATCTTCTATAGATATTTAAAATTACAAAATAAAACAAAATTACAAAATAAAACTTCTTCAGTGTTAATTACGGCCCGGCGCGCCCATCGAATACATTTTTAGCCGTTTCGTTTCGGTTAATGTGCACATTAACCGGCTAAAGATGGAATATCACGACACAAACTAACATGTTATCGAACTTTAGCTGCTTCTCGAAGATAAACCTAAGTTTAGCCGGCTATTCTTAAGTTTATGTTCACACCTACCTTTAGCTGTAACATATACACATCATGACATCAGCCACAGGCTGCTCGTCTATTAATAATTAAATAAATAAAACATAATTCTCTCTAAGCCTAAATTTAACTACCTACTTATCACTTAGTCTTCTATCTCTCCTTGACTTCGGTTCTCCAAGACTGCAACACCTTGGTACACCGAGGACGCCTGGGGAGGCATGCACCGGCGTCAGCGAGCTGGTGGCCTTCCTAGAGGACATCGGGTGGCTAGATTAGCAGCCCACCACCAGACACGCAAAAAGGGCCCACCTGTGGCCTAGTTGCGGAAACCAGTCCAGAAACAAGTAAGTCTTCTATCTCTTAAAGATTCATTATCTCAAAAATTTTATCCTTTCCCTTGAAGTTTGAAAATGTGTAAGTTTTGATAGATACATGAATGGACGGATGTATGTTTCTTCATGACAAAGTTACTGAAATGATTTGAATATACCTATTTGTATTAATTTATCATGATGCTATGTATTATTTTATTTGGTATTTGTGTATTAGACGTATAAGTATACTTGGTTTGTATAATTATTAGCTTAGTTTCGTGTATTAAATACCTACCTCTGTGTGAGTGCACTTATAATAGTGTAGTGTAGTTGATTGACATTTAAACAATATATATGTGGGTACTTGGTTAAGTGCAAAGATGAAGATGGCAACTACCTACCCACAATCTTCAGTCCTGATTTACCAAGTAAGTCCATAACACTTAGCATAAGCTCCGCCATTCTAACGTAGTCTCCATGTACATTAGTTGCCTGGAAGAAATCGCTTTAAGCGATAAGGCCGCCAATTCCATGTCTTTGTTTAGGAGAAGTTTTTTAATGTAATTTATGTTTTCTTTGTTAATGGGCTATAATGTAATAAAGCATTATCTATCTATCTATCTATTTGTATGGAGGGTACAAATATTTTTCAAAAACGGGGCGCACAATGAAACTAATTCATATTTGGATAGAGGACACTTATTAGAAATTAAAAAAAATCATAACTTTATGTCCTAAAGCACATAAGCCTAAGCAGGTTTACCAGATATGCACAGATGAAAATAACTACCTAATGTTCTAACTAATGATTTTTTTTCCTACGGAGAACCGGATGCTCTAGAAAATTATTATTTTGAAGGACTTTTTGAAAAAAAAAGTATAGTAACTATAAAATATAAATTTATATGAAAATATTTAGTAACAATTCCGCTCAGAACCTCCTCTGATAACTAACTACATTTTGTTAGAGCTTATCGGAGGAGGTTTTGCGCGTAATTGTTACTAAATATTGTCATATTTATATTTTGCAATGGATTTTCGATTTTCCGCAATGTAACGCCTGCATTTTTACAGTAACTACAGATAGGTATGCAAGTAATAGTTAGGTAAACCAATGTAAGGGCCAAAATCTTCAGTTCTCTTGGGAACAGAGGTAGTTCTAGGCGTGGATTAAAATATTAGCACAAAATGTATGTCTTTTTCGTACACTTCATAACCCTACGATATTCCAAGAGCTCCGCAACGCGCCAAACTAAGATTTTGTCTCGGACTGCGCGAGGACATGGTTTAGCTTTCGTTCCGCGTGTTAAAGTTGATAATGATAGGGGAATGTTGTCAAATTTTAAGAAACAATAAGGAAAAAATTATAAAAACAGCGAATTACCTGGAGAAGTATTGTTTTGTTGTTTCTGTAGTATATTCTGGGATTCTCGTCTCGTAGTATTGTAAGTCTAATAGAATCTGCTCTTTCCTGGCCAGCAGAACCTTTTTCTTGTCGATTGAGGTCCTATTTTTCAACATTTTGTGATAATAATACGACAAATCACAAGAACAAGATAAAACTACTATATACATAAAAATCTGTGTTTGATGATTGAAACCGTTTTGTTTTGAAACAAACTGCCTCGATTTATAGGCCATAGACAATGTACAATTTTTCCAAAGAGAATGTAACGCTACGCTTTATTGTCCAAAACCACACGGAATACAGATATTAATGTCGGGAACTTTTTTGTTGCTTTAATCTATGGTTTACCTTGCTCGGACAAAGAAAATCTAAATAAATAAATCTATGGAACTTTATTGTAAATGATATAAAATCTCTTTTTTCATTAGGAATTATATTATCATAGAATAGTCTACTTTTTGCTACAAGTAAAAATTCGAAAATAATGAATAAAATAATTAAACAACTAGACCATCACTGGATGCTTTTATAATGAGAGAGAATATCCGTTTCCCTCGAATTTGACTACATTTTTTTACCACTTTGTTTACAAGTACATCCGGTTTCAATGGCGACACCTAGCGGCCGCGCGCCAATTTTAGTCTACGCGAGATGGGCAGCGATCGCCGTATTTTCTCATTGGCGTTTCGTTATCCGTCGAAGCAACTTGTGCGCAGCAGCTCTGGCTCTCGAAAAAGTTGCATACCTACAGTGATAGGTATAGTTATTTATACTAAAGTTATACCCTAAAGTGAATGTTGCAGAAGAAACTGCAAGTTTTTGAATTTATTTACTAACGTGTTAATTTTTATCCACCGTGTTCGTAAAATGTATTTTTATTTTAGATAAAATATGACCCGTTTTTATTTTAATATAAGCCAACTGTCCCTCTGTAGGACAACCTAAGGCCTAAGACTGACCTCCACTCCAGACCAACACACGTTGTTTTTAAAAAAAAAACACATTTCAACCTTGATCATATTAACGGGTAAAATTAAACGGATTTTTCCGTTCGGATCTCGTTTTTTGAAACTAAATACCTGATCATTAATTTAAATATATTACCAGTTTGTGTTTGCTATATTCGGTTTTGCAAGATCGGATTTTATATTTTAAGAAGAAAATAATTGATCATTTACAAAAAAAAATAGATTCAGGCGTTACTTTGCGGAAATCCATTGCAAAATATAAAGATGAAAATATTTAGTAACAATTCCGCGCAAGACCTTCTCCGATAAGTTCTCACAAAATGTAATCAGCGTCGTAGAAGAACTGCAGATACAAAATGAAAAGAAATCTATCAAAGCAAGACGTCAACTAGTTTCGTCTCTCCACGAGACATCATCAGGACACCACAATACTCGACCTTGACATTGAGAGCACTAAGCAAACTCCGGCAGGGTTCCACCAGAGATGTTACCACTCCGAGCACCGCGCGCCAAGTGAAGCATTGCCCGCAAAACTCCCCTTTTTATACTGTCACTGGTGACACATCGTGTCTGTCACCACTGTCCGCGCTCGTGCCGGTACCGCGCGCGCCACCATTCGAAAACTTTCGTAATAACGGCGACCTAGGTAAACCCGTACTTAATTCATTCAACAAT
Organism: Eupithecia vulgata; assembly: GCA_946478455.1. NCBI lineage: Eukaryota > Metazoa > Arthropoda > Insecta > Lepidoptera > Geometridae > Eupithecia > Eupithecia vulgata. The sequence continues at coordinate 2,214,522 of OX297887.1, read as the reverse complement.
GTATTATTACTGTATTTTGTAATTTCTATTTAATTTGCAAAATTTGACTTTTCTGGATGGTTGTTTCTATAGGCAGCTAAATGTTCTAATGTTCAGGTTAGGTTTAAAGAACATTTAGCTGCCTATAGAAACAACCATCCAGAAAAGTCAAATTTTGCAAAACATTTATTAGAATCTGGTCATTCATTAAATGATAATCACTCATTTTCTATTTTACATACTTGTGATAAGGGATTTAGGTTGTCGGTCTTAAAAAATTTAGAAATTACAAAATACAGTAATAATCTTGCTTTGATAGATTTCTTTTCATTTTGTAGTTGGTGTTCTTCTACGACGCTGATTACATTTTGTGAGAACTTATCGGAGAAGGTCTTGCGTGGAATTGTTACTAAATATTTTCATCTTTATATTTTACTTGATCATTTATTTAAATTACCGTTTTGTGATCGTTATATTCTGTTGTTCAGTTAAGATCTCGTATTTGAACATACAAACCTGATCTGATAGTTTAATGATTAACCGTTTTATATTCGGTGTTTTCAGTTTTATTCTTGTTTTTTCAAATAAATTAGTGGTGTACCCACCCATTTATTTTATTAATTTACCGCACAGAGTTCAGTAACAGCTTTTATCTCTTGTATCAGTAAATTGATATTTATTTTTACAGGTTCGCATCCAATATTTTTGGAACTTTTGCAAGAAAGTCAAGAAATTTTGTAACTAAATACAATTTAAATGAAATATTGCTGCTGTGGATGCCCCGAGCGTCGCCACTGCCGCCGCTACAGTCGCCGCAGTAGTGCAAAACGCACGCTACACTTCCACAATAAGCAAACTCGTCAAGGATATGGGTAATAAGCACCAAAGTTTTTCGTGAGCCCGACAATCGGGTCATCTAAATATTGCTTGCCATGATAAGACGACCTCTGTGGCGAGGTAGACGAAGGTCTGCCTGCGACGTAGGAGGTTGCGAGTTCGATTCCCGCCTCGGAACAAATGTGTGTACGATCTGCAGATATTTTTCCAGGGTGTTCTGGTCGTTTTCTATGTATAATAAAAAAATACCTATCTATGTATTGTGTTACATTGTGATTATCAGTTATCTAGTAGGTACCCATAACACAAGCTCTGCTTATCTTGGGGCTAGATAATGCTGTGTGAATTGTCCTGCATTATTATAAGGTAAGGTTATCAATCTGTTCTGTCGTATTCGTATACGAACGAACAAAAAGCTAAGATATAAGAATTAAACAACTAACAGTCCATCACTGACTTTAGTTCAAACAAAGAGGTGAAAATGTATGACACCTTACGTAACCTGGTTTATGCAGACAAATTATATGCTGCCAAAACTTTGTGTTCGTGGCTTTCTTTCCAGGGCAAAAGATTCAAGCGTTGATTTTAATATCTTTAACTATTTTCAAATGGGTTTCACAAGGTCTCTTTGGATCTCTAACATTTAAGGTGTGGCAAATGAGCCAAAAGTATTGAAAGGAGTCGAGAATTAAAAATTAGAGAAGCACAACATTTTAAAACGCGTCACTTAATAACATACCTCCATATCAAATTATTTGTTTAAATTGCACGACCCCAATTGAAAAGTATATATACTTAAATCAATCAATACTCAATTTCCTATAATAACTTAATTCTAAAGGGGTTTGAAGATTTTTGTATGGAGGGTGGCCCTAAAATTTATTAATTTTTCAAAATCGGCGCGCACAATGAAATTTATATATTTGGATAGAAGACACTAAAACAAATTAAAAATGTTCTCTAACATAATGCCCTAAAGCGTCAGGTTTCCGAGATATTTACATGTAAAGAACAAAATATATTTATTTTCATCTGTGATTATCTCAGAAACCTGACACTTTAGGACGTTATACTATGGAACATTTTTTATTTGTTTTGGTGTCTTCTATCCAAATATGTAACTTTCATCGTGCGCGGCGATATAATAAAACAAAGTGGTTGCCGATGTTAGGGTAAAAATCTCCAAGACCCCATTACATCTGTAGACACTGCGTTTTAATGGTAGGTATAATAAGTTACAGACATCAAGGTAGCCTATCGAAAAAAAACTAGTGCTGAAATCATTTAAACCTACCGAAGGAGGCTTCTTGTGCTAAAACCAACCATGGCATGAAAGAGGTTTTATACCTCAAACTCAGGTTGTCATGGTTTCTATGTAAAATGAGGTTCTCACCACATTTTAAAAAAATATGCGCGCGCTTTTCGTTCTCGGTATAAACTAGAGATTGGACTCGTTTCATGGGCACGGCATCAAGAATACCCTTTTCAGCCTCCTGCTGATTTCTTAGATAGAATTTTTTTTTTGATGAAAATGAGCAATAAATAAATAATGCTGGACCACTCCACCCACGTCATCATCTAGCCCCAAGCTAAGCAGTGCTTGTGTTATGGGTACTAGATATACCTACTTAACCTGATATCCAGATAGTGATACCAGATTACTTAGCCTGATATACTTAATACATTACATAGATAGATATTGTTATTATACATAGAAATAGCGAGAACACCCGGAAAAAATGTTTGTAGATCGTACTAACATTTGATTGGCCTGATGTAATTTTTCCTAGTAATTAATAATTATAGTACCTACTTACCACATTTTAATTTTAATAAACACTTTCTGAATCAGTAATATTTGTGTTTTCTTTTCTTGTCGGCATATGCTTCACCTACATATAATAGCTAGGCAGCAAAGATTCTAGCGGAACGTAGGATCTTTGGGTAGGTAGATACTCAAAATCATCAATCGGTACGTTGCTAGGCAACGTGAAAACTGATGAAAACAGTAAACGTAGATAAATTCATTAGAGCAATAGTGATTTTCATCTGTGAATATCTCAGGAACCTGACGCTTTAGGACTAAATGTTATAGAATATTTTCTATTTATTTTAGTGTCCTCTGTCCAAATATATAACTTTTATTATGCGCGGCGACTTTGAAGAAAAAACAAAATGGCGGCTGATTTTAGGGCCAAAATCTTCAAACCCCTTTGATTTTGATTTGAATAAATACGTTTTTTATGAACTTAATTTGTAAGTCCTAAAGAAATAATTGTGAATTTGATTTTGTGATTTTGCTGGGTGGTATTTAAAAATTTGACCTGTAAATAGACAAGGTCAGGTTATACCACGTATTGGCAGAGCTGACGAGCACAAGTAGATCCATCTCGTGCACCTCATTACTCCTTTCAGGATTTGCCCCTGGGAGTGGGCAAAATAAGAACTACATAGCGAACTCACGAGGTTTCTGTCACGGCAGAGGCTAGTGGCCCGGTTTTAATGCCAACAACTAGATAAAAACAGACAACTGCTAAAAAAAAGAGAACCCGTTAGATACATACATCTTTGGTTTCTTCGTTTTATTCTCATTTTCTAGCTCTATGGTTTTACCCTGATACCTTATATAGCAAAAATATACCCCATAAAGGTAGACTTACGCACCTACCTATAACTGTATTGTATATCTAATAAAGATAAGCTGTTGAAACTGTACACATTATACATAAGATCTTTTTTGTACAACAGATAACAATAAAATTATTTCTGATTCTGATTCAAAGATCCTAGGATCTTACGTTCCGTAGCCTTGGAGATGCTTTATGTGATTAACCTACATTTATTTAAAAAAAAAACAATAAAATCGTTATTTGTTTATCATACGTCACCAAAGATTATAACGGAACGTAGAATCCATAAACTAAGAAGTATACTGTAGAATCCTAGGATCTTTGTATGTCACATACATGTCATGTCAAATTTTGACAGTATGATTAGAGCACATACGGCACTAGACGGCTGGCAAATATAAGTTTTAAAGCAAACACATTTTAATAATTAGTAATTATCAGCAATAAAGAGCATTTATCTCGCGCAATAACTGTGACGTACATAGTACAATTTAACACGTCCTTCCTTAGTTATTAGGAAAGAAGATTCCAACTATTTCCAACTAGAAAACATAACTGCAATCTCAACGCCCGATTGTTATTCAAATAATTAATTGTAAACAACGAAAACACGAGGTGCATAGTTCAAATAGTGTATTAATAAGACTGTGTAAAGTTTTAAATGATTTATAAACATGTCGTGAGCTAAATAAATTGTGTAAATAAGTGATTTTGTGGCCCGCCGTACTGAGGGATACTCTTCGAAAATGGGCCAAACTGGAAGCGCTATACCCGGTAAGTACCCTATAATTACTGATAACTAGTTCTAATTGGGTTCTAGTCGGATTTGGAACGCGTTTTCCTAGTTATAACCTTTATTCCTTTTTTATGTCATCGCTAGTTTTTTAGGCGCGGTCTTGAAATTTAGTAATTTTGTACGATTTTTTTTTGTTAGGTAGGCAGTTTGAAAACAGTGATTTACTGGCACACTTTAAAAAAATATTTTATACCTTAAATAAAAATAAAACACCTTAAGCTAACCCAGTACAGAAAAGTGTTTTCTGAATAATAGATAGATACATTATGGGCAATTGACTCATAATCTTAATATATAAAGGAATTTCTGGGGATAGCTCCCAGCCCCAACCGCTGAAGCTAGAAAGCTGAAATTTGCCTCTTAAATACAAACACAAGCTCGCAATAAGAAATATTTTTTGGAAATTCCACCCCTGACGGGGATTGAAGTATGTTTGGTGTTTTTTGTAACTTTTTTAAGCAGTGGCCCGATTTGATTGAAATTTACAGAGAATACTAAAAATATAAAATTATTGAGTACGTGTTTCAGGATTTTTCAAAATTCTCCTGTAAATGGGTTTGATCGGGTTATTTAAGTTTGAGGGTCGTAGTTTGCCTCCGAATTGAAAAGGCTGTAACTTTTTAATTTTTAATGCTATTGAATTAGTAATTATTTTATTTTAGGTAATATTCTATCCAATAGCTCGATTTGCTTGAAACTTACAGAGAATACTATAAACACAAAACTATTGAAAATGTGTTTCAGGATTTTTCAAAATATTCATTAAAGTTATGGGGTTACGAAAGACAGATTGGCTTCAAACTGAAATGGCTGTAACTGTTTATTATATAATGCTAATGACCTGTATTTATTTCTGTATATCAAAAAACCAATAAATTCAAACACGTATTTCAGGAATTTTCTAAAAACTTAAAAAGGGTAAAATGGGGTATGAAGTTTTTTTGGTGTTTTTCGTAAACCTTTAATAGATGGCCCGATTTGCTTAAAACTTACATGGAATACTAGAAATACAAAACTTAATTTAAAATGTGTTAGATACATGATTTTTCAAAATATTTATACTTACACATCACACATCACATCATCAGCCTATACCAGTCCACTGCTGGACATAGGCCTCCCCTAAAGAGCGCCATAGCGCCCTGTCCTCAGCTTGCCGCATCCAGCATCTGCCAGCAGTCTTTCGCAAATCGTCATCCCACCTGGTCGGAGGGCGTCCTACACTACGTTTTCCGAGTCGCGGTCTCCACTCAAGAACACGTTTACCCCGTTTGGTTGGGCCGCGTTTGGCAAACTACGTCAAGTCTTCTCGTCATCCATACCGCAATGCTTGAAAACGAAAGTTTTCAATCAGTGCGTCCTACCCGTCATTCATGACCTACGGAGCTGAGACGTGGTCACTCACGGTAGGGCTGGTCCATCAGTTTAAAGTCGCCCAGCGAGCTATGGAGAGAGCTATGCTCGGAGTTTCTCTGAAGGATAGGATTCGCAACTAATACATCCGACAGAGAACCAAGGTTATTTATACTTAAAATTGGGTAAATTTTATTGTATGATAGTTGGAAATTCGTTGTTTGAATGGCAATTGAAATGGCTGTAATTTTTTTACATAGGACCTTGAATGACCTGAATTTTTCAATATGTACTAAGTATGTATAATATATAAACGATACAACAAATGAAAACATGTGTTTAGGACTTGCCAAAAAACCTCTAGCTATAAAAAGGTAAAATGGCGGTTGACGTTTTCGAGGTTCTCTGATTTTTTAAAACCTTTAACCAGTGGCCATGAGATAAAAACCAATAAGGCGATTATCAGGGGGAGTCCTGCGTCCAGCAGTGGACCAATATATAGGCCGTTGAGGAACCCGTGGCCTAATTTGCTTGGAACATACACAGAATACTAGGAATATAAAACATTTGATAACTTATTTCAGGATTGATTACTAGGATTCTGCCCACGGCTTTGTGCGCTTTTTTCCTGCATACAAAGTAACCAATTGTGTTAACCCAAAGCTATAACTACATCTAGGTATGCAAAATTTCAGCCCAATCCGTTACGTAGTTTTGGCCTGAATAGGTAAACATCTAAACGTACCTACATCTAAACTTTTGCATTTAGAATATTAACCAGGAGTGCCTTGCGGTTTCACCCGCGTTGTTCCCGTTCCCGTGGGAATTCCGGGATAAAATATAGCCTACATGCTATCCCAGACTAAAATCTATCTCTGTGCCAAATTTCATCTAGATCTGTTCAGTAGTTTTTGCGTGAAAGAGTAACAAACATACATCCATACATAAATTCTTACAAACTTTTGCGTTTATAATTCTAGTAACATGTGATAGTTTGAACGAGCGAGCTTAACCCTTAATAAGAGTTTTCTTCCTGCAAACCTTAAGAGTTATAGAAGAGGCGGTGGATCAGGTAGAGGAAGTGTACAAATACTACTAAGTACGCCTATGGTTATTATAACACAGTTGATAAATTTTTAAAAAATGCTGGACAATTCACACGGCATTATCTAGCCCCAAGCTAAGCAGAGCTTGTGTTATGGGTACTAGATAACTGATATACATAATATTATACAATACATAGATAGATACTTTTTATTATACATAGAAAACGACTAGAACACCCTGAAAAAATGTCTGCAGATCGTACACATATTGGTCCCGAGGCGGGAAAAAAACCCGCAACTTCCTGCGTCGCCCACCGCGCCACAGAGGTTGTCTTATATTATGTAACTAATATTCTTTGTGTTAAAAACCACAGGACTCTACCTGAGACCATGAGAATATAACACAGTAGGTAATTAACAAAGAACATCCTTTTCTCTACCTGAACTTACAGGCTGAATAAATCAAGGAACACAGACTTTCTCCATGAAAAAAAGCAAACTCCTTGCTTCTGAAAAAGCTCCTATACCATAGACACTAAAGCTTATTTCTATCAAAATTCGAATACAGAACGTCAATTGCTTACGAAATTTTTATCCAAACGCGAACTCTATTTCTACAGTCATAAAGGTTGTAATACTTAATAGAAGACTGTAATTGGGAACAGCTGACGATCAGCTGTGTAACTCTACCTGTCATTGTGTTTTTTTTTTCGAACGCAATGGACACGTGCATACTGCCTTGCACAATGGCGAATGCTAAAATGACCAAAGCCTTGCAAGCTGTTCTTAACCTTATATTAAAGCGTCAGCTCTTATATTACAATGCATCGTTGAAATTTAAAGAATTCGCAAACACGTTCGAAAAAAAATTAACTGAATTACGGTTTTATTCAAGTTTCGACCCAAGCCAAATAAGGTTAGAGCCGATTTTAGGGTGGTAATAATATTGAATGTTTTAATAAAAAAAAGGTTATGCAATGAGGTTTTATTTTGTACCTGAATTTGAAATCAGCTGATTGATGTTTGTCAGATCAGCTGATTCGAATTTCGATTGTTGAATTTTGCGTGGGAAATGATTATTTTAAAATGTCGTGCGTGCAAAACGTTCCATTATCTTTCACGTTGCACGTAGTTTCATTAAAAAAATACTATTTTTGTAATTGTCAATGTATTCCAGGTCTAGACCTACACTTATGAAAAATTCAGCACGATACGTTCAGTAGTTTTGGCGTAAAGAAGTAACAAAGACATCACACACTTATGTTAGGTGCCCATTCCACTCATCCATTATCTTTGTCCAAGATTCCTAAGTAATTTGCGTAGTTGATTTCAAATAAAATTACTAACATAACATATCACACTAATATTAAAAATGCGAAAGTGTGGATGGATAGATGGATGATTGTTACTTTTTTACGCCAAAACTTCTCAACAAATCGTTCGTGGGCACAGCGAGTTTATGTTTATTACTAGTATTAATATTATGTATATCGCTATTTTTAGAAAATTTAAAACAAAACCTACTCAAAAGCTGCATAGCAACAGAAATCCGCTCCCAAATTGAACCTTCGCTCCATACAAACAAGAACAATATACTTTTAAATATTTCTTCTTACACCGAAGACAGTTATGAACCTTAGTTACGTAGAAATAAAGATCGTAAACGTAAAATACCTTTCGAATTCAGGTATGCACTTTTTATATTTTTTTTTTTATATATCCCAGCTGCCAGCTTCATCTGTCACTTACGCACAGGCGAATAATTATATCTTTCTTTTCTAGTAAGGCAATGTGAATTCAAACGTCAAAAGTAATAATCCTGCTAAATTAGGTATCCAGCCAGTCTAAGGGGGTACCCTACTACCTGCCTACTACGCCATTTTTTGAAAAGGATAGACATAGGATTTTGCGTTCATAGAAGCGGGACAGGGCATGCCAAAACAACGCAATACATCCAAAAATCAAGTTTTAGCTTCATCATCATCATCAGCCTATATTGGTCCACTGCTGGACATAGGCCTACCCCTTTAAATTGTCACTTGCATAGTTCTGTCAGTTCTATTACCATGCTTAGCTTATTCTCAAGATCTTAACTTCTGTATTTATTGAGAAATTAAAGTTTTAGTAATAATTTAGAGGTAACTTTGCGATTTTTTTCAAAATAAAAAAAATCGACCGATAGATACTTACAAGCGTATCAAAACTTGTCTTCTCGTCATCCATACCACGCAATGCTTGTCAATAAAAGTTTTCAATCGGTGCGTCCTACCCGTCATGACCTACAAAGCTGAGACGTGGACACTCACGGTAGGGCTGGTCCACCACTTTAAAGTCTCCCAGCGAGCTATGGTGAGAGCTATGCTCGGAGTTTCTCTGAAGGATAGGATTCGCAACGAATACATCCGACAGAGAACCAAGGTTATCGACATAGCTCAAAAGATTAGCAAGCTAAAGTGGCAGTGGGCTGGCCATATCTCGAGAAGAACCGAGAACCTTCTTCAATGGAGACCGCGACTCGGCACACGTAGTGTAGGATGGGATTACGATTTGCGAAAGACTGCTGGCAAATGCTGGATGCGGCAAGCTGAAGACTTAGATTAGGGGAGGACTAATATAGGCTGGTAATGATGATGCCAAAAAGGTCGTCAGTCGACATATCTCTATAATAGACTACAGATGTTTCTTTCCTAATTTGTAACCTTTATCTTGAATTTAATTATGCTATATAAAACTAGTTTTGGTACGGCAGGTGAAGAAAGCTAATTTTATAGGTATGTTTTTTGACCAAGCGAGGAAGCGTCTCTGCATCAACTAGGGGAAGATGGGTAGGATTCGTACACCGGGTGGCTTCGTACAGAGGTCATATCTCGACTATCCAACATGCTGAAGCGTTTAAAGTTGTATACGGGACTGCCGCTCATATGTATAGGCACTCAGGCAACCCTCCAAAAATGGTGGTAGTGCGCTGGCAGAATTTGACAGAAAGAGTTAATATGTGTTTTGGCTACTCAAAAGTAATTTTTGGTTTTCCTTGGAAGCATCGGTCTGTTGACAAAAAATACTTAAGTCTAGTTTGTAAATATATGCTTAAGATTGTTATAATTAACAATAGTTTAATGATTACCATAACGGTTTTTTTTTTACGATTTTTTGTGACAGGTTTGATTAAGGTACCTTCGTACACTTAAATTGTATGTAATTTTATACTGTACGAATGCACCCTATGGAACTAACAAAAATTCAAAACAAGAATATAATTATTATAAAACTAGGTCAGTAAGATATGCCTAAAAGGTGACTTAAACAGGTGAAATAGCTGAGAAAATAATAAATTCCTAGAAGATACAAATGACGAATGCACCCCATGTACCCCCCTTTTTGGAAAAATCGTTATAATTTCGCCAAGTTTCTTTGTATCAAATCAGAAATACGCTGTTATTATAGTCAGATAAGTGAACGATGCAGTAGCATTAGATGTATATTAAATTAGCTGTTAGTTTTTATTTTAGAAGGCTCAGAACAAAAAGCGTACGAAGCCTCCCCACTCCCCACCTAGGGGACAGTAGGGGACTACTAGCAAAAGTATGGATTCTGTCAGAATGTTCGTAGGTACTCTAAGAAAGGAAATAAGTTCCCAAAAAAATTCCGACTTCGGCGGGATTCATGTTCGTACTCCTCTACAGGTCGTATATTACGACCGATCTGGAAGAAACTTGGTGTACAGATTCTACAATTTTCGAGTCGAATGTCCACGTCGAGTAACGAGTAAATATATAAATAAATAATGCTGGACAAATCACACAGCATTATCTAGCCCCAAACTAAGCAGAGCTTGTGTTATGGGTACTAGATAACTGATATACATGTCGAAGGGGGAACTTGTTGTGCTCGGATAGCCTTCGTTCTCGTCAGACATGACTTGACTATGATGATGATGATTCTTTGTTAATGGCAATATGAGTCTGGTTGAACTCTTTTCTGCCAGTGTCAAGTAATGTAAAATAATAGTAAAATATGAGTTATCAAGTTATGAAGAATGTTGATATTTTCACCAGAGCCTAGTTCGTTATCTAGCAGGGTACACCACGTGCAGGTTAGTTTGGCTTGGGAGACAAGATCTTGGATTCTCCCCTGTACCCCACTTGACTATGATTTAGCTCCGGCTAATAGAAAGACTTTTCCCTTTCTGACATTTTCTCTCTAAACAACCGTTGCCTAGTTACCGTTCCCGAAACATGACAACTCGAACTGGTACGATCAACGAGTCCATCCGTTGTAACCAAGCAGTTTCATTACAAGCACTATGGTGTAGCTACGAACGTCACAGTCGAACATACTCAAACGACTTATTTTAAGAAAACCACGACGACAAATCGCTAGAAATTCCATCATCAGTCTTGAGATTGTTACAATCTGCGACATACATAATATAATATACATAGATAGATATTGTTTATTATAAGTAGAAAACGACCAGAACACCCTGATCAAATGTCTGCAAATCGTACACACATTTGTTCCGAGGCTATATTATTAAGCGCGCAACAGAAGGAGCTGTTATATACATTAATATAAATAATAGCAAGGTTTCTTACGGTATATTTTCTATAGTAATCGGCGAGTGACCACATACTCAGCTATAACGTATATTTTTATGACGTCACCAAAATATGTCGACATGACGGCCGCAGAGCTAATGAATGCACAAATGTATATACAATACTATACTTTACAATAAAATACAAAACACTTTATTGTACACCAGAAAAAGAACATTACAAAAAAGACATTACATGAGACAAGTACAATGGGCGGCCTTATTGCTTAGAAGCGATCTCTTCCAGTCATCCTTTGGATGGAAAGAACTATATGAATATAAGAAAGGCAGGTATAATATATTCTGAAGGATAGGATTCGCAACGAATACATCCGACAGAGAACCAAGGTTATCGACATAGCTCATAGGATTAGCAAGCTGAAGTGGCAGTGGGCTGGCCATATTTCAAGAATAACCGACAACCGCTGGGGTAAACGTGTTCATGAGTGGAGACCGCGACTCGGAAAACGTAGTGTAGGACGCCCTCCGACCAGGTGGGATGACGATTTGCGAAAGACTGCTGGCAGATGCTGGATGCGGCAAGCTGAAGACAGGGCGCTATGGCGCACATTAGGGGAGGCCTATGTCCAGCAGTGGACTGGTATAGGCTGATGATGATGATGATGATGAGGTATAATATTATATATTATAGCATAGCCAGTTAGCCACCGTCTGTGACAGCTTGACCGCTAATATAGCTTACGATAATTAAAATATAATTTAAGCTCCATATATTGTAGGCTTTATGCTTTTAAATTAAAACTGTCGTGGCACGTAGTGAAAAAATTCTATGTCTATGGTCGTGGCAGACGGCACGCGACTGACGGCACGCGCCTGCGTGACATATCAAAGCTTTGTTTGTAGGGTTCCCTCGTTTCTGGTGCGAACGATTTACTTCTGCATATCTACGCTTATTACCCGCGAGGCGTGGGTTATGCTGGTTATGCTTTTCGAGTTTTTTATATAGTTAGTAAAGTTTATTCATAACTAAATGGCACTAATAACATGATGGATGAGTAATGATTTGCACTGTCCCGCTCCTATAAACGCGAAATCCTATGCCTATCCATATCAAATTTTTTTGCATTTAGCCCGCTCTTAATAAAATAAATTATTCAATTTTTGTTTTAACTTTTAATATTATCAATCACATAATAATATATTTTTCATCCCATCTAAAAGTGGCGATGGGTTCTTTGATAAGTGTGGGCATAATAGGTCATTCGTGCGCGCGCACTTCATTTACAGTGACGAAATGACTTTTGAATTTGGAACACCATTATACTTAAAAACTTCGGACACATTTCGCTTCAATAAAGTCATGTCCTGCTATCCAAATAAAAATATAAAAAAAGAAAACGCGTCAATTTTTAATTCGTTTAGTTATTATATTAGTATTACCTTTTATCAAATTCGACAATTTAAATTTTATTCATACCACACCTTAAATTAAATAAAAGGAGAGTTGTAGCAGTGAAAGCGAAATATTAAGACCAGAAAATATAAAATTTGACACGGATCTGTGTCTGTGATAAACGTACGTAAATCAAGTCTTTAACAAACAACATTAGACCCGAGTTCGCCAACACATGGTTAAATTATAAACAGTTGTTTTGAAGTTTTTGACATATTTTCATACATTAAACGTCATTAACCGATAAAGCTCCCTAATTGTCCGATTATCTTTTGGTGAACACAGACCTTAGTGTACGGAACCTTTTCCAAGCACCCGTGACTTGACCACTCCCGCCAGTAGCGATTATCAAAAGGCAAACGCACCCGTCGCTTCCGGCACATGGCACGACTGCATCTGGCTTTGTTTGATGCCATGTGCAGGTTCGAATCCCATACCTTCCCCAATACGTACAGTATTGATTTTGTAAAATCATCATCATCATCAGCCTACATCAGTCCACTGCTGGACATAGGCCTCCCCTAATGAGCGCCATAGCGCCCCATAGGCGTGAAAAGGTGTACAGACAGACAGAGACTAAAGTTACTATGTGTGATTAAATCTTTTTTTTTTATTTCTTTCCTTAATTTTAGATTATAAGATAGAAGCATTCTAACACAAAGTGTGAATAAAAACCCGCGATACATTAGTACCTACCTGATGGAACAAGAAAGAAATAATTCTTGCAAAACCCCCGACTAAAAGGAATTGAAAAAAACAATACATACATTAAGGATTTTTGCTATAGTGCTTACCCGCACTATGGGCATCTCTAAGAAATGAACACACCCGTAACTAAGGGTGGGGCGCGGGTTCGAGTCCCGCCGAAACCAAAAATACATACATTATATAACCAATTATAGCTTTCTAAATTTTTTCACTTACATATCTATACTGCGAAGCAAAAAAAAACCGTCAGTAGCTGCTATTGCGATTCTAAATTCCGAATTTAAATGACTATAAAGATTAACTCTTAGCCTCGTATTATGTTATCGTATCTTAATTTTATCAAGGTTATCGACATAGCTCAAAGGATTAGCAAGCCGAATTGGCAGTGGGCTGGCCATATCTCGAGAAGAACCGACAACCGCTGGGGTAAACGTGTTCTTGAGTGGGTCCGCGACTCGGCAAACGTAGTGTAGGACGCCCTCCGACCAGGTGGGATGACGATTTGCGAAAGATTGCTGGCAGATGCGGATGCGGCAAGCTGAAGACAGGGCGCTATGGCGCTCATTAGGGGAGGCCTATGTCCAGCAGTGGACTGGTATAGGCTGATGATGATGATGATGAAAGATTAACTCTTAGCCTCGTATTATGTTATCGTATCTTAATTGATCGAGCCGGTTTGGAGATAATTGATAATATTGAAAATTGTACACACACACACATACAAACAACATAACACCCTAAACTAGATCTCTGTGCCCTAAACGCATATCGTCTATGTTCCGTCGCGGGTAGAAATCACTTACCTTACCAATAACTGTTAAGCCCAAATAAATAAAACGACGCTTTGAAAATTACAATACTTTATTGGCAAGTCTAAGACACCTTACCGTTCGTTCTAATGAACTCACAAAACAAAATTATCACTAACCTTATTACCGGAACCACAAAACATCGCCACAAAACTACAAAAAAAAACTATGATAGACGACCTCTGTGGCGCTGTGGGCGAAGGTCTGCCTGCGACGCAGTAGGTTGCGGGTTCGATTCCCGCCTCGGAACAAATGTGTGTACGATCTGCAGACATTTGTTCAGGGTGTTCTGGTCGTTTTCTATGTATAATAAAAAATATCTATCTATGTATTGTGTTATATTATGTATATCTGTTATCTAGTACCCATAACACAAGCTCTGCTTAGCTTGGGGCTAGATGATGCTGTGTGAATTGTCCAGCATTATTAAGTATATATTTATTAAAAAAAGCTTATAATTATAATAGGTATCACAAACTGCAAATTTTAAAACTACCTTTGTTTAACGAAATAATAAAATAAAATAGATGGCGGCGCTAGTTTGGCTGGGGGTACCGTCTTAAGGTGAAAATTCCACCTAAGCACACAACTCACCTTTCACCACAGATTACGAACTAGTAGATGTGGGCACGTGCCCTTTTGTACTTTCTAAACCCTTTAGATAGAGGCATGCCCTTTCATAGTAGAAAAACATCTTTCCTACATCTTGCCGGCTTATACAGGGTGGTCCGTGAATAGCGCGGAGAGTCGGAGAGATTCGCTGGATTTTTGACCGACGAAAAGCAAAAAAAGAAGGCTTTAGGTACTTTAGGAGCTTTAGGTACTGTGTGTATGTTTGTCGATTTCTCCAACCATGAGATAAAAGCTAATATGGCGATTATCAGGGGGAGGCCTGCGTTCAGCATTGGACCATTAAAGGCTGTTGAGGTGAGGTGAGATGAGAGTATGTATATGCATATAATTTTTTTCAATTTTATTACTTTGCCGAAAAAGACATAACACCCACAAATGTATAAATTATTAAATAAAAAAGTAAATAAAACAATACTCAGTTTCGAGTGATAAAAACGCTGCCCTCTTTCTGTGACGTCACCGTTCAGTTTGTCAACTCAAAGTTCGACCTTTTTTTTTTCTGACTTGTATGTTATGTACACATTACTATTTACACGCATTGCACAAACTCTCTTAATACCCCTAGGTTTGCTGTAAGAAAACTCTGTTAGGGTTAAGCTCGCCTTTGTACATAGATTTTCGTTGTTTTATTTTTATGTTTGTATTTTTGTGTGCAATAAAGAATTTAAGAATCAAAGTGCTTCTGTTCTTTTGATATTTCAATCGAAATTAAATTAGAAACAAATAAATGATAAAAACCATCATATTTATTGCTTTCGTGTTGCGAGTAAGTATAAATAATATTTTTTCTTTCTTTCAAAAAAGATGTCCCGCTAAAGCTTTGTTACAATACGGTGAACGGTTACGTCATTTCTAGAAATTTTACGTCACGATTAATTCTTGATATATCTACTTTGAGTAAAACATCAAAAAATACAAGAATAAATGTGCAGGAGTATTTATATCATCATCATCAGCCTATATCAGTCCACTGGACATAGGCCTCCCCTAATGAGCGCCATAGCGCCCTAAATGTTAATATACCAATAGACAAAATAAATAAAAATAACCAGCTTAGTTGAAGTCACATGCAAAAACCCTGATATGGACCGATTTGGAAAAAACTTTCGGTATTTGTATAGAGAATGAGAGATTGAATGAGTCCAAAATATGAATATAATCTTTATAAATAATTAATTCCGAGGATTTAGTATTTGCCTCGCAAAATTTAGGAACAGTGTAAAATTAAGATATTCGGAGTAGATTTTCAGTAAACCAAATAAATTCTTAATAATAACAAAGCGAGTAATTTTCATTAGTGATTTCGTGGCTTAGTTGGTTAGAGCACACTTGACGATTTTTTTTGGGAACTGATTACATTTCTTAGAAATACCGCAGAGTGCGGGGTAATCACAAAAACCTTCGATTTTTAGTTTTTTCAAACAAAATGTTTTTGTTTAATAACTCGAACTTCAACTTTACTACATTTTAAATAAAAATAAATAATGCTGAACAATGTTTATCTTATTGACTTGTAAGTGTATAATCTATAATATAAAAATGAATCGCAAAATGTGTTGGTAAGCGCATAACTCAACAACGCCTGGACCAATTTCGCTAATTCTTTCTTTGTTGTGTTTGTTATTGTCAGGAGAAAGTTAGAAACATAAATTTCCACGGGGGCGAAGCCGCGGTTCGCAGCTAGTTTTAAATAAAAATAAATAATGCTGAACAATGTTTATCTTATTGACTTGTAAGTGTATAATTTTACCAATAAAATCTTGTATGTTGTATCAATTCACACAGCATTATCTAACCCCAAAATAAAAACATAAAAAAAACATTTGTCCCGAGGCGGGAATCGAACCCGCAACCTTCTGCGTCGCAGGCAGACCTTCGCCCACCGCGCTACATCGGTCGTCAACACATGCCGTTTTCATTGACTTTGTCTTTTGAATTACTTATTTAGCAAACATCCTGTACATCAGTTAGAAAATACGTTACAAAAACTAACCTTACTTTAAAATTAAACCCAATAAGTGTTGCACCTGGAACTAGACTGACAAACGGTAAACGTTCAGATGTGCTCGCAGCTTAGCAAGATGTGAGAGTTTTTTTTAAATATTTGCAATCAATAGTATATGCATGCAACTTCAAAAAAGCTGAATATTTATATTTGTACTCTCTATTAGAAATATATCTGCATGAATATTTTTTAAAAATTGATAATTTTTTTGTGAAATTGAATAATTAAAAAAAGAAATTTAAGACGCAAATTTCTAAACCTGAGGAGGTTTTTTCCCAGACATTTTAATATAGTGAGGTTTTTTCTCATATCTTTAATTCGACACATTTAGCTAAATGTAACGATTAAACCGGAAACCATTACCTAACCTTTAGTGACTCGGCTAATTCTCATCAACTAATGACCAATTGTAGCTAATGAAAGCAGAAGGTGGAGGGTTGATGAATCATCGGGCAGCCCGCTTTAGGCTAAGTACCTACTCAAAAATAATCATCATCATTATCTTTAGCCACTGCTGGACATAGGCCTCCCCTAATGAGCGCCATAGCGCCCTGTCTTCAGCTTGCAGCATCCAGCATCTGCCAGCAGTCTTTCGCAAATCGTCATCCCACTGGTCGGAGGGCGTCCTACACTACGTTTGTCGAGTCGCGGTCTCCACTCAAGAACACGTTTACCCCAGCGGTTGTCGGTTCTTCTCGAGATATGGCCAGCCCACTGCCACTTCAGCTCGCCAATCCTTTGAGCTATATCGATAACCTTGATTCTCTGTCGGATGTATTCGTTGCGAATCCTATCCTTCAGAGAAACTCCGAGCATAGCTCTCTCCATAGCTCGCTGGGCGACTTTAAACTGGTGGACCAGCCCTACCGTGAGTGTCCACGTCTCAGCTACGTATGAAGACAGGGCGCTAAGGCGCTCATTAGCGCAGGCCTATGACCACCTGTGAACTTATATAGGCTGATGATGATGATGAATCTAGAACTTTTAATATGTCATAAAATTCATTTCAGTTTGGGGCTATAAATAAATAATGCTGGACAATTCACACAGCATTATCTAGCCCCAAGCTAAGCAGAGCTTGTGTTATGGGTACTAGATAACTGATATACATAATACAATACATTACATAAATAGTTATTTTTAATTATACATAGAAAACGACCAGACGGGGATTTGTTCCAAGGCGGGAGTCGAAGCCGCAACCTCCTGCATCGCAGGCAGACCTTCGCCCACCACGCCACAGAGGTCATCCTTTGTTGATTGTCCAGCATTATTTATTTATTTTATTATTTAAAACGTCCCGCCGAACTTCTGCAATGATGATGATTGGATAATCTACCATCAAACTAGTGAAATGTGCATAAGGCCTTGTCATTATCCGCGTCTAAGGCGACAGATGCGCCGCGCACCTTGCGCCTGCGCAGAATTCTGCACGCGCGCGTTTTTGTACGCCATCTTACTGAGCATCTGGAGTTTTGGGTCAAAGACCTTACTATAATGCCAAAGTTTCAGCTATGTTAGAATATTCCATTTTGAAATGATTTGCTTACTACTACTAAACTATTTGCTTTTTAGAAAGTTTATATATGGAATTAAACCTCTTTTGTTCCCTTTTCAAAATTTGGACAAAAAGTAAAACTTTTTGCCATACCTAGTTTTCTAAAGAAATTATTTTCAGTTTTTGTAAAAATCAACAATATGTTGAATATCCTTAGACAATGTTGATTTGTGTAGAAAATAGTTTCTGCTCTGGCTGTACAGAGTTGATTAAGGATCCGGCGACATGCTGCTCGTAACTTCAGTTCAAAGATCTTTATTTCTCATTTACAACAACCATGCTACTTAGATGAGAAACTTAAGCTAAGTCTTATTATAATGTTTTTTCGTCTTTCTATATTGTTTCTAGTAGTGTTACATCTTCAGATATACATTTTTGCTATTTGGTTTTAAACACGCCAAACGTTCCAGTACATTTAATGTCTTCAGGTAGTCTGTTATACTTCTTTTCGTAAATTATTGTGTTCCGTAATACCAAAAATGATGACTGAAAACTTTTTGTATTTTCGACATTGTGTTGTTATTCTGTAACTAGACAGTATAAGCTATGTTCCTTATCAAACGAAACGTAAGGTATTGTTGATTATAATACAAAACAAATAGGACGTAAACATGTCATTTTCAACGTATAAATATACATATTTGCATATTTTTGCTTACATTTTATTATACGTGTGTATTATTATGAAAAAAAAAAACAATTAGGGACTTTTTGAAATTTCGAATAGTAGGTATTTATCTAGATACCTACTATTCGAAATCGAATACAAAAATGAATATGATATGGTGGAAATATGCTCGAATTACATATCATTTTGTTAGTACGTTTGTATGGGCAAATCATCATCCGCAGGACTCTTATAATATGTATATTAATAAGTAATAGTTTTATTCTATTTAGTTTAGGTAGAGATACGAAGTTGCCCTTGGTGACCACCAAAATCTATTTTCGTATCTCTGCCTAAACTAAATAGAATAAAACTATTACAGAGGCATTAAAAAAAAGCTTATGATAGGTATCACAAACTGGGAGATGGATTTTTGAAAATTCCTTTGTTAAACAGAATAATAAGATAAATTAGGTGGCGGCGCCACTCTCAACTCTCAATAACTTTATTTCTTTAGACTTACAAAATAAGCACTTAGACAAGTCAAATTTAATACTATAAACAGGTTTATAAATAGTCATTATTATCAAATAAGAAATATGATGTTATTGATTTTATTCGCTTAAATTTTTTGTCCACTAGTGGAAGAAGCGAAAAAGAAACCACTTGTAAGTAAAATCGTAAAATCCTATGCCTATCCTTTTCAGTCGCCTCGTTGCTGTGCAATGTTAAAATATGTTATCTTGCATACATAATATTTAAATATATACAAAGAGATGGCATTGTTATAATTCCAATATCCTTAAATACTAATCTGAAGCTGTCTCTTGCTCCGAGTCTATAGATGGATCTTACTGCTCGCTTTTGCAAAACAAAAATTTTAGTCGAGTAAAAGTCTAGGTATTGAAAACTGTACAGCCTAGAACAAAACGCAGACGTAGGTAATTGCTCATCCCAATTCAAAATTAGTACAGAAAAGTCCTTTGTTCAACTTCATCTGCTCCTGAAAAAGCTACCCCTGTTGACATTCAGACGCTCTGTCCTACTTAAACTCGTATGGGGGACAGAGACAGCAGCAAGGGCTGCTTTCGATGCGCGCGCCGGTGAGTGCGTAGCTCTAGAAACATTTAACGCTCACTCCGCGTTCGGACCGCGTCGCGTGCGGACGTCCCGCGACTTCGTGTCTACGTTACTCCGAGCGTGATTGTGGAATCGTGACTCTCGTGTGATATGAATTAAAGTTTGTCTATAAAAGGATATAACAAATGATGGGTGTTAGCTGTATGAGTGTGAGGCAGGCGAGAGGGGTTTGTCAGTGCCCTGCGTGCCCTAGGTCTTCGGGGCCTCCGCAGACCCTGGTGCTACCACCTATGGCGATGGAGCCCGAGATTACCCCTGTTAAGGATAAGAAAGGATCTAAGATGAAGGTTCTGAAGAAGATTAAGAAAAAAATCGGATTAGGTGAGTGCATTTAATTTTTTTAATTCAAACGTTACTAAACTTATTAATTTAAAACTTCTTTACGTATTCAACGAAAGTGAATATCGTCTTACATTGTTATTGCTGTAATTTTTAAATTTTTATATATTGTTTTGTGTAGTATTTATTTAATTTAAGTAATTAATCCATAGAACAATACACGCAAATAAATAAAACAATTATATTCAAAATTAAATTATTATAATACTTAATCAATAAAATAGTCGATTTATAATAATAAATAAATAAATTATTTTTTATTATTATTACTCATATTTTTTTTTATTCTTAATTAAGGGCTTTGTCGCACACGCGATTATGACGCCCCATAATTTGTTTCTAAATATAAATGCATAACGTTACAGTTTTCGCGTAACGCTCTAACAAATGTTGCGCTGCTCTATTGTGCGTTACTTCTAACGGTTTTTTCGCTATCTCCGATAACAAATTATATTCTCGTACGATCTACTCAATTTTTTACTGATTGCTATATTTTCTTTTGATTTATCTGTAGTAACTCTAAATATGGAGTTTATGGTTCACGGTAGATGGTTTTGTTTTTTGTAACGGTTTTGTTAATTGAACGAGACGGTTCTGTAATTATTTCTTGGTTCATCATCATATTTTTTTTTAGTATTTATGATTGTTATTCATTGTTAGCTTACCTAGCCTCGTAGGTTCTATCTAAGCACAGTTCTAAGTCTCGTAATTATATCAGCATTGGCTTTATTTCATACATAATATTCTTAGATTCGATTATTTATTCATGACAAACAAACCTACAAATGAATTTAACAGCAAAAAATAATTACAATTAATATTTACACTTACATCTATTTTAAAAAAATCTAAGCCGTCACCAGAAGGCAGAGTGCCCAGAATGCTGGCAGCATTGCCTGTTGACTCTATTAGTAGTTTTGTAAGATTTTTATTTTTATGTAAAACGACTTCGACTTGCTATCTTCAATAAACAGTAAGTTTCTAGTTCTTCAATAGTTATGGATTCATAGAAATTGTCTTCAAACGTAACAGTGGGGCTAAGCTAAAAATGAACTATAATTACGTAAATGTGCCGTAAGTTATCAAATAATTGAGTTTAACTCTAACTAACCCCCGAATACACAAACGCATCTCAGATTTAAGCGCGTCTAATAATGTTCAATCAAAGAGGATATTGTTCTTTAATATTACTTTCTTTACCAACTTTTTCATTTGACTGTACTTGATTCGTCTTGAACAATAGATTTTTCGACCATTTCGAGAGCGGGTCCTATTTGCCGGAAGAAAAATAATAAAAATAAATCAATCCGGCGAATGGTAACGCGGTCCCTTAACCTAGCGGTCCCAATTGACGGAAGCCTCACTATATGAGGCAAATTTTTATATATATATCTACATATATAAAACAAAGTCGTGTTAGTTACACCATTTATAACACAAGAACGACGGGACCGATTTTCATGGTTATTCGCTGCTATGGCTGACAAAGAGTGGTCAAAAGTATCACTAAACGGCTCTGTCGGAAGACCAGCGTTGGATGTAACGTGTTTACAACTAGCTCATGCTGAGGGCTGAGACCGAGACCGTTTTGTGACTCTTACCCCCGTATACTCAAACGCATCTCAGATTTAAGCGCGTCTCAAGTGACGAATTTTTGACACATTTTCATTGAAAAATGTCAAAAAATCACGACTTGAGACGTCCTTAAATCTGAGTTGCGTTGCGTTTGATTATTCGGGCGTAATCACTTATTCATAACTAGCTTTTACGCGCGGTTTCGCACGCGCTTTTCAAGTAGTCTACGTCCGTCCCCGGGCGGGATGAACTATACCTCTCTGATAAGTTTAATTAAGATCCGTTCAGCCATTTAAACTTGAAATGGTTACGGACAGGCAGAGTTAAAATTCAAAATTCAAAAATTCTGTATTTCCATAAATACAAAAATGTACACTTAGAAAAAGTCAAATTCTTAAAATAAAACACTGACACGGAAATTAAGTGATATTTTTGATTTCTGTCGCTTCGGTAGGTATGTAGACTAAAGTAAAGAAGCGACGAAGAAACCTTTAGCCTGTTAGTTGTTACTTTTCGAGTTTGAGCAAAACCCGTCCCAAGCTTTTTTATCTTCTAAATAATCTGCTTACTTTCGTGTTTCATACTAGTTTCTGGCCGCGGCTTCGCATGCTTTGTTTCTATGGTTTAAAAGTTATTTCTATCCAATGGAAACTGATTTATTGTAAGTAGGTATTAAAAGTAGCCTATGTCTTATTCCAGGCATAGAACTACATATTATTATATACAAATTTTCAGGCCGATCCGTAAAAAATTGTGAAAAGGACAGGCTTAGGATTTCGCGTTCATAGGAGCGGGACAGAGTAAAGCAAGTGCAAAAATCAAGTTTTTGCTTCTTTTCTATTAATGATTCCAAATTTAAGCATTAAATAGAAAATCTACACGATCACTTAAATAAAACATTACTCTGGCTATGTTATTCATAAAAAATAATGTGATGTTGTCGCCGATAATTTAGAGCTTTTCAATTAAAATAGTTTTTAGGCGAATTTTGTATTTTTTTTATTAAAAAACTAGTCTCTTTTCAAAAATTCTATTCGATTACTCGACTTCTACAGTTTTTTTCCTACCTACCTTATTATTTTAATCTGAAAATTCACCTCCGTTACCATAAATGTAAGTGTTTTTAAAAATACACATTTTGCTTGATTTTTGCATCTGATCAGAATAAATTTATTTTTATTGCATTTAAAATAGTCTTCGGTATCCATGCCAAAACTGGATATCTACAAGGTTGTTGTAAAATTATATTTTTTTTACATATTATGTCTGGCGCGTGCCATCTGTCCAACGATCCAGTTTTTCTGGTCATCACCACCTGTTCTTACACCTTGCTGGTCATTAAATTTAAATTTAAATACTCACATTAAAGAGGTCCTCTCGTAATTTTAAATAGGAATTAGGCGGCGATAGATAAGAAATAGGTAAATTTGGGTTACATTAAAACAATTTTTCTCCGTCATCGTTATCGATAAAACTTTAAAAAAATACCTTATAATCTATGGGATACAAGGCAGATCCCTTTTGTTTCGTAAATAAAAAAAAAACTATTTTAAATACCAGAAATAATTGTGCAAAGAACTATCTGTTTTCTTAGTTTTTATAATTTTTCTCCTAAACTATGAATCACAAGATTTTTTTATTTTCATCACCATAATAAATAGAAGAATAACTAAGCACCTTCGGCTTATTTTTGCAAACAAATGTCTTAATTAATAGATAATCAGCAAAAACTTGATGTTTGAGCTTATGCCGCTCTGCTCTGTCCCGCTCCTTTAACCGCGAAATCCTATGCCTATTCTATTCACAAAATGGCGTCATATATCGCCCCTGAGGTCCGAAATTTGCGCAGATTTTTTTTGTGGGTACCTAGACGTCTTCAGGCGAGTGCTGTATAACCGAGGATGACAAGAAAATCTAAATAAATAAATCTGTAAAGTTTTCTTTGATAGCCAAGAGACTGTTAAATTTTCTGAGTATCATGCACGTCGGCAATCTATTAGATACTATTATAGTTAGCTCCTAGGTACTTTTTCTTAGTCAATGGCAGTGATTATGTTGGTACAAAACTTAAACTAAACCAGCGTAAAAATGTTGCTGTACCCTTTTGTTTAAGCAAAAAAACAAGATCCGCCAAGTGCGAGTGTAACTCGCGCGCCGAGGGTTACAAACATTTGCCAATTATTTGGACAATCAATTTTCTGAAATATTTTAAAAAGTATGAAACTTACAGAAATTTCAAAAAGTGTTTTGAAATGGTCAAAACGATACCTTTCATTTGATACCCCACATGGGGAGGTACCCCCCCTTTTGAAAAAGTTTCCCTCCCCTTTTTGACCATTTTTCAAAAACTATTATTATTACAGACTTCTCTATATTTTTCCTGTAAAATATAGATTGATCTACAAACGAGACGGCAACAATTTTAGGCTAATTTTGTTTAGGTTTTTTGCCAACAGAATCACTACCAGTGTATGCCTAAATGTAATTTTTTGTTGGTAAAAAATATTTTGTATTTGTAAATAATCTACAAAACATAATTTTCTCCGCATGCATATGAGACAATTGCGACAGGGTTGTCCGAAATATTAAAATGTTGCTCAATTTTTTTACTGTCGTATTAAAATTTCAAATAAATTTAATATTCTTAATATTGAACGAGGTGAGGACATTAACCCTAATTTTAATGGCTCGTGTGCTTTTAAGTTGTGTAAAAGTATTATATTATACTTAATAAATTATATTGGTAGGGACGACCTCTGGCGCGGTGGGCGAAGGTCTGCCTGCGGCGCAGGAGGTTGCGGGTTCGATTCAAACGAACAAATGTTTGTACGATCTGCAGACATTTGTTCAGGGTGATCTGGTCGTTTTCTATGTTTAACAAAAAAATATTTATCTATGTCTTGTATTATATTATGTATATCAGTTATCTAGTGCCCATAACACAAGCTCTGCTTAGCTTGGGGCTAGATAAGCTGTGTGAATTGTCCAGCATTATTTTTTTACCATAAGATGCACACAAATCTTAACCCCATGTATTTTAGATTACCCTATCCATACCAGGTTGTCTGGCAGAGGATCGCTCTTGAGCGATAAGACCGCCAATTGTTACTTATTAATTTGTAAATTGTTTTAAGTCTTAAGTGTGTAATAAAATTATTTTCTATTATCTTATTTTGCATTCTTGTCCATTACAAAGATGTTACAAATTTGATGTATTATCAACATGAAAAGGAGTAAGGGGTAAGAGGAACATAGTAAATTACGAATTCCAAAGATTTACTTCACTTAATTACCTGCCCATAAAGACTAGGTATTTTTTCTTTTAAAATGTTTTAAAATGACCTTAAGTCTATTGTCTCGAAAATTATCACATTTGGCATTTGTTCGTACAACAGATGGCGCTTTGTTTCCGCTGTTCCGGTGGAGACATCTGGTCGGACTTAAGTAAAGATTAGGCAGGGAGAAGTGGGAACTTAAATGGTTTTGGGGTTCTTTTTGAAAGTTTTGACGTTGGCAATGTAAAGGACATTAGAACTCATTTTGCTTGTTAATTTTTGGTGGGAAGGTAAGCCTTTTTCCGCAAAAAGGACAGAATAGGCTTTAAAACTATATTATTTATAATTAAGTTATTTGATTTAAAAAAGAATCAGATACTTATTAATAATTTGGAATTCATTTTCATAAGGGATCATTTTCGGTTTATTTATTATATCTGATACAATAGAGAATCATTAAAATCGGTCCACAATTGAAGAAGAAATTGGCGAATGTTTGAATGTTTAAATTTATGGATGGATGTTTGTTACTTCACATAAAATATAACACAACGCGTGCGAAGCCGCGGGCATAAACTAGTAATATATGTATATATACATCAAAGGATTAGCGAGCTGAAGCGGCAGTGGACCGGTCATATCTCGAGCAGAACCGACAACCGACGTTATGTCTTACCTAGGTAAGTTATGTACGTATGTTTTTTTCTGTACTTGCTTACCTAGCTAGTTGTAAGTACAGAAAAATCATACCTAGAACCTCCTCCTTTTTTTGCAGTCGGTTAAAAATTGTAAGGGTTTTTGTTACAGTGCTTACCCGCACTCTGGGCATCTCTAAGAAATGAAATAAGTTCCCAAAAATTTTCGACTTCGGCGGGACTCGAACCCGCGTCCCACCCTTAGTACGGGTGTGCTCTAACTAACCAACTAAGCCACGAAGTCTCTGTCGGTTCTCGTCGAAATATAATTTAACAATTTTGGCAACACCTCTAGTCAAACGAACTAAATGTAACTTTAGTCTTTGAACATTGGAAACTTTAATTGTTTTCTCTGTAGGTGGAGTCACCGGCGCTACAGTCCGTAAGAGGTCCCAAAGATTTTCGACGAGAACCGACAGAGACTTCGTGGCTTAGTTGGTTAAAGCACACCCGTACTAAGGGTGGGGCGCGGTTAAAAATTGGCGGTCTTATCGCTTATAAATCGCAGTCTTTCAAGCAAAAACTACTATAGGTCTCCACACCTACTATAATGTAGCCAACGACTCTTAAATCCCTTGACACGAAATTCACACATACATAATCCTCAATTTATCAGTAGGAAGTGTGTTTTTTATCATTTCCTTTATGATTATTATTGTGTGAATTTCCCATTACAATAGATTGATAATGACACAAGCTGTTGTTTACATACAAATACTATGTATATAGATATCCCCATGGGCACTTAGTTGATCAGACGTGCCATATAGGTAGTATTTATTTGATCCGTTTTCACTTGTTGATCCGGGTGGTATTAGTTGATCCAATGCCGCATCACCCGTACGTACGTGGATCCGAACGGAGCCACAAGTGTCACCATCAGAAATAATAATAATTACGTGTGTTTTATACAAATCCACCTTTTTGGCGTTTTAGCACTAGTTGATCCGATTCAAATGAGCCAATCAGAGCCCACCGAGCTCAGCCATTGGTTGCTTGCGCTCTAAGCCTTTCGTTTCACCTAAATCTAACATTTTTAATTATCAGTTTGATTCTCTGCTGATTTTTATAAAACATCTTAGCAGATTTGTTTATAGCAGTTTTGTTTGACACATTTCAAGCAGAACAACTAAAGCGCGGATCCCGGCTCTGATTTTTCAAAATTACAAAGGAAATTTCAAAGGGTGTTAAAAATGTTAGTCCACTGCTGGACATAGGCTTCCCCTAATGAGCACCATAGCGCTCTGTCTTCAGCTTGCCGCATCCAGCATCTGGCAGCGGTCTTTTGCAAATCGTAATTGGGGGTGTCCTACACTACGTTCGCCAAGTCGCGGTCTCCACAAAGTCAAGAACACATTTACACTAGCGGTTGTTGGTTCTTCTATAGATATGGCCAGCCCACTGCCACTTCAGCTTGCTAATGCTATGTCGATAACCTTGGTTCTCTGTCGGATGTATTCGTTGCGAATCCTATCCTTTAGAGAAACTCCGAGCAAAGCTCTCTCCATAGCTCGCTGGGCGACTTTGAATTAGTGGACCCTTCCTACCGTGAGTGTCCACGTCTCAGCTCCTTAGATCATAACGGGTAGGACTGATTGAAAACTTTCGTTTTCAAGCATTGCGGAATGGGTGACGAAAAGACTCGACGTAATTTAACGAACGCTGCCCAACATAGCTGGATCCTCCTCTTGGCCTCCTTCTCATTTTTTTTTTTACCCAACTGGAAATTCTGCCCCAGGTAAGTGTACTTGGCAAGAATTTCGAAAAGGTGTACGACGACCGCTCCCGGATCAATGTGGTCATTGATAATGACCTTGGTTTTATCAAAGTTCATGCCAAGACCGCTTCTTCGTGAGGCTGAAGCTAGGCCGTCCAGCATCAGGTTCAGCACCTCCAGCGACTCCGCCATCAAGACTTATGTCAGCAGCAGCCAATAGCAGGTGTGAGATGTAATCGCCGAGCCTGTACTTGGATACTCATGGTGGCGGCATCATAATCATACAGACATCTCAGCACCTCGATATAACGATAGTCTACTTGGCATCGCTGTAAGGATTCCAGAACAGTCCAGTTTTCGACAGACTCGAAGGCCTTTTCATAGTACACAAAGGCCAGACACAGGGGCTGATTATACTTTTCGGACTTCTGTATAATCTGCCGCACTGTGTGTATGTGGTCTATGGTGCCATATCCTCCACGAAACCCAGCCTGTTCCGGTGGCTGGTAGGTACTCGTCGAATCTCCTGGGGAAACGATTTGTGACTACTCGTGAGAAAAGCTTATAGTTGTGGCTCAGGAGTGTGTTGAATCTGTAGTTTTTAAGAAGGGTTTTTATCTCCCTTCACAAAGAAGAGCACCACCAAGCTGCCGCCCCACGCTTTGAGTTGGGAGTTATTCCACTGTTATGGACGGTGTTGAACAGGTTCTGTAGCTCCTGTATAACAGGGGCTGCTCCTGCCTTCAGAAGCTCTGAAGTATTGCCGTCTTTCCGGGGGCTTTTCCATTTTTAAGCTGCCTCAGAGCCATCACGATTTCGTCTTGACTGATTTCTGGCAGTTTGTTGGTGTAGTGGCGTGTCAGGGTGGCTCCGGAATCGTAGTCGTCCCGTTGCGCACGAGGGGCATGCATGTGCAGCGTATAAACGGCCATAGAAATTATCTATCTCGGCAGAGGTGTCCGGCTTCGACAATACAGTCCTCCCATCGTGCGCTTTAAGCTTCGTCAGGTGGCTCCTGTCATGTTGCTAAGTGAATACTTTGAACCCTTGGTTTTCGGCGTTTTTTGGAGCTTCGAAGGTCACGCCGTACTATATTCGCAATTTCTTTGTTCAGGTCTGACCGCTCTGACGAAGTTATGGATTCTTGATGGTTCCCCGTGGTTTCCCGTCTTTTTGCCATCAAACCGAGAGTCTCATCCGAGAGTTTGGACTTCTTTCCAGTGCGCTGCTTATTGCAGAACTTGATGCCCTCCTCGATCAGATTATGTAGGGTCTCGTCAGCGTCATCAGTGGGTTCCAAGGCAGCAAAACTCTCCTCGAGAAGCTGCTGAAACTTCTCGGTGCCCGCCATCATAATGGACAGGGTTAGGTCGGATCGTGGACTTCATTAGACGGTTTCTTTTATGGTTCAAGTTGGTATTCTAAGAGCCTCGGAGGTACGGTACCGGAACGGTACGGAACCTGTTGATCACTGAAACATCTCTAAATATGTGCTTGCTATTCGTTATGATGAAGTCGATCTCATTTTTGTCAGCGTCGGGGTTTTGTCATGTCCGCTTCCTTAAAGGCAGTTCTTCAGGGGGCGCTGCTGCCACCCCCCGGTGTATATCCCTTAGTCGCCACACACCTACGGGAAGAGTTGGGTGGTGCAATTCTAGGCCGACACCACACAGCCAAAACCTTGTATTATTTATCACTTGACATCTTACTACGACATTTATTACATAAACGTAAACGGCGATTACATCTCACACCTGCGATTCGCTGATGACATAGTCTTGATGGCGGAGTCGCTGGAGGAGCTTAACCGGATGCTGGACGGCCTAGCTTCAGCCTCACGACGCATCGGTCTTGGCATGAACTTGGAAAAACCAAGGTCATAATCAATGGCCACATTCATCCGGGACCGGTCGTCGTACATGGCCATCTTCTCGAAATTGTTTCCGAATACACTTACCTTGGGCAGATTCTGCAGTCGGGTAAAAACAATTTCAAGAAGGAGGCCAAGAGGAGGATCCAGCTAGGTTGGCCCGCGTTTGGCAAACTACGTCAAGTCTCCTCGTCATCCAAACCGCAATGCTTGAAAACTAAAGTTTTCAATCACTGCGTCCTACCCGTCATGACCCACGGAGCTGAGACGTGAACACTCACGGTAGGGCTAGACCACCGCTGCTGGCTGAAACTTCTCGGTGCCCGCTATGATAATGGACAGGGTTAGGTTGGAGCATGGACTTCATCAGACGGTTTCTTTCATGGTTCAAGTTGGTTTTCAAAGAGCCTCGGAGGTGATCAGATGCGGTATTGAACCTGTTGATCTCTGAGACATCTCTGAATATGTGCTTTCTGTCCGTTATGATGAAGTCGATCTCATTTTTGTCTCAGTGTCGGGATTTTGTCATGTCCACTTCCTTAGAGGCAGTTTTTCAGGGGGGCGCTGCTGCGGTGTATATCCCTTAGTCGCCACACACACACGGGAAGAGTTGGGTGGTGCAATTCTAGGCCAACACGACACAGCCCAAACAACAAACACCTTGTATTATTTATCACTTGATACGTGCGCGCGCACCAACATAAACGTAAACGTACACGGCAATTACATCTCACACCTGCGATTTGCTGATGACAGTCTTGATTGCGGAGTCGCTGGAGGAGCTTAACCAGATGCTGGACGGCCTAGCTTCAGCCTCATGACGCATCGATCTTGGCATGAACTTGGAAAAACCAAGGTCATAATCAATGGCCACATTGATCCGGGACCGGTCGTCGTACATGGCTTATCTTCTCGAAATTGTTTCCGAATACACTTACTTTGAGCAGATTCTGCAGTTGAGTAAAAACAATTTCGAGAAGGAGGCCAAGAGGAGGATCCAGCTAGGTTGGGACGCGTTTGTCAAACTACGTCAAAGCTCCTCGTCATCTATACCGCAATGCTTGAAAACGAAAGTTTTCAATCAGTGCGTCCTACCCATCATGACTTACGGAGCTGAGATGTGGACTCTCGCGATAGGGCTGGTCTACCAGTTTAAAGTCGCCCAGCGAGCTATGGAGAGAGCTATGCTCGGAGTTTCTCTGAAGGATAGGATTCGCAACAAATACATCCGACAGAGAACCAAAGTTATCTACATAGCTCAAAGGATTAGCAAAGCTGAAGTGGCAGTGGGCTGGCCATATTTCAAGAAGAACCGACAAACGCTGGGGTAAACGTGTTCTAGAGTGGAGACCGCGACTCGGAAAACGTAGTGTAGGACGCCTTCCGACCAGGTGGGATGACGATTTCCGAAATACTGCTGGCAGATGCTGGATGCGGCAAGCTGAAGACAGGGCGCTATGGCGCTCATTAGGGGAAGCCTATGTCCAGCAGTGAACTGGTATAGGCTGATGATGATGATGACGTGCGCACACAACTCGACTTCTAGAGTCATAATGAAAACAATTTCGGCCTTCACATGTGAAGGTGGATGCAGCAATGTATGGAGCACTGCAAATATTATAGATCCAGAGCCAACAAATACTGAAGTTTATGCGAAAAAAATATACCTACCTTTCATAAGATAGTTTTCTATGTCGGATCAAATAAAGCTCTAATTTTGATAATATAAATGGATCAGATCAACATACGACTTTGGATTTGGTATATAAAACTCAGTCAACAAGTGTTTGAGCGTTTCAAAATTTTGAACGTTACGGAGTCATTTAGGTTTGTCTACTCTAGGCGGATTTAGCAATGTATGGAGCTCTGCAAATATTATATAAACGGAGCCAACAAATACTGAAGTGTATTCGAAAAAGTTACCTACTTTACTTTATATTCAGTTTCGCTTTGTCGGATCAAATAAAGCTCTAATTTTGATAATATAAATGGATCAGATCAACTTACGACTTTGGATTTGGTATATAAATTGGAGCCAACAAGTGTTTGAGCGTTTCAGAATTTTGACCGTTACGGAGTCGATTGAGTTCGAGATCGTAACGAAAAAAATGTCGAGTACATCACTTTCTCGATGAATACGTTTGGCAACGTCGCTTTCAAATTTGCGCCGTTGCCACTCCGGGCAAGATCTATACAACCGGAGTCGAGTAATAAGGGGGAAAAGGTGGAGTCCGGAATGCAGGGAAATCGGGCTGGATCAACTTAGTGCCCAAGTTGGTATTTATATATATATGTATACAGGGTTACCGGTTAAGTCGACCTAGATCCTGGAGGGGGTGGTACCTCCCATAATTCCTGACTGATTTCACTATGAAATACCCTACGCCAAACTTAACCGTTTTCAAGATATTGCACTTTGAAGTTTTTTAAAGAAAATACCCTTTTTTTGTCTATTGGTTTATTTTTTTTGGGATTTTGACCTCTATTGTATTTGGGTTTGCGATTTTTGAGTAGTAGATGAGTTGTTTTCTTATTCTTAACACTAAAATTGCAGTTAACTTAACCAACTGGGTCGCAGTAGACGATTGATAGTTGGAAATGGAAATGAATTGGTAAAAAATATTTTTTTCTTTCATAAATATTAAAAAAAATGTCTATGACAGTCATGCTGCAGATTTTCTAAAAAATATCTACGTTTCATTAGCTATCCAGCAAGGTATAACAAGCTAGGGTATTATTAGAATTCTTAGAAAAAACTTTGATGAAAGGAGCACTAAGTATCGCATCTACCACGGACGAATCGCGTAAGCAGACTAACCAAAGTTAACCAAACCACTATAAAATGGCCGAGATTGTGTTTTCTCGCTCACTCCTGCTTACATCGTATGGTATCCCGCTCGCACGCACCGCAATCCCACGAAGGACAATAGGTGCAGCAAGTAACTCAACGAAATACTGTTCTTTTTTACTACTACCTGGGACCCTTTCATCAAAGTTTTTTCTAAGAATTCTAATAATACCCTAGCTTGTTATACCTTGCTGGATAGCTAATGAAACGTAGATATTTTTTAGAAAATCTGCAGCATGACTGTCATAGACATTTTTTTTAATATTTATGAAAGAAAAAAATATTTTTTACCAATTCATTTCCATTTCCAACTATCAATCGTCTACTGCGACCCAGTTGGTTAAGTTAACTGCAATTTTAGTGTTAAGAATAAGAAAACAACTCATCTACTACTCAAAAATCGCAAACCCAAATACAATAGAGGTCAAAATCCCAAAAAAAATAAACCAATAGACAAAAAAAGGGTATTTTCTTTAAAAAACTTCAAAGTGCAATATCTTGAAAACGGTTAAGTTTGGCGTAGGGTATTTCATAGTGAAATCAGTCAGGAATTATGGGAGGTACCACCCCCTCCAGGATCTAGGTCGACTTAACCGGTAACCCTGTATATCATCATCAGCCTATAATAGTCCACTGCTGGACATAGGCCTCCCCTAATGAGCGCCATAGCGCCCTGTCTTCAGCTTGCCGCATCCAGCATCTGCCAGCAGTCTTTCGCAAATCGTCATCCCACCTGGTCGGAGGGCGTCCTACACTACGATTGCCGAGTTGCGGTCTCCACTCAAGAACAAGTTTACCCCAGCGGTTGTCAGTTCTTCCTGTGATATGACCGGCCCACTGCCACTTCAACTTGCAGCTTGCTAATCCTTGTGGACAAAAAAATTTAAGCGAATAAAATCAATAACATCATATTTCTTATTTGATAATAATGACTATTTATAAACCTGTGTTTATAGTAAGTATTAAATTTGACTTTTCTAAGTGCTTATTTTGTAAGCCTAAAGAAATAAATTTATAGAATTCTCCAAAAGTACCAGATAATTGAAGCGGCAAATAACTTTTCATAAATTTATTCCTTGTAGAACGCAGAAAATATTTTAACCACGAATAACTTTATCTCGTTCCAAAGTAAATCAAGCCACAAAGTTTCCGTTCTAAGCCATAAAATTTCTCTGAAGATGCGTCTCTTTCTCTAGACGGTAGGAACTTATCTTTAGTTATAAAATTTCAGGCTTATCAATTACTAACACATGCCCTTTACCTGTCCCTTTCTATCTTACCGGAAGATTGTATCTCTCTGTCGCACGTATTTTCAAACTTGGAACAGCTGTTTCGCAACGGGATCTTGAGGGCGTGCGCCAGGCGCTTTTGTGTTAGGGTTGCCACTCTCAGGTATATGTTTTTTTACATGCTAATTCAATGTCTACATACATTTATGACTTAATGTCAGGGTAATGTTTAATAACTCTTCCTAGCAATTATTTTATGTTATTTTTGTTGGTTGTTAAGTTAGTTTTGAGTGAAAATTTAAAATTTCTTTGTTGAGGTCTCAATGTTTCCTATATAATATCGCTTATTTGTTATTCAAGTTCTCACCTTGACTTATTATTAATTGGGTTTTGCCTACAATAAACAAAAAGGTCAAAGAGTCATTATATGATAGTAATTTATCGTTCTAGCTTTATTGAATTCCCACATTCGTGATAAGGAAAATAAGCGGTAGGTATCGACTTAGTGAATTTCCCAAAATAATTGAATTTTTGTTTTAAGTGTGAGAGATAATTAGAGTAATAAATAGAGAAAAGGTTAAAGGGTCTTTGTTGGGTGGGCAACGTAAAAAAAAGTTTAAATGACTCACGGAATACAAAGCCTACACAATTTTCCAGTATTGTTTGTTAGTTACTTTTAGAAATTATCATTATCTCCATCTGGTCATTTTAAGACAGAATAATAAGCTACTTTAAAATTATTGAAAGTGACAACCCTGCATTGCCAGAATCAGCTGGCATTCAAGTTTCGAACATCTGGTCTATTGTCAACTTTTTTCTGCATTCGACCTTCTCTAGGTTGTATGGAGCGTGGCCATAGACTTTGCAATATCTGAAAAAAAAAAAAACTCCATGAACTTTTTCTGACTTCGAAATTTGAAAACGTCTATTCTTCGCAATCTGTCAGCTGATCGCGGAACGGAAAACAGATTTTAACGGTTTTTGAAAAAAATATGTCGTTAGTTCTTATCTGGGCTAGACATAATTTTGAAAGACAATTAATCAGCTTTTTTAATTTCCGTATCAATCCAGTATTTTTGATCAATATAGATTATATCCACCAGATGAACAAAACGCTACTATATTGTTGATAGGTAGCGTTAGCGAAGCTGTGAGGTAACCTATACGTTAGGATTTATTTTCGTACAATTTGACCTCTTTTCTCACATAAAACTTTTTGATTTATGCTTGAGCGGGAAAACTTACTTACAATATAAAATTATATTTAGCCTGGCGACAACCAGGGGTGTGGAGTGTGGAGGCAAGTTTTCAAATTCCAAATAGGTATACTTAATGTTTGGTGATACCAGGTAAATAACAAAAACCGCAATGTAGCAAAAAAATATCAAACAGCTGCTTACGAGATGCAAGATACGGTCAGGTAAACGATAAAAGAGGAAAGGAAACAAAATTACGGAAAGGTGAGGCCGGCTGATGCATTTTCTATGAAATTTATGGTCCAGATGCAGAGATGCGGGTGTTTTTGTATATAAATGTGCTTGTTGGGTATATAAAAAGGTGTTTGTTACCTAAAGATATATTTATCGCTATACTTTTGGATACCGAAGTCGTTTAGGTTGAAAATTATGACTGGTTGCACAAAGCGGTCGAAATTTCAATGAAAATTTTGAAATTTTTAGAATTATAATTTACTAGCTGCGTTGTTTATTTCTATCCCATGGGAACTGATGTATAGGATAAAAAGTCTATGTTACTTTCCATCCCTTCAAATAATGCCAAAAAAATCAAGCCGATTGGTTGCTTAGTTAGTTAGGGCGTGTAGGACAAACAAACAGAAAAACACACTTTCGCATTAATAATATTAGTGTAGATAGGCAAAACCATTGCCGTAGTAAATCTATCTGTAATTGCTACAGTTTCTCTTAATTCTTTTCGTCTACATATCGAGATACCACTTCTTCAGGAACCATACATAAGTAATTAATTATAATATAAAATAAATAAATAAAATTCAATAATGGACAATTCACACAGCATTATCTAGCCCCAAGTTAAGCAGAGCCTGTGTTATGGGTACTAGATAACTGATATAAATAATATATTACAATACATAGATAGATATATTTTTATATATAGAAAACGACCAGAACACCCTGAACAAATATCTGCAGATCGCTGAATACACACATTTGTCCCGAGGCGGGAATCGAACCCGCAACCTTCTGCGTCGCAGGCAGACCTTCACCCACCGCGCCACATCGGTCGTCAACTTGCCGGATATTTGAAAGGACCCTGTCAGAAGAATTCGACTGGAAAGGAAAGGACCCTGCACTCCTAAAGTGGAATTCATCCATTCTAAATGCAGATCTAAGGCTCTGACCACATTATTGACCAGGAGGCGCAGAGCTGACGGACAGAACAAAGGCGTTGGGCCTTCGTCGTCGTATAGCGTTGTCGTTGAACGAAATGATCAAGCCAATGTAAGGGACTGTTATTAATTATCCAATTATGTCAGAGGCAATGCAACAATTACTCTGGACCCCAATGAGACCCTCATTGGGGTTATAATATAACCTCTTATACACCTGCTAAGATGTGGCCGTGTTTCGACCTCGGTGGCGCAGTGGGCGAAGGTCTAAAAATTAAATAGCCTAAGAAAGACTAGACTAGACTCTAAACAGAGTCATCCTAAGATGGGTACCAGGTCACGCGGTATCAACGGCAATGAGTGTGCTGACGAACTTGCGCGCTTCGGGGCAAAGGGGACTCAGTTTGGCCCCGAGCCGTTTTGTGGCATTCCCAAAAGTCTGGCTCTAAGAACCCTCTTAAATTCCTGCTACGAGGAATCAACTAAGCTTTGGAAAAACTCCTCTGGCATGGATCACTCAAAATCACTGATAAACCTTCGATAAACGGTACACTAACCAACCATCCTAGTATAATATTATAATATGCTTCCATGTGACGATGTCAATGCAGATCGCGGTTCTTAGAACTATGTATGTCATATGGCTTTCGACCGGTTTTCGCTTCGATAGATGTAGCGAGACCCTAAGACGCCACTGGCCACTAACAACCGTGGGAACATGCTTACGAAATTACCTTTCGGTGTTCCGTTCGTCCAATTATACAGTGCTTAGGTGGTCACGAATTCACGATTTGGTAAAAGTAAAAATTGGTTAGGTATACCAAAATTTTGATCTGCGACACAGTATTTTACTTCTGCAGATCGCATTGCTTCCTATTTTTTTTAATATGTATACCTACTAGTTAAGGTTCCTAATAAAGACTTTTTTTTACTTTAAAAAAAAATATTCGGACATAATTTTGGTACGTTGAGAAAACTTTTGTATTATTTCGATTTACTTCAAAGCATCACAACAATAATAATAATTGACTTTTTTTCTCAGGCTGAAATAGATTTTGAAAAGTTTTTGGAACATAAATAAACAATTCACACAGCATTATCTAGCCCCAAGTTAAGCGGAGCTTGTGTTATGGGTACTAGATAACTGATATGACTAATATCTCGAAAACGTATAAGTTTGGGGTGGGGTATTTCATAGTCAAATTAGACAGGAATGTTGGAAACTTGGAAACTACAACCCCCTTCCGGGACTCGATTATCTATAACCCTGTATATTACTATATTAATGTAGGTGTTCCTTAAGTCTTTATATAAATCTAAAAAACATAAACAGGTACTTCAAATGACACACTTTACGTACCGCTACCACACAGACATAAACGCACAACTACAAAACTTTATTATTTCACTCGTTGACAGAATGTCACCATAACTCTTATCTAAACAGTTAAGTTGCGTATCTTCTAATACCAGATATACGTTACTCTCTCTCGTTAAGTCTTACCTTCGTGTTTTCTCATGCCCCGCGCCCTCGCGGCCTTTGTAACCAGTTTAAAGGTTATAATATCGATTTGAACTAAACAAAGGTTTAGAGTCTACTTATTATTGATGAGTTTTGTAGTTACGACGTTTTGCATTTGACCTCAGAAGTGGGATGAACTTTTTTGTTCAAATTTTGCTAAGCATTATCTTTTAGAATGTTTTCCTGATTACGATTGCAGTAAAGCTTTAACCTTTCTATTTATTTATTCATTCACAAGTATGATAATAATCCAAATACGTAAGATAATTATCATCAAGTAGGGGAAAAACATAGTTATAATATAACCTACTAATTTTATTAAAATATAGATTAAAATCAATTACTTAAGTGAATATCGAGAAAACATAACCCCCCTTACGCAGGCACATCAAAATAAGTCAAGTTAAGGTAGTAAGTAAGCAAAGCCGCGGCTAGACGCTAAATTCTTATAAAATTCTTTATAAAAACAATCTGATAAGATCTATGTAGTAGAGTCAGTCGTTTTACGTCTATTCGTGATGCGAATGAAAATACAAGACAAGTAAAAAAGATGATAAAAACAAGACCAAACTTGAATATTGTATTACAGAGTAAAGCTAGCTTAAAGATAACTAAAGTATGAACAATCAGAAAACAATAGATCGTAATAAACAAGACTTGTAAAGACTTGCAAAAAAACTTTCAAACATTGTTTCCAGGTATATGTAAAATGTAAATAGACAATGCAATAATAGTAAATGAAATGAATCTGGTGACCAGATGTGACATGGCAACCCTTTGTAAATAAAAAAAACAACAATTTCAAATTTCCAACTATACCGTGGGAAACGCGGTACGGATTTCGAAACATCTAACGTCTTACTGCAACGGGTTAAGGTAGCTCTTTTACGCGGAAATGTAACCGCGATGCTCGGTTTAGATTTTTACTTTGTTGTCTAGGAAGTACAGAAGAATTTCAATTGCAGGTAATTTCACGCTAAATGCATGGAGTTACAGGTGTAAACCGCAACACTAGTTTGAAATTACACCCTATTTTGAACAAATTGGAGTGCAATTTACTTTGTACTACATCTCACAAAGATGTTTTATAATTTACTAATGTAAACTGAACGCTATGTCTCTAAATATAAAGTCTAAAAAATTACACAAGATGTAAATCCATAAGTGAATTTAATTTGCAAAATGTTTAGCTTCCGGGGTTTGAATAAGGAATCTATTATTTGAATTTGGAATCTATTATGGCCAATCACCTGCCATTTATGGCACCTGATTGTAATATAGCTGTCCGTTTCCGTTGGGAAACCATAGTGAATGTGACGATGACTTTATTCAAATCAAGAACACCTTGCGCACTCGAAATTTGAAATGTGCGGAAGTTTGCTGTTCTATTCTTCAGTCATGTTTCGTAATTTAAAATGAAGTTTTGAAAGCCTTTGTTGATGAGTTTTTTTGACTATCACTGTAAACTCTTGGTAAAATCTGCTACAGATTTTTTTGTTACAACCTTTCCAGAAATATAATTGTATTTAAGTTACCAACTAAGAGTATTAGAATAGTAGAATATTCATACCTATATCTATAACCTTGGATGCAACAAATGAAATTTAAAAATAAGAAAATATTCTAATGTCCCGATATCGAAATCCTTTAAACTACCCATAACAACCAAATTATGAACCTACGTATCCAATATTTTAGTTTCCTTACCCAAAAAGTGAGTAAAAATTCTACATGTGGTATGGAACCACAAAATCTAATCAAAGTAGAACAACGTACCTGAATTCTTTATGACTCACTTCGAATTTTCGACGGCCTTCAAAAACCTAAGCTATCATTACACCTATCTCGCTCCCTCGTCAAGTTATTTCGTAATCACTCATCCGTTGTCTCTCTCTAGCACGCTCTCGAGAGGGTTTTCTCACGCGGGACCGTGGGAACATCACCTTTCGTCGCTATATATCGAATAAATCGATATATCGATTTGTCACTAGAATCGATTCTGTTTGTAAACATAGCTGTATCGATTTTGATTCTGCTTTTAATTGGTAGAACGTATTTATCTGAAATGTTGTCTATGGTCATTGGATAAAAATGTCGTTTATTAAATTTGGTTAACGAGTCGGTTACGTTAGTCAATACGTTTTTACTTTTTATTATAATTGAAATTGGTCGTTCGTTTAGCTTCTATCCAATTACATACTACATAAAATCTGCATTTTATATTATACTTGTTTATAAATGATGTCAAGTTTGTGACTTTCTTGACTCTCTCGAAATGCAAAACTATTTTGTGACCATCGACGTTTGTCAATTATTACTAGCAGAATAATGTTACTTGGCTGATTTTATGTGTAGGTATTTGATTTAAATATCATCAAGTAACTAAACACTCGCATATTGGTAAAAAAAAGATTATCCCAATTTTTGGGGGCTATTTCATTAGCTACTCTATTTACAGTCAAATAAAAACGTTTTCACATAAAATTGTTTCTGTGTACGTATACATAAATACTACTTAGGTTCGTTAGTATTTCTAACAAAGAGATTCTGGTGTATTCATATATTCAAGTATCATTCTCAGTATAAAGGTCTTTGTCTCCTCACAAATCATTCGATAATGATTCATTTCTCGTAATAAAATCGTGCGCTACCCATTAATGACGCAACGTTTAAAAAGAAAAATTATTAGCCTATACTCTATGGTCATTAGTGTGGGAACGCGAGAACTTACCATATAGCAATACATACTTCCAGCTATCTGTGAAGTGAAGAGCGTCTCTGTAATCGCTCCGGTCATACTAACTCTGCACTAACCTGTAGCGGTGGATCCAACCAATCAATAGCAACTGAGTGTAGAATGCAGTTCCGTTTTCTACCGTTTGAATATAACGATGGAACTTATTAAAAATTATTTGAAGGAATTTGTATTTATGCACTTTTAAACGTCAGTCGTCAGCTCAGTTTCCAAGTGAGCAATAGTTTTCTTTAGCAATATATGAATTCTTATTTTTTTATTCCAGTTAACTTATTACTCAGTTATTTTTTTTGTCTATTATTGGTCTGACGGACAATTTCACTATAGTTCAGTAAATTATAAAATTGGCTGATGTGTCATGCATGGCCGACTATTTCTTAATGGCCATACAAAAGACGGTAATTTTAGCTAGTATATGAACCTGAAAGACTCACGTTGATCTATAAATTTTGCTTGAAAGTAACCAGAGCCTTGAGATTGCTTTCTTCATCTTCTGTAATGCGTATTTACATGTCTTGTAGAGCTCTTAACCCATGTATCTCAGGATTCTGAACACCAACAGATTAAGTAAAAAAAACTGGCCAATTCACACAGACACAAATTATCAATAAAGTTTATTTCTTTATGCTTACAAAATAAGCACTTAGACAAGTAAAATTTTATTATGTAGGTACATATACAGCATTATCTAGCTATGCCTAGCGTGTGTGTGGGTACTAGATTACTTATATACGTAATACAAACATTACAATTACATAGATATTTTAATAAAAGAAAATTACAATCGAATAATAGAGACAAATTAGAACTATCATTTACAATACCACTACGCCACAAAGTTAATCAAAGTGACATCACGCACACATTGATCAGGATAAAAGATAGTTCGTAGAATGATGAGATGATCAAGTATTTGTTGAAACTTAAGAGTAGAAGAAGTAAATCCAGATCTAGCAGCAACAAGCTGACACTTTGTTTACGTCCGGTCGATCCGATCCAAACAAGTCGGTTATTAATATACTAAAACCAGATAGGTTACAAACGCATCCGCCGCGCCCTGTGGTCGACTTTGGAAAGTTAGATTTGCAACCGCTTTCGTAAAAATGTTGATTAAGTTTCATTGTAACCTTTTTTGTATATTTAGTTAGGTTAGGTTCTCTTTCGTGTGCAAAGAGGCTAATATAATGTATTGTTAACCTTTTTACATAACTTTTAAAAAAAGTTTGTGATCAAAGAATCCGTGGTTTAATTATAAACTCTAAAAACTGGATGTTTTTGAACTTATGTATGTTTTAAAAAGTACTCTGGTATTACTTTCTTACAGGATTCACTCATGCTTTTTCTGAGAAAGAAAAAAACCTTACGTTATGCCCTTCCCTTCTAACTTCTATAACAAAATTTTAAAAGATCCGTAGACTATAGTCGTGAAGAGTTATTATGGAAGAGTTTATTTCGCATATGAAAAAGAATTAGTCTTGGAGTATGAATATAAGTCACCAAGGTTTTTTTTCGTAGTAGTAGACAGGACGCGTAGACTGTACTTATAACGGCGCT
This sequence comes from Eupithecia vulgata, assembly GCA_946478455.1. Taxonomy (NCBI): domain Eukaryota; kingdom Metazoa; phylum Arthropoda; class Insecta; order Lepidoptera; family Geometridae; genus Eupithecia; species Eupithecia vulgata. The sequence goes on along the minus strand of OX297887.1, from coordinate 2,172,663 downwards.
GCATCCCGATTCCCACGTGAAAACATTGTCTTTTTGCTCGCAGCTTGAATGACGGCGCCATTTTGTTTTTACTATTTTTCAGTTCGATTATTACTAGTTACAACAAGTACAGGTTCATTCAAGGCTTTTGTATCGCATGCTGGTATGGGTTTGCGGTTTTGCTCTATTTTGCTCGTATAATTTAAGTACTTATTCATTTTGATCCAATTATTGCTACAAGTTTACCAGTAAGACATTATCTTAAGTTGATCTATAAAATCCATAGACAAAAATATTTTTTTGTTGATAGTTTTCTAAAATCTTAGTTATTTAGAATATCGTTGGGCATTTTATAAAGATTTTGTTTTATATAGGAACCAGAACAGCTAAGAAATATTCTTTAGGTATTTGAAATAAGAGTACAGTAGATACGATATCTAAAACAAGTTCAAGGCCTCCCCTAACTTTCCCTCCAGTAATAATGTCAATTGTCTATGCGTGAGTCGCCATCTTTAAAAATATTCAACTGCGGGAGTGTAAGCCATAGATAATGCAGTAATACTCTAACAAATGTCGAGTACAGATGGCGGGACCCACGGGGATTGGTCTATATTTGTTTTTCTTCTCGTTCGAATATTAAATTGAGAATGTTACTGTCATGTTTTTGTAAGACATTCGAAAATTGAATTGATCTTGTTTTTCTTGTCGTACGTAAATTGAATCGATCTTGTTTTTATTTTGTTTGAAAATTTTATTTGGTTTTGTGTAGCTTGCGCGATTCTCTCTTGTTTTTCGTTTTTTAGAACCTTGAAGTTATGACGTCAGCTTGGTATGTATGGAAACAAAAGAAAATCACGACAATCGCTTTTAAAAACTAGTCTATAGAATTTTGTTTATGAATCGAGTTACATTCTGTAGGTTTCATGTCAACTCCATAAGGTAATAAAATATACCTATGCTTAGTGAAAAGTCTTAGCGAGATTTGGTAGCCTCGTACACCAAACTGGTATGTATGACTTTTGCATCTTTGTTGCCTGCTAGTAATAATTTATTCAAATCTTTATTCGTTACACTTCTAACTTAACTTTTCAACATTATTCTTTCACAACATCTTTTATCCTTGTCTTTCATTAACTTCACATGCATCTACGCTCTTTCACACTTGCGTCGCGTGCGTCATGGTCCGCCACACGCCTTGGTTTTTAGATCATATGTAATTTCACTATTAAAGTGATTACTCTTATTTTTATGGCATTAAGAATTATACTCGCTTGGCTGGTTAGAATATGTTCTAGAATGCGGTTGAAAGGAACAAAATAGGTTGGTTATAGTTGCCTTAAATTCTTTCAAGAAACTAGAATATTTTTGTTTTGTATACAAAAGCCTGACCGAAAAATTTAACCAAAATCTGACATGTAAAAATGTTCTTATTATTACAGTCTCTGCTACACGTAAAAAGTGCTAAATTTTTACGCCAATGAGCGGTATTCGATTTGCATTAAAAAAAGATTTTTGGTAATTGAGATACCAAAAAGTGAAAGGAAAACTATTTCCTTTCTTTTGACATTGACATACCCTAATTTCCAGTTGGCGCCCCCTGCCACCTATCGAGATTTGGAACTATTTTTTTCTTTTTAAAAATGCAAATCTAAAACCCCTCATTGCGATATTTGCAATAGACAATAGACGCTTGGCAGAATGATCAACTTGCAGTAGTCTTGTAAACGCCCCTACTGTTAATGTCATAAAAAAATAAAGAGTTTTTAATGCACTTTCAAGTCAAATGCCCTCTGGACCCTCAAACTCGCCATCCCCTTTGGAATTAATATTAATTCCTTTACGTTAGGAGCCACTCATACTTCGCGTAGTTTATTAGCGTTGCCGTGGGCTCAGTCAGTGGATCACACAGTTTCTAGTTTGATGATGGTATATAATAAAATATTTGAATAAATGAACACTTTATTGTGCTTGAAATCGTATTAGAATAAGCAGCGAGTTTTTGCTCTAAGTATGCTTATACCTAAATAAACATAATTTTAGTGTCTTGAGTAAACTATCAAATTCCTTAGTATTTACACTATTTTTTTTTTAGTTTTTCTTGACAAATGGGGAATAACATTTTTATAGAACTATTGTGCAACGTTACCCAAAAAATACCGAAAGAATTTTCCAAATCGGTCCATAATTGATGGAGAAATCGACGAACATACAGACAGGAAGACATTATAATACATATGTATGTGTACATATGTTTATGCTGTGAATATTTTTTTATGTACTTATAAAAATATTCACAGCCAGAAGTACAATATCTTGGTGTCTTGTCTTTATTTTTCGTCAGTTAAAAATAAAGTGTCAAAGGCGATCATATCACCGAGAGCGATTTCTCCTAGGCAACCTTGGGATGGGATATTTCTTGGCATTCAAGGAATTCCGCCTTCAATAACCAATTACAGAAACGAGATCATTCCGAATCGGTGTCAATACCCACCGAAGCAAATCACTCAATCAGCGACGTGGCGAACGGATTAGAGTTTTTTACAGCACGGCGTGTTTCGACCACGGCATGTTCTGGTCACGGCTGCGCGGGCGCAGGTCTCTGACCGTGGCCGCAGCGGTCCAGAACGTGGCGTCGTGTCACTTTATACACTCTGCTGGTTTCCCTAGCATCGGCTGCTAAGTATACGATTATTAAGGATTTTTGTTATAGTGCTTACCCGCACTCTGGGCATCTCTAAGAAATGAAATAAGTCCCAAAAATTTTCGACTTCGGCGGGACTCGAACCCGCGCCCAACCCTTAGTACGGGTGTGCTCTACGAGTGTACTAAGGGTGGGGCGCGGGTTCGAGTCCCGCCGAAGTCGAAAATTTTTGGGAACTTTTTTCATTTCCTAAACGATTATTGTACGATCGCTGTAACGTGGTTGAAACGTTGGGGAAAAGAAAGCAAAAGGTACGCGATAAATAATCTTAAATATTATACGATTATTGTATACTGACGATTGACGACCTCTGTGGCGCGGTGGGTGAAGGTCTGCCTGCGACGCAGAAGGTTGCGGGTTCGATTCCCGCCTCGGAACAAATGTGTGTACGATCTGCAGACATTTGTTCAGGGTGTACTGGTCGTTTTCTATATATAATAAAAAAATATCTATCTATGTATTATGTATATCAGTTATCTAGTACCCATAACACAAGCTCTGCTTAGCTTGGGGCTAGATAATGCTTGGTGAATTGTCCAGCATTATTATTATTATACTAGCGCTCCGCCCCGGCTTCGCACGGGTATATTCTATCGCCTATGTTGATCAGGGATAATGGAAGTATGGCGAAAGAATTTTTCTATAGAAAAAAATCGCAGAGTTACCTCTAAATTTTTACTAAAACATTAAGTAATATCTCAAAAAAATGTAGAGGTTAAGATCTTGAAAATAAATATTAATAGAACTAAGTATAAAGAACATTTCATATGTTTTTTTTATTTGCTTTGGGTGGCTTGTGTGTCACTGCGGCCATGATAGACCTATTAGACCTGGAAGAGATCGCTTCTAAGCGATAAGGCCGCCCATTGTACTTGTCTCATGTAATATGTCTTTTTGTAATGTTCTTTTTCTGGTGTACAATAGTGTTTTGTATTGTATTGTGATCGCCACTTTATACGTTCACCCCTAAAGCTGCGGCGTTCAAAATTCGCACAACCCTTGCAGCTGCTAGGAACTTAGGATTTTCTTCGGCGTGATGTCTCTAGCTCATCTGGGCTGTGCAGGTGCTTGCCCAGGTGGATGCTCCGTTTTTGCATTAGCGCTCCGCACTCTCCTAGCAGATGGAGAGGCGTTTCCTCCACCTCCTCACAGAATCTGCAGGGTTGTGTGTCACTCAGCCCCAGTTTGAACATGTGCTTGTTGAGGCGACAGTGTCCAGTTAGGGCTCTTGTCTTAATGCGAAGGTTGCTTCTGTTTAGCTTATTTTATAAATAGATAGAACGTACTTTTATTGTACACATAAGCTAAAAACAATTTACAAATGAAACACATAAACAATAAGTGACAATTGGCCGTCTTATCGCTCAAGAGCGATCTCTGCCAGACAACCTGGTATGGATAGGATCATCGGATATACATGGGGTAAGCTACCCTATATGTTTCGGATTTTCATAAGAAAGTCCTAATTCATAGATAATAAGCTAAAACTTAATTTTTGGGCTTGCGTTGTATGCCGTCTCGTTCCTATGAACGCGAAATCCTATGTCTGTCCTTTTCACAAAAAATTAAGGTTGTATAGGCCCGTTTGATTCTGCATCTGATTAACGCAATAGCACGTAGGTTTTAACTGATTGTTTTCAAAACTGCACCCAGAATTCGAAACAATAGTACCTTCTCGTAACACAAACATTTGACAATGGCATACTCATAATGGCGTCATCCAATTGTGGCCAACAACAAACATGACAGATGACGTCATAACTGACAGTTAATGTTGACATTGAATACGGAAGTTTGGACGTTTCTGATGATGATCTCAATGAAATCCAGTCTAAGATAGCAACGGGTCGATTTAGAGAATATTGTATTAGTTTGTAAGTCAGTAAAGAAATAAACGTTATTGATATTTGATGTGTACCATAAAAAACGAAACTTTATAAATGACGTCAATCCGACGAAACGAACAACCTACAGACCTTTCACCGTAAGATGTCCCCTGCTTTAAAACGGTACCCCGAGCCAAACTAGCGCCGCCAACTATTTTCATCTTATTATTTCGTTGACCAAAGGTAATTTCAAAATTGTCAATGGGCAATTTGTGATAGGTACCTATTAAAACACTCTTTTATAATACCTCTATAGATATCACCTATATCACATTTTATTATAAAACACGGAAAGTGTTCGTATAGGTTAGGTTAGGTAGGAGTACTCCCTTGTCCGCATTTGGACTCCTTATGGTCCATTATGCGTTGTTTATGCTAGCATAGCCAACCTAACTCCGTCCAGAAGCGCAGAATCTTCCTGGGGTCTTCGCAGGCTGCGCGGAGTGACCTCGGCAAGTTGAGGATTTCTGTTCGTTGTGCTGTTATTCCCTCGTATTCCAGGAATGTTCGTATAAAACACAGAAGTTAGATTAGATCCTTAAATTATTTGTAGTGTTTCTTTATCTCACGATGAGTATAAAGACAATATAACATTCGTTGACATGATTATAAATAGCTTTAAGCTGAACAAAGGACTCTTTCAAACAAAATGAGTCACAAAACAAATGCTTAAGCTTATTGTTAGTAACTGTGAGACGCAGCTTAACTTCAAGTAGTATAATATAAATAAATAAATAATGCTGGACAATTCACACAGCATTAGCTAAGCAGAGCTTGTGTTATGGGTAGTAGACTTAGATAACTGATATACATAATACAATACATTATTTATATCATCATCATCAGCCTACATCAGTCCACTGCTGGACATAGGCCTCCCCTAATGAGCGCCATAGCGCCCTGTCTTCAGCTTGCCGCATCCAGCATCTGCCAGCAGTCTTTCGCAAATCGTCATCCCACCTGGTCGGAGGGCGTCCTACACTACGTTTGCCGAGTCGCGGTCTCCACTCAAGAACACGTTTACCCTAGCGGTTGTCGGTTCTTCTCGAGATATGGCCAGCCCACTGCCACTTCAGCTTGCTAATCCTTATTTATATAGATATTTAAAAAAAAAACAAAGCTTGTGACGAGTTTTGCTCCAACTCGAAAACTAACATTCTAACAAGGTAAAGGTTTCTTGTTCGCTTCTTTACTTTACCTTAAAATGATTGATGTGGACAAAAAAATCAAAGTGATCACTTTATTTCTTAGTTTTACTTAAGTAATCTGAGTTTTGTGACGTGTCCAAGAGTCCTGTAAGGTCTAAAGGAAATAAAGCACTTTGAATTGTATTTTTTACACTTTGAATTTTAATTTTTTATTTTTACACCAGAACACCCGGAACAAATACGTGCTTATCGTACAAATATTTGTTCCGAGGTGGGAATCGAACCCGCAACCTCCTACGTCGCAGGCAGACCTTCACCCAGGCGCTAGGCGATCCACTCCGGCTTCCCACGGAAATATTCTATCGCCTATGTTCTATAGATAATGTGGAATTCTAATGGTGAAAGAAATTTTATATCTAATGGTCAAATCCGTCCAGCAGTTTCGGAGCCTATTCAATTCAAACAAACAAATCTTTTCTCTTTATAAATAATAAATAATGTTGGACAATTCACACAGCATTATCTAGCCCCAAGCTAAGCAGAGCTTGTGTTATGGGTACTAGATAACTGATATACATAATACAATACATTACATAGATATTTTTTATTATACATAGAAAACGACCAGAACACCCTGAACAAATGTCTGCAGATCGTACACACATTTGTTCCGAGGCGGGAATCGCCCACACCCTTCACCCACCGCGCCACAGAGGTCGTCTTATAATGTTTATGTAGATTTACAATGTTCTCCAGCGTTTCACAATAAAAGCTATTACAGAAATTGGTTTACATGGCGAATTTCTCACACTGAAAGACATGTTGTAAATTCTTAAAACCCTTGGTTAACGCATTCACTGTCCAGCCTCGGAGGTGCACGCCGCCGCTACAACGGAGCCGGAGCACAGCTTCTGCGTCTTGGGCCATGAAAGTGTTAACAATCAATAAAATTCAAGCAAGAATTCAAAGCCAAGGAATTTATCATTTTCTTAATTCAAGCATGTTTGTTTATAAACATGAAATTATGGAATTTGAGATGTGGATCCAATTTGAGTGAATAAGTAAACCTGAAATTCTTTTGTGATACGTACAATAAACATTTTTGGCAGTATGTATGTATTTACGTAGGTACATACATACTGCCAAAAATAATACATATTATAAATAATTATACATACATATTTCTATTCCGTATTGTCGTGATTTTACCAACAATTTTTGACTTACCTTTCAAATATGCCAAGGTACTTTAACAAAAATTTATCTTACAGAATCTAATAGAAATATTCATTAGCTATCCCATTTCATAACAATAATAATTCTAAGAAATGAAATAAGTTCCCAAAAAATTCCGACTTCGGCGGGACTCGAACCCGCGTCCCACCCTTAGTACGTAATAATAACGTAAAACATAAATACGTAATAATAATTCTGTTACACGTTGTACGAAAATAGATTTTGGTGGTCACCAAGGGCACCAAGGGCAACTTCTTATCTCTGCCTAAACTAAATAGAATAAAACTATTACAGAGGCATCAAAAAAAGCTTATGACCGGTATCACAATTTGGAAGATGGTATTTTTGAAAATTCCTTTGTTAAACAGAATAATAATATAAAGTAGGTGGCGGCGCTAGTTTGGGTGGGTTATGCGCCTTATACTAGACTAGCACTTTCATGGCTGAAAACACAGAGTGCGATATGCGGATCACTCGCGCGACGGTGCGCCCCTGCGGGTTGCACCGCCGACGCTAGCAGTGATCGTGTTAAGGGATTTCAACCATGAAAATTTCCGTCAGAATCTCATAAAAATGTCCTTAAGCGAACCCATTTCATTACAAAATCAATGGCATCCCGCAGGGAGCGCGCGGTCCTCTTTTCTTCCCTCGAGGCGTATTCCAATCTAGCATATAATGGCCACAGATGTTGTGCATGTTCGCTATTTACCGCTTCGCCTGTTTTTAAGGTCGTCTTACTCGATTATTGGATTTCTGTAACGAAATTTGGGGAGACTTTTTGATTATACTTATTTGAGGGTTTATGTAACTTGAACCTGTTACTTGTACTGTACGTTATGAAATACTATGAAATATGTGGGGAAAACTGGTACGAATATTGTGACATATTATTCTGAAAAATAAGGTAAATATCACATCACGGTAATTTGTAATATTTATTTATTTAATATAATTACGTTTTTCAATATTCTGTTATATTCATGTTTATTTTATCTTTTGTACACCCCCTGCCTTTCTTATATTCATATAAAGGTTGCCTGGAAGAGATCGTTTCTAAGCGATAAGGCCGCCCATTGTACTGACATATGTCTTTTTTGTAATGTTCTTTTTCTGGTGTACAATAAAGTGTTTTGTATTGTATTGTATCACAAATGTTGAATACTTGGTATGTTATCCTATCACAGTGTCATTATTTATTTTATTAAACAATAGCTCCTGCCCGCTCTTCTCCGGGACAAAATATAGCATATATCCATCCCCGGAATATCGTCTACATACCTGACAAATATCATTAAGACCTGTTAAGCCGTTTAGGTATGAAAAGACGAGGAACAAAATTACTTTCGAATTTATAATATTAGTACGGATTTTTAACATAATTTTGTATTTGTTTTTATTGACCATTATAACATAGGAAGTTATACAAGGCAAGTCCTGTTGTACAAATCATATTTAAGAAATTTAAATTTAACAGTATATAATATATAATACACAATATTTATATTCCATTCATAATAATTTAAGTCGTTAAAAGAGGTTTTCAATAAATTAAATCAGTAAATTGCTACACATTAATTCATTAATACTATAAATAAATAAATAAATAATGCTGGACAATTCACACAGCATTATCTAGCCCCAAGCTAAGCAGAGCTGGTGTTATGGGTACTAGATAACTGATATACATAATATAATACAATACATAGATAGATATTTTTTATTATATATAGAAAACGACCAGATCACCCTGAACAAATGTCTGCAGATCGTACACACATTTGTCCCGAGGCGGGAATCGAACCCGCAACCTTCTGCGTCGCAGGCAGACCTTCGCCCACCGCGCCACATCGGTCGTCAAAAAAATGCATGACTTTCCAAGAAATTTTTTATTTTAATTTTAAAATGTTCAAAATTGACAATGTCAATGTCTTAAACGACCTTGTGTCTGAGGATGAGGTAGGATGGCCTTTTTTTTAAATAAAAAATACATAATTCCCTCATCAAATCATCTATGTATGTATATATGTACATATGTATGTAAAAAGGAAGTCTTGTATTGTTTTTGTAATACTGTGTGTATTGGAACGGATCGTGTGGTCAAGAGATATGTTACTTCATAGGCAGGGCTTTTGTATGCGTCTTGAACCTTTTGTTCATTTTGTTTTATCCAATTTATTTATTTTGTTTTTTAAACAAGCGTAGTCTGTAGTAATGTAATACCGTGTGACACTCGTGAAATTAGTAGAAATTTCTTCATATTACTTACAGACCCGTCCAACATTTCCGCGCGGAATCGAATAAATAAAATACCCGAACTAAATTAAAGCTATCGTCATATTTGTTACATTGTCTTTGTATTTATTAACAAAGAAAATTACAATCAAATACTAGAATTAAATAAAAACTAGTATTTACAATTGAAACAATTGAGCTAACTGCAGACTGTTGCAAACGATCTACAGGTAGCACAACTGATCCATATCAATACCAGTCGCGCGCGTGCCCAAGACACTGGCTGCATTGCCCCGCTGTATGGCAATGCTGATGCGCTGCGCCAGATACTCACCAGCTCTCGGGTCACGCGCCGCTTTGACCAGACGCTCGGATCTTTATATTATTTATAAAATTGTCGTCAGTCTTCAGTAACTAATATCCTCAACCACCTGCCCAGGAGCCTATAATGATCCACTAGTATATCACCTCTAGCTTTCATAGTCCGCCAGCCCTAAGCGCGGAGATGCGCACCGCTGCGCGTGCGCATCCTGCTATCCGAACGGAAACTTGATATTTACGTCTAATTACACATTGTACTCTGATTTTGTTTGACTTTTCCGTTAAGGTCCGTCCGTCTCCGTTTGAGCAAGAGGGCTTTAAGGTTGATCGTTTCGTGGTGGTGCGAGTGTCAATTATTTTTGTGTTGTATTTTTCTGCGTTCTACAAGGAATAAAACTAGCGGAAATGTATTTCAGGAAAATGAGGGATTTTAGGATATTCTCAAATGCTACCAAAATACAAGTATACTTTAAAAAAAAAAAAAAACTAAATGAATATAACAAAGTTAGTTTTAAATTGTGTTAATTCATAAAAAAATATTAACGATTTGCGGTTTTTTTGTAGTTTTATACCTTGTAGAATGTTGAAAAAAAATATAAACCACAATTTTTTTTAATCTCGCGGCTGCACGGAACGATCCACCTAATCGAAAATACCATGGTTGTTATCTAATGCACTCAAACAAAACCTCTGCCGTTAGAAGGTTCAAAGCCTGGGGGTGAATGTTCGTTAATTACTCTTTCACGCCGAAACTGCTGCGGTCTGAAACATGCATGCACCTGCCTTGTGTCTTGTAAGTTTCTGATTCAATACCAAGTGCGGATTCAATACGTGCGTTTGCAAAAACTTGATATTTGAGCTTACAACGCTCTGTTCTATCCCGCTCCTTTAAACGCGAAATCCTATTCCTATCCTACTCACAAAATGGTGTCATATACCTGCCTCTTAACGGACAAAATCAGTGTGCGCGTGCGTACTAAATTAGTACGAACCGTATTCATTGGTGGTTATACGTTACAAATTCGCATCCTAAGTGAACGCGATCCCCAACCCGCATGCCAAACTTAGGGACTAATGGGCATTACCCCCATGAGATAAAAGCCAATAAGTCGCTTATCAGGGAGAGGCCTGCGTCCAGCAGTGGACTAATATAGGCTGTTGAGAGAGAGAGAGTGAACGCGACCTAAAGCCGTAGAATTTAGAAAGATCCCCTCTTATCTGTAAGGTCTTCCAACACCAATAAGATTCGTAGCTAACCCGCTTACAGGTCTCTCCAACCCCGTCTTTTCTATTTAACAACAACAAAAGAGGTTCATAATAGGGTTTGTAAATCCCCTTGAGATATTATCAGCATTACCGCAGATGTACTTCATTATGCTAGGGTGCTAATCCCTTGGGGTTGAGGGTAGAAACTGGGGCAGTTGTCGCTGCGTAGGTCACGGTATTAAAAGAATATTGATTTTGTACGGGCTATTGCTTCTTGCGTCAGTACAAGACAATATTATTGTATTATTTATTAATAAATAATACAATATACAATTACAATATATTAGCTTTTATTAAAGCTTCGACGATTATTGCCTTTTAAAAACTTCTTTATCGGGACTATTAAGTCGATAAATTAACCTAGTACTTTAAACTGCGTAGACATTCTTTTGACCTGGTTAGATAGGAGAAAAAATCATAAATTATTGTAGGTGCAGAAATGCAAATTAAAACGTGTTTTACGCATTCTATCTTTGGTAAATTTCTGTCTGTTCTACACTTTGTAAAGGCCTTGTGTAGACTGCTGTTTGCTATACCACTGAAGACCGTAAAAAGCACGTAGAAAGATTTTTATTAGGTTTGGACTAAATATGTAGTACCTAGGGTACTGTCCGCTGGATATTTATTAACTCCCTACAAGAGGAAGTTGAACTGCTTCTTTCTAATGATACACATATTATTGACACCAAATATCAAATATCAATAACGTTTATTTCTTTAAGCTTACAAAATAAGCACTTAGACAAGTCCACCACTGCGGCCACCAATCCTCCTGACAAGCGTGGTAAAATCAGCCTTGTTTGGGGATGCAGACTCGTGTGTGCTAATCATCATCATCAGGCTTCAATAGTCTGCTAGACATAGGCCGGTTATATGCGCACAAGCTGACATTAGGTATTTATGCGTCAAGTGGGTACTAAAACTTACAATCTAAATAACATCGCCCAATAAACTTATAAAACACTTAATAAAAAAATATATAACTCGAGTACAATAAAACATTTACAGCCGCTAAATCAACACCCAACATTCTGCCAATCTGACATTACGATTTATATGTCAAAATAAAAGCGCGCGAGGCAAATGTCACTCCGTACGTCACAGTCTAGGCTTCCTAGTGCAATCCCTAGTCTAGAATTAGATGGTTGACGTCATTGTGTTCTAGATCTAGATAAGAAATAGATGCGTTGGGTAATCTATTGATGCTTGCCCGGTGTCGATGAACTCTTCTCATAGTACGTTAGGACGAAGTCCATGAAAGAAATCCCTAATTTGTGGACTTAGAAAAAATACATGAATGATATGATTCTATGTTTATGTGGGTAAATAAATAAAGGTCCCAGTTTCCCCACTAGCTTTTTCATAAAAACGTAATCTTAGACCCTCTTAATTTGACAGCTGTCACATTGACAGACTTGTTTATTTACTTGCACCACACCCTTGCTTGTGTTTGGCGCTAAAAGTAACCTAAATACACGAATATGCGTAAAAATAGCCGTCACGTGCTGAATATTAATTTTCGTTCAGAAATAGCCTGTAACTAATTGCGTAGACAAATGAGGGGTGTACTGATATTTAACGAATTTGGCGTACCCTACCTTGCTGTAGGGTACGGAGGGTGGTTTTCCACGACTCGTAGTGTAATTATAATGCTGATTTTGAAGATGAGATTTGTTTCTTAAACTTTTTTCTCTAGTTAAGCTTAGCATGAGCTTAGGTTTCACGTTGATAAGAAAAGAACTAAGAACATACCTAAATAAAAACAATAGAAAAAGACACAAAATTAAAAATTAATTAGACTATCCTCTGCTATCATCTAAGGTAGATAGAGTTGACTGAATTGTGTACCTACCTATAACTACCAATGCATTGATAAGTTAATTTAGATTATATTTCAAACTTTTACGTTAATCACGAGTCAAAAAAATCCTTGTTAGTTATGTAATTTCTGTTCTCATACGAAACATTTCAAAAGTGGTAAATTTCGCAACGAAAATATCAAATAACCTTTTTTTTACCATAAGTTTTTGATCATTTCCTATCTTCCCCCAAAAGTTTGAATTTTGAAGATCGAATCGGTACTTCCGCCGGAAGTTATCCCCTCAGATCAAAATGGCGACCCTCGTCGCAGCTGGCTTGATGAGTTAACTGATTTCAAGATTGAGCTGAGGGATTTTAATCTTGAAAATACTTAAGCCGCATTTTAGCAGCTCCCTATGTGGCTAAGTGCTTGCAACATTATAAAATAAATTCAGATTCAATTTAAAAAATTAAATCCTAAAGGAATAGAAACTTTATTTTTTAAATTGAATCTGAACTCTGTACTTCTATACTTGACAATAGCGTCAAAATATCGATTTTACATGTTTATTTTTTATTTCTGCCGTATACTTCGGTACTTATTGCATAAGCTTTGTACACAACTATACCAAATACAAAAATATATTATTTGCTTAAAGAATTGAAAAAGCTTACATTAGGTATACAATACACAAACTGCCCATTGAAAATTTTAAAATTACATTTGTTCAACGAAATAATAAGATAAAATAGGTGGCGAGGTTAGTTTGGCTCGGGGTATCGTCTTCATGGAATCAACTCCTTTTACTTCATAGCAAACCCCTTGCAACCTTACCCCTGAAGCCTTACCGTACATCAAATGTCATTGTCAAATTACCCGCCAAATCACAACATGGCCGACTATTATTACGATCACCGTCTCAAATATCAACTTCCTCTCGGAAGTGCTCGCACGTGGTTTCACAATGGTGTGGAGTCTCTGTATATGGGGAGTTCCACTTGGTTACCGGAGGGTGACGGCGGCATAGGGGCATTACATAACTATGCTTGAAAGATTTCTTCGGTCCTGTTGGTTCTATTACTAACTATTTCCTTCATGGTTCTCTGGCTCAGTGATCCGAACTATAACCTCTTTGCTTTTGTGGTAACTATTTCCTATAGAATTCTCTAGCTCAGTGATCCAAACTAACCTCTTTGCTCTTATGGTAACTATTTCCTTCATGGTTATCTGGCTCAGTGATCCTAACCATAACCTCTTTGCTCTTGTGGTAGCTATTTTCTATAGAGTTCTCTAGTTCAATGATCCGAACTATAACCTGTTTGCTCTTGTGGTAACTATTACCTTTATGGTTCTCTAGCTCAATGGTCCGAATCATAACCTCTTTGCTCTTGTGGTAACTATTACCTTCATGGTTCTCTAGCTCAATGATCCGAACTATAACCTTTTTGCTCTTGTGTCTCAGGGACCTAAAGATCTTAGGTCTTCCGAACAATACTTCTACAGGCATCTCGGTTCTGAGCTTGTGTAATTCTGTATACACTCCATCTATCGACTGATTATAATTAGCTAGTTTAAATAGCTTTATGTTACATCTCAGTCAAAAATCTATCTACCGGGTCAGAATTATAGCTTTTTAGCTAGTTACCTACCTAGTTTATTATTCGAAGATTGCCTTTAAAGCGTTTTAGAAACTTCATAATCACTACATACATAGTATAAAACAAAGTCGCTTTCTCTGTCCCTATATCCCTATGTATGCTTAAATCTTTAAAACTACGCAACGGATTTTGATGCGGTTTTTTTAATAGATGAAGTGATTCAAGAGGAAGGTTTATATGTGTATGTATAATTAATATATTACATGCATAATATAGTACCCGAAGCTGGGGCGGGTCGCTAGTAAATAAATAAATAATGCTGGAGCTGCAGAGCTTGTGTTATAGGTACTAGATAACTGATATACATAATACAATACATTACAAAGATAAATATTTTTTATTGTACATAGAAAACAAACAGAAAACCTGGAACAAATACCTGGAGATCGTACAAATATTATTCCCAAGGCGGGAATCGAACCCGCTACCTCTTGCGTCGCAGGCGGACCTTCGCCCACCGCGCCACAGAGATCGTCTATAACAACCACTTAGCTTGTTTAATGTTAGAAACATTAAAGTACCTACTTGATTTCACATCCATATTTGAAAATAAACCATTTTGTAGAATAAATAAATAAGTATCGGTGCCGCCATTTTGAAATAACGACTGTCAATTATTTTTTTGTTTCGATCGTGCTAAATTCCTTCGTTTACCATATTCTAGTTCTTTACCTAGAGATCCTAACAAGTAGAAAGTTACACTAACCTTTAAGAGACATATTATCAGAGTAACAGTACATTAATAAAGTCAATTATAGTTAACATTTGACAAGGCAAGCTGGTCGCGCATCTGCTGAGCAGGTGATGGCAGCCATGTTGCTTTTTGAATATAGGGGAGAATATCTTGGGGTGGACATTTGTATAGAAAAGATGTTTTAAGCTTTTGTTGGAGTGTTCTTGTGATTTAGAGTGAAGGTTATTTCTTGTAGTAGTTTAAGGCTGGTCTTTCGAAAAAATCATAATTTTTTTTGCATGATTTTTGAGATAACTGTAACTTGAAATGTTATTAATAAAGAACTATGACTATGACTATAAAATTATGATAATAGAAATTTCAATCTGGGATTCTTTTACTCCTACACCTAATATTAGGTCATTTCATTCTGTTCAAAAGCGCTAATATAGTTTTTTTATTAGTTGTATAAATTTTATGAAAAAAAAATATCTAAAACATCTTAATTTTGTTGCATATTTGCCTTCTCCCAAACAATATAAATAAATAAATAATGCTGGACAATTCACACAGCATTATCTAGCCCCAAGCTAAGCAGAGCTTGTGTTATGGGCACTAGATAACTGATATACATAATACAATAAATTACATAGATAGATATTTTGTATTATACATAGAAAACGACCAGAACACCCTGAACAAATATCTATATAATAACCAATTTCTTATCTCTTCTTTTCAGCCCCCCGCACTTCCTGCACCGGCGGAGCCCCGAACAACCTCCCCCCTCTCGGCTTCCACTCCGTCCACGGAGAAAACGTCCGGGTGTCCCGCGACGGGAGCACCGCCCGTCGAGTTGAATCCTTCTGCAAAGGAGTCGTGTTCAGCGCCAGGCCTGTGCGAGTCAATGAGAAGGTAACTGCTTTGCTTCGGAATTCTCATCATTTTCAATTCAATTTAAAATTTCTTTATTCAAATCATACATTGTTACAGTATGTAGGTACGTAAGCTAGTGTTAATAAGTCCTAGCTCTACAAACTATGTTATATTTCACACAATGTTTAGCAAGCTTTACACTTGTACGAATAAACTTTTATCAATGAATTTAAAAAATAGTATAAATAGCTGGTGGGTTTAAATATGGGCAAAGCAAATAGGTTTAAAATACATAAGCTTTAGAATTAGCGATTACGTTTTTAAAATTAATTGTTGAGGAAGTCTTATACAAATATTGTAAAATTATTAAAGTTTCGGGTAGTTTAGTAAAGAAGCGACAAGAACTCTGCATTGTTGCAGCTATCGTGAACTAATCAAATCACACACACAAGCGCGCAGCCCGGTCGCGCACGTCATCATTACTATATCGAAGAACTCTGTGGCGCAGCTGTGAACCTTCCCACTTACTATTTTATATAAATTGAAAAAAATTGAAGCGAATAAAATCAATAACATCATATTTCTAATTTGATAATAATGACTATTTATAAACCTGTTTATAGTATTAAATTTGACTTGTCTAAGTGCTTATTTTGTAAGCCTAAAGAAATAAAGTTATTGACTTTGTCGACGCAGGAGGTTGAGGGTTCGATTCCCGTCTCGCGACTAATGTTTGTGGATCTACGATCTGCAGATATTTGTTACAGGTTTTCTGAGTTTTTTTTCTATGTATTGTTTTCAGTTTATATCTAGTAGATACGAGTACCTGTAACACAAGCTCTGTTTAGCTTGGGGCTAGATAATGCTGTGCGGATCGTCCAGTATTATTTTTAGGATTCCGTACCTCAAAAGGAAAAAATAAACCCTTATAGAATCACTTTGTTGTCCGTCTGTCCGTATGTACGTCTGTCAACCCTCTTTTTATTTATTTATTTACTATGAAATTATATCTTCTTTTTAAATTTTTTCGATACGAATCTTGGACTGATGAAATCCAGGTAGTCAGAGACTCAGACGTTTGAAAAGTTTGCTTAGTGAATTGTCCGGCATTATCTATTTAATTTTGGACAATCCAGGTTTTAAAAATATTAATATTAAATAAATTATTGATCTCATACCAATGTGTCAAACCGCAACCTCCTCAACAGCCTATAATGGTCCACTGCTGGACTCAGGCCTCCTCCTGATTTTTTATCTCATGAGGGGTAATGCCCATAATCCTCACGCTGGGCATGCGGGTTGAGGATCGCAGTCCGGTGGTAGATCTGCAAGAGGCGCTGCTGCCCGTCCCCCCCGGTGTATGTCCCTTAGTCGCCTCTTACGACACCCACGGAAAGAGTTAGGTGGTGCAAATTCTAAGCCGGTACCACACTGTTAAAGGGAAAAGGTACAACGAGCCCAAACAGGATGAGGTTATGTCATTTTAAACGTATCACTATCTCATAAGCATAAAATCATTATTTGGACCCCATTAGAGTCTTTCAGTATACTACTGAATAAAAAATAGAGAGCTAAACAGAGAGAACCTTCGCATCTTAACAAGAGCCCTAACTGGACACTGTCGCCTCAACAAGCACATGTTTAAATTGGGGCTATGCGACACAAAATCCTGTAGATTCTGTGAGGAGGCGGACGAAACGCCTCTCCATCTGCTAGGAGAGTGTGGAGCACTGATGCAAAAACGTAGTCTTTATCTGGGAAAGCACCTGCTCGGCCCAGACGAGCTACGAGACTTTTCCCCGAAGGAAATCATTCAGTTCCTAGCAGCTGCAAGGGTAGGTGGCGAACTCTGAACGCCGCAGCTTTAGGGGAGAACATATAAAGTGGCGATCACAATAGGCCCATCATGGCCGCAGTGACACGAAAGACACCAAGAGCAAATAATAATAATAGTACTGAATCCGTGGTTCTAAACTGGCCTAGGCTGTATTTCAGGATCCAAGACTTCTCCTTTTAAAGTCCTAGTAGAAACTACTAAAGTATAAGTATAATTTATTCATAAAAAATTCGTTACATTATCTGGTTAGAAGTACCTTAAAGCCTTTGTTAGGTTTGTCTAGGCACTGTGGTCCAGATCAACTTAGAGTTTTTGCTAAATAGTGTTTTATTAAAATGGTTTTAATATTTTTCGTATTTATCTTATTTTTAACTTCTATAGGTAGATCGTTGATGAGATGGGGAATTAAATATTGTGAAGTTCTTTGGCCGTAGATGTTACTAGATCTAGGTTTTGTTAACATTTTGTGAGTGATGCTCCTAGTAGTGTTCGTGTGGTTTATTTCGTGTGGTTTATTAGAGTTTGAATGTCAGTGCGGAAGTATTGTTCAATAAGGAGAATAAGTTCGACCTTTTTATGTATTGGTATTATACCAC
Organism: Eupithecia vulgata; assembly: GCA_946478455.1. Lineage (NCBI taxonomy): Eukaryota > Metazoa > Arthropoda > Insecta > Lepidoptera > Geometridae > Eupithecia > Eupithecia vulgata. The sequence continues at coordinate 2,154,453 of OX297887.1, read as the reverse complement.
AATAATCGAAAAGTTTTTCAGGATACTCTTTGACTTTCTTTCTTTCTCTTTTTAGAGGCAAACGTGTATGACTTTAAAAGGAGTTCTACATATACTAGAGGCACATAGCGTACGAAATGTTTCGTAGAAGACTAGATGGGAATAGGAGACTAATATAGGACTAGATAAAGCTCAAATTTTAATGGTATATTCTATTCCGCGCTGAAACCCCCTTCATTCTTTGTCCCTAGGTCTGCATACGTTTCATCGAGATCTCTAACAGCTGGAGCGGAGTTATCCGCTTCGGCTTCACAACCCACGACCCCAGCACCATAACACATCCGCTGCCAAAATACGCCTGCCCGGATCTAACCAACAAGCCTGGTAACTGGGCGAAGGCGTTGGGCGAACGTTTTTGCGAGAAAGACAACGTACTTTATTACTACGTGAATTCAGCTGGGGAAGTGCATTTTGGAGTCAATGGAGTCGAGAAGGGGCTGTTTTTCACAGGTTTGTGTGTTTTTTTTACCGTTTTGTGTAAATTTATGTGTTTTCGGCGATTATGTGATTATGATTATTAGTTTTTTTTTTTTTTTAATTTTAACCTAAACATAAACATGACCTAATTGTGACTTAAATGAAAATTGCAGTGCCCAACAGGGTGTATGTACTAACTTAGGCTAAAATTAGATCTTAGCTACTAACCCTATGTAAGTAGGTACATATAAGCAATTAATAAATGAAATGAAATGTCAACATTTTTAATACAATACAATACAAATATACTTTATTGCACATCAAATATTTACACAAAAAACATATATACAGAACACAAAAACAATTACAGATTTTAAGTGTATGATTTCTCAAATTTTTCTGTATTTAGTACCTTACTGGTAGTGATTTGAACACATAAAATGGCTAGGCTACCCTCAAAACCTAGTACGCATTTCATTCCATTTTTGACATCTTGAAACTCATTTTGTTCTTCTAGCAAACTTTAACTACCAAGTTTGTTTTCTTTCAAAATGACATTGACATAATGACGAAAACTCACGGCGCCATCTATCGTGATAATCGGAACTAGTGAGCAAAACAAGATTTTAAAAATATACCCTTTCTTGCCCACTGTTCGTAAGCATGGGGGGGGGGTTGAAAGCTACTACATCTTACAGTGAACGGTTTATAATTTTCTTTTCATGTAATAATTGAATGGGAATAGAACCTCAAATTTTTGTGAAAAGGACAGACATAGGATTTCGCGTTCATAGGAGCGAGACAGGGCATAGCAACGCAAGCCCAAAAATCAAGTTTTAGCTTATTATCTTTTAATTAGGACTTTATTATAAAAATCCGAAACATATTAAATGTTCTTTATACTTAGTTCTATTATTATGCTTAATTTTAAGATCTGAACTTCTATACTTTTTGAGATATTAAGGTTTTGGTAAAAATTTAGAGGTTACTTTGCGTTTTTTTTCTATCGAGAAAATTCTATGGGATCGTGTTTTCGGAACATATGATCGATAGAATAAGTCCTGAACTGTACCATGTATAAATTTCAAAGTTAAATATTTAGTCGTTTGAAAGATATTTAAGTTGAAGTCAGGGCGCTATGGCGCTCATTAGGGGAGGCATATGTCTAGCAGTGGACTGGTATAGATGATGATGATGAAGAGATTTAGGTCTGACGGCAGTATAGGCCTTCAAAGTGGACCTTAAAGCGTCGTCGTGACGCTTCTTGGCGAGAGCTGATCCCCCTGGTCTATGTATGTATAAGCGAAAGTAAAAGGCATTTATTTGCAAAACACGTGTAAAAAAAGTGACAAATAGTTATTTTTGAGTCAACGTAATTGGTGTGCAATATAATTAATAAATAATAAAATAAAAGGAAATTTATTTATTTAACAGCAAAAAATAATTACAACTAATATTTACACTTACATCTATTTACTAAAAATCTAAGCCGTCACCAGAAGGCAGAGTGCCCAGAATGCTGGCAGCATTGCCACGTTGAATGGCAATGCTAATTCGTTGACCGAAATAAAAACCAGCATTCCGATCACCTGTGGACTCTATTAGTAGTTTTGTAAGATCTTTATAGATAACGTGTGCCCCAAAAATAAAATAATTTATTTCAGGCAACATTAGTCTAGTACAAGATGTAAAATACTTAAGAACTACGGCCCATATAAATATATACCTATAATCTAACATACATAAATAAACCTATTTACTATTTATTAAGAGTATGGCATGCAGGTTTTAATTTCATTGTACATACCAACAGCAGATTTATTAAAATATTAATTTATCGATTTGAATTTAGTATACCTAGCATAAAATTAGATTAAAAATATCTAATTATATCTAATACTAAATATATCATTTGTATATTTATTTATCTATATTTTTATATTATATTTTTTTATTTTTTTATTTTTGTTTTTTATGTCTATTATGTGTGCAATAAAGCATTTTCTATCTATCTATCTATCTATCTATCCACCGTAGGTACCTATTGGTACACTTGATTTCGTTAAGGTTTACAAAATTTGATTAGGTTTGATTAAGGAATGAAATAAGTTCCCAAAAATTTTCGACTTCGGCGGGAACTTGGAACTTATTTCATTTCTTAGAGATGCCCAGAGTGCGGGTAAGCACTATAACAAAAATCTTTAGGTTTGATTAGGTTACAGTCAGATACAAATTGGTAGGAAAGTAAATTAATTAAAATAAGTCTATATGTCAAGGAGAAACTAGTAAAACTAGTAAACTTTAGTTTGGGATGCTACGTGTGTAGATACCCTAGCACCTTCTCATCTTGCAGGGACATCAGTAAGGGCCGGCTCCGCAGCAACATCAGGGGAGTTCCTCAAACGGCGAAAATACGCTAATCTTGACAGAGGTTACCTATTCGAGCCGTTTGGGGTGGAAACCCTAGGTCCTTGGGGTCCTGGGGCACACGTTATCTATAAAGATCTTACAAAACTACTAATAGAGTCCACAGGTGAGCGGAATGCTGGTTTTTATTTCGGTCAACGAATTAGCATTGCCATTCAACGTGGCAATGCTGCCAGCATTCTGGGCACTCTGCCTTCTGGTGACGGCTTAGATTTTTAGAAAATAGATGTACCTTAGTGTAAACATTAGTTGTACAATACCTAATTTATCTAGATTATAGGAGAAACTTATCTCAAACTACCATTTCTTTCAGGTGTAGACACGCGAAGCCCCCTCTTCGCGTTAGTAGACGTGTATGGTAACTGCACAGCCGTCCAGTTCACAGACCCTCGCGCTCCAAACGTACGCCGGTCCAGTCCCGTGGAGGATGAGAGATTAGTGTCTTCTATGAGGTGAGGAAATTACAAAAAAATAATGCTGGACAATTAACACAGCATTATCTAGCCCCAAGCTAAGCAGAGCTTGTGTTATGGGTACTAGATAACTGATATACATAATACAATACATTACATAGCTGATATTTTTTTACTATACATACATAGAAAACGACCAGAACACCCGGAACATATACATCTAAATAATCATAATTAAAACCTGTAATGATGTTATACTGTCTAATAAATAATAATAAATCTGCAGATCGTACAAATATTTGTCCCAAGGTGGGAATCGAACCCGCAACGTCCTGCGTCGCAGGCGATTAGAGCACACCCGTACTAAGGGTGGGGCGCGGGTTCATGTCCCGCCGAAGTCGAAAATTTTTGGGAACTTATTTCAATTTACTGATTGTTTCTCAGGTCTCTGACAGTGGAAGAGCTGCCCACTCCGCGGCACCAGAACCCGTTGGCCCCGCTCAGTCTACACCGGACTAAAGGAAGGAACGTGGTGATGGTCACCGACAGGGGGGTGGCAGCCAGGTTAGTTTTATTTACAGGCAGGCATATGACTATTGAGAGAGCTATGCTCTGAGTTTATCTGAAGGATAGGATTCGCAACGAATACATCCGACAGAGAACCAAGGTTATCGACATAGCTCAAAGGATTAGTGTTGCAGTGGGCTGGCCATATCTCGAGAACCGACAACCGCTGGGGTAAACGTGTTATTGAGTGGAGACCGCGACTCGGCAAACGTAGTGTAGGACGCCCTCCGAGCAGGTGGGATGACGATTTGCAAAAGACTGCTAGCAGATGCTGGATGCGGCAAGCTGAAGACAGGGCGCTATGGCGCTCATTAGGGGAGGCCTATATCCAGCTGTGGACTAGTATAGGCTGATGATGATATGACGCTTATTTGTGAATAGGATAGGCATAGGATTTGGCGTTTAAAGAAGTGGTATAGTGCAGAGCGGCATAAGCTCAAAAATCAAGGTTTTGCTGATTATCTTTTAATTAAAACATTTTCTTGGAAAAATAAGCCGAAGGTGCCCTGAGTATTTTACTATTTTTTTACTTATAAACTTCTATACTAATACTTCCGACTGGTATTGATATGGATCAGTTGAGCTACCTGTAGATTGTTTGCAACAGTCTGCAGTTAGCTCAATTGTTTCAATTGTAAATACTTGTTTTTATTTAATTCTATTATTTGATTGTAATTTTCTTTCTTAATAAAGATTTCTATATAGGAAATAAAGATTTTTTGTATTTTGTATTTTTCTACATGATGCCTTTTCCCACAGATCTGAAACAGAATTCTGCCAAGGGTACGTCTTCACGGCTCGTCCGATGCGACCCGGCCAGACTATTGTTGTGCAGATTCTATCCACCGAGGCAGCTTATGCAGGCAGCCTGGCCATAGGCCTGACGTCTTGCGACCCGGCGACCCTACGGCCATGCGACCTGCCTGATGATGCTGAACTGCTTCTGGATAGACCAGGTCTGTTGGTATAGATAGATAGATCGTTTATTGTCCAAAGTAAAGAGCCAGTACAAAATTGTTCTTAAAACCTAGTGAGCGGCACAATACAGTGGAGACGTCAGATAAGATTACACATAAGTACACAACTCTAAAAACCTTAAGTATTAATTAGAAAAAAGTAATCCCTTTCTTGTAACAACTATTTCAATTTTATTCAATGGTGCTAACCAGGAGTCAAACCAAAACCAAAGAAACATTAATATACACCAGGTTATCAGCAAGTCAGAGCTAACCAGGAGTCAAACCAAAACCAAAGAAACATTAATATACACCAGGTTATCAGCAAGTCAGAGCTAACCAGGAGTCAAACCAAAACCAAAGAAACATTAATATACACCAGGTTATCAGCAAGTCAGAGCTAACCAGGAGTCAAACCAAAACCAAAGAAACATTAATATACACCAGGTTATCAGCAAGTCAGAGCTAACCAGGAGTCAAACCAAAACCAAAGAAACATTAATATACACCAGGTTATCAGCAAGTCAGAGCTAACCAGGAGTCAAACCAAAACCAAAGAAACATTAATATACACCAGGTTATCAGCAAGTCAGAGCTAAAACAAAGAGGCCTGCGGATGATGATTTGCCCATACAAACGTACTACCAAAATGATTTGTAATTCGAGCATATTTCCACCATATCATATTTTTTTTTGTATTGGAATAGTATTTATCTAGGTGCCTGGTTTTTTTTCTTAATAATAAATACACCAGCAGCGCTTCTCGTAGATGGATCTACCACAGCGTGCGACCCACAACCCGCATGCCCAGCGTGAGGATTATGGGCATTACCCACCATGAGACAATAAATCAGGGGAGGCTTGCGTCCAGCAGTGGACTATTATAGGCTGATGATGATGATGATTTATCTTATTGCCTTGGCCAAGACATTAATCTATGTATATAAAACAAAGTCGTGTTAGTTACACCATTTATAACTCAAGAACGACAGGACCGATTTTCATGGTTTTTGATTTGTTGGATTTCTCTCAGTCCGGAATAGGATAAGAAATATTAAAAACATTGGAAAATTGACGAAAAAATGATTGAACCCGTGCGAAGCCGGGACGGACCGCTAGTTATGTATAAATAGAAATATATTTATTAAGACATAGGTACACACAAGTATAAAGTAAACATACAGAAAACAATAACAATTAACATGGAGGTACGAAATACAAAAAAAAAGGTGGTAAGGTGTATGAATTTATTGATATTTATATTATTATTTCTTGTTCCAGAATACTGGGTTGTCCGCCGCGATGCAGCGAACGGACTCCGCCGCGGTGACGAGCTGGCGGTCACTCTCACGATAGACGGCGAGGTGCAAGTCAGCCGAAACGGCAGTTCTACCATAACTGTTATGCACGTAGACCACACGCTGCGGCTCTGGGCCTTCGTGGATATCTATGGGGCTACGCAGAAGGTAAGCCACTTGAATATAATATAATTGCTGGACAATTCACACAGCATTATCTAACCCCAAGCTAAGCAGAGCTTGTGTTATGGGTACTAGATAACTGATATACATAATACAATACATTATATAGATAGATATTTTTTGAAAACAGCTAAAATTTAAAACCCTGAAGGGGTTCATTATCATCATCAGCCTATACTAGTCCACTGCTGGACATAGGCCTCCCCTAATGAAGAGGTTACATAGGTATATACACTGAAGCGAAAGTTTGGATTTCATGTCATTTATTCTTAAACAATTTTCATTGTCGGATTTTTTTACACGGTGCATACGTTTATAAAAAATTAATACAGAAATAAAATAAATTAATACCGAAAATAATAATATAACAAATTACAACATTTAACGGTAAGATACACATTTAATTATTTTTATACAAAATGAAATAAAACACAATACAATTATAAAATTCATGATATCACTGTTACAGAATGTCAATTAATATTAAATTTAAATCATATAATAGTATTAATATTAATACGCAAATGTAAAAAAAGAAAAAACAATAACAATTTATTGATTGAAGTTTGTTACTTCTTCACGCCAAAACTACTCCACGGATCGGGCTGAAATTTTGCATTCAAGTAATTCGGTCTGGAATAAAACATAGGCTACTTTTTATTCCATAAATCAGTTCCCAAGGGATAAAAACAAAGATACAAAAAAAAAAATATTTTCTCATGTAATAAAAATAGTAAGTAATAAAACTAGCGAAAAAGTGATTTGACGCAAATCGTAAACCATTTTCTATGATCTCATGATAGAACCAACTTCGATTTCTTTGAATGTGTTAAGGAAATAAACCACTTTTAATTTTCAGTGAACCTAAGAGATACTGTAAAATTTCCAGCTTTACTTATTCTCCGTTTCTTTCAGGTCCGTCTGCTAAGCTCCCAGCTGTCCCAGTCGCCACCCCAACAGCTCAGAGTGCTCGGCTCTGGTCCCATCTCCAACACTGGAGGAACGGTGCTGGTCGTCAGTCTGCCGCCTCAGAGCCAGAATAGCACGCAGATGACGTTAGCCAGCGCGCATTATATCGAGGTACGTTATCACTCGAGCCCCCCATGTTTTTAGTTTGGGGTCGGGCCCCTTTATTTTAAAAGACAGCGAACGTGTGTTATTTCGGGCTATCCGATGATCAAATAAAAAGACAATATATATACCACTAAGTTAAGACTTAAAATAGGTATGTAAGTACAGAACATCAGATATTATTTAGACAAAGATTTTATTTAGAACAAGAATTTAAATTTAAAAAAGAATTACATTAATTAAATATAAATAACGTTTATGTCTTTAAGCTTACAAAATAAGCACTTAGACAAGTCAAATTTAATACTATAAACAAGTTTATAAATAGTAATTATTATCAAATAAGAATCAAGGTGTTATTGATTTTGTCCACTTCAATTTTTTGTCCACTTGTGGAAGAAGTGGAAAATAAACCACTAGTAAGTGTATATATGACTTACAAACTAATACAATATTTGCATATCTAAGTCTAAATATAATCTGATTTAGATACAAGTCAATATTTATATAAAACTAACTAAGCTTAACATTATTTCCCTTATATACTATTGTCGGTGTGGAACTAAGCGACATCTGGCCAAGCATTTACATCATTGATGTAATCATACGGAGTAATAGGCTTTCTTTTATATTTGACAATTATTACAATCAATAAATAGCGGTTTTAAACAAAAGAAACATTTAAATATCGGGGCATAATGTTCAAGCCTAGAGGTAGCCTCCCCTTTTACAAAACACTGCTGATGTTGGCTAACGTCAACTGGCATTATACTAAATTTGTTGTATTGTTAACTTAGCTAAACTTACCAAAAAACCTAATGAAACTCATTTCTTCCACAGCCGATCCAAGCACCGCTATGCATCAACAGCATCCCTTACTCAAGACCGAACTGCTCAACCAGAGACCAATGCTCCTCGAACCAAAACAGCCAAAACGAGCAAATAACACCCATCGAGAGACTGCCAGCGCCATCTACAAGCAGGCAAAACACCTGCTATCAAGCGCAAGTGAATCAAATCCAGACGCATCAAAGCCAAACTCATCAAAATCAATCGCATCAAATTCAGACTCAATCGCATCAGATACAAAGCCAATCGCATCAAATTCCGAATCAATCGCATCAAATTCAAAATCAATCGCATCAAAATCAAACCTGTCAAAGTCAAATTCAGCCGATATATTCAGTCATTGGTGAGAATCTGACAGGCACGGAGTGTACTATTTGCTACGAGAATCCTATAGACAGTGTATTGTATATGTGCGGACATATGTGTATGTGTTATAGGTGTGCTGTACAGCAGTGGAGGGGTAAAGGTGGGGGTCAATGCCCTTTATGTAGAGCACAGATTAAAGATGTTATTCGTACGTATAAATCTTAAAGACGTAAATTGTTATAGAGTCAAAAATGACAAGAGTAGAGATTAAAATGTAAAGATACAAAAGTGACGTTAGTGAGGTACTTGACGAGTGTTTTAATGTCTTGTAAGAATGAGAAATTTGATAACTAAAGTGAGAGTTAGGCTCAAATTTTAATATAAACGAATGGACTGTAAGAGCTTCTTGTTAGACGCATTGTCTTCTCATTAAAGTCATTTATAACGGGATATTTACCATGATTCGATTTTTGAATTTGCCGATATTTCGGCACAGTTTCAAAGACAAAGAATGAGGGTAGATCGATATATCTGCCAATAAAAACCAACTCGCAGTGACTTTAGTTCTTCCGTGATCATGGCGCATGAAACTGTGACGAAATATTGGAAAACTAAAAAATCGAATCATGGTAAATATCCCGTTATCCTCAACAGACAATAATGTTATAAATGACTTTAATGTAACCATGATAGTTTTAAAGTTTTGCCTTCTCAGTTGGTATTGGTTGGTGTCATGTCCTTTACAGGTTAGTACAGAGTTAGTATGACCGGAGCGATTACAGAGACGCGTGAGTCGCGTCTCTGTTAGGCTGTGTCCCCAGTAGGCAAACTGTAAGCGGCCGACTGAGTGAGCCGCAAATTTGTGGCGAACTGAACTCACTACGCCCGGCGAACAACCATATCGCCGCCGCCGACTGGAACCGGTTTAGCTGCGAGTCGGCTGCTGACTGACAGTCGGCGCACGTAACGCTGCAAACTGCGTACAGTGAGCGCAAACTAGCAAACTGTGGATACTCAATTTAAAATATATGGAAGGGCGTACTGAACCGATACGCCGCAAACTCAGTCGGCCGCTCACAGTTTGCTTAACGCTCCGGTACGTCACAGATATCTTGGTGAAACTATACTAAGCTGTTTGTGAGCTTCGTGTTAGAAGTCGCTTTGATTTTGTTTCACAGTTTTAAAATAAGTTTTATTAATTAAGTTGTCAAAGACCGAATTCATAATCTGTATATATTATTTGGCGTTTTGTTGGATATTAATAAATAATTTATAAAATTCATATATTTATTGCCACTGCATAATAGTAAAGTATTAATCAGGTTTTAAGTTCTTTGATAACACAATATCTTGAACTATTTTTAAAATCTACTACTCTATCATCTAAATTCTACTAAATTCTAAAAAATTAACATTTATGCTTAATATGAAGAACTGTTTGACAACTTATTTAGTTTAAATTCAATGTACTGCTCTGTCAATAATGTAAAATTTAACTTATCATTTGATAGGGCCAATATTTAATTTTCGACTTTCAAGTAAGGCCAAATGTAAATATCCAAAATCATAATATATAATATGAATAATAGGTTAAAACGTAGGTTATTTATGACATATATATTTCATGACATTTAAATTATTTTGACATTAAGACTATAGTTAGTAAATGACTCCGCTAAGATATCTGAGAAACGTCCTAGCAACATTCGCTATTTTCTACTGGTTGGTGTCATGTCCGCTACAGGTTAGTGCAGACGGCACAACAGACTGAGCTATAATGTATATTTTTGCATTAGCTCTGCGGCCGTCATGTCTTACTATACTATAGGTACCAAAATATATCGTGCTATATCTGTCGATATATTTTGGTGACGTAATAAAAATATACGTTATAGCTGCAAATACGTATGTGGTCACGCGCCGATTAATATAGAAAATATACCTTGCTATGACTATTTAATGTATATTATAGCTCCCTCTGTTGTTGGTTTTATGTAGCTATTACAGAGACGTGACTCACTTCACAGATATCTTTGTGGAACTATTAATTGAATTGGCTAGATGACATTACAAAGCTTTGGTGGCTTTCTACAAAAAATCGACGGTGCTAATTTTGAACAAGATTTTTTTGAACATTATATTGATTTCAAGCTTCTTAATTTAAAAACTACGTATGTATAAAACGCCTTAATGTAAAAAAACTTATTTGTATAAAATAATAACAAAATTACAAAATAGTAAGTTAGAAATGTACAACATTTTCTTGAGTATAGATAGACCTAATGATAGATACGATAGCATCGTATATCTATCGTTAAGTCTACTGCTTTCAGTGTGTATCATGAGGCTCTTTAGTAGTAGTAATGCTAGAACATTATAGATAAAGTGTTAAGGAAGTTAGGTAGAAAACAGATCCCTGCCTAGATTTTAAAATAGCTGAATTCAAAACAGTTTTTAAGTACATAATTTTCGTACAGATTTTCTTCTAAAAATCTTTATTGAATGAGTACCTACGCAGATGCATATTATAAAGTACGTCAGGAAAATCATAAATAAACCAAATTTCGTCCATAATACTAAGGTTAAGACTGAAAAACCCCCAAACCGCTGTTAATTCTGGGTACATATAAAATGCCATGATCGCTTCAACGCAGTCGAAACGACGGGAGCAAAAATGAAAAAATTACGCAATAAAAACTCATTGTAATACTTAAATACATATCCACCAATTTTTTTTAGCGAAAATATGTTTTCGCTAAAAAAAATTGGTAATAATATCAATTAATAGTGATATTATTGAATTGTAATTTAGAGCATTTATAGGTTTATCTATTATACATATCATAATTTTATGCTTATTGAAAAGCGCTATGTTGCGATTTATTTTCCACTAGCAGCGCCTCGCGGTTTCACTCGAGTAGTTCCCGTTCCCGTGGGAATTCCGGGATAAAACGTAGCCTATGTCACTCCCTGAAAAGTAAGCTTTCTAATAATGAAATATTTTTTGATTGAAATCAGTTCAATAGATCCAGAGATACACCCTACAACGTCACAAACTTTACCTCTTTAAAATATAAGTTCTCATAGACAAACCCCCGAATACTCAAACGCATCTCAGACTCAAGCACGATGATGATGATGATTCTTTGTTAATGGCAATATGAGTCTGGTTGGACTCCTTTCTGCCAGTGTCAAGCAAGTCTCAAGTGACGAATTTTTGACAGATTTTCATTGAAAACTGTCATAAAATCGCAACTATATCAGAATTGCGTTTGAGTATTCGGGGGAAAGAGTTGTATTTCAAAGTTCTTACTGAAATTTGACATAATATGTGATGTAAATGACACGAGTATATACATATGGAAGATAAACGCAAAATTCACGGTGACAATTTCGCGCCGTTCTTTCAATTTGTCGGTTTTTTAACGGTTTTTACATAGAATTTGATTGCTGCATGTGTTTCTAAACTTTTCTAGCGTTTTCTTTTCGTGTAAATTTATCACGTATTATATTTGATTGATTAGGTATATTTTTATTTAGTAAGATTGCGGTCAAAGCCTTTATTTGTTGCAAAATTTTAATTTATAACCGTTTAACATTAATAACTAATCATACAGAGTTCCTAACTACTATAAAATGCAAATAGAAATCGATTATTGACTCGAGTTATAAGATTTAATTCCTAAAAAAGTAATTTAGCACGAAAAAAAAGTTCAGATAAAAGCTTCTGTTGCTAGACCTAAATAATTACGTTTGAAAAAAAAAACATTTTTGCACATTTATCAAAATGACAATGAGTAAAAAATATTAACCTAATATACATATATACATCTGACATTTATGCGACAATAGTTCTTCTAATAATTAAAATGTTAATTATGCTCAAATTACCTACCGACGCGACAGTTAAGTACCTATCTAATAACCTAACATTTTCATTTTTAAGTAGGTAAATATACCTTTAATTTATATGCCAATTCACATTTTATTATAAACCAAAACAGAGTCGGACATTGTAATTTTTTTTTATTTGCTCATTTTGTGTAGGATTTTGTCATGAATAACCATAATACGATTAGAAAACCGCTGTTTTAGCTTTTGAAGAGTTAGTACTTAATAATTAATGATATAATTATCTATGAATTTGATTAAGAACTTTATTTCGTACCAATTCAGTTTTAATACCAAAACATCAGCCAGTATAGGTATTTTTTGTTATTCCTATTTATTCTTATAGATTTAGTCGATTTAGTATACTTTTAATTAGGTTTTTTGTATAACGTCATAATATAATTTTACTTTTTAAGAATTGTAACACTACCAAAAAAGTGTGACCAGTAAAAGAAACGCTAAACTTTTGAAACCAAAATAATAAAATTAAGTGTTCTTTGTAAATATTGCGTTTTTGAGATATGGGTAATTTCGTGGTGATTTACTCAGAATTGAGGGTACCATTCCCGTCACGGGACAAACTTTTATTTGATCTTGATCTGCTAATATTTGTTTCGGTCTGAGTGTTTGAATAGATAAAAAACGATAAATTATAATATGGTGGTCAAAAAGTCAAAGTTTAAGTACTCGTACGCAAATTTTTAAGCTCGTCTCAGGACGAGTGTTTATGACAGATTTCAATGAAAATCTTTCAGAAAAATTCTACGACGTGCTTAAACCTAAATGTCCTTTTCTGGGGCGAGTCATTTGGTTTAAAAAACAAGCGTTGCTTTCTTTGAATTTTAAACTAGATACATTTTGAAAATTACCAGTATAATTTATTTACAAAAAGGAATACAGTAAATTACACACGAAATATTTACCAATCTTTGTACCAATCTTTCAAAAACAAAAGTTGTATAATTTTTTTATGACGTCATTTTTTTTAGGTAACTGACGTTAATTTAAAGTTACTTGCAAAGGACAAATAAAAAACTTAAAGTTGCTAGTAGAAAAAAAACCATTCAACGAAACATATTATCTCAATATTTAAAAAAAAATGGTCAGAAAACAAATCGGTTGTGTTTATTGTTTTAAATTCATCTAAACTGAATTCCTGTATCGTTAACGGGGATCATTTTAAAAATTATTCAAAAATAACTCCCTTGTGATAGCAATATTATTTCTTATGTTTTTATTTAAATCATAGTTCAAGTCTGTCAATGTAGCCCTCGTCCGAAAACTTTGTACTTACCTAAATTAATTAAAAAAATATTTTCTCTTTCTCATTTTTTTCTGTGTCGAATTTCTGAATAAAAATGAAGAATAACTTTCTACTGTTATATTTTCTAAGTTTTATTTTATTTTATGATTGTCTGATTGATCCTATTTAATCTGTTAACTAAACACTAATTTCATACCAAGATATCTGTGAAGTGGTTGAAACTGGCAACATTCGTGTCTGAGTTGGTATTGGTTGGTTTCATGCTCGCTACAGGTTAGTGCAGAGTTAGTATGACCGGAGTGATTACAGAGACGTGACTCACTCCACAGATATCTTGGTAGCTCTGTTGTAACAAGGTTCAAAGTCGCATGGCGGGTAGGTTACTATTGACACCTAGTCGTATTATTTAACTTTTGTGTAATATAATTTTTAGATTAAGTTTTCAAATAAAACTGGTTATTAATCATACATGATTTTGAATTTTATAAATCCTAAACCATGTGTAAGCAAATCACTACAGAGTATAATACAAAGTCTCTTCCCGCTGTCAGTCGGTCCCTATGTACCTATGGTTAGATCTTTTCGCTTATGTTCCTGTTGAGAAAAGAAGCTTTTATTTAGATTTGTTGGAAACAGCCGTAGCATCTTCTGAGATGGACCAAGAAGAAAGAATTGATAGGTACCTCAGAAGAAGAATAATAGATGTCAACATAAGACTATTAGTACCTAATTATAAACAATTTCAAAGATAGAACAGATTTGATTACTTACCTACTAAATGTTTTAACACGATCACTGCTAGCGTCGTGGCAGCGGCGGCGGTGCGACCCGCAGGGGCACGCCGTCGTTGCACGGACTTGCAGATCGCTCTCTGTGTTTTCATTTTCAGCCATGAAAGTGCTAGGAGATGATTATTGAAAAATGTCACGAGATCCAAAGAATTTTGATAAAAGTACCTAACCAACTTCATTGATTAGACATAGACAGTAATAAATCCATTGTTTTAAAATTATGTGTATAAACCATATAATGTTATTGTACCAACTTTTAAGTTTTGTGCTCTTAGTACTACGTTATTCATTTTAATCCAAATTTTTATACAACACTTTAAGCTTAAATAAATAAAATTTATCTTTAAAATATATATATTATAATACGCGTTTTGCCATGTATGGCTCAGATAGAATTCGGTAAATACATAATACCTAATGGAGCTCTTTTGTTACCTACTGTCATCATCCCTAATGTTGAAACGTAGTTGGTTCGAGGTACTCCATGTTTGAATAGTATTGAGGTCATTCTGCAATTCATCACAGTCTTGCTGTGACTTATTCCTATTTTTCCTATTTATATTTCCTATTTTTAGTTTATATCAACGACCTGCCTCATCTTGTAAAGAACAATCACGAGATTGTACTGTTTGCTGATGATACTTCTTTAATTTTTAAAATGAAACGACAGAGTACAAATTTTGACGATGTGAATAATGCAATCTCAAAAGTAGTCCATTGGTTTAGTGTCAATAATCTTTTGCTCAACGAAACCAAAACAAAATGTATTAGATTTATTCTACCTAATGTTAAACAAGTTAAGGCTGATGTAAACGTAAAGGGAGAAACGTTAGAAATTGTTAAAAGTACCGTATTCTTAGGAATCACTTTAGATAATAAACTTCAATGGGGCCCACACATAGATAAGTTATCGAGGAGACTTAGTTCTGCAGCATATGCAGTCAAAAAATCCGTTTTCTTGCAGACGTGGATACATCTAGACTTGTTTATTTCAGCTACTTCCACAGTATTATGTCATATGGTATACTGCTGTGGGGGAACGCTGCAGATATTAACACCGTATTTGTGCTGCAGAAGAGGGCTGTTCGTGCTATCTATAATATGGGTCCCAGAGAATCCCTACGTGATAAATTTAAAGAAATAAACATAATGACAGTCCCCTGTCAATATATTTATGAAAACTTGTTGTACACTCATAAAAATAACAAAACCTTTCCTAAAAATAGCGATATACATAATATAAATACTAGAAATAAACATAAACTCGCTGTGCCCACAACCAGGCTTCACAAGATAAATGTATCTTTCAAAGGGCAATGTATACGCTTCTACAACAAAACTCCTAGTGAGTTGCAAAATCTATCAATTAATAAATTCAAACAAATTGTCAAAACTTTTCTGTGCAAAAAGGCTTACTACAAAATATCAGATTATTTAGAAGATAAAAAAGCTTGGGACGGGTTCTGCTCCAACTCGAAAAATAACAACTAACAGGCTAAAGGTTTCTTCGTCGCTTCTTTACTTTAGTCTACATACCGAAGCGACTGAAATCAAAAGATCACTTTATTTCCGTGTCAGTGTTTTATTTTAAGAATTTGACTTTTTCTAAGTGTACATTTTTGTATTTATGGAAATAAAGAATTTTTGACTTTGACTTTGACTTAACTCCTGCAAAAATTTCAACATCATCAGCACAGACGAGGCCATTGGCTTTTTCGAGATCGGTGGCTAAATCATTTATCATGATCGTAAGAAGTGGGCCAAGTGATGATCTCGACTCAGGCCAGAATGAGTGTGGTACGTGGGTGAATCAAAGCGAGTCGCTAACAATACGCCCCCTCCACCAGAAGGTCGGTCCCGTCTCAGCACGTTCCATCCATAAGGGGTTACTTCAGCATCCTTTATTGCAGTACCTACTTATTAAAATTGGTCTCTGAGACTGCGATTAAATCTGCTTATGACGTACTGCCTCTTGAGTTTCGTTCTAAAACCTCTGTCGTTCTGGTAGATGATAAGGAGGGTATACAAGCATAAGGCTTTGCTCCAGTGTGAATTCTCATGTGCCTTACTAAACAAGATTTTTGATTAAATTGCTTATCATCACATATACTGCAGGCATAAGGCTTTTCTCCAGTGTGAGTTCTCATGTGCGGTACTAAATGAGATTTTTTATTAAATTTCTTATCACATATACTGCAGGCATAAGGCTTTTCTCCAGTGTGAGTTCTCATGTGCGGTACTAAATGAGATTTTTTATTCAATTGCTTATCACATATACTGCAGGCATAAGGCTTTTCTCTAGTGTGAGTTCTCATGTGCCTTACTAAACTAGATTTTTTATTAAATTGCATATCACATATACTGCATGCATAAGGCTTTTCTCTAGTGAGTTCTCATGTGCCTTACTAAATGAGATTTTTGATTAAATTGCTTATGATCACATATACTGCAGGCATAAGGTTTTTCTCCAGTGTGAATTCTCATGTGCCTTACTAAACAAGATTTTTGATTAAATTGCTTATCACATATACTGCAGGCATAAGGCTTTTCTTCAGTGTGAGTTCTCATGTGATTTACTAAAGTAGATTTTTGATTAAATTGCTTATCATCGCATATACTGCTGGCATAAGGCTTTTCTCCAGTGTGAATTCTCATGTGCGGTACTAAATGAGATTTTCGATTAAATTGCTTGTCACATACACTGCAGGCAAAAGGCTTTTCTCCAGTGTGAGTTCTCATGTGCGGTACTAAATTAGATTTTAGATAAAATTGCTTATCACATATACTGCAAGTATATGACTTATCTCCAGTATAAACCCTCTTGGGTCTTTTAAAGTGAAAATCACTTAATTCCTTTTCATATATTGTTTGTTTGTCAAATTTACATTGTTGTTCCTTTGTATGTGATAGTTGAATATGTGACACTAGACTGCTTCGAACTAAAAATATTTTGCTGCAAATATCACAACAGAATTTCTTTAACTTGTTTAGATGAACTTGAGCTTTTTGGTTTTGGCTCCGTTTCTGGTCTGAATAAAGTTTTTCAGAGTCTTTTTCAAGATTTAGCTGTACAATATCCATTTCAGTGCAATTTTCAATCAAATAATTATCATTGTTACTATCTTTTTCAAATATCAGTTGACTTTTATTACACTCTTCAGACAAATGACTATCAGCAGACTCAGTGTCAACCAATTCATCAGCTTGTTCAGTTTCTTCTTCTTTCACTGATATAGGTTCTTCTTTAATGATTATTGCAGAACTATTCTTGAGAGTTTCATTGTCCAAGTCAATGATTTGCATCGGGGCCACAGACAAGTGCTCTTTTGTTTCCAGGTTGAGGTGTACAACAGTTTCATAAGTTGCCTGAAACACATTTTCTTTAAATAGTGAAGGACATTACAATAGACACCATAATCCAGATTCTATTTATGAGTAAGTGTTGAGTTGTGTTAAGAGGACAGGTGACT
This sequence comes from Eupithecia vulgata, assembly GCA_946478455.1. Taxonomy (NCBI): domain Eukaryota; kingdom Metazoa; phylum Arthropoda; class Insecta; order Lepidoptera; family Geometridae; genus Eupithecia; species Eupithecia vulgata. The sequence goes on along the minus strand of OX297887.1, from coordinate 2,136,511 downwards.
ATTAACACTTTCTAACTTTCTTTGAAAGCACTCAGACCTGTTAAGGAGTTAAGCAATTTAAAAATTTGTTTTCTTCTGTGGCAGAAAAGAAACCTACACATATAAAATAGTTGCTTATAGCAATCGAGCTATTGCACATGCACACTGTGGTTGTTTTAAGAACACAATGGCATAACTTTTGGGCACCAAACATTATGCAGGAATTCATACCTCGAGTCCCTTATAGAGCAGGTTACTGAAAATATTTTCAGATCTGAGAGCCATCTCCGAGAGAGTCCAACATCTCAGGAGATTCCGAGTACAGAAACTACATACATCTGTCGGCCTTTCATCTTCTGAATAGAACTGAAACAAGTCACACAAATATTTTGCCTAAACCTGGTTATTAAGTTTAGATAGATTAAAATTGCAGTGTCTTTTTGTGCTTTATGTATCTGTTGTTTCAAACTCTACCGAGGCTCTAAAACACTTTAAATGTAATGTATCTTAAACCGAAAGCTAGTGAATATAGCCATGTTAGCAGAAAAAATAAAACGTCAAGTGGTAGTGGGACTCGCACACCGAGGAATCCGTAAAATTAAGAGTTTGTTGTGTGTGTTCTTGTTTCTTGCCAAATAGCATGATTCTAGTTCAACGGAAAGTAGTGCCTTACAAATTTTGGTCACTAGCAAGATAAAAAAATTCTTTAATTTTATCTAGAAATTTTGGGTTTGCAGATTTTTCCCTTTACTTGTGCCCTTTACCTTGCTTTTCGCCAAATTTCATGACTCTAGGTCAATGGGAAGTACCTATAGGTTTTGTGTGCATGTGACTCCCTTATTTCATGGAAATTTTAAAATATTTGGGCATGAACGTTTGATTGCGTTGACTTATATTGCGGCTCCAAAGGTTATCAACCTGAGTATATGGAGTGAATTTCAACTCGATACCTCCACCCGTTTCTGAGAAATGAGGGTTGACAGACTGACAGATGCACAGACAGGCAACAAAATGATCCTTTAATTAAGGGTTCCTTTTTTCTTGAAGATTATAGAAAATTCAAAATAGTTGAATGAGATCTCTTAGTTTTAGTCTCATTGGTCATCATTTCCTCCCATCATGTGTGAATTTTTTCCAAGATCCTTTCAATGAGATCTCGAAATTCAAACTCACCTCTGTTCAGAAGGCAAATTAAAGAACATGCTGCAAAACATGTAACTACACTTTGACTATTTAATCACAGAAAGAGAGAAATGGAGTATGTAATTAGCTCGCTTCCCTCATGGGTGATTCTAGCTCCTGATTGCGCCCGTTATGTGAGACACTGCTTTGTGCTCTCGGTGCATTATCTACTAATTCCTGCCTATACGTCGTGGTTGGAGCTTTTTAGTCTAGTTACCTGAGTATTGGTTAGTTTTTTATAAACATCTTTAAGTCGGACATCCTTTAGGGGACTCAGCTTCACGTTGACGCCGCCGAGGAGGCACACTCGACACACAGTGGACATGTCAATGGCAAGTTGTTAGTACCAAGTCAGCCAATCATGCGAAGAATTAACGATCGAACTGATTTCTTTCTTCCTGTCCTGTGTGATAAAATTGTTCGGTCATATAAAAATGTCGATAGTAAGTTCCTAACTAACTGAATAATTTTACAAGATGTTTTATCGAACTAGAAAGGTACTCTTCGTTATGGGTAAATTATGTATCTATTTCTTTGTGAAATTATTGTGTCTTTTAGAGCAGCAAATACATATCAAGGTACCTAGTAAATAATGTATTTTTTTACAAATTAGGATAAAGAAGTATAGCTTTGCAATGCACAAAAAACAAAAACACAAAAAAAAACCTTAGATGCTCTTAAATGAGCAAAAAACATTTGCCGTTTGAAAATGGCGATGGCTATAAACACGGAATCACGAAAGGATTTACTTGGTAAAAACTGTCTATTCAACAATTCTCAAATATTCCGATATTTTGTGAGCGATGGGTTGTGAGCATAGAGCAATTATAACGGGGCTAGGGCTGGTGCGGCGGCAGATTTAGCCGAAGATCTCAAGAGGCGCAAATATGCAGGTCTCGACAGAGCCTACACATTTGCTCCCCTTGGAGTCGAGACCCTAGGTTCGTGGGGTACCGAGGCTCTCCGGGTTTTCAAAAAATTATCTGAGCGTCTGGTCAAAGCGACGCGTGACCCGAGAGCTGGTGAGTATCTGGCACAGCGCATCAGCATTGCTATACAGCGGGGCAATGCAGCCATTGTCTTAGGCACGCTTCCAACTGGTATTGATATGGATCAGTTGAGCTACCTGTAGATTGTTTGCAACAGTTTGCAGATAGCTTAATTGTTTCTATTGTAAATACTTGTTTTAATTTAAATTTGTTATTTGATTGTTATTTTCTTTCTGAATAAAGATTATAACGGGAGTTGGCTAGCGCTACTTTTAGTACTAAAATCCTTCTGCCGTTTTTCGCGGGAGGCGAGGTAATACGGTAGGTACAGCACACAGTTACATAACATGCATACTATTGCAGAAAAATTAAGTGTTCTTACAAACGCACACGCAAGTAAAAGCTGTGACACAAACACAAAACAAGCACACAATTAAACAATGACTGTTGTTACACCATTATTGAGTTACACTACACACTAACACGCACTTCGCCTTCTACCAAGAAATCAATACTCACCTACACCTCCTACCAAGACGCTTGAAACTGTCGCAACTAGTATTCCATTTAAATCTAAATTATACAATAACACAAAAACAATTGACAAAAATATCACTTACTTGTGATGGGAAATACCGTGTTCCCTTAAGTTTTCATTTCATTTCATTTATTTCTTGCTTACATGTACATACATACTTAGGTCTAGGTGTTTATATCTACATAATAATATGTATAGTACATGCACCCTGGAAGGGCACTGCAAAATTTGTTTGTCGTAATTTTAATTACAATAATAATATAGAATTTAAAAAGCAAATAAAATAAAAATAAAAGATCACTTACATACAAAATTGTTAATAACACATATATTTCATGCCAAGTTAAATATAATTGAATTAAAATAGATTGTTTGCAACAGTTTGCAGATAGCTTAATTGTTTCTATTGTAAATACTAGTTTTAATTTAAATTTGTTATTTGATTGCTATTTTCTTTCTGAATAAAGTCTTATTAAAATAGAATACATTAGAATAAAATTAAATTAAAGTAGAATTAAATTTAAATTAAAGTTTGATGTCTCTGATCGCCTTTTACCCCAAAATACCGCACAATTCACCGTTTTTTTTGTAACGAGTGAAGTAGTTTTGTATAACGCGTATGGCCAAGAGCGACTTATGGCCGGCAGAGGGGTACGGCTTGCGATGACATCTCCAGTTATAAATGCTCTAAGGTTGTGCGTGATGGGTAACAGGTTGTTGGCCACTCTAATATAAAATCATCCTGAATCATGGCCCGAGGGTACTAAGGTACGGGAATGGTTTCCCAGAGAAGCCGGAAGCTTGCTACATACATCAACAGGCGACCCGACACAGGATCGATGATTTGATTTGATTTGATCGATATCTGATTGGATGACGTTCTGCCTTTTGAGTTTCGTTCTAAGACCTCTGACGTTCTGGTAGATGATATGGAGGGTGGGTACTCAATACTCAATCATTTATTGCATTCTATAGGTGTACAATGGTGCTTTAAATCTACGTAGGTATTTAGTTTCATTATAGACCCTGCTGGGCACACAATATATTACGGAGAGAGAGGAGGACGTCATTGTTACTAAGTTAGTTATATTAGTAGTTTGTATTTTTCTTATTTTTCGTTTAAATATTCGTTAACTGTGTAGTATGCTTTTGTGATTAATAAAAGCTTTAATTGTTTTATAAAGATTTTGTCGTTATTCTCATTTTCAACACATCAGGTAGTTTATTAAATAATTTAATTGACATTACATAGGGGCTCGATGAGTGAAGTTTATGTTTTGAATCTGGTCCTATAAGTTTGCGTTTATATCGTAAAGAGCGAGAGGGGTGTTTCTTCTCGTGTTTTATAGAATTTTTTATGGTTTCTAACGAATTTACACATTTCAAGTATATATGTATATGCATGGGTATACTTGCAGGTGTTACTTTGAGGTTGTGGATATTTTATAACCGTTATTATCTCGATGGTATTCATAAACTACTAAGTATACTACGTATTACGTAGGTATTCGTGTGTGGTCGCCTGTTGATGTTTATAGCACGCCCCCGGCTCCTCTGGGTAACCATTCCCGTACCTCCGTACCCTCGGGCCATGATTCAGGATGATTTTAGAGTGGCCAATAACCTGTTACCCATCACTCACAAAACATCAGAATATTTAAGAATTGTTGAATAGACAGTTTTTATCAAGTAAATCCTTCCGTGATTCCGTGTTTATAGCCATCGCCATTTTTAAACGGCAATTTTTTTTGTGTTGGTTTCTCTGAGGTTGGTTTGGTTTTCAATGCAAAGCTACTTTTTGATCCTATTTTGTAAAAAAATACTTTATTTACCTTGGTATGTATTTGCTGCTATAAAAGACGATAATTTCACAAAGAAATAGATAGGTGCTTACATAATTTACCTATCTAGAGTACCTAGTTCGATAAAACATCTTGTAAAAATATTCAGTTGGTACCTACTTACTAACGACATTTTTATATGACAGAACCTGGACCGAACAATTTTATCACACAGGACAGGAAGAAAGAAATCAGTTCGATCGTTAATTCTTCGCATGATTGGCTGACTTGGTACTAACAACTTGCCATTGACATGTCCACTGTGTGTCGAGTGTGCCTCCTCGGCGGCGTCAACGTGAAGCTGAGTCCCCTAAAGGATGTCCGACTCAAAGATGTTTATAAAAAACTAACCAATACTCAGGTAACTAGACTAAAAAGCTGGCAGGAATTAGTAGATTATGCACCGAGAGCACAAAGCAGTGTCTCACATAACGGGCGCAATCAGGAGCTAGATCACCCTCGAGGAAAGCGAGCTAATGAGTGCAAGAGGGATTAATTACTTACTCGAGACGAAGAAAGCTTTGAGCAGGAGGAAAATACTCCATTCCTGTGATTAAATTATCAAAGTTTAGTTACATGTTTTGCAGCATGTTCTTTTATTGGCCGTCTGAACAGAGGTGAGTTTGAATTTTGAGATCTCATTGAAAGGATCTTGGTAAAAAATTCACACATGATGGGAGGAAATGATGACCAATGAGACTCAAACTAAGAGATCTCATTCAACTCTTTTGAATTTGCTATAATCTTCAAGAAAAAAGGAACCCTTAAAGGATCATTTTGTTGCCTGTCTGTGCATCTGTCAGTCTGTCAACCCTCATTTCTCAGAAACGGGTGGAGGTATAGAGTTGAAATTCACTCCATATACTCAGGTTCATAACCTCTTGTAGCCGCGATATAAATCAAACTTCTAAGTCAGCGCAATCAAACGTTTATGCCCAAATATTTTAAAATTTCCATGAAATAATGGAGTCACATGCACACAAAACCTATAGGTACTTCCCATTGACCTAGAGCAGGTATGGGTAACCTTTGGTATGTTGGGTGCCAAACTTACTAGGTATATTAATGCAGCCGCGGGCCACAACAGGAAATAAAAAAAAGTTCATTTATTTATTTACTAAGCTAGTGACTTAATGTAAATTTTTCCATGTAACGGTCAATGTGATAGTTGTGTTTGCACTTCGAAAGCCAGTTTATTAATATCTGGCCAAATTTCACTTGTACAGAGGTGTAACGAGTTTTCCAGATTTTCATCAGTGAGTCTCGTACGGCATTCTGATTTATTAGTCTTCATCATCCAGAAACGCAAACGATTCTTCTCGCGAACGCTCTCAGCTGTTTGTATTTCTCTTCTTTAATATAATGTTTCATAAAACTCGTACAGGTCCACGTCTTCAAATTATGACTTCAAGTTTGTGTCTTCCTGAAGCTCGATCAGTTCCATTTGCAGTTGTACTGGGGCATTTTGTACGTCACTTTTTGTCGGAGCAGCGAAAAGATTAAATAGTTAATTGTCCATCTTCTCGAAGTCAGAAAATCTATTAGTAAATTGCTCCGACAGTGATTTCAGTTCATCAGCATACTGAACATAAGCTATATTTTCATGGCCGCATAGTGTCGAAAAATGATAACAGCTTCTAGACCGCATTTGTGTTTCATGTTATTTAATTTTAGTTCACTATAGTAATAGCGCGCTTTCCCTGTTTTTGCGTGAAATTTCAAAATATCCCGCGGGCCGGATCAAAACCCGAAGCGGGCCGGACCTGGCCCTCGGGCCGGTTGTTGCCCATATATGACCTAGAGTCATGAAATTTGGCGAAAAGCAAGGTAAAGGGCACAAGTAATGGGAAAATCTGCAAACCCGAAATTTCTAGATAAAATTAAAGATGAAATAAGTTCCCAAAAATTTTCGACTTCGGTGGGACTCGAACCTGCTTAGAGATGCCTAGAGTGCGGGTAAGCACTATAGCAAAAATCCTTAAAATTAAAGATTTTGTTATCTTACTAGTTACCGAAATTTGTAAGGCACTCATTACTTTCCATTGAGCTAGTATCATGCTATTTGGCGAGAAACAAGAACACACACAACAAACTCGAACCTTCGGTGCGCGAGTCCAACTCGCATTGGCGTTTTCTTTTTTAGCTAATATGGCTATATTCACTAGCTTGTGGTTTAAGATACATTACATTAAACAGGTTCCCAGCGTTTTTTGTACCCAGTCTGTTACGCTCATGAATCATTATGCACAATTTTTGATGCTTGTTCCGATATTTTTTTGTATCAGAACGTGGCGGGATAATTTAGTTTTTTGTATGGGACGTGACAGGACACATCATCAAAATTAAATAGACGAAATAAAACCTGGCAATTTTTGATTTTAATTGGTACATGGGGGTCAATTTTGCTGGCATTTTTTTCTAAAAAAATGAAATAAGTTCACAAAAATTTTCGACTTCGGCGGGACTCGAACCCGCGCTCCACCCTTAGTACGGGTGTGCTCTAACCAACTAAGCCACGAAGTCTCTGTCGGTTCTCGTCGAAAATCTTTGGGACCTCTTACGGAATGTAGCGCCGGTGACCCCGGTGTCCCGCCGAAGTTGAAAATTGTTAGGAACTTATTTCATTTCTTAGAGATGCCCAGAGTGCGGGTAAGCACTATAACAAAAATCCTAAAAGTCATATAGTTTTATTTACGTAATTATAATCGTTTACAGCTGCTTTTATATTGGAATAACAGGCAGAGCCATCATTTAGTGACTTGTGATGGAAGTATTTCCTTGCGTTGGAGGCCTTGGGTGGTGCTTTTTGGCCACTGCTTCTCCGATCCAAGACCGAATAATTATTTCTTGAACTTGCAGTACAGTCATTGTTTTGCCTGTAAGTTTGTTGTATATGACGGGCGTGTTTGTTTACTATGGCGGCTTGAAACATGAGATCATAATTATGCGATTTTCTTATACCAAGTTAGGCTTTTTCTAAACGTACGTTCATGAATCACATGTGATAATTTGTTTTTTTTTTTCAAAAATATTCTTAGAGACAAGTTATTATATACTTACAACTTTTGTTTTGACACAAACGAGAATCTTGAAATGAATAAGTGAGCGTAGAACCTTTCAATGAAATCTTTGTATGGAGACAGGGGACCTGCTTAAAGTGTTTTATGAGCCTCAATAGAGTGTGAAATAACATACATAAAGCACAAAAAGACACTGCAATAGAATCTATCTAAACTATAAGTTTTGTATCAACCAGGTTTAGGCAGAATATTTGTGCGACTTGTTTCAGTTCTATTCAGAAGATGAAAGGCCGACAGATGTATGTAGTTTCTGTAATCGGAATCTCCTGAGATGCTGGACTCTCTCGGAGATGGCTCTCAGATCTGAAAATATTTTCAGTAACCTGCTCTATAAGGGACTCGAGGTATGAAATCCTGCATAATTTATTTATTATTAAAAACATGTACCTACATCTTTCATTACGGGCACACCCAATACAATAGAGTACCTTATATTCTAGCAATAGCCTAATCTTATCATAATTAATCTTACATTAGAAAATCTTGATACATTATAAAATTATGCAGTTAATGTCAAATTTGATTAAGGACATTATAATATACAGTAGTGGTCATATAATTAGAAACACTTCATATGAATTATGAAAGTTTGAAGTCCATGTCATCCATTCTTGAAAAATTTATTAATTCAATTTTTAATAATCATGCAACAATATAGCCACTCAATTTAGAATACTCATAGAATACATTAAAAAAACAAAACTATCTAAACTTTTAAGCATACATAGCTTATTTTCTGTTACTGGCCTCTTGGATGCCTAATTAGAAACACTGTGCATCCACGGCACATTCCATTTTTGAAATTGAAAAAAAAAACTTCTTTCTTTGCTATTTTCTATCGTTTTGGCGGCAATTGACCATCAAATTAAAAATCCTTTTACAATTTTTTGTTCAAAATGGGCAAAAATAAAAGTTGTGACGCGTCAACTAAGCAAATAATTGATAATTTGCACATCGACCAAGAATGGACGTACAGGAGAATAGCTAATCATGACCATTACAAAAGACACGGAACTATTGAAAATATTCCTAGAAAGGCTCGACCGAGGAAAACTTCGCCCAGAGAAGACAAGCTAATCGCACGTATTGCTAAGAAAGACCCGTTTAAAGGCTCCAACCAGATTAAAAATGAAGTTTTTTCGCCTGATGACCCTAGAAATGTCTCGTCAAGACTAGTACGACGTAGATTAGTGGAATCAAAATTGTTTGGGAGGGTTTCTCGAAAGGTGCCGCTTCTTACCAAGAAACATCGAGAGAAGCGATTATTATTCGCTAAAAAGTATGTCAATTGGACGGTCCGAGATTGGAAAAAAGTCTTATTCTCAGATGAAACTAAAATAAACACGGTAAATTCAGACGGAAAGCGCTACGTTAGACGTCCAATGAACCATGCTTTTAATTATAAATACACTAGAAGCATAGTCAAGCACGGAGGCGGCAATATCAAGGTATGGGGATGTTTTTCTGGATGTGGAGTTGGACCCGTTCGTAAGATTGAAGGTGAGTACAATGGATCAACTGCAGTACAATTGAATTGAATTGATTCCCTGACGACAATTTGCCTGTAACCTGGATCTTTCAGCATGATAATGACCCTAAACACACTGCCAAGCCAACAGTGTAAAATATTTTCTTAGGGAACAGCGTATTTCCGTCTTAGACTGGCCTGCACTGCAAATAGCCCTGATTTAAATCCCAAAGAAAATCTGTGGCATGTCGTAAATAAGAAAGTCTCAAACAAACGTAACTCCATTCACAACGAACTCTACGAAGCTTTTGTAGAAGCATGGAATTCAATCCCACTAGAAAAATGTATGAAATTGCTTGAATCAATGCCACGTCGTTGTAGAGCTGTGATTGATAATAAAGGATACGCAACAAAATATTAATTATAAGTTTTAGTAGCCTATACACAGTATCTCGTCGTACATGGCCACCTTCTCGAAATTGTTTCCGAATACACTTACCTTGGGCAGATTCTGCAGTTGGGTAAAAACTATTTCGAGAAGGAGGCCAAGAGGAGGATCCAGCTAGGTTGGGCAGCGTTTGGGAAACTACGTCGAGTCTTCTCGTCATCCATACCGCAATGCTTGAAAACGAAAGTTTTCAATCAGTGCGTCCTTCCCGTCATGACCTACGGAGCTGAGACGTGGACACTCACGGTAGGGCTGGTCCACCAGTTTAAAGTCGCCCAGCGTGCTATGGAGAGAGCTATGCTCGGAGTTTCTCTGAAGGATAGGATTCGCAACAAATACATCCGACAGAGAACCAAGGTTATCGACATAGCTCAAAGGATGGCCATATTTCGAGAAGAACCGACAACCGCTGGGGTAAACGTGTTCTTGAGTGGAGACCACGACTTGGAAAACGTAGTGTAGGACGCCCTCCTACCAGGTGGGATGACGATTTGCGAAAGACTGCTGGCAGATGCTGGATGCGGCAAGCTGAAGACAGGGCGCTATGGCGCTCATTAGGGTAGGCCTATGTCCAGCAGTGGACTGGTATAGGCTGATGATGATGATGACACAGTATCTATTACCTAAATTATATAATTCTAAATAATTAAACCTATAAAATATGATTTATCTTTTATTTTTTGTATTGTTTCTAATTAGTTGTCCATTACTGTTGGTACTCTAAAACTCATTTTAGTTGTTTGTATGAAATGTTATATTGAATCTGTACTTGTTTAGTTGATATTTTGTTGTTTTTTTAAATAAATGATTAGTTATTGAACATATTTTATGCTATTTGTGGTTTATTTCCAAATAAAAAGTATTAAGGTCAAATATCTTGTATAATGTTAAGTTCCGTCGTCGGTAGTGTTTCTAATTAAATGTCCACCACTGTATATAATAATTATATACAAGGTTTCTTGCATTTTGACGTCAAAGTTATGACCTAAAAAATGTGTCTTAATCGATATTATTCAAAAGCGCGTGTATGTACCTTTTTGAAACTTTTTATGGTTATAAAGAATAACAACAAAAACCCAAAACCGTTTACAATGAATCTGTATGTTTGGACATTAAAGAGCTAGATTTTTTTAGGTTTTAAAAAGAAGCAAGATTACATAAAAAACTGTATATTTTTGTAAGTTTTATTATGTCACATTTAAGCACTAATCAAGGGCTACTAGTGTATGTATATTTTGTAGATGCACATTCAATAGTTTTCGAGAAACAAGATTTTGCAAAACGTTACCCCAGCAGGAAACTGAATATCTCAAAAACCTTAAGGCCCACAAATTTTATTTTTAGTCGCACATTCAAACACAAATATAAGCTATCTGCCATATGAGTTAAATTTGTCTAGGTCCATTCGTTTAGAATTTTCCTGCTGGAAGAACGTTACCCCAGCAGAAAACGTATTTTGCGTTTTATTCCAAAACGGGGACATACACAATTTTTTTTTCATGACGCACATTCACAGCGTGTGACACACTAATTATTTATGTAATTCACTTCATTCTAGAAGATACTTTTCTGCTGGGGTAACGCACACCTCACGAACGTCTTCGTGGTGATGGGCAGAACCTGCAGTTCGCGTAGTGTTACTAACTTAGCAGTAACCCTGTATATAATATATAATGTTTGGTGCCCAAAAGTTATGCCATTGTGTTCTTAAAACAACCACAGTGTGCAATAGCTTGATTGCTATAGCAACTATTTTATATGTGCAGGTTACTTTCCTCCAAAAAAATTTTTTTTTAATTGCTAACTCTTAAACAGGTCTGAGTGCTTTCAAAGATAGTTAGAAAGTGTTAATAGTCACCTGTCCTCTTAACACAACTCAACTCTTACTCAAAAATAGGATCTGGATTATGGTGTCTAGTGTAATGTCCTTCACTATTTAATTAAAAAAATGTGTTTTCAGGCAACTCATGAAACTATTGAACACCTCAACCTGGAAACAAAAGAGCACTTGTCTGTGGCCCCGATGCAAATCCTTGACTTGGACAACGAAACTCTCAAGAATAGTTCTGCAATAATCATTAAAGAAGAACCTATATCGGTGAAAGAAGAAGAAACTGAACAAGCTGATGAATTGGTTGACACTGAGTCTGCTGATAGTCATATGTCTGAAGAGTGTAAAAAAAGTCAACTGATATTTGAAGAAGATAGTAGCAATGATAATTATTTGATTGAAAATTCCACTGAAATGGGTATTGTACAGCTCAATCTTGAAAAAGACACTGAAAAACTTAATTCAGACCAGAAACGGTGCCAAAACCAAAACGTTCAAGTTCATCTAGACAAGTTAAAGATATTCTGTTGTGATATTTGCAGTAAAATATTTTTAGTTCGAAGCAGTCTAGTGTCACATATTCAACTACCACACACAAAAAAACAACAATGCAAATTTGACAAAAAAACAATAATTGAAAAGGAATTAAGTGATTTTTACGTTAAAAGACCCAAGAGGGTTCACACTGGAGCAAAGCCTTATGCCTGCAGTATATGTGATAAGCAATTTAATCGTTCATCTATTTTAGTAAATCACATGAGAATTCACACTGGAGAAAAGCCTTATGCCTGCAGTATGTGTGATAAGCAATTTAATCAAAAACCTTCTTTAGTAACTCACATGAGAATTCACACTGGAGAAAAGCCTTATGCCTGCAGTATATGTGATAAGCAATTTAATCAAAAACCTCATTTAGTAAATCACATGAGAATTCACACTGGAGAAAAGCCTTATGCCTGCAGTATATGTGATAAGCAATTTAATCAAAAACCTCATTTAGTAAATCACATGAGAATTCACACTGGAGAAAAGCCTTATGCCTGCAGTATATGTGATAAGCAATTTATTCGAAAATCTCATTTAGTAAGGCACATGAGAACTCACACTGGAGCAAAGCCATATTATTAACTAATTTACTACACATATAGTATGTTACAGGAAATTACATGAACGTGAACAGAATAAAATAACTACAAGTAATATTTAAACTTAAATGTATTAAAAAATAATACCAAATGATGTCACCTATGTTACAGTAAAATCAGATTATATTAAATATTAGATTACATAATGATAGTATCTGGTAGAACACTAAATTAGTCAGAATTTACCTACCAACCTAACGAGAATACAAAATAATAGAAATGTCGCATTTATATTAGATTGAAACATTATACGAAAACTATATTACAAATTTGGATATAACAAGTAATAAAATAATTAAATACCTACTCACCTAATGACATCTTTAATTTGAGTCAAACCCTCAAAACCTCATTCATTTGTTTTGCATTGGACTTCCTTGCTGATGAAAACTGTCCGTGTGTGCCTCCACGGTCAGTCCAGATGCACTGCACAAGCAGTCACACCAGCATCCTGGAAATAGGAGGCTACTCGAGTAGGTAGACGGACTGACAGGTCTTAAAAAGACTTCCACTTGTCTCGAGCAGCGTACGGCCGTTTTTGGAACGAAGTTCCTTATCGCGCCTTGCGAAAGCGGGATAGACTAGACGGAAAAAATTAAGACCAAAAGTTGTAACGACACTTTTTGCTATAGTGCGGCGCGCGTTCTCTGTCTGTCTCTCTTTCTCTCTCTTACACGCATAGAAAGCAAGCCAGTTATTTTCGTTTTGAAAAAAAAAAATTACACTTCCTTCACTAATTAATCGAAAGGAACTTCGTTCAATCCGGGTGTCCCTTGACACCTCTCAAGTTTTTTTTTATTGTCCTGAGGGAAATGCCCACGTATATCGCACTGCCACGGGGAGACAGCACGACTATTTGGGACTCCAACCCACTAAAACCCTCAGGGTGTTTCCACCTCTGCCGCTTGTGATGGGAACATGGAGCGATTATGACTTCCACGAACCCACCACTGCTTGACGGCCGATGTGGCGCGGTGGGCGAAGGTCTGCCAGCGACGCAGAAGGTTGCGGGTTCGATTCCCGCCTCGGGACAAATGTGTGTACGATCTGCAGACATTTTGTTCAGGGTGTTCTGGTCGTTTTCTATATATATAATAAAAAATATCTATCTATCTATGTATTGTATTATAGGTACATATAATGTATATCAGTTATCTAGTACCTACCCATAACACAAGCTCTGCTTAGCTTGGGGCTAGATAATGCTGTGTGAATTGTCCAGCATTATTTATTTACTGCTGCCCGATATCGGGTCCCTCACTAGGGGGTGTGAAGCACCCTCCTTCGCGACACGCCAGTAACACGTGAGGCGCCGCGACCACCTCGCTACTTATGTATCTGGTTCCTTACCCGCCAAATGGGCGCCGATCGACCCCGTGTCCAAACGACCTAGGTCCCCCTGCGACGGGTCAGTCGAATAGCTCCGCAGCCTGCCACTCGGTCGCAGAGAATAGGAAGAGCGGTCCTCGCAATACCGACACTCCTCCCCTGCGACCCCACCGCGTCCGCCATTAAACGGTGGCGACCCGGCCAAGGCCGCGGAAGGCAGGGAGAGCGGCGCATCACAATACCGGCACTCTTATCCCGCCGCGGCCGCCATTTCCGTGCGGCCATGCTGCCCATACGACACCGCAATCTACTACCACTCCAACTGGGCTTAGAGCGTAAGACCCAGAGGAGCTGTCCGTCCCAGGGCCGGCCATTTCGCCGTCTGCGTTGGCACGGCCGGCCCCATGGGTTCCTCTTAGCTTCACCGCGGGTGACCAGTCCGCAGTTACTAAGTAAGTAATAAAAAAAACACTTCACTCTTTCAAATAGTTCGCGTACATCTAACCATCATACTGGCAATAGACATCATGCATTCAGCCCAATGACCAAAGAGGTGGCTTTGCTATTCAGCCTTGTCTTCGTGTGAGTATAATAGTCATCAATTTTAAATATCGAACGGCGAAGCTCAATTTCGTTCTTGAAAAAAAAAAGAAGTTCTTTACTTGGTTCTTTTTAATGAAAAAAGGCGGGAATAGAAAACTTTTACTGAACATATACATCTAAAATTCTAAATAATCATAATTAAAACCTGTAATGATGTTTTACTGTCTAATAAATAAAAATAAATCTGCAGATCGTACAAATATTTGTACTGAGGCGGCAGGAATCGAACCCCTAACCTCGAACGTCGCAGGCAGAGCTTCGCCCACCGCGCCATAGAGGTCGTTCGTTCTCTTTATGTGTTTAAACGTCGATTTCTACGTCAATGATGGAGCGATTTTATTAAAAACACTCGCTTTTTTTATGAAATGATACCGAATTGGTCCCATAAATATTAATTAAAGTAAATAAATAAATGAAATAAAAAATATTCCTGATGGTGGTTTAGGCAGTGAATCAAAAATAGATTTTGGTGGCCACTAAAAAAGGCAACTTCGATTTACTGCCTAAATTAAATAGAATGAGACTATTACAGAGGCATTAAAATAAAGCTTATAATAAGTATCACAAACTGTGCGATGGATTTTTGAAATTTCCTTTGTTAAACGAAATAATAAGATAAAGTAGATGGCGGCGCTAGTTTGGGTGTGGTATGCGCCATAACAAGCAAGCTGAAGTGGCAGTGGGCTGGCCATATCTCGATAAGAACCGACAACCGCTGGGGTAAACGTGTTCTTGAGTGGAGACCGCGACTCGGCAAACGTAGTGTAGGACGCCCTTCGATCAGGTGGGATGACGATTTGCGAAAGACTGCTGCCAGATGCTGGATGCGGCAAGCTGAAGACAGGGCGCTATGGCGCTCATTAGGGGAGGCCTATGTCCAGCTGTGGACAAATATAGGCTAATGATGATGATGCACCATAAAACTGGCTTTGCCCTGCATCAACAGTGGGTATGTGAGTGGAAGATTTGTCTTCAGAAACACGTTGGGTTCCAGACAAAGTTTTTCTTTTATAGTGCTTACCCGCACTCTGGGCATCTCAAAGAAATGAAATAAGTTCCCAAAAATTTTCGACTTCGGCGGGACTCGAACCCGCGCCCGACCCTTAGTACGGGTGTGCTCTAACCAACTAAGCCAAGCCACGAAGTCTCTGTCGGTTTTCGTCGAAAATCTTTGGGACCTCTTAGACTGTAGCGCCGGTGGCTCCACCTACAGAGAAAACATTACAGTTTCCAATGTTCAAAGACTAAGACGAAAACCGACAGACTTCGTGGCTTAGTTGGTTAGAGCACACCCGTACTAAGGGTGGGGCGCGGGTTCGAGTCCCGCCGAAGACGAAAATTTTTGGGAACTTATTTCAATTTACTGATTAGAGTCATTTAAAACGGGATATTTACCATGATTCGATTTTTGAGTTTTCCAATATTTCGTCACAGTTTCATGCGCCATGATCACGGAAGAACTAAAGTCACTGCGAGTTGGTTTTTATTGGCAGACATATCGATCTACCCTCATTCTTTGTTACCACTACCACCGGTTTCATTTACGAACGCAATTCGATCACGACACACAACACTAACGGTATCTGCACACATCTTGGTTGGTTCACCACTTCTTCGGTTTTTACACATTCTCACCACAGGGTTCCAGGTTCCCGATAATTGGAAACCTTCTTCTCGGTTTAAGTTTCTGTGTTTGGTAATCTCAATGGCCTCCTGTACCAGTCTTGGTATGAAATGACGCTCTGTTGAAATTACTTGTGGATTGTGTAGCTCGATCCAGTGGTTTGGGCCAGACTCGAGAAGATGCTCCGCTATGGCAGACTTCTCAGTTGCCAGATTCTTAACCGCTCGTATGTGCTCCTTGACTCTGCAGGCAATAGTGCGCTTCGTTTGGCCTATAGGTATAGGAGCTTCCACAGCTAATTTACTGATTGTTTCTCAGGTCTCTGACAGTGGAAGAGCTGCCCACTCCGCGGCACCAGAACCCGTTGGCCCCGCTCAGTCTACACCGGACTAAAGGAAGGAACGTGGTGATGGTCACCGACAGGGGGTGGCAGCCAGGTTAGTTTTATTTACAGGCAGGCATATGCCTATGGAGAGAGCTATGCTCTAAATTTCTCTGAAGGATAGGATTTGCAACGAATACATCCGACAGAGAACCAAGGTTATCGACATAGCTCAAAGGATTAGCAAGCTGAAGAGGCAGTGGGCTGGCCATATCTCGAGAAGAACCGACAACCGCTGGGGTAAACGTGTTCTTGAGTGGAGACCGCGACTCGGCAAACGTAGTGTAGGACGCCCTCCGACCAGGTGGGATGACGATTTGCGAAAGACTGCTGGCAGATGCTGGATGCGGCAAGCTGAAGACAGGGCGCTATGGCGCTCATTAGGGGAGGCCTATGTCCAGCTGTGGACTAGTATAGGCTGATGATGATATGACGCTTATTTGTGAATAGGATAGGCATAGGATTTGGCATTTAAAGAAGTGGTATAGTGCAGAGCGGCATAAGCTCAAAAATCAAGTTTTTGCTGATTATCTTTTAATTAAAACATTTTATTGGAAAAATAAGCCGAAGGTGCCCTGGGTATTTTACTATTTTATTACTTATAAACTTCTATACTAATACTTCCGACTGGTATTGATATGGATCAGTTGAGCTACCTGTAGATTGTTTGCAACAGTCTGCAGTTAGCTCAATTGTTTCAATTGTAAATGCTTGTTTTAATATAATTCTATTATTTGATTGTAATTTTCTTTCTTAATAAAGATTTCTATATAGGAAATAAAGATTTTTTGTATTTTGTATTTTTCTACATGATGCCTTTTCCCACAGATCTGAAACAGAATTCTGCCAAGGGTACGTCTTCACGGCTCGTCCGATGCGACCCGGCCAGACTATTGTTGTGCAGATTCTATCCACCGAGGCAGCTTATGCAGGCAGCCTGGCCATAGGCCTGACGTCTTGCGACCCGGCGACCCTACGGCCATGCGACCTGCCTGATGATGCTGAACTGCTTCTGGATAGACCAGGTCTGTTGGTATAGATAGATAGATCGTTTTTATTTCTAATATTTAAATTAATAAGATTGATTAATAATATAGATAGATAGATCGTTTATTGTCCAAAGTAAAGAGCTAGTACAAAATTGTTCTTAAATCATAGTTCAAGTCTGTCAATGTAGCCTTCGTCCGAAAACTTTGTACCTAAATTAATTTAAAAAAATATTTTCTCTTTCTCATTTTTTTTGTCTAATTTCTGAATAAAAATGAAGAATAACTTTCTACTGATATATTTTCTAATTTTTATTTTATTTTATGATTGTCTGATTGATCCTATTTAATCTGTTAACTAAACACTAATTTCATACCAAGATATCTGTGAAGTGGTTGAAACTGGCAACATTCGTGTCTGAGTTGGTATTGGTTGGTTTCATGCTCGCTACAGGTTAGTGCAGAGTTAGTATGACCGGAGTGATTACAGAGACGTTACTCATGCGTGACTCACTCCACAGATATCTTGGTAGCTCTGTTGTAACTTGGTTGTAACAAGGTTCAAAGTCGCATGGCGGGTAGGTTACTATTGACACCTAGTCGTATTATTTAACTTTTGTGTAATATAATTTTTAGATTAAGTTTTCAAATAAAACTGGTTATTAATCATACATGTTTTTGAATTTTATAAATCCTAAACCATGTGTAAGCAAATCACTACAGAGTATAAAACAAAGTCTCTTCCCGCTGTCAGTCTGTCCCTATGTATGGTAAGATCTTTTCGCTAATGTTCCTTGAGAAAAGAAGATTTTATTTAGATTTGTTGGAAACAGCCGAAACATCTTCTGAGATGGAGCAAGAAGAAAGAGTTGATTTCTCAGAAGAAGAATAATAGATGTCAACATAAGACTATTAGTAATTATAAACAATTTTAAAGATAGAACAGATTTGATTACTTACCTACTAAATGTTTTAAGAGATGATTATTGAAAGATATCACGAAATCCAAAGAATTTTGATAAAAAGTAACCAACTATATTGATTTTGTAATAAATCCATTGTTATAAAATTATGTGTATAAACAATGATGTTTTACTAAAGATCGACGTATATTCATACTGCGCGGTGCTCAGATTTAGGTCCTCTACGACATATGCATACCTACCTCTCGCGTATCCATAGGTTACAACAATGAATGCGACAGATAATACAATACAAATGATATAGAAAGGGATAGCTATCTGTTTAGACTTGCGCTTGAAATCCGCGAGAGCTACATAGATTAGGAGAAATGTTGTTACAGAAGGGACATTTAATGAAACAATTTGTTTGTTTGAATATTAGTATATAATTTCAAGGAACATATGAGACATATGAGACCTTAGAAAGGTATTAGCTAGATTTTTTTTTAGGTTTTAAAAAGAAGCAATATTACATAAAAACTGTATATATTTTTGTAAATTTTATTATGTCACATTTAAGCACTAATCAAGGGCTACTAGTGTATGTATATTTTGTAGATGCACATTCAATAGTTTCCGAGAAAAAAGATTTTGCAAAACGTTACCCCAGCAGGAAACTGAATATCTCAAAAACCTTAAGGACCACAAATTTTATTTTTAGTCGCACATTCATACACAAATATAAGCTATCTGCCATATAAGTTAAATTTGTCTAGGTCCATTCGTTTAGAATCTTTCTGCTGGAAGAACGTTACCCCAGCAGAAAACGTATTTTGCGTTTTATTCCAAAACGGGGACATACTTAAATTTTTTTTCATGACGCACATTCACAGCGTGTGACACTAATTATTTATGTAGGTAACTCACTTCATTCTAGAAGATACTTTTCTGCTGGGATAATGCACACTGTTCTACCAGATACTATCATTATGTAATCTAATATTAAAATTAATCTGATTATACTGTAACATAGCTGACATAATTTGTTATTATTTTTTAACACATTTAAGTGTAAATATTATTTGTAGTTAGTATATTCTGTTAATGTAATTTTCTGTAGCATATATGGGTAGTAAATCTGAAATAAATTAGTCAATAATATGGCTTCATTTTATTCATTAATTTATTTCATTGCAATCATTGTGTACATATTCAGGTCTTATTATTAGGTATTAAGGTAATGCTCAAGAGACACAATGGTATCCAAATAGGGCGTAGCAAAATGTATCGAGAGTGGAAGTGGACCGGGTTTCTAGAAAAATCTTTAGTTAGTTTCTAGCAGAAAAAAGTAATTAATATTATCGCTAGGCAGGTATCATATTATAGAATATAGCTCGATGGTAGGTACTAAATATTTTTTTTAGGTATCAATGTATGAAGTTAGGTACCTATAGTAGTAGTTATTAATAATAATAGGTGGTTTTCTTTTTTGTTAAGAGGTGTCAGTGATGCCTTACTTGAACGAACAGCTTTTACAGTTTGTTTTTTTGCTCTAAAGTGCATACGATTTAAGTGATGAAAAATACCACATTGTATAAACAAATAACTAATAACTATCTTTACTACCTCTTTTTTTCATTATTATGTGTAGTTTTATAATAAATCACTTTAGAAAAACACTATAAAAAAGCAGGGCGTTTAAGCCTTTACACAAAATATATAACTCCTGATGAAAAAGAAAATACATGAACCGCTACTTCTACATCATATCTTTCTAATAAACATTCGTAATTTTTGTAGAATTCAATACAATAATAATAAATCCCAAAAAACTCATTTTTGTAAGGCGTTTTGCGAAGTAATTATAACTTGGTTAAAATTTTGCCACGCTAAATTCAACCCTATTGATCAAATATCCCTTTGTATATAACTGAAAATCGTTTCCACTAACGTCAGTCGGGGGCTAGCCGCCTCCATGGACGGACGCGGGGTCATGTTACTTTTTTCGCGATGACAGCTGGACACGCCTTACGAATTACGATTTTCGACAACTTTTGTTTTGCGGGTTCAATAGTTCATTTGTCATTGTAATAGAATATATATTGGATTGCACCTACGTTACAAGGATTTTGCAGTATTTTTATTCATTGACAGAGCTATCAATTTGGTAGAACGGATTTGTTAGATGAACATAAATAAATATTACTGAATAATTAAACACGGTCCAGATGTAGACTAGTATTATAATATCTGTATTACTCAAGATGTTGGGTACTTATTAGGTGACTGAGTTAGTTATTACAGTAAATCATCAACAGCCTATGTTCGATCACTACTAGTCATAGGCCAGTAATGAGCACCATTAGCATTATGTCTTCAGCATGACGCATCCAGCATCCGCCTGCAGTCTCATGGGTCGTCATACCACCTGATCGGAAGACGTCCTACACTACGTTTACCGAGACATGATCTCCACCCAAGAACACGTTTATCCTAGCGGTTGTTAGTTCTTCGCGATATATGGCCGGCCCACTGCCACTTCAGCTTACTAATTCTTAAAGCTATGTCAATAACTTTGGTTCTCTGTCGGATGTAAGTATTCGTTACAAATCCTATCCTTCAGAGGAACTCCGAGCATAGCTCTTTCCATAGCTCGTGGCCAAGCCCTGTCGTGAGTGTCTAAGTCTCAATCAGCTCCGTATAGGTCATGACAGGTAGGACGCGCTGATAAAAAACTATATTATTTTTTTTACTATATATACGAGCGTTCCGTACATAACTATTTCGCAAAAGGATTCCATTTTTTTTATTCTAAAATGTAAAAAGTATACAGTATGCGGTCATCCATCCAATTCTAATTAAGATAATACTTAAATGTAAATACTTTCTTTTTATCTATTTAAGGTAGTACCCGAGCGCCACCACCTATTTAATTTTTTATTATTTTTTTATTATATAGGAATTTAATAAAAAATCGTTGGTCCGGTTGGTGATACCTACCATAAGGTTTTTTAAATACATCTTTTATACTTTTATTTTGTATAGTACCTATAGACAATTAGACAATAGGCACTTAGGCACTTGTATCCACCAAGACAACTTCGCATCTCTGCCAGAACTATGAAAAATCAATCTATTACAGACGAAGCTTACGTTAGGTACCACAAATTAGCCAATGGTTTTTTTGTAAATTCCCGTAGTAATAAAATAGGTTTCAATAGGAGTACAGCCTTAAGAGTCCGCCTAATGCCGGAAAAAATAAGTAGAAG
Organism: Eupithecia vulgata; assembly: GCA_946478455.1. Classification (NCBI taxonomy): domain Eukaryota; kingdom Metazoa; phylum Arthropoda; class Insecta; order Lepidoptera; family Geometridae; genus Eupithecia; species Eupithecia vulgata. Next base: position 2,114,915 of record OX297887.1, on the reverse strand, counting down.
CTCATAAGTAGATCTTTGAGCGCTGGTCTATAATTTTCGGTGGGATTTATTGAATTGTTCAAAATTTAAGCAAGAAATAGAAAATCTAAACGATTTCTCAAATAACATATTAGTCGTATATAATATATATTACATATAATTCGTAAAAAACTTATGTGGGTTTTTTATTTTTACAAATCAGTTAATTTTCATACTAGGCGTCCGCCCCGGCTTCGCACTAAACAAATCAGTCGATAAAAAATGTTGTGATTGAGATAGGAACAAGCAATTTTTACCATAAGATAGATAATACAATGTAGATTGTAGAATAAAGTAACGTCATAAAAAAATGTAAAAAAGTACTGATTTTATTGAGATATTTTAAAATTATTTCAAAAATCTATGAAAAAAAGGCTGATTCTACTTAAAAAAACATCATAGCTTTTTAATTGAGGATTGTGTTTTTGACAATGTTTATTCAGTAAGGAGCACCTGTTATTTGCAATAACTGCTGAGTTTGTTTCATAGTAATTGATCGTTTAGTTTATAAGTTACACCGTTTTGTTTACATGGGGGTCCGAGTGCAAAAAAAAAGTTTAAAAACGCTAAAAACAATTTTTTTAAATAACACATTTTCCGTCGATAAAATAGTGCGTAGTTTCCTTCATTTCAGTTTGTGCACCTTATGCAGACTCACACTGTATAGGGTAGGTATATTCATTTGCCTATGTTCGTCAGGGATAATGTACCTAGCATTTTAATAGTGAAAGATTTTTTAAATCGGCCCAGTAATTTTGGAGGATCCTGTTCAAACACACAAACAAATCTTTCCTCTTTATATATTACTAGCTGACCACTGACCAGCCAGCAATTTCATTCGCGTGATCTTGTGTTGGTTTCCATGTAAACTATCAACTCCAAAGTTTTACAACCAATCCTTTACGATTTTAAAACTTTTGAGAAAACATTCATTTAAATAAATTTCCGAAAATCCGTTCTTAGCCTACGTCCTAAAAGGAAACTCCGTGTAAAATTCAGCTTCATAGCTCTTGCAGTTTCAGAGATCTCTTGATATTTCAGTTTTCTGTTCTATTTCATTTATATAGATTATATTATATATATTTATATAGATAAATTCTATTCCATTACTCGGCTCCTACAGGCTTTTTCCCTACTTATCGTATTTTTTCATTCTGATCATTTACGTTCGTTACAGTTAAACTAAGTGTTTAAAAATACACCTTTTTCTAGATTTTGGCATTATTTTGACACTCGCCACTCAAACTAAAATATATATTATCACGTTTTTAAACAAAATTATTATGATTTACGCTAGAGCTATTTAATTTAAGCTGAAGTGGCAGTGGGTTGGCCATAATTCAAGAAGAACCTACAACCGCTGGGGTAAACGTGGGTAAACGTGTTCCTGAGTGGAGACCGCGACTCGGAAAACGTAGTGTAGGACGCCCTCCTACCAGGTGGGATGACGATTTGCGAAAGACTGCTGGCAGATGCTGGATGCGGCAAGCTGAAGACAGGGCGCTATGGCGCTCATTAGGGGAGGCCTATGTCCAGCAGTGGACTGGTATAGGCTGATGATGATGATGATGATGATTGTGCCAGCAACCAAAACAAAAGAAGTTTATCTGTTCTATAAACGATAAACTTTGCATAAGTCTACGTAAAAAATAAGTGCCCTCTGTCGACTACTTTTGGTAAAATTGACGTGCAATTTGACAGTCATAGTTCTTCACGGTCAAGCCTTAAGATTTGTCGTTAAAAAAGTCGTTTATATTGTAATAACATTTAATTAAGAGGTATTTTTTAAATTTGGTTTCAAATAGGTATTTTGTCTTTTTCTTCGTCTTTTACTTCCGGTATTTTGTTATAAATTTTTGATGCCATTGCGTTTGGTCCAGAACTTCGCATTTTTAATTTTGACTCGGGTAGTGTAATTTTATGTTTATATCTAGTGGGAAAGCGTCGCGGTAGATCAGCAGTTTTTTGGAAATAATGGGGATAATTTCGGATGAATTAACAACATTCTACTATATAAATACAAGTCAGTGTTAGTATTTTAAGTTGACGAAAGTGTTCTTTGCAGCTCTCTGGGCTCTTTATATTTACGAGGATACAGATACATGATTTTTGAAGCACAAAAAGGTTTAGGACGTCAGTTCTATTGCCCCAAATTAGGATTCCGTATTAACTTCAGTGTGAATTGTCATGTGCTTTACTAAAGTATATTTACGCTTAAATTGCTTATCACATTTACTGCATGCATAAGGCTTTTCTTCAGAGTGAATTTTCATGTGCCTAACTAAAGTAGAATTTTGTTAACATTGCTTATCATATATACTGCAGGCATAAGACTTTGCTCCAGTGTGAATTCTCATGTGATTTACTAAATTCGATTTTTGAATAAATTGCTTATCACATATACTGCAGGCATAAGGCTTTTCTCCAGTGTGAATTCTCATGTGATTTACTAAATTCGATTTTTGATTAAATTGCTTATCACATATACTGCAGGCATAAGGCTTTTCTCCAGTGTGAATTCTCATGTGATTTACTAAAGCAGACTTTTGATTAAATTGCTTATCACATATACTGCAGGCATAAGGCTTTGCTCCAGTGTGAATTCTCATGTGCCTTACTAAATCAGATTTTTTAATAAATTCCTTATCACATATACTGCAGGCATAAGGCTTTGCTCCAGTGTGAATTCTCATGTGATTTACTAAATTAGATTTTTGATTAAATTCCTTATCACATATACTGCAGGCAAGGCTTTGCTCCAGTGTGAATTCTCATGTGATTTACTAAATTAGATTTTTGATTAAATTCCTTATCACATATACTGCAGGCATAAGACTTTGCTCCAGTGTGAATTCTCATGTGATTTACTAAATTCGATTTTTGAATAAATTGCTTATCACATATACTGCAGGCATAAGGCTTTTCTCCAGTGTGAATTCTCATGTGATTTACTAAATTCGATTTTTGATTAAATTGCTTATCACATATACTGCAGGCATAAGGCTTTTCTCCAGTGTGAATTCTCATGTGATTTACTAAAGCAGACTTTTGATTAAATTGCTTATCACATATACTGCAGGCATAAGGCTTTGCTCCAGTGTGAATTCTCATGTGCCTTACTAAATCAGATTTTTTAATAAATTCCTTATCACATATACTGCAGGCATAAGGCTTTGCTCCAGTGTGAATTCTCATGTGATTTACTAAATTAGATTTTTGATTAAATTCCTTATCACATATACTGCAGGCATAAGGCTTTGCTCCAGTGTGAATTCTCATGTGATTTACTAAATTAGATTTTTGATTAAATTCCTTATCACATATACTGCAGGCATAAGGCTTTGCTCCAGTGTGAATTCTCATGTGATTTACTAAATGAGGTTTTTGATTAAATTGCTTATCACATATACTGCAGGCATAAGGCTTTTCTTCTGTGTGAATTCTCATGTGAGTTACTAAAGAAGGTTTTTGATTAAATTGCTTATCACATATACTGCAGGCATAAGGCTTTGCTCCAGTGTGAGTTCTCATGTGCCTTACTAAAACAGATTTTTGAACAAATTGCTTATCACATATACTGCAGGCATAAGGCTTTACTTCAGTGTGAATTCTCAAGTGCTTTACTAAATTAGATTTATGATTAAATTGCTTATCACACATACTGCAGGCATAAGGCTTTTCTCCAGTGTGAATTCTCATGTGAGTTACTAAATGAGATTTTTGATTAAATTGCTTATCACATATACTGCAGGTATATGACTTATCTCCAGTATGAACCCTCTTGGGTCTTTTAAAGTGGAAATCACTTAATTCCTTTTCATATATTGTTTGTTTGTCAAATTTGCATTGTTGTTTTTTTGTGTGTGATAGTTGAATGTGTGACACTAGACTGCTTCGAACTAAAAATATTTTGCTGCAAATATCACAACAGAATGTCTTGTCTAGATGAACTTGAACTTTTTGGTTTTGGCTCCGTTTCTGGTCTGAATTAAGTTTTTCAGAGTCTTTTTCAAGATTTAGCTGTACAATATCTATTTTTGTGGAGTTTTCAATCAAATAATTATCATTGCTACTATCTTCTTCAAATATCAGTTGACTTTTTATACACTCTTCAGACATATGACTATCAGCAGACTCAGTGTCAACCAATTCATCAGCTTGTACAGTTTCTTCTTCTTTCACTGACATAGGTTCTTCTTTAATGATTATTGCAGAACTATTCTTGAGAGTTTCATTGTCCAAGTCAATGATTTGCATCGGGGCCACAGATAAGTGCTCTTTTGTTTCCAGGTTGAGGTCTTCAACAGTTTCATAAGTTGCCTGAAACACATTTCTTTAAATAGTGAAGGACATTACACTAGACACCATAATCCAGATCCTATTTATGAGTATGTGTTGAGTTGTGTTAAGAGGACAGGTGACTATTAACACTTTCTAACTATCTTTGAAAGCACTCAGACCTGTTTAAGAGTTAAGCAATTAAAAAATTGTTTTTTTTTCTGTGGAGGAAAAGAAACCTACACATATAAAATAGTTGCTTATAGCAATCGAGCTATTGCACACTGTGGTTGTTTTAAGAACACAATGGCATCACTTTTGGGCACCAAACATTATGCAGGAATTCATACCTCGAGTCCCTTATAGAGCAGGTTACTGAAAATATTTTCAGACCTGAGAGCCATCTCTGAGAGAGTCCAGCATCTCAGGAGATTCCGATTACAGAAACTACATACATCTGTCGGCCTTTCATCTTCTGAATAGAACTGAAACAAGTTGCACAAATATTTTGCCTAAACCTGGTTATGAAGTTTAGATACAAAACTTATAGTTTAGATAGATTCAATTGCAGTGTCTTTTTGTGCTTTATGTATCTGTTATTTCAAACTCTATCGAGGCTCATAAAACACTTTAAATGTTTTATCTTAAACCGAAGGCTAGTGAATATAGCCATGTTAGCAGAAAAAATAAAACGTCAAAAATAAACGGTGTGTGTTCTTGTTTCTTGCCAAATAGCATGATTCTAGTTCAACGGAAAGTAGTGCCTTGCAAATTTTGGTCACTAGCAAGATAAAAAAATTATTTAATTTTATCTAGAAATTTCGGGTTTGCAGATTTTTCCCTTTACTTGTGCCCTTTACCTTGCTTTTCACCAAAATTTCATGACTCTAGGTCAATGGGAAGTACCTATAGGTTTTGTGTGCATGTGATTCCCTTATTTCATGGAAATTTTAAAATATTTGGGCATAAACATTTGATTGCGTTGACGTAGAAGTTTGATTTATATTGCGACTCCAAGAGGTTATGAACCTGAATATATGGTGTGAATTTCAACTCGATACCTCCACCCGTTTCTGAGAAATAAGGGTTGACAGACTGACAGATGCACAGACAGGCAACAAAATGATCCTTTAATTAAGGGTTCCTTTTTTCTTGAAGATTATAGCAAATTCAAAAGAGTTGAATGAGAACTCTTAGTTTGAGTCTCATTGGTCATCATTTCCTCCCATCATGTGTGTTTTTTTTTAACCAAGATCCTTACAATGAGATCTCGAAATTCAAACTAACCTCTGTTCAGAAGGCAAATTAAAGAACATGCTGCAAAACATGTAACTAAACTTTGACTATTTAACTTAATCACAGAAAGAGAGAAATGGAGTATAATGTAATTAGCTCGCTTCCCTCATGGGTGATCCTAGCTCCTGATTGCACTCGTTATGTGAGACACTGCTTTGTGCTCTCGGTGCACAATCTACTAATTTCTGCCTATACGTCATGGTTGGAGCTTTTTAGTCTAGTTACCTGAGTATTGGTTAGTTTTTTATAAACATCTTTGAGTCGGACATCCTTTAGGGGACTCAGCTTCACGTTGACACCGCCGAGGAGGCACACTCGACACACAGTGGACATGTCAATGGCAAGTTGTTAGTACCAAGTCAGCCAATCATGCGAAGAATTAACGATCGAACTGATTTCTTTCTTCCTGTCCTGTGTGATAAAATTGTTCGGTCCAGGTTCTGTCATATAAAAATGTCGATAGTAAGTAAGTACCAACTGAATATTTTTACAAGATGTTTTATCGAACTAGATGCTCTATAATTATAGATAGGTAAATTATGTAAGTACAGTACCTATCTATTTCTTTGTGAAATTATTGTCTTTTAGAGCAGCAAATACATACCAAGGTAAAGAAAGTATTTTTTTACAAAATAGGATAAAAGTAGCATTGCATTGAAAACCAACACAAAAAAAAATTGCCGTTTAAAAATGGCGATGGCTATAAACACGGAATCACGGAAGGATTTACTTGGTAAAAACTATCTATTCAACAATTCTTAAATATTCTGATGTTTTGCGAGTGATGTAACAGGTTATTGGCCACTCTAAAATCATCCTGATCCTGAATCATGTCTGTCCAAAGATACGATAATACGATAATAGATACTAGAAACCAACAATACGCATCTACGTTGTTCGAACGGTTTTTATTTCTAAATAGTGGATAAACATACAAACAAACTTTTGTGTTTACTATCAATAAGAAGCTTAAGAAAAGGGTTACTGAACAGTGAAAACCAATTTCAGAAATTCAACCAAAGTGGAAAGTTATAAGCAAATCAGTGAAAAAACCGCTGAAAGTAAGAGCTTTGTGCGCTGCGGTGAGTCATCGCGCGCGCACCAGCTGACCCACACAAATCGCCGTTGATCGCTTACACTTCCTGAAATAATGAACTGTGCAGCGTGCCAACAAGGAATAGGACGAGGAGAGATCCTACCCTGCGCCATGTGTAGAGGCGCCTTCCATTACCTATAGATGTCTCAATATGACGGCAGTCTACTACGTCGAAAATAGACCCTCTTTGCTTAGTTCGTGGCGCTGTCCGAGCTGTGAAAATATCACTTGACGACCCAGAAACGACAACACACCTACGAGGAAACAACACCAACAGCAGCTCAACGACACGACCATGTCAGCGGATGACCTCGCGCTGTATGACAAAAGTGTGATCGGAGACACTGTTTTCACCCTTCTTGGGTTTCGTTACTCGTAACAGTGTCTCCGATCACACTTTTGTCATACAGCGCGAGGTCATCCGCTGACATGGTCGTGTCGTTGAGCTGCTGTCACTCCCAACATACCGCGAATACAGGTACAGAAACTATAACATTTGATAGATTTAGCCAATTATTGGAAACAACGCTAGAAAAAAAACTAGAGATGCATAAACAACAGATTCTAACTGACATTCGAACCGCAGTCGAGCTCGAAATAACTAGAGCCACGAATAACCTAAAAAAGGAAATAACACAACATACCGAAGAGATACGCACCGAACAAATTCACATTAAAAAAGATATATCACTAATACAAAAAAACATCGAAACACTACAAGCAGAACACAACAAACTACAAAACGAAATACAAAACATTCAAGTAGTTACCACAATCTTCAGTGCCGATGACACAAATTGAAAGACATGAAAGCAAAATTTTTGTGATTTATGGCCTAAAAGAATACAATAATGAGCACGAGATAGATTTAGAAAACCGAATCATACACGCATTTATGGAGTTGATGAACATTAACCTCACTGGATACATTGAAGAGATACAAAGAATAGGAAGAAGAGGTAATCGTAGACCCGTGCGCATCGAACTTATCAGTAAAAGGATGACAATTCAAGTCATCAGGATTGTACATCTCAGAATTTCTTGACCAAAAAACACTCCAAGACAGAAGAAACCTACAGGAGAAAAGACGCTCGTCGTTATCAACATCAAAATACCATGTAGATAATACACATACTTTGACATCACGGTCCCGCAATTCAAACCAAAAAACCATCGAAACTGCCGCTCAACCTACAAGTAGTTCACAGCATACAAAATTTAAATTAAATGATACTCAGTCCGAAAACAGTACTCAAAACCGCCGCAGCAACAACAATCCGGCTATTGGAGGGACATTTCGTTTTTAGGTTACTAGTCCAGAATGTACAAAGTATGAGCAACAAAATACACATATTAGAAAGTATGCTCAATGATGATGATGAGGAAATCTACCACGCAGTTTGCTTAAATGAAACCTGGATCAAAGAAACAAACAAGAACCTATTAACTATTGACGGCTACAACTTCGCAGCAGCATTCTACCGAAAAACCCACAGGGGCGGAGGTGTGGCCATCCTTGTCCGAGATGGCCAGGAGTACCGGGAACTAACAGCCTACTCAGATCTATCAGTGGAATACATAGTGGAGTGTTGTGCAGTTGAACTATTACCACAAAAAACTATATTGGTAAATATTTACAGACCTAACCGCGACATCGAAACATTTTTTACCTTCCTCGATAAACTTATCCTACTAATTAACCTATATAATAAACATGTTATAATAACCGGAGATTTCAACATTGACCAGTTACAAAAAACTAAGGAATACAAACGATTAACAAACATAATGTTAGAATCTAACTTCCACCAAGCAGTTAAAGTTCCTACTCGTATTACTGTCTCAACATCTACATCGATTGACCTTTTATTTACAAATCATAAAAAATATTCCCTCACTGTAGAAAACAAAGGCATTGCTGACCACTCTTGCCTGATCTATGAGCAAACTTGTACAAGACCGATAAGCAAGAATAACATTAACTACTCAAACAAAAGGACATATTATAACGATAAAGAACTTGAAAACTTTAGATTAGCAATAGGCCAAATAAATTGGAACGAAATAATTCTAACAAATCAAAACTCAAACGAAAACTTCACTAATTTCTACAAAATAATCCAACAAAACATTAATAAATTTATACCTAAAAAAAGAATTAAAATCCTATTAAAAACAAGAAACACTTACGTTACAAAAGGGCTAAAAGAGTCTTGCAAAAACAAGCGACTCCTAAAAATCCTCTCGTGCCAGATTAGAGACAAAACTTTCACTAAATATTACACTTCCTACGAAAAACTACTAAAGAAGTGCATCAAACGCTCAAAAAAGATAACCTACCTATATAAAAGACATGCAAAATTCTACTAATAAAATCAAAACAATGTGGAGTACAATAAATAAAATTACTAAACGCGACTCGGATCGAAATTCACGCAAAAACTTGACATTGGAACTAAATAATATCGAGATAACCTGCCCATTAAAAATATCAAATGCATTCAATGATTATTTCGCATCCGTCGGCCAGTGCCATCCAACCAAGACCTGCGCCGGAGTCGGCTCCAGCCCAGTGACTACTGAACGTTTAACTAATTCTATGTACTTGGAACCGGTTTGCGAACGAGAAATAGGGAATATTATACGTAATATGAGTAACAAACGAAGCTATGGCGCGCATCAAATACCTTCGATCCTGATAAAAAAAATGTGTTTCAGAACTAAGACCAATATTAACCCAACTTATTAACCAATCATATACCGAGGGATACTTCCCCGACTTACTTAAACTGACAAAGATAAAACCTTTACCTAAAAAGGACGGTAACGTAAAAAAACCGAGCAGCTATAGACCTATAGCGCTCCTACCAACAATTTCAAAAATCTTCGAAAAACCTATGGCGAACCGAATTTATAGCTTTTTTGAGAAAAACAATATCTTTGACGAAAATCAATACGGCTTCCGGAAAAATTGTTCTAAAACACTTGCGTTATACAAATACGTACAAGAAATTTATGACTGTCTTAATGAAAGAAAATACGCTATAGGACTCTTTCTTGATAAGTATGACAAAGGCATATGACAAAGTTTCCCATAAAATCTTGTTAGAAAGACTTTATGATTTTGGCATAAGGGGCCCTGCCCATGACTGGTTCCGTACCTACCTTAACAATAGAAAACAATACACACAAATCGAATATTTCAACAAAGACTTAGGCGAATTCCAGAATATAAAATCTGACATAGTAACAATTAATTCATCTATTCCCCAAGGAAGTGTACTCGGATGTCTTTTATTTTTAGTTTAAGTATATAAACAATTTACCTAAAGCTATTACTACTAAATGTGTCCTTTTTGCAGATGACTTTTCTCTGCTGTTCAAAAGTACCCAGAATATTGACTTAAATTTTATAACAGAAACCTTTAATAATACCAAACAATGGCTTAGTGATAATAACTTGGAAATTAACTTAAAAAAGACAAAAATAATGAAGTTCAGAACAAGACAAAGATCCCCATTAGACTTAGGTACTTTGACTTCTAGTTTGAAAATAGAACAATGCAGCGAATTCAAATTATTAGGCCTTTTATTAGATACCAATTTAAACTGGAAGAGTTATATTGACACCCTAAAAACTAAACTTGCAAGGTTTACCTACGCTCTTAGTATTTTAAAACGTAATACTGATTATCCCACTGCCTTGTCAGCTTATTACGCTAACGCCTATTCATGGTTTAATTATTCAATTGTACTGTGGGGGAGTAGTGTTGACTTTAACGATATCTTTATCAAACAAAAAAAGCTGATTAGAATAAAACAAAGACAAAGCTGTAGGCCGCATTTTAATAAACTAAAAATATTAACATTGCCCTGTATATACATAATGCAAATGACATTATTCGTAAAAAAATATAGACATTTCTTTAAATCTAAATCTGAAAATATTACCAACTACAACCGACGAAATAAAGAAAAACTAATCTTACCCACGACTACCCTTACACAATTTAGCAAAGGTCCTTACTCACGATTAGTAAATATATATAATAAAATACCTAGCTCCATAAAAGATATTTCAAAAGAATCTGTCTTCCGTAGTAAACTTAAAGAATACCTTATTTCTAAATGTTATTACTCTGTTGACGAATTTTTTAATGATAAATCTAAACTAGACTAATTGACATTTATATCGAATTATTAATGTAAGAAATTGTTTTTGTTATTGTGCTTATTGTTCTGGCTTTAAGTAGACTAAGCACGTGGCTATTTAAATAATATAGAAATACATTGCTGCGCCCTTACAGGGTACATGTACCTACCACTAGGCTAACAACATCTAGGCTAAAATTGTAATAATGTATGTGTATGCAATAAAATAAATGAAATGAAATGAAAGATCCTAGGATCCTACGGAGGTATACTATAATCTTTGGAAACAGCCGAAACATCTTCTGAGATGGAGCAAGAAGAAAGAGTTGATTCCTCAGAAGAAGAATACAAGATGTCAACATAAGACTATTAGTAATTATTATAAACAATTTTAAAGATTTACAGATTTGATTACTTACCTACTACTAAATGTTCTAGGAGATGATTATTGAGAAATGTCACGAAATCCAAAGAATTTTGATAAAAAGTAACCAACTATATTGATTTTGTAATAAATCCATTGTTATAAAATTATGTGTATATTAAATTTGACTTGTCTAAGTGCTTATTTTGGAAGCTTAAAGAAATAAACATTATTGAATTATGAATTAGTATCAGTGGTTCAGGTCCTGCTGGTAAATCATTATTATTAACCCATGCATTACCCGGTTTACAACCCACAATACAAAGTAATTTGTGGACCCACCAAGCCAGGGCCGCTCAGCTCCACATCTACCATGTACATCTGGGAGAAGTTGTCCATGTGTTTTGTTGGCAATAAGTGTTAGTAGGTATACCTATTAAATGTACCTGCTATCAAACTATTCTGAATAAAACAAAATGAAGTTTAAAAAAATATAATAATAACATCACTACCTAATATAATTATTAGGTATGGATATAATCATAAATTTTGGCATCGGCGTTGTTACTCGTTGTCACCTCCAATATCAATTTGCATGGATGACAAAAACAATTAAACAAACGGGTTCAATATTAAAGGCATTCATTTCTTCATGGCTGTCTATTTTCATTATATCTAGATAGATACTTCAGCTGTTTTCCTGTTACCATTTGATGGCATGCCCTGCATCTGCTCTAATCTGAAATGATAGAGATAGGCATACAGTCTCTACTCAAAACTTGTACCTAATAGGTCATTACCTAAACACTAGACTAGCAGTAAAAGTGTTTGTACTCGCAGTAAAAGTGTTTGTACAAAAAATAAGACACGAAACAGACTCACTTGCTTGGCGTCGAGTTTACATAGGTAATAACGACTTAGGTATAGGTATTTCAAACGTTACAGGTAGTTTGTACAGATAGTAAAAATAAGGCATCGCCGTAAATGTTAGGTACCTTACCTACCTAAATATCATGGAACGATAAATGGTGAAAAACTTGAAAAAGAAACAAATTAGAGTAGGAGACGGAGAAGGGGGGGTTGGGGGGCTAAAAAATCGAGATAGAAATTTTGAAAATGTAAGGTAACTGTTTAAAACAGCCAAAATATTGGAAATCCTTATTTTATAGGAACTAAGGTTCATTTTGTCATTTGAAACAGGCTTCGTTCGTCCTTAATCAGTTTTGCTCAATTTTATATATGAAGTCAAAAGAGATGCTTTTGAAAAAATGCTATTACCTACGAGCTAAATGAATTTTTAAGTGATACTTTTGGTGACTTGTAATAAACTTCTTATTTTACCTTTAAGGAAGTACCTTTCATACCATAGGTACCTTTCGTAGGTACATATTAAAAATTGTAGAAATTATCTGGCCGTCTCCCATTGCAACACCCTAAATGTGTAGGTACATAATATATTGTTTATTATAGGTAGTCCACTATGTTGTGACAAATTTTACCTTATTATGATGCAATAAATAAATGAAATAAAAAATGCCCCAACGCAACGCAACGAAACGAATCGTGTCAGCCATCGTTAAACTTCGTCAAACATCGGCGAGCGAGAAAGTTAGAAAAGAAAAGTGATAGTCCGTTATCTAGTCTTAGGTCATATAATAGTACCATTATATAAATTAATACTTTGAAATATCTCATAGTAATCATAAACCAACCATGTTAAATATTCTAAAATTTCTCTAAGTACTTCTCTAATATCGGAATTAACTGTGTGTACCTACTTACTAATAAATCAACCTACAGTATCGAAACCTTAGATAATCGAAACTTTATTGTCATCCCCCATAAACTAAGAAGTATACTACCAATACCAACCATCCCCCCGCCCCGCCATTGGCAATGAAAAAATGAACAAAGGAAAGAAAATTCTTATTTTTTATTTCATTATTCCACCAACAAAAAAATTGGAACAAACACGGATAAAGTTATAATGTAGGGTTCAAAACCTTTGAGATGAATCGAATAGAATGATATAGTATTCGATTCATCGTTTTATATGCTCCAAGGATTTATCTCAAAGTTTTTTTAGTTTTTCATATTGTTTCCCAAATTTTTGGGACAATCCGTAAGGGAAGCTTGCCATGGTTCTATTACGTCCATGGCAAGTTTCATCATCTAACCATTATCTAATGATGCCGTACAACGGGGCAGTCCCTTATTAATAAGTCAGTTTGAATAAATTTAGAAGGATTATACAGTTCCAGGCGCTGCAAGTGTATGCAGGCTTTAGGTTTTTTGATCTGGCAGCACTGCAGACATCCACTGCGCCTGCGCCGCAGACCGGAAGTGGGCAAATTGGAGGGAAAAATCAAAATTGCGGTTTCAGAAATGATTATTGACTATAATAATTAAAACAATAACTCTCAAACGATTTTGTTTAATTCTCAATCTCTCTCAAACGATTCTCAAACGAATGAAACAAAAATTATACGTCCAAGTACATTTTTGCCGAAATGGCGGCCAAGTTCACGCTAAAAATTAAAATCGTTTTTACATAAAAAGTAATAACTCTCAAACGATTTTAGTTTTCTCTCAAACCCTCTCAAACGATTAGCAATATCGAAATTGTAAAAAGACAAAGTCTGGCGGCCAACTTCACAGAGGTAGTACCATAGTCCATAAATGAGCAAAAAACATTTGCCGTTTCAAAATGGCGATGGCTATAAACACGGAATCACGGAAGGATTTACTTGGTAAAAACTGTCTATTCAACAATTCTCAAATATTCCGATATTTTGTGAGCGATGGGTTGTGAGCTTAGAGCAATTAAAACGGGAGTTGGCAAGCGCTACTTTTAGTACTAAAATCTTTCTGCCGTTTTTCGCGGGAGGCGAGGTAATACGGTAGGTACAACACACATTTCCATAACATGCATACTATTGCAGAAAAATTAAGTGTTCTTGCAAACGCACACGCAAGTAAAATCTGTGGCACAAACACAAAACAAGCACACAATTAAACAATGACTGTTGTTACACCATTATTGAGTTACACTACACACTAACACGCACTTCGCCTTCTACCAAGAAATCAGTACTCACCTACACCTCCTACCAAGACGCTTGAAACTGTCGCAACTAGTATTCCATTTAAATCTAAATTATACAATAATACAAAAACAATTGACAAAAATATCACTTACTTGTGATAGGAAATACCGTGTTCCCTTAAGTTTGATGTCTCTGATCGCCTTTTACCCCAAAATACCGCACTATTCACCGTTTTCACTAAGCACTACTTCGCGACAAAAAACGACAGCTAATGGCCCCGCGGTAACGAGTGAAGTAGTTTTGAATAACGCGTATGGCCAAGAGCGACTTATGGCCGGCAGAGGGGTACGGCTTGCGATGACATCTCCAGTTATAAATGCTCTAAGGTTGTGCGTGATGTGATGGGTAACAGGTTGTTGGCCACTCTAATATAAAATCATCCTGAATCATGGCCCGAGGGTACTAAGGTACGGGAATGGTTTCCCAGAGAAGCCGGAAGCTTGCTACATACATCAACAGGCGACCCGACACAGGATCGATGATTTGATTTGATTTGATCGATATCTGATTGGATGACGTTCTGCCTTTTGAGTTTCGTTCTAAGACCTCTGACGTTCTGGTAGATGATATGGAGGTTGGGTACTCAATACTCAATCATTTATTGCATTCTATAGGTGTACATCAATGGTGCTTTAAATCTACGTAGGTATTTAGTTTCACTATAGACCCTGCTGGGCACACAATATATTACGGAGAGTGAGGAGGACGTCATTGTTACTAAGTTATTTATATTAGTAGTTTGTATTTTTCTTATTTTTCGTTTAAATATTCGTTAACTGTGTAGTATGCTTTTGTGATTAATAAAAGCTTTAATTGTTTTATAAAGATTTTGTCGTTATTCTCATTTTCAACACATCAGGTAGTTTATTAAAATAATTTAATTGACATTATATAGGGGCTCGATGAGTGAAGTTTAAGTTTTGAATCTGGTCCTATAAGTTTGTGTTTATATCGTAAAGAGCGAGAGGGGTGTTTCTTCTCGTGTTTTATAGAATTTTTTATGGTTTCTAACGAATTTACACATTTCAAGTATATATATGCATGGGTATACTTGCAGGTGTTACTGTTGTGGATATTTTATAACCGTTTTTAACTCGATGGTATTCATAAACTACTAAGTATACTACGTATTACGTAGGTATTCGTGTGTGGTCGCCTGTTGATGTTTATAGCACGCCCCCGGCTCCTCTGGGTAACCATTCCCGTACCTCCGTACCCTCGGGCCATGATTCAGGATGATTTTAGAGTGGCCAATAACCTGTTACCCATCACTCACAAAACATCAGAATATTTAAGAATTGTTGAATAGACAGTTTTTATCAAGTAAATCCTTCCGTGATTCCGTGTTTATAGCCATCGCCATTTTTAAACGGCAATTTTTTTTGTGTTGGTTTCTCTGAGGTTGGTTTGGTTTTCAATTCAAAGCTACTTTTTGATCCTATTTTGTAAAAAAATACTTTATTTACCTTGGTATGTATTTGCTGCTATAAAAGTCGATAATTTCACAAAGAAATAGGTAGGTACTTACATAATTTACCTATCTAGAGTATCTAGTTCGATAAAACATCTTGTAAAAATATTCAGTTGGTACCTACTTACTATCGACATTTTTATATGACAGAACCTGGACCGAACAATTTTATCACACAGGACAGGAAGAAAGAAATCAGTTCGATCGTTAATTCTTCGCATGATTGGCTGACTTGGTACTAACAACTTGCCATTGACATGTCCACTGTGTGTCGAGTGTGCCTCCTCGGCGGCGTCAACGTGAAGCTGAGTCCCCTAAAGGATGTCCGACTCAAAGATGTTTATAAAAAACTAACCAATACTCAGGTAACTAGACTAAAAAGCTGGCAGGAATTAGTAGATTATGCACCGAGAGCACAAAGCAGTGTCTCACATAACGGGCGCAATCAGGAGCTAGATCACCCTCGAGGAAAGCGAGCTAATGAGTGCAAGAGGGATTAATTACTTACTCGAGACGAAGAAAGCTTTGAGCAGGAGGAAAATACTCCATTCCTGTGATTAAATTATCAAAGTTTAGTTACATGTTTTGCAGCATGTTCTTTTATTGGCCGTCTGAACAGAGGTGAGTTTGAATTTTGAGATCTCATTGAAAGGATCTTGGTAAAAAATTCACACATGATGGGAGGAAATGATGACCAATGAGACTCAAACTAACAGATCTCATTCAACTCTTTTGAATTTGCTATAATCTTCAAGAAAAAAGGAACCCTTAAAGGATCATTTTGTTGCCTGTCTGTGCATCTGTCAGTCTGTCAACCCTCATTTCTCAGAAATGGGTGGAGGTATAGAGTTGAAATTCACTCCATATACTCAGGTTCATAACCTCTTGTAGCCGCGATATAAATCAAACTTCTAAGTCAACGCAATCAAATGTTTATGCCCAAATATTTTAAAATTTCCATGAAATAATGGAGTCACATGCACACAAAACCTATAGGTACTTCCCATTGACCTAGAGCAGGTATGGGTAACCTTTGGTATGTTGGGTGCCAAACTTACTAGGTATATTAATGCAGTCGCGGGCCACAACAGGAAATAAAAAAAAGTTCATTTATTTATTTACTAAGCTAGTGACTTAATGTAAATTTTTCCGTGTAACGGTCAATGTGATATTTGTGTTTGAACTTCGAAAGCCAGTTTATTAATATCTGGCCAAATTTCACTTGTACAGAGGTGTAACGAGTTTTCCAGATTTTCATCAGTGAGTCTCGTACGGCATTCTGATTTATTAGTCTTCATCATCCAGAAACGCAAACGATTCTTCTCGCGAACGCTCTCAGCTGTTTGTATTTCTCTTCTTTAATATAATGTTTTATAAAACTCGTACAGGTCCACGTCTTCAAATTATGACTTCAAGTTTGTGTCTTCCTGAAGCTCGATCAGTTCCATTTGCAGTTGTACTGGAGCATTTTGTACGTCACTTTTTGTCGGAGCAGCGAAAAGGTTAAATAGTTAATTGTCCATCTTCTCGAAGTCAGAAAATCTATTAGTAAATTGCTCCGACAGTGATTTCAGTTCATCAGCATACTGAACATAAGTTATATTTTCATGGCCGCATAGTGTCGAAAAATGATAACAGCTTCTAGACCGCATTTGTGTTTCATGTTATTTAATTTTAGTTCACTATAGTAATAGCGCGCTTTCCCTGTTTTTGCGTGAAATTTCAAAATATCCCGCGGGCCGGATCAAAACCCGAAGCGGGCCGGACCTGGCCCTCGGGCCGGTTGTTGCCCATATATGACCTAGAGTCATGAAATTTGGCGAAAAGCAAGGTAAAGGGCACAAGTAATGGGAAAATCTGCAAACCCGAAATTTCTAGATAAAATTAAAGATGAAATAAGTTCCCAAAAATTTTCGACTTCGGTGGGACTCGAACCTGCTTAGAGATGCCCAGAGTATGGGTAAGCACTATAGCAAAAATCCTTAAAATTAAAGATTTTTGTTATCTTACTTACTAGTTACCAAAATTTGTAAGGCACGCACTACTACTTTACTACTACTTTCCATTGACCTAGTATCATGCTATTTGGCGAGAAACAAGAACACACACAACAAACTCGAACCTTCGGTGCGCGAGTCCAACTCGCATTGGCGTTTTCTTTTTTAGCTAACATGGCTATATACACTAGCTTTTGGTTTAAGATACATTACATTTAAAGTGTTTTATGAGCCTCGATAGAGTGTGAAATAACAGATACATAAAGCACAAAAAGACACTGCAATTGAATCTATCTAAACTATAAGTTTTGTATCTAAACTTCAGAACCAGATTTAGGCAGAATATTTGTGTGACTTGTTTCAGTTCTATCCAGAAGATGAAAGGCCGACAGATGTATGTAGTTTCTGTAATCGGAATCTCCTGAGATGCTGGACTCTCTCGGAGATGGCTCTCAGATCGGAAAATATTTTCAGTAACCTGCTCTTTAAGGGACTCGAGGTATGAATTCCTGCATAATTTATTTATTTATTATTAAAAACATGTACATCTATCATTACGGGCACACCCAATACAATAGAGTACCTTATATTCTAGCAATAGCCTAATTTTATCATAATTATTCTTACATTAGAAAATTATGCAGTTAATGTCAAATTTGATTATGGACATTATAATATACAGTGTGTCCCTGGATAAAGTGCAACCCCGAAAGGGGGTGAAAATAGATCAAAAATTATCGACAAAAAAATAGAAAAATTTTTTTTAAAAAAATTCGTATATACTTTATTGATGAATTAAAATTTTTATTGCTCACTAATGACTCTATTTAATAAAAAAATGATTTCTTCCAAAGTAGTAGGTCTATTTTGTTAAAATAAAAACCATAATCATGTCAGATATGTGACGATGACGATAAAATAACAAATAACTCACAAACAAGTGGCTATCGTGACTTAAAGTTTAATTTTTGTATTAAAATTACATTTTTTATGCTGTTTTTTTCCAATAATCTCCAAAAATCTTAAAATTAAGCCTATAATACTACATATTTTTATGACTTTTTATTATTGTCTATCATAGTAGCTTTTAAATAAAATAAAAACCTACGTTCTAACATAAAAAATGTGCTGGCTAGGAGCATTTAAAGTTGACCACTGATTACGTCACCACTCAGGTAGAGACCCTTTTTTAACTTATATTGTTGTAGATTATGGTCGCTGGGCCTGTTCTATGAAAGATGAAGGGTGGGGATCGAAACAGGACTCACAACAAGGCACGCCAGTCGCTCCGATATTCTCGCCGCTGCTACCGCCTACCGTACCTTACTGCGCCTTCAAGTTTTTGTTACGTTGTTTTGCTTTTGTTTTGTTTTTGACTTTTTGTTACGTTTTTGACTGTACTTTGTTGTGTTGTGGAGATGCCGCGATTGACTGAGTTCTCTCCGCGAGAAATCGCTGACATCCATTATTATTATGGTATGTCACGTGGACACACAACAGTCGCTCGTTCTGCATACATAAATGCGTTTCCGAGCAGACTTATACCGTCAGCACGAAATTTCCAAGAAGTTCACCGAAAGTTATCCAACATCGGACTTGGATTAGCAAGAGATCGCCGTGAGCAACAAGCTACCATTATTGACCATTCCATAGAAGAGGCCGTTTTAAACGATTTGTTTGCTGATCCCACAACCAGCATTAGACGCTTAGCTTTGCGTCACGGTATATCAAAAACATCCGTATGGCGAATTTTGAAAAAGAAGGGATTGCATCCATACCATTATCAGCGAGTACAGCATTTGCATGAAAATGTAGACAATCGTGCAAGATGCGTAATGTCTACGTGGATTCAACAAAAAATTAGAAATAATCCACAATTCCTAAAAAAAAATTTATGGATGGATGAAGCGAAATTCACCCGGAATGGAATCACAAATTGCAGAAACTTACATGTATGGTCCGAGGAAAATCCACACCTAAAGAGGGCGTCTACTTTTCAAGTGCAATTTTCAGTTAATGTATGGGCAGCTCTAATAGACGACACGCTGATTGGGCCAGTTATTTTACCCGCAACATTAAATGCCGAAAGTTTTTTAAACTTATTAAGAGACGATCTGCCACTACTGCTGGAAGATGTTCCGCTGGCTACAAGGCAACAGATGTATTTGCAGATGGACGGATGCCCTGCGCACTACGGGCGCAATGTGCGAAGTTTTTTAAACGAATACTACGCTAATAGGTGGATCGGCCGGGATGGACCAGTCGGGTGGCCGGCACGTTCACCTGACCTGACACCCCTAGACTATTTTCTGTGGGGTGTTATGAAACAAAGAGTCTACAGAACGACCGTAGACACCGAGGCAGAGTTACAAGATCAAATCATGCGATGTGCCGATGAGATAAGAAGTGACCCAGAGATGGTGCTTAGAGCCACACAACAAATCGCTCTTCGTGCGGCAATGTGCCTACAACAACAAGGAAGCTATTTTGAGCATTTAATGCATTAAACAAAACCCTTATTTCATACTTACATGTAATAAGTTAAATAAAAATGTTGTAACTAAAATTTGATTTTTAATACTACCTGAGCAGTAAAAAAAAACGTGTCTCTACCTGAGTGGTGACGTAATCAGTGGTCAACTTTAAAAGCTCCTAGCCAGCACATTTTTTATGTTAGAACGTAGGTTTTTATTTTATTTAAAAGCTATTATGATAGACAATAATAAAAAGTCATAAAAATTTCTAGTATTATAGGCTTAATTTTAAGATTTTTGGAGTTTATTGGAACAAAACAGCATAAAAAATGTAATTTTAATACAAAAATTAAACTTTAAGTCACGATAGCCACTTGTTTTTGAGTTATTTGTTATTTTATCGTCATCGTCACATATCTTACATGATTATGGTTTTTATTTTAACAAAATAGACCTACTACTTTGGAAGAAATCATTTTTTTATTAAATAGAGTCATTAGTGAGCAATAAAAATTTTAATTCATCAATAAAGTATATACGAATTTTTTTTAATTTTTTTTTCTATTTTTTTGTCGATAATTTTTGATCTAGTTTCACCCCCTTTCGGGGTTGCACGTATATTATAATGTCCATAATCAAATTTGACATTAACTGCATAATTTTCTATAAAATAAAATAACAAATAACTCACAAACGAGTGGCTATCGTGACTTAAAGTTTAATTTTTGTATTAAAATTAAATTTTTTTTGCTGTTTTTTTCCAATAATCTCCAAAAATCTTAAAATTAAGCTATAATACTAGATATTTTTATGACTTTTTATTATTGTCTATCATAATAGCTTTTAAATAATAATACCTACGTTCTAACATAAAAATGCGCTGGCTAGGAGCTTTTAAAGTTGTAATTTTTTTTATTAATTTTTTTTTTGTCGATAATTTTTGATCTAGTTTCACCCCCTTTCGGGGTTGCACTTTATCCAGGGACACACTGTATATATATACATTAAATAATAATAATAATAGGTATAATTCTCAATTAGTCAATAAAAAAAGCAATAAAATAACATATTATAAAAATGACAATATTAATAACTTGTACTAAAATAATTAAATAATTTTGAAAACTACTTGCTATAGCATAAAATGCAATACAAAGCCTTTTGGAATTCGTTCGGGGAACAGAAAAATATATCGATTTTCTCGGCAATCAGATTAAGCGTGCGGATGCTGCGCGTCAGAGGTGCTTTGTCTATAAGGTTGGTTCGGGACGCCTTCGTCTGCGCACAAAGTCCGTGGGTACATTCAGCCGCATCTCCTCTAAAATACATGGAGGGGCGGTCATCCCTCTCAACACTTTAAACAAAGAGTAGAGCGAGCGCTGCGTCCCTCCTTACTTCTAGCTTGTATCCAACCATGCCTATAATAAACAAGGATGGATACATCAATGGGTAGAAGGGGTATATATACCCCTTATATATACCGTAGACCTTCAGGTATAAAAATCTCGCGAACTTTGTTTGCGCTCTACCATTTGGCTGTACTTGGCTTCGTGCGGAGCCCATATCGCTGCATTGAACTCCAAATGGCTTCTTACTAACGCATTATAGAGCGATTTTACTGCTTGCAGGTTTTTGAAGCTGTTTGTCTGACGGAGGACAAACCCTAAAGTTTTAAAGGCCCTCTTGCAGATGTTCACCACCTGCTCTCTGAAATGTAGCTTGTCGTCCAGACGAACCGCTAAATCCCTCACCGAGTCGACTCTCTTTAGCTGTGTACCCCTCAACTTGTAGTCGTGGCAGAGTGGCTTCTTTGCTCGACTAAAGGTTATTATAGAACATTTGCTGATAACTGGAGTTCATTTACCCTACTCCACTCTACCATTCTGTCTACGTCCCGTTGAAGGCGCTCACAGTCTTTTTCGTCTTTGATGGGCAAGAGTAACTTGAGGTCGTCCGCGAACAACAAGCATTTGGCGTCTCTGACGACGGTCGGCAGGTCGTTTATCATTATAATAAACACTAGCGGCCCAGGCAACTTCCCTGACTCACACCAGTAAAGGTAGAGTAAGCCTCTGATCTGCATCCCGCGTAGTCGACATACTGCCGCCGGTCCTTCATATAGCCCGCAAAGAACTGCAGCAGTTTAGTGGTGCAGCCGATCGTCGCCAACTTCTGAAGCAGAATGTCGTTGTCGACTAGATCAAACGCTTTTAAAGTCGAAATAGGCTGCGTCGACTTGCACCCCTGCGTCGACTTGCGGTAGCACGTAGGCCATGGAGTCAAGGAGGTTGGTTGAGGTGCAGCAGGCCGAAAACCATGCTGCGCGTCGGACAGCCGCGCCAAGACCAGCTCCTGCATGCTGCGCTGTATGGCTGATTCAAAAACCTTGGACGCCGTGGACAGAATGGCCACCGGCCGGTATTCCGTCACTTCTGATCCAGAGCCTTTAGGTATGGGAATAACCCTTGTTATCTTCTATCGCTCTGGAAAGTGTGATTTCTCTAGACAAGCATTGTAAATGTGGGCGATCGGTTCCGCAAGCGGCATTCGACAGTCTCTTTTAATAAAGACTGGTATGCCGTAAGGGCCTGCGGACCGCTTCAGTTTGAGTCTTTTCAGCGCCGCGCGCACCTCGGCCAGCGTTAGGCGCGGCACGTGCACGCGCGCGGCGCTGGCTGGACTCGCCGCCTCCGCCGCTGCCACGTCTAAGAGAGCTGGTGAGGTACCGTAAACTGAATGAAAATATTTCGCGAATTCCTCCGCACATTCCGGTTCCGAGAGAATCGTTCCGTTTAGTGTTATCTGTTTTCGGTTCACGGTTCGTCTTTTTGATTTCACAAAATTCCAGAACGATTTCGGATCCTCCGTCAGACGGTGATCTACTCGTTGCTGGTGTTGAGTTTGCGCCTCCTCTATCATTTTCTTCACCCTTGCTCTACTTTCCGAAATTGTTACGTAACTCGATCTTCCTTGTTTGTATGTAGCCTTGCCTTCAGTTTAATCTCTCTTATGATGTCCGCTGTGTACCAGTTACAGACGGATACTGATCCTAGAGTCTGTTTGACGATGGCGTTTTTTGGGAACACAAATGTCAAAAATGTCTATTAAAGTGCAATAGAATAAATCCAAGGCATCCTCGGTATCTCGTGTTTCATAGAGAGGACTCCAATCCGCCGCCGCAATCGACGAATACAGTTCGTGATAATCAGCTTTGGAAAAGTTCCATTGCTGTTCGTCGTCGGGCCGGGTCGGTGGCGCGGAGGGCGACGCGCGTTCGGCATGCGGCGGAGCGCGGCGCACCGACACCGCGAGCGGCGGGTGCTGCTCATCGCGCGGGACTAGCTCCTCGTCCGCGGGGGATACCACCACCTCGTCCATGTCCAGAGATCATCATCATCATCATCAGCCTACATCAGTCCACTGCTGGACATAGGCCTCCCCTAATGAGCGCCATAGCGCCCTGTCTTCAGCTTGCCGCATCCAGCATCTGCCAGCAGTCTTTCGCAAATCGTCATCCCACCTGGTCGGAGGGCGTCCTACACTACGTTTGCCGAGTCGCGGTCTCCACTCAAGAACACGTTTACCCCAACGGTTGTCGGTTCTTCTCGTGATATGGCCAGCCCACTGCCACTTCAGCTTGCTAATCCTTTGAGCTATGTCGATAACCTTGGTTCTCTGTCGGATGTATTCGTTGCGAATCCTATCCTTCAGAGAAACACCGAGCATAGCTCTCTCCATAGCTCGCTGGGCGACTTTAAACTGGTGAACCAGCCCTACCGTGAGTGTCCACGTCTCAGCTCCGTAGGTCATGACGGGTAGGACGCACTGATTGAAAACTTTCGTTTTCAAGCATTGCGGTATGGATGACGAGAAGACTCGACGTAGTTTCCCAAACGCTGCCCAATCTAGCTGGATCCTCCTCTTGGCCTCCTTCTCGAAATTGTTTTTACCCAACTGCAGAATCTGCCCAAGGTAAGTGTATTCGGATACAATTTCGAGGAGGTGGCCATGTACGACGATCGGTCCCGGATCAATGTGACCATTGATCATGACCTTGGTTTTATCCAAGTTCATGCCAAGACCGATGCGTCGTGAGGCTGAAGCTAGGCCGTCCAGCATCAGGTTCAGCTCCTCCAGCGACTCCGCCATCAAGACTATGTCATCAGCGAATCGAAGGTGTGAGATGTAATCGCCGTTTATGTTTATGCCCTTACCTTTCCAGTCCAGCGTCTTAAACACATCTTCCAACGCGCTTGTGAACAGTTTCGGGGATATAACATCCCCCTGTCTCACACCTCTGCGCAGTTGGATGGGTTTAGACTGCTGGCCCTGTACTTGGACACTCATGGTTGCGGCATCATAAAGACATCTCATCACCTCGATATAACGATAGTCTACTTGGCAACGCTGTAAGGATTCCAGAACAGCCCAGGTTTCGACAGAGTCAAAGGCCTTTTCATAGTCCACAAAGGCCAGACACAGGGGCTGATTATACTCTTCGGACTTCTGTATAATCTGCCTCACTGTGTGTATGTGGTCTATGGTGCCATATCCTCCGCGAAACCCGGCCTGTTCCGGTGGCTGGAACTCGTCGAGTCTCCTGGCGAGACGATTCGTGACCACTCGTGAGAAAAGCTTATAGACGTGGCTCAGGAGTGTGATGGGTCTGTAGTTTTTAAGAAGGGTTTTATCTCCCTTCTTAAAAAAGAGCACCACCAGGCTCCCGCTCCACGCCTTAGGAGTTCTCCCACTGTGAAGAACGGTGTTGAACAGGTTCTGAAGCAGATCACTGAGACATCTCTGAATATGTGCTTGCTATCCGTCATGATGAAGTCGATCTCATTTTTAGTCACAGTGTCGGGGCTTCGCCATGTCCACTTCCTTTGAGGCTGCTTTTTAAAGAAAGAGTTCATTAAGAAAAGCTCCTCTTTCTCAAGGAAGTTGACAAGCATTTGCCCCCTGTGATTCCTAACTCCATAACCATGCGGGCCTATTCGGGATTCGTTGCCATTCTGGGTTCCCACCTTGCCGTTAAAGTCCCCCATAACAACGTTGAAGTGGGCCTTAGTGGTGTTATGCAAGGCTTTGGATATGTCTTCATACATATCCTCCACTTCATCATCCGAGTGTGCCGAGGTCGGTGCGTAGACCTGAATTACCTTCATGCTATACCGTTTGGATAGCCGAAGGATCAGGTACGCTACCCTGGTCGACACACTGGAGATTTCTTGGACGTTGTTAGAGAGGGCCTTATTGACGAGAAAACCTACGCCACCCTGGGATGTTTTATCACCCTCGCGAAAGTAGAGAAGATGGCCCGAGTCTAGGGTTACGGTGTCCTCCCCCTCTCTGCGGACTTCACATAACCCCAGAACATGCCATTTGATGTTCTCTAACTCCACTTCCAACTGCGCTAGATGTTGGTCAAGCCTCAGAGTTCGTCCGTTGTACGTTGCCAGGGTCAGTTGTTGGTGGCAGCCTGAGGTAGCTCGGAGATTCCTAGCACCCCCTGCCTCGCCGTTACCGTGGCCGCTGCCATGGCCAGGAATAGCGAGGCGGCCGGGAACTGGGGGCCATTTTTGTTTGCGTCGTACCATTTGGGGGTAGTGCCCATAATCCCCACGCTGGGCATGCGGGTTGGGGATCGCAGTTCAGTGGTGGAGTTGTTCTGCAGGGGGCGCTGCTGCCCACCCCCCGGTTAGTGTCCCTTAGTCGCCTCCTACGACACCCACGGGAAGAGTTGGGGTGGTTGCTATTCTATAGGCCGGCACCACACGGCACCAGTCCGTGTCCAGAGATACTAACACTAAATCCAATATTCGATCGTTACAATTCCTTACCTCATTTCTTTGAGCGAACTCGCAAAAAGCTGTCACAAATTCAAAATAATTAATAACATTAACATTACATGAATACATATTGAAGTCACCTATAGCTAAACGCGAATTGTATTTTGTGCACCAATTTTCAATTATTCTAAATAAAATCATATAGTCATTGTCCGTACTATTTGGCGGGATGTATACCACACTACAAAAAAACAAAAAAATATTGTTTAAATGAACTGTTACTCCTACTATTTCGAAAACACAATTATTAACATCTACCCCCTCTGGTACGTCCACTTTCCGCAACACTATCCGCGGAGCGGCTGCTAGGAATACCCCGCCGTGTTTTCTTAATATATATATATAATATATAATGTTTGGTGCCCAAAAGTTATGCCATTGTGTTCTTAAAACAACCACAGTGTGCAATAGCTTGATTGCTATAGCAACTATTTTATATGTGTTACTTTCCTCCAAAAAATTTTTTTTTAATTGCTAACTCTTAAACAGGTCTGAGTGCTTTCAAAGATAGTTAGAAAGTGTTAATAGTCACCTGTCCTCTTATCTTAACACAACTCAATTCTTTCTCATAAATGTGATCTGAATTATGGTGTCTAGTATAATGTCCTTCACTATTTAATAAAAAAAATGTGTTTTCAGGCAACTCATGAAACTATTGAAGACCTCAACCTGGAAACAAAAGAGCACTTGTCTGTGGCCCCGATGCAAATCCTTGACTTGGACAATGAAACTCTCAAGAATAGTTCTGCAATAATCATTAAAGAAGAACCTATATCGGTGAAAGAAGAAGAAACTGTACAAGCTGATGAATTGGTTGAGACTGAATCTGCTGATAGTCATATGTCTGAAAAGTGTATAAAAAATCAACTGATATTTGAAGAAGATAGTAGCAATGATAATTATTTGATTGAAAATTTCACTAAAATGGATATTGTACAGCTCAATCTTGAAAAAGACTCTGAAGAACTTAATTCAGACCAGAAACGGAACCAAAACCAAAAAATTCAAGTTCATCGAGACAAGTTAAAGATATTCTGTTGTGATATTTGCAGTAAAATATTTTTAGTTCGAAGCAGTCTAGTGTCACATATTCAACTATCACACACAAAAAAACAACAATGCAAATTAGACAAACAAACAATATTTAAAAAGGAATTAAGTGATTTTCACTTTAAAAGACCCAAGAGGGTTCACACTGGAGATAAGTCATATGCCTGCAGTATATGTGATAAGCAATTTAATCACAAATCTCATTTAGTAAGGCACATGAGAATTCACACTGGAGCAAAGCCTTATGCCTGCAGTATATGTGATAAGCAATTTAATCAAAAATCTAATTTAGTACCGCACATGAGAACTCACACTGGAGAAAAGCCTTTTGCCTGCAGTGTATGTGATAAGCAATTTAATGATAAATCTACTTTAGTAAAACACTTGAGAATTCACACTGGAGCAAAGCCTTATGCCTGCGGTACATGTGATAAGCAATTTAATCAAAAACCTCATTTAGTAAATCACTTGAGAATTCACACTGGAGAAAAGCCTTATGCCTGCAGTATATGTGATAAGCAATTTCATCAAAAATATACTTTAGTAAGGCACATGATAACTCACACTGGAGCAAAGCCTTATGCCTGCGGTACATGTGATAAGCAATTTAATCATAAATCTACTTTAGTAAGGCACATGAGAATTCACACTAGAGAAAAGCCTTATGCCTGCGGTACATGTGATAAGCAATTTAATAAAAAAACTCAATTAGTAAATCATATGAGAATTCACCCTGGAGCAAAGCCTTATGCCTGCAGTATATGTGATAAGCAATTTAATCAAAAACCTCATTTAGTAAATCACATGAGAATTCACACTGGAGAAAAGCCTTATGCCTGCAGTATATGTGATAAGCAATTTAATCAAAAAACCCATTTAGTAACTCACATGAGAATTCACACTGGAGAAAAGCCTTATGCCTGCAGTATGTGTGATAAGCAATTTAATCATAAATCTAATTTAGTAAATCATATGAAAATTCACACTGGAGCAAAGCCTTATGCCTGCAGTATATGTGATAAGCAATTTATTCAAAAATCTGATTTAGTAAGGCACATGAGAATTCACACTTGAGCAAAGACTTATGCCTGCAGTATATGTGATAAGCAATTTAATTATAAATTTACTTTAGTAAGGCACATAAGAATTCACATTGGAGCAAAGCCATTTTATTAACTAATTTATTTCGGATTTACTTCACATATATGTTACAGGAAATTACATGAACAGAATAAAATAACTACAAGTAATATTTACACTTAAATGTATAAAAAAATAATACCAAATGATGTCACCTATGTTTCAGTAAAATCAATTAAATATTAGATTACATAATGATAGTATCTGGTAGAACACTAAATTAGTCAGAATTTACCTACCAACCTAACGAGAATATAAAATAATAGAAATGTCGCATTTATATTAGATT
This sequence comes from Eupithecia vulgata, assembly GCA_946478455.1. NCBI lineage: Eukaryota > Metazoa > Arthropoda > Insecta > Lepidoptera > Geometridae > Eupithecia > Eupithecia vulgata. The sequence continues at coordinate 2,086,334 of OX297887.1, read as the reverse complement.
GAAACATTATACGAAAACTATATTACAAAGGGGTTTAAAGATTTTGGCCCTAAAATCAGCCGCCATTTTGTTTTTTCTTCAAAGTCGCCGCGCACAATAAAAATTATATATTTGGATAGAGGACACTAAAATAAATAGAAAATGTTCTATAACATAATGTCCTAAAGTCTATGGGTCAATATATTAATATATATATACTGTACATCTTTTCATATATTATTGTTTTTCGTGGTCATTTTGTGTTTGTATAATATGTATGTCTGTAATTTGAGTAATTTGTGTAAACTAGTTATTATCGTAGGTAGATGTGAACTTTACTGGACTTTTCTGTTTTATTTGTTTTTATATTATTGAATTGTGTTTCGTGTACGTGACGTCACGCGTTGGTTCCGACGGAAGATCAGCGTTGTGTGTGATATGCGTAATGGCTATTGCAACATAATGCTGAGTCAGACGCCATTTCGTAGCATTAAGTTTTCTTATTTTGTACCTCAGTTGTTTTTATGTATTTTTTTTATTTTTATTGTGTAATTTGTGTAACTTAATTTTATAATGTTTATGCTATGAATAAAGATTTCTATTTCTATTTCTAAAGCGTCAGGTTTCTGAGATATTCATAGATGAAAATCACTATTGCTCTAATGAATTTATCTACGTTTACTGTTTTCATCAGATTTCACGTTGCCTAGCAACGTACCGATTGATGATTTTGAGTGCCTACCTACCCAAAGATCCTACGTTCCGCTAGAATCTATGCTGCCTACCTATTATATGTAGGTATATTATGAAGCATATGCCGACAAGAAAAGAAAAAACAAATGTTACTGATTCAGAAAATGTTTATTAAAATTAAAATGTGGTACTACAATTAATTACTAGGAAAATTACATCAGGCCAATCAAATGTTTGTACGATCTACAAATATTTTTTCCGGGTGTTCTCGCTATTTCTATGTATAAGAACAATATCTATCTATGTAATGTACCTACCTATTGTATTAATTGCCATAAAAAAAACAATTTGAAGGAGAGAGTTATTTTAAAATGTTTTTTCATGGCTTATGTATGAGCTATGCCAATTGCCAAGTCAAACAAAAGTACCTACTTACCTGACGGTCGTCGAATAAGTGCCGTGAATAGTTTATAATGCTTGGATGACTGGCTATGAAGACTTCAGTCAGCAAATAAGACTGTATAGGACGTGAAGATCTTCGCCGTGGGCCAGGGATAGTGCTGATTCCACAAAAACAACATGGTTTGACATTTTGTCAAAAAATAATAACTACCTAGCTTAACAATCAACAATAACAACAAAAACTTAAATAAAACAGTACATGACAGTTTTATTTAACTTAAATAAAAAAAAACGGGTCCAATCTCTAGTTTTTATACCGAGAAAAAAAAGCGCGCGCATATTATTTAAGATGTTATGAGAACCTCATTTTACATAGAAACCAAGAAGGTAACGAACCTGAGTTTGAGGTATAAAACCTCTTTCATGCCATGGTTGGTTTTAGCCTTAGACAATTTAACCCGCTGTCAATGGACGAGGCTCGCCTGTTTTCCTACAAACAAAATATTCTGCCATTTTTAGCGGGAGGGGAGGAATGGGGAAAATTTATGGTGATACCTACTATCAAACTTCATTACCTCATAACATAATCATAACTTACTTAAATTTGAAAGTTTGTGAAATATTTTGTTTAAAAAATGAAATTAGAACAATTCTAATTTATTTATTTTTATTTGATAGATAGTCAAAATTAATACCTATGCAAACTACAGCTTCCTGGTGGGCATTACTATGTATTTGTCTGAATGAAATCATAATCATTAATGGACTTACCCAAATCATTAGATTTGAAAAAATTGTTAGTATAAATTAGTCTCCAGAAATTACTTTTAACCTATGCCTAAACTACCAAAAATCTTGGGAAAATATATTCAGGTATCACTACTGCATGAAAGTCAAAAGTTCGTAGGGATTGATAAATATCGATGATTTCCGATGTCCATGTTTTTCACTTGGTAGCGAATTAAAACAATCATGACAAGTCTATTATGTATTTTTTAATATACATATTATTAAAATATTATTACTTAGTAATGAATAGATTCACATTAAAACTAAAATAAAAAAAAATGCTAGTAATAAATTCTCTCTCATTGTTCATCAGACGCAATTTTCTGGTCTGCCTTAAAAAAACCTTTCTGGTTTCTTGTTCGCTTCTTTACGTTTAAAAAGATTGAAATGAACAAAAAATCTAAATGATCACTGTATAGTTTTACTTAATGTAATTAGTTTTTTGTGACATCGTTTCTTTGTAATTACACTATTATAATAATATAACTAATGTTTAAACTCAAAGGCCTAAAAATTGATACTCACCTCAACTGGAAGGGACATATAGAAAAAACCAAAAGTAAACTATCACAATTTATTTACGCGTTAACTATCTTAAAAAGCAACACAAATATTGAATCAGCATTATCTGCCTACTATGCATATGCATATTCATGGCTACGTTATGGCATAGTAATCTGGGGCAATAGTGTAGATACAAACCAATTATTTATATTACAGAAAAAATGTCTGCGTATTATTGTTAATATCAAACAACGCACCAGCTGTAAACCACATTTTATCCAGCAAAAATTACTTACTTTGACTAGCCTTTATATATATGAAACTGCATTGTTTGTAAGAAAAAACCTAAACTTATATCAATTTGATAAAAATCCACGAAGAATAACAAACCTCATCCTTCCAATACCTAGACTTGAACTATACAGGCAGAGCCCTTACTACATGTCTATTAAAATATATAATAAACTACCAACATTCCTTAAATCTGAACCAAAAGACCATATATTCACATTAAAACTAAAAGAACTACTGATAAAAAAATGCTATTATAACACAAAAGATTTTCTTGAAGACAAATTATTAAGATAGATTACATTATTTAGCAAAGAAATAGCTTAGAAATGTCCTGATTAAAATAATTACCTACCTACATTTATTTATTCATGTTAAGCTCAGCCTAGTCAGACGAATTTATATAACTTAAACATAATAGTTATTATATCAACATAATTTTAAAGTACATCTAGAAAAATAGAACTTTGTTACTAGTTATTAAGTAGATAGAAGATCTCTGTAATTTTGTATAAAATACAAAATACCATAATATAGGTAGTACTTAATGTAAGTATAAGTCTACTTTTAAGAACTATTGCCATACCCTATTTGACAGGGTGCAGGAATACATACAAAACTCTGTATTATTTTTGTTAAGCAATAAAATACTGAATACTGAATACAAATAAAAAAAAACAGATAATGACTGAATACAGATTTCAGGATGTTTCGAAATTATCCAAAACGAGCATAAACGGTTTTTGAATACGGATTTAAGTATGCTCCTACTCCTATACCAGGATTTCAGCTGATATCGACCTTTTTTTATTCTAAAGTTCACGCGAATTAAATCGCAAGCAGATCAGTTGGTTATTAAATGATGTATGTAATGCCTGGCTAGACATCGCTTGATGCTGAACCGACATTATATCAAATAATCAATTTTTTTTAAAGAATCAGTTTTGTGTGAATGTGCTTAATATATTTTTCAGGGTCGCTTTTTTGCAATATATGAGATTCTGGTATCTGTATATTTTTACATATATATATATATAGCTAGCTATCATAGCATAGATAGCATAGCTGTGGCTACTGAATTTTTTTTGATTAACATAAACATCTGTATCGTGTATTTGAGAATAAATCATCACCATTCAAGTGATGAAGACCTTTTGTTATTTTGTATGCAGATTGCAGTTGTAAATTTGTTATTTAACTTTTTGTAGTCGTCTAGGCCTAGTCTTATAAATTTTTCACAAACGACTAAGCTTGATAACGCTTTCGTGCGTAAGAAATGAAATAGGTTCCCTAAAATTTTCGACTTCGGCGGGACTCGAACCTGCGCCCCACCCTTAGTACGGGTGTGCTCTAACCAACTAAGCCACGAAGTCTTCAGTCGGTTTAGTCGAAAATCTTTGAGATTGTTCATTTCTTAGTGATGCCCAGAGTGCGGGTAAGCACTAGGTATAACAAAAATGCTATCGTTCGTTTTTGTGATATTTGTAAAGCTTTTGTCATCACGTGGACCAAATTGAACCTTAAGGCAATTATCACATTTAATATTTTTAGAGAGGGCAAATACCAAATATCCAGATAAATATGTGCTCTACGACTTTTTCTTCAAAATGCGAAAGATAAAAAAACCTATGCCTAAGAAAATGTCAATCGGCCGGAACTAACTCAGTTATATCGATATCGATACAGAGTGAGTAAACCATCCCTTCAGGTAGTCTCGGTACATAAAAACTCAAAGCTTGTAGAAGTCAAAATTCAAATTTAGAAATTCGTGGGTGACCTTATGCGTTAAGCAATAAGGTCAAAAATACATTCCTGTGATAAGGAAATTTGGCATAAATTACCATAAGTATAAAACTAACTCCTGTCAAAAACGCCCACTAGTCTCGTGGGAGTACCCATAGAGCTTGCGAAAAAAATTTAAATACTCGTTTATTTGGACATAGTTATTCAAAATAAGACTTAACAGAATGGTGATATGATTGAAAATATAATATAAATACGACGCGAAGCAATTCGATTTTTTTTCATATTACTTGATTATTTCGGAAAATGGATGCACTATGAAAATAATTTGCAATGATTCAAATTGGAGGAAATTATAATTATTTACACAAAAAAATACTCGCATGTGAAATGAACAACCATCTTTTAGTCTGTTCAAGGTGTTTGATTTTTTTATAAAGACGCTGACCGCACAGGTAGTCATTTTTATCAGAGCTCCTTACTCGGCCATAACGATACTGCGACTGATGAAATCGATTATAGAAGTAGTTTTTATAAACGACTTGATTAAAAAATCATGGTCCTTGGCAGAGGGGTAAGATCCATCAAGGCTAGTCCTTTGGTTACTTTGTCAAAGGTTTTAGCACAAGAAGCCTTCGATAGGTTTAAATGATTTCAGCACTAGTTTTTTTTCGATAGGCTACCTTGATGTCTGTAATTTATTATACCTACCATTAAAACGCAGTATCTACAGATGTAAAGGGGCCTTGGAGGCTTGGAGATTTTTATCCTAACATCGGCAACCACTTTGTTTTATTATGTCGCCGCGCACGATGAAAGTTACATATTTGAATAGAAGACACCAAAATAAATAAAAAATGTTCCATAGTATAACGTCCTAAAGTGTCAGGTTCGTGAGATATTCACAGATGAAAATAAATATTTTTTTTCTTTACATGTGAATATCTCGGAAACCTGACGCTTTAGGGCATTATGTTAGAGAACATTTTTAATTTGTTTTGGTGTCTTCTATCCAAATATATGACGGGGCGTCAGGATTTTGGTCCATTTTCTTCCAACTTAGCTGCTGTGTGCGTGTCCAGGGTAGTTGAGGCAAATAAAGAGGGGTTGCGCAGAATCACAGTGTATTTTACAATAATTAATTTTAACAGGGTAGGCGATATTGTAACACGGACGGGGTGACAGTTTCGCGTCCGACTCCGCCGAGCGCCGGGAATAGAATGGCTGTGAGCGCTCGGTAGCGCCCGCTCGTCGACCGGGCGCGTGACGTGACGACACGACTCTGTCAGGCGCGCGCGCTGTCAAACCAGCAGGCTGATCATGCAAGGCTAATTTTAACGTAGCGCGCTAAGTGCGCTTATATTAGCGCGTTAGTGTTAATATTTTGCTTCGATATCAACATCAACTTCTTGTTCTTGGCGTTTATTTCATTGGAAATGCAGCGAATTATCTGAATGAACCCCTATTTTAACACCCTTTTATGTCAGATTAATGTCAAAAAGGTGCTAATAAAAAGATAACGCGTTTAGATAGCATTTTAGCGCGTTTATTTACCACTAAGCGCGCTAAGGCGCGTTAATTCTTGGAAAATAAACGCCGGCAGTGGAAATTGGTACAAAAATTTATCCGGGTCGACTTGTAGGCGGATAAAATTAACGCGGCATACAAATATGGCTGCATGTAAACAAACATGTGATTATTGACCTTTTGCTTTTTTGTTGGTTGGTTACAAATACAGTAGTAAAAGAAAATAAGATAGAATACCTAATAATATAGGTATATAAAAATAATAATAGAATTGCGCATGCATCCATGGGTAGCTAGGTAAATACTAAAACCTTCAAGATTACCTACCGATTGTTAATATTGGTTTTACAGTGGAAATGGATTTCTACGTAGTTATTCATTCAAATGTGGCGACGGCGGCGTAGGGTCAGAACAGAAGCAAACGAAGGCGGTTGGAGCGTAGAGCTCTGCGAGACGTTCCCTTATGAACTCCCAGAGGCTGAATTTGTTTCTCTCTTTAGAGCCAACAAAGCAATGGCAATGTATGTTACCAAGCAGCTCGAAATTGACCACAAGCCTGCCCGCAGAGAAGGGGTACCAGTGCATATAAAAGTGAGTTTACTAGGGATGGATAGGTAGTAAAATACCCACATTTACCTGCTGTAACTTTCTTACATATTAGTCTATAAAGTCTCAGTCAGTAATAAATCACTGCCCTTTTAGGTAGGTACTGAGGTAAAGGGTTTGTATTTAGAAGTGTAGACTCCTAAATATCTCTCCCTTAATGTGATGCCTCACACGTCCTAATTGGCCTTCGTTTCATTGCGGATAGCAGTTATCAGTGACGAACAGGCCGGAAGGGGGGTTGTGCGTAGGGCAGTCAACCATATCATATTTTCTGAAGCATTTCACTCATGCTGTAATTCGAATATAAGTATATCTACTAACTTGTGTCTGGCATTATAAATAATTTTACTATTATGAACCTAATCTACCTTATTAGGTTCATAATTTTTTTTTTTTTTTTTTTTTTTTTTTTTTTCAATAAAAAATAATTACAACTAATATTTACACTTACATCTATTTACTAAAAATCTAAGCCGTCACCAGAAGGCAGAGTGCCCAGAATGCTGGCAGCATTGCCACGTTGAATGGCAATGCTAATTCGTTGACCGAAATAAAAACCAGCATTCCGATCACCTGTGGACTCTATTAGTAGTTTTGTAAGATCTTTATAGATAACGTGTGCCCCAGGACCCCAAGGACCTAGGGTTTCCACCCCAAACGGCTCAAATAGGTAACCTCTGTCAAGACTAGCGTATTTTCGCCGTTTGAGGAACTCCGCTGATGTTGCTGCGGAGCCTGCCCTTACTGATGTCCCTGCAAGATGAGAAGGTGCTAGGGTATCTACACACGTAGCATCCCAAACTAAAGGCTGACCCATCTTCCAAGGAATCAGAGTCATACCGTCAGGCCTTTTACCATCATCTCGCATTAGGCCACGTGGTTCGAGAGTAGCTGGCACACTGACGCTGGTAAAAGCCCGACGAATGATGTCATTAATTGAACCATGGCGGGATACACGTCCTGCACTAGAGACACATGCCAGTGCATGGTGACCGAACTTATCAACGGTTTCACCGCACTGGCAACGGTGTGGCACTAGGCAAGGAGAACCTAAACGCAAAGAGGTAGCCACCCGAAATGAGTTATTGTCTAAAAGGGTACCTAAATTTTTGGAAGGCAAAACATATAACCAAAGTCCTGATTCCCACTCGGAAACAGCGAGTAGACGAGCGCGTTCTGATGAGCTGGTAGACGTATTAATAAGATTTTTCCGTACCAACTCACATAGCGGCTCATCCCACAGTCTCTGAGAAGAGAGGACTTTGGGCAGATTAGTTTCAGGACAGGCTATTTTCCAAGACGCTAATGCTTGCTCGAAACCTGTTATTTGACAATTTTGTGAACATTTGGCCAAAATTTTATATATAAGATCCTTTGTACCGTGAATTGAAGACATAAAAGCAGGGAGTGAAACACTAGAAATTTCGCGGACACCTAGACCCCCCAATCTAATAGGAAGAGTGGCCTGGTGCCACGCTCTATCATCTAAAGGTATATTAAAAATTTTGATTAATGTGTCGCGCATGATGCTGTCCAACTGCTGTGTAATAATAGTAAAATTATTTATGGAATTAGTGGTTTTGTAAATTTCAGAGATAAACATTCCTTTTCATATCAGGTATCTGTTAGTGACAATGGCCTGTATACAGATCATCTTTTGATTTCAGATTACTGCCCAAGTAGATGTGTCGTGAGTATCCCCAGGACACGGAAATAAATTTCTCTCTCTCTGAATCTCCCTTAGCACATTATCTACCCCATATTTGACAAGGAAATTGTCAAATATGGGGTAGATAATGTGCTAGGGGCTATAAATAGCCATAGTTTCCCCCAAAAAGCCACAATCTGCACAATATAAAAATAGAAAGTGTATTTATTCTATAAACTGTCAGTTGGTATGTTGATTCTTAACAATGATAAACACCTACTAGGTCTTTCTTCTTTATTTTAATTCATGATGAACATTTTCATTTTAGATTGTTGATGTTAACTGCCGGATACTCAGTGTTATATATAACATTCTACAACAATAGTATTTTATTTTGACTACATAAATAAAATGTTATCTTAAAACTAAAACATATTCTGATTTAAAAGGGTTCTACCTCAAGAGGACCTTGAAGAGGAAAGAGAAATTGCAGCAGTGGAGGCAGCACGTCCATTGACTCGCGACACCGGGGGGCGGACAGCAGCGCTTCTTGCAGAATAGATCTACCACCGAACTGTGATCCCCAACCTGCATGCCCAGCGTGAGGATTATGGGCATTACCCCTCATGGGATAAAAAAATGAGGGGGAAGCCTGTGTCCAGCAGTGGACCATGATACCTAAGCTATTGAGGTTGAGGAGGTGGTATTTTAATATTAATAAAACGTCAAGTGCGAGTTAGAGTCGCATATCAACACAAGTACAAATTTGTGTACACTACATACTCATAAGCACAGAAATTTACCCAGACCCACAGTTCAAAGAAAAATCTGATTTGGTTAACAATTATCATGTGTAATTAAAATAAATCAAACATTTTTTGTGAATTAACTACAAATTTCTTTTTTTTTTTCCTTAACTTGAGCTACAAGACTACTTCTCATAAGAACCTATGGGCCAGCTACACCAAACGGTTGCTAGAGACCCTGAGTCTGCAATATAATAATATCTTTAGGATGATGTTGGGACTGCCTCGTTTCTGCAGTGCATCGGGATGTTTGCAGAGTATGAAACGGATGGTTTTGCTGCCATCCTCCAGAAAAAGACGGCGTCCCTGATGTGCGAGTGCGGGACAGCCTCAATAGCATCCTACAAACCATTGCAGGTAGGATTGATTTGCCAATGTGGCAGAAATTTATAAATCAAGTAATTTAATTAATTAATGTTAACATAATTTAATATTCTTATTTAATGTAAGTAGGTATTTTTTTAATTTTATTTCATTTTAATTTAGTCCAATTTAATTTGATTGTACTTAATTAAGTTCGAAATAATAACACTAATTTTAAGGGCACTTTAGCATACAAAATTACTAACAAATTATAGATCATTGTTGTAATAAAATAATTTTAATTTAATTTTTGATTTAATAATTTATTTAATGAGATAATGAGAAAGGATTCCTAAAATTTATTGAATTAGGTACCTAAATGAGTCATTTTCAAAAATAATGTACGTAACACAAAAGAAACACAAAAGAAATCAATATTTTTGTTACACATAGGATTATTACGTTACACAAAAGAATTTATAAGGAATAGTTCACAATAATGTTTTTCTTGCATTTTCTTGTTTTATTATTTTTAGTTTCTCAGGGTCCTTTTCTTATAATTTTTGTCGGTATTTTCGCTGTCGTTCTGCTGCTGTCATTGGTGCCATTTTTCATTATCTAAATAAATACAATATAATTATTAATAAGTTACTTATTTATAAATTATAAAACGAAAGAGAGAAGAAAGTAAATGTTACTTTCTTCATATAAAAAAAAAGCATGAATAGCGTAGTCAAGTGGATATGCGAACCAATGAACTTTTCTTATAGTGGATAAGTTTATGTCTGCTCCACCGTCACCGTTTGACAACAGTGACGGAAAATATCGAAAGGAACCCAGCATTCTCTAACCAAAAATTCGAATTGAATTTTTCACTAGCTAGCATAAGAAAATACTTTTTTTTCCCTTAAGAAATTTTTATTTATTTATTTTTATTTATTTATTTTTATTTATTATTATGTTTACAGTAATCAAAAGTTTTGTTTATACTTAATAATACTTTTAACAAATAGGCAAATCACAACTCCTCTTTTATTCTGAAGTTGGCTAAAATCACGACGGTTTCTGCAATATACCCACAGCTTTACATTTATTCCTTTGTGTAACGTTACGAAATGTTACACAAAAGAACAACATTTCATGGCGTCGACACAAGTTTTGATAAACCACAAAAAATAAACTCACTGTAACGGTTACATTTCATTCGCATTCTCATAAGTATATGGAATTACATAAACACACAAAGTTTTTGAGTTATTTCAAGACACACTTACCAAACAAAATCGACGTTACACTAAGGAAAACTTTAGCGACAAAAATCGACTGACACATTGAAATCACCGACGAGAATGAAAAAAGTACGGCGGCGTGGTTTTCTTGATAGGTTGGCAGCAAAATACAGTGTTGCCAGTCCTCATTAAATTAAGACTACGTTCAAATATAAATTATTAGTACGTCTTTCCGGCGTGACACAAAGGTGTTACACAAAGTACTACAAAAGTGGACATAGGTTTAAAATCAATTTTCTGTGGTTAAGCTAAACGTTTTAAAGCAGATTTCATTTCTTTCTGTAGAACAGTATATTAACTAATATCCCCTTTAATAAATCAAATAATATATCAACGTAATCGGCGTTAGTTGATGATCTTGTTATCGAAAGCCCATGTAAGACAAACGGAATTGTATAGAAAAGGAAACGACTCATTAGTTTTATTTATTATTATAAAATAGTTTTACTTGAACGTGAAGGATTTAAAGGATTTAAATTGAAGAGGAATACTCTAAATAATATTTAGAACATAACGAATCTGTTACATTGACAACCAGTTCATAATATTTCCTGATTTACAGGCGGGACAAGACATTTTGGGAGTAAAGTACAAATTTTTTGCAAATGACCCAAATATGCGGGAATAGGTAAACTGCATGTAAATAAAACTAAAGTAGTATAGAAAAGGTTTAATTGTGAAACAAAATTTGAAGGATTTATATCACATTGCTTAAATAACTAATAATAAATTAAATTTAACACAAAAAGGTCACCAGCTCAGCTTCATGCTGCTCTAGTGCCATAGCAGTGCCGGTTTTCAGCGGTTGTCAGGGTGAAAAGTGCAGCTCTACTCGCAACACCGATCACATAAATAACAAACAAAACCTATATTTATACACAAACTACGTTTAGGTATCAATGTTATATTGTTTAAATTTATTACCACCGCCACTTAAACTACTAGCTACGTGTAGAAATCATTTCAAACTCTTTAAAAATACTTTTACAAATCAACCAAAATCACATTTCTGCTAAGTAATTTAATATTACACAGGTATTGAACCAAGATGGTCTGCCTGATAAAATAATAGACCTAGGCATAGATTGCTTTACTTTTACATTATAACTACTTCAGATAAACCTGTCATATGACAATATATCAATATTTATTCTCCATAAATCACAAATCAACTGCTTATCCAACTTATGAAACTGTACCTTTATCAGTCTTATATTCAATAATATTAATATTATTAGTACTAAATACTATTTTATGAAAATAACATGAACATAATAAATTAGGTAAATTGTTCATACACTTTGTTATAACTACTTACTAATTTACACTGTGTGTTTGTTCTGGATTGTATTTCTCTTACAAAGTTTTCATGATTTTCCTCACGTACCTTTTCCATAGTATTTATCTCACATGCCTGTAATAAAACGTTGAAGGATAAATATGAATATTATAAAATAGTGCCTACCTACTATAAATATGGCAAGTATTAGTCACACCAAATCCCAATACCATTTAAATATATTTGATTTGATTGGTAGATAGGTAAACTAAAACACAAAGGGTATGAATATTTTTTTCTCGAAGTCTCAAAAAGACTTACCCACTGTGGCGCTGAGCCATTAGTTGTGTATTTATATATTTTACTTACCAGTTTTAAAACAGCTGCTCCTCTGCTGTGAAAAGATGTTCATTAAAATATTTGCTACAAATTCTTGTTTTTTTTTGGATAATCAATCATTGCGACCCGGGGCTTCTATCTAATGCAGACGTTTTCATTACGACGAGACGGTTCATTGTTTTTGGAAAATCTGTAACAAATAAAACATATTTTAATTTAATATGGATGTAGGTATTTATGAATATGCGAATGCGTCATGAAATTTAGAAGTCAAACAAACTTAAACTTACGAGTGGAATGATAAATTCGGCACTTTTCGCTCACCATCACTTTTACATCAAATAACACAGCATCACATCATCGTATATATTGTTGTGAGATGTAGGAATGAATGTCCGTAGAGTCACTCTGCCACATTTAATTATCAGAAAACATTATTAGGTGGAATAAACAAATGGTATGGTACTCTCTGTGTTGACGTCCATCGATGTGCCGGCATATTATTTGTTTTGTTTATTTTAGTACATAGATGAGATGAGAGAGGCAATTCTCGCAATATATCTACTCATACATAGATACGGCAACAACTGTCACAAAATAGTATTCAGTATTCAGTATTTTATTGCTTAACAAAAATAATACAGAGTTTTGTATGTATTCCTGCACCCTGTCAAATAGGGTATGGCAATAGTTCTTAAAAGTAGACTTATACTTACATTAAGTACTACCTATATTATGGTATTTTGTATTTTATACAAAATTACAGAGATCTTCTATCTACTTAATAACTAGTAACAAAGTTCTATTTTTCTAGATGTACTTTAAAATTATGTTGATATAATAACTATTATGTTTAAGTTATATAAATTCGTCTGACTAGGCTGAGCTTAACATGAATAAATAAATGTAGGTAGGTAATTATTTTAATCAGGACATTTCTAAGCTATTTCTTTGCTAAATAATGTAATCTATCTTAATAATTTGTCTTCAAGAAAATCTTTTGTGTTATAATAGCATTTTTTTATCAGTAGTTCTTTTAGTTTTAATGTGAATATATGGTCTTTTGGTTCAGATTTAAGGAATGTTGGTAGTTTATTATATATTTTAATAGACATGTAGTAAGGGCTCTGCCTGTATAGTTTAAGTCTAGGTATTGGAAGGATGAGGTTTGATATTCTTCGTGGATTTTTATCAAATTGATATAAGTTTAGGTTTTTTCTTACAAACAATGCAGTTTCATATATATAAAGGCTAGTCAAAGTAAGTAATTTTTGCTGGATAAAATGTGGTTTACAGCTGGTGCGTTGTTTGATATTAACAATAATACGCAGACATTTTTTCTGTAATATAAATAATTGGTTTGTATCTACACTATTGCCCCAGATTAAAGAAAAATATCGAGTGATTGCTTCGAATCAAACAAGCGTATTCTCAACATCTGCAATTCGATATTTATCGAGGGCTTTTTTTAGATACCTAAGTTGCTCGATATGCAACGAGTGGTCCTAGGCACTCGTTCGCATTATCGAAGAGTGAAAGAAGAACATCATTCATATCTCTCTGTCGCTCACTTTCTTTAGTCTCTGCTTGTTTTGTTTGATGTTTCAAATAACTTCACGGTGTTTCTTGCTTCTCAACTCAAGTCAAAGATTATTAGTGCAATGTGCAATACAAGTTTCTCTAGTTGTTATTGAATGTACCTATTAATTAAAATTGCTTTTTGCATCATTATAATTTCTGGAGTCAGGGGTGATATAAATTCTATTTTTCCACTTCCTTAGGCGCCCCGCCCCCAAACGAAATTATGGTAAATATTGTAAACGGTGTTGCGGCAACACCGTTTACAATATTTACCATAATTTCGTCAGCAGGCAACACTGTTGCCAACGGTGTTGCGGCAACACCGTTTACAATATTTACCATAATTTCGTCAGCAGGCAACACTGTTGCCTGCTGACTAGATTTTCATTTCGCCCCCTGCGCACGGCTATTCTGACACACCAGATATGTCGTCCGTCAGCTATTATAATCGTATACGTCTTTGACAAACAACATTATTTCAAATTATGCCAGCTTCAAATTAAAAGTTGCAACAATAACTAACTTATCTATAGTTTCAAATGTTGACAGTTGTTGCTAAAATTTCTAGATTCAGTTATAGATTAACTAAGTTTGAATTACTGACGAAACACAAACTATAGGTACATGACAGATAATATCTGTATTGACATTCGTAAAGTATGGAATTATGACATTAAAATATTTTATTTGCGATAAATAAGAAGTTGAAGTTCAAATATGTAATGACAAGACATAATGAAATCAAATTGTCTATGCTAGAAATATCGAAGAGTGCACGAAAATGCATTTGGCGGCAATCGATATATCATCGAAGGATTGATACTTATCACTCGATAAATATCACGTGATACTCGGAATTGCCCCCCACCTATTTCATAGAAGTTGACAATTCATGTTACTTGTACTTTGACAGTATGGTAATTTGACAATTGACACTTTGATCGTTCATTCATTCGTTCATCATACCGAATTAGACGAAATTAGAGGAAAGAAGTTGAAGTTGAAAAACTAACGCGGTAAACCTACTAGCGCGTTAATATTAGCGCACTTAGCGCGCTACGTTAAAATTAGCCTTGCATGATCAGCCTGCAGCTTTCGCAACGCCTCCGTTCGTGTTGGATGCGACATAATATAACTTTTATTGTGCGCGGCGATTTTGAAAAATGAACAAATTTTAGGGCCACCCTCCATACAAAAATCTTCAAACCCCTTTGGATATAACAAGTAATAAAATAATTAAATACCTACTCACCTAATGACATCTTTAATTTGAGTCAAACCCTCAAAACCTCATTCATTTGTTTTGCATTGGACTTTCTTGCTGATGATCGCACGAAAACTGTCCGTGTGTGCCTCCACGGTCAGTCCAGATGCACTGCACAAGCAGTCACACCAGCATCCTGGAAATAGGAGGCTACTCGAGTAGGTAGACGGACTGACAGGTCTTAAAAAGAATGACTTCCACTTGTCTCGAGCAGCGTACGGCCGTTTTTGGAACGAAGTTCCTTATCGCGCCTTGCGAAAGGGGGGGGATAGACGAAAAAAATTAAGACCAAAAGTTGTAACGAAACTTTTTGCTATACCTAGTTGTAAGCCGTGCGGCGTGCGCGTGTTTCTCTGTCTGTCTCTATATCTCTCACTCTCTCTCGCATAGAAAGAAAGCCAGTTATTTTCGTTTAAAAAAAAATATTACAATTCCTTCACTAATTAATCGAAAGGAACTTCGTTCCATCCGGGTCTCCCTTGACACCTCTCAAGTTTTTTTTTATTATTCTGACGGAAATGCCCACGTAGGTATATCGCACTGCCACGGGGAGACAGCACGACTATTTGGAACTCCAACCCACTAAAATCCTCAGGGTGTTTCCGCCTCTGCCGCTTGTGCTGGGAACATGGAGCGATTATGACTTCCACGAACCCACCACTGCTGCCCGATATCGGGTCCCTCACTAGGGGGTGTGAAGCACCCTCCTTCGCGACACGCCAGAAACACGTGACGCGCCGCGACCACCTCACTACTTATGTATCTGGTTCCTTACCCGCCAAATGGGCGCCGATCGACCCCGTGCCAAACGACCTAGGTCCGCCTGCGATGGGTCAGTCGAATAGCTCCGCAGCCTGCCACTCGGTCGCAGAGAATAGGAAGAGCGGCCCTCGCAATACCGACACTCCTCCCCTGCGACCCTACCGCGTCCGCCACTAAACGGTGGCGACCCGACCAAGGCCGCGGAAGGCCGGGAGAGCGGCGTTTCACAATACCGGCACTCTTATCCCGCCGCGGCCGCCATCTCCGTGCGGCCATGCTGCCCATACGACACCGCAACCTACTACCACTCCAACTGGGCTTAGAGCGTAAGACCCAGAGGAGCTGTCCGTCCCGGGGCCGGCCATTTCGCCGTCTGCGTTGGCACGAGATTTTTTTATAATTACGTGCTAATTAGGAAAAAACATGAGTTCTTCAAGTGATGCTAAGCTGCACTCCCGATTCAATTAAAATGGAAGCTGAAGCAGCAATTAACAATATTTTATTCTTGTAATGCCGGTTTTTTTCTACTTATCTCACAATCGAGATGTAAAGCAGAGTAGTTAGCTCGGGTGTAAGCACCAATTGCACTCTCGAACTGTAGGCGCCCGCTCGTGCGCCTAAATATCTCGGGCTGCAATTGATGCTTTACAGCCCTTGGCTACTAATCTTCTATTATTTCCAAAACAATCTACATGTATATTTACCATGCATTCTTAATATTAGATAAACACACTTCACTAATTTCATGCATTGTTATTGTCTATTGATTTGGGCACCCATATTTTTGGGTGAAGGCCTCCTCCATCCATCTCCACACATTTAAACACGTAAGTACTTCGATGCTAATGAACGTTATTTGTTTTTCCATACGTTGTCCCACTGCTGGGCGAGGTCTCCCTCAAACTTTTCAAAGAGTCGCGTTCGTTGACCAGACCCCACCAATCAGGACCCGGAATGCGTCGAATCATCTCGCCAGCAGCGTCTCCTAGGCGTGCCTCGGCGGCGTCGTCGTCCGTCCACAGGACCCACTGTGTGACGATCTGGAGCCTCGACCGAACGTAAATTATATATTTAAAACTAGCGGTCCGCCCCGGCTTCGCACGGGTATATTCTATAGCCTATCTTCATCAGGGACGATGTAGGATTCTAATGGTGAAAGAATTTTTTAATTCTATCCAGTAGTTTCGGAACCTATACAATTCAAACAAACAAACAAATCTTGCCTCTTTATAATATTTATTTTCATTTATTTTTACATTCTTAGGTCTAGGTGTATAAGTCTAAGTTAAGTTGTACATGCACCCTGGAAGGGCACTGCAAAAATGAGTTAGTCTTTATTTACTCAATAATATCAAGTAGAATTTAAAAAATAAAAATAAAAAAACTTCACATAGGTACATAATTGGCAAGGGACCTTTTTGGACCCTTACGTAAGACATTTGTGGAATCTGTTTTTTGTTTTTTAATTTTTCGTATACCTATGTGTATATATTATAATGTTCTTGTAGGTACCTACTTAGTTATTGATGTAATGTGTGTGTGTCATGTTTGGTTTCAAATAAATGTTCTTCTTCTTCTTCATAATAACAATTACACATAAATTTTTTGCAAAATCAAATATAATTCAGCTAAAATAGAAGCCAGAATGTCAGTTTTATGTCATTCGAGTTATAAGGCATCTGTAAAAAGGTGGTTTATAGAATTGCAACATATTTCTAATAAAAATAGTTTCTCACTTCTCTTGCTCGAAAAGTGTATCATAATAATGTAGCTTAGCGGGGCTAGAACTCGTGTTTAAGCCCTAGGGCTAAAAAGTATTTTAGTACAAAGCATTTAAAATAAATAAATAAATAATAATAAATAATGCTGGACAATTCACACAGCATTATCTAACCCCAAGGTAAGCAGAGCTTGTGTTATGGGTACTAGATAACTGATATACGTAATATTATACATTACATAGATAGATATTTTTTATTATACATAGAAAACACCCAGACCAACGGAACAAATTTCTGCAGATCGTACACAAATTTGTTCCGAGGCGGGGATCGAACCCGCAACCTCTTGCGTCGCAGGCAGACTCTCGCCCGCTGCGCCACTGAGGTCGTCCTCTTACATTGTATAAAGACTACTTTTTGGTGCTCCGTCAAACAATTTTTTTGAAAATAGAACCTTCTTGGTGATTGTTGAAGATTTTTGAGAGAAGAATTGGCGATAAGTCTAGAATTTACTTCATTCCAAATCACAGATATTTATTGTGAACGTGAAAAATGTCATCAAGTGATAGTAAGATGCTATCGAATTTGAATTGTTTTATTTTCTCGCAATCGAAGTGAAAAGTAGTGTTTTACTCGGGCCAAAACCACTCATTATAACTCGGTCTTGTCATCCTCCCTCGCTACACTCGGGAGTATAACAACCTCGTATAATAATGGGGATGCTAACAATCTACTATTGTACCTATGTAGGTCTAGCTAAAAAAACAGGGTTAAATTAAAAAAAAATTGACAAATTAACTTCAATTTCATTTATTTATACTATACAAATATTCTATCAAAGTTAAAAATGCGAAGTTCTGGACCAAACGCAATGGCATCAAAAATTTATAACAAAATACCGGAAGTACTAAAAGACGAAGAAAAAGCAAAATATTTGAAACCAAATTAAAAAAATACCTCTTAATTAAATGTTATTACAATTTAAACGACTTTTTTAACGATAAATCTTAACAAAAAAGAAAACCACCTATTATTTATAATAACTATTACTATACCTACCTAACTTCATACATTGATACCTAAAAAAATATATTTAATACCTACCATCGAGCTAGAATTCTATAATATGATACCTGCTTATCCATAATATTACCTTATCAATTGAATTAAATTTTTCTGCTAGAAACTAACTAAAGATTTTTCTAGAAACCCGGTCCACTTCCACTCTCGATACCTTTCGCTACGCCCTATTTGGGTACCATTGTGTCTCTTGAGCATAATAATAAAACCTGAATATGTACACAATGATTGCAATGAAATAAATGAATATGAATATCATAAATTCTTAATATTATTTACAAAATTTACAACAGAATACAATTAATTATCAACAATTTTATTTATCTATATTTAGGTATTAGGTACTCAAATCACATCATACCGTTGACTTCTACTAAAACGATAAGCAAAACGTGCATGAAAATCTATCCAGCCAAAAACATATCCTGGAATCTTAAAGGAAAATGTATATAAGTACCTATAGATTTGTATGCTGTTGCACCACCTTCTTATTATTATTTTAGTAGTTAGTTACGTTAGATAATAGTTTAGTACCTACCTATTTTTAGTTTAAAATATGGGAAGAATCTGTTCTCCTGTAACACAGCTACATTGTAGCTACCACGGAAGACAGAGCTCCAACTTTATTGTAACTAATATTATTTTGATGAATAAACGATTTTGTATTGTATTTGTATTTGCACGGAGCGCCGTGTACCGAATACATGGAATCCTCACTCACCCGCATAATTTTGCTCGTTCGAAAACATTCCTTTTTTCTGAAAAGTACTTTCCATTGATGAAGCATAGCCGTGAGACAATCAGTAAAATAATTGGATTCGACCCTGTCATTTTGTTAAATTCATGGTTGTTCTTCATAGAAGAAGATAGATGGCGGCATGTTAAACAAGATCCGCCAAGTGCGAGTGTAACTCGCGCGCCGAGGGTTTCAAACATTTGCCAATTATTTGGACAATCAATATTCTGAAAAGTATGAAACTTACAGAAATTTCAAAAAGTGTTTTAAAAAGGCCAAAACGATACCTTTCATTTGATATGCCACATGGGTAGGCCTTTTTACCCTACGGGGGTACCCCTTTTAAAAAAAAATCCCCTTTTTGACCATTTTTCAAAAACTATTATTATTACTGACTTCTCTATATTTTTCCTGTAAAATAAAGATTGATGTCTACAAACGCCTAATACATTGTACATGGATCGGTCTGCAATCTTCAGAGATAGGGGGGGGGGGAAAGGGCAATTTTTCGACTTTTTTTGAAATATTTCAAAAAGTATGAAACTTACAGAAGTTTCAAAAAGTGTTTTGAAATGGTCAAAACGATACCTTTCATTTGATACCCCACATGGGGAGGTACCCCCCCTTTTGAAAAAAAATTCCCCCCTTTTCTGACCATTTTTCAAAAACTTATTATTACAGACTTCTCTATATTTTTCCTGTAAAATATAGATTGATGTCTACAAACGCCTAATACATTGTACATGGATCGGTCTGCAATCTTCGGAGCTAGGGGGGGGGGGGGGGAATTGGTCAATTTTTCGACTTTTTTTGAAATATTTCAAAAAGTATGAAACTTACAGAAGTTTCAAAAAGTGTTTTGAAATAATCAAAACGATACCATTCATTTGATATCCCTCATGGGTAGGTACCCCCCCTTTTGAAAAAAAATTGCCCTCCTTTTTGACCATTTTTCAAAAACTATTATTATTACAGACTTCTCTATATTTTTCCTGTAAAATATAGATCCATATCTACAAACGCCTAATACATTGTACATGAATCGGTCTGCAATCTTCGGAGATAGGGGGGGGAAAGGGCAATTTTTCGACTATTTTTGAAATATTTCAAAAAGTATGAAACTTACAGAAATTTCATAAAGTGTTTTGAAATGGTCAAAACGATACCTTTTATTTGATACCCCAAATGGGTAGGTACCCTCCCTTTTGAAAAAAAATCCCCACCTTTTTGACAATTTTTCAAAAACTATTATTATTACAGACTTCTCTATATTTTTTCTGTAAAATATAGATCGATATCTACAAACGCCTAATACATTGTACATGGATCGGTGTGCAATCTTCGGAGATAGGGGGGGGGGGGGGGGTATGGTCAATTTTTCGACTTTTTTTGAAATTTTTCAAAAAGTATAAATTTTACAGAAATTTAAAAAAGTGTTTTGAAATGTACAAAACGATACCTTTCATTTGATACCCCATTTGCCTTCCTAAGTCACTTTTGAAATTTCAACATCAAAATTTGTATTGAAATTATTCATTTTCATTTTTCATTTATTTATATATTTTTTTCTTGAAATCAGTAATGGCGCACGAAATGTATCATTATTTTAAATTTCAAGTTAATAGCTGCAGTAGTTACTGAGATATTCAAGAAAGAGCGGGGACGGACAGAGCGAGACCATACGGGTTTCAAAACCGATGTTTGAAACCCTAAAAATGATTATAAAAACTGCAAAAAAAATATTTTGGCTACTAAAAACTCTTTAGGGATGTCAGTAGAATAAATTTCAGTACGTATGATTATTAAAATAAATTAATACTGCTCTACTTACGTATTTATTTTTAGTTCCCATGACACAAAGTGTCGCCATCTATTGTCAAGTAGAATATTTGGAAATATTTGGAGACGCCGCCGAAATTACGCATAAAAATTCTCACACATGAAATGTGATGCCATTCATAGATAGCATCAGAACAGAACGTCTGTCCGAGTAGTTTTTACAAGATAAACCACAACACTTCATCCTTTTCTACTTAACACTACACCGCACGCGCCCCTTTTTTTTACACGAGTGCTCGCATGCTCTACCTTGGTAGAAAAACGATATTACAAATATTTGAAAACTGGGTGGTTTTGAAATGACAAAACTGAATATTATTAATCATTTATTTATTAGTCAACACGATTATTATAAAAAAACAGACTTTCAATTAAAAGTTTTATAGTTAAGAACATTATAAGAGATAAAGGAAAAAAATCACCGATTTGGGTATATATGAGAGCACCTCGAAAAAAAATAACTTCTAACAACCGATAAGTGTCTTATTGGTCAGCATACTTAGATTCGATGCAGACCACAACTTGGTGATTCAGACAAATCCACCTGGCACATCGCTTACACCATTTTTTTTGGACCAATTTCGAGCTCGAGAATAGGTACAGGCAACATTCAGCTAACCTTTGAGGATTACTGCGAGGTACCTCAACTGTTTGCCCCAAAAACCACTTTGTTTTGGTTCCTAGTTCTCGAGTAAGGATTTCTATCATCAATCATCGTGCCATAAGGGGTTTCACCAGCTAATATGAGAGGTCTTCCTCTAACAACCGGATCACGCAAGATTCTAAGACCGGATCCATTTTTTTTTCTGAAACAATGTAATAATAATTAGTAAACACTCAAAAATACGCTAAACTAGAAATACTATTTATAATACTCATTAAAAACAAATATTCAAAAAATTTAGTATTTTGAAGCAAAAAAGTGAAAACTAAATCTGTATACTTACATCCAGTTTTATTACACCAATACTCGCGCGTACTACAATGGTAGAAACCGATTTTTGAACCCTAATTACGGGAACATGCACTCACACTGCAGGTGAGTGCCGTACAAATTCGATGCGTAATTTTGCCGCCGAGGCTTATCTAGGAGCTCAAAAAGTTAGGTATTAAAATCAATGAATGACGCAAAAATAAATGAGTGCGTTTTACTATAGTAGAGCGCGCGTGCACTCTAGTGTTAATAACATGAAAATAACACGAAAATGCCACCGTTTACAAAGTTGAGCACAGGACGAGCGACGACAGTACAGTACACTGAGTAAGGCCACGCCCACTGTGATGACGTCAGGACCTAGTTGAGAATCACAGTGCAGTTGCTTAGGCCGGCTCCTCTTTGTATTTGCTTCGTGGGTACCACAATGCATATTTTGTTCCTAGAACTTCACGTCAACTTTTTAGATTGTTTCACTATGAATTTACCTACATAAAGTACGACTACTGGGAGAGGAAGTATTTCACGCTCTATTTATACATATAGCATTTACATTAAGAAAACCTCGTTTTCTATAAGAACTATTTCGGTTTTTAATGGGTACGCTAGCATAACGCCAGCTCAGGTGTTATTTTATAGTCTTGTTCCATATCTCTGTTCCTATGAGAGCAATCATTATGAAATTTTGCTCAGCTAAGACGCTATTTATACTCTATTATTGTGTATAAATTTTGTTGCTATAGTATAAGCCGTTTTTGAGAACGGTCGTGTGTACGCTAGCTTCATCGTTATGCTGGCGTACCCACATACAATGGTCATTATTTCTTAAACCAAGGAGGCGCAATTTATTTTACTTTTGCACTGATTATACTCTATTTACGAGTATACGCTATTTATTAGGCATAACAACAAACGTGAATTCGGTTATGTGTACGCTACCATCACGGACACGCTTTTCTCCAGTGTGAATTCTCATGTGAGTTACTAAATTAGATTTTTGATTAAATTGCTTATCACATATACTGCATGCATAAGGCTTTGCTCCAATGTGAATTCTCAAGTGTTTTACTAAAGTAGATTTATCATTAAATTGCTTATCACATATACTGCAGGCAAAAGGCTTTTCTCCAGTGTGAATTCTCATGTGCCTTACTAAATTAGATTTTTGATTAAATTGCTTATCACATATACTGCATGCATAAGGCTTTGCTCCAGTGTGAATTCCCAAGTGTTTTACTAAAGTAGATTTATCATTAAATTGCTTATCACATATACAGCAGGCATAAGGCTTTTCTCAAGTGTGAATTCTCATGTGAGTTACTAAATTAGATTTTTGATTAAATTGCTTATCACATATACTGCATGCATAAGGTTTTGCTCCAGTGTGAATTCTCAAGTGTTTTACTAAAGTAGATTTATCATTAAATTGCTTATCACATATACTGCAGGCATAAGGCTTTTCTCCAGTGTGAGTTCTCATGTGCCTTACTAAATCAGATTTTTTATTAAATTGCTTGTCACATATACTGCACGCAAAAGGCTTTTCTCCGGTGTGAGTTCTCATGTGATTTACTAACTTATATTTTTGATTAAATTGCTTATCACATGTACTGCATGCATAAGGCTTTTCTCCAGTGTGAATTCTCATGTGAGTTACTAAAGTAGATTTTTGATTAAATTGCTTATCACATATACTGCATGCATAAGGTTTTGCTCCAGTGTGAATTCTCAAGTGTTTTACTAAAGTAGATTTATCATTAAATTGCTTATCACATATACTGCAGGCATAAGGCTTTTCTCCAGTGTGAGTTCTTATGTGCCTTACTAAATCAGATTTTTGATTAAATTGCTTGTCACATATACTGCACGCAAAAGGCTTTGCTCCAGTGTGAGTTCTCATGTGCTGTACTAAATGAGATTTTTTATTAAATAGCTTATCACATATACTGCAGGCATAAGGCTTTTCTCGAGTGTGAATTCTCATGTGAGTTACTAAATTAGATTTTTGATTAAATTGCTTATCACATATACTGCATGCATAAGGCTTTGCTCCAGTGTGAATTCTCAAGTGTTTTACTAAAGTAGATTTATCATTAAATTGCTTGTCACATATACTGCAGGCAAAAGGCTTTTCTCCAGTGTGAGTTCTCATGTGCTGTACTAAAGTAGATTTTTTATTAAATAGCTTATCACATATACTGCAGGCATAAGGCTTTTCTCCAGTGTGAATTCTCATGTGCTGTACTAAATGAGATTTATTATTAAATAGCTTATCACATATACTGCAGGCATAAGGCTTTTCTCCAGTGTGAATTCTCATGTGAGTTACTAAATTATATTTTTGATTAAATTGCTTATCACATATACTGCATGCATAAGGCTTTGCTCCAGTGTGAATTCTCAAGTGTTTTACTAAAGTAGATTTATTTTTAAATTGCTTATCACATATACTGCAGGCATAAGGCTTTTCTCCAGTGTGAGTTCTCATGTGCCTTACTAAATTAGATTTTTGATTAAATTGCTTGTCACATATACTGCAGGCAAAAGGCTTTTCTCCAGTGTGAGTTCTCATGTGCTGTACTAAAACAGATTTTTTATTAAATAGCTTATCACATATACTGCAGGCATAAGGCTTCTTTTCTCCAGTGTGAATTCTCATGTGAGTTACTAAATTAGATTTTTGATTAAATTGCTTATCACATATACTGCATGCATAAGGCTTTGCTCCAGTGTGAATTCTCAAGTGTTTTACTAAAGTAGATTTATCATTAAATTGCTTGTCACATATACTGCAGGCAAAAGGCTTTTCTCCAGTGTGAGTTCTCATGTGATTTACTAAAGTAGATTTTTTATTAAATTGCTTATCATTACATATACTGCAGGCATATAATTTATCTCCAGTATGAACCCTCTTGGGTCTTTTAAAGTGAAAATCACTTAATTCCTTTTCAAATATTGTTTGTTTGTCAAATTTGCATTGTTGTTTTTTTGTATGTGATAGTTGAATATGTGACACTAGACTGCTTCGAACTACAAATATTTTACTGCAAATATCACAACAGAATTTCTTTAACTTGTCTAGATGAACTTGAACTTTTTGGTTTTGGCTCCGTTTCTGGTCTGAATAAAGTTTTTCAGAGTCTTTTTCAAGATTTAGCTGTACAATATCCATTTCAGTGCAATTTTCAATCAAATAATTATCATTGTTATTATCTTTTTCAAATATCAGTTGACTTTTTTTACACTCTTCAGACATATGACTATCAGCAGACTCAGTGTCAACCAATTCATCAGCTTGTTCAGTTTCTTCTTCTTTCACTGATATAGGTTCTTCTTTAATGATTATTGCAGAACTATTCTGGAGAGTTTCATTGTCCAAGTCAATGATTTGCATCGGGGCCACAGACAAGTGCTCTTTTGTTTCCAGGTTGAGGTCTTCAACAGTTTCATAGGTTGCCTGAAACACATTTCTTTAAATAGTGAAGGACATTACACTAGACACCATAATCCAGATCCTATTTATGAGTAAGTGTTGAGTTGTGTTAAGAGGACAGGTGACTATTAACACTTTCTAACTATCTTTGAAAGCACTCAGACCTGTGTTGAAGAGTTAAGCAATTTAAAAATTGTTTTTTTTTTTATGCGGAGGAAAAGAAACCTACACATATAAAATAGTTGCTTATAGCAATCGAGCTATTGCACACTGTGGTTGTTTTAAGAACACAGTAATAACTTTTGGGCACCAAACATAATGCAGGAATTCATACCTCGAGTCCCTTATAGAGCAGGTTACTGAAAATATTTTCAGATCTGAGAGCCATCTCCGAGAGAGTCCAGCATCTCAGGAGATTCCGATTACAGAAACTACATACATCTGTCGGCCTTTCATCTTCTGAATAGAACTGAAACAAGTCGCACAAATATTTTGCCTAAACCTGGTTATGAAGTTTAGATACAAAACTTATAGTTTAGATAGATTCAATTGCAGTGTCTTTTTGTGCTTTATGTATCTGTTATTTCAAACTCTATCGAGGCTCATAAAACACTTTACATGTAATGTATCTTAAACCGAAAGCTAGTGAATATAGCCATGTAAGCAGAAAAAATAAAACATCAAGTGGAAGTCGGACTCGCACACCGAGGAATCCGTAAAATTAAGAGTTTGTTGTGTGTGTTCTTGTTTCTTGCCAAATAGCATGATTCTAGTTAAACGGAAAGTAGTGGCTTACAAATTTTGGTCACTAGCAAGATAAATAAATTCTTTAATTAAAATTAAAGAACTTTTTATCTTTCTTTAAGTAATTTCTAGATAAATCTAGAAATTTCGGGTTTGCAGATTTTTCCCTTTACTTGTGCCCTTTACCTTGCTTTTCGCCAAATTTCATGACTCTAGGCTAAGTCAATGGGAAGTACCTATAGGTTTTGTGTGCATGTGATTCCCTTATTTCATGGAAGTTTTAAAATATTTGGGCATAAACGTTTGATTGAGTTGACTTAGAAGTTTGATTGATTTATTGCGGCTCCAAGAGGTTATGAACCTGAGTATACGGAGTGAATTTCAACTCGATACCTCCACCCGTTTCTGAGAAATGAGGGTTGACAGACTGACAGATGCACAGACAGGCAACAAAATGATCCTTTAATTAAGGGTTCCTTTTTTCTTGAAGATTATAGCAAATTCAAAAGAGTTGAATGAGATCTCTTAGTTTGAGTCTCATTGGTCATCATTTCCTCCCATCATGTGTGATTTTTTTTAACCAAGATCCTTACAATGAGATCTCGAAATTCAAACTAACCTCTGTTCAGAAGGCAAATTAAAGAACATGCTGCAAAACATGTAACTAAACTTTGACTATTTAACTTAATCACAGAAAGAGAGAAATGGAGTATAATGTAATTAGCTCGCTTCCCTCATGGGTGATCCTAGCTCCTGATTGCGCCCGTTATGTGAGACACTGCTTTGTGCTCTCGGTGCATAATCTACTAATTTCTGCCTATACGTCATGGTTGGAGCTTTTTAGTCTAGTTACCTGAGTATTGGTTAGTTTCTTATAAACATCTTTGAGTCGGACATCCTTTAGGGGACTCAGCTTCACGTTGACGCCGCCGAGGAGGCACACTCGACACACAGTGGACATGTCAATGGCAAGTTGTTAGTACCAAGTCAGCCAATCATGCGAAGAATTAACGATCGAACTGATTTCTTTCTTCCTGTCCTGTGTGATAAAATTGTCCGGTCATATAAAAATGTCGATAGTTAGTTAGTACATAACTAACTGAATAATTTTACAAGATGTTTTATCGAACTAGATAGGTACTCTTTGTTATAGGTAAATTATGTATTTATTTCTTTGTGAAATTATTGTGTCTTTTAGAGCAGCAAATACATATCAAGGTACCTAGTAAATAAAGTATGTTTTCACAAATTAAGATAAAGAAGTATAGCTTTGCAATGCAAAGATTGCACAAAAAACAAAAACACAAAAAACCTTACTTAGAGGAAGAAGGGCTAGGAGTAATAGTTTTCTGTGAAGAAGGGTATAATTCATTTAGGCAAAAAACCTTAGATCACAGATTTTTATGTATAGTACTAAAGCACAGACAGATGTACTAGGCTAGGGAGGGTTTTTTTTTTTTTTTTTTTTTATTTGCTTTTGGTGGCTTTCGTGTCACTGCTAACCACGGAACATAAAAATCAAGTGGAAGTGATATGCAACAAAATTACTATGGGCACCGCTGTCGCCAAACTCACACAAATAAACCTAAAGGCTAAGACAACCAGCGGAGCCCTGATATAGGCTCAGGCAATCAGAACAGGCCTCCGGCACCGAAAACTGATAAAATCGTGAGTGCTTTTTCCCATGGCCAGTCTCAAGAGAGCGATGCCCGCCACGCCATCTTGCATCCTCTTCTTTTTTCACCGACCGGGCAAGCCAACACAATCAGTTGTCAGTGTCAGTTTTTCCAAAGATTGTCAATGTCATCTTTTGGACAAACAAAACCACGAACAGAGGATGGATTTACATCTCAACGACCCTATGGTATGAGAATAAAACCACTCACCGCTACTTAAAATACACGCCTCGTCTACACGGCCAATGCCTGACAATGAGTCCGTCCACGGACGACGCTATAGTGTAACGCATACAGCCTTTGGCTACCACGCCAAAAAACGCTGTCGGCTAGTTGTTGGCCACCTCAACCGCACTACAGAAGACTGATACAGTTGTTGGCTGCCTTACGATACTTAGCCACTTTCACAACACTATAGCCATCTCCTTTCCAGATTGCAAGCCCGGAGGAATAGTCAGTCATCGCTTCGGCTTCGCCACACTCCCAGCCCTGAGAAATAGCCTCGTTGTGAACAACCCCGGCAATTAGCCGATTATGCCTTGTTTGTTTACTTTAGTACTATACTTATAAATCTGTGTGTTTGTTGTTGTAGATGAAGATACACACTCCCGGCTTATTTACGCTCCATGTACTTACTACAGCACCCAAATAAAAAGAGGAAGACATCGCCATAACGCCATAGACTCGCTCGTCCAACCTGACATCATTCTTCTTGCTATGATTGTCGCGCAGAGTCGCGAAATGTAAATAAAATCTTTTTACTAGATTCAAACGAACTTTTTGATTAACAAAATTTATGGTGACTTGATCTGGTGTTGTCTTTAGACACACGTCACATAATAATATTTTTTCACTGAGAAAATTATGTTGAGTGAATTATTTACCAATATCGGATTAAAGCCTGTTAAACTGTACTAGATTGCCTAGCACTTTCATGGCTGAAGACACAGAGAGCGAAGTGCGGATCCGTGTCGCGATGGCGCGCCCTTGCTAGTCGCACCGCCGCCGTCGACGTTAGCAGGGAGCAAGATATAACGAAAGCTATGTATCATAGGCCCTAGTAGACGACACATATTATTGGTTTTAAGTGGGAGCTACGAACTAGGATAGTAACCGTCGTGTTCTATCCACTTGATAGGTTCAAGATCTCAGAGGTAGTCTGGGATGCTTGAACCTAAAGCGTTATGCTAAAGGTTCAAGATCTCAGAGGTAG
The DNA here is from genome assembly GCA_946478455.1 of Eupithecia vulgata. NCBI lineage: Eukaryota > Metazoa > Arthropoda > Insecta > Lepidoptera > Geometridae > Eupithecia > Eupithecia vulgata. The sequence goes on along the minus strand of OX297887.1, from coordinate 2,057,153 downwards.
TCTGGGATGCTTGAACCTAAAGCGTTATGCTAAAGTACGTGACTTAGACCAGGTTGATTGGTTCTTAAGTACGCATTGATAGTGAGAGGTTCCTAGAGAGAGGAGATCTCACTGATTGTAATGATCGCCAGAGCTCTGTTAGCGAAATACTTCCGAAGGTGGGGGACTTTGGAGTATATAACTTTTAAGAGTATATGAATATATATACCATTTATGTAGACCATTAGCTTAGTAACCAGTAATATGTCGTGGGGTGGTTTCCGCAGAGGAAACCATGATGCTATAAAAATTTACAGATGGAACAACCAATCATGGCTCCAGAAGAGTTCATGATAAGCCGAAGAGCTCTTAATAATGCGAAGCAGTATAAATAAATATGAACAGAAGTCGTTGGAACAAGGATCAATTAATTCTAACTTATAATTGATAAAGGTAAGAAAGTTATGATATTACTTCTACACCAAACAAATCGTTAACGGCCGCTACAAGAAGCTATAGTATATCTGAGTACCTTTACGTCCCAAGGTTTAATTCTGTGTGCAAACATGTCTTTAGTAGATAACTAATAGACATACACAGAATACATATGAGTAAATAGCGTCAAGTAGGGTAGCGTTGCGACATGGTGGAGATGCAGGGATGCTGAAAGTCTAAGGTTCTGCTGAAAGTCCAGGGATGCTGAAAGTCCAGGGGTGCTGAAAGTCCAGGGATGCTGAAAGTCCAGGGGTGCTGAAAGTCCAAGGATCTACAGATTAGAGAATGCTATGGCATTAGTTAGAATATGTTTGGTGAGAAGTTTATCATTTGCTTTCTGCCTAATTTCTAAGAAATCCTGTGGTGCAGCGACTTTTTCTATTTTTCTTATTGAAACTAAAACAAAAGCTTTTAAAACTGAACGTAAATATAGGTATAATATTTACGTACCTACCTATGCAAATAAATAAGGGTAAACCTGCGTATAAAAACTTCGATTTTATTTTTATACAAACTCATTATACGGAAATATAATGGTACGTCAGTGAAATAAAAAATAAAACGTCAGATTTGAAAATAAATTTATTTTCTTGGAATAAACAATTGAAAAAGTGAAAAATTGTGTCAAATTGTGTCAAACAAAATAGTGTTCAATTTGATCAGCAAGACGCAGTGCGGTGAAAGAAAAGTGGTGAGATTATTGTGATACATTGATAAGGTTTGCTGATGTTCAGGTGAGCTAAATGGCACCAATATACATTTGAATAAAGATTCATCATTTATCATCGTTTGTACTGGATAAATTGAATAATTTATTACCAAACGGAAAGTTCGAGTTATAAATTGAATGAATTATCATGTTTACGCACAGAATAAAACAAATTTGAAACAATCCTTACAGTCTATTTAATAAAAACGGTCGTACGATAATTTTAATAGATATTAGTACATTTTCATGGAGTATCTGCCTGATGAGTCACGCAAGTACACGTCATGATGGAAACCATCGTGAAGTAATATGACACGTTATTTTATTAAATTAAAGGAACCGCTATGAAACTGCATTGGATACTAAACTACGACTAAAAGTAAAAGGAAGAGGGTGCTCTCTTTTCCAAACAATAAGATGGAGGATATCTTGATAAAACGATTGTCCATGTTCTCTGTTGAAATCGAACGCTTATCTATTCAGTCTGATGAAGCATTCTGCAACATAAACGATGACAATACAATAGAAACGGCAAGAATATTGTTAGCTAAACTAGAATCCATACTACGACGTTTTAGTACTGAATTATACAATTACTTCAACGTATCTAAGGAACCTAATGCAGATGAGATATCTAAACTCACTTCCATACAATTACGAGGTGAGGAGGCATTGGCCGAACTAAACACGAAAATTAAAATAAAAACTGACTCTATAAAAGCAACAGCTACAAATTCAACATACTATGATGATAGAATGTCTAGTCGACTACCTAAGCTAGATTTACCTCAATTTTCGGGAGATCTTTTAGACTGGCACCAATTTTGGGACCAGTTCAGTTCAAATATTGATACCAGAAATATGCATGATGTAGATAAACTGTTATATTTGACAGCGTCACTGACAGGAGAAGCAAAAAGAACTGTCGAAGGATTAGACATTACTAATAAAAACTATCAAATTGCTGTCTCAACTCTCAAAGAAAGATTTGGGAAAGAAACACAAATTGTAGACGCTCATTATTCTGCGCTATACAAAATAAAAGCAGCAGATAAAGTAATTGATTGCAGAAAAACTCTAAATGAAATAGAAAGACATCTTAGAGTGTTAAGTTCGTTAGGTGAAGACACGAATCAAAATCATTTACGCTTTCTTATCATGGAAAAGTTTCCAGAAGATATTATCTACGAGATGAGGTTAAAAATTAAAACTGAATCCGTAGGAGACATGAGGAAACAACTAGAAGTAATAATATCTGCTAGAGAAGATACAAATCGAAGGAGAGTCGAATTTACATCAAGATTAGAAAATACGAAAAATTATACGGTAGAAACATTGCACATAAAAAATGAACCGAAAGAGTTTAAAGAGAACTCAAAGAAACATAATAAGATAAAATCTAATGCATTTCAAAATACCATTCGAAATCGATCACAGAAAAGAAATTATGAAATAAAGAAAGAAAAGGAAAGTTTTCCTTATAATAAAAAACGAAAAATACAATGTATATTCTGTAATGACGATCATTACAGTGACCAATGTAAGAGATTTAAAACACTTAAAGAAAGGAGAGAAAAACTAAAAGATCGATGTTTTATTTGCTTAAAACAAGGACATTTTTCTAATGTTTGTGTGTCTGAATTTAATTGCCAACGTTGCAAGAAAACAGGACACAATAGGGCATTTTGTCCAATGTTATGGGATACTAAACCCACAATAACAAAAACAAACCAACAAAACTAAAACTTTATTTGCTAACGTAGTTCCAATAATTTCGGATGGAATTCCATGTCCGAAAGGAAAGTTAGAAATAATAATAAATTCAAATAAATATATACTTGCGGATGATGATTCACTTAATGATCGTGTAGATATCTTAAACGGAAATGATTATTACTACTTAAACGATTAGATTCTACAACTTTAACATCATATGATGCGACGTTAAAAGAACATCAAAAGTTAGGAATCATAGAAATAATATCGGTTAAAAATAATATGGATCATCCTGTCCATTATTTACCTCATCATGGGGTCATAACACCGGGTAAATCAGTCAGAATTGTCTATGACGTATCGTCAAAAACTGGAGACAACAAAAGTCTCAATCAGTGTCTCTCTGTGGACCATTATTGTTAAAAGATTTAACAGGTCTGCTTATAAAATTTAGATGTCATCAGATAAGTATATCTGCAGATGTAGAAAAGGTTTTTCTACAAATGACATTACAATAAAAAGATAGAGATGTCACGATCTCGTGACATTCTAGGAATCTTCCTATGGTTAAAAATAACACAAAACCAGTAAATAATGACAATTTACAGTATTTTTTGATTGCACGTGTGCCTTTCGAGTCATAATAAGCCCATTTCTACTTAATGCTACGATTAAACATCATTTACAAAATTCAAATGAAAAAATAGTAAAACAAATAGCATCTGACATATATGTAGACAATGTTATCACTGGAACAAACTCAACTGAAGAAGCATTAGACTTATATACAAAAACAAAAGATGCATTCCAAGAAATCTCAATGAATCTGAGACAATGGAGTTCTAATTCAAAAGAATTTATGCAAAAAGTTCCAGACATATGTCCTGATGAAATTGTAAAAATATTAGGATTGAATTGGCATCTAAAAGATGATACAATTCATTTGATAATAAAAGATAGAAATAATGCTAATACTAAACGCGGTATATTGAAAAGTGTTGCCTCTATCTATGATCCATGTGGATACACAGTACCATCTCTACTACCAGCTAAACTGCTACTACAAGATCTGTGGAAAATCAAAATTAAGTGGGATACGCCACTCTCCACAGACATAGTAGAGAGATGGGAACAAATAAAGAAAGATTTAAGCGAGATCAAGACAATAAGTCTACCCAGATGTTATATAGATAAAAACCAAGACACAAAATGTCAACTACATTGTTTTACGGACTCTTCTACAAAAGCTTACGCTGCTGTAGTTTACATAATTGGTAAAGGGACTAAAGGATTCGTGATTGGTAAATCACGTTTAGTACCAATAAAAGACCAAGAAAACTTGAAAATTCCACGTCTAGAATTGCTAGGAGTTCTAATAGGAAATCGCTTGATACAATATGTTCTCAAATTTCTTCAGTTAAATGTCACTGAACAGACATTATGGACAGATAGTCAAATTGTAATTGATTGGTATAATTCTGATAAATTACTAACACCCTTTGTATCAAGGAGAATGGAGGAAATTAGAAGGATTAAGAATTTAACAATACGTTATGTTCCGTCTAATTTAAATCCGGCTGATGTGGCTACCAGACCGACAAGCTTAAAGGAAGATAAACTCAAATGGTTATCCGGACCAGAGTTCTTATTAAAAGACTCTAGCAAATGGCCTATCAGTGTACCAAGAACAACTTCTCTCTTGGTTGGGGAGGGTCTGACGAATGATCAAAATATAATAATTAATCAAGAGATAATTAAAGAACCTATGGAAACTGATCAGGTGCTTGAGCCAAAGGAAAAGCAAGAACAAGAAATGGAACCACAAGATAATACATTAAAAGAAATAAAGGGATTACAATTACAATATTTTAAAGATGAAGTAAATGGAAAAGAAACCAATCTAAGTCGAAATTTGAGATTATTCAAAGATATTGATGGTATATTACGATGTAAAGGAAGACTAAGTTATGCTGAATGGTCATTCGACAAAAGATATCCAATACTTTTACCAAAAGAATGTGAATTTACTAAGAAAGTAATTATTAAGACACATGAGAAAAACTATCATGTTGGAGTCAATCATACCTTGAGTCTAATACGACAACTATATTGGATACCTCAAGGGAAGAGTCAAGTGCAGAAAATTCTTCACAGATGCTTAAGATGCGTGAAACATGGAGGTGGTCCATATAAGCTGCCTTTAGCACCGGCATTACCTCATGAAAGAGTTAATTTCAGTATGCCATTTACATTCACTGGAGTAGATTATCTAGGACCTGTCTTAGTCAACAATGGAGACAAAACAAGTAAAAGATGGATCTGTCTTTTCACTTGTCTAGCTGTGAGAGCAATACACTTAGAAGTTGTAAAAGACTTAACAGCTGAAGAAGGATTACTCGCTTTGAGGAGAATGATTTCTAATAGAGGTATACCAACACTTGTCACTTCAGACAACGCATTACATTTCAAACTGATCGCAGATATAATAACAAATAATTACTGTGTAGAGAACAAAATAAAATGGCGATTCATACCAGAACTAGCACCATGGTTCGGTGGTTTTTATGAACGTCTAGTTGGGTTAGTGAAACATTGTATGAAGAGAACACTACATAAGCATTTGCTGGGTGATAGTCAACTATCAACAGTAATAAAAGAAATCGAAGCTGTGTTGAATACACGACCACTTACATGTGTAGATGCTGAAGTAGAACAAATACTAAAACCTGCAGATTTTCTCAATGCAGGAAGATGCATCAATTTAGAAACAACGAATGAAGAATCTTTAATACAAGGTACCACAATTAAGGTGGACTTGGTGAAGGGCTGGAAAAGGGCTCGTATAATTCTTGAGGAATTCAAGGAAATGTTTTGCAATCGCTATCTTCCAAGTCTTCGAGAAAGATATAGACATTCAAAGAAAGAGCCACGTATAACTTCAAAAAGTACGCCAAAGATTGGACAAATCGTTCAGATAAAAAGTGATAAGAACCGAGAAGGATGGAAAGTGGGAAGGTTAATCTCTCTTGTTCAAGGAAGCGATGGTCTATGCAGAGTAGCCAAAGTCAAAGTAGGAGACTCGGTATTTACAAGATCAATTGCTCATCTGTATCCTCTGGAAATGGAAGAAATAGAATATGAAAATAATGATGATCTTCATGAGGATATAATAGAAAATAAAGACAAATTCAAAGAAGATAATGAATCACAAATAGACGAAATAAAGTTAAACCTGCCCAAGGTAGCTTTGGAAGAAGTGATCAATTTACATGGTGAAACATCATTGAATTCTACAGATGATCGTGTGTTAGCAGAACAAGCTAATGAAGAACAAGATCATATCGAAATGTTAAACAGTAACACAAATGAAGACAATAGAAACACAGACTTAGCTAATGCTGACACACATGTGGAATCTCATGAACCTGAGGAGACATATGAGGATATAGAAGAGAAACAAGTTGAAAGAGATAATAACCACCACATGGATAGTCAATATAGAGAAGGGAGACAAAAGAGACAAGCCGCTGTTCGTGCCTTAGAAAAGATTAAGGAATGGACGAGCAGCTTGTTGATAACCTTGCTCTAGTTGGCGGGAGTGTCGCGCAGAGTCGCGAAATGTAAATAAAATCTTTTTACTAGATTCAAACGAACTTTTTGATTAACAAAATTTATGGTGACTTGATCTGGTGTTGTCTTTAGACACACGTCACATAATAATATTTTTTCACTGAGAAAATTATGTTGAGTGAATTATTTACCAATATCGGATTAAAGCCTGTTAAACTGTACTAGATTGCCTAGCACTTTCATGGCTGAAGACACAGAGAGCGAAGTGCGGATCCGTGTCGCGATGGCGCGCCCTTGCTAGTCGCACCGCCGCCGTCGACGTTAGCAGGGAGCAAGATATAACGAAAGCTATGTATCATAGGCCCTAGTAGACGACACATATTATTGGTTTTAAGTGGGAGCTACGAACTAGGATAGTAACCGTCGTGTTCTATCCACTTGATAGGTTCAAGATCTCAGAGGTAGTCTGGGATGCTTGAACCTAAAGCGTTATGCTAAAGGTTCAAGATCTCAGAGGTAGTCTGGGATGCTTGAACCTAAAGCGTTATGCTAAAGTACGTGACTTAGACCAGGTTGATTGGTTCTTAAGTACGCATTGATAGTGAGAGGTTCCTAGAGAGAGGAGATCTCACTGATTGTAATGATCGCCAGAGCTCTGTTAGCGAAATACTTCCGAAGGTGGGGGACTTTGGAGTATATAACTTTTAAGAGTATATGAATATATATACCATTTATGTAGACCATTAGCTTAGTAACCAGTAATATGTCGTGGGGTGGTTTCCGCAGAGGAAACCATGATGCTATAAAAATTTACAGATGGAACAACCAATCATGGCTCCAGAAGAGTTCATGATAAGCCGAAGAGCTCTTAATAATGCGAAGCAGTATAAATAAATATGAACAGAAGTCGTTGGAACAAGGATCAATTAATTCTAACTTATAATTGATAAAGGTAAGAAAGTTATGATATTACTTCTACACCAAACAAATCGTTAACGGCCGCTACAAGAAGCTATAGTATATCTGAGTACCTACCTTTAGTAGATAACTAATAGACATACACAGAATACATATGAGTAAATAGCGTCAAGTAGGGTAGCGTTGCGACAATGATCAATGCGCACACCAGGCAGACGCAAGCCGACACTGCAGCACGGACGCTCCGCCACCCCTACCAACCAACCGCACACATTACTCGCTTCAGCCGCGATCTGTCGAAAACACATCATCAACATGCAATAACCATTGGTACTCCAGCCAATTATACAAAGCTGTCCACAAACGTGTTTTTTTTTAAGAACAGCCCGATTATGGGCACCTGCACACTACACACCGACTTCCAGCGTCTTAGCAGGTACATACTCTAGGTACGTCCTACTACCACCTGATCAACCATTTGCTAGTAACCGACCACAGATGAGATCCACGGTGGCACCACCAGAGAGATGAGGGGACCCAAACCAGAAACACTCTGCTTGACCACAACACATGTCAACACCAATTTCATCAAGCAAGACACATGAAACTAGATCATAGAACAACAGACTCACAAGATGCAACCATATTCCACAAAACAACATCTGATCACCATTTAGAGACTACACAACATTTAGCTAGACGACTCAGACCACGACTAGAGAACCAATCTTGAATGAACTCAAGACACTCACCAGCTCTTACAAGCAACACCGTATGCCTGTAGAACTCATATTGAGACACCGTACTCAATATGCCCACACATGTCCTCTCAGATGGCCACCATGCGCATCCGGGACCAGTCTTGGGTGTAGGAACCCAAGACTATCTCACCAGCTCTTACAAGCAACACCGTATGCCTGTAGAACTCATATTGAGACACCGTACTCAATATGCCCACACGCGTCCTCTCAGATGGCCAACGTGCACACCAAGGACCAATCTTATCTTGGATGTAGGAACCCAAGACTCTCTCACCAGCTCTTACAAGCAACACCGTATGCCTGTAGAACTCATATTGAGACACCGTACTCAATATGCCCACACACGTCCTCTCAGATGGCCACCGTGGCCAACAAGGACCAATCTTGGGTGTAGTAACCCAAGATGCTCACACTAGCTATGCCAAGCAGCACCATAATCAAATAACGACACAAAGACCTCACCTTCCAGCAAAAACAGCGAAACAGAAACAAAGATCAGAACCGAACAATATCATCCTTGAAGGACTGATGCTACATGAACAAGTACTAACAACAAAATATATCAGCAGACTACAACAGAAATAACACAAAGTAGGAAAGCAAACGACATGATAAAGAGTAACACAAGATTTACACATAGCATGTGGATCAGTGTTTGTTTAGTGATCTGATCATGGAATTATTAAAATAGAACACATCTTAGCACCCATACTTACTTCATAACATGTATCAAGTTTAATCAAGTCTTGTCTTTGTAACATGTGTGAACAGATACATGAACAGAACAACAAAATGCAAAACAATATTCAGGTTTTATAATTTTATCAACAGTAAACTAATTTTATTGTTTTACTTTCTTTTTTTCAATAAACATACACTTACTTTGGAATTGAAACAAATCTGATTTGTGAAGGTGTGACTTATCTTTATAATAAGGCGCCCCTGAATCCCACTCAGTCTATGCTTAGTAGATTCTCTGTCACACACATATTAGGCTCCGTCAATCACTAAATCCCTATGTGTCTCCATGACTGATGTGGTCTGCCAATATGTAGTGTCAGGCATCCTCCACTTCCATTGAACCCTGAAAACAATAATTCACAAGAAAACATTGCAACAGATGGGAAGGTTGTGTCATTGACAAGACATCGGCTATAATTATTAGCACTATGGGACATATTTACACCGGCTATGCTTTATCATTGGGCAACGCTACTCGATTAGCTTTGATTAGCCACCTATGTTGACAAAAGAAATTTGTTTAGTTTCTTTCTTAAGATTCTTTAAAATCAATCAAATGTATGGTCACATTACAATAAATCAACTTAAAACCTAAACTGCTTGCCTAGTAACCATACTAGCATTAGTATTTACAAATCATTCCATTAGAAGTATTCACAAAACCAACAATTTTAGCATGAAACGATCAGACCTTACCAGCACCTCTATTACATTACAAACCAATTGCATTTCTGAACATCCATAGCACTTGTTAATCTCATTCTCATAGGATAGTAGAAGGAACTGACAATAATCACGTAACGTAACTTGGTAACTGGCGCAGAACTCCTGTTGTAAAAAGTCGCGTGTGGATGTGCGAGTCAGACTTTTCCTAGTATCATTCGAGGTAAACCATCAATGGGCGTGAAGACAGGGTTACATCCCACTTCTGATAAAGGCTAAGACAACCAGCGGAGCCCTGATATAGGCTCAGGCAATCAGAACAGGCCTCCGGCACCGAAAACTGATAAAATCGTGAGTGCTTTTTCCCATGGCCAGTCTCAAGAGAGCGATGCCCGCCACGCCATCTTGCATCCTCTTCTTTTTTCACCGACCGGGCAAGCCAACACAATCAGTTGTCAGTGTCAGTTTTTCCAAAGATTGTCAATGTCATCTTTTGGACAAACAAAACCACGAACAGAGGATGGATTTACATCTCAACGACCCTATGGTATGAGAATAAAACCACTCACCGCTACTTAAAATACACGCCTCGTCTACAAACCCTTAATCTTATAATGCATTACAAAGAAACAATTCGTTTCATTGGTAGTTAAAAGTTTAGTCAAAATTAGCCAACGTCACAGATTAGAAAATAAACCTTGAATTCTACTGTATAAGATTTATTTTACTTTAGCAGCAGAACGTATTTACGAGCTACACTCACCAAACAGCAACAGCTATTTGACCATAGATGGCGGTATTCACAGTGCTCGCAATTGTAAACTTAATTTCTCTAGTCATATGATTGACATTCGCGTGATAGGTCGCGGACCTACTCACCAAACATTTGACTGTCGAGTCAATTCCGCTACTTCACCATAGATGGCGGTATTCTCAGTGTTCGCAATTATAAACTTAATTTCGTTAGACATATGATTGACATTCGCGTGATAGGTCGCGACTCGGCTAAGGCTGCACCAGGTAGCACAATGAACTACTTTATCGATATCGATAGATATTTTGCCACAGATTGTAGGCGACGACGGAACCCTAGTATTAGGATATTTAGATCTAATTACACTCTTATTGGTTAGTTTATCTTAGTTTGTGTCTATTTAGAGCATAGAAACACTTTTTATAGGAATTTGGTAAGATCTATTATTACGTAAGTTGAAAAGGTACTTTTTTGTTTATGGTCATTTTGTAGTAAAAACAGTACAAAAAGAAATGTTTAGGCCTAAAACTAGTTTTACCGCTTGTATTAGGTGAATAGGATAATTAGTTTTAGAGTTATTTACCTTTTTGTATAAGGAAAAATGTCTCTTGTTGAGTTTTGTTAGGTTTTAGTTTTAGGCACTTTTTATTACTTATAAATGTCTAGATATTGTATTTATTTATTGATAAGGTATGTTTTAGGCACCAAGTAAACATGATTTGTAGTATCGATCAAATCAACAGCCGACTTGACTACATCACTAAACGAGTAGCGAAGAACATTCGAGAATAGAAACAATCCAAAATCAACTTTATGCTAATCGCATAAGGTTGACTTTGACTAACCGTTCTAATAAATTATTTGTAAATTTTAATAAAATAAGATTTTATGACAATGCAATGAAAATACATACTACCTATTGATGGTATAAAACACCCTCGTTTTCGAGATTTTTTCGCCTACTATAATTTTTACACTCTAAAATGGAACAATACGGCATAGCTTCGGAAAAATGAATACGCCGTGAGACTAGCAACTCGACGTGATATAAGAACACGACTGAGATCAGTTAAGCGGAACTACGCATAATTGTGGCACGCGTGCCACGCCCACTTAACACTTCCACTTATTTTTTCTGTTTCGTGCTGCTCTCAGAGCAATAACTACAGCATAGAGGGACCGCGAAATTTAAGTCTAGTTAAACTCTTCATACTTATAACACAATCAGTGTGAAAAAAGAGGATAGGTATATAGATATATGGGTTGCTTATGGCAATGCTGTCCACTTTTTTCATCTCGGTAGTGATGTGCCGATTTTGCAGAAGTATCGATATTAATTTATTTTTAAAAGATAATTTAACTATTGAATTGAATGTTCATACGTTATTGTCATGTCTTTAGAAGGTTATCGATTCGATACGTATGTATGTAACATTGTTGGAATTTCACAATATTCACATAATGTTACTCTATGTGGGTTTCTAAACACGTGTGACAAATTTCATAAGTTTTTGTATGTATGTTACTATACGCATTTCTCTGAAACACGTAATTGGATTGTAAGCATTCTTCCTTAGTTGGATTAGTTATCTCTTAACTTAGGGAACAGTACAATTTATCAAAATCAGTTCAGCAGTTTTCATGATACGAAATGAAATAAAAACAATCGGATCAAAACGATAATTTAATTTATTAAGAGCTGACCCGCCCCGGCTTCGCCTGGTTGGATATTTCCATATTCTCTCACATTAAAATATTCTATGGGCAAATATTTCAAAGGCTCCCGTCCTGGATTTGAGTGTAGATTCTCATCATCATCATTATCCTGAAACAATGAAAGCTTAGTAAAAAAATACTACCTGGCTTTAACCTTAATAAAAGTTCAATCTGCAGGCATAAAAAAAATCACTGATATGCTACACTGTTTAGAACATATTCGGCTATGCTTAGTCCAATTAATTCTGGCTCTCGGAATCGCTTTACACCAGTTCTCTTTCTCATTTGGAGGCATACTAAAAAAGAAAACGATACCTTCTCTAATTTATCGGCATAACTTTATCGTATCGATAAAAAGTACCTATCTACATCACTAGTATAGAATTACCTTACAAATTAACAATTTTTAATTTGTAAATTATTACGCGATTACAACATAATCTATAATATAAAAATGAATCGCAAAATGTGTTGGTAAGCGCATAACTCAACAACGCCTGGACCAATTTGGCCAAATCTTTTTTTAAAATATTCGTTGAAGTTCAAGGATGGTTTTTACGGCGAGAAAAATTAGAATTATTGCTGGAAAAACCCTAAAAATAGCCCTATTTTTTCCCATACAAATGATTTGTAACTAAAACGTAGTCAATTTGAGCTATAATGCTAAAATAACTACCCGTGCGAAGCCGGGGCGGACCGCTAGTTTGTAATAAATATGGTTTGAGGGATCAATAGCAATCTATAATATGTATAGTTTTAGTGATCACATCCAAATATATCGCGTGATTTTGTATGAAAACTGTAAAAAAACACTTACCGGTGAAAGCTTACAAATTCATAGTTTTCTTTCCTTGATGAATGTGATTTACATGATAACACAAAACAAGCCATGTTTATAAGCTTATGCATCTGTCCTTTGCACCTTTTTTTTAACAGATTTATGCACAAAATCTATTATTTTTTAGTAAAATAATGACCCAGCTCATGTATTTACATTCACGACGTAATAAGCAACTAAATCAAATACTTTGTACGGTTAACCGTGTACTAAGCGCTATTGTGCTATTTTTAATTGGTCGTGTAATAAGAGACCAAGTGTGACCATTTGACATCTTCGGAATGCCCATTTAGCTTTAAGCCTACATGATAGATATGCGTTTGTCTCATAAACCAGCATAATCTGCGCTATAAGAGAGAAGAGCTTAGATATATCGTAATTTCTTCGCTCTCTCTATGCTGTAGTTATTGCTCTGAGGTGCTGCTAACGTACTAAAGTACCATAGATGAGCAAAAAACATTTTGCCGTTTAAAAATGGCGATGGCTATAAACACGGAATCACGGAAGGATTTACTTGGTAAAAACTGTCTATTCAACAATTCTCAAATATTCAGATATTTTGTGAGCGATGGGTTGTGAGCTTAGAGCAATTAAAACGGGAGTTGGCAAGCGCTACTTTTAGTACTAAAATCTTAAATAATCCATTAGATGAACACTGGATGTGTTGTGACAGGGAACCAAGGCCACCGACACAGCTCACAGGATTAGCAAGCCGAATCGGCAGCGGGCAGGCCACATCCCGAGAAGAACAGATAACTGATGGGGCAAATGCGCCCTTGAGAGAAGACCGCGACCCGGCAAACGCAGTGCAGGATGCCCCCCTACCAGGCAGGACGACGACCCGCGAAAGATCGCTGGTAAATACTGGACGCGGCAAGCCGAAGACAGGGCACCACAGCGCTCATCAGGGAAAGCCGACGGCCAACAGCGGACCACTATAAGCTGATGATGATTCATATGAACTACCTGAAAATTCCCATTTGATGGAGGTCCCGTCAACCAACACTTACTTCAATGATCGCATTAATTCGATCTGCCAGACAGTTCCCAATTTAATGGAGGTTTGTCATTTCACCCAACATGTACCCGCTGTTTTCATGCTGTTGTATCAGATCAACATATTTCTTTTCATTTAAATTTGTCACATTGCTATTGATTAATTTTTTACCAAAAAGCTGCATCCTACGAAGTGTCAAAGATGGTACAATTATAACTATCTATTGTACTACACCTTTCAACTATCTTTAGACTGTTTTGCAACAGTATGCAGTCAGCTCAACCGCTCGTATCGCAAATACCATTTCCAATTCGTTTACCTCCCAACTGTATATTATTCCCCGTTGTAGTCTACATTGGAACCAAAGTCATACTTTATTGGAGTGGATTACTACACCTTACACTAGGAATGCAAAGAAACAATTCGTAGTTCAATTGATCGCATGTAGGTTGGTATCAATGAACTTAGAATATTAATTACCTCTACCTAGCCCGGGCGTATCATTACTTATTTTCTGCCTGAGGGTAGACGACGACACCTTACGAATTGTCACGTACTTGCCATTGTATGTATTGTATATATTTATTAGATAAACCTATCAACTAGTAGTTTATAAACAGGATTGCTTACGGCCTGTAACCACTTATAAACCAATAATCCTATTTCTTCTTTTCTTTGACCGCACCGAGACTGTTTGTAAATGAGCCAACAGTTTTTTTTTTCTTAAGAGGCAAACCTATCGTGTTTACTTGTCAAACTAGGACTAGATCCCAGTACTCACGGTATTCCCGTGGTTAAAAACTCGAATTGCATAAAATTCTACTTTTTTTTGCGCCGCCGTTCCAAAAACGCATGATACGTCCAGCTCCCATGAACGCAAAATCCCATGTTTGTTTATCGTTTTCACAAAATTTATTACCTTGTGACATCAACACAGACGACTGCTTCAATACACGGACCTGTGACAGCAGTCAGCACCCACCAATCCTCCAATATTAATGCAACCGTAAGAATAATCCAAAGAGATAAAAGCCAATAAGGCGACTATCAGGGGGAGGTCTGCGTCCAGCAGTGGACCTTTATAGACTGTTAAGGATGAGGATAATAATAATTCAAATCTCAAGGTCTGTTTCATGATAGGAAACTGCACGCAATCACCGATGCGTGAATGCACTCACAATAATGCAAGATTGACTTCAAACAACAAGATGTTGCGGTAATAAAATATCACAATAACAATCCACAAGACTCTTTGACAAAGTAACCAAGGTTAAATTGTCTAAGACAAGACTATACCAAATTTGGAGACTTCAGAGAAAACAATTAATGTTTTACGTCCTTTGGTGGACCACCAAACGTGTGTTTCCACTTTTGTTAGACCAGGCTGTTCTCCACAATATATTCCTTTTTTTTTTTCAATGAAACACACAGTAGGCATGTTAGCAAACACACTCGTGCCAAAGGACCCCTAAAATAAATCTTTTAGAACTTTAAGGCTAGTTATAGTAGGTACCCACATTAATTTTTAGGTAAATAAGAGAACTCGGTGCCTATACAACCTGACATAGGCTTTAAGGTACTAGTAACCAAGCTATGTAACGTTTTTTTTTTAATTGAATAAATTATCTATCTATTACTAAGCACCTACAGTCTTCTGCCTCTCTCTCACAGGCGAACCTTAAATTATTGTTATCTCATGAGTATCGGTTTTCGTTGTATTTTAATTTTGCTTTCAATTGCCTGAACATATGTATATGGCCCACGCCATACTTACCAACCTCCAGTTCCTTGTAGCGCCAGTGTGAGTCGCCAGTATGAGTCGCACGGCAAAGGCTGGGCAGTGAATGCGTTCACAATAACCTGTTACAGCGACATTGCACACTGCAAAGTCAGGAATAACTACATTTATTCACTTAGGCATCACACACCAGTATGTATCCACATTTTGTATTTTATGCAAAATTGTGTTTTAATGTTAAGCAAGTATCTAATGTTATTTGTTTACAAAATCGTTTATGTTAAACACTCAATGATACTTACTTTAATTTGCTACGGTTAGGTACTTTTAAATGATATACTTAATCTTCTTCCAGAATAATACTCACTTACCTATTGGTAAGAATATTGCAGTAGGTATTTGATAGGTACATGTATCTAGATTATATCTATAAGTAGTTCCATATACCTATGTTAAAGCAAGTATTTGCCTTAAATCCTAATCTTAATTTTGACCATGCAATTTTACAGCCAACACCGATACAGTAGGTTAGGTACCGACTTAATTTTTTGATTGTGCAGGCAGATCTACAGCAGATTTAATGTAATTTTGTTTATTTGATCACTACTGGGTGCCAAAACACTATATCCAACTTATTACACTTATTGAAATAGCTTATTATTGCACACCCAGTTATTATTATTAGGTTACCGGAGACTAAAATGGGTATCGTCATTAATATTATTCGTTGTAGTATTTCGTACCTTGTAAATTGTTATAATTCTGAATATCACTTGGTACCTTTGTTCTAATTTTAGGTTTATTGTATGCGCATTACTTAAGTAAAAGTAATTTGATGTTACCAATAGCCAGATGAAATAAGGTTACTCCGTGACTAATAGTGCCTTGAGTTGAGTGAGCTCCTCCACAAATTTTATTTGCATCTGTATTTATCTACTATTCAAAACTTACACATCTAAGTACTATTGTTATTAACAAGACACTACATTTAACCAGAAATTTATCTTGTGTTGTAGACACAGCACCATGCTAAATATTTAGCAAGACGTTTTGATAAATGTATTACGAACAAATAAAGTAACGTATGAATTCCATTCACTTTCCTATGTGCTACCACAGTGGTGCTACATTTGTTTCTCGAAGAAAGTTATCTTCATACTGAACATAAAGCAGGTACCTTCAATAGTATAGGTACCCACATAACAATTAACAACGAGTACTTAATACGTTTTCGTAAGTAAAGACAGTGAGTGTAAGTGAGAATGTACTTGGACATCTTCTATCCACCTGGCTATCCTAAAAGATAGCCGGCTGTTGCTATTCCAATACTTGTGTAGTTATTTTGGCCAACGCGGTCCTTTTTTGCATAGAAAAGCAATAGGGAAGTAAGTACCTAACAAGGGTGCAAGTTAGTAATACTGTTTCACTATGATTAACTATATTGTACGTCTTGATAGCAATTCGGACTTCTACGAAAATCTTTTGCAGTTTGTACCAAACTACCCATCTCGTTGGTGTCAAGTGTTCATCCTTTCTTGTTTTTAAAATTCTTGTAAAATGTCTTACCTTTTACCCTCGTCGCCAATGTAGAGGTCTTATGACCGATATTGAATCCCATTAGATGAACACTGGCTCGCTACAACCACGTATTGCAAAGCAGCACACGACCCGCCAACGGTTCCCGAGCAACTGGCGTTCCCGCGCTACGGACTTGCCTGACACGTCAGTTGACTATGTCAACTGACTGTCTGTCACCCGTCAATGACGTATGACTGTGACAGCTTGCTTTGGCAATAGGTACATGGACCACGAGATAGTGTATGTTTGCATGGCATTGAGTTCCTGCAAACACTACAAGTACTAAAATCTTTCTGCTGTTTTTCGCGGGAGGCGAGGTAATACGGTAGGTACAGCACACATTTCCATAACATGCATACTATTGCAGAAAAATTAAGTGTTCTTACAAACGCACACGCAAGTAAAAGCTGTGACACAAACACAAAACAAGCACACAATTAAACAATGACTGTTGTTACACCATTATTGAGTTACACTACACACTAACACGCACTTCGCCTTCTACCAAGAAATCAGTACTCACCTACACCTCCTACCAAGACGCTTGAAACTGTCGCAACTAGTATTCCATTTAAATCTAAATTATACAATAATACAAAAACAATTGACCAAAATATCACTTACTTGTGATAGGAAATACCGTGTTCCCTTAAGTTTGATGTCTCTGATCGCCTTTTACCCCAAAATACCGCATATCTGATTGGATGACGTTCTGCCTTTTGAGTTTCGTTCTAAGACCTCTGACGTTCTGGGCTCGATGAGTGAAGTTTAAGTTTTGAATCTGGTCCTATAAGTTTGTGTTTATATCGTAAAGAGCGAGAGGGGTATGTTTCTTCTCGTGTTTTATAGAATTTTTTATGGTTTCTAACGAATTTACACATTTCAAGTATATATATGCATGGGTATACTTGCAGGTGTTACTTTGAGGTTGTGGATGTTTTATAACCGTTATTATCTCGATGGTATTCATACACTACTAAGTATACTACGTATTACGTAGGTATTCGTGTGTGGTCGCCTGTTGATGTTTATAGCACGCCCCCGGCTCCTCTGGGTAACCATTCCCGTACCTCCGTACCCTCGGGCCATGATTCAGGATGATTTTAGAGTGGCCAATAACCTGTTACCCATCACTTACAAAACATCAGAATATTTAAGAATTGTTGAATAGACAGTTTTTACCAATCCTTCCGTGATTCCGTGTTTATAGCCATCGCCATTTTTAAACGGCAATTTTTTTTGTGTTGGTTTCTCTGAGGTTGGTTTGGTTTTCAATGCAAAGCTACCTGACGAGTTAGTCTTATTTTTGTTCAGGTTTTTTTTTGTGACCGTGAACTAGTATAGTACGTGAAGTTGGCAAAAGTTTTCTCAAACCACAAGAGGAAAAAAATTGCCCTACAATTAATTAAAAAAAAGAAAAAAAAAACAAAGCTACTTTTTGATCCTATTTTGTAAAAAAATACTTTATTTACCTTGGTATGTATTTGCTGCTATAAAAGACAATAATTTCACAAAGAAATAGATAGGTAGGTACTTACATAATTTACCTATCTAGAGTATCTAGTTCGATAAAACATCTTGTAAAAATATTCAGTTGGTAGGTACTTACTTACTATCGACATTTTTATATGACAGAACCTGGACCGAACACTTTTATCACACAGGACAGGAAGAAAGAAATCAGTTCGATCGTTAATTCTTCGCATGATTGGCTGACTTGGTACTAACAACTTGCCATTGACATGTCCACTGTGTGTCGAGTGTGCCTCCTCGGCGGCGTCAACGTGAAGCTGAGTCCCCTAAAGGATGTCCGACTCAAAGATGTTTATAAAAAACTAACCAATACTCAGGTAACTAGACTAAAAAGCTGGCAGGAATTAGTAGATTATGCACCGAGAGCACAAAGCAGTGTCTCACATAACGGGCGCAATCAGGAGCTAGATCACCCACGAGGAAAGCGAGCTAATTAAGTATTACAGTTACCCCCTTGTTCCTGGAATCCTGAGTGCAAGAGGGATTAATTACTTACTTGAGACGAAGAAAGCTTTGAGCAGGAGGAAAATACTCCATTCCTGTGATTAAATAATCAAAGTTTAGTTACATGTTTTGCAGCATGTTCTTTTATTGGCCTTCTGAACAGAGGTGAGTTTGAATTTTGAGATCTCATTGAAAGGTTCTTGGTAAAAAATTCACACATGATGGGAGGAAATGATGACCAATGAGACTCAAACTAAGAGATCTCATTCAACTCTTTTGAATTTGCTATAATCTTCAAGAAAAAAGGAACCCTTATAGGATCATTTTCTTGTCTGTCTGTCCATCTGTCAGTCTGTCAACCCTCTTTTCTCAGAAAGGGGTGGAGGTATAGAGTTGAAATTCACTCCATATTCTCAGGTTCATAACCTCTTAGAGCCGCGATATAAATTAAACTTCTAAGTCAACGCAATCAAACGTTTATGCCCAAATATTTTAAAATTTTCATGAAATAATGGAGTCACATGCAAACAAAACCTATAGGTACTTCCCATTGACCTAGAGCAGGTATGGGCAACCTTTGGTATGTTGGGTGCCAAACTTACTAGGTATATTAATGCAGTCGCGGGCCACAACAGGAAATAAAAAAGGGTTCATTTATTTATTTACTAAGCTAGTGACTTAATGTAAATTTTTCCATGTAACGGTCAATGTGATATTTGTGTTTAAACTTCGAAAGCCAGTTTATTAATATCTGGCCAAATTTCACTTGTACAGAGGTGTAACGAGTTTTCCAGATTTTTATCAGTGAGTCTCGTACGGCATTCTGATTTATTAGTCTTCATCATCCAGAAAAATTGTTCCCATTTGTATGTTCTTCCAAAAACGCAAACGATTCTTCTCGCGAACGCTCTCAGCTGTTTGTATTTCTCTTCTTTAATATAATGTTTTATAAAACTCGTACAGGTCCACAGGCCAAAGTGTTTTATGAGCCTTGATAGAGTGTGAGTGAAATAACAGATACATAAAGCACAAAAAGACACTGCAATTGAATCTATCTAAACTATAAGTTTTGTATCTAAACTTCAGAACCAGATTTAGGCAGAATATTTGTGTGACTTGTTTCAGTTCTATCCAGAAGATGAAAGGCCGACAGATGTATGTAGTTTCTGTAATCGGAATCTCCTGAGATGCTGGACTCTCTCGGAGATGGCTCTCAGATCTGAAAATATTTTCAGTAACCTGCTCTATAAGGGACTTGAGGTATGAATTCCTGCATAATTTATTTATTTATTATTAAAAATATGTATATCTATCATTACGGGCACACCCAATACAATAGAGTACCTTATATACCAGCAATAGCCTAATCTTATCATAATTATTCTTACATTAGAAAATTATGCAGTTAATGTCAAATTTGAATATGGACATTATAATATATATATATACAGTGTGTCCCTGGATAAAGTGCCACCCCGAAAGGGGGTGAAACTAGATCAAAAATAATCGACAAAAAAATAGAAGAAAAAAAAAATTGTATGTATATACCTACTTTATTGATGAATTAAATTTTTTATTATTTACTAATGACTCTATTTAATAAAAAAATGATTTCTTCCAAAGTAGTGGGTCTATTTTGTTAAAATAAAAAACATAATCATGTCAGATAATTTTTGATCTAGTTTCACCCCCTTTCGGGGTTGCACTTTATCCAGGGACACACTGTATATATATACATTAAATAATAATAATAATAGGTATAATTCTCAATTAGTCAATAAAAAAGCAATAAAATAACATTATTATAAAATTGATAATATTAATAACTTGTACTAAAATAATTAAATAATTTTGAAAACTACTTGCTATAGCATAAAATGCAATACAAAGCCTTTTGGAATTCGTTCGGGGAACAGAAAAATATATCGATTTTCTCGGCAATCAGATAAGGCGTGCGGATGCTGCGCGTCAGAGGTGCTTTGTCTATAAGGTTGGTTCGGGACGCCTTCGTCTGCGCACAAAGTCCGTGGGTACATTCAGCCGCATCTCCTCTAAAATACATGGAGAGGCGGTCATCCCTCTCAACACTTTAAACAAAGAGTAGAGCGAGCGCTGCGTCCCTCCTTACTTCTAGCTTGTATCCAACCATGCCTATAATAAACAAGGATGGATACATCAAAGGGTAGAAGGGGTATATACCGTAGACCTTCAGGTATAAAAATCTCGCGAACTTTGTTTGCGCTCTACCATTTGGCTGTACTTGGCTTCGTGCGGAGCCCATATCGCTGCATTGAACTCCAAATGGCTTCTTACTAACGCATTATAGAGCGATTTTACTGCTTGCAGGTTTTTGAAGCTGTTTGTCGGACGGAGGACAAACCCTAAAGTTTTAAAGGCCCTCTTGCAGATGTTCACCACCTGCTCTCTGAAATGTAGCTTGTCGTCCAGACGAACCGCTAAATCCCTCACCGAGTCGACTCTCTTTAGCTGTGTACCCCTCAACTTGTAGTCGTGGTAGAGTGGCTTCTTTGCTCGACTAAAGGTTATTATAGAACATTTGCAGATAACTGGAGTTCATTTACCCTACTCCACTCTACCATTCTGTCTACGTCCCATTGAAGGCGCTCACAGTCTGTTTCGTCTTTGATGGGCAAGAGTAACTTGAGGTCGTCCGCGAACAACAAGCATTTGGCGTCTCTGACGACGGTCGGCAGGTCGTTTATCATTATAATAAACTCTAGCGGCCCAGGCAACTTCCCTGACTCACACCAGTAAAGGTAGAGTAAGCCTCTGATCTGCATCCCGCGTAGTCGACATACTGCCGCCGGTCCTTCATATAGCCCGCGAAGAACTGCAGCAGTTTAGTGGTGCAGCCGATCGTCGCCAACTTCTGAAGCAGAATGTCGTTGTCGACTAGATCAAACGCTTTTTTGAAGTCGAAATAGGCTGCGTCGACTTGCACCCCTGCGTCGACTTGCGGTAGCACGTAGGCCATGGAGTCAAGGAGGTTGGTTGAGGTGCTATGAGCAGGCCGAAAACCATGCTGCGCGTCGGACAGCCGCGCCAAGACCTGCTCCTGCATGCTGCGCTGCATGGCTGATTCAAAAACCTTGGACGCCGTCGACAGAATGGCCACCGGCCGGTATTCCATCACTTCTGATCCAGAGCCTTTAGGTGTGGGAATAACCCTTGTTATCTTCTATCGCTCTGGAAAGTGTGATTTCTCTAGACAAGCATTGTAAATGTGGGCGATCGGTTCCGCAAGCGGCATTCGACAGTCTCTTTTAATAAAGACTGGTGTGCCGTAAGGGCCTGCGGACCGCTTCAGTTTGAGTCTTTTCAGCGCCGCACGCACCTCGGCCAGCGTTAGGCGCGGCACGTGCACGCGCGCGGCGCTGGCTGGGCTCGCCGCCTCCGCCGCTGCCACGTCTCAGAGAGCTGGTGAGGTACCGTATACTGAATGAAAATATTTCGCGAATTCCTCCGCACATTCCCTGACGCAGTGACGACCACTGTGGTGCGGTGGGCGAAGGTCTGCCTGCGACGCAGGAGGTTGCGGGTTCGATTCCCGCCTCGGAACAAATGTGTGTACGATCTGCAGACATTTGTTCAGGGTGTTCTGGTCGTTTTCTATGTATAATAAAAAATATCTATCTATGTATTGTACTGTATTATGTATATCAGTTATCTAGTACCCATAACACAAGCTCTGCTTAGCTTGGGGCTAGATAATGCTGTGTGAATGGTCCAGCATTATTTATTATTTATTTATTTATTCCGGTTCCGAGAAAGTCGTTCCGTTTAGTGTTATCTGTTTTCGGTTCACGGTTCGTCTTTTTGATTTCACAAAATTCCAGAACGATTTCGGATCCTCCGGCAGACGGTGCTCTACTCGTTGCTGGTGTTGAGTTTGCGCCTCCTCTATCATTTTCTTCACCCTTGCTCTACTTTCCGAAATTGTTACGTAACTCGATCTTCCTTGTTTGTATTGCTAACTCTTAAACAGGTCTGAGTGCTTTCAAAGATAGTTAGAAAGTGTTAATAGTCACCTGTCCTCTTTACACAATTCAACACTTACTCATAAATAGGATCTGGATTATGGTGTCTAGTGTAATGAAAATTGCAGTGCCCAACAGGGTGTATGTACTAACTTAGGATAAAATTAGATCTTAAGCTACTAACCCTATGTAAGTACATATAAGCAATTAATAAATGAAATGAAATGTCCTTCACTATGTAATTAAAAAAATGTGTTTTCAGGCAACTCATGAAACTATTGAAGACCTCAACCTGGAAACAAAAGAGCACTTGTCTGTGGCCCCGATGCAAATCCTTGACTTGGACAATGAAACTCTCAAGAATAGTTCAGCAATAATCATTAAAGAAGAACCTATATCGGTGAAAGAAGAAGAAACTGTACAAGCTGATGAATTGGTTGAGACTGAATCTGCTGATAGTCATATGTCTGAAAAGTGTATAAAAAGTCAACTGATATTTGAAGAAGATAGTAGCAATGTTAATTATTTGATTGAAAATTCCACTAAAATGGATATTGTACAGCTCAATCTTGAAAAAGACTCTGAAGAACTTAATTCAGACCAGAAACGGAGCCAAAACCAAAAAATTCAAGTTCATCGAGACAAGTTAAAGATATTCTGTTGTGATATTTGCAGTAAAATATTTTTAGTTCGAAGCAGTCTAGTGTCACATATTCAACTATCACACACAAAAAAACAACAATGCAAATTAGACATACAAACAATATTTAAAAAGGAATTAAGTGATTTTCACTTTAAAAGACCCAAGCGGGTTCATACTGGAGATAAGTCATATGCCTGCAGTATATGTGATAAGCAATTTAATCAAAAACTTCATTTAGTAAATCACATGATAACTCACACTGGAGCAAAGCCTTATGCCTGCGGTACATGTGATAAGCAATTTAATAAAAAAACTCAATTAGTAAATCACATGAGAATTCACACTGGAGCAAAGCCTTATGCCTGCAGTATATGTGATAAGCAATTTAATCGAAAACCTCATTTAGTAAATCACATGAGAATTCACACTGGAGAAAAGCCTTATGCCTGCAGTATATGTGATAAGCAATTTAATCAAAAATCTAATTTAGTAAATCACATGAGAATTCACACTGGAGCAAAGCCTTATGCCTGCAGTATATGTGATATGCATGTTAATCATAAATCTAATTTAGTAAATCATATGAAAATTCACACTGGAGCAAAGCCTTATGCCTGCAGTATATGTGATAAGCAATTTATTCAAAAATCTGGTTTAGTAAATCACATGAGAATTCACACTGGAGAAAAGCCTTATGCCTGCAGTATATGTGATAAGCAATTTATTCAAAAATCTGTTTTAGTAAATCACATGAGAATTCACACTGGAGCAAAGCCTTATGCCTGCAGTATATGTGATAAGCAATTTAATCAAAAACCTCATTTAGTAACTCACATGAGAATTCACACTGGAGAAAAGCCTTATGCCTGCAGTATATGTGATAAGCAATTTAGTCATAAATCTAATTTAGTAAATCATATGAAAATTCACACTGGAGCAAAGCCTTATGCCTGCAGTATATGTGATAAGCAATTTATTCAAAAATCTGATTTAGTAAGGCACATGAGAATTCACACTTGAGCAAAGACTTATGGCTGCAGTATATGTGATAAGCAATTTAATTATAAATTTACTTTAGTAAGGCACATAAGAATTCACATTGGAGCAAAGCCATATTATTAACTAATTTATTTCGGATTTACTACACATATATGTTACAGGAAATTACATGAACAGAATAAAATAACTACAAGTAATATTTACACTTAAATGTATAAAAAAATAATACCAAATGATGTCACCTATGTTTCAGTAAAATCAATTAAATATTAGATTACATAATGATAGTATCTGGTAGAACACTAAATTAGTCAGAATTTACCTACCAACCTAACGAGAATATAAAATAATAGAAATGTCGCATTTATATTAGATTGAAACATTATACGAAAACTATATTACAAAGGGGTTTAAAGATTTTGGCCCTAAAATCAGCCGCCATTTAGTTTTTTCTTCAAAGTCGCCGCGCACAATAAAAATTATATATTTGGATAGAGGACACTAAAATAAATAGAAAATGTTCTATAACATAATGTCCTAAAGTCTATGGGTCAATATATTAATATATATATAATATACTGTACATCTTTTCATATATTATTGTTTTTCGTGGTCATTTTGTGTTTGTATAATATGTATGTCTGTAATTTGAGTAATTTGTGTAAACTAGTTATTATCGTAGGTAGATGTGAACTTTACTGGACTTTTCTATTTTATTTGTTTTTATATTATTGAATTGTGTTTCGTGTACGTGACGTCACGCGTTGGTTCCGACGGAAGATCAGCGTTGTGATATGCGTAATGGCTATTGCAACATATGCTGAGTCGGACGCCATTTCGTAGCATTAAGTTTTCTTATTTTGTACCTCAGTTGTTTTTATGTATTTTTTTTATTTTTATTGTGTAATTTGTGTAACTTAATTTTATAATGTTTATGTTATGAATAAAGATTTCTATTTCTATTTCTAAAGCGTCAGGTTTCTGAGATATTCATAGATGAAAATCACTATTGCTCTAATGAATTTATCTACGTTTACTGTTTTCATCAGATTTCACGTTGCCTAGCAACGTACCGATTGATGATTTTGAGTGCCTACCTACCCAAAGATCCTACGTTCCGCTAGAATCTATGCTGCCTACCTATTATATGTAGGTATATTATGAAGCATATGCCGACAAGAAAAGAAAAAACAAATGTTACTGATTCAGAAAATGTTTATTAAAATTAAAATGTAGGTACTACAGAAAATTACATCAGGCCAATCAAATGTTTGTACGATCTACAAATATTTTTTCCGGGTGTTCTCGCTATTTCTATGTATAAGAACAATATCTAGGTATCTATGTAATGTACCTATTGTATTAATTGCCATAAAAAAAACAATTTGAAGGAGAGAGTTATTTTAAAATGTTTTTTCATGGCTTATGTATGAGCTATGCCAATTGCCAAGTCAAACAAAAGTACCTACTTACCTGACGGTCGTCGAATAAGTGCCGTGAATAGTTTATAATGCTTGGATGACTGGCTATGAAGACTTCAGTCAGCAAATAAGACTGTATAGGACGTGAAGATCTTCGCCGTGGGCCAGGGATACCCAACCAACACGCTAGTGGAAATTGCAGCCTATTTTATTACTTTAAGTTGTTTATTAGTGGCATAGGAGTTCAAAAAGCAGTTTTAAGTTGCATATTTGCTTCCGCAAACGTCTGTAGCTACAAAAGTAACAAAGAGTCGCAATAATGGAACCAAATACTACCCTTGCCTTGATAATAGATAATTCTAGAGCCCATTTATTTCTAACAGCTTTAACAGAAAGTTACAAAAGGCATTTGGTCGCTGAAAGCTGCTTACGGGATTCACTTGCAACTGTTCAACGGCGCTTATCTGCATAAAAGAGATTCTTGTAGCCTATTTAAAGCAGCTGTATCGGAGTTATAATAGCCACTGTTTTTCTACTTGAAGATCTGTAATAGAGGTAATAATAACTCTTTTACAGACTCAAGTTCCCGATGGTTGTGAAAAATAATAACAAAAGCATACTTATAGGATCTTAAGATAACTCAGGAGGAGCAATTGCTTCCTTGAGTAGTATAAAAAAGTCAACCGGCACCCTTGAAAAGTCTAAATTAATCAAATCGTTTTTTTGTCTCCATCTCTGCTCAGCATATTAATTAAAATTAAGAAGTAAAGAAATGAATGCTAAAAGGTGGAAATTAATTAAGAGAAGTGGCGGTTATCGCAGGAAAGTTCAGAAGGCTTATGAGAACATAAAAAAAAACACAAAGGTGACTGAGTATACAAATAGAACAGCTGCTCATGAAACTCTAAGGTAAATTTTATTTGAGTAAGTTTCTACTTATATTTATTTTATTTTCAACTACATAATAGGTATTTTATATGAAAACACTTGTTCTTACACAAATGCGAGTGAAATTGTGTTTTTTAGGAGTTCACCGGAGATACGCACAAATAACAAGTCAAGTTTGCTAGATACGAGTGAGGGTTCCGCAGGAAGATTTTGTTCAACCAATAATGCTGATTCCATTATTGATGAGACGTAAGTATTTAGTACCACAATATTTTGAAGGTAAGGTATATAATGTATATATACACATTATATGTAGACAGTAGGTACATTATAATATACCTACAAATACAACATAAGACGTGATTTATTTATAATAATAATAATATTTTTGCCGAATTTTACAGATTTAATTTTGCAGAAATAGATAGTGAAGATGATTGCGATGAACATAGACAGGAATTTAAAGAATATGAGAAGAAATGTAATTACGGCGATGAAATACGGAATTGGGCTTTGAAACACAATATGACTCATGCAGCTTTAAAAGATTTACTTCAAATTTTCAATAGAATAGTGCCTAACGCTATGCCTTGTGACCCACGTACATTGCTTAATACACCAAGAGAAATAACAACGACTTTCGTAAACCCCGGAGAATACTGGCACAATGGTCTCAAAAAATGTATCGTGAAAAAATTAGAAAAAACAACAGAAATACCAGAACATATTTCAATATCAGTTAACATAGATGGTCTTCCGGTTCATAATAGTTCAAAAAATCAATTTTGGCCAATACTTTGCAGCATATTTGAAAAACCAGAGTTTCAACCAATCATTTGTGGAATTTACTTAGGCTCAGCAAAACCTAAAGATTTATATGCATACTTTTTACCATTTCTTGATGAAATGTGTAATCTTCTACAAAATGGCGTAGAAGTTCGAAACAAACATGTTCAAGTAGGTACAGTTTAGATGCTTTGTGTGCGATTCTCCGGCTAGAGCAATGATAAAAGGTGGGTGTCAAAGTTTTTTTTTGTAAGTATGATTTGAATGTTTACAAATAAGACGTAGGAAGTTAGTCAATGTTTTCAAAGCACAACAATTGAAAGCGCGTTTACTAGCAGCACTCTGTGACCATGTTTTCCCATGCTATTTCCCAGTTGAATTCGCTCATTAAGCTTATTGCATTTTAATTTAAGTATTTAAGATTTTCTTGTATCTTTTTATGTCTTGGAAATTATATATAAATATATATATACAATAGTTAGTAGGTATAATAGTAATATACTGTAATAGTCCACTGCTGAGATTATATAAATATATCTTACTAGCTGTGCCCCGCGGTTTCACACGCGTAATTAGAATTTCACATTTCTAGGGGGATAAAATTGTCTTTTTTTTCCGTTCAGTACGAATCATCATC
Source organism: Eupithecia vulgata (assembly GCA_946478455.1). Taxonomy (NCBI): domain Eukaryota; kingdom Metazoa; phylum Arthropoda; class Insecta; order Lepidoptera; family Geometridae; genus Eupithecia; species Eupithecia vulgata. Next base: position 2,028,631 of record OX297887.1, on the reverse strand, counting down.
ATCATCATCATTGTTCAGTACGAATATTCCCGTAAATCTCCCATGGGAATTTAATGTTTTACCAGGACAAAAAGTAGCCTATGTTACTCTCCACTCCACCCTTTCAACCTACTTCTATGCCAAAAATCTAGTCGATCGGATGCTTAAGGATAAGGTTGCGTGAAGGAAGGACAAACAAACGAATAAACAAACACACTTTCTCATAATAATATTAGTAAGGATAAGGATTTTAGTTTTACTAATAGTTTGATTTATTGCTTCACGACACGGTAGGTAGGTACTTTGTTATTATTAGCCATAATCTCAAGTGTTTTATGGCAGACGGTGTAGACAAAATTATGTTTTTATTTACAGGAGTTTGTAACTTCAATGGAAAGCATGGTTGTCTCAAATGCACAGTCATAGGAGAATATTCTCATGTTTCACATACAGTCATTTTCCCTGGCATTGACTGTGCCTTGAGAAACGATAAGGATTTCAGAGAAAAAAAATATGGTGACCATCACAAAGAAGACTCGCCATTATTAAGACTACCAATCGACATGGTCGAAGACTTTCCGGTCGCTGATTCCTTGCATTTAATTGACTTAGGTATAATGAAACGGTTGCTTATCGGATGGCGAGATGGCAATTTCGGGAAAAAGAACACTAAATGGCGAGCAACTGACATCCAAACTGTCAATAATTTCCTACACTCTTGTAATACTCCGACTGAGATACATAGAGCAGTTCGAGGATTGGATAATCTTAGTCATTGGAAAGGATCGGAGTATAGAACTTTCTTTTACTATTTAAGTGTAGCAATTTTGAGAAAAGTTTTGAATCAAGAGGCTATGAAACATTTTCTCACTTTATTCTGTGCAATAACAATATGTTCAAGTGAGGAACATTTCCAGTTTTTATCCTTAGCAGAAGAACTTTTGAAATACTTTGTAGCACATTACAAAGATTTCTACGGTATTGACTACTTAACTAGTAATGTGCACAATTTGACTCATATTGTCCATTAGGTTCGACGTTTTGGCAAGTTAGAAACGTTTAATGCATATAAATTTGAAAATAAATTGTATTTAATAAAAAACTTGCTTAGACAAGGCAATAAACCACTGGCTCAAGTAGCCAAAAGACTTAGTGAGTATGAGTATATGGTAGATGAACAAAATTGTGACCAAAAAAACACTGACTACCCATATGTAAAAAAAAATTTAAGGAATCGAAATCCAGTTCTGTATTTTAAGGATTTTGTCTTGTCTACTAAAACAGCATACAAATACTTTTTAACGTCAAGAAAAGAAATAATGGAGGTAATTTGTATTGAAGTTATAGAAAGTCAAATAATTATTCACTGTAATAAATTCCACCACTTACAAAATGTTTTTGATCTCCCTATCAATTCATCATATCTAAACATCTTCAAGAGCAAGGACAATATAGATTTAAGAACAGAATGTTTGTGTTTCCCTTGCGATGTAAAATGTAAATTAGTAGTTACAAAATGCGAATCTGATTTATACTTTGTTCCTTTATTACATACATTATATATAACCATGTTTATTATGAATAAAACAAAGATTTGAATAAAAATCAACTAGTTTTATTTGCAAAAACAAAACCTATTTTAGAAAGGAAGGTAGGTAACACTAAAATTAAAAAATAATTATTCTTGAAATTAAGTACACAAAAGTAGTATTAAAATCTTCCATTTCTTGTTGTCTGCTGTGTTGTGCCACTGGAACTATTGATAAAGAGGCGGCCTGTTCCTGTTCAGAGCTAGTACAATCAAGCATGTTTTGTAGCTCTTTTTCTGCCTTATCATGATTCGGTATATTTTGTCTTTTAACAACGCATTTCATTATAGACCAATCAGGTTTTGGGAAAGAATCTTCATTTTTTATAAGTTTTTTAACTTTCTTTTTTGGCCAGTATAATATTCCATGGCTTTCCCATCCTGATGGGCAAACCGTAAGCTGGTCCTGACCATTTTCGCTAGTTTGCACAATTTTAAAAGGCATTCTGAAAATAAACAGCAAATATTAAGTAAGTAAGTAGGTACTTATACTTACCTAAACTACCTACTAACAAAAAATGCTTAAAACACTTTCTAAATTTAGAGTTGAAAGTTACTAACTTGAATTACGGATTTCGTTTCGTTACAGACGTTGCGGATCTCCAAAATAACCGTTCAGTTCCAAAATGTAAACCTGTAAAACACATTGTATTAGTACGTATACCTGCAAATAAGGTATAATTGCAGCCGTTTTAACGATTCTAGCTGCATTAGAGAAATAAAAATCACCCGGAGCATTAAAATACTTTAAATTAAAGTTTTAACCCGCGTAATGAAAGTTTAGAGGTGAAACCTACGGGCTAAAGCTGCACTGTAAAGACGCCATGTTTTTGAAGCAAATTGCTCGGTTTGGATACAAGATTTAGAGATAAGCTGATGCATTTGCCGATTTTTTTCAATGATATTATCTAAATATATGCAAATGTACCTACAAGCGACACATTGCACTGCCAATACGTATAGCAGAAAAAAAATATATCATAAAAAAATGATAATTTATCACACACCTAATCAAATTTTGATTTTACCATCAAAGCGCTTGAAAATTTCTCTATAAAACATCATATTTTTGCTCAGTGAACTTGGAAGCGTTTTTAACCGCTGACATAATTATATCACGAAACAGTAATGTAGTAAAACTTACCAAATAATATTTTAATGATGGCGCCAATGCTTGATTACAACTAACACTTCACTCTTATTATTTCACTACAAACTCAAAACTGAACTGGAATCTCATAAAGTACATAGGTACACAATTAACACATTGTTCACCCATTCGTTCACAAAAGTGGCATTAGAGCGTTAGAGGGATGTTAATCAACCGTTGCAGCTCTTGAGCCACCTTTATGCTACTGTTGTGCAACTGCAATATAACTGAAAGCTGCATATAACTGTGCCCAATTGGCGCTAGAGTAGCAGCATAAGAGCTTTAGAGCACGTTCTAGCGTTTGTGCTTAGCACCTTAGGGAATAATCGGATTGGCTCCAAAGCGTTTATGCAACCAACTTGTGTTACTTGGGTAGTGCTGATTCCACAAAAAAAACATGTGGCACCAACATAGTTTGACATTTTGTCAAAAAATAATAACTACCTAGCTTAACAATCAACAGTAACAACAAAAACTTAAATAAAACAGTACCTACATGACAGTTTTATATAACTTAAATAAAAAAAAACGAGTCCAATCTCTAGTTTATACCGAGAAAAAAAAGCGCGCGCATATTATTTAAGATGTGGTGAGAACCTCATTTTACATAGAAACCAAGAAGGTAACGAACCTGAGTTTGAGGTATAAAACCTCTTTCATGCCATGGTTGGTTTTAGCACAAGAAGCCTTCGATAGGTTTAAATGATTTTAGCACTAGTTTTTTTTCGATAGGCTACCTTGATGTCTGTAATTTATTATACCTACCATTAAAACGCAGTGTCTACAGATGTAAAGGGGCCTTGGAGGCTTGGAGATTTTTATCCTAACATCGGCAACCACTTTGTTTTATTATGTCGCCGCGCACGATGAAAGTTACATATTTGAATAGAAGACACCAAAATAAATAAAAAATGTTCCATAGTATAACGTCCTAAAGTGTCAGGTTCGTGAGATATTCACAGATGAAAATAAATATTTTTTTTCTTTACATGTGAATATCTCGGAAACCTGACGCTTTAGGGCATTATGTTAGAGAACATTTTTAATTTGTTTTGGTGTCTTCTATCCAAATATATGACGGGGCGTCAGGATTTTGGTCCATTTTCTTCCAACTTAGCTGCTGTGTGCGTGTCCAGGGTAGTTGAGGCAAATAAAGAGGGGTTGCGCAGAATCACAGTGTATTTTACAATAATTAATTTTAACAGGGTAGGCGATATTGTAACACTGACGGGGTGACAGTTTCGCGTCCGACTCCGCCGAGCGCCGGGAATAGAATGGCTGTGAGCGCTCGGTAGCGCCCGCTCGTCGACCAGGCGCGTGACGTGACGACACGACTCTGTCAAGCGCGCGCGCTGTCAAACCAGCTTTCGCAACGCCTCCGTTCGTGTTGGATGCGACACGGCCATCCTTGTGCTGACACACGTCCTCGTGTGTTAATCTGTAACAAGAGAGCAACCAGCACAATTTCCGTTCGGCCAACCCTGCGTACCAGGGCTTTATTCTTCATCAACATCCTTTGAATAGAAAAACTATTTTACCATAGTGAATTTTATTCAAAACATACAACATGGAAATATCCCTTTAGCTTAACTCAACATTAAGGCAAAATAAATCAAAACTAGGCTATGTGGACTAAACCACTAAAATGCTAGAAGAATCCTGAGATCGAGCACCATTGACAAAGAGTAAACACAGACAAAACAAAATCACTACAGATTTAACTTTAATTTCCATGAATCAAATTACAGGTGTCAATTTCGTGGTCCCCGACTAAACCTTAGTCCCAGCAAATAGTATTGCTCCATAAGTCTAGTTGTCCCATAACTCTATGGTCTTCGCTACAAGGCAAGACCCGACCGTACCACCCAGAGCTACCGCTTACTCACGGACTACCCAGGGGTAGACACCGATTTCCAACGAGCTACAGCTACGATACTCTGGTACAGTCTCCGACCCACTCAATTTTGAACCTGTTTACACAATTGATTATTACTCAACGTCTGAGTCACCCAAGATCTCTTCTATGTCAATAGGTACTTGACCCTCAGGCATCTTCTTTACACGATCATGAGCATACTTATAGGTACGCTTGCTAGTTAATGATTTCAACAAGTAACGGTCCCCATCTAATACATCAACAATCTGAAATGGTCCTTTAAACTTAGGGTCTAATTTCGTTTGATTGCGTTCTTCATTTTCAATAAGAACGAATTCCCCGATTGAAAATTTACAAACGTTTGCTTTTGTTTTATCAAAACGCTCTTTGTCATAACGTGCGGATGCCTCTATACCGTCAGTGGCCAATTGTCTAACTACCTCGAGAGACAAGGGTTCGTCATTATCGTCAGCTACCAAGTTCAAAGGACGCGCGACTTTGCCTATCAGGAGCTCTAACGGACTGGCCTTCGTAACGCGATTGACTGTACAATTCAACGCGAGTTGTACCTCACCTAGTGAGTCTTACCACGACCTATCTTTGTCAGACTCTACTGCGGTTAACATTGACTTTAACACGCTCATTATCCTTTCTACCTGCCCATTAGCACGACATGACCCCGTAGCAATAAGGTGAAGTTTAATGGTTTTACTATCGCAAAAATCCTTAAACTCTTTACTAGCTAAGCAACGACCTTGATCTGCAATGATTCGAGCAGGTGCTCCAAACAGAGTCGAACTGTCTTTTACCGCTTTGATGCTACTCTTGCTGTCTATATTTTTTGTATGGTAAAGTAATACGTACTTGGTAAATGAGTCAATCAACACAAAGACATACTCCTTGTCACTCTTGCCTGTCAACTTACCTGTTGCATCTATATGCACTGTGTGCCAAGGAATTGCTACCTTTGGTATTGGGTGAAGCTCTGCCTGTACTTTACCCGAGTGTGGTTTACTAATTTTGCAGGTGACACAACTCTCCACAAACTTCCGTACGTACTTACTCATACCTTCGAACCAGTAATGATTGTAAATCTTCTCCAATGTCTTCTCCCATCCAAGGTGCATGATGGACTCGTGAATGTTGTTAATAACAGACCAACGCATCGCTCGAGGAACAATCGGCAAACATCTGGTTCGATTGTTACGCTGTACAGTCAGCGTCAAATTGAAATAAGCGTGAAGAGTATTCAAAATGATCTGAAAAACATAAAAGCAATTTGATATACGCAGTTCGAATGTTCATATTGTTGTAAGCACCCAAGGTGTTCAATTCAAAACATCTTACTACTCATTGTTTCATATTTATATGAGCAGTCAGAGTGATCAAAATTATCCTAGCAAACAAAACTCTCAAAGTTATCTTTGCATATTGTTGCAATTCTGTTATTTTCATTATTTTTTAATGGTACATTTTATGCACAGATCACTTTGAAAGCTTTGTTTGCTAAGATAATTTTGATCACTCTGACTGCTCATATAATATATGAAATAATGACTAGTAAGATGTTTTGAACACCTTGGGTGCTTACAACAATATGATCATTCGAACTGCGTATATCAAATTGCTTTTATGTTTTTCAGATCATTTTGACCACTCTTCACGCTTATTTCAATTTGACGCTGACTGTACCTTGCGAAAGAGGATACCAGATCTTACCTCGTATGTTTTTGCCACGTCATCATTGAGCTGTCCTGAGGTTAGGTCCGTAATTACCTTTTTTATTTCATCATCACGCTGCTGCTCTGCAAGTAGCCAGTTTTCTGCAAGCTCTGTGACGTTGACCCGCTTCTGCTCTACTTTTTGTACCTGCTGTTGTAGCTTCGTTGGTAGGGGATTTCGTGAAAAGAAATCTGCATGTGCCATTTGCTTACCTACTCTATATTTGACATCAAAATCAAACGACTGCAAAAATGCCCACCATCTATGTACTCTAGGTGTAAGATCAATTTTATTTCGTGAAGATTTCAGCGAGTTACAGTCCGTGACTACTGTGAACTTTCGGCCATGCAAGTACTGCCTAAAGTGCTTTACAGCATTGACCACGGCGAGTGTTTCCAGCTCGTACGAGTGATAGCGCGACTCAGCAGAAGTTGTACGCTTGCTGTAATAGGCAACAGGCCTCTGCTTACCTTCCACAGATTGCAATAATATTGCACCATAACCTTCTGCGCTAGCGTCGGTATGAAGCTCTACTGGGTGCTGCGGATCAAAAATCATAAGGATCGGTTCTGTAGTCAAAATTTCAATTACCTTTTGACGCGCCTCTTCGCAACTTGGCTTCCATTCGAATGGACACTTACTGGATGTAAGTCGGTAGAGCGGGGATACCAGCCGTGAAAAGTTTGGCACGAACTGGCGAAAGTAAGATGCCATTCCTAAGAATTGTCTTACCTGTGTAGCTGTTTGAGGTGCTGGTAACGATGACAGAGCCTCAATCTTGCGCTTGTTAGGTTTGATCTCCCCTGCTTCTACCTCATAACCTAGAAACTCTACCTTTGTTTTCAGGAAAGAACATTTTTTTAGGTTAAGAGAAAATCCGGCCTTTGTCAGTTTCGTCAGTACTTCTTGTAACCTCTCCAGCCCTTGCTCTACAGTATTTGATACAATCAGAATATCATCAACGTATACGACGACGTACGTATGTGCTAAGTCACCTAGTGCGTTCATTATTGCCCTCTGAAACACTGAAATCGCATTGCGCAATCCAAAAGGAACAGTAACATATTCCCATTGTCCCTCATTTGTGATAAAAGCGGTGCGCTCAATCGATTCTTCCTCTACTGGGATTTGATGGAAACCACTTGCGCAATCTAATTTTGTAAAATAATTTTTGCCGCATGAAGCCTAGGTATCTGGTCCGATATTAAAGGTAGTGGATAACGGTCCGGTACCGTATTGGAATTTAATTCCCTATAGTCGATACACATACGGTGGGAACCATCATGTTTTTTGACCAATAAAGCTGGACTGGCAAATGGCGAGTTGCTTGGCCTAATAATTTTCGCGGACAACAATTCATCTACCCTATCACGCATAATCCTACGTTCATCTGGAGAAAGCTGGTATGGACGCCTCTGTACGGTTTTATTGGCGTCGATTAACCTTAGCTTTAGTTCGCCGGTAGTTACACGAGTGGTGGGAAAACCATCTACGAAAAACTTGGAGTATTGCTGTAGAATACTAATAAGTTCGGGTTTCTTATCTATTGGCATGTCTGTTTCCACTGAGTCGAGGCAAATCGCTGGTAATTTAACCTGAACAATCTTACACGCGTTCACTTTCATATTGTCGTCTTTTGTCAGTGTAAAATCAGTTGCAGTCATAGTCACACGAAACCCATTGTCTAAAATTTCACGACCTAACATTATGTCACTACGTAGGTATACGTCTGGAAGAACGTGAAATAAAATTTCAACCGTAAACCCGTTAATTACCACCTTGCTTTGCAACTGAACAGTGCTTTGTACGTTTTTATTGCCTATACCTAAAAGAGACACTACGTTGACAATTCGTTTACCGCTAAGTTTACTAGCTATTTTCTCTTTGATCAAAGAGCATTCAGCACCAGAATCATAATCAAATCTAAAACGCCTACCAGATTGTGATAGTGTTCCTGACGGGGGCTCGACCACGCACTGGTCGACGCGTCGCTCTGCCGGTGCTGCCGAGGCGCTGGTCTCCGCCGATGTGCAGCGACTCGCTATGTGGCCCGTCACGCCGCACCTGTAGCATCTAACCGAGCTGCTGCCGCCGTTGGTGTTTTGCCGCTGTCCGGAAGCTGGTGTAGATGGCTTCGTTGAAGTATTCTTCGCGTCCGCTATCTTTTTACGACAGTCCATTTGTTTATGCCCCATTTTTCCACAATAATGGCATTTGATCAGCGACGGTGGAAGCTTCTGTCGTTTTTCTTTGCCGGCGTCGTTTCCCGAGTCCGTTGTAGGCTTTCGTTTCAAGTACGTGAAGGCTTGAAGCTCTTGTTGCAGCTGCTGACGTGTGGTAACTTCCCAACTAGCAAGGAAATCCTATAATAAAATACAATAGGTAAAATTAGACTAAACAAGATCCGCCAAGTGCGAGTATAACTCGCGCGCCGAGGGTTTCAAACATTTGCCAATTATTTGGACAATCAATTTTCTGAAATATTTTAAAAAGTATGAAACTTACAGAAATTTCAAAAAGTGTTTTAAAAAGGCCGAAACGATACCTTTCATTTGATACCCCACATGGGTAGGTACCCCTTTTGAAAAAAAATCCCCTTTTTTGACCATTTTTCAAAAACTATTATTATTACAGACTTCTCTATATTTTTCCTGTAAAATATAGATCGATATCTACAAACGCCTAATACATTGTACGTGGATCGGTCTTCAATCTTCGGAGATAGGGGGGGGGGAAAGGTCAATTTTTCGTCTTTTTTTGAAATATTTCAAAAAGTATGAAACTTACAGAAATTTCAAAAAGTGTTTTGATATGGTCAAAATGATACCTTTCATTTGATACCCCACATAGGTAGGTACCCCCCCTTTTGAAAAAAAATTCCCCCCCTTTTTTACCATTTTTCAAAAACTATTATTATTACAGACTTCTCTATATTTTTCCTGTAAAATATAGATTGATATCTACAAACGCCTAATACATTGTACATGGATCGGTCTGCAATCTTCGGAGCTAGGGGGGGGGAATGGTCAATTTTTCGTCTTTTTTTGAAATATTTCAAAAAGTATGAAACTTACAGAAATTTCAAAAAGTGTTTTGAAATGGTCAAAACGATACCTTTTATTTGATACCCCACATAGGTAGGTACCCCCCCTTTTAAAAAAAAAAATTCCCCCCCTTTTTGACCATTTTTCAAAAACTATTATTATTACAGACTTCTCTATATTTTTCCTGTAAAATATAGATCGATATCTACAAACGCCTAATACATTGTACGTGGATCGGTCTGCAATCTTCGGAGATAGGGGGGGGGGGGAAAGGTCAATTTTTCGTCTTTTTTTGAAATATTTCAAAAAGTATGAAACTTACAGAAGTTTCAAAAAGTGTTTTGAAATGGTCAAAACGATACCTTTTGTTTGTTACCCCACATAGGTAGGTACCTACCCCCCTTTTTGAAAAAAAAATCCCCCCTTTTTGACCATTATATTATGACATATATTAGCGGGAAACAGATCCGGTCAAAGGCACAAACAATAAACATTGGCGTTCCCCAGGGATCAGCGCTAGGAAACACGCTTTTTTTGATATTTATGAATGATATTGCTTACATAAACAAATCAGATAAAATCATACAGTACGCCGATGATACCACAGTAATAATATCCGCTGACTCTGATGATGAACTGCTACAAAAAATTAATGAATCAATCGAGATTATTGGTCAATGGTTTGCAATTAACGGACTTACGCTTAATGAAGAAAAAACTAGCGTGATGATCTTCAATGCACAATCTGCCCTGAGGCCTATAGTAGAAGTACCATTAAATAGTGGAAAATCAATATTTACATCTAGATCAACAAAGTTATTGGGCTTTGAACTAGACCCTGCCTTAACATGGAAAGAACAAATAGACTCTACGTGCAAAAAGATGGCAAAAGGAATCTATGCACTAAAACAGCTTCAACCCGTAACCACCGAACAAAATCTAAGGGAAATATATTATGCATATGTGCACTCTACAATGTCTTATGGAATAATTATGTATGGTAACTCGACGGATTGCGAAAGACTTCTGAAATTGCAAAAGAGAGCAATCAGAACCCTCATGAAAGCTAAATATAGAGACACATGTAGGGAGCACTTCAAAACACTTGGTATTCTCACATCAACTGCTGTATACATCTATGAGGTCCTTAAATATGTGAGGCATAATATGAAAGAATTCAAATTAAAAGGAAATGAAAATAAACGAAGTAACAGACATCAAATGTATTTAAAACCTAATAGTCATAGATTACATTTCTCAAAAAAACTTCCATCTATTATAGGCTACAAATTATTCAACAAATTGCCACTTTGCATTAGATTGACAGAAAATAATAATTCATACTTAAAAAAAATAAAGGCTCTACTACTGGAAAAAACTATTTATAATGTTTGCGAATATTTAAATAACGACTATAGCCATTTCATTGACAAGTGTGATACATGACTATGCTTGCAGCTTGTCCCTTCAATTTTATGTTATCGTCTTTCAGGTATAAGTAGGTATTTGTGTACTTATCGTAACTATAACTATAGTTCTATTTTGTTTGACATTTATGTGTATTTATTACCGCAAATCTATACCTAAGTCATTGACAAGAAATCGATCGCATTCTACCAACTAGGTGGGTAATACCTATGTGTGTAAACATGCCGTTCTTTTTTAATAAAGTATTTCATTTCATTTCATTTCATTCATTTCATTTCATTTCATTCATTTCATTTCATTTTTCAAAAACTATTATTATTACAGACTTCTCTATATTTTTCCTGTAAAATATAGATCTATATCTACAAACGCCTAATACATTGTACGTGGATCGGTCTGCAATCTTCGGAGATAGGGGGGGGGGAAAGGTCAATTTTTCGACTATTTTTGAAATATTTCAAAAAGTATGAAACTTACAGAAATTTCAAAAAAAGTTTTGAAATGGTCAAAACGATACCTTTTGTTTGATACCCCACAAAGGTAGGTACCCCCCCTTTTGAAAAAAAATTCCCCCCCTTTTTTACCATTTTTCAAAAACTATTATTATTACAGACTTCTCTATATTTTTCCTGTAAAATATAGATTGATATCTACAAACGCCTAATACATTGTACATGGATCGGTCTGCAATCTTCGGAGCTAGGGGGGGGGGAATGGTCAATTTTTCGTCTTTTTTTGAAATATTTCAAAAAGTATGAAACTTACAGAAATTTCAAAAAGTGTTTTAAAATGGTCAAAACGATACCTTTCATTTGATACCCCACATAGGTAGGTACCCCCCCTTTTGAAAAAAAATTTCCCCCCTTTTTGACCATTTTTCAAAAACTATTATTATTACAGACTTCTCTATATTTTTCCTGTAAAATATAGATTGATGTCTACAAACGCCTTGTACATTGTACATGGATCGGTCTGCAATCTTCGGAGATAGGGGGGGGGGAAAGGTAAATTTTCCGACTATTTTTGAAATACTTCAAAAAGTATGAAACTTACAGAAATTTCAAAAAGTGTTTTGAAATGGTCAAAACGATATCTTTCATTTGATACCCCACATAGGTAGGTACCCCCCCTTTTGAAAAAAAATTCCCCCCCTTTTTGACCATTTTTCAAAAACTATTATTATTACAGACTTCTCTATATTTTTCCTGTAAAATATAGATCGATATCTACAAACGCCTAATACATTGTACGTGGATCGGTCTACAATCTTCGGAGATAGGGGGGGGGAAAGGTCAATTTTTCGACTATTTTTGAAATATTTCAAAAAGTATGAAACTTACAGAAATTTCAAAAAGTGTTTTGAAATGGTCAAAACGATACCTTTTGTTTGATACCCCACATAGGTAGGTACCTCCCTTTTGAAAAAAAAATCCCCCCCTTTTTGACCATTTTTCAAAAACTATTATTATTACAGACTTCTCTATATTTTTCCTGTAAAATATAGATCTATATCTACAAACGCCTAATACATTGTACGTGGATCGGTCTGCAATCTTCGGAGATAGGGGGGGGGGTATGGTCAATTTTTCGATTTTTTTTGAAATATTTCAAAAAGTATGAAATTTACAGAAATTTCAAAAAGTGTTTTGAAATGTACAAAACGATACCTTTCATTTGATACCCCATTTGCCTTCCTAGGTCTCTTTTGAAATTTCAACATCAAAATTTGTACTGAAAATATTCATTTTCATTTTTCATTTATTTATATATTTTTTTCTTTAAATCAGTAATGGCGCACGAAATGTATCATTATTTCAAATTTCAAGTTAATAGCTACAGTAGTTACTGAGATATTCAAGAAAGAGCGGGGACGGACAGAGCGAGACCATAAGGGTTTCAAAACCGATCTTTGAAACCCTAAAAAGCTCTTTTAATGGCTTTTGTTAAGACATCTTTGCTTATAATAGCACTGCGCAAGCATTTTTACTCTCTAGACTAGAGCAAATTCACTAATATAACAAACTTGTAGTTTAGTAGTAGGTACACTATTTTATAGGATAATTATAAGACATGTAATCTCATAAGTGTATTGACAAAGTTTAAATAGTCCTACGAAAATTATAGTCTTATAAAAGCATTGTGTAAGATTTTCAGAATTTATAATATTCTTGTCTGAGATCATTACAAATATGCAGCAATTTAGTTTTATAATAGCATTGTGTAAGATTCCCAGATTTTAGCATATATTTAGCTGAGATCATTATAAGTATGAGGGCGATGTAGTCTTAATAAAGACGCTTAGAAGATTCTGTAAGAGTAAATAATCTTCTAAAGCGCTGGGCTAATACTATATAGGCTGTTTACCAGTTTTACATGTCGCTCGGTTTGAGACACTACAAATATTATTTATCACTGATTACAATGGATTTACAAGAATGGAAACGTTTCAAAAGAAGTGAAACGAAGAAGAAGAAGAACTGTAAATAAAAGACACGCAGAATCGGTAACGCAAAAGCTATCATCTGAAGCAAGTTATGAAAAAGCAGGAACCAGCAATTTATTGGAGGGTTCCGTACAATTCGAAAGTGATATACTATATAGTATTAACGACCAGCGTGCAGATGATTCATGTTTTACAAATAATAGTGATGACAGTGAATATGAATCAGATGTCGAAATACCTGATTATGAAAAAAATTTACAATTGCGAAAAGAAGTTAAAATGTATATAATAAACATAATATACTCAAATGTGAAGTGTAAATTAGTTAAAATTGATTACAAGTCAGAATTATTTTTTGTACCCTTATTATATACGTTGTGAAATAAAACAGATCATTATCCTGGTGTTAATCTTTATTTTTTTGTATCAAACAATATCTTAAAATTAAGACACATCCCTTGCAGCTAGCATATAAAACAAAGTGGGTGCACGGCTAGGCCATTGCGAATTTGTAAGTACCTACCTATAAGTTGGCGCAACTCATTTTTAGTCAAAAAACAGTCCACATCAACGAACGCGATCATTCTGTAAATGTGAAAATGATTTATTGGACAGCGTAATACTAATAATTAAAACCTTTCAGAGCCATTAGTGTGATTTTTATGGATACATGGCCGAGTCAGAAAATCTAACTCTTTCTTTTTTTTAACACATATGATAAAGAAAACAAGTTATATAAAAAATTTTTAGCCGTTGCATGGTTTCAGACATCAATTGAGGAACTCTAATGTGATTCAACATGGTGGTGAGTTAATCTTAACTAAGAGTAAATCTAGCGTAGTTTTACCTATTACGGTCTTATAAATGTCTTGATACAGAGCATATTTTGAAACATGGCGAATGATCAAAAAACAATAATTATGTGCTTATAATATTTTTACACTAACTGGCTTAATATTCAATTTATGTAAGCGCGTTAAAAATGTAGCCCTAATACTGTACACTATTACAGTAAATATAGATTTGCCACACGTTAAATTGTATTCTCACTTAATTCTAGCTAAGCTCATATAAATAAATATTAAATGAAACAATAACTAAAATTACTTACGTTTTAAACACTGCACACAAATCAGCAACAAACAAGATTCGCCAAGTGCGAGTGTAACTCGCGCGCCGAGGGTTTCAAACATTTGCCAATTATTTGGACAATCAATTTTCTGAAATATTTTAAAAAGTATGAAACTTACAGAAATTTCAAAAAGTGTTTTGAAATGGTCAAAACGATACCTTTCATTTGATACCCCACATGGGTAGGTACCCCTTTTTGAAAAAAAATCCCCTTTTTTGACCATTTTTCAAAAACTATTATTATTACAGACTTCTCTATATTTTTCCTGTAAAATATAGATTGATATCTACAAACGCCTAATACATTGTACATGGATCGGTCATCAATCTTCGGAGCTAGGGGGGGGGGAATGGTCAATTTTCCGTCTTTTTTTGAAATATTTCAAAAAGTATGAAACTTACAGAAATTTCAAAAAGTGTTTTAAAATGGTCAAAACAATACCTTTCATTTGATACCCCACATAGGCAGGTACCCCTCCTTTTGAAAAAAAATTCCCCCCCTTTTTGACAATTTTTCAAAAACTATTATTATTACAGACTTCTCTATATTTTTCCTGTAAAATATAGATTGATATCTACAAACGCCTAATACATTGTACATGGATCGGTCTGCAATCTTCGGAGCTAGGGGGGGGGGAATGGTCAATTTTTCGTCTTTTTTTGAAATATTTCAAAAAGTATGAAACTCACAGAAATTTCAAAAAGTGTTTTGATATGGTCAAAACGATACCTTTCATTTGATACCCCACATAGGTAGGTACCCCCCCTTTTGAAAAAAAATTTCCCCCCTTTTTGACCATTTTTCAAAAACTATTATTATTACAGACTTCTCTATATTTTTCCTGTAAAATATAGATTGATGTCTACAAACGCCTAGTACATTGTACATGGATCGGTCTGCAATCTTCGGAGATAGGGGGGGGGGAAAGGTAAATTTTTCGACTATTTTTGAAATATTTCAAAAAGTATGAAACTTACAGAAATTTTAAAAAGTGTTTTGAAATGGTCAAAACGATACCTTTCATTTGATTTCCCACATAGGCAGGTACCCCTCCTTTTGAAAAAAAATTCCCCCCCTTTTTGACCATTTTTCAAAAACTATTATTATTACAGACTTCTCTATATTTTTCCTGTAAAATATAGATCGATGTCTACAAACGCCTAATACATTGTACATGGATCGGTCTGCAATCTTCGGAGCTAGGGGGGGGGGGGGGGAATGGTCAATTTTTCGTCTTTTTTTGAAATATTTCAAAAAGTATGAAACTTACAGAAATTTCAAAAAGTGTTTTAAAATGGTCAAAACGATACCTTTTATTTGATACCCCATATGGGTAGGTACTAGGTACCCTCCCTTTTGAAAAAAAATCCCCACCTTTTTGTCAATTTTTCAAAAACTATTATTATTACAGACTTCTCTATATTTTTCCTGTAAAATATAGATCGATATCTACAAACGCCTAATACATTGTACGTGGATCGGTCTGCAATCTTCGGAGATAGGGGGAGGGAAAGGTCAATTTTTCGACTATTTTTCAAATATTTCAAAAAGTATGAAACTTACAGAAATTTCAAAAAGTGTTTTAAAATGGTCAAAACGATACCTTTCATTTGATACCCCACAAAGGTAGGTACCCCCCCTTTTGAAAAAAAATTCCCCCCCTTTTTGACCATTTTTCAAAAACTATTATTATTACAGACTTCTCTATATTTTTCCTGTAAAATATAGATCGATATCTACAAACGCCTAATACATTGTACGTGGATCGGTCTGCAATCTTCGGAGATAGGGGGGGGGGGAAAGGTCAATTTTTCGACTATTTTTCAAATATTTCAAAAAGTATGAAACTTACAGAAATTTCAAAAAGTGTTTTGAAATGGTCAAAACGATATCTTTCATTTGATACCCCACATAGGCAGGTACCCCTCCTTTTGAAAAAAAATTTCCCCCCTTTTTGACCATTTTTCAAAAACTATTATTATTACAGACTTCTCTATATTTTTCCTGTAAAATATAGATTGATATCTACAAACGCCTACTACATTGTACATGGATCGGTCTGCAATCTTCGGAGCTAGGGGGGGGGGAATGGTCAATTTTTCGTCTTTTTTTGAAATATTTCAAAAAGTATGAAACTTACAGAAATTTCAAAAAGTGTTTTGAAATGGTCAAAACGATACCTTTCATTTGATACCCCACATAGGTAGATACCCCCCCTTTTGAAAAAAAATTCTCCCCCTTTTTGACCATTTTTCAAAAATTATTATTATTACAGACTTCTCTATATTTTTCCTGTAAAATATAGATTGATATCTACAAACGCCTAATACATTGTACGTGGATCGGTGTGCAATCTTCGGAGATAGGGGGGGGGGGGGGGGGGGTATGGTCAATTTTTCGACTTTTTTTGAAATATTTTAAAAAGTATGAAATTTACAGAAATTTCAAAAAGTGTTTTGAAATGTACAAAACAATACCTTTCATTTGATACCCCATTTGCCTTCCTAGGTCTCTTTTGAAATTTCAACATCAAATTTGTACTGAAAATATTCATTTTCATTTTTCATTTATTTATATATTTTTTTCTTAAAATCAGTAATGGCGCACGAAATGTATCATTATTTCAAATTTCAAGTTAATAGCTGCAGTAGTTACTGAGATATTCAAGAAAGAGCGGGGACGGACAGAGCGAGACCATAAGGGTTTCAAAACCGATCTTTGAAACCCTAAAAAGAATTGGCCTGCCCAGCCAGCTTGTAAAATGTGTTACAAATTATTGAAAGCAAAGTACGTTTATTAGCACATTATTAGCATAATTACACTTGAAACGAACTAGAAGTAGATAACAACAGGAGTACTTTTACCAGTAGTAATCTTCGTCAAGGCAACTAAAGGAGCTTTAGTGCTTCCAAATACTGGTGCAAGACAGTAATTAGACTTATTAGCATTCTGTTAGCTCATTGCGGGAGCATAACAAGAACTTGTGCTCCAATAAATGCGCCCAAATCCAGCGTTGTAGTATACTAGTAGAAATTTATTGGAGTATTGAAATTTATTTATTTATTTGTGTAATTAGAACGACCCTAAGCCAATTATACTAATTACAGTAGGATTCAATAGAAAATATAGTTAGATTAAATAAATTGACATTAAATAAAACGTCAAGTGCGAGTTAGACTCGCGCATCAAGGGTTCCGTACAAACTCCTACTCTTTAGCAAAGAAATCAGTCAAATCCAGACGAATAAGGCACAATAATTTTCTGATTTGATAACGATTATGACGTAACTTATTTAGTCCCTCGAACTATTGGCGTCTCGAGACTAAATAAGTTACGTCCAACCCTAGTGTAACAATGTACTATTTTGAATGAATAAACCACAAATTTACGGTTTTCTGATTTTTCCCTTTACTTGTGCTATAAGTCATTGCTTCTTGCCAAATTTCATGGTTCTAGGTCAACGGAAAGTACCCTACAGGTTTTTGGTCCATGGCGAGATTCGAAAATTATTTTTTCTGTGAATAAACTACAAATTTACGGTTTTCAGATTTTTCCCTTTATTTTTGCTATAAGACCTTGCTTCGTGCCAAATTTCATGGTTCTAGGTCAACGGAAAGTACCCTATAGGTTTTTGGTCCATGGCGAGATTCGAAAATTATTTTTTCTGCGAATAAACTACAAATTTACCGTTTTCGGATTTTTCCCTATAATTGTGTTATAAGACCTTGCTTCTCACCAAATTTCATGGTTCTAGGTCAACGGGAAGTACCCTGTAGGTTTTTGGTCCATGGCAAGATTAAAAAAATATTTTTTCTGTGAATAAATTACAAATTTACGGTTTTCAGATTTTTTCCATTACTTGTACTATAAGGCCTTGCTTCTCACCAAATTTCATGGTTCTAGGTCAACGGGAAGTACCCTATAGGTTTTGTGTGCATGTGATTCCCTTGGAAAATTGAAAAAAAATAGACATAAACAGCTGTAACTTTTGATTGCGTTGACTTAGAAGTTTGATTTATATCGAGGCTTCAAGAGGTTACGAGCCTGCGTATATGATGTGAATATCAACTCAATAACTCTACGCGTTTCTGAGAAAAGTGGGTTGACAGACGGACAGACGGACAGACGGACAACAAAGTGATCCTATAAGGGTT
This sequence comes from Eupithecia vulgata, assembly GCA_946478455.1. Classification (NCBI taxonomy): domain Eukaryota; kingdom Metazoa; phylum Arthropoda; class Insecta; order Lepidoptera; family Geometridae; genus Eupithecia; species Eupithecia vulgata. The sequence continues at coordinate 2,010,115 of OX297887.1, read as the reverse complement.
CCTTTTTTCCTTTTGAGGTACGGAACCCTAAAAACAAAAAAAAAAAAAAAAAAAAATTAAACAGAAATGTAGTCTTAAAGACAGTTATTGGATCTATTTTGCTACTTGGGTTCCGTTGTAAAAGCTAGACGTTGTAGACGAGTGTCAATTTGAGACAAGTGAGCGATTACCGTTGAAATGGCTATTTGCTCCACGCTTAAATCTTTCCATTTGTTCAACAATGACGTAACAGTACGGCTGGCATACGACTCGTTTTCTTTAGGTTTGTCACTATTGAGGTTTATGAGGGTAGCGGCAGAAGTTTCCGCACAGACAAATCGAGCCGTAAATAATTGTTTAAATTCTACCCACGTCATACCTGGATAGGTTATTTGCGATAACCACGTAGTGGCTGATCCTCTTAACGCCGTAGCTTAACGCCTTACTAATCGTCATAATGAGTTGACTTCCTTCGACATTTCTTCCTTCGAAGCATAAATCGGCGGTACTACACCAAGATTGAGCGTCCGCTTCGCATTTATCTGGGTTGAATTCCGGCAAAATGACGTCACGTTTTTCTGTAGGCTTGTTGAGAGCTTGAATAAGGGCTTGAATTTGTTGATTTTGCATCTCGAAAAGTACCCGCCATTGTGACTCGTTCCCGCTGTTTGTGCACGTAGAATTCGATCCCAGTTCTGATGACGGGGCGTCAGGATTTTGGTCCATTTTCTTCCAACTTAGCTGCTGTGTGCGTGTCCAGGGTAGTTGAGGCAAATAAAGAGGGGTTGCGCAGAATCACAGTGTATTTTACAATAATTAATTTTAACAGGGTAGGCGATATTGTAACACGGACGGGGTGACAGTTTCGCGTCCGACTCCGCCGAGCGCCGGGAATAGAATGGCTGTGAGCGCTCGGTAGCGCCCGCTCGTCGACCGGGCGCGTGACGTGACGACACGACTCTGTCAGGCGCGCGCGCTGTCAAACCAGCTTTCGCAACGCCTCCGTTCGTGTTGGATGCGACATAATATAACTTTTATTGTGCGCGGCGATTTTGAAAAATGAACAAATTTTAGGGCCACCCTCCATACAAAAATCTTCAAACCCCTTTGGATATAACAAGTAATAAAATAATTAAATACCTACTCACCTAATGACATCTTTAATTTGAGTCAAACCCTCAAAACCTCATTCATTTGTTTTGCATTGGACTTTCTTGCTGATGATCGCACGAAAACTGTCCGTGTGTGCCTCCACGGTCAGTCCAGATGCACTGCACAAGCAGTCACACCAGCATCCTGGAAATAGGAGGCTACTCGAGTAGGTAGACGGACTGACAGGTCTTAAAAAGAATGACTTCCACTTGTCTCGAGCAGCGTACGGCCGTTTTTGGAACGAAGTTCCTTATCGCGCCTTGCGAAAGGGGGGGGATAGACGAAAAAAATTAAGACCAAAAGTTGTAACGAAACTTTTTGCTATACCTAGTTGTAAGCCGTGCGGCGTGCGCGTGTTTCTCTGTCTGTCTCTATATCTCTCACTCTCTCTCGCATAGAAAGAAAGCCAGTTATTTTCGTTTAAAAAAAAATATTACAATTCCTTCACTAATTAATCGAAAGGAACTTCGTTCCATCCGGGTCTCCCTTGACACCTCTCAAGTTTTTTTTTATTATCCTATGTGTATATATTATAATGTTCTTGTAGGTGCCTACTTAGTTATTGATGTAGGGGAAGGTGGGGAGGCTTCGTACGCTTTTTGTTCTGAGCCTTCTAAAATAAAAACTAACAGCTGATTTAATATAAATCTAATGCTACTGCATCGTCCACTTATCTGACTATAATAACAGCGTATTTCTGATTTGATACAAAGAAACTTGGCGAAGTTATAACGATTTTTCCAAAAAGTGGGAATTGTACACGTGGGGTACATTCGCACACCATTTGTATCTTCTAGGAATTTATAATTTTCTCAGCTATTTTACCTGTTTTAGTCACCTTTTAGGCATATCTTACTGACCTAGTTTTATAATAATTATATTCTTGATTTTAATTTTTGTTAGTTCCATGGGGTGCATTCGTACAGTATAAAAATTACATACAATTTAAGTGTACGAAGGTACCCCAATCCAACCTGTCACAAAAAAATTATAATAAAAAAATAACCGTTATGGTAATCATTCAACTATTGTTAATTATAACAATCTTATGCATGTATTTACAAACTAGACAAATATTTTTTTTCTCATTCTATTAAAACTTATTGAAGACAGATGCTTCCAAGGGGAACCAAAAATTACTTTTGAGTAGCCAAAACACATATTAACTCTTTTTGTCAAAGTTTGCTAGCGTACTACCATCATTTTTGGAGGGTTGCCTATACATTATAAGGGGCAGTCCCGTATACAACTTTGAACGCTTCAGCATGTTGGATAGTCGAGATATGACCTCTGTACGAAGCCTCCCGGTGTACGAATCCTACCCATCTTCCCCTAATGTGTGTGTGTCATGTTTGGTTTCAAATAAATCTTCTTCTTCTTCTTCATAATAACAATTAGACATACATTTTTTGCAAAATCAAATATAATTCAGCTAAAATAGAAGCCAGAATGTCAGTTTTATGTCATTCGAGTTATAAGGCATCTGTAAAAAAGTGGTTTATAGAATTGCAACATATTTCTAATAAAAATAGTTTCTCACTTCTCTTGCTCGAAAAGTGTATCATAATAATGTAGCTTAGCGGGGCTAGAACTCGTGTTTAAGCCCTAGGGCTAAAAAGTATTTTAGTACAAAGCATTTGTCCTCTTACATAAAGACTCTACTTTTTGGTGCTCCGTCAAACAATTTTTTTGAAAATAGAACCTTTTTGGTGATTATTGAAGATTTTTGAGAGAAGAATTGGCGATAAGTCTCTAGAATTTACTTCATTCTAAATCACAGATATTTGTTGTGAACGTGAAAAATGTCATCAAGTGATAGTAAGATGCTATCGAATTTGAATTGTTTTATTTTCTCGCAATCGAAGTGAAAAGTAGTGTTTTACTCGGGCCAAAACCACTCATTATAACTCGGTCTTGTCATCCTCCCTCGCTACACTCGGGAGTATAACAACCTCGTATAATAATGGGGATGCTAACAATCTACTATTGTACCTATGTAGGTCTAGCTAAAAAAACAGGGTTAAATTAAAAAAAAATTGACAAATTAACTTCAATTTCATTTATTTATACTATACAAATATTCTATCAAAGTTAAAAATGCGAAGTTCTGGACCAAACGCAATGGCATCAAAAATTTATAACAAAATACCGGAAGTACTAAAAGACGAAGAAAAAGCAAAATACATATTTGAAACCAAATTAAAAAAATACCTCTTAATTAAATGTTATTACAATTTAAACGACTTTTTTAACGACAAATCTTAACAAAAAAGAAAACCACCTATTATTTATAATAACTATTACTATACCTACCTAACTTCATACATTGATACCTAAAAAAATATATTTAATACCTACCATCGAGCTAGAATTCTATAATATGATACCTGCTTATCCATAATATTACCTTATCAATTGAATTACATTTTTCTGCTAGAAACTAACTAAAGATTTTTCTAGAAACCCGGTCCACTTCCACTCTCGATACCTTTTGCTACGCCCTATTTGGGTACCATTGTGTCTCTTGAGCATAATAATAAAACCTGAATATGTACACAATGATTGCAATGAAATAAATGAATATGAATATCATAAATTCTTAATATTATTTACAAAATTTACAACAGAATACAATTAATTATCAACAATTTTATTTATCTATATTTAGGTATTAGGTACCTACTCAAATCACATCATACCGTTGACTTCTACTAAAACGATAAGCAAAACGTGCATGAAAATCTATCCAGCCAAAAACATATCCTGGAATCTTAAAGGAAAATGTATATAAGTACCTATAGATTTGTATGCTGTTGCACCACCTTCTTATTATTATTTTAGTAGTTACGTTAGATAATAGTTTAGTACTTACCTATTTTTAGTTTAAAATATGGGAAGAATCTGTTCTCCTGTAACACATCTACATTGTAGCTACCACGGAAGACAGAGCTCCAACTTTATTGTAACTAATATTATTTTGATGAATAAACGATTTTGTATTGTATTTGTATTTGCACGGAGCGCCGTGTACCGAATACATGGAATCCTCACTCACCCGCATAATTTTGCTCGTTCGAAAACATTCCTTTTTTCTGAAAAGTACTTTCCATTGATGAAGCATAGCCGTGAGACAATCAGTAAAATAATTGGATTCGACCCTGTCATTTTGTTAAATTCATGGTTGTTCTTCATAGAAGAAGATAGATGGCGGCATGTTAAACAAGATCCGCCAAGTGCGAGTGTAACTCGCGCGCCGAGGGTTTCAAACATTTGCCAATTATATGGACAATCAAACTTCTGAAAAGTATGAAACTTACAGAAATTTCATAAAGTGTTTTGAAATGGTCAAAACGATACCTTTCATTTGATACCCCACATGGGGAGGTACCCCCCCTTTTGAAAAAAAATTCCCCCCTTTTCTGACCATTTTTCAAAAACTTATTATTACAGACTTCTCTATATTTTTCCTGTAAAATATAGATTGATGTCTACAAACGCCTAATACATTGTACATGGATCGGTCTGCAATCTTCGGAGCTAGGGGGGGGGGGGGGGGGAATTGGTCAATTTTTCGACTTTTTTTGAAATATTTAAAAAAGTATGAAACTTACAGAAGTTTCAAAAAGTGTTTTGAAATAATCAAAACGATACCATTCATTTGATACCCCTCATGGGTAGGTACCCCCCCTTTTGAAAAAAAATTGCCCTCCTTTTTGACCATTTTTCAAAAACTATTATTATTACAGACTTCTCTATATTTTTCCTGTAAAATAAAGATTGATGTCTACAAACGCCTAATACATTGTACATGGATCGGTCTGCAATCTTCAGAGATAGGGGGGGGGGAAAGGGCAATTTTTCGACTTTTTTTGAAATATTTCAAAAAGTATGAAACTTACAGAAGTTTCAAAAAGTGTTTTGAAATGGTCAAAACGATACCTTTCATTTGATACCCCACATGGGGAGGTACCCCCCCTTTTGAAAAAAAATTCCCCCCTTTTCTGACCATTTTTCAAAAACTTATTATTACAGACTTCTCTATATTTTTCCTGTAAAATATAGATTGATGTCTACAAACGCCTAATACATTGTACATGGATCGGTCTGCAATCTTCGGAGCTAGGGGGGGGGGGGAATTGGTCAATTTTTCGAATTTTTTTGAAATATTTAAAAAAGTATGAAACTTACAGAAGTTTCAAAAAGTGTTTTGAAATAATCAAAACGATACCATTCATTTGATACCCCTCATGGGTAGGTACCCCCCCTTTTGAAAAAAAATTGCCCTCCTTTTTGACCATTTTTCAAAAACTATTATTATTACAGACTTCTCTATATTTTTCCTGTAAAATATAGATCCATATCTACAAACGCCTAATACATTGTACATGAATCGGTCTGCAATCTTCGGAGATAGGGGGGGGAAAGGGCAATTTTTCGACTATTTTTGAAATATTTCAAAAAGTATGAAACTTACAGAAATTTCATAAAGTGTTTTGAAATGGTCAAAACGATACCTTTTATTTGATACCCCACATGGGTAGGTACCCTCCCTTTTGAAAAAAAATCCCCACCTTTTTGACAATTTTTCAAAAACTATTATTATTACAGACTTCTCTATATTTTTTCTGTAAAATATAGATCGATATCTACAAACGCCTAATACATTGTACATGGATCGGTGTGCAATCTTCGGAGATAGGGGGGGGGGGGGGTATGGTCAATTTTTCGACTTTTTTTGAAATTTTTCAAAAAGTATAAATTTTACAGAAATTTAAAAAAGTGTTATGAAATGTACAAAACGATACCTTTCATTTGATACCCCATTTGCCTTCCTAAGTCACTTTTGAAATTTCAACATCAAAATTTGTATTGAAATTATTCATTTTCATTTATTTATATATTTTTTTCTTGAAATCAGTAATGGCGCACGAAATGTATCATTATTTTAAATTTCAAGTTAATAGCTGCAGTAGTTACTGAGATATTCAAGAAAGAGCGGGGACGGACAGAGCGAGACCATACGGGTTTCAAAACCGATGTTTGAAACCCTAAAAATGATTATAAAAACTGCAAAAAAAATATTTTGGCTACTAAAAACTCTTTAGGGATGTCAGTAGAATAAATTTCAGTACGTATGATTATTAAAATAAATTAATACTGCTCTACTTACGTATTTATTTTTAGTTCCCATGACACAAAGTGTCGCCATCTATTGTCAAGTAGAATATTTGGAAATTTTTGGAGACGCCGCCGAAATTACGCATAAAAATTCTCACACATGAAATGTGATGCCATTCATAGATAGCATCAGAACAGAACGTCTGTCCGAGTAGTTTTTACAAGATAAACCACAACACTTCATCCTTTTCTACTTAACACTACACCGCACGCGCCCCTTTTTTTTACACGAGTGCTCGCATGCTCTACCTTGGTAGAAAAACGATATTACAAATATTTGAAAACTGGGTGGTTTTGAAATGACAAAACTGAATATTATTAATCATTTATTTATTAGTCAACACGATTATTATAAAAAAACAGACTTTCAATTAAAAGTTTTATAGTTAAGAACATTATAAGAGATAAAGGAAAAAAATCACCGATTTGGGTATATATGAGAGCACCTCGAAAAAAAATAACTTCTAACAACCGATAAGTGTCTTATTGGTCAGCATACTTAGATTCGATGCAGACCACAACTTGGTGATTCAGACAAATCCACCTGGCACATCGCTTACACCATTTTTTTTGGACCAATTTCGAGCTCGAGAATAGGTACAGGCAACATTCAGCTAACCTTTGAGGATTACTGCGAGGTACCTCAACTGTTTGCCCCAAAAACCACTTTGTTTTGGTTCCTAGTTCTCGAGTAAGGATTTCTATCATCAATCATCGTGCCATAAGGGGTTTCACCAGCTAATATGAGAGGTCTTCCTCTAACAACCGGATCACGCAAGATTCTAAGACCGGATCCATTTTTTTTTCTGAAACAATGTAATAATAATTAGTAAACACTCAAAAATACGCTAAACTAGAAATACTATTTATAATACTCATTAAAAACAAATATTCAAAAAATTTAGTATTTTGAAGCAAAAAAGTGAAAACTAAATCTGTATACTTACATCCAGTTTTATTACACCAATACTCGCGCGTACTACAATGGTAGAAACCGATTTTTGAACCCTAATTACGGGAACATGCACTCACACTGCAGGTGAGTGCCGTACAAATTCGATGCGTAATTTTGCCGCCGAGGCTTATCTAGGAGCTCAAAAAGTTAGGTATTAAAATCAATGAATGACGCAAAAATAAATGAGTGCGTTTTACTATAGTAGAGCGCGCGTGCACTCTAGTGTTAATAACATGAAAATAACACGAAAATGCCACCGTTTACAAAGTTGAGCACAGGACGAGCGACGACAGTACAGTACACTGAGTAAGGCCACGCCCACTGTGATGACGTCAGGACCTAGTTGAGAATCACAGTGCAGTTGCTTAGGCCGGCTCCTCTTTGTATTTGCTTCGTGGGTACCACAATGCATATTTTGTTCCTAGAACTTCACGTCAACTTTTTAGATTGTTTCACTATGAATTTACCTACATAAAGTACGACTACTGGGAGAGGAAGTATTTCACGCTCTATTTATACATATAGCATTTACATTAAGAAAACCTCGTTTTCTATAAGAACTATTTCGGTTTTTAATGGGTACGCTAGCATAACGCCAGCTCAGGTGTTATTTTATAGTCTTGTTTCATATCTCTGTTCCTATGAGAGCAATCATTATGAAATTTTGCTCAGCTAAGACGCTATTTATACTCTATTATTGTGTATAAATTTTGTTGCTATAGTATAAGCCGTTTTTGAGAACGGTCGTGTGTACGCTAGCTTCATCGTTATGCTGGCGTACCCACATACAATGGTCATTATTTCTTAAACCAAGGAGGCGCAATTTATTTTACTTTTGCACTGATTATACTCTATTTACGAGTATACGCTATTTATTAGGCATAACAACAAACGTGAATTCGGTTATGTGTACGCTACCATCACGGACACGCTTTTCTCCAGTGTGAATTCTCATGTGAGTTACTAAATTAGATTTTTGATTAAATTGCTTATCACATATACTGCATGCACAAGGCTTTGCTCCAATGTGAATTCTCAAGTGTTTTACTAAAGTAGATTTATCATTAAATTGCTTATCACATATACTGCAGGCAAAAGGCTTTTCTCCAGTGTGAATTCTCATGTGCCTTACTAAATTAGATTTTTGATTAAATTGCTTATCACATATACTGCATGCATAAGGCTTTGCTCCAGTGTGAATTCCCAAGTGTTTAACTAAAGTAGATTTATCATTAAATTGCTTATCACATATACTGCAGGCATAAGGCTTTTCTCAAGTGTGAATTCTCAAGTGAATTCTCATGTGAGTTACTAAATTAGATTTTTGATTAAATTGCTTATCACATATACTGCATGCATAAGGTTTTGCTCCAGTGTGAATTCTCAAGTGTTTTACTAAAGTAGATTTATCATTAAATTGCTTATCACATATACTGCAGGCATAAGGCTTTTCTCCAGTGTGAGTTCTCATGTGCCTTACTAAATCAGATTTTTTATTAAATTGCTTGTCACATATACTGCACGCAAAAGGCTTTTCTCCGGTGTGAGTTCTCATGTGATTTACTAACTTATATTTTTGATTAAATTGCTTATCACATGTACTGCATGCATAAGGCTTTTCTCCAGTGTGAATTCTCATGTGAGTTACTAAAGTAGATTTTTGATTAAATTGCTTATCACATATACTGCATGCATAAGGTTTTGCTCCAGTGTGAATTCTCAAGTGTTTTACTAAAGTAGATTTATCATTAAATTGCTTATCACATATACTGCAGGCATAAGGCTTTTCTCCAGTGTGAGTTCTCATGTGCCTTACTAAATCAGATTTTTGATTAAATTGCTTGTCACATATACTGCACGCAAAAGGCTTTGCTCCAGTGTGAGTTCTCATGTGCTGTACTAAATGAGATTTTTTATTAAATAGCTTATCACATATACTGCAGGCATAAGGCTTTTCTCGAGTGTGAATTCTCATGTGAGTTACTAAATTAGATTTTTGATTAAATTGCTTATTACATATACTGCATGCATAAGGTTTTGCTCCAGTGTGAATTCTCAAGTGTTTTACTAAAGTAGATTTATCATTAAATTGCTTATCACATATACTGCAGGCATAAGGCTTTTCTCCAGTGTGAATTCTCAAGTGTTTTACTAAAGTAGATTTATCATTAAATTGCTTGTCACATATACTGCAGGCAAAAGGCTTTTCTCCAGTGTGAGTTCTCATGTGCTGTACTAAATGAGATTTATTATTAAATAGCTTATCACATATACTGCAGGCATAAGGCTTTTCTCCAGTGTGAATTCTCATGTGAGTTACTAAATTATATTTTTGATTAAATTGCTTATCACATATACTGCATGCATAAGGCTTTGCTCCAGTGTGAATTCTCAAGTGTTTTACTAAAGTAAATTTATATTTAAATTGCTTATCACATATACTGCAGGCATAAGGCTTTTCTCCAGTGTGAGTTCTCATGTGCCTTACTAAATTAGATTTTTGATTAAATTGCTTGTCACATATACTGCAGGCAAAAGGCTTTTCTCCAGTGTGAGTTCTCATGTGCTGTACTAAAACAGATTTTTTATTAAATAGCTTATCACATATACTGCAGGCATAACGCTTTTCTCCAGTGTGAATTCTCATGTGAGTTACTAAATTAGATTTTTGATTAAATTGCTTATCACATATACTGCATGCATAAGGCTTTGCTCCAGTGTGAATTCTCAAGTGTTTTACTAAAGTAGATTTATCATTAAATTGCTTGTCACATATACTGCAGGCAAAAGGCTTTTCTCCAGTGTGAGTTCTCATGTGATTTACTAAAGTAGATTTTTTATTAAATTGCTTATCATTACATATACTGCAGGCATATAATTTATCTCCAGTATGAACCCTCTTGGGTCTTTTAAAGTGAAAATCACTTAATTCCTTTTCAAATATTGTTTGTTTGTCAAATTTGCATTGTTGTTTTTTTGTATGTGATAGTTGAATATGTGACACTAGACTGCTTCGAACTACAAATATTTTACTGCAAATATCACAACAGAATTTCTTTAACTTGTCTAGATGAACTTGAACTTTTTGGTTTTGGCTCCGTTTCTGGTCTGAATAAAGTTTTTCAGAGTCTTTTTCAAGATTTAGCTGTACAATACCCATTTCAGTGCAATTTTCAATCAAATAATTATCATTGTTATTATCTTTTTCAAATATCAGTTGACTTTTTTTACACTCTTCAGACATATGACTATCAGCAGACTCAGTGTCAACCAATTCATCAGCTTGTTCAGTTTCTTCTTCTTTCACTGATATAGGTTCTTCTTTAATGATTATTGCAGAACTATTCTGGAGAGTTTCATTGTCCAAGTCAATGATTTGCATCGGGGCCACAGACAAGTGCTCTTTTGTTTCCAGGTTGAGGTCTTCAACAGTTTCATAGGTTGCCTGAAACACATTTCTTTAAATAGTGAAGGACATTACACTAGACACCATAATCCAGATCCTATTTATGAGTAAGTGTTGAGTTGTGTTAAGAGGACAGGTGACTATTAACACTTTCTAACTATCTTTGAAAGCACTCAGACCTGTGTTGAAGAGTTAAGCAATTTAAAAATTGTTTTTTTTTATGCGGAGGAAAAGAAACCTACACATATAAAATAGTTGCTTATAGCAATCGAGCTATTGCACACTGTGGTTGTTTTAAGAACACAGTAATAACTTTTGGGCACCAAACATAATGCAGGAATTCATACCTCGAGTCCCTTATAGAGCAGGTTACTGAAAATATTTTCAGATCTGAGAGCCATCTCCGAGAGAGTCCAGCATCTCAGGAGATTCCGATTACAGAAACTACATACATCTGTCGGCCTTTCATCTTCTGAATAGAACTGAAACAAGTCGCACAAATATTTTGCCTAAACCTGGTTATGAAGTTTAGATACAAAACTTATAGTTTAGATAGATTCAATTGCAGTGTCTTTTTGTGCTTTATGTATCTGTTATTTCAAACTCTATCGAGGCTCATAAAACACTTTACATGTAATGTATCTTAAACCGAAAGCTAGTGAATATAGCCATGTAAGCAGAAAAAATAAAACATCAAGTGGAAGTCGGACTCGCACACCGAGGAATCCGTAAAATTAAGAGTTTGTTGTGTGTGTTCTTGTTTCTTGCCAAATAGCATGATTCTAGTTAAACGGAAAGTAGTGGCTTACAAATTTTGGTCACTAGCAAGATAAATAAATTCTTTAATTAAAATTAAAGAACTTTTTATCTTTCTTTAAGTAATTTCTAGATAAATCTAGAAATTTCGGGTTTGCAGATTTTTCCCTTTACTTGTGCCCTTTACCTTGCTTTTCGCCAAATTTCATGACTCTAGGCTAAGTCAATGGGAAGTACCTATAGGTTTTGTGTGCATGTGATTCCCTTATTTCATGGAAGTTTTAAAATATTTGGGCATAAACGTTTGATTGAGTTGACTTAGAAGTTTGATTGATTTATTGCGGCTCCAAGAGGTTATGAACCTGAGTATATGGAGTGAATTTCAACTCGATACCTCCACCCGTTTCTGAGAAATGAGGGTTGACAGACTGACAGATGCACAGACAGGCAACAAAATGATCCTTTAATTAAGGGTTCCTTTTTTCTTGAAGATTATAGCAAATTCAAAAGAGTTGAATGAGATCTCTTAGTTTGAGTCTCATTGGTCATCATTTCCTCCCATCATGTGTGATTTTTTTTAACCAAGATCCTTACAATGAGATCTCGAAATTCAAACTAACCTCTGTTCAGAAGGCAAATTAAAGAACATGCTGCAAAACATGTAACTAAACTTTGACTATTTAACTTAATCACAGAAAGAGAGAAATGGAGTATAATGTAATTAGCTCGCTTCCCTCATGGGAGATCCTAGCTCCTGATTGCGCCCGTTATGTGAGACACTGCTTTGTGCTCTCGGTGCATAATCTACTAATTTCTGCCTATACGTCATGGTTGGAGCTTTTTAGTCTAGTTACCTGAGTATTGGTTAGTTTCTTATAAACATCTTTGAGTCGGACATCCTTTAGGGGACTCAGCTTCACGTTGACGCCGCCGAGGAGGCACACTCGACACACAGTGGACATGTCAATGGCAAGTTGTTAGTACCAAGTCAGCCAATCATGCGAAGAATTAACGATCGAACTGATTTCTTTCTTCCTGTCCTGTGTGATAAAATTGTCCGGTCACAGGGACGAGGGAAATTTCATCCGGTCATATAAAAATGTCGATAGTTAGTTAGTACATAACTAACTGAATAATTTTACAAGATGTTTTATCGAACTAGATAGGTACTCTTTGTTATAGGTAAATTATGTATTTATTTCTTTGTGAAATTATTGTGTCTTTTAGAGCAGCAAATACATATCAAGGTACCTAGTAAATAAAGTATTTTTTTACAAATAAGGATAAAGAAGTATAGCTTTGCAATGCAAAGATTGCACAAAAAACAAAAACACAAAAAACCTTACCTACCTATAGGAAGAAGGGCTAGGAGTAATAGTTTTCTGTGAAGAAGGGTATAATTCATTTAGGCAAAAAACCTTAGATCACAGATTTTTATGTATAGTACTATAGCACAGATGACAGATGTACTAGACTTGACTTCTTTATTTTTGGCAATATGTGTCTGGTTTGTCACTTTTCTGCCAGTGTCTAGTTCAAGGAAATTTCATAGTCATGGAATGGAGGCGGGTTTAATATAAGAATATGACCGGTAAAACAAGAAGAAAAAGAAAAAAAAAAAACACCAATGTGTTTTTACAATAAGAATATATGAGGATAAAAAAAAAAGCTATAATAAAATAAAATAATGAGGCCTTACTGCATAAATAAATAAAGCTAGCTTAGAGTGTACTAGGCTAGGGAGGGTTTTTTTTTTTATTTTTTATTTGCTCTTGGTGGCTTTCGTGTCACTGCTAACCACGGAACATAAAAAACAGTGGAAGTGCTATGCAACAAAATTAATATGGGCACCGCTGTCGCCAAACTCACACAAATAAACCCTTATTCTTATAATGCATTACAAAGAAACAATTCGTTTCATTGGTAGTTAAAAGTTTAGTCAAAATTAGCCAACGTCACAGATTAGAAAATAAACCTTGAATTCTACAGTATAAGATTTATTTTACTTTAGCAGCAGAACGTATTTACGAGCTACACTCACCAAACAGCAACTTGACGAGTCAATTCTGCTATTTGACCCTATGGTCAAATAGCCATCTATATGGCGGTATTCACAGTGCTCGCAATTGTAAACTTAATTTCCTTAGCCATATGATTGACATTCGCGTGATAGGTAGCGGACCTACTCACCAAACATTTGACTGTCGAGTCAATTCCGCTACTTCACCATAGATGGCGGTATTCTCAGTGTTCGCAATTATAAACTTAATTTCGTTAGACATATGATTGACATTCGCGTGATAGGTCGCGACTCGACTAAGGCTGCACCAGGTAGCACAATGAACTACTTTATCGATATCGATAGATATTTTGCCACAGATTGTAGGCGACGACGGAACCCTTGTATTAGGATATTTAGATCTAATTACACTCTTATTGGTTAGTTTATCTTAGTTTGTGTTTATTTAGAGCATAGAAACACTTTTTATAGGAATTTGGTAAGATCTATTATTACGTAAGTTGTAAAGGTACTTTTTTGTTTATGGTCATTTTGTAGTAAAAACAGTACTAAAAGAAATGTTTAGGCCTAAAACTAGTTTTACCGCTTGTATTAGGTGAATAGGATAATTAGTTTTAGAGTTATTTACCTTTTTGTATAAGGAAAAATGTCTCTTGTTGAGTTTTGTTAGGTTTTAGTTTTAGGCACTTTTTATTACTTATAAATGTCTAGATATTGTATTTATTTATTGATAAGGTATGTTTTAGGCACCATGTAAACATGATTTGTAGTATCGATCAAATTAACAGCCGACTTGACTACATCACTAAACGAGTAGCGAAGAACATTCAAGAATAGAAACAATCCAAAATCAACTTTATGCTAATCGCACAAGGTCGATCTTGACTAACCGTTCTAATAAATGATTTGTAAATTTTAATAAAATAAGATTTTATGACAATGCAATGAAAATACTACCTATTGATGGTATAAAACACCCTCGTTTTCGAGATTTTTTTGCCAAATACGCCGTGAGACTAGCAACTCGACGTGATATAAGAACACGACTGAGATCAGTTAAGCGTAACTACGCATAATTGTGGCACGCGTGCCACGCCCACTTAACACTTCCACTTATTTTTTCTGTTCCGTGCTGCTAACGTACTAAAGTACCATAGATGAGCAAAAAACATTTGCCGTTTAAAAATGGCTATAAACACGGAATCACGGAAGGATTTACTTGGTATAAACTGTCTATTCAACAATTCTCAAATATTCCGATATTTTGTGAGCGATGGGTTGTGTGTGAGCTTAGAGCAATTAAAACGGGAGTTGGCAAGCGCTACTTTTAGTACTAAAATCTTTCTGCTGTTTTTCGCGGGAGGCGAGGTAATACGGTAGGTACAGCACACATTTCCATAACATGCATACTATTGCAGAAAAATTAAGTGTTCTTACAAACGCACACGCAAGTAAAAGCTGTGACGTGTGACACAAACACAAAACAAGCACACTATTAAACAATGACTGTTGTTACACCTCAGGAAGGCAATTCTCGCAATATATCTACTCGATAAATATGGCAACAACTGTCAAAATATCGAGTGATTGCTTCGAATCAAACAAGCGTATTCTCAACATCTGCTATTCGATATTTATCGAGGGCTTTTCTTCGATAAGTTGCTCGATATGCAACGAGTGGTCCTAGGCACTCGTTCGCATTATCGAAGAGTGAAAGAAGAACATCATTCATTATCTCTCTGTCGCACACGGTCTTTAGTCTCTGCTTGTTTTGTCTGATGTTTGAAACAATTACGTGGTGGTGCTTGTTTCTCAACTCAAGTCAAAGATTAATAGTGCAATAAGCAATACAAATTCCTCTAGTTTTTATTGAATAGGTACTATTAGATAAAATAGCTTTTTGCATCATTATTATTTACGTTGAGTATAATTTCTGGGGTCAGTGGTGGTATAAATTCTATTTTTTCCATTTCCTTTGGTGTGCCCGAACAAAATTATTGTAAACATTGTAAACGGTGTTGCCTGCTGACTAGATTACTTTCGCCCGCTTCGCACGGCTATCCCTACACAGCAGAGATGTCGTTCGTCAGCTATTATAACCGTATACATCTTTGACAAACAATACTAATTCAGATTATGCTATCTTCAAATAAAAAAATGTGAAATTAATGAACATACATAGAGTTTAAAATTTTGATGGTATTGCTAAAATTTCTAGATTCAGATAAAGTTGGAATTACTGACGAAACAATAACCATACATTGACATTCGTAAAGTGTGGAACTTTGACATTCAAATATGTAATGACATGACATAATAAAATCAAATTGTCTATGCTAGAAATATCGAAGAGTGCACGAGAATGCCGTTTTTGGCGGAACTCGATATATTAACGAAGAATTGATACATATCACTTGATATTTTATCCCGTGATACTGCATATCACTCGATAAATATCACGTGATACTCAGAATTGGCCCCCAGAGCAATAACTAAAGCATAGAGAGAGCGAAGAAATTACGATATATCTAAGCTCTTCTCTCTTATAGCGCAGATTGTACTGATTTAGGAGACAAACGCATATCTATCATGTAGGCTTAAAGCTAAATGGGCATTCCGAAGATGTCAAACGGTCGCAGTTGGTCTCTTATTACACGACCAATTAAAAAAAGCACAACAGATGCTTAGCACACGGTTAACCGTACAAAGTATTTGATTTAGTTGCTTATTACGTCGTGAATGTAAATACGTGAGCTGGGTCATTATTTTACTAAAAAATATTAGATTTTGTGCATAAATCTGTTTAAAAAAAAGTGAAAAGGACAGATGCATAAGCTTTTAACATGGCTTGTTTTGTGATATCGTGTAAATCACATTCATCACGGAAAGAAAACTATAAATGTGTAAGCTTTCACCGGTAAGTGTTTTTTTACAGTTTTCATACAAAATCCCGCGATATATTTGGATGTGATCACTAAAACCATACATATTAGATTGCTGTTGATCCCTCAAACCATATTTATTACAAACTATGTTGTAATCGCGAAGTAATTTACAAATTTATATATTGTTCATTTGTGAGGTAATGCTATGCTAGTGATGTAGATAGGTACTTTTTTTCGATACGATAATTTTATGCCGATAAGTAATTTGGAGAAGTTATCGTTTTCTTTTTTAGTATGCCTCCAAATGAGAAAGAGAACTGGTGATACCGAGAGCCAGAATTAATTGGACTAAGCATATCCGAATATGTTCTAAACAGTGTAGCATATCAGTGTTTTTTTTTATATCTGCATATTGAACTTTTATTAAGGTTAAAGTCAGGTAGTATTTATTTACTCAGCTTTCATTGTTTCAGGATAATGATGATGATAAGAATCTACACCCAAATTCAGGACGGGAGCCTTTGAAATATTTGCCCAGAGAATATTTTAATATGAGAGAAAATGGAAATTCGGATATGCTTATCCATACGGGCGAAGCCGGGGCGGGTCAGCTCTTAATAAATTAAAAATATCGTTTTGATCCGATTGTTTTTATTTCATTTCGTATCATGAAAACTGCTGAACTGATTTTGATAAATTGTACTGTTCCCTAAGTTAAGAGATACCTAATCCAACAAAGAAAGAATGCTCACAATCCAATTACGAGTTTCAGATAAATGCGTATAGAAACATACGTACAAAAACTTATGAAATTTGGCACACGTGTTTAGAAACCCACATAGAGTAACATTATGTGAATATTGTGAAATTCCAACAATGTTACATACATACGTATCGAATCGATAACCTTCTAAAGACATGACAATAACGTATGAACATTCAATTCAATAGTTAAATTATCTGTAAAAAAAATCTGTGAAAAAAAAAAAAAAAAACTGTCAACTCGCTAACTTATTTTTGTTTGATTTTTTCAGAATTCGCTTTTCTACGGCCTTTCGCGAGCTTTGGAGCTCTCGGGCCGGCTTTCCACCACCTAGAGCGGATCAGGTATTGTTTTTCAGGCCGAGGGCCACCTCAGCGCAACATAAATTGAAAAGGTGGATTCTCTCTTTGTAGTTTGTTTACGTTGGTTTTGACAGAAGCTCAATTTTTGTTTTTGCTTTTCTGCCTACAGTAAGGAAGGCGCTTGCCGTGGAGCCCGGTCGGGCTATCACGCGTGCGCCAGCCGCTGCTGTCATCCCGCTCGCTTTATTATTTATTTACCTTTGTAAGTTAAATTTTTGTGATGATACAATGCACGCAACCGTTGAATGCGATTAGGAATGTGACGGAGACCCATCCCATCGTGTCTGTGCAGCCTCGCTTAGAGTGCACACAATGTCCCCAGGCTCGCTTTTTCAAGGGCAGAGAGACCTAAAAATTCATCAAAAAAGAATCCATAAGGACCCCATTATCCCGCTGTCTGCTCCGGTTGCAGGAGCGGTAGATGTTTTGACACAAAACTCGGATTGTACGGCTGATGCAACCCCTTTTTGGAAAGTTCTGAGTGAGTACAAATCTACAACCCCTATTTTTAAACGTATTCCTCGAGGTGCCCGCATCTCTGTCGCTTCCGCTCTCTCAGAGGCCATTAGGAATGCTGTATCAAAAAACACCAAGCGAGCTT
Source organism: Eupithecia vulgata (assembly GCA_946478455.1). Lineage (NCBI taxonomy): Eukaryota > Metazoa > Arthropoda > Insecta > Lepidoptera > Geometridae > Eupithecia > Eupithecia vulgata. Next base: position 1,992,058 of record OX297887.1, on the reverse strand, counting down.
GGGAGCATTTACTAGTTTTCCCTTACAAAGTACTACATTTAAAAAAAGATTTGGCAAACAATTCTTCAATAACAGTTAGGATCAAACAAAATTGTGTTAGTTATACTGCATGCGAAGGGCAGCCTATTTCTCTCGATGGTCAGGAAACACAACAAAATTTAAATTCATATAAACCATTGACTGATTCTACTGTCTACAGACTTGTAGAGAGTAAACTCAGTGATGGTGATATCAAAGGTGCCTCTCGCATACTCTTCTCTAGTGACACGATGGCGCCAAATAACGATGATACGCTCATATCTCTTGAGAGTAAGCATCCACCCGCAGGGGTCGATCTCCAACTCCCCGATCCACCGCAAGAGAGTGATGGCGCTATGGGCACGACCAGCCAGGACGTGCTTAAAGCGGTCATGTCTTTTCATAGTGGCTCTGCCGGCGGCCTCGATGCTGTGTCTCCACAGCATCTAAAAGATCTACTTTCTGGCGGGTCTGGCCATGCAGGTGAAGTCCTTCTGGAGGCCTTGACCTCTCTAATCAACCTGATGTTGTCAGGCCGAGTCCACAGCGAGATCACAGAACTCCTGTACGGTGCAAATCTTTGCGCACTAAAAAAGAAGGATGGCGGCATAAGACCCGTAGCCGTGGGCACCACTTACCGCCGCCTTGCGGCTAAAGTCTGCTGTCGAAAAGAAGCCGACTACCTAGGCGACTATTTCCGACCAATTCAGTTAGGCTTTGGTTCGCGAGGCGGATGTGAGGCCGCAGTACATTCCCTTCGTACATTTTTGAACCAAAATTATAGGGAGGTAGTTCTGAAGGTAGACGTCAAAAATGCCTTCAATTCCGTAGACAGGGGCGCCTTGCTAAAAGAAATTAAAGACAAAATTCCAGAAATTTACCCTTTTCTCTGGCAGTGTTATGGTTCACCCTCAAAATTAATTTACAGGCACAATGTCATTTCATCCGCTGTTGGCTGTCAGCAGGGCGACCCTCTTGGTCCGGCCATTTTTAGCCTTGCGATCCAACCAATTATTCAACGTCTCCAATCCAAGCTAAATGTTTGGTATTTGGATGACGGAACTCTGGGTGGAGAGGTGAACACAGTTTTTGATGATTTAAAAACCATCACTGATGAATTTCAAAAAATTGGTTTGGCACTAAATTTTTCAAAATGCGAGCTGTTTATTTCGGACTCTTGTGTAGATAAAAACAATATCATTGGTAAATTTAATAGTTTGGCCCCCAACATTTCAATTGTAGATAAATGTTCACTTCGACTCCTTGGGTCACCAATTCTTGATGAGTCTTTTCAGCCATTTGTAGATGAGAAAATTCAAAATTTTAACAGAACTTCAGACAGACTTCTCAAAATTAATAGCCATATGGCTTTTACAATTATTCGGTTTTGCCTGTTTGTACCTAAATTTACATATTCTTTGAGATGTTGTCAACTGTGGAAACACAGCGAGCTCTTGGAAGGCTTAGACAACATAATAAAGAATACTTTATCATCGGTTTTGAATATATATTTGGATGACAAGGCATGGTCGCGGGCCTCCCTGCCTGTAAAATTGGGAGGCTTAGGTATACGCAAAATTTCAAGTGTAGCCCTACCAGCGTTCTTGTCTTCTGTCTACAGCACTAGTTCCTTAGTTGAAAAAATTTTAAAGCCCTCTCATTTGGTTATACCTGGAATTTCATTCAAAATTTCATTTTTAGACGAAGCTCGATCTGCTTGGCATAGTGCTTGCCCCGATGCTGCTCCCCCAAAATCTCTTTTGTCCCAACGGCAATGGGACGGGCCTCTTTGTGTGTTGACACGGAATTGTTTGTTACAAACGTGCTCCAGCTCTGCAGATCGTGCCCGTCTTCTAGCCGTTTCTAAATGGGAGTCAGGACATTGGTTGCAAGCACTTCCTTCATATAACACTGGCACTTTATTGGATCCCGTAACTTTCCGTGTCGCAACTTGTCTTCGGTTGGGTGCAAGGTGTTGCGCGCCTCATCAATGCCAGTGCGGTACTGCTGTCGAACAGCTCGGTCATCACAGATTATCGTGTACTAGGGCTGCCGGTCGGATATCTCGTCATGCCAGCCTGAACGACATCATCCGGCGGGCCTTTACCACCGCTAACGTACCAGCTATTCTCGAACCGAATGGTCTGTTGCGTGACGATGGTAAGAGGCCTGACGGCATGACTCTAGTCCCATGGGAGTTGGGGAGGCCTATTGTGTGGGACGCTACATGTGTCGACACACTCGCGCCTTCCCATCTTCCTAGGACTTCCGTGAGGGCTGGTGCGGCGGCAGATTTAGCCGAAGATCTCAAGAGGCGCAAATATGCAGGTCTCGACAGAGCCTACACATTTGCTCCCCTTGGAGTCGAGACCCTAGGTTCGTGGGGTACCGAGGCTCTCCGGGTTTTCAAAAAATTATCTGAGCGTCTGGTCGAAGCGACGCGTGACCCGAGAGCTGGTGAGTATCTGGCACAGCGCATCAGCATTGCTATACAGCGGGGCAATGCAGCCAGTGTCTTAGGCACGCTTCCAACTGGTATTGATAAGGATCAGTTGAGCTACCTGTAGATTGTTTGCCACAGTTTGCAGATAGCTTGATTGTTTCTATTGTGAATACTAGTTTTAATTTAAATTTGTTATTTGATTGTTATTTTCTTTCTATAAAAAAAAAAAATCTGTTAAAAATAAATTAATATCGATACTTCTACAAAATCGGCACATCACTACCGAGACGAAAAAAGTAGACAGCATTGCCATAAGCAACCCATATATCTATATACCTATCCCCTTTTTTCACACTGATTGTGTTATAAGTGTGAAGAGTATAACTAGACTTAAATTTCACGGTCCCTCTATGTCGATGCATGTGAATTATCCATGGAAGTGAAAGAGATAGAGATAACGCGTCGTCATGGTCGGGGCAGGAGTGCTCCGTCACTCGCGCTCATTTTAGAGTTATTTACCTACAGTTTTCGCTCTTCCTGTTACATCAACTTTTTATAGTGTTTGATTACGAATTTGCATAAAGTATGACTACTGGGAGAAAGAGGATTTCACACTCTATTTATACATATAATATTTACATTAAGAGAACCTCGTTTTCTATAGGAACTATATCGGTTTTTAATGGGTACGCTAGCATAACGCCAGCTCTGGTGTTATTTTATAGTCTTGTTCCATATCTCCGTTCCTATGAGAGCAATCATTATGAAATTTTGCATAGCTGAAACGATATTTATACTCTATTATTGTGTTTAAATTTTGTTGCTATAGTATAAGCCGTTTTTGAGAACGATCGTGTGTACGCTAGCATAACGTTATGCTGGCGTACCCACAAACAATGGTCATTATTTCTTAAACCAAGGAGGCGCTATTTATTTTACTTTTGCACTGATTATACTCTATATACACGCTATATATTAGGCATAACAACAAACGTGAATTCGGTTATGTGTACGCTACCATCACGGACACCTCTATGTTATAGTTATTGCTCTGAGTGTTACACCATTATTGAGTTACACTACACACTAACACGCACTTCGCCTTCTACCAAGAAATCAGTACTCACCTACACCTCCTACCAAGACGCTTGAAACTGTCGCAACTAGTATTCCATTTAAATCTAAATTATACAATAATACAAAAACAATTGACCAAAATATCACTTACTTGTGATAGGAAATACCGTGTTCCCTTAAGTTTGATGTCTCTGATCGCCTTTTACCCCAAAATACCGCATATCTGATTGGATGACGTTCTGCCTTTTGAGTTTCGTTCTAAGACCTCTGACGTTCTGGGCTCGATGAGTGAAGTTTAAGTTTTGAATCTGGTCCTATAAGTTTGTGTTTATATCGTAAAGAGCGAGAGGGGTATGTTTCTTCTCGTGTTTTATAGAATTTTTTATGGTTTCTAACGAATTTACACATTTCAAGTATATACAGTCGTGGTCAACTAATTAGGGACTTTCAAGATAGTGAAGAGCAATAACCGGTTATGTACATATAAATATAAAACCATATTGATTTCTTAGCACCTATTATTTGCATAATTTGGTCCGATTATTATGCTATAAATGGCTGTAAATAAAAGAATAAATAAATAGAAAAAAGTATTTAATATCAAAGGTTGAACATGTATTCAATTTTAAGGTATAATTCTGTAGCTGGACATTTAATTAAGGACAGTAAACTATAATGAAAAATAGAGTTAAACAAAACTAATAATCTGCAGTATTATAATATCTTTAACAGCTCCATTTTATTGCGTGTAAAATCAGTACCCAGTAGCAAAACCTTTGTTATTAATTACCGCTTGACACCGATGTGGCATAGACATTATCAGTTTCTGGCATGTTTCGACAGGAATGTTTGCCCATGCCTCACAAAAAGCTTCATTAAGTTCATCTAAAGTTGTGGTAAAAAAAGTGGCAACTTTTTTCTTGATTTCGTGCCAAAGGTGCTCGATTGGGTTGAGGTCCGGGCTATTTGCTGGCCAATCTAGCACCGATACTGACTGACTGGTAAGAAACGACTTGACTGAACGGGCGGTATGTTTCGGGTCGTTATCATGCTGAAACGTCCATATAATAGGGAGATGCTCCTCAGCATAGGGAAGCATCGTTTCCTCCAATATTGCCTTGTATTGATGTTAGTCTAAGTTACCCTGAACTTTCCTCACAGGTCCCACTCCACGTCCAGAAAATGAACCCCACATTTTAATGTTTCCACCGCCATGTTTCACCTGCTTTTTTGTGAATCTTGGATTCATTTCCGCTTTTACAAAGTTTGAATCCAAGTTTGGACGCCGTACGTATTGCCTTCCATCTGAAGAAATCAAATTAACCTTGGACTCGTCAGAGAATAATACATGTTGCCATTGGGCGTAGGTCCAATGTCCATATTTAGGTACGTGCAAACGCCAAACGAGCATTTCTATGTTCTTTCTTCAACAACGGTACTTTGCGAGCCACTCTTCCGAACAACCCTGCTTCTACCAGACGTCGTCGAACGGTCCTCGCTGAGACACCAGCTCTTTCGTCTGTCCCAAATACTTCGTGTTTAATTACAATAGAGCCTAGAAACGGATCTTTCTTAGCTAACCTGGTTATCATTCTATCTTCTTGCGGAGTTGTTTTTCTCGATCTTTTTGTTTTGGGCACATTTAAAGTTGTGTTATTGCGTCTGACATGTTGCACTGCATTGTATACCATAGTTTTTGAACAATTTAAATGTTCTGCTATCCTTCGGTATGGCCAACCATGCTCGACAACAAACTTCATGATAATTTTTCGTAGTGTTGGATCGCAACTTTTATTTTTGCCCATTTTTCTTCAAAATATTTTTCAAAACTTAAAATAAAAATCGGGATTGCCGCCAAAACTACCACGAAACAATAAGAGAAGCAGTAAAAAAGTATTGAGATTCAAACTTTGAAAATAGAACGCAATATCTCAGTGTCCCTAATTAAATGGCCAGCCAGCAATATTTGAACAAATAGCACTATGATAATCTATCAGCTATACTGTAAAGAGGTTTAATGTTTAAGAAGTTGTTATTGTTTGTATAATCGGGCACATCAATGACTAATTATACTTACATGTAAAAGATATGGAATATTTTTAAGACTCGTTGAAAAAAATAAAAAAAAATCACAATTTGGCCTTACTAGAGATTGTCCCTAATTAGTTGACCACGACTGTATATGCATGGGTATACTTGCAGGTGTTACTTTGAGGTTGTGGATGTTTTATAACCGTTATTATCTCGATGGTATTCATAAACTACTAAGTATACTACGTATTACGTAGGTATTCGTGTGTGGTCGCCTGTTGATGTTTATAGCACGCCCCCGGCTCCTCTGGGTAACCATTCCCGTACCTCCGTACCGTCGGGCCATGATTCAGGATGATTTTAGAGTGGCCAATAACCTGTTACCCATCACATCACTTACAAAACATCAGAATATTTAAGAATTGTTGAATAGACAGTTTTTACCAAGTAAATCCTTCCGTGATTCCGTGTTTATAGCCATCGCCATTTTTAAACGGCAATTTTTTTTGTGTTGGTTTCTCTGAGGTTGGTTTGGTTTTCAATGCAAAGCTACCTGACGAGTTAGTCTTATTTTTGTTCAGGTTTTTTTTTGTGACCGTGAACTAGTACGTGAAGTTGGCAAAAGTTTTCTCAAACCACAAGAGGAAAAAAATTGCCATATAATTAATTAAAAAAAAGAAGAAAAAAACAAAGCTACTTTTTGATCCTATTTTGTAAAAAAATACTTTATTTACCTTGGTATGTAGGTATTTGCTGCTTTATAAGACAATAATTTCACAAAGAAATAGATAGGTACATACTTACATAATTTACCTATCTAGAGTATCTAGTTCGATAAAACATCTTGTAAAAATATTCAGTTGGTAGGTACTTACTTACTATCGACATTTTTATATGACAGAACCTGGACCGAACAATTTTATCACACAGGACAGGAAGAAAGAAATCAGTTCGATCGTTAATTCTTCGCATGATTGGCTAACTTGGTACAACTTGCCATTGACATGTCCACTGTGTGTCGAGTGTGCCTCCTCGGCGGCGTCAACGTGAAGCTGAGTCCCCTAAAGGATGTCCGACTCAAAGATGTTTATAAAAAACTAACCAATACTCAGGTAACTAGACTAAAAAGCTGGCAGGAATTAGTAGATTATGCACCGAGAGCACAAAGCAGTTTCTCACATAACGGGCGCAATCAGGAGCTAGATCACCCACGAGGAAAGCGAGCTTATTAAGTATTACAGTTGTTCCTGGAATCCTGAGTGCAAGAGGGATTAATTACTTACTCGAGACGAAGAAAGCTTTGAGCAGGAGGAAAATACTCCATTCCTGTGATTAAATAATCAAAGTTTAGTTACATGTTTTGTAGCATGTTCTTTTATTGGCCTTCTGAACAGAGGTGAGTTTGAATTTTGAGATCTCATTGAAAGGTTCTTGGTAAAAAATTCACACATGATGGGAGGAAATGATGACCAATGATACTCAAACTAAGAGATCTCATTCAACTCTTTTGAATTTTCTATAATCTTCAAGAAAAAAGGAACCCTTATAGGATCATTTTCTTGTCTGTCTGTCCATCTGTCAGTCTGTCAACCCTCTTTTCTCAGAAATGGGTGGAGGTATAGAGTTGAAATTCACTCCATATTCTCAGGTTCATAACCTCTTAGAGCCTATAAATTAAACTTCTAAGTCAACGCAATCAAACGTTTATGCCCAAATATTTTAAAATTTTCATGAAATAATGGAGTCACATGCAAACAAAACCTATAGGTACTTCCCATTGACCTAGAGCAGGTATGGGCAACCTTTGGTATGTTGGATGCCAAACTTACTAGGTATATTAATGCAGTCACGGGCCACAACAGGAAATAAAAAAGGATTCATTTATTTATTTACTAAGCTAGTGACTTAATGTAAATTTTTCCATGTAACGGTCAATGTGATATTTGTGTTTAAACTTCGAAAGCCAGTTTATTAATATCTGGCCAAATTTCACTTGTACAGAGGTGTAACGAGTTTTCCAGATTTTTATCAGTGAGTCTCGTACGGCATTTTGATTTATTAGTCTTCATCATCCAGAAAAATTGTTCGCATTTGTATGTTCTTCCAAAAACGCAAACGATTCTTCTCGCGAACGCTCTCAGCTGTTTGTATTTCTCTTCTTTAATATAATGTTTTATAAAACTCGTACAGGTCCACAGGCCAAAGTGTTTTATGAGCCTTGATAGAGTGTGAGTGAAATAACAGATACATAAAGCACAAAAAGACACTGCAATTGAATCTATCTAAACTATAAGTTTTGTATCTAAACTTCAGAACCAGATTTAGGCAGAATATTTGTGTGACTTGTTTCAGTTCTATCCAGAAGATGAAAGGCCGACAGATGTATGTAGTTTCTGTAATCGGAATCTCCTGAGATGCTGGACTCTCTCGGAGATGGCTCTCAGATCTGAAAATATTTTCAGTAACCTGCTCTATAAGGGACTTGAGGTATGAATTCCTGCATAATTTATTTATATATTATTAAAAACATGTACATCTATCATTACGGGCACACCCAATACAATAGAGTACCTTATATTCTAGCAATAGCCTAATCTTATCATAATTATTCTTACATTAGAAAATTATGCAGTTAATGTCAAATTTGAATATGGACATTATAATATATATATATATAGTGTGTCCCTGGATAAAGTGCCACCCCGAAAGGGGGTGAAACTAGATCAAAAATAATCGACAAAAAAATAGAAGAAAAAAAAAATTGTAAGTATATACCTACTTTATTGATGAATTAAATTTTTTATTATTTACTAATGACTCTATTTAATAAAAAAATGATTTCTTCCAAAGTAGTGGGTCTATTTTGTTAAAATAAAAAACATAATCATGTCAGATAATTTTTGATCTAGTTTCACCCCCTTTCGGGGTTGCACTTTATCCAGGGACACACTGTATATATATACATTAAATAATAATAATAATAGGTATAATTCTCAATTAGTCAATAAAAAAGCAATAAAATAACATTATTATAAAATTGACAATATTAATAACTTGTACTAAAATAATTAAATAATTTTGAAAACTACTTGCTATAGCATAAAATACAAAGCCTTTTGGAATTCGCTCGGGGAACAGAAAAATATATCGATTTTCTCGGCAATCAGATAAGGCGTGCGGATGCTGCGCGTCAGAGGTGCTTTGTCTATAAGGTTGGTTCGGGACGCCTTCGTCTGCGCACAAAGTCCGTGGGTACATTCAGCCGCATCTCCTCTAAAATACATGGAGAGGCGGTCATCCCTCTCAACACTTTAAACAAAGAGTAGAGCGAGCGCTGCGTCCCTCCTTACTTCTAGCTTGTATCAAACCATGCCTATAATAAACAAGGATGGATACATCAAAGGGTAGAAGGGGTATATACCGTAGACCTTCAGGTATAAAAATCTCGCGAACTTTGTTTGCGCTCTACCATTTGGCTGTACTTGGCTTCGTGCGGAGCCCATATCGCTGCATTGAACTCCAAATGGCTTCTTACTAACGCATTATAGAGCGATTTTACTGCTTGCAGGTTTTTGAAGCTGTTTGTCGGACGGAGGACAAACCCTAAAGTTTTAAAGGCCCTCTTGCAGATGTTCACCACCTGCTCTCTGAAATGTAGCTTGTCGTCCAGACGAACCGCTAAATCCCTCACCGAGTCGACTCTCTTTAGCTGTGTACCCCTCAACTTGTAGTCGTGGTAGAGTGGCTTCTTTGCTCGACTAAAGGTTATTATAGAACATTTGCAGATAACTGGAGTTCATTTACCCTACTCCACTCTACCATTCTGTCTACGTCCCATTGAAGGCGCTCACAGTCTTTTTCGTCTTTGATGGGCAAGAGTAACTTGAGGTCGTCCGCGAACAACAAGCATTTGGCGTCTCTGACGACGGTCGGCAGGTCGTTTATCATTATAATAAACACTAGCGGCCCAGGCAACTTCCCTGACTCACACCAGTAAAGGTAGAGTAAGCCTCTGATCTGCATCCCGCGTAGTCGACATACTGCCGCCGGTCCTTCATATAGCCCGCGAAGAACTGCAGCAGTTTAGTGGTGCAGCCGATCTTCGCCAACTTCTGAAGCAGAATGTCGTTGTCGACTAGATCAAACGCTTTTTTGAAGTCGAAATAGGCTGCGTCGACTTGCACCCCTGCGTCGACTTGCGGTAGCACGTAGGCCATGGAGTCAAGGAGGTTGGTTGAGGTGCTATGAGCAGGCCGAAAACCATGCTGCGCGTCGGACAGCCGCGCCAAGATTTGCTCCTGCATGCTGCGCTGCATGGCTGATTCAAAAACCTTGGACGCCGTCGACAGAATGGCCACCGGCCGGTATTCCGTCACTTCTGATCCAGAGCCTTTAGGTATGGGAATAACCCTTGTTATCTTCTATCGCTCTGGAAAGTGTGATTTCTCTAGACAAGCATTGTAAATGTGGGCGATCGGTTCCGCAAGCGGCATTCGACAGTCTCTTTTAATAAAGACTGGTGTGCCGTAAGGGCCTGCGGACCGCTTCAGTTTGAGTCTTTTCAGCGCCGCGCGCACCTCGGCCAGCGTTAGGCGCGGCACGTACACGCGCGCGGCGCTGGCTGGGCTCGCCGCCTCCGCCGCTGCCACGTCTCAGAGAGCTGGTGAGGTACCGTATACTGAATGAAAATATTTCGCGAATTCCTCCGCACATTCCCTGACGCAGTGACGACCACTGTGGTTCGGATCCTCCGTCAGACGGTGATCTACTCGTTGCTGGTGTTGAGTTTGCGCCTCCTCTATCATTTTCTTCGCCCTTGCTCTACTTTCCGAAATTGTTACGTAACTCGATCTTCCTTGTTTGTATTGCTAACTCTTAAACAGGTCTGAGTGCTTTCAAAGATAGTTAGAAAGTGTTAATAGTCACCTGTCCTCTTAACACAACTCAACACTTACTCATAAATAGGATCTGGATTATGGTGTCTAGTGTAATGAAAATTGCAGTGCCCAACAGGGTGTATGTACTAACTTAGGATAAAATTAGATCTTAAGCTACTAACCCTATGTAAGTACATATAAGCAATTAATAAATGAAATGAAATGTCCTTCACTATGTAATTAAAAAAATGTGTTTTCAGGCAACTCATGAAACTATTGAAGACCTCAACCTGGAAACAAAAGAGCACTTGTCTGTGGCCCCGATGCAAATCCTTGACTTGGACAATGAAACTCTCAAGAATAGTTCAGCAATAATCATTAAAGAAGAACCTATATCGGTGAAAGAAGAAGAAACTGTACAAGCTGATGAATTGGTTGAGACTGAATCTGCTGATAGTCATATGTCTGAAAAGTGTATAAAAAGTCAACTGATATTTGAAGACGATAGTAGCAATGATAATTATTTGATTGAAAATTCCACTAAAATGGATATTGTACAGCTCAATCTTGAAAAAGACTCTGAAGAACTTAATTCAGACCAGAAATGGAGCCAAAACCAAAAAATTCAAGTTCATCTAGACAAGTTAAAGATATTCTGTTGTGATATTTGCAGTAAAATATTTTTAGTTCGAAGCAGTCTAGTGTCACATATTCAACTATCACACACAAAAAAACAACAATGCAAATTAGACAAACAAACAATATTTAATAAGGAATCAAGTGATTTTCACTTTAAAAGACCCAAGAGGGTTCATACTGGAGATAAGTCATATGCCTGCAGTATATGTGATAAGCAATTTAATCACAAATCTCATTTAGTAAGGCACATGACAACTCACACTGGAGCAAAGCCTTATGCCTGCAGTACATGTGATAAGCAATTTAATCAAAAACCTCATTTAGTAAATCACATGAGAATTCACACTGGAGAAAAGCCTTATGCCTGCAGTATATGTGATAAGCAATTTAATCAAAAATATACTTTAGTAAGGCACATGATAACTCACACTGGAGCAAAGCCTTATGCCTGCAGTACATGTGATAAGCAATTTAATCAAAAACCTCATTTAGTAAATCACATGATAACTCACACTGGAGCAAAGCCTTATGCCTGCGGTACATGTGATAAGCAATTTAATAAAAAATCTAATTTAGTAATTCACATGAGAATTCACACTGGAGCAAATCCTTATGCCTGCAGTATATGTGATAAGCAATTTAATCAAAAACCTCATTTAGTAAATCACATGAGAATTCACACTGGAGAAAAGCCTTATGCCTGCAGTATATGTGATAAGCAATTTAATCAAAAATCTTATTTAGTAATTCACATGAGAATTCACACTGGAGCAAAGCCTTATGCCTGCAGTATATGTGATATGCATGTTAATCATAAATCTAATTTAGTAAATCATATGAAAATTCACACTGGAGCAAAGGCTTATGCCTGCAGTATATGTGATAAGCAATTTATTCTAAAATCTGGTTTAGTAAATCACATGAGAATTCACACTGGAGAAAAGCCTTATGCCTGCAGTATATGTGATATGCATGTTAATCATAAATCTAATTTAGTAAATCATATGAAAATTCACACTGGAGCAAAGCCTTATGCCTGCAGTATATGTGATAAGCAATTTAATCAAAAACCTCATTTAGTAAATCACATGAGAATTCACACTGGAGAAAAGCCTTATGCCTGCAGTATATGTGATAAGCAATTTAATCAAAAACCTCATTTAGTAAATCACATGAGAACTCACACTGGAGAAAAGCCTTATGCCTGCAGTATATGTGATAAGCAATTTAATTATAAATTTACTTTAGTAAGGCACATAAGAATTCACACTGGAGCAAAGCCATATTATTAACTAATTTATTTCGGATTTATAACCCATATAATAGTATGTTACAGGAAATTACATGAACGTGAACAGAATAAAATAACTACAAGTAATATTTACACTTAAATGTATTAAAAAATAATACCAAATGATGTCACCTATGTTTCAGTAAAATCAATTAAATATTAGATTACATAATGATAGTATCTGGTAGAACACTAAATTAGTCAGAATTTACCTACCAACCTAACGAGAATACAAAATAATAGAAATGTCGCATTTATATTAGATTGAAACATTATACGAAAACTATATTACAAATTTGGATATAACAAGTAATAAAATAATTAAATACCTACTCACCTAATGACATCTTTAATTTGAGTCAAACCCTCAAAACCTCATTCATTTGTTTTGCATTGGACTTTCTTGCGAATGATCGCACGAAAACTGTCCGTGTGTGCCTCCACGGTAGTCCAGCCAAAACAATCTACATGTATATTTACCATGCATTCTTAATATTAGATAAATACACTTCACTAATTTCATGCATTGTTATTGTCTATTGATATGGGCACCCATATTTTTGTCCATCTCCACACATTTAAACACGTAGGTACTTCGATGCTAATGAACGTTATTTGTTTTTCCATACGTTGTTCCACTGCTGGGCGAGGTCTCCCTCAAAGTTTTCCAAGAGTCGCGTTCGTTGGCCAGGCCCCACCAATCAGGACCCGGAATGCGTCGAATCATCTCGCCAGCGTCTCCTAGGCCTGCCTCGGCGGTGTCGTCGTCCTTCCACAGGACCCACTGTGTGACGATCCCGAGCCTCGACCGAACGTAAATTATATAAAACTAGCGGTCCGCCCCGGCTTCGCACGGGTATATTCTATAGCCTATCTTCATCAGGGACGATGTAGGATTCTAATGGTGAAAGAATTTTTTAATTCTATCTAGTAGTTTCGGAACTTATAGGGGAGAGTTCGGTATTACCGCGCGGTTGATAATTCCGTGACCCTTCGTATCCCACCAACTACGCATAGCAACTGCTTGGCGTGCTAATAATATCATAGCGCAAGACACACAACCCCCCCGCGCGCCACGGCGCGGCAGTCCGCTCCGATCGCTCAGGGAAGGAACACGTGCGTTTGAAGTTTTTCGGTTTGCTCGCTATATTTTTTCGGCTGTTTTTGATAAGAGGTGAGTTCATAACATTTACATATTTCATTATTATTCAAATGCACTTCTATGTTAAACATACTGCAAATTTGGTGTGTGCTATAGGACCTAAGAATGTAAAAAATAAATATTATAAAGAGGCAAGATTTGTTTGTTTGTTTGAATTGTAGTACAATTCAAACATACAAACAAATCTTGCCTCTTTATAATATTTCCTAGGTCCTGTTTGTTTGTTTGTTTGAATTGTAGTACAATTCAAACATACAAACAAATCCTAAGGAGTCGAAAATTTTTGGGATTTTATTTCATTTCTTAGAGATGCCCAGAGTGCGGGTAAGCACTGTAACAAAAATCCTTAGAATTTAGCAACGGCAACACCTCTAGTCAAACGAACTAAATGTAACTTTAGTCTTTGAACATTGGAAACTTTAATTGTTTTCTCTGTAGGTGGAGTCAGCGGCGCTACAGTCCGTAAGAGGTCCCAAAGATTTTCGACGAGAACCGACAGAGACTTCGTGGCTTAGTTGGTTAGAGCACACCCGTACTAAGGGTGGGACGCGGGTTCGAGTCCCGCCGAAGTCGAAAATTTTTGGGATTTTATTTCATTTCTTATACAAACAAATGTTGCCTCCGTTGTACATGCACCCTGGAAGGGCACTGCAAAAATGAGTTGGTCTTTATTTACTCAATAATATCAAGTAGAATTAAAAAAAAAATACAAAAAACATCACACAGGTACCTCTACCTACATAATTAGCAAGGGATCTTTTTGGACCCTTACGTAACACCAAAGATTCTACGGAACGTAGGATCCTAGGATCTTTGCGTAACACATTTGTGGAATCTGTTTTTTGTTTTTTAATTTTTCGTATACCTATGTGTACCTATGTGTATATATTATAATGTTCTTGTAGGTACCGGTCTACTTAGTTATTGATGTACCTAATGTGTGTGTGTCATGTTTGGTTTCAAATAAATCTTCTTCTTCTTCATAATAACAATTACACATACTTACATTTTTTACAAAATCAAATATAATTCAGCTAAAATAGAAGCCAGAATGTCAGTTTTATGTCATTCGAGTTTTAAGGTATCTGTAAAAAAGTGGTTTATAGAATTGCAACATATTTCTAATAAAAATAGTTTCTCACTTCTCTTGCTCGAAAAGTGTATCACAATAATGTAGCTTAGCGGGGCTAGAACTCGTGTTTAAGCCCTAGGGATAAAAAGTATTTTAGTTCAAAGCATTTGTCCTCTTACATAAAGACTCTACTTTTTGGTGCTCCGTCAAACAATTTTTTTGAAAATAGAACCTTCTTGGTGATTATTGAAGATTTTTGAGAGCTACTGATAAAACCCTGACGAGTTAGTCTTATTTTTGTTCTTATGTTTTTTTTTGTGACCGTGAACTAGTAGGTACGTGAGGTTGGCAAAAGTTTTCTCAAACCACAAGAGGAAAAAAATAGCCATATACTTAATTTAAAAAAAATCAGAGATATTTATTGTGAACGTGAAAAATGTCATCAAGTGATAGTAAAGATGCTATCTAATTTGAATTATTTCATTGTATTTATTTTCTCGCAATCGAAGTGAAAAGTAGTGTTTTACTCGGGCCAAAACCACCCATTATAACTCGGTCTTGTCATCCTCCCTCGCTACACTCGGGAGTATAACAACCTCGTATAATAATGGGGATGCTAACAATCTACTATTGTAGGTCTAGCCAAAAAAACAGGGTTAAATTTAAAAAAAAAATTGTCAAATTAACTATAATTTCATTTATTTATACTATACAAACATTCTATCATAAATTCTTAATATTATTTACAAAATTTACAACAGAATACAATTAATTATCAACAATTTTATTTATCTATATTTATTAGGTAACTACTCAAATCACATCATACCGTTGACTTCTACTAAAACGATAAGCAAAACAAATTTAATATTAAAAGTCGGGATGGTGGAAGATAAGTCATTGTATACCTACTAGAATTTTTGTCTTCTGATCCACTCATCCAATGTCCATTTGATCAAAGAACTTAATGACTTCATCCAATTTACTAGCAACACCGATATTTGATCAAAGATTTGGATACTAGTTTATGTCTGCGGCTTCGTACGCGTTGTGTCTATGAAAGAAAACTTACACAGGTTAAGCTTCCCGTGGAAACTGAAATTTTATGCTAGGCTAAATATTTGTAGTCTGTGGTTATTCAGGCTAAGAGGTACAGCGATGAAAATTTTCAACTCGATCTGGTGAAAAGTTTTGGCGTGAAAAAGTAACAAACCTCGTATCTTTCAGTCTTATCATCACGATAATTTTTAATATTATTGTGATGTGATGTTATTTCATTTGAAACCAACTACGCAAATTACATAGGAACCTTTGACAAAGATATTGGATGAGTGGAATAGGACCCTTACATAAGCAAAAAAAAAACGTCGTTTTTTTTTTCACCGAACGGTGAAAAGAGCCTAGAGAAGGAAAATGCAAGGGGAAGATAATTTTTACTATAGGAGAATGACCTCAAATCTACAGCGGGCACACTTTGGAGGAGGAAAACACATGACCTGGAAGACCTATGGAAGATTCTGAGGAAGGCCAAGGCTGACAGGCACAACAGTCTAGATACTGTGTAACTTAACTAGATTTTCTACACCAATGTCATGTACAATACAAATGTACCAATCTACTAAAAAAATATTATGTAAAAACAATCTACTTATAGCACTCAGAATATAATTATAAATTTTAAGGTATGTAAATATTTATATTTATTCAATTTAATTTTATTACTTATTTTTTTTATGCCTTTATTAAAACAAAGGCTTTTGAAATTGAAAAAAGTCGGGAATATAATTTGAAAATGATTAGGTTTTAAGGGTCGTCGTGGGCGAGATTCAAAATTTATTTTTGTGGCGTTAGACCGCGTATGGTAATAACTCCTGATATTTTTAGATTTATCAGAATTGTCTTCTTCTGAAAGATGAATTAATGTCGTCGGTTATGATGATGTTTTTTTAGTGTTTTTACGCTTTCCACAAGTGGTAAAAATCGGAAACCATTTTCTATGAACTCGTGATCAAATCAACTTTTAATTTTGGAAGCATTTGGAAAAATACTCCATTTTTTTTATTATTTTAATACAAATGAATCAAAGTGCTTTGTCCAAATGCTCCAAAAATACCAGCGAACTGAAGTTAGTTTTATCATGAGTTTATAGAAAATGGTTTACGATTTGCGTCAAATAATTTTTTAGCTAGTTTTATTGATTATACTATATTATACTATACTAGCACTTTCATGGCTGAAAACACAGAGTGCGATCTGCGGGTCCGTGTCGCGACGGCGCGCCCCTGCGGGTCGCACCGCCGACGCTAGCAGTGATCGTGTTAAGAAAACTTAAAAACCATTTAATCTCGCGCCAACCTACGATGAACTAAATGTGCAAACTAATATGGGCTTAAATAACAAAATAACGTCGCAGAAAGCTTAAGCGCCGTTTTATTTGTTTGGGTTCAAACTTACACCTTTAACCATATCACCATAAACACAAGCCTCTATATTTTTAAATTGACCACCATTTCATTTAATAGTGGCGACTACATTTTCTAGCGTTTTCTAGTTTTATTCTTACAATTCACACAGCATTATCTAGCCTCAAGGTAAGCAGAGCTTGTGTTATGGGTACTAGATAATTGATATACGTAATATTATACATTACATAGATAGATATTTTTTATTATACATAGAAAACACCCAGACCAACGGAAAAAAATTCTGCAGATCGTACACAAATTTGTTCCGAGGCGGGGATCGAACCCGCAACCTCTTGCGTCGCAGGCAGACTCTCGCCCGCTGCGCCACTGAGGTCGTCTATATATGTCTATGTATGTCGTAAAGTGTTATCTATCTGTTTGTTTTATTTTCCTGTTTACATCCGACAAGCTAAATCCCTTCCTGTCTTCAAAAGTATGGTTCATAAACACTATCTGACCACTCTAGGTAACTTCCTATTTTTTTATACATATATATATATATTTTTTTTCTTTCTGCTATTTTGTTAATTGTCGCTGTTTTTGTGTTATTTTCATCTTTTTATTTTTTATATACTTTATATGGTAAAATATAAGTTATTTTTAATATTGTCTCCAAATACATTACGTCACCGTCAGCTTTAATGCGTACCCGATCCTGTCCATCCAAAGGTTGCCTGGAAGAAATCGCTGTTAGCGATAAGGCCGCCGATTGTGCCACTTTATATACTTAGTATTAAGTTTATGTTAATTTATATTTTTGTAAATTGACCGATGGAGCAATAAAGATATTATCTATCTAATCTATCTATCTATCTATACTTACCTGTGGAAACAAAAAACTCTCACTGCGACCAATGATTTGGATAGGATGGTTGGTTTACGAGAAATGCTATGGTATTCCATATTAGGGATACTATTCCATATTTGGTCACTTTCCACTATCATCTAAAGAAATTAATACCGTTTCAAAATCATCATCAGCCTATATTAGTCCACTGCTGGACATAAACCTCCGCTCATGAGCGCCCTGTCAGCTTGACGCATCCAGCGTCTGCCTGCAGTCTTCCGCAGTTCCTCATCCCGCCTGGCTGAAGGGCGTCCTATACTATGTTTACAGAGTCGTAGTCTCCGTTCAAGAACACGTTTACCCCAGCGGTTGTCGGTTCTTCTCGAGATATGCCCAGCCCACCGCCACTTCAGCTTGCTAATCCTTTGAGCTATGTCGATAACTTTGGTTCTCTGTCGGATGTATTCGTACGAACCCTAAATTTCAAAGAAACCCTGATCATTCTACTTTGCCGAGCCGTGGTCTTAATATCGTTTGGAGTAGGCCTATTTCCAGCAGTGGGCGTGGGTGGGATGATATGATCAGACGTTTATCTCCACCATTATAAGTTGTCCAACGTTAAGACAGTATCTCTGACCCACCGCTGACATTGGGGTGTTAATACTCCTCCGCAGTGGACGTGCTAATACTCCTCCGCCATGATAAGCACCAGCAATGCCGTCCATCCGGTGAAGGGTTTGCAGCCGGAGCCTTTGCCGTCTATTCCGGAGTACTGCTCCCAAAGGTAGCCTGTTCTTCGGTATTCCTTCAGTATGTTAGCTGTGAATAGAAAAATACAATAAATAAATGTGCTGGACAATTCACACAGCATTATCTAGCCCCAAGCTAAGCAGAGCTTGTGTTATGGGTACTAGATAACTGATATACATAATACATACATAGATAGATTATGTTTTATTATACATAGAAAATGACCAGAACACCCTGAACAAATGTCTGCAGATCGTACACACATTTGTCCTGCGCGTTGCTTGTGAACAGTTTCGGGGATATAACATCCCCCTGTCTCACTCCTCTGCGCAGTTGGATGGGTTTGGACTGCTGGCCCTGTACTTGGACACTCATGGTGGCGGCATCATAAAGACATCTCAGCACCTCGATGTAACGATAGTCTACTTGGCAACGCTGTAAGGATTCTAGAACAGCCCAGGTTTCGACAGAGTCAAAGGCCATTTAAAAGTTCACAAAGGCCAGACACAGGGGCTGATTATACTTTTCGGACTTCTGTATAAGGGTTGGCATGATTAAAACAAGTTGTTTTAAAACTTTTAAAACACGTGTTTAAAACAATTTGGAATAAAACTATGTTTTTTTATAAAGTGTTTCAAAACACAGTTTAAAACAAGTTTAAAACATGAAGAAAAAACTACCTTTAATTACTAACTCGATGCTTTAATTGCAAATGAATGGAAATAAATCGAAACAAATAAATGAGTAGGACTCAACTTGTAAATTTATTTTAAGCTATTTAAGCTTAAAATAAATTTACAAGTTGAGGCTTTGTTGTATTTTATATATTATTAATTATAATAAGATAAGGTGTCGGATAAAGGAAAACATTGTTTGGTATTGAAGGTCCCGCAGGGAAAGTCCCTATGTCGGAGGTCGAAAGAAAGTAATTCACTGGATTAGTAGGTATTCCCCGCTCTTTCTCTCAAGTTCTCTACCTACCTACATTTCATACAAGGTGTATGTAAAGTGTTTTGTATTGATGAATAAGTTATTATTCAAAAAGAAAATAACCATCAAATAATAAATTTAAATTAAAACTAATATTTACAATTTTTTTGTTATTTATTGATGAATAGTAATAATAATTTTTAATAAATAGATTTGAGATACTGAGATATCAGAAACGCAACAAAATGTACTATTTATCGTTTTATAAATTTTTACTAATGTGAATTAGGAAATAGTTTACACTGGATTATTTTACTATTCGCTATACTTATTGATTTGAAATTAATCGCTAAAGGTAAAACGTAAAAAAAACTAGTTTTAAATCTTTTGAACTGTTTGTTTTGTTATATATAAAAAAACTTTTTTTTCAACCCTGCTCGTGGTTACCATCTTAAGGTGAAGTAGGTCCCAAAACCCAGGTTTTGCCTATACGGAAAATCAATTTTAAGGCAAGAAAACACAATTTTTTAATATCTTTTTTGATGAGCATCTAAAGTTTAGGATTTTAGTTAGTAAGTTATGGGAGTCGAAACACGATTGACTCAACTTGACTGATAGAAAAAAATCTCAGTTTCCTCTGAATTTTGCATTTTAACTACGGAAAACCAGTTTCATTTGCTAGTTACTTAACATATGTTAATGAAATATCGTTTAAAAAATACTTAACACTTTAGAGGATTATGGTTTTATTTTTTTGCGAAAGAGTATTTATTTGAGAGCAATAACAAATTTATAAATAAAAAGCAGTGAAATTGCGCGCGGGTCGGCTCTTGCCTCCCTTTCTCGCTTTCACCGCGCGGTGTTCGCTCGTCCTTGTCTCGAAAAAGCGAACCTACTTCGCCTTAAGGTGAACTTGTCAATACTAACCGACAACGTTTCTCCTTAGAGCTGCGTGTAGCTCGCCTGCCCTAGCTGCATTCTGCGACTTCGTTCGCGAATAGTGCTTGAGCGCTGACAACGCCAGGTAGTTAATGTTTATCCAAACCTGGGAAAGATAAAAAATGAAATAAGTTCCCAAAAAAATTATTTTCGACTTCGGCGGGACTCGAACCCGCGTCCCACCCTTAGTACGGGTGTGCTCTAACCAACTAAGCATTCATTTCTTAGAGATGCCCAGAGTGCGGGTAAGCAATGTAACAAAAATCCTTAAGATAAAAAATATCAAGAAACCAAAAAACGACTTCAAACTGCTTTATTAAGAAAGAAAATAACAATCAAATAACAAATTTAAATTAAAACTAGTATTTACAATAGAAACAATTAAGCTATCTGCAAACTGTTGCAAACAATCTACAGGTAGCTCAACTGATCCATATCAATACCAGTCGCGCGCGTGCCCAAGACACTGGCTGCATTGCCCCGCTGTATAGCAAAGCTGATGCGCTGTGCCAGATACTCACCAGCTCTCGGGTCACGCGTCGCATAGACCAGACGCTCAGATAATTTTTTGAAAACCCGGAGAGCCTCGGTACCCCACGAACCTAGGGTCTCGACTCCAAGGGGAGCAAATGTGTAGGCTCTGTCGAGGTCGAGACCTGCATATTTGCGCCTCTTGAGATCTTCGGCTAATAATTATAAACATCTTTAATCAAACCTGTCCCCGCCAATATGGTGGATCGTGTTCAGTATTGCGCTTCATGTAGAATGGCGACGATCGTGACAGAGATCTGCAAAAAAATAAAAATTTAAATTATTAATGATTAGAAATACAATAAAAAGGGTGATATATAT
This sequence comes from Eupithecia vulgata, assembly GCA_946478455.1. NCBI lineage: Eukaryota > Metazoa > Arthropoda > Insecta > Lepidoptera > Geometridae > Eupithecia > Eupithecia vulgata. The sequence continues at coordinate 1,970,725 of OX297887.1, read as the reverse complement.
GCGAGTATGATATATACATAGATTTCTTTTATTTTTAGGGTTCCGTACCTCAAAAGGAAAAAAGGAACCCTTATTGGATCACTTTGTTGTCCGTCTGTCAACCCTCTTTTCTCAGAAACGCGTGGAGGTATCGAGTTGATTTTCACATCATATACTCAAGTTCGTAACCTCTTGGAGCTGCACTTCACTTCGGTCGCGGTGTTTGGGCGGAACGGACGTCTCTTGAACGACTAGTAATTCTTTATGTTCTGTCTGGGTTATTCTTGGTTAGACTTGCAGGTAGTTGGTATAAGTGGTACTAAAGTTAGTAAGGTTGACGTTAATGAAAACTAAGTGAAATAAACGGTGTAAGCTTTCTAAGCTGGATCGTTTTTTCATGTAAATCTTTTTGCCATAGGTTTTGTTTTGTAAGAATAATTATATTCTAAGTGAGGTGAGTGTCAGTAGCCTATGACACTCAAAAATAACGTGGCTTTTGTTGGTAATAGAATTTTCAAAATCGGTTTAGTAGATCCAGAGATTACCCCCTACAACCTCACGAACTCAAACTTTACTCTTTAGGCTCAGCTAGGTCAGGTTCGTTGCCTCTTGGAGCCGCAATATAAATCAAACGTCTAAGTCAACGCAATCAAAAGTTACAGACGTTTATGCCCAAATATTTTGAAATTGCATGCGAATGCATAAAAAACCTATAGGGTACTTCCCATTGACCTAGAATCATGAAATTTGGCAAGCAGCAAGGTCTTATAGCACAAGAAAATGTAAAACCAAAAAATTGTAGATAATCATCATCATCAGCCTACTGCTGGACATAGGCCTCCCCTAATTAGCGTCATAGCGCCCTGTCTTCAGCTTACCGCATCCAGCATCTGCCAGCAGTCTTTCGCAAATCGTCATCCCACCTGGTCGGAGGGCGTCCTACACTAAAAATCTATCTATCTATATAAATATTATCTACAAAAATTGTAGATAATATTAAAGCTTATTGTTATCTTGCTAGTGACCAAAATTTGTAAGGCACTACTTTCCGTTGAACTAGAATCATGCTATTTGGCAAGAATCAAGAACACACACAACAAACTCTTAATTTTACGGAACCCTCGGTACGCGAGTCCGACTTCCAATTGACGTTTTATTTTTTCTGCTAACATGGCTATATTCACTAGCTTTCGGTTTAAGATACATTACATGTAAAGTGTTTTATGAGCCTCGATAGAGTTTGTAATAACAGATACATAAAGCACAAAAAGACACTGCAATTGAATCTATCTAAACTATAAGTTTTGTATCTAAACTTCATAACCAGATTTAGGCAGAATATTTGTGTGACTTGTTTCAGTTCTATTCAGAAGATGAAAGGCCGACAGATGTATGTAGTTTCTTCAAACTCTTAATTTTACGGAACCCTCGGTACGCGAGTCCAACTCGCACTTGACGTTTTATTTATTAATTATTTATGTTATTTTATTACCAAAAAAATCGGAGACCAGTAGGCCAAGCATGGGAATTGTTGTTTATGGTAGAATAAACAATAATGACATCGTTTCGACAGACATATTGTATTATATTAATAATAATAATAATAATATATAATGCTGGACAATTCACACAGCATTATCTAGCCCCAAGGTAAGCAGAGCTTGTGTTATGGGTACTAGATAACTGATATACGTAATATTATACATTACATAGATAGATATTTTTTATTATACATAGAAAACACCCAGACCAACGGAACAAATTTCTGCAGATCGTACACAAATTTGTTCCGAGGCGGGGATCGAACCCGCAACCTCTTGCGTCGCAGGCAGACTCTCGCCCGCTGCGCCACTGAGGTCGTCAAATATTATGTATATCAGTTATCTAGTACCCATAACACAAGCTCTGCTTAGCTTGGGGCTAGATAATGCTGTGTGAATTGTCCAGCATTATTATTAAATTAAATTAATATTATTAATATATACGTTTAATACATTAAGAGCCCATATAACCTCAAATTTGTGAAAAGGACAGACATAGGATTTCGCGTTCATAGGAGCGAGACAGGGCATAGCAACGGAAGCCGAAAAATCAAGTTTTAGCTTATTATCTAATAATAATTTAATTAATTATTATCAATTATTAAAATCCGAAACATAAAATGTTATTACTTAGTTCTATTACTATGCTTTGTATCAGGATCTTAAATTCTGTATTTTTTGAGAAATTAAGGTTTTAGGAATAATATGGAGGTAACTTTCTAACTGCTATAGTTTAGTATTAGTTCAAAATCTGTAATTTAGACCTAGTTTTAGTTTTCTTTTTTAGTGTTATGTTTAAAGCACGCCTTTATTTTTATGTTGACCCTGTGTGGTTGGCAGGCAGAAAATGCCATCGGCATTATGCCCACCAATTGTGTACTTTTTATAATTTTGTGCAACAAAGTGTTAAATAAAAAAAAAAATTACTTTGCGATTTTTTTCCATCGACAAAATTTTATGAAGTCGTGTTTTCGAAACATATGATCGATAGAGTAAGTCCTGAACTTTACCATGTATAAATATCAATGTGAAATATTTAGTCGTTTGGGAGATATTTAGGTCTGACGGAGATTGATTAGATTGACGACCTCAGTGGCGCAGCGGGCGAGAGTCTGCCTGCGACGCAAGAGGATGCGGGTTCGATATCCGCCTCGGAACAAATTTGTGTACGATCTGCAGAAATTTGTTCCGTTGGTCTGGGTGTTTTCTATGTATAATAAAAAATATCTATCTATGTAATGTATAATATTACGTATATCAGTTATCTAGTACCCATAACACAAGCTCTGCTTACCTTGGGGCTAGATAATGCTGTGTGAATTGTCCAGCATTATTATTATTATTAGAGATAGTATAGGGCCTTAATGAAGTAATAGATAATAATAGTATATAGTGATAAATTTAAAGTAATTTAGCGAAGAGTTTTTGTTATAGTGCTTACCCGCACTCTGGGCATCTCTAAGAAACGAAATAAGTTCCCAAAAATTTTCTACTTCGGCGGGACTACAACCCGCACCCCACCCTTAGTGCGGGTAAGCACTATAACAAAAATCCTTAGAATTTATCAACGGCAACACCTCTTGTCAAACGAACTAAATGTAACTTTAGTCTTTGAACATTAGAAACTTTAATGTTTTCTCTGTAGGTGGAGTCACCGGCGCTACAGTCCGTAAGAGGTCCCATAGATTTTCGATGAAAACCGACTAAGACTTCGTGGCTTAGTTGGTTAGAGCACACCCGTACTAAGGGTGGGGCGCGGGTTCGAGTCCCGCCGAAGTCGAAAATTTTTGGGAACTTATTTCATTTCTTAATTTAACGAACACGAGAAGACATGAGATGAAACCGTCTCTTCTCGTCTCCGCTCCGGACATCTCCGCAAATTTCTGCTTTGGTGGAGTCTGAGCCTAACATACCTGAGTCCGTATGGAGACCACATTAAGTTAGGATCGTCCAGGGTTTCCAGAATCTTGCCGAGTTTGGCGCTGCCGGGGTGAAGGACTTTTAGCAGCATTGGAAATAGGGATATGTAACCTGGAACAGAAAAAAATAATGCTTAACAAAAGGCATGATATCTCTAGAAGAACCGACAACAGCTGGAGTAAACGTGCTCTTGAAAGTGGAGACCGTGAATCGCTAAACGTAGTGTAGGACGCCCTCCGACCAGGTGGGATGACGATTTGCGAAAGACTGCTGGCAGATGCTGGATGCGGCAAGCTGAAGACAGGGCGCTATGGCGCTCATTAGGGGAGGCCTATGTCCAGCAGTGGACTAGTGATGAAAAACCGACGATGAAAAGGCATAATGACTGATTTTGAGAAACTAATCAGAGATTTATTTAGATATGTACTGAATACTACGAATATTATAAATGCGAATGTTCTGATGGATGCTATGTGACCTCTTCACGACAAAACTTCTAGATCGAGCTGAGAGATAATAAAACCGGCCAAGTGAGAGTCGGACTCGCGCACAAAGGGTTCCGTACCATTACCTATAAAAACAGTTTAAATATTTGTTTTATTTAAATTTAATTATTCATTTTCAAATTGAATAACTATTAAATGTGAATATTTCAAGCGTCTAGCTGAAGCCGTTATCAATATCGACCAAAAAAATCACGTTTGTTTTATGGGAGCCCCCTTGAATATTTATTTTAGTCTGTTTTTTAGTATTCGTTGATATGGGCAACAGAAGTACATCATCTGCGTATATTTCAGCTGTCTAAATATCACGGACCATGAGATACAGCCCAGTGACAGACGGATAGCGGAGTCTTAGTAATAGGGTCCCGTTTTACCCTTTGGGTACGGGACCCTAAAAGTAGCCTATGTTTTATTAGGCCTATAATTATAATAACTACGTGTTTGCATAATAAAACAAGATTCGCCAAGTGCGAGTGTAACTCGCGCGCCGAGGGTTTCAAACATTTGCCAATTATTTGTACAATCAATTTTCTGAAATATTTTAAAAAGTATGAAACTTACAGAAATTTCAAAAAGTGTTTTAAAAAGGCCAAAATGATACCTTTCATTTGATATGCCACATGGGTAGGTACCCCCTTTTGAAAAAATAATCCCCCTTTTTGACCATTTTTCAAAAACTATTATTATTACTGACTTCTCTATATTTTTCCTGTAAAATATAGATCCATATCTACAAACGCCTAATACATTGTACATGAATCGGTCTGCAATCTTCGGAGATAGGGGGGGGGGAAAGGGCAATTTTTCGACTTTTTTTGAAATATTTCTAAAAGTATGAAACTTACAGAAATTTCAAAAAGTGTTTTAAAATATTCAAAACGATACCTTTCATTTGATACCCCACATGGAAAGGTACCCCCCCTTTTGAAAAAAAAATCCCCCCTTTTTGGACCACTTTTCATAAACTATTATTATTACAGACTTCTCTATATTTTTCCTGTAAAATATAGATTGATGTCTACAAACGCCTAATACATTGTACATGGATCGGTCTGCAATCTTCGGAGCTAGGGGGGGGGGAATGGTCAATTTTTCGACTTTTTTTGAAATATTTCAAAAAGTATGAAACTTACAGAAATTTCAAAAAGTGTTTTGAAATGGTCGAAACGATACCTTTCATTTGATACCCAACATGGGTAGGTACCCCCCCTTTTGAAAAAAAATTCCCCCCCTTTTTGACCATTTTTCAAAAACTATTATTATTACAGACTTCTCTATATTTTTCCTGTAAAATATAGATCTATATCTACAAACGCCTAATACATTGTACATGGATCGGTCTGCAATCTTCGGAGATAGGGGGGGGGAATGGTTAATTTTTCAACTTTTTTTGAAATATTTCAAAAAGTATAAAACTTACAGAAATTTCAAAAAGTGTTTTGAAATGTACAAAACGATACCTTTCATTTGATGCCCCATTTGCCTTCCTATGTCTCTTTTGAAATTTCAACATCAAAATTTGTATTGAAATTATTCATTTTCATTTTTCATTTATTTATATATTTTTTTCTTGAAATCAGTAATGGCGCACGAAATGTATCATTATTTTAAATTTGAAGTTAATAGCTGCAGTAGTTACTGAGATATTCAAGAAAGAGCGGGGACGGACAGAGCGAGACCATAAGGGTTTCAAAACCGATGTTTGAAACCCTAAAAATAAATAAAAATAGCCTTTATTCCTTTGCCTTTTTTTCCTAGCCTTTATTCGTGTTTGCATAATAAAAAAATAAATAAAAATAGCCTTTATTCCCTATTTTAAATTACAATTTAAGAATAATATGAGAATTTTAATGAATATGTCTTCTATGAGTACTAATAAGTAGGTACTTAATATGAATATTTTACAAATTTGATTATTTAAATGGAACACAATTAATTTATCAATATTAACATTTTAATCGATTTATCAATATTAACATTTTAATCGATTTTAATGGATCGACTCTACGTATATGGACAGTGGGTTTTGGCCGAAAGGTGTCGTTTTCAGAAAGTTCATTGGACGCCTGTCAAACGACACCGCGCGTGCGTGCGTCATCGGAGCGTCGATGACTCGGTTAATTTTTAATGTTTTTATCTATGTTAGTCTCTAAGGTATTTATTATATAGGCCTAATTAAGTTACTTTTGTACACTTTCTTTGTTGCCTGAAATAAATTATTATTATTATTATTCGACGACCTCAGTGGCGCAGCGGGCGAGAGTCTGCCTACGACGCAAGAGGTTGCGGGTTCGATCCCCGCCTCGGAACAAATTTGTGTACGATCTGCAGAAATTTGTTCCGTTGGTCTGGGTGTTTTCTATGTATAATAAAAAATATCTATCTATGTAATGTATAATATTACGTATATCAGTTATCTAGTACCCATAACACAAGCTCTGCTTACTTTGGGGCTAGATAATGCTGTGTGAATTGTCCAGCATTATTTATTTATTTTTATTTTATTTATTTATTTAATTCGCTAATTGGTATTGAAGCAGGGTTTATCCATTGCTGCATAAAGGCCTCCACCATCTCTTGCCAGTTTGCTCTATTTTGATCTGCTCTTATCAATTGCTTTCCTGCTACTACGTGTTTGCATAATATGAGCCCAACCAGTTCAGTAGTTTTGGCGTGAAGTGGTGAATTCATTATTTTCTGATGGATGAATGTTTCATCCATCCATATATAATTTTGAATTTATATAAATAGTATGTTAAGTTTGATGAAGCCGTGTGGTGTCGGCTTAGAATCTGCACCACCCCAACTCTTCCCGTGGTTGTCGTAAGAGGCGACTAAGGGACATACACCGGGGGCGGGCAGCAGCGCTCTTGCAGAAAAGATCTACCACCGGACTGCGATCCTCAACCCGCATGCCTAGCGTGGGGATTATGGGCATTACCCCCATGAGATAAAAATCAGGGGGAGGCCTGCGTCCAGCAGTGGACTATTATAGGCTGTTGAGGATGAAGTTAGTTTGATGTGTTTACGTTATAAGTGCGAGAAATGAAACAATATAGCGGGTTTGAGCCCCGTTGAAGTCTAAAATTATTAAAGATAATATTTGATTTCTGATGCGATTTCAGATACCATGTGCAGAGGTGACCAATCTGGGTTGCGGTGACTCGGAGACGGCCCGCACGACGCGGCCCGGTGGCGGCGCGTGTTGACGGACTAGGCGGGCCGCGTCTGTGTGGAGCCCTGTAATATAAAACAATACATAACTGATATACAATACAATACTTTTATTCAGAAAGAAAATAACAATCAAATAACAAATTAAAATTAAAACTAGTATTTACAATAGAAACAATTAAGCTATCTGCAAACTGTTGCAAACAATCTACAGGTAGCTCAACTGATCCATATCAATACCAGTCGCGCGCGTGCACAAGACGCTGGCTGCATTGCCCCGCTGTATGGCAATGCTGATGCGCTGTGCAAGACATACTTAATATTATAAAATATTGGAAATTACCTCTCTCTGTTTTACATTTACATGCCTAAACAGATCTTAATGAAATTCGGCGATACGTTAATGGTATAAAATAAATAATAAATACTTCAATAAATAATGCAGGATAATTCACACAGCATCATCTAGCCCCAAGCTAAGCAGAGCTTGTGTTATAGGTACTAGATAACTGATATACGTAATACAATACATTAAACAGATATTTTTTAATATACATAGAAAACGACCAAAAAAACTAGACGACGAAATTTGAGGGTAAATAAGAAATGTCGACTTACCGTAGTCCGCGTAAGTCTGAGTTTGCGGTGACCAGTGAAGTTCATTCAGAACTTGCTCATCCGATAACTGATCTTTAATTAATTGGTACCTGCAAAGAGAAAAAATATTCAATTCATTATTGACGACATCAGTGGCGTAGCGGGCGAAAGTCCGAATGTGACGCAGGGGGTAGTGGGTTCGATTGACGCCTCCTGCAGTGGCTTGGCGATGGTGGCGAGTGTGTCAGCCGCCGCGAACATCCAGCAACGCAGGACTAAGTAACGCTATGTCCGAGTATAATACTATAACTTACTTGCTGGCACTTAGCTGCAGTGCCTTGGCGATGGTGGCGAGTGTGTCAGCCGCCGCGAACATCCAGCAACGCAGGACTAAGTAACGCTATGTCCGAGTATAATACTATAACTTACTTGCTGGCACTTAGCTGCAGTGCCTTGGCGATGGTGGCGAGCGAGTCAGCCGCCGCGAACATCCAGCAACGCAGGACTAAGTAACGCTATGTCCGAATATAATACTATAACTTACTTGCTGGCACTTAGCTGCAGTGCCTTGGCGATGGTGGCGAGCGAGTCAGCCGCCGCGAACATCCAGCAACGCAGGACTAAGTAACGCTATGTCCGAGTATAATACTATAACTTACTTGCTGGCACTTAGCTGCAGTGCCTTGGCGATGGTGGCGAGCGAGTCAGCCGCCGCGAACATCCAGCAACGCAGGACTAAGTAACGCTATGTCCGAATATAATACTATAACTTACTTGCTGGCACTTAGCTGCAGTGCCTTGGCGATGGTGGCGAGCGAGTCAGCCGCCGCGAACATCCAGCAACGCAGGACTAAGTAACGCTATGTCCGAATATAATACTATAACTTACTTGCTGGCACTTAGCTGCAGTGCCTTGGCGATGGTGGCGAGCGAGTCAGCCGCCGCGAACATCCAGCAACGCAGGACTAAGTAACGCTATGTCCGAATATAATACTATAACTTACTTGCTGGCACTTAGCTGCAGTGCCTTGGCGATGGTGGCGAGCGAGTCAGCCGCCGCGAACATCCAGCAACGCAGGACTAAGTAACGCTATGTCCGAATATAATACTATAACTTACTTGCTGGCACTTAGCTGCAGTGCCTTGGCGATGGTGGCGAGCGAGTCAGCCGCCGCGAACATCCAGCAACGCAGGACTAAGTAACGCTATGTCCGAATATAATACTATAACTTACCTGCTGGCACTTAGCTGCAGTGCCTTGGCGATGGTGGCGAGCGAGTCAGCCGCCGCGAACATCCAGCAACGCAGGTCCAAATGACGCTCTATGTCTGTAGGGTGCGAAGCTCTGTACGAAAAATAAACAAATATAATTAGATACTTTTTGGTTTTATGCTTTCTTAACTTAAGAGCCTATACAACCTCAAATTTTTGTGAAAAGGACAGACATGGTTTATATGGGATAATTCGGTTTAATTCGGCAAGGGGGGTAGTATTTGATAGTATGTGGGTACCAGCCACCTAGTGGCTGGACCTACCCACATTATTTGTAGAACACTACAGGACAGACATAAAATTTCGTGTTCATCGGAGTGAGACAAGCATAGCAACGCAAGCCCAAAAATCAAGTTTTAGCTTATTATCTATTAATTAGGACTTTATTATAAAAATCCGAAACATGTAAAACGTTTATACTTAGTTCTATTAATATTTAAAGGCTCAGGCAATCAGCGGAGCCCTGCAACACCGAAAACTCCATCTAACAACTGATAAAATCGTGAATCCCATGGCTAGTACCCAGAGTCCGATGCCCGTCCGCCATATTGCATCTTCTCCTTTTTACAGACCCGGAAAGCAACACGATCAGTTGTCAGTGTCAGTTTTCCATAGATTTTCAATGTCATCTTTTGGACAAACAAAACCACGAACAGAGAATAGATTTACATCTCTACGACCCTTACCAAAGCTTCCCCTAAGTATGAGAATAAAACCACTCACCGCTACCTAAAATCACGCCTCGTCTATATATATTCTTAAGATCTTAACTTCTGTATTTATTGAGAAATTAAGGTTTTAGTGAAAACTTAGAGGTAACCTTGCGTTTTTTTTCTATAATCATCATCATCAGCCTATATTTGTCCACTGCTGGACATAGGCCTCCCCTAATGAGCGCCATAGCGCCCTGTCTTCAGCTTGCCGCATCCAGCATCTGCCAGCAGTCTTTCGCAAATCGTCATCCCACCTGGTCGGAGGGCGTCCTACACTACGTTTGCCGAGTCGCGGTCTCCACTCAAGAACACGTTTACCCCAGCGGTTGTCGGTTCTTCTCGAGTTCTTCCGTGTCATAGAAATTTTAAAAACAAAATTGTGCAAGTGTTTTGCTGTTTTGTGTACACATTTTGGTAGGTAGAAAACTTAAATAAGTATTGACCTTAGAATTTATATTTGTGTCCAATATCTTTCTATGTATTGTATTATGTATATCAGTTATCTAGTACCCATAACACAAGCTCTGCTTAGCTTGGGGCTAGATAATGTTGTGTGAATTGTCCAGCATTATTTATTTATTTTATTGTTTTGGGGGAGACTAACCTCAACAGTGGACATCTTTAACATCTTTTGGCTGAGAAAATGTTAATGATGGATGTCTTATTGGTTACTTTGGGGTTAGATGATGCTGTGCAAGTATACTCGCCGTGTTTTTATTTTTATTTATTTAAAACATAACCACTATTATTACATGATTATATGTTGAGTCACCTAGCGGTACGAGGTAAGCTCCGAGCCTTTCAGTGTTGATTGGAACCAGTTGTACCACGCGTGGGCCAGTGTGTTAGTATACTCACCGTGGATAGTCATCCAGTCCTGAGCTGAGACTCTTCGGGTTGAGTTGTAGTCCGTCGTCGAGGCGGCCCCGCCAGCGGTACGAGGTGGGCTCCGAGCCTTTCTGTGTTGATTGGAACCAGTTGTACCACGCCTGGAGAAAGAAATACATAAATAACAATTTGGATAAGTAATGAAATAAGTTTTCAAAAATTATCGACTTCGGCGGGACTAGAACCCGCGCCCCACCGTACGGGTGTGTTCTAATCAGCTAAGCCATGAAGTCTCGTTTTGGGAACTCATTTCATTTCTTAGAGATACCCAGTGCGGGTTAGCACTTTAACAAAGATAACATCCCAGAATAACGCGATCTGACACCTCAAGAGTCCTTCCTTACCTCACTCCACAAAACTAATCAAATCAAATCAAAAAGTCTTTATTTCCATAAATAGAAAAAAGTACACTTAGAAAAGGTCAAATTCTTAAAATAAAATATTGACACGGAAATAAAGTGATATTTTTGATTTCTGTCGCTTCGGTATGTAGACTAAAGTAAAGAAGCGACGAAGAAAACTTTAGCCTGTTAGTTATTTTTCGAGTTGGCGCAAAACACGTCCCAAGCTTTTTTATCTTCTAAATAATCTGATATTTTTCAGTACACAAAAGGGTCACCCTACAAGATATTCATCTCGCCTCTTTAAGGCTCATCTCCCATTCAGCAGTAATACCCCTTTAATAATTTTAATTTAATTTTTGTGTAATTTACCTGTTATTTTGGAGAAAAAAAAATCCCAGCGTTTCCCTATACACCCCATAAGGTTGGAACAACTCTGGGTACAGTTGAAACATTTCATGACTCTAGGTCAAAGGAAAGTTTATAGAAAAATAATAATAATAATCCTGGACAATTCACACAGCATTATCTAGCCCCAAGCTAAGCAGAGCTTGTGCTATGGGTACTAGATAACTGATATACATAATATTATACAATACATTTTATAATATATATAGAAAACGACCAGAACACCCTGAACAAATGCCTGCAGATCGTACACACATTTGTCCCGAGGCGGGAATCGAACCCGCAACCTTCTGCGTCGCAGGCAGACCTTCGCCCACCGCGCCACATAGGTTCAGGTTTTGGCTGAAAATCAGTGTTTTTGCTTACAAGCAAAAAGTTTCACTGAGCCACGGCCTTTTTGTCGCACCACTGCAGCACACGTTAACTTAAGCTACTTTTATACTTCTACCTAAGCACGTACTTTTTACTTTTTTGGAAATGTTCTTTTTATGTAAACCTAATATAACATTCCTAAGTTTAAAATTGTAATGTATTATTTAATGTGTGTCTGTAGTAACACATAAATTTTTATCTACTATCTATCTCAAATAATCAAATATCAATAACGTTTATTTCTTTAAGCTTACAGAATACACACAAATAGATATTTGCGCCGCGAACTGTACTTTGCCTAGTGCTGCAGCAGCTGTTTGTGATAATATTTTTCGAGCAATTAGTATAGATTATTTATTTAAAATTTGTAACTGTATTTATAATAATAATAATATAAGCCTTTATTTCAAACTGGTTTACAATTTTTCAAACAGTAAGTATTTAAATTTTAAGTAAGTATATTAGTTTGTTTGCCGCTTGGCAGAGGCCTCCCCTAGCCTCTGCCAGTCCTCCCTGTCTAGAGCTCTCCTTGTCCATGTTTTGCCTGCTCCCTTGACAAGCTCATCTGCCCATCTAGTGTAAGGTCTGCCCTGATTCCTTTTCCCTTCTCGGGGAAACCATGTTGTTACTTCTTTGCTCCATTTCTCTATAACTGTATTTAATGTGCAATAAACTATGGATCAACTGGGTCTGAAATAATGATTTTACTAATCTTATTTAAAATTCTAAATCCATGTCCATTTTTTCTTTTACCCTTTTTCCATATTTATGTTTTTTTTTGTTGTTGTTTCATTTATTTTTCTTTGTATAGTTTTATCTGTAGTAATAGTACCTAGTATGCAAGTCATTTTACTATGTATCTTTGGGTTACAATATTTTTTTTCTTCTTATTTAATATTACCTGCAGTATATAATAGGTTACCTATTTGAGCCGTTTGGGGTGGAAACCCTAGGTCCTTGGGGTCCTGGGGCACACGTTATCTATAAAGATCTTACAAAACTACTAATAGAGTCCACAGGTGATCGGAATGCTGGTTTTTATTTCAGTCAACGAATTAGCATTGCCATTCAACGTGGCAATGCTGCCAGCATTCTGGGCACTCTGCCTTCTGGTGACGGCTTAGATTTTTAGAAAATAGATGCAAGTGTAAATATTAATTGTAATTATTTTTTGCTGTTAAATAAATAAAAGTCAGATAATAATATTACCTGCAGTCTAGGATACATCTTGCTCAACGTGTCCCTATATGGCCCATAGGGTTGGAACAGCTCTGGGTACAGTTGAACCATTTTGCCCAGAGTTATCAGCAACATCGGAGGGTTGGCAGCCGCGTTGCTTTGTACTACGAATTCTTTTGGAACACGTGCTAAAGCTTCAGCACCTGAAAGAAACGACACATAAATACTTGACGACCTCAATGGCTCAGCGGGCAAACGTAGTGTAGGACGCCCTCCGACCAGGTGGGATGACGTTTTGCGAAAGACTGCTGGCAGATGCTGGATGTGGCAAGATGAAGAATGGCAATGGCGCTCATTAGCGGAGGTCTATGTCCAGTAGTGGACTAATATAGGCTGATGATGGCTCAGCGGGCAAAGGTCCGCCTCGCAGGAGGTTGCAGGTTCGAGTCCCGTCGCGAGAAAAATAAGAAAATAAATAATATCCATCTTTGTATGTAATATCTAAATATCACACTTTATCACTTTTCTACGTTGAGTAAAGCGAGTGAGACGCAATTTTCAGAAAAATAAGAGCAACTCTACCCCCTAATGTCTCAACCGCCCTAACATATGACAACCTCTGTGGCGCGGTGGGCGAAGGTCTGCCAGCGACGGAGGTTGCGGGTTCGATTCCCGCCTCGGAACAAATGTGTGTACGATCTGCAGGCAGTTCAGGGTGTTCTGGTCGTTTTCTATGTATAATAAAAAATATCTATGTATTGTGTTATATTATGTATATCAAATTATTGAATTATCCCCTACCTTCTTCAGCCTATAACAATCCACTGCTGGACATAGGCCTCCCCTAATGAGCGCCATAGCGCCCTGTCTTCAGCTTGCCGCATCCAGCATCTGCCAGCAGTCTTTCGCAAATCGTCATCCCACCTGGTCGGAGGGCGTCCTACACTACGTTTTCAGAGTCATTGAAATTAATGTATGTTTATTTGTGTCAAAAATGATTTATGATTTACGACTTCCCCCCTCACCTAGGATCTGCTCCCTTGGGATCCACCCCTCCACATTGAGCAGGTCCAGCCAATGCGCCGCTATCTCCAGGAAGATGGGGGCGCGCCACCGACCGATCAGCAGCCCGTGGAACCCTTCGTCCCAGAGGAATCCTCGGGGAAAGAATGATCTGAAAGGTGATAAATATAAAAAAAACTCAAGACAGAACAGCGAAGGAAGGATGAACTGACACGGAGGGGTTCGGAAACAACCACAGAAGGTCCATCGCCTTTCAAACCCCTGCCATTCTCACGAAAGGTAGGGAAATCATTTATGGGTAATTGCGTACGCTTCTACAACAAGCTTCCATCTGAAGCAACTGAGCTCCCTATTCGTATTCGTAAAGTTAAACAGTACATAAAACGAAATCTTATCAAGAAAGCCTTTTACTCCATAGATGATTACATCAATGATGTTAATGCTTGGCCAGATGTCGCCCAGTTCCGCACTGACAATGGTATTTAAGGGAAATAATGTTAAGCTTAGTTAGTTTTATATAAATATTGACTTATATACAATGTGTAAGTTTTATAAAACTTACTAGTGGTTTATTTTTCGCTTCTTCCACCAGTGGACAAAAATTGAAGCGAATAAAATCAATAACATCATATTTCTTATTTGATAATAATGACTATTTATAAACCTGTTTATAGTATTAAATTTGAATGAGATAGGATTAATGTCTTCTCCTGGCGGTTTGGTCACTGATAACCACTTGGTGCTGGGACTGGAGTCTTCCTACCAACTGGCGAGCTGTAATCTGGGGCTGCCTTCTTGCAGCATTTTGCAGATATCGATCTTGTCTCTGGGTAGTGACCCTGTATCTTCCTCGGTGACGTTCGGCTACATCTCCTATAGCCCTGTAGCGTGCCCATAATCGGCAAATTACGCTTGGCTGTATGTGAACAGCGGCCGCGATATCGCGTTGACTGCGTCTAGCTTCCAACATACCCACATCCCTAAGCATCTCTTCCCGCGTTAAATGACAACGTCACATAACGCTTAGAGTTTCAAAAATGTCGAAAAAGTAGGCGGTAATGGTTTTTCACAAGAATAAAAATCGATACATGACAAAAATCACAACAATTTTATGCTAGCAGACCCCTTAGGGTGACAAATCAACATCGAGCTATGCTGCGCTGTGCTGTGCTGTGCTGTGTTTCTTAAGCTACGTTTTTTTAACAATCAACATCAAGCTGTGCTGCGCTTTGCTTAGCTCAGTATTAAAAGTAATCAGCAGCTCGTGTAGTCGTTTATCTGGTCAAAAATGACTTTATTTTCAAAAAAACGTAAACATTACGACATATTTAAATCCGATGAAGTATAACTCTCAGATGCATACATCATTGTAAATGTTTAACTCTTCTTCTTCCGTAACTAAATTAAATAAAACGTCAAGTGCGAGTTAGACTCGCGCATCAAGGGTTCCGTACAAACTCCTACTCTTTAGCAAAGAAATCAGTCAAATCCAGACGAATAAGGCACAATAATTAAAGACTTGTGTCTAAACACAAGTTTAATCTAAACTTAGTTAGAGCAAGGTGTCATTATCTTTGACCCTGATAGGTTTAATACAAGTATACCGACTTTGTAACCCTATCTTTTTGTGAATAAATAAATTTTATTATTATTATTATAATAATTTTCTGATTTGATAACGATTATGACGTAACTTATTTAGTCCCTCGAACTATTGGCGTCTCGAGACTAAATAAGTTACGTCCAACCCTAGTGTAACAATGTACTATTTTGAATGAATAAACCACAAATTTACGGTTTTCTGATTTTTCCCTTTACTTGTGCTATAAGTCATTGCTTCTTGCCAAATTTCATGGTTCTAGGTCAACGGAAAGTACCCTACAGGTTTTTGGTCCATGGCGAGATTCGAAAATTATTTTTTTCTGTGAATATACTAAAAATTTACGGTTTTCGAATTTTTCCCTTTATTTGTGTTATAAGACCTTGCTTCTCACCAATTTTCATGGTTCTAGGTCAACGGGAAGTACCCTAAAGGTTTTTGGTCCATGGCAAGATTAAAAAATTATTTTTTCTGTGAATAAACTACAAATTTACGGTTTTCAGATTTTTCCCTTTAATTGTGTTATAATACCTTGCTTCTCACCAAATTTCATGGTTCTAGGTCAACGGGAAGTACCCTATAGGTTTTTGGTCCATGGCAAGATTAAAAAAATATTTTTTCTGTGAATAAATTACAAATTTACGGTTTTCGGATTTTTTCCATTACTTGTACTATAAGACCTTGCTTCTCACCAAATTTCATGGTTCTAGGTCAACGGGAAGTACCCTATAGGTTTTGTGTGCATGTGATTCCCTAGGAAAATTGAAAAAAAATAGACATAAACAGCTGTAACTTTTGATTGCGTTGACTTAGAAGTTTGATTTATATCGAGGCTTCAAGAGGTTACGAGCCTGCGTATATGATGTGAATATCAACTCGATAACTCTACGCGTTTCTGAGAAAAGTGGGTTGACAGACGGACAGACGGACAGACGGACAGACGGACAACAAAGTGATCCTATAAGGGTTCCTTTTTTCCTTTTGAGGTACGGAACCCTAAAAAACATAGCACAACTTACCTTATTGGTCATCAGAATGATTCGTTCAATCGAAAAATATTCATCTTCAACGAGCTTCTTCTGAAGGACGTGCAAAAATATAATTATGCTCATATAATTGACTCCAATAGATATCTAAGCTATGACTTCAGTATGTTCCACAAGCCTACTGGCAGGATAAACAACGCCGGACTGCGCATCATACTTCAAGACATAGTATACTTAATTGGAAACCTAAAGTTAAATGTAGAGCAGAGAGCCAGGACGTCATACAATAAGGAGCTTCCAAGCATCGACGAACACAAACAGTTTTTTCTGGAATAAGGAGCTCTATGTTTTGCATCAGAACATTGCAGGGTTAATAAATAAATCAGATCAGCTTACCATTCACCTACAAGAATTAACAGAACGTAATGTAAACGTAGACGTAATTTGTATCTCGGAACATTTTATTCTAGAGGGACATGAACAATATTTTACTATTCCTAATTATACATTGACTTCCTATTTTTGTCGCAAAAATATAAACAGAGCTCGAGGAGGCACCTGTATCTTAGTTCGAAATGATATTACAAACTGGAAAGACTTAAAAAATATTTCAGATTATTCAGTGCCTGGGAAATTCGAATGTTGTGCTGTAGAATTGTTAGACTGTAACATTGCTATTTTATGTGTTTATAGAGTACCGAGACCTAATAATATTGTAATTTTTATGAATAGATTAGAAATAGTTTTAAAAGAATTAACTAAAAGAAATTATCAACACTTGCTAGTTGCTGGTGACTTTAATGTAGACATCTTAAAAAGAAATAACGTAACTTTGGACTTCGAATGTTTACTTCTAAATTTTGGCTTAAAGCTTACTCTGAAACAGCCCACAAGACTCGCTAGTAATACATGTATAGATAATTTTGCACATAATTTTAAAAAACCATGCTCTACTGAAATTCTCGATCTTGCTTTATCTGACCATACAGCCCAGATAATTAGCTGTCCTATCAGAAACGCAAATATTCTTAAATATTGGCGAATTAAGAGGCGGGATTTTTCAGCTGACAATGTAACTAAGTTTAGTAAAATTATTAGTCACATATCATTTTCTGAAATATACAGTGTAATGGATCCAAACGCTGCATACAACTCGTTTATTGATACTTTTAAATTGTTTTACGATCTTTGTTTTCCCTATAAATTAATATCCATTAAAACGTCTAAGCCAATACGATGGCTATCACACGGTATAAAATTATGTTCACAAAAAAAAAGAAAACTACTTTGGAAATTAAGAAAAGATCCATCTAAACATAATAGGTACAATTACCGTAAATATTCGGGCATTTTAAAAAAAATCATAAAATATACTCAAAAGGCACAAAATTGCTATTTTATTAAAACATCGAAAAATAAATCAAAAGCATCATGGAAAATTATAAATAGCAACAAAACTAAGTTGCCCAAAGATCCTATTAGTAAAATAATTATAGAAAATAAGGTAATTTCAAATCCACATGACATTGTTAACGCATTTAATAACCATTTTATTGACAAGATTGTACCAATCAAACCTACTTATAATAAGCTATGTTCAGTAATTAAATCTCAAAGAGATTCAATATTTATTAAACCAAGCACTTTTTCAGATATCTTAAAGATAATAACATCACTGAACAATACAAATAGTGTAGGATATGACGAAATTTGTACAAAGATAATAAAAGCTGTTGCACCCAATATAAGCAAACACATTAGTCATATTATAAATTTGAGCATCAGCACGGGAATATTCCCAGAGGCGTTAAAAACGTCCATAATTAAACCAATACACAAGAAACAAAGTAAAGAATGCATTGACAATTACAGACCGATCTCTCTCATACCCGTGCTATCAAAGGTATTTGAGAGATATTTACATACCGAAATAAATAACTTTTTCGAAAAAAAGAATATTTTTTGTATAGAACAAAAAGGTTTTCGTGAAAGCAAGACTATTAATATGGCCATCTATGACTTCCTTAATCGTGTTACATGTAACGTTGACAAGAGAAAACCAGTGTGCTCTATATTTTGTGACATGACCCAAGCCTTCGACTATGTTAAACATGACATACTACTTAATAAACTTGAAAGCTACGGTGTTAGAGGGATCTCCCTACAACTTATTAGATCTTACCTTGAAAACAGGAAGCAGATTACAGAAATAAGAAATATAAACTATAAAACTAAACTCGAAGAAACATTTAGATCGGACGAACGTACTATGCAATATGGTGTTCCACAAGGTAGCGTGCTAGGGCCTCTACTTTTCATTATTTATATCAATGATTTTCCTACGGCAACTACTCAACCCATGTCACTGTTTGCAGACGATAGCGCGGTTACGATAACATGCAATAGTATTGAGACCTACGAAGAAGACATAAATTCAACTTTAATATCGGTTATAGCATGGCTAGACAACAATAACTTAAAAATAAACATATCTAAAACCAAACTGATACATTATAGACAACGCGATACTGCTGCACCTATTAAACTTGACATTCAATATAATAAACAAAAAATCGATGAAATTGACTCTACAAAATTTTTAGGACTACATATTGACAAGAAACTAAATTGGAAAACACATATTGACCATTTATGTAAAAAAATTAACAGTCTAGTCTTTATTTTATACAAACTATCACATGTTGTTAACACAGAGACGCTTCTTGTAACGTATCACGGGTTGATTGCGTCAAATATTCGTTACGCCATCATATTTTGGGGTAATTCGACTAACGTTGACGCAATTTTCAAGTATCAGAAACGCTGTATACGAGCTATGTTTCGTCTCAAAGTAACAGATTCATGTAAGCCTTACTTTGCTAAACATAACATCTTAACTCTACCTTCACTGTATATTTACGAAACTGCTATGTTTGTTAAAAATAACCCTAGTTTATACTGTCAGCTCTCCGATGTCGTCTCCCGAAATCGACGAGATCAAAGCAAGGTCTGCAGGCCCAATTCAAAGACTGCTATGATGCACAAAAGTATCTTTTACATGGCGCCTTCAATTTATAATAAATTACCTAAATCGCTTAGAGAGTTACCACGTTCACAGTTTCAGAGACAATTAAAAGCCATTTTGGAACAAAAATGTTATTATACTGTAAGTGACTTTATGGCAGACAAACATTTTATGGATAATACGAAAGTAGGTAACTAATAGGCTAAGAATATTATTGTTTTTTATTTTAATTCGGGTGATTTCTTTTTATTTCAATCTGTAATTTTAAATTTCACTATTTTATTTTAATCTATATTATTCTTTGATTTAACTCTTTATTATTTTGACATTGTAAAAACATGTTGCACGCCATACAGGTAGAAATACATTGTTTCCTTTATTAACATACAACACCTATGTACCTGACTCACATGTATTTGATGCAATAAAAATATTACTTACTTACTTACTTACTTACAGTTCGGCACAGCGCGGCTCAGCTCGGCGGGTAGCGCGCCTCGCTCGAGACTACTGCGTGTTTAAACACAGCGTAGCCTCACACAGCGCAGCACAGCATGGTTTGTTTGTATCCCCATTAAAATATTAGATGAGCGAGTTGACCAAACATAGCACAGCGCAGTACAGCGCAGCATAGCTCAATGTTGATTTGTCACCCTTACTCTGCGACCAAGTTCGGTTATTCCTTCTTATTTTGAAAATCTTTCGCTCTTTTGTTTTATTTTTTTGAATTTCGAACAAATGATTTATTCCTCTTCCAGCCTTAATTTATAAATTATAGTGACCAGTACTTTTTTACGAGTTTTTACAAAAAAGTTGAAATATTTTTGCTTGTTCCCTAGACTTTGTTGCGTAGTGTAGATTCAAACAAATTTTTAAAACTTTTCTGTGCAAAAAGGCTTAGGTACTACAAAATATTAGAATATCTAGAAGATAGCTAGAAGTTTTGCTCAACTCGAAAAATAACAACTAACAGGCTAAAGGTCGTCGCTTCTTTACTTTAGTCTACATACCGAAGCGACAGAAATAAAAAATATCACTTTATTTCCGTGTCAGTGTTTTATTTTAAGAATTTGACCTTTTCTAAGCGACATTTTTGTATTAATGGATTGGAAATAACGACTTTTTGATTAGATTTTATATTTGACAGCTACTTCATCATCATCACCACCATCAGCCTATACCATTCCACTGCTGGACATAGGCCTCCCCTAATGAGCGAACCCCCCCCCCCCCCCCCCCCAGCACATAAACCCCCTAATGTCCTAACCCCCTGTCTCACCTGCTAGGTACAGCAGTGTATAAAGGAGCTCTCCAGTACGGGACAGGTTCTTTAGTGTGTTGTGACGTCACGCGACCCGCTCCGTAGAAATAGCCGATACCTCCCACCATGTTGGACATGGCGGCTTTTGCTATGGATATATCTTCTGGGGAGTACCTGAAGATGAATAAAATGTATTAAAAATAATAATTAATAATACTTAATAATTAAAAATACAATAAAATACAATTAGGTTAATCTTTTATGGGACAGCATCGGCTATCTTTTGTTACAAAAATAAATTTTAAGAGCCTATACAACCTCAAGTTTTTGTGAAAAGGATAGACATATAGGATTTTGCGTTCATAAGAGCGGGACAGGGTATCCCAAAACAACGCAACGCAAGCCCAGAAATCAAGTTTTAGCTTATTATCTATTAATTAGGACTTTATGTGAAAAAATGGAAACATATGATATATTCTTTATACTTAGTTTTATTACCATGCTTATTCTCAAGATCTTAACTTCTGTATTTATTGAGAAAATCAGGGTTTAGTAATAATTTAGAGATAACTTTGCGATTTTTTTCTATTGAGAAAATTTTATGGTATCGTGTTTTCCAAACATATGATCGATAGAATAAGTCCACTGTTTTTTTCAAAATGGTGTCATACGTCACACTTCTAATTAAAATAATTTGAAAAAATTTATTGTCTGATATAAGACCTAAAATCAAAACATTTCTACACGCAGAACGCAGGACAGGTGAGAATGCAACAGTACATTCCCACCTGTCCTGCGTTTTCGGTTTGACGTTGACTTTCGGGACACAATGTATACCTTACCCCTTCGCAGTAAGGTTGAATTTATTGTCGAACTCATCATCGAAAGCGGCTCGCTTCGCCTCCATGGCCAGTCTATAGCTCTCCTGCAACAGCGGCGGCGCCGGTGAACTCTCACAAGAGTAAACTATGTCCATCACGTAGGGAGCTTCCACTAGGTACTGTATTGGAACGAAGTTGACTTCTTTACCCTGGAATTAAATAATAAATAAAAATAATAATAATGCTGGACAATTCACACATCATTACCTAGCCCCAAGCTAAGCAGAGCTTGTGTTATGGGTACTAGATAACTGATATACATAATTATAATGCAATACATAGATAGATATTTTTTATTATATGTATATAGAAAACGACCAGAACACCCTGAACAAATGTCTGCAGATCGTACACACATTTGTTCCGAGGCGGGAATCGAACCCGCAACCTCCTGCGTCGCAGGCAGACCTTCGCCCACCGCGCCACAGAGGTCGTCAAAATCACTACATAGTATAAAACAAAGTCGCTTTCTCTGTCCCTATATACCTATGTATGCTTAAATCTTTAAAACTACACAACGGATTTTGATGCGGTTTTTTTTTAATAGATAGAGTGATTCAAGAGGAAGGTTTATAAGATGAGCCGTGAGGACATAAGAACAACAGTGGGTATCATCACAGGTCACTGTGAGCTGAACCAGGGTTAGCTTGGGGCTTGATAATGCGTGTAATATTTTCGATGCTCTGCCTAAACTACATAAGTAGAATATAAAAAATATAACAAGCATTAAAATAAAGCTTACAATAGGGATCACAAACGATGGATTTTTGAAAGTTCCTTTGTTCAACGGAATAATAAAATAAAATAGGTGACGGCGCTAGTTTGAGACGCTGTAGCGCATTAAGGCTGCAACCTATAACGCAATTTTGTTACAGCCTAAGCGCTTGTGTGTGCTTGTGTTATGGGTACTAGAGTGGTACTAGATAACTGATATACACTACATTACATAGATAGATATTTTTTATAGATGTATTGACGACCTCTATGGCGCGGTGGGCGAAGGTCCGCCTGCGGCACAGGAGGTTGCGGGTTCGATTCCCGCCTCGGGACAAATGTATGTACGATCTGCAGATATTTGTTCAGGGTGTTCTGGTCGTTTTCTATGTATAATAAAAAATATCTATCAGTGTATTGTATTGTATATCAGTTATCTAGTTGCCATAACACAAGCTCTACTTAGCATGGGGCTAGATTATGCTGTGTGAATTGTCCAGGATTATTTATTTATTCATAAACGGCTTAACGGATCTTAATGAAATTTGACAGGGAGGTGAATAATACCTCAGGGACGGACAGAGAATACTTGAATAACAAGTACAAAGCCGCAGGCAGCAGAGAGTACCTCCGTAAACAATCAAGATAAAAAATAAAAACTGATAAACGCACTAATTAAAAACTTAAAGTTTTCAAGAATTGCGTTATGGATGACGAGAAGACTCAATGTAGTTTCCCAAACGCCGCCCAACCCAGCTGGATCCTCCTCTTGACCTCCTTCTTAAAATTGTTTTTACCCAACTGCAGAATCTGCCCAAGGTGTACTCGGAAACAATTTCGAGAAGGGAATGGAATGAGAATCCGTCAAAGAAATTTGATCATACCTTGGACTTTATTTATTTATTTTTATTTATTAACACTTTATTGTACTAAAAAAAAAGAGAAAATACATGAATAACATAAAAATCTTATATCTAAATATAAATTTACAGTACAAAAGTCGGCCTTATCGCTGAGAGCGATTTCTCCCAGGCAACCTTAGAATGGACAAAGAAGATAATTTTGGACAAAGAAATTGGACAAGTACATACACAGATTGAATTTTATTTTGGAGTATTTTATTTTGCATGACCATTTCACTCTCGAATGTAACTATGGAAATCCACCTGGTACACTCTGTCTCCGCGAAACAGGCCTAGCCTAGTGCGGGGAACACGGGTAACAATGTTTTCTTTTCACTTAGTTATCTGCAATCTTTATTAATTAATTAATTAAGTATCTCATAATGTAACATTAGGTCTTTGTAATCACAGGGGGACCTAGGGCGTCTGGACACGGGGTCGTTTGGCGGGTAAGGTCCCAGAGGTGGTCGCGGCGCATCACGTTTGGCGTGTCGCGAAAGGGACTTCACACCCCCCAGTAAGGGGGCCCGATATCGGGCAGCAGTGGTGGGTTCGTGGAAGTCATAATCGCTCCATGTTCCCACCACAAGCGGCAGAGACGGAAACACCCTGAGGGTTTTAGTGGGTTGGAGCCCCACATAATCGTACTGTCTCCCCGTGGCAGTGCGATATGCGTGTGCATTTCCCTCAGGATAATAAAAAATAAAAAAAGGTCTT
The DNA here is from genome assembly GCA_946478455.1 of Eupithecia vulgata. Classification (NCBI taxonomy): domain Eukaryota; kingdom Metazoa; phylum Arthropoda; class Insecta; order Lepidoptera; family Geometridae; genus Eupithecia; species Eupithecia vulgata. The sequence goes on along the minus strand of OX297887.1, from coordinate 1,946,729 downwards.
TGTAATCGTTATAGTAATTTTTTTTGGTTGAGTGTAATCTTCTAATCTGTATCCCTTAGTTGTATTCACACACAAACACATACACACACATTAAACACACTAACCTGTCTCTCAAGCATGGGATCCGGATGCAACACCGCTATCTTCCCCACTCCGGGATAGTTCTCGGCCTGCAGAAGAGAGTATATCTTGTCTTTTAGCGTGTGGAGCCCTGTGGCGTGGGCCTCCGCCTGAGATGTGTGGAGGACTTTACCTGAGAATAAACAAATTCTAAGTTTTTATTATGATAGTGTGTAGACCCTCGCACCCTGAATAAACTATAAGAAATAAAATAAATTCCCAAAACTTTCGATTTCGGCGGGACCCGCGCGCCAACCTCAGTACGGGTGTGCTCTAACCAGCTGAGCGAAATCAATACTCGCCTCTTTCCATGGTACACATAACCCTATATTGCTCTTGGAAATATTTTATATCCATTATCAAAAAACTAAATTTAATATAATTTGTAAAAGTATTTAAAAAATACACAGAAACTCGAAAATATGTGTAATGCACTAAGTCCTTAATGCCTTGTATGCGACGAACACGTTTACCCCAGCGGTTGTCGGTTCTTCTCGAAATGACATTGCCCTTTAAAAGATACATCTTGTGAAGCCTGGTTGTGGGCACTGCGAGTTTGTTTATTTCTAGTATTAATATTATGTACATCGCTATTTTTAATTTTTCTTAGTATCAACATACCATAATCTGAGCCCCCCTTTGGCATTATTTCAAAACATGAGCCCCCTAAACTCTCAACTTTACTTACCCTGCACAGTATGTATCTGGACACGGTAGTCTTGGCCCAGGATGGAGCCGCGGTCCGCCCACAGACGTCCGTCGGACTCCAGAGCACAGTACCATATCAGCATGAGGGGAGATGAAGGTTTGGACTGGAACAAGGGATAAAAATAAATAAATATTGCTGGACAATATATTTATTTTATACTACGAAAATTTAATTATGTCCCATTTTTGACGACCGATGTGGCGCGGTGGGCGAAGGTCTGCCTGCGACGCAAGAGGTTGCGGGTTCGATTCCCGCCTCGGGACAAATATGTGTACGATCTGCAGACATTTGTTCAGGGTGTTCTGGTCGTTTTCTATGTATAATAAAAAAATATCTATCTATGTACGAGTATTGTACTTGTATTATGTATATCAATTATCTAGTATCCATAACACAAGCGCAACACAAGACAGCAGCCTGTGTCGTGGCTGCCTACTGGAAGAACAGACTGTGGAACATGTTGTGGTACACTGCACGGCTACATAGGGGCCAGACGGAAAACGGGATTGAAAAGTCTCATAGAGAAATCAAACCTGTCCACACCGACAGAAAAGCTGAAACAAAGCTGTCAATCTCCAAAAGTCCTGGTCCGGTACTTCAAGGAGCTGGGCTGGTTAGGGTCTGGTTAGGCAGGGGGATATGCACAATACATTCCTATGCGAGATGTCAGTGCAGATCCCAGTTCCCAAATTTAGAATTAGAATAGTAAGCAATACAAATTCTGAGCCCCCTAGGTGTAAAAAGCATCTTTTAAGCACCATAATTCCTACTCTGATACTTCATGGAGCTAATCCGATAGATAATTCACTATCCCATTCGAGACCTAATAGGCTATTTGACTACATTGATAATAAGTCTTCCTAGTCGGTGACAACGTTACAAAACGTAATGAGGTAATTTTTGTAAAAAAATATGCCTATTTTAGGTAAAAAGCGGAATTAAAATTACACATTTTTTATTTATGATCATTGATCATGTGACCGCAAAGGCTTTGCGTTTGATTGTATAACTTGTGACGTCACGTCTTTAGGTGTGACGTCATCGAGTTGCCATGACAGAGATTATCGTTTTAGCGAGCCATTATTTTATTCAAACTTTAAAATTGGATACGAAGGGTGTTGAAGAAATATTAGTATCATTTGCATTATTTTTTATCAGACAATACGTAAGAAATCATTCCCAATAGAAGCCTTCAAAAAACATGCATTGGTCTATCCAGGTATGATCTATATTTTAATTCTATTTATCAAAACTAGCTGTAAGTTTTCCTAAAATCTTGTAAATAAATAAATAGTCAAATAGCCTATTGAGTTGTGAAGCATTGAACCCCGACAGTTTTTAAAGTCAAAGTCAATTACTTTATTTCTTTAGGCTTACAAAATAAGCACTTAGACAAGTCAAATTCAATACTATAAACAGGTTTATAAATGAAATAAGTTCCCAAAAATTTTCGACTTCGGCGGGACTCGAACCCGCACCCCACCCTTAGTACGGGTGTGCTCTAACCAACTAAGCCACGAAGTCTCTGTCGGTCTTCGTCGAAAATCTTTGGGACCTCATACGGACTGTAGCGCCGCCGGTGACTCCACCTGCAGAGAAAAGGTAAAAATTTCCGAAAGTAGCGAAAAATAAACCACAAGTATGTTTTATAAAACTTTAAATTAATACAGTTCATCCTAGTAACTAACCTGCGCTGTAACATTGACCCTGACAGTCCACTGCTGGGCTCCGTTCTTGATGAACGAGGTGTGTATGGAGTAAGGTGGGTCGGATATCATCTGCTCTCCGAAAGACTGCCCGTCGTGCCGCAGCCAGCCGTAGGATGGTAGATTGTCTTCTTGCTTGCACCAGTGTCTGGAATTGTTTTTAAGGTTGGATGTAAGAGAGAGACGGAAAAGTTGAGGAGTAACAGGTTAGCGTGGTATGTTATGCGGAGAGAAGAATGTCATTAGGTGTGAACAAGTGAGAGCATTCAGTAATAAGAAAACTAGTCTGCTTAAGGTGAAGTACGTTCGTAATTTCTAGACAAGGACGAGCGAACACCGCGCAGTGAAAGCGAGAAAGGGACGCAAGAGCCGGCCCGCGCGCAATTTTACTGTTTTTTATTTATATATTTGATATTGCTCTAAAATAATACTCTTTCGCAAAAAACTAAAACCATAATCCTCTAAAGTGTTTAGTTAAGTATTTTTTAGACGATATTTCATGCAAATATGTTAAGTAACTAGCAAATGAAACTGGTTTTCCGCAGTAAAAATGCAAAATTTAGAGGAAACTTTGCGATTTTTTTCTATCGAGTCAAGTTGAGTCAATCGTGTTTCGGCTCCCATAACTTACTAACAAAAATCCTAAGCTTTCGATGCTCATCAAAAAAGATTTAAAAAAATTGTGATTTCTTGCCTTAAAATTGATTTTCCGTCTAGGCAAAACCTGAGTTTTGGGACCTACTTCACCTTAAACTACTTTATGTTGGTAACAATTATCCACAATGTTGACTTAAGTACGTATGTACTTACCAGATGTATGTGATGATGAATTATATCAATGAATCTCGAATTGAATTCATCATCATCAGCCTATATTAGTCCTGGACATAGGCATCCCCTAATGAGCGCCATAGCGCCCTGTCTTCAGCTTGCCGCATCCAGCATCTGCCAGCAGTCTTTCGCAAATCGTCATCCCACCTGGTCGGAGGGCGTCCTACACTACGTTTGCCGAGTCGCGGTCTCCACTCAAGAACACGTTTACCCCAGCCCCCTCCTTTGAGCTATGTCGATAACCTTGGTTCTCTGTCGGATGTATTCGTTGCGAATCCTATCCTTCAGAGAAACTCCGAGCATAGCTCTCTCCATAGCTCGCTGGGCGACTTTAAACTGGTGGACCAGCCCTACCGTGAGTGTCCACGTCTCACCTCCGTAGGTCATGACGGGTAGGACGCAATGATTGAAAACGCAAGTTTTCAATCTATAATCGTAGTTTCCCGAACGCTGCCCAACCTAGCTGGATCCTCTTGGCTTCCTCAGGCCATTGAATGGTTCATTTATTGGTAAAAAGATAGTATTACACGTCAAATAGTAGGTACATAGTAAAACTTAAAAATACCTAATTATAATAGATTTATTGCATTAGCAATTGGACATAGTTATGCAAACAGAGACCAACCCTCAAAATGTTACTTACGAGATACAAGTACTAAATTTAAGATGTTTTCTCGAATAAGTGAAATGTTATTTCTTTTGAGAAATAAATATTCTTTAAACCTAATTACCATAAATAAAATTATTTATTTATTAATAGAGGAGTAGCCTGTGCCTGATGTGTCTGTATCACACAGTGTCGAATTTAGTTGCATATTTTTTTTGGTGTGTTAGTTTTGTTGCGTAACCAATCATCTGGTAATAGGATCCAATTAGTTCCAACTGTGCACCACTCCGTTGCTAATAAAATAGTTATATCAAATTAGTTTAAATAACTAACCTAATTTATTTAATACATATATATAGCCTGTGGCCTAGTTGCGGAAACCAGTCCAGAAACAAGTAACAAGTAAGTAGTTATTTAATATAAAAATAATACATACCTTATCCCCTTATGTGCGTTCTGCCCCATCTCGTACCACATGAGCCCAAAGACAGGGGACTTGGGCTCTCGACTCTTCATCCCCATGTAGACCCCGGGTCGGTACGTCCCCCAGAACCTCTCAGGGACAGCTAGGCCCGACATTTTGTCGTTCACAATCTAGAACGTAAATAAATATATCATCATCATCATTCGCAACTGGATTTTCCCCACTGCTGGGTAGACTTCCCTCAGTTTGTGCCATCCACCACGATTCTGTGCTAACCGCCTCCATTGCCGCCCCTCGACGCGTACTATGTCGTCCACCCACCTTGCAACTGGGCGTCCGACGAAATAAATATACAAGCTTCGACAATCCCCACAATGTCATCCAGCCCCAAGTTAAGGAGAGCTTGTGTTATTTTAATCATTTCATTTATCATTTATCTTACTTTCAAAAGGACATAAACCTACTGGAGAGTGTTCAAAGGAAAGCCACAAAAATCCCCATAAACCTTCGCCGAATGCCTTACCCAGAGAGATTAGCTGCGCTTCGCCTCGCTACTCTGGAGGATAGGCGCCTCCGTGGCGACCTGATAGATACCTTCAAAATCTACAACCTAAATCTAAAACCTGCCCGACATACACAAAATATATACCCCGAAGGTGCCACTCAAGTCTCAGAGTTATTCGAACATCATCAAACACCAACATTGCTCATCACTTCCTGAGTAACCGAGTAGTGCACAATTGGAAAGGGCTTCCTGAAGAAATCATATCAGCTACCTCTGTGAATAGCTTTAAAAACAGACTTGACCACTGGTTACGAACACACAAACTGACCACCATACGAGACAAACAAGTGTAGTGAAAAACTAAAAGCACTATGATATGATATAGTATAGAATAGACATATCAGCTCTCAGCTGCTAGTCTATAATCCAATAATAATAATAATTTATTTTAGATAATGAAATCCATATTAGGTACACAAAATTAAATTAATTAGTTATGGGGTTAAAGATACTTAATAGTATAGTTTCTGTAACACTAGTTTCTGCCCGTGGCTTCGCACGCGTTGTTTATATGGAAACATTATTTCTATTCCAAGGGAACTTGTTTTATGGGATAAAAGTACCTTATGTTTGATTCCAGGCTTATAGCTAATCTATTGACGACCTCTGTGGCGTTGCAGGTTCGAAAGACATCTATTTTGACATCTTTCATAAGTCATTACATATCACAGAAAAACATCAATTTTACTGGGATATTATAAATATCGGAGAAATGGACAAAAATAATAACGGAATGAAATCCCTGAGAAAGTAAAAGAAGTAAAGGTAGGCAAAACAAACGATGGGAAGATGATATCAAAAGGGTGGCCGGCCCAGAATGGACACGCACTGCAAAGGACAGGAACCAGTGGAAAACCTTAGAGGAGGCCTATGTCGAAGAACAAACTGGAAAAAAGGGAAAATAGAATTAAGGATCTAGGTAATCTAGGATAAGAAAAAACCAAATGTAATCCAGAAATAAAGGCTTATTTTATTTTATTTATTTATTATAAATATCACAGTAAAATTTATGTCTTTGTTAGGTAAATAAGTGCACTATGCTTACACTTCATGCATTTTTAATAGGCAGGGTACTTAATATTATCTAAGTATTAAGTACCTGAAGCACAACGTGTCACTGTAGTTATTTAGCTTTCTTATTATTCCAATAGGTTAATATTATCAAAAATAGATTTATTCATCCAATTATCTGCTTAGTTATCAACCGAATCCGTAGAAAATAACAAAAACATCGGCTTGAATTGAATCGGAAAAGTTTATCTTTCAGCTTACCTTTTCATCGTCAAAAGGAGTGTTGACCCTGGTTTCCAGGTAGCCCAGGATGCTGATGTAAACTGCGATGGAGAAGCAGAGGACTCCTAGAGCCGTCTTCCATCCAGATAGAAATCTAAACGACGATCTATGTCTTGTAGAAATATCACTAGACGAACTGCTGCTCGTCTCATTATGCTGTATTTTCACTGTTTTTCTGTGTCTACCCATGTTAAATACTAAGGCTAAACATAAAGACAGATAGTTATTCTAATAATTGACTAGGTTTAAGTTTAAATGATAGATTTATTTGGTTTTTATCATGATATTTTTATCGGCACTTGAATGGTCTTTTTTCGTGTCGTGCATGTACCAAAACAAAACGTCAAAAGTTTGGCGTTTGACAGTTGAAGTGATGACTGCAACGCCACAGAATGCCACAAATAAAAGTCAATGTTTTCGACTACCTTCTACGACACATTCAAAACGATTTTACGCTTAACACAATACACCTGAAAAGCTTTCAGGGACACTTGGTTCCACCTACCTCCTATAACGTAGCCTATAACCATATAAATATGACACACGGTGTTCCCAACATCATGTTTAAACTTTAAACATCAAACAGCGTTATAGGTGCGTCTATTGGTGTGTTGGCTATACATCTGACATTTTTGAAATTTGAATTATTTACTGCTGTATCTTTTTTTGTAAGATCTGCCGAACATCCTTTTTAACTACCTCAGTGACGACGTGTCTGCAAAATAAATAAAGAGTGACCTGATTTGGTCGTTTTAATTCACCGTATAAAATTAAGATAGTAATATTACAACAAATACATAGGTACTTTTACCATATTGATTGTGTTACGAATGATTTTCTAAAATCTATTACGACCCTGGTATCGTAATGAAGGTTCTCGAGGGTCGCCCCTCGAGAATCTCGAAATATTGAAAATTGCTTAAAGCATGAATTATAAAAAATGGTTTACGTTTCGGGGCAAATTATTTTTTCACTGGTTCTATTGCTTGTGGAACGCTATTTATAAACAAAAAAAAACGCAATAAAATTAAAAACCACAAAAAATGTGACTCTCGCGCCAATTCGCAACGAACAACCCCACTTGATAGATAATAATAATTACGACATTTTCAGTCCCAAAAAGTTTTTAAAAAAAATATCCTAATAATGTATAAATAATTTGTTATTGATTTTGTGCACTTGATATTTTTACAAATTTTATTTAGGCGCTTAGATGCCTAAATAAAATTGACTTCATTTTTCGGATCGGAGTATTCAATCGAATAAAATATTATTAATTTTGTCCTTTTATTTGCTACTTGCTCATGCCTCGAGTCGACAAATTCGCACCTGTATCTAACGGTAAAAATTATGTTTACACATGTAATATTTTTTTTACACATTCAGGTTTGCATTTGTGAAGTTACAAGTGCAACCCTATCTTTGCTGAGACCAAAAATATATATGTAGAATAAACGTCTAAAGTTCATATTCGATTTACATCTGTCTTTTTGAGACGAGACAGAAAATAAAGGTAATGTAGGTAGTGGCTTAGATGAATTAGGGGGCATCTCTTTCTACGCAAAAAGCGATTGCTGTCTCAACTACAAAATTAGGTACTAAATAATAATTAAGTAGGTAGGTACCTACTAAAATTTAGTAATTAATATTTAGTAATTTTGTAGTGCACATTTAATGTGTCTACCTAACGTGTAAACGTCCAAATATTTAGTGTTGCCGTTATAGCAATGTTTTGCTTAACCACAAGCAGTTGGTTTGTTTTAAAATGAATTCATAGAAAATGGTTTAAGATTTGCGGCAAATTACTTTTCCGATAGTTTTATTGCATGCTGCACGCTGAATAAAAAATAAAAACAGAAAAATTTAATCTCACACCCGCGTCGTCGTACCACCTTGTTGGTCATGTTGTAGTGCAAACAAAAACAAAACTTCTTGCGTAGAAAATGCCCCGATTTTCTATCTCGTTTCAAAAAGAGCCGTAGCGCGCGTTCTGATGGAGAGGTACAAGCTGAAAGAAAATGTAGGTAGGTACATTATTTCGTGACGTCTAGAACCGAATAGTGCTCCCAAAATACATTAGAATCAAAGTTGGTTTTAACAGGGGTTCATAGAAAAGAGTTCACTAGGTACTTGCGACCACGACAGATTAGTTTCTGTTAGTTTTAATCTTTGTAGAACGCAGAAATAATTACATACTTACTACATAATAACCACAGAAAAACTTGAACCTCGCGCTAACACGAAACGATCAACCTCACCTCACAATGAGGTTGTGGTCATGGTTGTGGTGTGTTGTACTGTGTGGTTTTGTGTTAGGATAAATGGATCGTGTTATGTGTGCTCGGTGAGGAAAATAAAGAAAAGAGAATAAAATGATTGTGTTTTTATAATAATATCCTACATGCAACTAGATACTTACTACACAAGATCCGTGTTTCAGATAATATCTGAAACACGGATCTGGTACTAACCAGACATCCATAGGTAGGTTAGGTAGGTACCAACCAGATATCTATAGGTAGGTAGGTAGGTACTAACCTACCTACCTACCTATAGATACTAAGATGATATTGAATTTTGTCATTGTAAACAAGATTCATCACAGATTCATTTCAATGATTGACGTGTGGTGGATGGATGTCTGTCTGTTTTTATTAAAACCTAAAACCAAAACAAACAGTGGCGAAGCGCATCTTTGACGAAAAGAAAGAGCAGTCGGATTCGTCGCCAGGTCGCCACCTGTCTGTTCTGTAGGTAGAGTACATTAAAGTAGAAACCATGTCGATAAAACAGGGCTTCGACTCGCGCCCGCCTTATACACGTCGGTAAAGCAGCGCCCCCCCGCCGCGACTCCCGACCCCCTCCGACTCGACCCGAGCGAATCCAGTGCGATCGAGCGATACACGCCGCGCGTACCTGCTCCCGAGACAAATATAATGCGCCACGCTCGGCGGCTGTTATGAGGCGAACGCTAACATTTTCCTCTAATTATCAGTGAAATAATGTAATAAACAGACTAAAGTTTGAAGTGAACGTGCCGCCGTGCCTCGGCCTCCGCGAACGCGTTGTTTCCAAAGCCGGCCGGCAGACGCTACACGCGACAACGCTTCCAAAAAAAACTAATAACTCGATGTCAGTGAGCGACAGAATTCTTGTGTCAGTGTAGTGTAGTTTTAAAATAGTTAAATGGATAAACGTCGTGCAATGCTCGTATGAGGAAGAAAAGCAACCGGAACATTGTAAGTGTGGAGCGCGTCTGTTCGGAATTTCGGATGTTATTTTCTGTTGTGTCAGAGCTGAGTAGAAATGTGGGGTAGCTCGCCCCAGTGCCCAGAGGTTTAGACGAGTGGGGAGGCCCGGCCGTGCGGCGGAGGTACATACGGAGGTCTGTCCCTCGTATTCACAATGTTTTTTTAACAATCCCGAACAGGTCTTTTTCGTGACCCCTTTTTTGTGCGGCATTTTTTTTGGAGGGAATGTTTACAAATCGATACCTTAGCAGGTTATGCGAGCCTGGTACCCGTGTACGAGGCCGTCTCGCTTCTCTGATAATAAACTGGTTTTGGATCTTTTGGAGCTATAAATAATGCGTGATTCATACCGGTTTCTGACAAAAAAGCATTTTAAATTCGATCGTAAAACGTAAACGTCGATTGAATATGGCAAATGGGTAAGAAATCATTAATTTGCCTGGCAAGTTAAATAAAAATGGAACGAATCTGGAACCTTAAAACTTGTTTTGAAATACCTAGCTTAGTTATACCTACTGGATACTACCAGTAAGTTGGTACTGGGAATTGAGTGAAGATTATGACAAATTTATTCACCAGTAAATATAAATACAGACGACCTCAGTGGCGCAGCGGGCGAGAGTCTGCCTGCGACGCAAGAGGTTGCGGGTTCGATCCCCGCCTCGGAACAAATTTGTGTACGATCTGCAGAAATGTGTTTCGTTGGTATGGGTGTTTTCTATGTATAATAAAAAATATCTATCTATGTAATGTATAATATTACGTATATCAGTTATCTAGTACCCATAACACAAGCTCTGCTTACCTTGGGGCTAGATAATGCTGTGTGAATTGTCCAGCATTATTTATTTATTACAATGTAAGTACAAAAAATGTATAAACGTACCTACTTACTTACCTCCTAAAATAAGAATAAGTCGATTTTAAATTAATATTCTAAACCTTAAGTCCGTCCACGCGTTTATTTTCTTGATTTTAATGAAAGAATACACGCAATTAACAATACCTAGCTTGTAAAATACATAAAACCTCTTACACTTTAAGGATAGAAAATTAAACACTTGAATAGGTACTAGGTAGGTACCTACCTTCAATTGTTCATAGACACGTACCTAATCTGTCACGTAGATAAATATCGAAGATCTCGCTATTCCCAATATTAAAGAACCGATAATACGCATCACTATTCATAAAAAGAAGCCGAAGAAAGTTATTTCATTCAGTCAAAGAAAATAAATGCGTGTACGGTGCAAAGTGTGCAAACATCGATCGTGCATGATCCATGTAACTTTACGAAGATGAGATAAAAATGTAAACAAAAGACTGCATCAATATACCTACCTAACCACGAAATTAAAACATTCCCGTGAAGCATTACTTCAAGAATAACATTATTTGCAATACATCCGACAGAGAACCAAGGTTATCGACATAGCTCTAAGAATTAGCAAGCTGAAGTGGCAGTGGGCTGGCCATATCTCGCGATAACCGACAACCGTTGGGGTAAACGTGATCTTGAGTGGAGACCACGACTCTGTAAACGTAGTGTAGGATGCGCTCTGGCCAGGTGTCAAGATGACCTCCGAAAGACTGCTGGCAGATGCTGGATGCGGCAAGCTGAAGACAGGGCGCTATTGCGCTCATTAGGGGAGGCCTATGACCAGCTGTGGACTGGCTTAGGCTGATGATAATAATGAACCTTACCTTATCTTGAGTGGAGACCAGGACTCTGAAAACGTAGTGTAGGACGCGCTCCAGCCAGGTGGGATGTTGACCTGCGAAAGACTGCTGGCAGATGCTGGATGCGTCAAGCTAAAGACAGGGCGCTATGGCGCTCATTAGATGAGGCATATGTCCAGCAGTGGACTGGCGTAGGGCGCTATGGCGCTCATTAGATGAGGCATATGTCCAGCAGTGGACTGGCGTAGGCTGATGATGATGATTATGAACCTTATCTATAATCTAACTAACGTAACGTCGGTAAGTACCTACCTACCCTATAATAGGGTAGGTAGGTACTTACTCGCGTTACGTACACAATAATTGTGGACCTAAATCATAGCTAAGTAAGTAAATTTCGTGGCGTCCAGCCGTGGACTATTATAGGCTGTTGAAAATGAATAGGAGGAAGTAAATTTGCCTTCAAAATTTACCTTAAGGAGTCGCTCATCTTTCCATAGGGTCCCATTCCACTCATCCAATATCTTTGTCCAAAGTTCTTAGTCCAATATTTGATCAAAGTTCTTGGATGGATGCCCATTCCACTCATCCAATATCTTTGTCCAAAGTTCTTAGTCCAATATTTGATCAAAGTTCTTGGATAGATGCCCATTCCACTCATCCAATATCTTTGTCCTAAGTTCTTAGTCCAATATTTGATCAAAGTTCTTGGATGGATGCCCATTCCTCTCATCCAATATCTTTGTTCAAAGTTCTTAGTCCAATATTTGATCAAAGTTCTTGGATAGATGCCCATTCCTCTCATCCAATATCTTTGTCCTAAGTTCTTAGTCCAATATTTGATCAAAGTTCTTGGATGGATGCCCATTCCTCTCATCCAATATCTTTGTTCAAAGTTCTTAGTCCAATATTTGATCAAAGTTCTTGGATAGATGCCCATTCCTCTCATCCAATATCTTTGTCCTAAGTTCTTAGTCCAATATTTGATCAAAGTTCTTGGATGGATGCCCATTCCTCTCATCCAATATCTTTGTCCAAAGTTCTTAGTCCAATATTTGATCAAAGTTCTTGGATGGATGCCCATTCCTCTCATCCAATATCTTTGTCCTAAGTTCTTAGTCCAATATTTGATCAAAGTTCTTGGATGGATGCCCATTCCTCTCATCCAATATCTTTGTTCAAAGTTCTTAGTCCAATATTTGATCAAAGTTCTTGGATAGATGCCCATTCCTCTCATCCAATATCTTTGTCCTAAGTTCTTAGTCCAATATTTGATCAAAGTTCTTGGATGGATGCCCATTCCTCTCATCCAATATCTTTGTCCAAAGTTCTTAGTCCAATATTTGATCAAAGTTCTTGGATGGATGCCCATTCCACTCATCCAATATCTTTGTCCTAAGTTCTTAGTCCAATATTTGATCAAAGTTCTTGGATGGATGCCCATTCCTCTCATCCAATATCTTTGTTCAAAGTTCTTAGTCCAATATTTGATCAAAGTTCTTGGATAGATGCCCATTCCTCTCATCCAATATCTTTGTCCTAAGTTCTTAGTCCAATATTTGATCAAAGTTCTTGGATGGATGCCCATTCCTCTCATCCAATATCTTTGTCCAAAGTTCTTAGTCCAATATTTGATCAAAGTTCTTGGATGGATGCCCATTCCTCTCATCCAATATCTTTGTTCAAAGTTCTTAGTCCAATATTTGATCAAAGTTCTTGGATAGATGCCCATTCCTCTCATCCAATATCTTTGTCCTAAGTTCTTAGTCCAATATTTGATCAAAGTTCTTGGATGGATGCCCATTCCTCTCATCCAATATCTTTGTCCTAAGTTCTTAGTCCAATATTTGATCAAAGTTCTTGGATGGATGCCCATTCCTCTCATCCAATATCTTTGTCCAAAGTTCTTAGTCCAATATTTGATCAAAGTTCTTGGATGGATGCCCATTCCTCTCATCCAATATCTTTGTCCAAAGTTCTTAGTCCAATATTTGATCAAAGTTCTTGGATAGATGCCCATTCCTCTCATCCAATATCTTTGTCCTAAGTTCTTAGTCCAATATTTGATCAAAGTTCTTGGATGGATGCCCATTCCTCTCATCCAATATCTTTGTCCAAAGTTCTTAGTCCAATATTTGATCAAAGTTCTTGGATGGATGCCCATTCCTCTCATCCAATATCTTTGTTCAAAGTTCTTAGTCCAATATTTGATCAAAGTTCTTGGATGGATGCCCATTCCTCTCATCCAATATCTTTGTCCAAAGTTCTTAGTCCAATATTTGATCAAAGTTCTTGGATGGATGCCCATTCCTCTCATCCAATATCTTTGTCCAAAGTTCTTAGTCCAATATTTGATCAAAGTTCTTGGATGGATGCCCATTCCACTCATCCAATATCTTTGTCCAAAGTTCTTGTCCAATATTTGATCAAAGTTCTTAGATAGATGCCCATTCCACCCATCCAATATCTTTGTCCAAAGTTCTTAGTCCAATATTTGATCAAAGTTCTTGGATGGATGCCCATTCCACTCATCCAATATCTTTGTCCAAGATTCCTAAGTAATTTGCGTAGTTGATTTTAAATGAAGTTACATCACATACTAATATTAAAAATGCGAAAGTTTGTATGGATATATTTTAGAGCATTTATAAATGCTCTAAGGGAGAGATGGATAATTGTTACTTCTTTAGTAAAAGCATAAGTAAAATAAAAAGGCTTTATTTTTGTCACAATAAGACAAATTAAAAAGAAAGACAAACAAAGAAAAAGAAAAAATAAGTAACAAAAGGGGGCATCGCTCAGCATATGCCCAGAAGCTATACATATCGCTAATGAGCGCTGGTTTTATGCGACACCCAATACTACTTTACGCCAAAACTTCTCAACAGATCGGGCAAAAAATTGTGTAAGGCAATGAATAGGTGTAGCTCTTGATCTAAAATAAACCATAGGTTACAATTTAACCCATAACATTTCAGTTTCCATGGGAAAATACTAACCTGTATACGTTTTCATATAAACAACGCGTGCGAAGCCGCGGGCAGAAAGTAGTATCCACAAGTGAAAATATTACTTAACCTGTATACGTTTTCATATAAACAACGCGTGCAAAGCTGCGGGCAAAAACTAGTGTCCAAATCTTTGATCAAACATCGGTGTTGCTAGTAAATTGGATGAAGTCATCAAGTTCTTTGATCAAACGTTGGACAAAGATATTGGATGAGTGGAGTAGGCATATTTGATTCCAAAGCTAAAAAACATTAAATCGACAAAAAAACTAAAAAAACACATACGAGTAGGGAACCATTCAGTGCAGCTATAATTTCTGGTCTGTCCAGCGCATTGATGATTTGCCGCGTGCTAAACCACTTTAATTTCAAAAAAATATTTAATTTATAAAATAAATTCCTAAAAAAAATTATTGTCGGCGGGACTCGAACCCGCGCCCCACCCTCAGTACGGGTGTGCTCTAACTCTAACCAACTAAGCCACGAAATCTTAGTCGGTTCCATCGAAAATCTTTGGGACATCTTACGGACTGTAGCACCGGTAGCTCCACCTGCAAATGAAAACATTGAAGTTTATCCAAACCTGTTCAAAGAATAAGTTACATTTACTTCGTTTGACGAGAGGTGTTGAAAACTTATTTCATTTCTTAGAGATACCCAGAGAGCGGGTCGACACTAAAACAAAAATCCTTATTTAATTTATGTCAACCAGCTTATAGTCAGGACAACCAACGAGAGACTTCGCATACAAATCAATCTTTGCTAAGCGATAAGACCCACTGATTGGTATGAATAAATAAATACGCTGGACAATTCACACAGCACCTAGCCCTAAGATAAGCAGAGCTTGTGTTATGGGTACTAGATAACTGATATAGGTACATAATACAATACATTACATAGATATATATTTTTTATTATACATAGAAAACGACCAGAACACCCTGAACAAGTCTGGGTGATACACACATTTGTTCCGGGGCGGGAATCGAACCCGCAACCTCCTACGTCGCAGGCAGACCTTCGCCTACCGCGCCACAGTTGTCGTCTGGTCGATTGGTATGAATAAATAAATAATGCTGGAGAATCCACACAGCATAGCCCCAAGCTAAGCAGAGCTTGTGTTATGATGGGTACTAGATAATTGATACGACGACCTCTGTGGCGCGGTGGGCGAAGGTCCGCCTGCGACGCAAGAGGTTGTGTGTTCGATTCCCGCCTCAACTATTATTTAAACGATCTGCAGGTATTTGTTCATGGGTGTTCTGTTCGTTTTCTATGTATAATAAAAACTTATCTAGTACCCATAACGCAAGCTCTGCTTAGCTTGGGGCTAGATAATGCTGTGTGAATTGTCCAGCATTAGTTGGTTAGTAGTTTTCTAAACACAGGTGGCATGACAAAAGTTGCGGATGCCATATACAATTATTATTATAACATCTCCTAAATAAGATGCCTTTCTTGTTTTATTCATAAATACATAGTTAAAAATAAAATTAAAAAAAATAATGCTGGACAATTCACACAGCATTATCTAGCCCCAAGGTAAGCAGAGCTTGTGTTATGGGTACTAGATAACTGATATACATAATATTGTACATTACATAGATAGATATTTTTTATTATACATAGAAAACACCCAGACCAACGGAACAAATTTCTGCAGATCGTACACAAATTTGTTCCGAGGCGGGGATCGGACCCGCAACCTCTTGCGTCGCAGGCAGACTCTCGCCCGCTGCGCCACTGAGGTCGTCAAAGTCAGTTAAGGATGTGCACTTGATCTAATTGTACCTTTGTCTTTTGCTGTAATAAATACTTTTTTTACTTTTTATCTATAAGTGTGTTCCAACCAGCCCAGGATAAAGTGCAACAACAAAAGGGGGTGAATATAGATCAAAAGTTATCGACAAAAAAAAAATTTGATTGATGATGAGTTAAATCATTTATCATTCACTAACTACGAATAAATAATAAGACTTATTATTTATTCGTAGTTCACTAATGAATGATTAATTGAACACAAAAAAAATCTTCCAGAGCAGTGAGTATTTTATTAAAATAGAAACCATAATATCCATGCAGGTAGGCAGGCTCCGCAGCAACATCAGCGGAGTTCCTCAAACGGCGAAAATACGCTAGTCTTGACAGAGGTTACCTATTTGAGCCGTTTGGGGTGGAAACCCTAGGTCCTTGGGGTCCTGGGGCACACGTTATCTATAAAGATCTTACAAAACTACTAATAGAGTCCACAGGTCTGATCGGAATGCTGGTTTTTATTTCGGTCAACGAATTAGCATTGCCATTCAACGTGGCAATGCTGCCAGCATTCTGGGCACTCTGCCTTCTGGTGACGGCTTAGATTTCTAGAAAATAGATGTAAGTGTAAATATTAGTTGTAATATTTTTTTGCTGTTAAATAAATAAATTTTCATATATCCATGTATCCTATTAAAATAGAAATCATATTACCATGTCAATTGGTAGTGCCGATAAAATAACAAATAAATCACTAAACTAACATAGTTTAATTCATCAGTAAAGTATATAACCATTTTTTTTGACGATTATTATTGATCTAGTACAACCCCCTATCGCGGTTGCACTTTATCCAGGGACTCACTGCATTATAACCAAAGCAACCCAAATATGTATTACAAGAAATGGGGTCTTTTGATTATCAGCGAAGCGTGTGAAGGGTCATCTTTGATAGGGGTCGTACAAGTGCATCACGAAACAATGATGTCAGTCGTAAGTTGACAAAAAAATCTATGAGTTGTAGAATTTAGGCCTAGACTCCACCAAAGCGGAGATGTGATGAAGATAAGAGACGTTATCCAGCTAGAGTGTTTCCACTGAAGCAGTGCTGAGGTGCGATGGCTCGGAATCGAAAACAGATACGCGCAAAACTAAAATATTCTCCATGATACTCTTGAACCGAATGGTCTGTTGCGTGACGATGGTAAGAGGCCCGACGGCATGACTCTAGTCCCATGGGAGTTGGGGAGGCCTATTGTGTGGGACGCTACCATGCGTCGACACACTCTACCCATCTTCCTAGGACTTCCGTGAGGGCTGGTGCGGCGGCAGATTTGGCCGATGATCTCAAGAGCCTCAAATATGCAGGTCCCGACAGAGCCTACGCATTTGCTCCCCTTGGAGTCGAGACCCTCTAGGTCCGTGGGGTCTCAGGCTCTCCGGGTTTTCAAAAAATTATCTGAGCGTCTGGTCGAAGCGACGACGCGAGCACAGCTCATCAGCATTGCCTTAAAGCGGGGCAATGCAGCCAGCGTCTTCGGCACGCGCGCATCTGGTATTGATATGGATAAGATGAGATAGAGATACCTATAGATTGTTTGCAACTGTCTGCAGTTAGCTCAATTGTTTCAATTGATACTATATATTTAATTATATTATTTCTATTATATTATTAAGATATATAGATTACATTTAATTCTATTATTTGATAAGATAGTACCTATTAAATTAGTGCATCACTTGAAGTTTATTTAGCCGACATTGCGACCAGCCAAACAAGTCATAATTGTTCCGATTCTAAGCTTTATGTTTTCGACCTTGTTCAGCATGAATCTGCAGACGAGAAATGAACGTAATTTTGACCTTGTCAGCGTACATACGCTTAATGCAATAAATTATTTCTCTGCACAGTCAAACCGCAGAGCTTCAAGTCGATAGTCTCTAAGAGATAAATAATAAATAATGCTGGACAATTCACACAGCATTATTTAGACCCAAGCTAAGCAGAGCTTATGTTATAGGTACTAGATAACTGATATACATAATATAGTACAATACATAGATAGATATTTTTATTATACATAGAAAACGACCAGAACACCCTGAACAAATGTCTGCAGATCGTACACACATTTGTCCCGAGGTGGGAATCGAACCCGCAACAGCAGACCTTCGCCCACCGCGCCACATCGGTCGTCAAATTTTTTATTCAGTAAACTACATTATATTGCGAGCGTCAGGGTGGACTGTCGAGAACCACTTGGTTGCATAGAACAACACTAGCATCTCTCAGAAACCATTATATTCTATACAGGGTGTCCGGTAATTAATGGATAACCCCGCAGGCAGTTGTTGGGGGCAGGGGGGCAACTCAGAAAATAATAAAGAAAAAACTATCTGGGTTTTTTTTTTATTTTTTTTTTGAGTGCTAAATTTTATACCTTTGTTCAAATTTTTGAGCACTACCCGCGGTACTAATCCGCGGTTATTTCCAGAGAAAATCAATTCGTTATTATTCAATTTGTAGCCGTAGTGCCCAAAAATTTGAACAATGGTATAGGATTTGGCACTTGAAGAAAATGAAAAAAAATCCTAGACCGTTGCAGATAGATTTTTTTATTTTTTTTTCTGAGTTGTCCCCCTGCCCCCCCACAAGTGCCTGCGGGGTTATCCATTAATTACCGGACACCCTGTATATTTCACCATCTAAATAGCGATACAGACAGAACTCATTATATTTTTCTTGCTAGCAGATTTTTCAATGTAATGGCGATAGAAATTGATTTGTTTAACACTTCTCCCAGTACCCTTAAGCTTATCTATGGTAATAATTTCTTTGTTTTGTAACTTAACAAGTATTTATTTTGTCTGTTTGTCCACCATTTGTTCTCTTTTATTTGTTAAAAATATTTGTAAAAAAAAAAAATTCGCCGTCCATGTATTTACACTTAATTTGCCGTGTTTAGCCGTAAGTTTTCCTAAAAATATAAAATAAAATACGATTATCCATTTGAATCACTAAAAAAAAATCATTTGCTCAAAGTCAAGCTCACACAGCTAGTAAAATCATATCGGTAAACCATTGTCATAGTGAAACACTGAATATAGCAGAATAGGGCCTCTACTCTACGTTCATTTGATCAAAGCTATTTCGTAATCTCGGTCAATCTTTGCGCAATATAACTGCACTCTGACTGACAGACAGACGTAAATGAATACAGTGAAACCTTGGAATGTCTTACGTCTATCACGAACGAGATATTAAGACCGTATTTGTGCTGCAGAAGAGGGCTGTTCGTGCAATCTATAATATGGGTCCCAGAGAATCCCTGCGTGATAAATAAACAAGATCTGCCAAGTGCGAGTGTAACTCGCGCGCCGAGGGTTTCAAACATTTGCCAATTATTTGGACAATCAATGGACGAAATTTCAAAAAGTGTTTTGAAATGTAATACAAAACGATACCTTTCATTTGATACCCCATTAGCCTTCCTAGGTCTCTTTTGAAATTTCAACATCAAAATTTGTACTGAAATTATTCATTTTCATTTTTCATTTATTTATATATTTTTTTCTTGAAATCAGTAATGGCGCACGAAATGTATCATTATTTCAAATTTCAAGTTAATAGCTGCAGTAGTTACTGAGATATTCAAGAAAGAGCGGGGACGGACAGAGCGAGACCATAAGGGTTTCAAAACCGATCTTTGAAACCCTAAAAAATAACATTATGATACAAGTGCGGTAAGTTGAAAATTACAGCCGAGGCGATATTGCAAGAAAGCAGAGGCTGTTATTATCAAAGCGCACGTATGTCATACGACGTTTTATAACATTTTTGCGAAGAAATAAATATAACTCGGACTTTCGAATAAATTTTCATACGCTTCTTATCTATCGGTCGATTTTTCGGTCAAGAGGCTTAGAGTAGCCTTTTTCGCTGCCTCTGAGAGTGGCACAAAAGAAGTTTTCCATAAAAAGTTAAACATTTTCTATAAACCTATGTTTTGTCAAATTTCGATTTATAGCTATTTTTGGAGCAATTATTAAAGAATAGAGATTTAAGAGTCCTGCGGATAATGATTTGCCCATACAAACGTACTACCAAAATTATTTGTAATTCGACCATATTTCCACCATATCATGTTGTTTTTCGTATTCAATAGTATTTATCATCGACATTTTCAAATGTCGATGGTATTTATATAGGTCCTGGTTATTTTTTTTAATAATACACACCTATAATGAAATGTAAGCAGAAATATGCAAGATGCAATTTTGCATAACATTTCGTCGAAAATTACAAGTTTTCGTCCAATTTGTTTTGTATTAAAAACAACAATACCTTACGTTTTGTTTGATAAGGAACATAGCTTATACTGTCTAGTTACAGAATAACAACACCATGTCGAAAATACAAAAAGTTTTCAGTCATCATTTTTGGTATTACGGAACACAATAATTTACGAATTGAAGTTGCGAGCAACTGTCGCCGAAGCCTTAATACTAAAATTCAACATAAATTACCTATTGATCGCGTTTTCAAAAATTATCTCTCGCGTCTGGTCTATGCGACGCGTGACCCGAGAGCTGGTGAGTATCTGGCACAGCGCATCAGCATTGCTATACAGCGGGGCAATGCAGCCAGTGTCTTAGGCACGCTTCCAACTGGTATTGATATGGATCAGTTGAGCTACCTGTAGATTGTTTGCAACAGTTTGCAGATAGCTCTATTGATTCTATTGTAAATACTAGTATTAATTTAATTCTATTATTTGATTGTAATTTTCTTTCTTAATAAATTTCTTATGATTGATAGTTTAGGAGAAAAATTCAAAAAACTAAGAAAACAGAATGGTATTTTGCGCAATTATTTCTGGTATTTTTTTTTTTAATTCTTTAAAAGAAGAAGATCTGCCTTGTATCCCATAGATTATTATTAGGTATTCTTTCAAAGTTTTATCAATAAAGATGACGTAGAAAAATTGTTTTAATGTAACCCAAATTTACCCATTTCACATCGCCGCCTTAACAGATCTTTGTCACAACATGCATAAAGTCCTTCGGAACAATTCGTTTAAACGGTGGACGGTTGGTTGAGTCATATGTACCTGACTTGAGGCGCAAAAACAAGGTAAAACTGAGATGTCCAGGCATTTTGCGCTTGCGACTCGATTTTTATCGTTTTTGTTGCATAAAATTAGCTTTTGTCATACAAAATTCTAACATTTCGTTTTTGATTTATATACCGATACGTACTCTAAAACTAACGGTACCAACTTTAATGTTTTCTCTGTAGGTGGAGCCACCGGCGCTACAGTCCGTAAGAGGTCCCAAAGATTTTCGACGAAAACCGATTGAGACTTCGTGGCTTAGTTGGTTCGAGCACACCCGTACCCGTGGGGCACGGGTTCGAGTCCCGCCGAAGTCGGAAATTTTTGGGAACTTATTCATTTCTTAACGGTACCATGTTTACAAACATGGTACTCCATACTTAAGGGGCCTCTTCCCAGGCTCTTTTGTGAAGAGGATAGGCAGGCATAGGATTTCGCGTTCATATAGGAGCGGGACGGAGCAGTGCGCGTCTGCACAAATCAAGATTTCTTCTGATTAAAAGAGTACGGTTTAAGTAAATTTATTGTGGCGAATCTGTTACCCTGCTTTATTTATCAAAATAAAAATCAAGTCGGTAAGTCATATTGTTTGGGAGGAGAAGGCAAATATAATGAAAATTGAGATATTTTTGATATTTTTTTTTCATCAAATTTATACAAAAAATAAAAAAAAAACTGTCTTGGCGATTTTGTACAGAATGAAATGTATAGTGTAGTGTATGTGTGTAGTCATTTGAAATAAGACACGAGATGGGAGTGATCTAGTTGTTTACTCCAAAACCTTTAGACACGAGATAAGACCATACCAATATTAGGTGTAGAAGTATTTAAGAATCCTAGATTTCATATTTGAACAGCAGTAGGATCTCACAGATCATGGAAATGTTGAATTTTTCGAATGACAAGCCTTAACGCATTCATTGCCCAGCCTCGACAGTGCGACCTACACGGAGCTGGAGATCGCTCTCTGCGTCTTGGGCCAAGAAAGTGTTAAGATCGTTTTTATGCGTATTTATGATATTTTATTTAAGATACAGTTTATTTTCACAAATTCTCTTCAAATACTCAGTCGAGTAATTGAAGAGATTTTTTTTTTTTTTTTTTTTAAATCATTTATTTGGTGCATGAGGGTTTTGCCGAACATGGCATGTCACCCCCGTTATTCTTAATTACAATAGTGCTATTTGTCTACACGTTTTTTCCCTACCTATCGTATTTTTCTAATCTGAACATTATGCTCTAAGGAACATAAATAGTACCAACAAAATGGGGATTATGAGGGGGAGGCTTGCGTCCAGCAGTGGACGATTATAGGCTGTTGAGGTTGAGTTGCTGGGTGGTACCGGTGTTGGATTAATGTGGGCAAGTGGGCAAAGCTTAACGTTCACTGCGCGATGCAGTAATGATTGAGTTTCATTCATGCTTTAATAATGGATATTTAGTAATCTTGATAACATAGCCATGTTGGTTTCTCGATTAATGTTTTGTTTTTGACATACTTTTAAATAATTGAATTGCATAAGATCTCGACAGAGCCTTCGCATTTGCTCCCCTTGGAGTCGAGGGTGGAGACCCTAGGTCCGTGGGATTACCGAGGCTCTCCGGGTTCTCAAAAAATTATCTGAGCGTCTGGTCGATTATATAATTCAAGTGCGAAATAATTTTGTATGTACCTTTATATCCTATTCATTTCTACCCGCCTGGTACTTTGAGTGAGATAAACGTTGTTCAATATGATCCATAATATGGAAAATACTTTTGCTAGGAGATAAGGTACCTAACAATAGTATTTTGATTACGCGAAGTACCAGGAAAGTAGAAATGCATAGGAGATAAGTTATCTCCTATGCATTTCTACTTTCCTGGTACTTCGAGTGAGATAGTTAAAAAATCCTTTGGGAATCAAGATTACTTACTTTTTTTTCTCGTCTTTATTTTATTTTTTATTTACTTATAAAAAAAGAATATACTTGCAAGTGTGTGACCAACAGTATTTTTGCTACTTTTCCGTTCGAAATCTCAAAATGGGACGAAATTTGTGTTTTCGGACTCGTCCCACTGGATTGGGCCTAAAGTGGGACGAATCCGGAAAAGCTCGAAGCAACGCGTGACCCGAGAGCTGGTGTGTATCTGGCGCAGCGCATCAGCATTGCCATACAGCGGGGCAATGCAGCCAGCGTCATTGATATGGATCAGTTAAGCTATCGTATCATGATAACCATGGAAAAATGCTCGAATTACAAATCATTTTGGTAGTACGTTTGTATAGTCAAATCATCATCCGCAGACCCACTTGACTTGATACTAATCTCTGAGATGTAAAAATGTTATGGGACTTGTAGTGCATCATCATCAGCCTAGACCAGTCCACTGCTGGACAGAGGCCTCCCCTAATGAGCGTCATAGCGCCCTGTCTTCAGCTTGCCGCATCCAGCCTGCCAGCAGTCTTTCGCAAATCGTCATCCCAGCTGGTCGGAAGGCGTCCTACACTACGTTTGCCGAGTCGCGGTCTTCACTCAAGAACACATTTACCCCAGCGGTTGTCGGTTCTTCTCGAGATATGGCCAGCCCACTGCCACTTCAGCTTGCTAATCCTTTGAGCTATGTCGATAACCTTGGTTCTCTGTCGGATGTATTCGTTGCGAATCCTATCCTTCAGAGAAACTCCGAGCATAGCTCTCTCCATAGCTCGCTTGACGACTTTAAACTGGTGGACCAGCCCTACCGTGAGTGTCCACGTCTCAGCTCCGTAGGTCATGACGGGTAGGACGCACTGATTGAAAACTTTCGTTTTCAAGCATTGCGGTATGGATGACGAGAAGACTCGACGTAGGGTCCCAAACGCTGCCTAACCTAGCTGGATCCTCCTCTTGGTCTCCTTCTCGAAATTGTTTACTTGCAGTGCGATTACGGTAAAATATCCCATTCCCATTGAATGGGCCATCCGGGGAGAATGGTCATAATTGATTTCGGTTGCCAATATAGTACTAAAAATGCACACAATTTTCTAGCGGCATGTAGCCAATCGACCGCGGATTTTTTAACGTCAACGTCAAGATTTATAATAACCTAAGTACCTACACGTTAATTGTTAGATAACTTACACATTGACCTTATTTATGCTCGAATTCAGAAATTCTGATTAAAAGTTACAAACATTGCAGTCGAGCAAAACAAAGTCAAGTTGGAGTATCATAAGTATGAGGTTTACCGTTAAGTTTCATAAAAATAAAACATTACGACGACCTCTGTGGCGCGGTGGGCGAAGGTCTGCCTGCAACGCAGGAGATTGCGGGTTCGATTCCCGCCTCGGGATAAATGTGTGTACGATCTGCAGACATTTGTTCAGGGTGTTCTGGTCGTTATCTATTTATAAAAAAATATATCTATCTATGTATTGTATTATATTATGTTTCTATATCAGTTATCTAGTACCCATAACACAAGCTCTGCGTAGCTTGGGGCTAGATGCTGTGTTAATTGTCCAGCATTAAATATTTTAATTATTTATTTATTACAATTGAGTTTGTGATATTTTGACGTTGTCAGCTTCGTCGACAATTGTATGTATTTGTTTGTGTAACATGTGATAAAAACCGAAATCGCTTATACCCTATCTCCCCGGATGGCAATCCATTGAAAATTATTATTACCGTAATCGCTCTGCTGGTTGGTTTCAGCTTTGACCATACACTCTCATCTCAAAGCCATTTGTTTGTTCATTGTTGTGGTAACTCCTGCTCTACAGGCATACAGATTGGTAGAATACGAAAATAACCTCGGAAGCGCCTTAGATGCACCTGCATACAGTGCTGCCAACTATGCAGCACTAAAATAGAAGTTATGTAATCACCCGTATTCATATTTTGGCCTATACCTCGTTGTACCATCGTATCGTATCTCCTATGCTCGAAGTTTCTCTGAAAGATAGGATTCGCAACGAATACATCCGACAGAGAACCAAGGTTATCGACATAGGCCAAAGGATTAGCAAGCTGAAGTGGCAGTGGGCTGGCCATATCTCGAGAAGAACCGACAACCGCTGTAAACGTGTCAGGAGTGGAGACCGCGACTCGGCAAACGTAGTGTAGAACGCCCTCCGACCAGGTGGGATGACGATTTGCGAAAGACTGCTGGCAGATGCTGGATGCGGCAAGCTGAAGACAGGGCGCTATGGCGCTCATTAGGGAAAGTCTGTGTCCAGCTGTGGACTAATGTAGGCTGATGATGATACCTCGTTGAATGAATTCTTTATTAATGGCAATGTGTCTGGTTAAACAATTCTGCCAGTGTCGTAATGGAAAATTATTATAAATAGTATGAGTTAACAAATTATGAAGATTGTTTGATATTTTCACCAGAGCCTAGTTCGGTAGGTATCCAACTGGATGTTCCACGTGCAGATTAGGTTGCCTTGGGAGACGAGATCTTGGAGTCTTCCTTGATGATGATGATTCTTTGTTAATGGCAATATGAGTCTGGTTGGTCTCTTTTCTGCCAGTGTCAAGTAATAATAATAATAAAAAAAATGCTGGACAATTCACACAGCATTATCTGGCCCCAAGCTAAGCAGAGCTTGTGTTATGGGTACTAGATAACTGATATACATAATATAATACAATACATAGATAGATATTTTTTATTATATATAGAAAACGACCAGAACACCCTGAACAAATGCCTGCAGATCGTACACACATTTGTCCCGAGGCGGGAATCGAACCCGCAACCTTCTGCGTCGCAGGCAGACTTTCGCCGTTGATATTTTCACCAGAGCCTAGTTCGTTATCTAGCAGGGTACACCACGTGCAGGTTAGGTTGGCTTAAGAGACAAGATCTTGGAGTCTCCCTTGTACCCCTGGAGTCTCCCTTGTACCTCAATACCTTGTTTTTTCAAACGCTGCAAATAACGTAAACAAATCAATGTCACCATCAAAGTGACAAGATAGTAGAGGAAATCCTTTTATTTTTATGTATCATTATTTTAAATATATAGTTCTTCTTACCCTCGGCTTTGCTTGAGCAGGAAATTTTCTTAACCCCAACTCTTCCCGTGGGTGTCGTAGGACTAAGGGACACAAAAAGCGGAGGGGGCAGCAGCGCCCCCTGCAGGTCAATTCCACCACTGAACTGCGATCCCCAACCCGCATGCCCAGCGTGGAAATTATGGGCATTACCCCCAATGAAGACACGAACCAGGAAATGGCCCCCAGTTCCCGGCCGCCTCGCTATTCCTGGTCATGGCAGCGACCATGGTAACGGCGGGGCAGGGGGTGCTAGGAATCACCGGGCTACATTAGGTTGTTTTATTATTCAACATTCTATCGACAATAAAGAAGCCAAAAGAAATGTCATATATTTAACAGCAAAAAATAATTACAACTAATATTTACACTTACATCTATTTGCTAAAAATCTAAGCCGTCACCAGAAACCAGAGTGCCCAGAATGCTGGCAGCATTGCCACGTTTAATGGCAATGCTAATCCGATCACCTGTGGACTCTATTAGTATTTTTTGTAAGATCTTTATACATAACGTGTGCCCCAGGACCCCAAGGACCTAGGGTCTCATCAATCAACTCAATCTTAAATTAAGCCACGTTTTCACTAGGGGACATGTCGCGGAGACAAGTCGTCCGACATTCACGTAGTTTGTCTCTGCAACTTTGTCCCTCGACATATGACTTGTTCACACTAGCCAGTAGTGAACAGTATGTCGCCCGAGGAGGTAGTGTTGTTCAGTGCAGCTTACAACAGCTTAAACACAAAGCAACATGCGTCCTCACTACTCAAAGGCTGTAGGGCGACTGTCGAGGGACACGAAGATCGATATACAGCAATAGACTGGTCAGTCTGATCAACCTCTCCCATTAAAATAAAATGGACCAGCTCCAGTTTCGCCGAGCTATAGCCCGATTCTATTTGATGGCTGCAGGTTCTGAAAGGCCAGATGGAAGACGGCGTAAACCTTCTTCAAAGGTGCCTAGTATAAGCACTGATGGAGTTGGGGACTTCCCTAAAAAACTACTAAGCCAGCTACGATGCGTCGAATGTCATAAAAAAGCTCTTTGGCGATGCAAGAAATGCATCAAAACATTATGCATTGACAGATAATGTTTTGAAAAATATTACACTTAAGCCGATAGTCCTTGTTTAAGGACGGTGATTTTTTTTATTGTAAGAAGGTTTTTTTGTTAAGTTTTTTGTAAAAATGTATTTGTCTAGCCTCTAATTAATACGAAAATAAAGTTTTTTTCAAAATTCTGCAGTTAGTTTGAATTTTGGGTCCAAATGGGTTAAACACAAAGCGACACGCGTCCTCACTACTCAAAGGCTGTCGGGCGACTGTCGAGTGTCGAGGGACACGCACAAAGATCGCGCGTGTCGACGCTCTGTGAGCGTCGACACGCGACAAGTCCTGCAACCCCTGTAAATGTCGCAAGCGACGTCGGGCGACATGTCGCGGGACACGTACATTTCGTGTCGGGTGACAAGGTCGCGAGACAAATGTCCCCTAGTGAAAACGTGGCTTTAAATTTGGCAGGAATGTAAATGGAGTCTCTAAATGACTACTTGAAAAGCACGTACGAATGCGCGGACAATAGCTAGTCATCTATACTTATATTAAATTCGAAAGTAACTCTGTCTGTCAGTGAAAAGGTGTCTGTGTGTGCCTGAACGGCTGAATAGATTTTAATGAAATTTAGCAGGTAGAGTGTGATGAGATGATGTTGAGGTTAGGTCGTTACAGTCAGCAACTTTGAATGTGCTGGGTGTTTTCTTTGTATGTATAGTAAAATGGATGATTACATCAATGATGTTAATGCTTGGCCAGATGTCGCCCAGTTCTGCACCGACAATGGTATTTAAGGAAAAATAAAACGTCAAGTGCGAGTTAGACTCGCGCATCAAGGGTTCCGTACAAACTCTTTAGCAAAGAAATCAGTCAAATCCAGACGAATAAGGCACAATAATTTTCTGATTTGATAACGATTATGACGTAACTTATTTAGTCCCTCTAACTATTGGCGTCTCGAGACTAAATAAGTTACGTCCAACCCTAGTGTAACAATGTACTATTTTGTATGAATAAACCACAAATTTACGGTTTTCTGATTTTTCCCTTTACTTGTGCTATAAGTCATTGCTTCTTGCCAAATTTCATGGTTCTAGGTGAACGGGAAGTACCCTATAGGTTTTTGGTCCATGGCAAGATTAAAAAAATATTTTTTCTGTGAATAAACTACAAATTTACGGTTTTCGGATTTTTTCCTTTACTTGTACTATAAGACCTTGCTTCTCACCAAATTTCATGGTTCTAGGTCAACGGGAAGTACCCTATAGGTTTTGTGTGCATGTGATTCCCTTGGAAAATTGAAAAAAAATAGACATAAACAGCTGTAACTTTTGATTGCGTTGACTTAGAAGTTTGATTTATGTCGAGGCTTCAAGAGGTTACGAGCCTGCGTATATGATGTGAATATCAACTCGATAACCCTACGCGTTTCTGAGAAAAGTGGGTTGACAGACGGACAGACGGACAACAAAGTGATCCGATAAGGGTTCCTTTTTCCTTTTGAGGTACGGAACCCTAAAAAAGACATCTTTATTCAGAAAGAAAATAACAATCAAATAACAAAATAGTAAAAAAAAAACAAATAAAACTAGTATTTACAATAGAAACAATTAAGCTATCTGCAAACTGTTGCAAACAATCTACAGGTAGCTCAACTGATCCATATCAATACCAGTCGGAAGCGTATACGGTAAGTTTTATCAAAAATACAGCCCAGACAACAGTTTTAGATTAAAAAATTATCTACAAGTATAATGTAAGAAGTATATTATAGGTTACGTGTAGCCGTGAATTTTATCAACCACAGGGCAAGAAAAATTTTAATAGGTAAATAAAATCAAGCTGAATTATCCACACAGCATTATCTAGCCCCAAGCTAAGCAGAGCTTGTGTTATGGGTACTAGATAACTGATATACATAATATAACACAATACATAGATAGTTCATAGAAAACGACCAAAACACCCTGAACAAATGACTGCAGATCAAACACACACTTTCCCGATGCGGGATTCGAACCCGCAACCTCCTGCGTCGCAGGCAGACCTTCGCCCACTGCGCCACGGAAGTCGTCCAAGCACTAAGACAAGACAAAATTTATAATAATTATTATCAAATGGTGTGATTGATTTTCTCTTCCCATCAAATGATTTATATTTTCTAGTTCTGGTCGTTTTCTATTTAAGTAGGTATAAAAAAAATATCTATGTAGTACATAGATATTTTTTTTATACCTACATGGTATGTACCTATACCAGCGTCAGTGTGCCAGCTACTCTCGAACCACGTGGCCTAATGCGAGATGATGGTAAAAGGCCTGACGGTATGACTCTGATTCCTTGGAAGATGGGTCGGCCTTTAGTTTGGGATGCTACGTGTGTAAATACCCTAGCACCTTCTCATCTTGCAGGGACATCAGTAAGGGCCGGCTCCGCAGCAACATCAGCGGAGTTCCTCAAACGGCAAAAATACGCTAGTCTTGACAGAGGTTACCTATTTGAGCCGTTTGGGGTGGAAACCCTAGGTCCTTGGGGTCCTGGGGCACACGTTATCTATAAAGATCTTACAAAACTACTAATAGGTGATCGGAATGCTGGTTTTATTTCGGTCAACGAATTAGCATTGCCATTCAACGTGGCAATGCTGCCAGCATTCTGGGCACTCTGCCTTCTGGTGACGGCTTAGATTTTTAGTAAATAGATGTAAGTGTAAATATTAGTTGTAATTATTTTTTGCTGTTAAATAAATATTCTTATGTACCTATCTATATGTATTATATTATATTATGTATATCAGTTATCTAGTACCCATAACACAAGCTCTGCTTAGCTTGGGGCTAGATAATGCTGTGTGAATTGTCCAGCATTATTATATTATTTTCTTTGTTACAAAAGTCACCATACACTTACTCCAAAAATTGCTGAACACTAGTCTTGGAAACCAATACGCGTCTTGTGATATTAATTGCTGACTCGAACTATGAGTCTTGTTTTGGTATTTAGGTTAGGTATAGGTACTTAAAGTACGCATACGCACAAATAATGTACCTATGGATGCACTTTTCAAGAGTTCTTGATACTTCTGCGGTAATGGGTACAATTCCCGGAATGGGTCACAAGTTTGAACTACATGTAAATAATTGTTTTGTGTTCGTTTTCTACTAATTATACGTTTAAGAAATGAAATAAGTTCCAAAAAAATTTCGACTTCGGCGGGACTCGAACCCGTGTTTTCTCTGTAGGTGGAGTCACCGGCGCTACAGTCCGTAAGAGGTCCCAAAGATTTTCGACGAGAACCGACAGAGACTTCGTGGCTTAGTTGGTTAGAGCACACCGTACTCGAGGTGGGACGCAGGTTCGAGTCCCGCCGAAGTCGAAAATTTTTGGGAACTTATTTCATTTCTTAGAGATGCCCAGAGTGCGGGTAAGCACTATAACAAAAATTATACGTTTGATACAGTATTTTTTATGTTAAGTTATTGGGTGCCGCTGTCATAAGTATCATTTTAATATCTCGAGAAGAACCGACAACCGCTGGGGTAAACGTGACTGCGACTCGGCGTACGTAGTGTAGGACGCCCTCCGACCAGGTGGGTTGACGATTTTCGAAAGACTGCTGGCAGATGCTGGATGCGGCAAGCTGAAGACAGGGCGCTATGGCGCTCATTAGCCGTGGACTAATTTATACCGATGATGATGATGACGAAAATCAATTTAAGTCTTAATTATAAATGAATAATGCTGGACAATTCACACGGCATTATCTAGCCCCAAGCTAAGCAGAGCTTGTGTTATGGGTACTACATACTGTAGTTATCTGATATACATAATACAATACATTACATAGATAGATATTTTTTTTATTATATATAGAAAACGATCAGAACACCCGGAACAAATACCTGCAGATCGTA
This sequence comes from Eupithecia vulgata, assembly GCA_946478455.1. Lineage (NCBI taxonomy): Eukaryota > Metazoa > Arthropoda > Insecta > Lepidoptera > Geometridae > Eupithecia > Eupithecia vulgata. The sequence continues at coordinate 1,915,672 of OX297887.1, read as the reverse complement.
CTAATATTTGTCCCAAGGCGGGAATCGAACCCGCAACCTCCCGCGTCGCAAGCGGACCTTCGCCCACCGCGCCACAGAGGTCGTCGAAATTATATTAGTCAAATGCTGGTTTTTATTTCAGTCAACGAATTAGCATTGCCATTCAACGTGGCAATGCTGCCAGCATTCTGGGCACTCTGCCTTCTGGTGACGGCTTAGATTTTTAGAAAATAGATGTACCTTAGTGTAAATATTAGTTGTAATTATTTTTTGCTGTTAAATAAATAAGTCTAGTATATATATTATATATATAACAATAATTACTGACATTAATATTGTTATAAAATATCAGTGTGTACGTTAGTCAAAAATATTCTTATATTTGAAGATAGATCTAGTTCAGGTAAATTTGTCGTGGACTGTACCTACCGCACGCGAGTTTTTGGTAGGTAGTAGGTACCTACGCTGACACGCAACAAGAAGGTTAGATTTGATCGAATTTATAGATTTGATTGATACGAAACGATGCTACATTTCTAACCGACTTAAGGCGCATACCCCACCCAAACTAGCGCCGCCGCCGCCACCTACTTTATGTTATTATTCCGTTCAAAAAAGGAATTTTAAAAAATCCATCTTCCAGTTTGTGATACATCATAAGCTTTTTTTTATACCTCTGTAATAGTTTTAATCTATTTAGTTTAGGCAGAGATACGAATTTGCCCTTGGTGGCCACCAAAATCTATTTTCAAAATTTATTTTATTTTGAGAAATAATAAATAAATAAAATGCTGGACAATTCACTCAGCATTATCTAGCCCCAAGTTAAGCAGAGCTTGTGTTTATTTTATGGGTACTAGATAACTGATATACATAATACAATACATTGCATAGATAGATATTTTTTATTATACATAGAAAACGACCAGAACCTGAACTAATGTCTGCAGATCGTACACAATTTTATTCCGAGGCGGCAATCGAACCCGCAAACTCCTGCGTCGCAGGTAGACCTTCGCTCACCGCGCCACAGAGGTCGTCATGTTGGTAGGATAATATAATTTTGATTTGTTTCGGTTTCCAGATGTCGGTGGGTCTGCAGCGGCGAGTGCCGGCGCTGGACGAGGGGCCAGTGCCCCCGTCCTGGAAGACCGGCAACGCAGACCCGCCCTTCCCTACCTTCGCGCAGCCCGCCGGCAGCCCCGCGGGGCCGGCCTTCGCTGCGTCCCCCGCGCCCTCCACTCCAGGTTAGCCTGACTCCTAGTGTAGACTGTATAGGACCCCTAATGGATCCTAGTGTAGAAGACCGGCAGCGCACTCCAGGTTAGCAGAAGTGCAGCTCCTTATTGATATATCTGGAATATACAGAAGACTACTGGTAGATCGCTGCTGCTGTTGAGTAATTCTTGTGTACCACTGTTGTGGAAATCTTGCAGTAGACCAGCATTAGCAGCTTTTTCCACTCAAACAGGCTTTGAATGACCCCTAGTTCTGAAGGATCCTGGGATCTGTGCTTGCATCTACTTCAATCCGACTCAAGAAGACTGTCAGTCTGACAGGTAGACTTAGCAGCTAACTTTTAGGTAAGAAGACTGGAGGAGCCGCTAGAGGATATTTATTACCTTACGCCAGTAGGCCTTCGCTGACTTCACTGCGCTTCAACTCCAGCTGAGCAGATTCGGAGGACCCCTAGCGGATCTGATTACCGTAGAAGACTCTCAGTAGACCGCTAGAAAAAACATCCATTGCTACGCCCCCTCTACCTTCCTCTATAGGTAGACCTTACATGGCCGTTCTTCATCTTTTTGAGAACAAGAGCTTGACCATTTGATCCGTTTTGTGTGGTCCTTGCTGAAGGTAGCAAACGCCATCAAAATCATCTTATCACCGATGTAAATCCTCCAATGTTTGTTCTAGGCGGCTTCTCCGGGCCATACTCAGCCCCGGGACCGTTCGGAAGTCCCTCGGCCCGGCCGGGCTCCGGCGGCGGGTTCCCGCCGGGCCCGCCGCCCCAGCAGCACTTCCCTGGGGGCTTCGCCCCACCCGGCTCGCCCTTCCATCCGCACCCCCCACATCCGCCTATGCCGCCGCATCCGCATATGATGGCGCCGCTACCGCCACCTGTTGACAGGTTTGTTGAAACTTTATTGATATCGATTCCAGCTACTTTTTTAAAGGTATTCATAATGTCGCAACAATTAGACTACTTTACTACTACCAGGGAAATAATTCTAACGTATTCCACACATAATATACATAAAAAACAAAAATATAAGAAGTAAAAAAACAAATATGTAACAATTGGCGGTCTTATCGCTCAAGAGCGATATCTACCAGACAACCGTACATATGTACACCCATACATATCATAGGTAACCGGACATAGGTAGGCCTCCCCTTTATTTTTTGATAGGTTTTAATATAATTAAAATCTGTAAAAATGTCACTTGAGACGTTGCGTTTTAAGAATTCGATTCGGGCGTTAGTCACCTTCTGAGTCTCCGAGCGCAATGTCAAGCTCTAATTTTTTACGTACACGCTGTTTTACGTGTATGTGTGAAAAAACAAATTCAAAATAAACAAATTCAAAATACAATAAAATACAAAAACACTTTATTGTACACCAGAAAAAGAACATTACAAAAAGACATATCACATGAGACAAGTACAATGTGCGGCCTTATCGCTACGAAGCGATCTCTTCCAGGCAACCTTTAAATTCACAAATTCACTTTTGTTGTATTTTTCCAGAATTTAATTCAATTCAATTTATTTTATTTCGGTTTTTCACCATAATTGTTAGTAAACTACTTAGATACTATGTTAGTAACCATAAAATCAATTTCAATTATTAATGTCACATCAATACACATAAGAAGAACCGACAACCGCTGGGGTAAACGTGTTCTTGAGTGGAGACCGCGACTCGGAAAACGTAGTGTAGGACGCCCTCCGACCAGGTGGGATGACGATTTGCGAAAGACTGCTGGCAGATGCTGGATGCGGCAAGCTGAGGACAGGGTGCTATGGCGCTCATTAGGGGAGGCCTATGTCCAGCAGTGGACTGGTATAGGCTGATGATGATGATGAATACACATAATGTAAGTAAAAATTTCTTTATAGTCGCCTTATAATATTATTAAATAATTACCAGCACATTGAAAACTGTAATTATACAATTAAATCATTAGATACATTTTCAAAAATTCCTTTCGTGGCAGTAACATCGCAAAATTATACTCGCGCCGAGCGCGCCGCTATAAAACTGTGAGTGTGTGCGTGCGCAAATAAATGTAGGTGAACGCTATGTAGGTACTCTGTACAGTCAGCAAGAACATGCTTATTAATTTTATAAATTACTAACTTCGCCCGCGTAGGACTTTCTTTTGGATAATAAATAAATTAATAATAATATTCATATTATTATTAATATGAATATTATTATTGACGCGTGACCCGAGAGCTGGTGAGTATCTGGCACAGCGCATCAGCATTGCCATACAGCGGGACAATGCAGACAGTGTCTTGGGCACGCTTCCAACTGGTATTGATATGGATCAGTTGAGCTGTAGATTGTTTGCAACAGTTTGCAGATAGCTTAATTGTTTCTATTGTAAATACTAGTTTTAATTTAAATTTGTTATTTGATTGTTATTTTCTTTATTAATTAATAATAATATGAATATTATTATTATCATATTATTATTAATTAATTTTTTTGACGATTTCTGTGGCGCGGTGGGCGAAGGTCTGCCTGCGACGCAGGAGGTTGCGGGTTCGACTCCCGCCTCGGAACAAATGTGTGTACAATCTGCAGACATTTTTTCAGAGAGTTCTGGTCGTTTTCTATGTATAATAAAAAATATATATCTATGTATTGTGTTATATTATGTATATCAGTTATCTAGTACCCATAACACAAGCTCCGCTTAGCTTGGGGCTAGATAATGCTGTGTGAATTGTGTGAATTATTTATAATACCTTATTATAAATAATTCGTCGAAGTTTTTCTATATCATGCTTATATTTTGAATAACTCATAGTTATTATGCATAAACATGATTTTTTTACTGACGTTGCTCTGCTCTGTCCCGCTTCTATAAATACGAAATTCTATGCATATCAACAAATTGCCGTCATAGAACGCACCCTTAAAGTTCAACTGGGTCACTATAATGTACGACAATTTATTGTACGGCCGAATAATGTACCTACACCCTGATATTCCAATTTTAATAGGTTTTGATAGGTTTTGACACGAATTATCAGGGTGTACATTATTCGGCTGTACAATAAATTGTCGTGCATTATAGTGACCCGTTCAACTAACTAAACTAAAAGTGAAGTTTGACCACATTCACTGAAAATCTCTTCGGAAATCACACGGAAGAGATTTTCATTGAATTTTGGTAGTCACTTCTCAGTATTATTATTACAAATAGAAACTTGTATGTATCAATCATCGTAGACAATTAGCTTTTCCTGCAAACCATAGCACAGTCAGTAATTCAGAACAATTTCTTAAAGTTCATTTACCCCAAAAACGATAATTACTAATTCATTTCTCTGCTGTCCGTACGAACCACCCTCTCTATCTATACGTATATTAGTTAGTACCGCTGCGACCACCGTAACCTGACCCGCGGCGCCCCGCGCGCGTCGAATGTCTTCGCGCGTCGATAGGGCGGAGGGGTGACATTACAGGGATCTCGCGTGACCGGTCGGTGGTATACATAAGTAAAGATTGTATGGTACGCTACTAGCCCGAGTTGGAGTGTCTCGTCTGCCGCGCTCCCCGATCAAAATCGAAATTCAAAATGAAATTTTGACGTTTTCGTTTTTGGTTGTTGCTTTTTTGAGGCATAGAGTAGAGAGCGCCTGTTCTTTTTTTAAAAGCTTTAATTCCAATGTTGGGTGTGGGGCAAATCTTGCAACTGAATTTTGGAGTTATCCTTAAGGAGGTGATATTATGACGCCATTTTGTGAATAGTATAGGTATAGGATTTCGCGTTTAAAGGAGCGGGACGGAGCAGAGCGGCGAAAGCTCAAAAATCAGTTTTTACTGAGTATCTTTTAATTAAGACATTTGTTTGCAAAAATAAGCCAAAGGTGCCCCGGGTATTCTGCTATTTAATATAGAGATGAAAATAAAATAAAAATCTTGTGATTGATAGCTTAGGAGAAAAATTGAAAAAACAAAGAAAACAGATGGTTACTATGCACAATTCTTTCTTGGAATTAAAAAAGTTTTTTTTTTTTTCATTTTCGACACCAAGAGGATCTGCCTTGTATCCTATAGATTATAAAGTATTCTTTTCAAAGCTTTATCTGTAAAGATGACGGAGAAAAATTGTTTTAATGTAGTACCTAACCCGTCCATTTCACATATCGCCGCCTTAACCGATTGAACTAAAATTTTTCATACTTATGTAAGTTCGGTGATAATGCAGTGTCATGGTACCATCCAGCTGGCCTGATGATGGAGACAGAAAGTGGCCATAGGAACTCCTAAACGAAACGACTTAGCTCCTTCGAGTTTGGGTTCGTTGGATTTTTCTTTTCGAGCACTTCTGATTATGAGAGAAAATTTATATTAATAATGCTGGACAATCCACAACGCATCATCTAGCCCCAAGCTAAGCAGAGCTTGTGTTATAGGTACTAGATAACTGATATACATAATATAATACAATACATAGATAGATATTTTTATTATATATAGAAAACGACCAGAACACCCTGAACAAATGTCTGCAGATCGTACATACATTTGTCCCGAGGCGGGAATCGAACCCGCAACCTACTGCGTCGCAGGCAGACCTTCGCCCACCGCGCCACATCGGTCGTCACACAAATTATTATGAACTAATCATAAAATAGTGGTAACATTAATAGGTTATCAGACGTAATTATAGACTTTAAACTTGACCCCAAGTTACAAACTGCTTTGAGATTGCAAAAAGAAGTCCCACAATAGTTTATGGCCGCTGTCCACGGCTTCACACGCGCTTTTCATGTAGCCTATATCCGAGAGATCGCTCTTGAGCGATAAGACCGCCAATTGTCACTTATGATATAATTGTTTTATGTGTAAATTGTTTTTTTTTTTTAGTTTTAAGTATGCAATAAAGTATTTTCTATCTATCTATATCCGTCCCAAGGGATATTATACCATATTCGTCCGTAGGAAGTTCGGCCCACATGAAACAAGATCCGCCAAGTGCGAGTGTAACTCGCGCGCCGAGGGTTTCAAACTTTGCCAATTATTTGGACAATCAATTTTCTGAAATATTTTAAAAAGTATGAAACTTACAGAAATTTCAAAAAGTGTTTTGAAATGGTCAAAACGATACTTTTCATTTGATACCCCAAATGGGTAGGTGGGGGTACCTACCCTTTTGAAAAAAATTGCCCCCCCTTTTTGACCATTTTTCAAAAACTATTATTATTACAGACTTCTCTATATTTTTCCGGTAAAATATAGATCGATGTCTACAAACGCTTAATACATTGTACATGGATCGGTCTGCTATCTTCGGAGATAGGGGGGGGAATGGTCAATTTTTTGTCTTTTTTTGAAATATTTCAAAAAGTATGAAACCTACAGAAATTTCAAAAAGTGTTTTAAAATGGTCAAAACGATACCTTTCATTTGATACCCCATTTGCCTTCCTAAGTCTCTTTTGAAATTTCAACATCAAAATTTGTACTGAAATTATTCATTTTCATTTATTTATATATTTTTTTTCTTGAAATCAGTAATGGCGCACGAAATGTATCATTATTTTAAATTTCAAGTTAATAGCACTGCAGTAGTTACTGAGATATTCAAGAAAGAGCGGGGACGGACAGAGCGAGACCATAAGGGTTTCAAAATCGATGTTTGAAACCCTAAAAATCTGCTTTCGTCCGACATTGTATGCCGTACTCGACCCATAATAAATTTTATGTAAAAAAATCTTATTTCGTTTACTTTCTAGAAAGATTTTAAGTTAAGAAGATTAAGTTTAAGATTTTTTCTATGGACCTAGGTCCATATTCTGCCTACGGTTTTTGTATAGGTAAATGGATTTTGTCTACCTCCCTGACAAATTTTAATAAGATCGGATCAGCCGGTTAGGCGTAAATACTTAATAGACTCAATTTTTTTTTATGTATAAATAATACTGGACAATTTACACAGCATTATCTAGCCCCAAGCTAAGCAGAGCTTGTGTTATGGGTACTAGATAACTGATGTAAGTATGCTGTGGCGCGGTGGGCGAAGGTCCGCCTGCGACGCAGAAGGTTGCGGGTTCGATTCCCGCCTCGGGACAAATGTGTGTACGATCTGCAGACATTTGTTCAGGGTGTTCTGGTCGTTTTCTATATATAGTAAAAAATATCTATCTATGTAATGTATTATATTATGTGTATCAGTTATCTAGTTCCCATAACACAAGCTCTGCTTAGCTTGGGGCTAGATAATGCTGTGTGAATTGTCCAGTATTATTATTTTGATCGCGAGGGGGACACCGTCAAAATTTACACACACTGTTTTCATCTTTAAGGCGCATACATCACCTAAACTAGCGCCAACACCTACTTTAAGTCATTATTCTGATTAACAAAGGAATTTTCAAAAATCCATCTTCCAGTTTGTTATACCTATCATAAGCTTTTTTTTAATGCCTCTGTAATAGTTTTATTCTATTTAGTTTAGGCAGAGATACGAAGTTGCCCTTGGGCTGAGCGCAGACTTGAGTCACGATAGTTTTAAGACAGACTATTGCTTTACAAAATTTATGAAGATGCGCAAACTTCAAACAAAACGTCTCATAGACAAAATTGTCTAATACCTAAAAGAACTGCACGGCGACAAGTCTGACTAACGATTGTCGGCTTCCCTTTTGTATGTATGCGGGCGCGCACATCAAAGACAAAACAGTCTAGTGACGTACCCCCCTCTCTTTTAGTCCCGTCCGAGCGTTCAGAGAGTAAACACTTCGCATCATGTTTACAGATGAGGAAATGGTAGAAAAATTAATTGACGAGGTTGAAAAGAGGCCTGTACTTTTTAATAAAATGTGTAAGGAATATTCTGATGTCAATTTAAAAAGTCCATTTTGATACTGAAAAAGAATTGACGCAGACGGTGCGCGATGTCGTAATAGACAAAACAGTTTCGTTTTAGGTGTGCGACGTGTCGTAGACAAAACAGTTTTGTTTTCGTTTTAAGGCAGACTTGTCTATGTGAGGAAAGTCTGTCTCAAAACTGTCGTGACTCAAGTCTGCGCTCAGCCCTGGTGGCCACCAAAATCTATTTTCGTATCTCTGTCGAAACTAAATTGAATAAAACTTTTAGGCTGAGCGCAGACTTGAGTCACGATAGTTTTAAGACAGACTATTGCTTTACAAAATTTATGAAGATGCGCAAACTTCAAACAAAACGTCTCATAGACAAAATTGTCTAATACCTAAAAGAACTGCACGGCGACAAGTCTGACTAACGATTGTCGGCTTCCCTTTTGTATGTATGCGGGCGCGCACATCAAAGACAAAACAGTCTAGTGACGTACCCCCCTCATTTAGTCCCGTCCGAGCGTTCAGAGAGTAAACACTTCGCATCATGTTTACAGATGAAGAAATCGTAGAAAAATTAATTGACGAGGTTGAAAAGAGGCCTGTACTTTTTAATAAAATGTGTAAGGAATATTCTGATGTCAATTTAAAAAGTCCATTTTGATACTGAAAAAGAATTGACGCAGACGGTGCGCGATGTCGTAATAAATAAATAAATAAATATAAATAATGCTGGACAATCCACACAGCATCATCTAGCCCCAAGCTAAGCAGAGCTTGTGTTATGGGTACTAGATGACTGATATACATAATACAATACATTACATAGATAGAGACAAAACAGTTTCGTTTTAGGTGTGCGACGTGTCGTAGACAAAACAGTTTTGTTTTCGTTTTAAGGCAGACTTGTCTATGTGAGGAAAGTCTGTCTCAAAACTGTCGTGACTCAAGTCTGCGCTCAGCCTTACAGAGGCATTAAAAAAAGCTTATGATAGGTATCACAAACTGGAAGATGGATTTTTTAAAATATAATGACATAAAGTAGGTAGCGGCGCTAGTTTGGGTGGGGTATGCGCGTAAATGTCAATATTCCAAATGAATTGTAAAATTCAGTCTTACAGCGGACAGTTAACCTATATTCGAGTAGGTACCTACTTTACCTAGAAGCATGGGGTGAGCACGTGGAGGGTGGCGGGCGACTACGGTGGCGCCATCTTGATACTTCGGGCGGGAATTAATAAGCTGGTTCTTGGTGCTCACTTGATAAATATATTTAGATATTCAAGCTTAATAATTAACTTACAGAATACTTGGTCCAAAACGTTAACTACCTAAGGATTTTTGTTATAGTGCTCACCCGCACTCTGGACGAAAACCGACAGAGACTTCGTGGCTTAGTTGGTTAGAGCACTCCCGTACTATGGGTGGGGCACGGGTTCGAGTCCCGCCGAAGTCGAAATTTTTTGGAAACGTATTTCATTTCTTAGTTAACTACCTATATTACAAAATAACATACTTAAGGATTTAAAACTAGAGAAAACTTTAATAAGATCTAAACTGATTATTAATTGAATTTAGGCTGTCATCAAATATGTCAACATGTCTGAAATGTGTTATGAAATAAAACGTCAAGTGCGAGTCGGAGTCGCGCACTGTGAGTGAGTTCCGTAAAATTAAGTGTTTGTTGTGTGTGTTCTTGTTTCTTCCCGTTGAGGAAGTACCCTATAGGTTTTCGGTCTAAGTAGAGAATATTTTTTTTGTAACGTGCTAGGAAAAATCTTTAAAAACACTCGTGTAAATTGAAAATGAAAACTCGAATTATGTGAAAATCGTACGCTTTTTTCCAATTATTGTTCCAAATAGTACGGAAGGGGCCCAATCATTCGGCAGATTCGGAGTAAAAACTTTTTGTCGTTTGACTTATTATGAAAATAACCATAGCAGTTACTTGAGTTTTTGGACAAAGCGAAAAAAAATTGGTGGTGGCGCTAGTGTGCGTCGGGGTTACCACCTTAATTTATTGGGTAAAAGTTTGATACTGCGAAAGATGCATTTTTTTTCACAAACTTTACGTACTTTATAATATACATTCTGTGTACTAAATATCGGGAATTTGTCAATAAAACAAAAAATACAAATTATTCATCTAAATTTATTTTATCGCCTTCAAAGTAGGCCCCATCGCTTGCAATACAACACCTCCAACGCTTCACCCAGTCTTCCATACATTTTTCATAGGCTATTTGCGGTATGGCTTTTAGCTCATTCAGCGAATTTTCTTTTATGGCTTCTATCGACTCAAAACGTTTTCCTCGAAGTGGTAATTTTAACTTGGGAAATAAAAAAAAAGTCAGACGGAGCCATATCAGGTGAATACGGTGCTTGGTCGAGAACTTTTGTTGAATTTTTCGCTAAAAACTCTTTCACTATAATGGCTGTGTGCGATGGTGCATTATCATGGTGCAGCATCCATGAGTTGTGTTGCCACAAATCTGGACGTTTTCGGCGGATACTCTCACGCAAACGCTTCATCACGCCTAAATAATATTCTTTATTCACTGTTTCTCCCTTTGGAAGGAATTCGGAGTGAACCACACCACGGTAGTCAAAAAAAACTGTCAGCATCACCTTGATTTTGGAGCGACTTTGCCGCGGTTTTTTGGGTTTCGGCTCGTTTTCGAGACGCCATTCTGAAGATTGTTGGCTTGTTTGCATGTCGTACTCATAAACCCATGTCTCGTCGCCAGTTATTATACGTTTCATAAAGGTTGGATTCATCGAAACTCGGGAAACCATGTCTTCAGCGACATGCTTTCGCTGCGCTTTTTGAACAAAATTGAGCTCTTTTGGAACTAGTCGAGCGGCGACGCGTTTCATGCCTAAAATGACAATGAGAATGTTGTAGACGGACTTAAAAGATATGTTCACCTCACTAGCCAACTCTCTCAGACTCATACGTCGATTTTCGAGTACTAGCTTCTTGATTTTGTCGATGTTTTCTTTAGTCGTAGCGGTTGAAGGTCTACCAGAACGAGGCAAGTCTACTACTACTTCTCGGCCTTCTTTAAAAGCCTTATACCATTCATAAGCCCTTGTTTTCGATATACATGATTCGCCGTATGTATTTCGCAACATTTTTAGTGATTCACCACATGAAATATCATTCGAAACACAAAATTTAAGGCACACTCTTTGTTCAACAATATTTTCCATTGTAAAAATCGCCGAGAACTCAAAACGATGACCAACAAAAAGTGTAATTTAAAACAAATTAAATGACAGATCCCGCTCAAATTTTGCGCGCTAAATCAGTACAGTGCTACCAACATGCAGTAAAAAAATTAGAACGACCTCTTTTACGCGGGTCTTTTTATTGACATATTCCCGATTCTTTTTACACAGAGTAGTACGTGTCCAGTAAGGGCCGGCTCCGCAGCAACATCAGCGGAGTTCCTCAAACGGCGAAAATACGCTAATCTTGACAGAGGTTACCTATTTGAGCCGTTTGTGGTGGAAACCCTAGGTCCTGGGGCACACGTTATCTATAAAGATCTTACAAAACTACTAATAGAGTCCACAGGTGATCGGAGTGCTGGTTTTTATTTCGGTCAACGAATTAGCATTGCCATTCAACGTGGCAATGCTGCCAGCATTCTGGGCACTCTGCCTTCTGGTGACGGCTTAGATTTTTAGAAAATAGATGTAAGTGTTATATGCACGTGTCCAGTAGGTACAGTATTTTTTTTAACATATATTCCAACAGCTAGTATGTCCTTTCTTACCTAGGAACATGCGTATATATTCATATTCATTTATTGCGTACACATACATTTATATATTTTAGCTTAGGTGTACTTAGCTTAGAGGTACATGTACCAGGGTACATGTACCTCTAAGCTAAGTACACCTAAGCTACTAATTTTTATTATAATCAACAAATAAATTGCTGCGTCCTAACAAGTAAGGGCGTAGCATTTTATCCGTATCCGTATATCCATAGACCTAAAATTTTTACGAAAAGGACAGACATAGGATTTCGTGTTCATAGGAGTGAAACAGGGCATAGCAACGTAAGCCCAAAAATCAAGTTTTAGCTTATTATCTATTAATTAGGACTTTATTATAAAATCCGAAACATGTAAAATGTTCTTTATACTTAGTTCTATTACTAAGATCTTAACTGTATTTATTCAGAAATTAAGGTTTTAGTAAAAATTTAGAGGTATGTTTGAGATTTTTTTCCATCGAGAAAATTTTATGGAATCGTGTTTTCGAAACATATAATCGATAGGGTAAGTCCTGAACTTGACCATATATAATTTTCAATGTTATATTTAGTCGTTTGGAAGATATTTAGGTCTGACGGAGTTGATTTGAGGTAGTAGATCCTTAAGGTGAAGTACGTTCGTAATTTCTAGACAAGGACGAGCGAACACCGCGCAGTGAAAGCGAGAAAGGGACGCAAGAGCCGGCCCGCGCGCAATTTCACTGCTTTTTATTTATAAATTTGATATTGCTCTAAAATAATACTCTTTCGCAAAAAACTAAAACCATAATCCTCTAAAGTGTTTAGTTAAGTATTTTTTAGACAATATTTCATTCAAATATGTTAAGTAACTAGCAAATGAAACTGGTTTTCCGTAGTAAAAATGCAAAATTTAGAGGAAACTTTGCGATTTTTTTCTATCGAGTCAAGTTGAGTCAATCGTGTTCCGGCTCCCATAACTTACTAACAAAAATCCTAAGCTTTCGATGCTCATCAAAAAAGATTTAAAAAAATTGTGTTTTCTTGCCTTAAAATTGATTTTCCGTCTAGGCAAAACCTGAGTTTTGAGACCTACTTCGCCTTAAGTCTATTCGTAGCTAGGAACATAGTTGTAGGATAAAACAAAAAATGATATTACAAGAATTAAAACAATTACATCAGTAACTCGGTTAGTACAGGTAGTACGGCAGATATGTCAAATCATAAAAAAAAAAAACATTTATTTACTATTACAAAATGCTTATACAGTTTACTGGTGGTCCCCGCACTAGGTTCAGGTTCAGAACCTGTATCGCGGGAGGCCGAATTACAAAAAGAATTACTAGTTTTCAAGACTGTAGTAAACAGGGCAGCAGTTCACTCTAGAAAATTACATAGGTACTAATAATATTAAAAAATAAAATTATAGGAGACAAACATGTAGGTACATTTACAGCAATAGTTAGAACTACAATAAGACAATCTAATGAAAAATCAATAAAATAAAATTTTGATAACACAACACGACTTAAGGGTGGATCATGATGATGATTCTTCCAAAAATAATTTCAAAGTATCAAAACTCTTCGGTCACGGTACACTGCGCCCCGACCGCCTCGTACGGTTGGCAAAAACGCTGAGGGAACAAAAATATTAGGTAAGGCTCGCGGTACGTTCGGGAATCTCGGAGACTATGGAAACTTGGAAAGTGGCTGGCGGTGGAAAAGTAGCCGGTAGGTACTTATAGGCTCACCAAGTGGTGAGGTGACCCTGTACGCTGTGTTGTGAGAAACTGACCCAGAGTAATCGGTACTGTCAGAGATTGGTATATTATTTAATACAGGATAAAATAGTATATACACTTATAAAATTGACGACCTCTGTGGCGCGGTGGGTGAAGGTCCGCCTGCGACGCAGGAGGTTGCGGGTTCGATTCCCGCCTTGCAACAAATATTTGTACGTTCTGCAGGTATTTGTTCCGGGTGTTCTGGCCGTTTTCTATGTATAATAAAAAAATATATCTTTCTATGTATTGTATTATGTATATCAATTATCTAGTACCCATAACACAAGCTCTGCTTAGCTTAGGGCTAGGTAATGTTGTGTGAATTGTACAGCATTTAAAAAAAACTATTTACACCTACATCTATTTTCTAAAAATCTAATCTTGTTTAAAACCTTAATTTTTTTATAAATACAGAAGTTAAGGTCTTGAGAATAAGCATGGTAATAGAACTAAAAAAACTAAAAAGAACCTTTTAATGTTTCGGTTTTTTTCAAATGATGTAAATTTTCAATACCTAATGTTAACTTGTTTGAGTTTGTGGGTATTGGGTGATGAAAAGGTAGGTGCTAGGAAGCTGGTCACCGAAGGTTGCTGGTCTTTTAAAAATAACCCTGTTTAAGGCTGTATTTTTTATATGCTTTGATTTTACTTTTCCTGTTAGTTAGTGCGTGACAAATCTTGCAACTGAATTGTAGACCTGATATCCTCAACCATCGCTCTCTGGGTTTAAAGTCGCCCAGCGAGCTATGGAGAGAGCTATGCTCGTAGTTTCTCTGAAGGATAGGAAGGATTCGTAACGAATACATCCGACAGAGAACTAAGGTTATTTACATAGCTCAAAGGATTAGCAAGCTGAAGTGGCAGTGGGCTGGCCATATCTCGAGAAAAACCGACAACCGCTGGGGTAAACGTGTCACGAGTGGAGACCGCGACTCGGCAAACGTAGTGTAGGACGCCCTCCGACCAGGTGGGATGACGATTTGCGGAGACTGCTGGCAGATGCTGGACGCGGCAAGCTGAAGACAGGGCGCTATGGCGCTCATTAGGGGAGGCCTATGTCCAGCAGTGGACTGATATAGGCTGATGATCTTTAATATCCAGTTACTTTGGTTTTGGCGATCTAAAACGACATTTTGTGTACAGGATAGGTATAGAATTTAGCGTTTATTGGAGCGGGACAGAGCAGAGATTCATCATCATCAGCGTATATTAGTCCACTGCTGGACATAGGCCTCCTTTAATGAGCGCCCACTGGTCGGAGCAAATATTATGATTATGCCATTAAAAATCTTAAAACGGTATTAACTGAGAAAACAGATGGTATTTTGCTCATTTAATTATTTCTGATATTACTTATTTAATTTTTTTTTTATTCAGAAAGAAAATAACAATCAAATAACAAATTTAAATTAAAACTAGTAATTACAATAGAAACAATTATTTAAATTATTAAATTTATTGGGAGTCGCATAAAACCAGCGCTCATTAGCGATATGTATCGCTTCTGGGCATATGCGGAGCGAATAACACAAATTAAAAAGAAAAGACAAACAAAGAAAAATAAGTGACAAAAGGGGGCATTTTGTCACTTATTTTTCTTTGTTTGTCTTTTCTTTTTAATTTGTGTTATTATGACAAAAATAAAATCTTTTTACTTTACTTTAAAATAGTTTTTTTTTATTATATAAAATGAAGGGGATCTGTCTTAATTAGGTTTTTTTTTGACGCTTTTTCGATCACATCAACTCAATAGTCACTCCATAAGTAAGTATTAAAAAAATAACTCCGCTGGCGCGCGGCGAGAATCGAACCTGCAATTTTCATAGGGACTAACAGACGTTACCACTAAACTTTGGTATACTAAATATACCTAATAAATAACCTAATAATAATAAGTGCCTTCGCTTCAAATTTTTATCGGTTTCTCTGAATTTCTCAACATTATTTTTCCAAAAATACGCCTTCAAATAGATATAGCTACTTGAAGACTTACTCTTTCCAAAAAAGAAGCATCGGCATTGCATTAAAAAAAAATCAGTTACCGTGTTCTATGCAGTAATAAACCTGCGCCAGTGTGCGTGTACCTGCCGCGTTTGTGGCTGTGTGGGTGATGCCTCGTTTAGACTTGATTGACGACTGGGACGAGTGATGGAAAAGCTGTCTTGTGGCATGACGACTTTTGGAATTTCGTAATCAGCATCATTATCAGCCTATATTAGTCCACTGCAGCTGGACATAGGCCTCCACTAATGAGCGCCATAGCTTCTTTAGCTTGCCGCATTCAGCATCTGTCAACATCTTTCGCAAATCGTCATCCCACCCCACCTGGTCGGAGGGCGTCGAACACTACGTTTACCGAGTCGCGGTCTCCACTCAAGAACACGTTTACACCAGCGGTTGTCGGTTCTTCTCAAGATATGGCCAGCCCACTGCCACTTCAGCTTGCTAATCCTTTGAGTAATGTCGATAACCTTGGCATGACGATTTTTGGAATTTACGGTATCACAATTTATTATAAAAGACAAATTTCTCGTGATTATGTGTGGGTTTGTATTGTAATCTTCACGCTCAAACAGCTTGACGGTTAGATGAATTTTGGTGCCAGGATAGCTTAGATCCTGGATGACTTTGTCGATTTCATTTTGATCCTGGAAAAGTGGTTTTGTTCCTGTACTTTATAAGTATAAAGTTATTTATTGCGGGTCGCAGATAGTAATATTATATTTGAGTTAATTAATTAATTAACCTTTTCAGTGCCCATGAGGTTTGTTTTACACATACATACATACCGTAGATAGATCAACTCAAGGTGTGGCGGGGCTGGCGGCGCTTCCCAGGGGTTGCACTGGCTATGAACTATTCATATTCATTATATTTTAATTGACGTAGGAGCAGAAGGCACACGACTTTGCTACAACTATTTAGATTTTACTTTTTAAAGATCTATTAAAACAAACAAAAAATAATAAGTAACTTTATCTGCTGTAAATAGGCATCGACACAAATTCAATTACGTAGAATAATTATCAAATGAATTACTTTATAGAGCTACTGTTAAAGAACATTTGAATTAATTAATTGGTTATTTATTTTCATTACTATTCATTAATTCAAATTAGTTAATTTTATATTTGATTGGATTGCTTGACTTGATTATTGAACTCTCTGAATGTTTTGAGCTTACAAGTAACTGAACTAACAGTACCTGCTTAGGTAGGAGTTCTAACCTATTAAGCTCCGAGTTCACCAACAGAAGGTTACATTTTAAACAGTTGTTTTGACGATTTTGACACCGATTTTCATACATCAAACATCAAAGTTAACCGATAAATCTGCCTAATTGTCTGATTATCTTTTGGTGAACACAGACCTAATACCATTCAATAAACAAGCGATTAAATAACTACCTAACACTAACAAAAGATGAATTAGCAACGTCATGCAAAATATGCACTTGCTCTGTGGCTGTAAAAAATGTAAACATTCCAGTAATAAACTCAATGTGAATGCTCCCGCATTTGATATCCCCTATCTACGAACTACGTCAACAGACTGACTTCGTCTCTGTCTGACGCGCTAATTACATATCGCTGCATCTCTTTCAAACGCCGGTAGGTCCGTTTCATTCACACAACATGCGCGTGTATCTTCTGTCTTTATCTGACGTGAATAGCTCTGTCTCTTTCTCTCTAATGAATTTAATCATCGATGTTCTCTCTCTGTATCGTCGGGACAGGATTTGGATTTGGAATTTGTACGTGTTTTGAACGTCTGTCGTGGATGATTTTTAGAGAATCATCGAAGATTTTGACTAAGACTACCTACTTTAATTAATATTTTTGATATTAATTTAAATATTTAGCAATAGTTCATTACCTATTAATTCTAACAATTTTTTTGTTAGATACTAGCCTACCTATAAATACAGAAAATAGAACAAAAAGTACTTTATTTGGTATGCATGCACTTCCGGTTTACTTGTATGGTGAAAATAGGGATGTGCCAAGAGAACTAAAATAATTTGTCGATAATTTGTGGTCGAGTTACACAGCATAACTTTTATTGCAGAGAAACGATTCTGTAGGTCATATTTTTTTTTGGAAAATCTTACCACTGATTTTTTATTTTTTATTCTGACTGTTACATGTTACTTAGGTACGCAAAACATTATTTGATTAAAAATAATAAAAAAGCAACAAACTTAGATTATTATTACTAACACTACTCAAAGTTTGTAGCATGGCAATTTTATTGACGTACAATGGAAACAACGCACGACGCTTTCTCATACTTTCTCTTCAATTGTCTAACTAAATCATCATTGACAACGGCTATCTTGACTTACTTCATAATAGATTTCTACTGGGTCCTAGACTTGACCCCTACCTATAGGACCTGTCTATGTAGGGGTCATTGGTCATGTCAGGACGCTCGAGCATTATTAACTGAGTAATTCTCGATTGTCCTGACATGGCATTAGAAGAAATGGCAACTAGGTTTTTTAAAAGTCATAACAGACTTTTTTCATAATAAGTAAAAAACCGTCCGTATGTTTAAAAAAAACATCAATAAGACATTGAAGTTAAATAGCATGAAATGATGAAGTTGGCATTGTATAATAAAAATATAATACAGTTATATAAAAAAAATCTACAATTACTAAAGAGTCAATTCAAACCTACAACCCCCTGCATAACAGACAGCTAGCTACCAAACCACTGGGCCACACAGGCCACAGTGTATTTATTTATACACAACGCATACCATACCATCACTCCTGTTGATCCTGAAATAATCCACGCGTGACGTGGGGCTTAAAAGCTATTGTAAGCTGAAGTCTTCTAGCGTAGAACTTGTGCAACGTCGTAAGATATTTCATATTTTATTTGCTTACATTGGCTAAAGTCAGTGACGCAACGAGCGAATGTCCGCCTGCGACGGAATTGCAAATTCTATTCCCGACTCGGGACAAGTAGTAATAATACTGAATAATACTGATTTCCTTCAGTGTTAATTATCCAGCATTCGTTCTTACAAAATGAGCCTAAAGGAGCTCAGTATGTTACCGTGTTATGTTAAATGACTAGTTAAAAATATGGACGTGTCATACATAAGATAAATAACATGTTATGATATTTTGGCGTACCAAGTGTTCACTCGTATTACATTGACCTTGACAACTCAACCATCAAAAACAGACGTGGCTATCTATTATTCATCTGTCAAACTATCAAGCATCAGAGGTGGTATGGCCACTTGACCGTAGTGACTGCCAAACGAGATTTTGGTCTATTGTGGCGCGATGTGATTGACCTAAGGCAACCGGTTTTCATTATACATAAATCATGCTGACATAATCTTATAGAGACGATTTCTTCAACGTGCATATTTAAAAGACTATTGATGTCTTAATTTTTATGTAAAGCAATATTATATGCTCGATTTTTGTTTAAATTCTAAGGAAAAGTTAAATAAACCCGCAGTTAAGTTTCTTGTTGATGATTTCTGAACAAAATTAAAAGTATATATCGATTTGAAATCCTTTCTAATTCTGATATCTTTATCTCGATTACAAGCATGTGAATTTTTGTTTTTTTTTCTTCGTTATTGCGGCCATAAATAGCAGCTAACTCCTAAGAACGATCCCAGACTAGTAGTTTGTTGGTGTCACATGTTCCACTATTGGTAATAATAGGCTCCCTGATTTTCGTTTCTTTTTCTTTGACCTTATTCTTACTAAAGTTCTCTTACCCCAGGGGCATAGCTACATTAGCTACAACATTTCTGTAGACAGCTTTGTAATTTTTCATCGAGGGTCCAGTCTGACACAACCTTGGCCCCATTTACCGGGTGACATGACCCACTCCGTTTTATTCTAGTTTTAATCACTCTGTTGCATTAGGAAAACGTAAGTAATTAGTATTGAATTGTGCATTTATAATAAACAAAAAAGTATTTTTAGATTATATTGAGAAATTCTTTTGAAATTACAAATAAGTATGTTTGATTTGAGGCTGTAAAAAAGTAGATTGAGTAGAGCGACATTACTATAACCATATTCTTTTTTAGTTTACGTAGATCCATAATGCTGTCAATCTTTTGACGCATGTATTCTGTCTCGGTTTGAGGTTAGTAGAGCAAATGGGTAGTTAGAATTTTGTAATTTTAACACAGTTTTGGGAACAGCTAAGCTAGTCTTGTCTTATTGTAGATATACTCAGGTTATTTCATCAGTAAGTTATCCTGTCTCTCTGGGGCTAGCTACGAATAAATAAGGCTAGTTAATTTCGAAAAGATTTGATATTTCTGTTCTTTTGCCATGTCTTTATTGTGCCTGGTAGAATTGTTGAAATAATAGGCAATTCTGGTTTCATAGCAAAATTTAGTATAGGGCGTTCTGATGAAGACTTTCTTCCTTTCCTTTGCTACCCTTTAGAATACTGTTGTGCCTAGGAATTGTAAATAGAATGGAATATGCAATGCTGCTTGTATGTGGCTTTTAATGGTTCCAGTTAATTCAGAAAATACTTGATCTTCCTTTCCTACCATACCTTCGGTAACATTGTGCTTAGGAACTGTAGATTCTTTTATAGTCCCTTAACCTTGGTTTGAATACAATCTCACCTGAGTGATGATATTATGGCTAACGGTATCAAGAAGGTTCGATTCACTCACTCTTGCAGATACCCAAGTTAATAGGAGCAAGCAGCGGGGTCCATTTCTAAGCAATGCTGCTTTTACAGCAAAGTACGTGGCTTATAACAGCTTTGGAAAGTACCATCAGGACTCCAGTCAGCCAGCAGAACGCAACAGTTTATATATTCAGATAGATAAGCCGGCGACGCCAGCCGAAGTTTCCCGACCGGCTGACAGCTCGTCACTCGTCCGTCACATCGCGGCACACTTCTCCTATGTATTGGATTACATAGGTGCAGTGTACGCTGTAGCGCCGGCAAGCGTTCTCTTTTATTTACTCTGCAGTTTCGAAGCTTATGCTCGTGAAATAATTTCACGTGTCCTATCGATTGCTGCGTCGATAGGCGTTATTTTTACGCGCAATTGCTTGTTGTGCGGTCGGCGTGCGTTGCATCGGACGCTATGTACATTTCGGAACGTTTTAGAGTTTTCCTCGCTTTTCCGAGACGTGTGCACGTACCCTGTGTGCTAAGTACGGAGTCATTGACTTCAGTATGACACACATTCCGCCTTGACTGACGGCACGCTAACACGTCCGCGGATTCTCGCTATTTTTTTGTGGCGAGTTTTGTTGTGTCTAATTTATCGTTTTATCGTGTTTATTTAAAGTTGTGATTGTGTGCGTGGCTAGTATTGTTCGCTATTATCAGTGTGGTGTATCTGTGATATGATAACGTTTCTCAAGGCGATCTCCTTCGCATCTTGTGTTGTGGGATTTCCGTGACTATTGTCAATCGTGCGAATTTCAAGTGTGTGCCGGTTTTTTGTTGTTTTTTCTGGAATTGTCGATTTATTCTCGTATATCAACTATGTAACTTCATTTTAACATAAATCGTAAAACCATAGGAAATCTAGTTCAAAAGTGATAAGCAAATCTTGTTTATTTTACCTAGCTTGGGCAAGTTTTTGTGCGTTTCAGGCGTGTATTTTTTTTAAATCTTTTACTTTTTATAATATCAACTAAGCAGAAAAATTTAAAAAATCAAGTTCTTGTGCTTACACATACTAGTGCGGAGTGTCACGAAAATCAGTAAGAGGTCTTCAAAAACGTATCATAAAATTATACTAAAAAATTTCGTAACCTACCTTCGTGAATTTCACCCTCGCTAACCAACCACGCGTTGAGCGAGATTCTCGAATCAATGACTCGGCTAATGCTTATGAATTCCGATTTCAAATCACATTTCACGTCACTATGACGTTCAAAGTTTAAACTATAGAGAGGCGCAAATTTCGAATCAATAATTTTACCAACATTTCATGGCCTTGCATTATATTTATAGATGTTCAGTTGATTTGTGTACGGTGAAACGTAGTTTACCTACATATCTACTCAACGTCGCCGTCGGAATGTATATAATGTACATCTTGCACTATGTAGAATGTATACAACGGATATAACAATATAGCGTAGTTACGAGTGTGTGCGTGAGGCGTAATGAGCGTTCTATGTGCTAAGAAACAGTAAAAAGTATGGCGCGAACGCACGGAGCGGCAACGCCGCGTGCGTTTGGAGGCCTTGCCTCGCGCGGTGAAAACAATAAGTAGGTACTCTTTTTGAGATATTCATATTTTTTGAATAAATTTACGGGCTTCGTCGGTCGTTATCATGAATATTCAATGCTTTACTTTTAAGATTGATATTAATGGCCTTGTGGGTTTTAAATTACGATGAATAATAAAAACAATTCCGATTATTTAAAGAGAATGACTTAGGTTACCATTAGCCTACAATTTGATGTTCCTTATTCAAGTGAAGTCAAAAATTTTGAGACTACTGAAATTTATTTTTTATGTGTCATGCATGTCATAGCATTGTGGCACCACGTACGTAGGTAAGTACTTAGTTTTCTACGGTAACGGCCTAATTAAAAATGCAATAGTGCCTATATCCGCTCAACTTCCAAACAAATTAGCATTCTTGAGTTCGAAAAAATCAATATCAGATAAAAAAACAAACAAAGCCGTCGAAAATAGCTGGCGGTATAAAAAAATAGTAACCGATGTTGACCTTTCCGAACGCGCCTCTGTACTAGCGCGGCCAGCTGACGCGGCGTTGCCAGCTCGCAGCTTTGGAACGGTATCTAGTGGCTTATCGCCCCTAACGCTGCGGCATTAGAATCACAATCCCGTATCAATGTTTAGTATATAAAGCAGTTATGTCGTTTCTATTACGGACGTGGCGCTTCCCGCGAAAAATTCGAAATGCTTTTTATCAGTCGAGCTCGAGACGCGACTGAAAGCACATTATTTATCATTTTATTTTAAACATTCTAATTATTTAGCCTTCTTTTTATTTTAGTCGATTATAGTGATGTGCTGTCGATAGTGCGGACGGACTTATCGAAAACCAAA
This sequence comes from Eupithecia vulgata, assembly GCA_946478455.1. NCBI lineage: Eukaryota > Metazoa > Arthropoda > Insecta > Lepidoptera > Geometridae > Eupithecia > Eupithecia vulgata. Next base: position 1,893,050 of record OX297887.1, on the reverse strand, counting down.
GTGACCAAAGTGTAGTAGTTATATCCAGAGAAAAATTGTATACGTTTTCAAAATATTTACAATTGACTTAAGTGTTTTAAAAAAAGACTGCTAGTGATAAATAACAGAAATACTTATATTTTTAAAAAGAGTGGTGATTTATATGTCAATGAGATAAAAGATAAACATAAAATTTGAATAAATAAAAAAAAACTAAACGAAACTCAAAATCGTGCCAGGACAACATAAAACTTAGAGACAATCCGTGCAACCGCCCAGCCTAAGCCACGGTGAAAGTGAACAGAAACTCAAAAAAGTACCAGGAAAGTATAACTAGCGCGGTGGTCTAACGCGCGATGCCGCGGTGACAAGGTGGCCTACATGCCCGTAGCTTTGGGCTCGTTCGCCGGCGAGAGCGAGTACCAACAATACACGCCGCAACATCTTTACCACGAGTATGCGCCGCCGCCGCCGCCGCCGGTCTACCATCACATGCCGGAAACCTATTTTAGGTATATAATATATATAATAATAATACAGGGTGCCACGAAATATCTGTACTAAGCCGAAAGGGATTCTGGAACCCAAGGGCATCAAATTTTCTTCTACGATTTTTTAAATTTTGTATTTTTTTTAAATCTTAAAGTCTTTTCGTATTAGTGTTGTTTTACATCTATTGTAATATTTTGTAATGTTATAATTGTTGTTTTGAAATTAAGAAGGATTTACACACATATTTTTTGGGCTAATTTCGAGAACCAGAAAAATAAGCTAAAGTTGTGAAATATCTCATATCGTAATAATATAATATGCAAGAAGGGCTGTTAAAGAACATAATAGAAAAAAATCTTTTTATGAAAAATAATAATAAAATTCTCGAATTTCAAAAAATCATCTTTTACAAGTTGATCCCCTCAAGATCAAGAATCCCCTTTCAGCTTAGTACACTTGTAACGTGGCACCTTGTATAGTACTTATAAGTCTTTATTCATATAACATAGTTAATAAAGAATCAAATCATATAAAAAAAAATAACTAGTATTTACAATTGAAACAATTGAGCTAACTGTAGATTGTTGCAAACAATGGCCAGCCCACTGCCACTTCAGCTTGCTAATCCTTTGAGCTATGTCGATAACCCTGTCGATAACCTTGGTTCTCTGTCGGATGTATTCGTTGCGAATCCTATCCTTCAGAGAAACTCCGAGCATAGCTCTCTCCATAGCTCGCTGAGCGACCTTGAACTGGTGGACCAGCCCCACTGTGTGACTAGCGTCTTCTAATTCCCTGGATATTTTTTGAATACAAAGTTCACACCACAACCATCACCAATATTCGTGGTATTTACGATATTGCTATTGTCAAAGGAAAGCACAGAAGCTTAAAGCAGTTTTTGGTTTTGAAAATCTTCCTCAACCGCAACAGCCTATAATGGTCCACTGCTGGACGCAGGCCTCTCCCTGATTTTTTTTTATTTCATGTGGGGTAATTCCCATAACATTAACCCTGGGCATGCGGGTTGAGGATCGCAGTTCGGTGGTAGATCTATTCTGCAAGAGGCGCTGCTGCCCGCCCCTGGTGTGTCCCTTAGTCGCCTCTTACGACACCCACGAGAAGAGTAGGGTGGTGCAAATACTAAGCCGGTAACACACGACTTATTGAAGCCTGCATTCATCCTTTAATTGATCTCTCGTTCGTTTTCGAATTCAAATTTAAACATAGGTACATTAGGTACATATTTCGGTGTAACATAAGTAAACATAGGTACATTAGGTACATACATATACGTTGTTGATGTTTGTGTTTAAATTTCAGTGATTACCTTGCTACCTTCTTATTTTCTGTTATTGTTGTCAGTTTTTATTCATATCGCACCTTTATTTTCAAACCGTCTTTATACAAAAAACAGAGATTTTTTGTTATGAGCGCCATCTGACACATTACATCGAACTCTATACAGTGCAAAGACACCCATGGTCAGTTTCCAATTCTTTTCGCTAGATGGTGCTAGTGTCACTTTGCCTTTTATAGAGGCGAACACTTGTTGTACACGGCAAACCGTCATTAAGGGTCCCGACGGTGAGAATTTTACTACTTTCGATGTGAATCCGTGCTGCATAGTGACATTTTTTGGATAAAAACGTTTTTCCGCAAGTTTAATTGTAAGTATTCTGATTTTTTTACTGTAATAATGTAGTATTTTCTTTAATGACGATTTGAAGTAAAATTTTATCGCTAACAATTACGTTTGATAAAATTTATTAGTGTAATTTTTTGTTCTGTATCGTTATTATCTTATTTATAATAGAATTTATTTGTTTTGATTAACGATAATATAGATCTCATCAGTTTAGTTACACTTTATGTTTCTTTTTTTTAAAAATAAACATATACTTAGTACCTATGTAGAACGTCTTATTATGTAATTCAGACTTCATAAGTAATTTAGGAACCTTTTTTGGCTAGTGTAATTACAATTAGGAAGGTTAATGATTATCAATTATTATTATTAAAAATACTCATTCAGTTTATTCATCAGAAAACCTAAATTAGCTAAAAACGTCGTCCGATTAATTATGAAAAGTATTACTGATACGATTTTACTGGGTAGTTCTGTCACAAATGATTTGGTCATTACTATCGGATTCAATATTGAATAGTACATGACTTTTTAAAAATCTATGCTTTGTTAGATCTTCTAGATTTGATACTTAATGCTGTTTAATTTATTTTATTTGTTACAGTAATAATGCCTTTACCAAATCCAAGGATCTATAAAATAAAATGGATACTGAAAAAAGAACATGAGCCACCAACATTGAAAAAGAACCACCAAATAAAAGACTCAAAATGTCATTCTCCGAAATAATTCGGAGAAATCAACACAGCAGTCAACTTCAACGAAATCTCATGAACATGAATAACTACTTGGAAAGAATTGAATTTGAAAAACGAATAGGTACTATTCAACGTTTTCGTAATACCAAATCTTCTGATTCTTCAGAAAATGATAGCTGGAATTCAGGTCGGGATTTTTCTCCAACTTCTGATGATGATCGTGAGTATCAACCCTCTTTGTCGGGAAATTCTTCATCCGGATCAGAAAAAGTTCTACGGCAACCTTCCTCAAAAAAAGCACCTTCAAACTCCGGCAAGAGATTAATCATCCAGATCAACTTGACAGCGGGTTAAATTGTCTAAGAGATCAACACAGGATTCAAGTTCTTCTAGTTCTTCACGCAGTTCCCAGGATTCTGATTCAAGATCATCTTCTGATTTTGATTAAAAAGATTCCTTACCGACCCAAGCCAAACGAGCTCGTACTATAACATCCGATGATTTTCGCACAGACAACTGCAAAGCTGATGATGCTACGACCTTAAACCTTGTAGGCTACTGCTCTCCATCTGAGGACGACATCTGTGGCGCGGTGGGCGAAGGTCTGCCTGCAACGCAGGAGGTTTTTGGTTCGATTCCCGCCTCGGGACAAATGTGTGTACGATCTGCAGACATTTGTTCAAGGTGTTCTGGTGGTTTTCTATGTATAATATAAAATATCTATTTATGTAATGTATTGTAGTATGTATATCAGTTGTCTAGTACTAGTACCCATAACACAAGTTCTGCTTAGCTAGGGGCTAGATAATGCTGTGTGAATTGTCCAGCATTATTATTATTATGACAGTTTTTCGAGACTGATAAATTCAAACATCTGCCACACGGTGATTCCGTCCGAAAATCTTGAAAAATTGCCAAGTGTATGCACCGATCTGGCCGATCTGACTGGAAAGTTCATCGTCTGAATCAGAAAATGGAAACCAAGATCCTGAATCTCTATCATTTTTAAAGGAAAGGTGTATGAGGAGCCCATGTGGAACCAAATGCAGTTTAAAATGTAGTGAAAGAGTTTCTCAGGAATGTCGTCGACTCATTTTTAAGGGATATTGGCAAATGGGATTTTTAATGGGCTTTAACGAGGCAGAGGGAATTCATCCGGTTTTGATGATGAATATGATTGAACATGATTGAAATCAAACCCAAATACCAATATAAGAAAATGAATAACAACAGAAAGCCAAAACATGGATTTTGTTTGGTGGTAAATAAAGAAAAAAAGCGAGTGCAAACTATTTTTCAAGAACACACTGAAATGACAACCAATAAAAAAATAGTCTGATTACATTAAAATTTTTTTTATTCATAACTATGTTCTTTTAGTGTCATTAATAGATAATTATCTGTACCTTATCGTATAGAACAAGGTAATCAATAGTGGCATTAAGTAAATAATGACATTGTTGCCGAAAAAATTCTATGTAGAAATGCAATAAACGTTACTGGAAAAGTGACACTAAAACAAACTTTTTTTTAAATATCATTAATAAATATCTTTGAAGCATAGTTATAAATAAATTTGAATACCAATAGTTAGTTTAATAACCAAATTAAATAAACACTTTAAACAAATACCAATCTTAGGTGTCTGGGTACATAAGATAACAATTTGAAATTTTCAAAATTTCAAACGTTAATACCCAAAAAACCGGTTTTTTGTTTTGGGACGGTTTCGTAATAAAGGTGCGATATAAATATTTTTGTATACCGAGGTTCTTTCCGTCTGGTCTATGCGACGCGTGACCCGAGAGCTGGTGAGTATCTGGCACAGCGCATCAGCATTGCATACAGCAGCGGGGCAATGCAGCCAGCGTCTTGGGCACGCGCGCGACTGGTATTGATATGGATCAGTTGAGCTACCTGTAGATTGTTTGCAACAGCCTGCAGTTAGATCTATTGTTTCAATTGTAAATACTAGTTTTAATGTAATTATATTATTTGATTGTAATTTTCTTTGTTAATAAAGATCTTTTTAATATCTTTGTTGACATAGAATTTATTGGATTCTAAATCGGAGTTTACAAAGAATTAGTTCGCGATTTAAAGAAAAAGAATAAGTAATTTTATAAGTAGCTACTCCACTTATAAAAATACTTCTTTACAATACTATTGTAAGGTTAGATTTAAAATTAATTCTTATGCAACTCAGCAGGAACTTTTCCTTGATTACATTTGCCTGGCTTCACAATTAACGTTCCTGGAAAGTCAACACTCGCACTACTCAGAAACAAATATAAATAAAGAGTGTATAGTATATTTATTTATTATTTATTTCTATATGTATGGTTTTAAGGGGGTGACCTATGACCATTTTGGAAAAGGATTGACATAGGGTTTCGCGTTTATAGAAGCGGGACAAAGCAGAGCGACGAAAAATCAATTAATGAGACCTTATTAATAATAAGACCTGAAAATGTACACAATGATTGCAATGAAATAAATGAATATGATTACTTTCTTTATCTATTAGTTAAGAGATGTTTTTGTTAAAAAATAATTGAAGGGGAACCTTGGTATTTTAGTATTTAATAGGGTTATGATGATGACAAAAAAATCTTGTGATTGATTATTTAGGAGAAAAATGGTAAAAAAAAAGAAAATAGATGGTACTTCGAAAAACTACACGATTACTTAAATAAAACATTAGTCTGGCTATGTAATTCATAAAAAAATTATGTGATGTTGTCGCCGATAATTTAGAGCTTTTCAATTAATACAGTTTTTTTAGGCGAATTTTGTAATTTTTTTATTAAAAAAACTAGTCTATTTTCAAAAAATCTATTCGATTACTCGACTTCTACAGTTTTTTTCCTACCTACCGTATTATTTTAATCTGAAAATTCACGTCCGTTACCATAAATGTAAGTGTTTAAAAATACACATTTTGCTTGATTTTTGCATTAGGCGCACTCTTAATTCCCACTGAAAGCGGCGCTGCTAGTATTCTATAATATACCAGCTTTTACGACGATGTGGCGCGGTGGGCGAAGGTCTGCCTGCGACGCAGAAGGTTGCGGGTTCGATTCCCGCCTCGGGACAAATGTGTGTACGATCTGCCGACATTTGTTCAGGGTGTTCTGGTCGTTTTCTATGTATAATAAAAAAATATCTATCTATGTACTGTATTAGTATTATGTATATCAGTTATCTAGTACCCATAACACAAGCTCTGCTTACCTTGGGGCTAGATAATGCTGTGTGAACTGTCCAGCATTATTTATTTATTTATTTTAAGCCAAATTTGTCCTAATTGTTTTGTTTTTCTTTCCAGGAGGCACGCACCTTACTTTGGCCAGCCTGATTACAGAGTTTATGAACTTAACAAAAGGCTACAACAAAGGACAGAGGTAATATATTTATTTATTCAAACATCTATTTTCTAAAAATCTAAGCCGTCACCAGAAGGCAGAGTGCCCAGAATGCTGGCAGCATTGCCACGTTGAATGGCAATGCTAATTCGTGGACCGAAAAAAAAACCAGCTTTCCAATCACCTGTGGACTCTATTAGTAGTTTTGTAAGATCTTTGTAGATAACGTGTGCCCCAGGACCCCAAGGACCTAGGGTTTCCACCCCAAACGGCTCGAATTGGTAACATCTGTCAAGATTATCGTATTTTCGCCGTTTGAGGAACTCCGCTGATGTTGCTGCGGAGCCGGCCCTTACTGATGTCCCTGCAAGATGAGAAGGTGCTAGGGTATCTATCTACACACGTAGCATCCCAAACTAAAGGCCGACCCATCTTCCAAGGAATCAGAGTCATACCGTCAGGCCTTTTACCATCATCTCGCATAAAGCCACGTGGCTCGAGAGTAGCTGGCACACTGACGCTGGTAAAAGCCCGACGGATGATGTCATTAATTGAACCATGGCGGGACACACGTCCTGCACTAGAGACCAGTGCATGGTGACCGAACTTATCAACGGTTTCACCGCACTGGCAACGGTGTGGCACTAGGCAAGGAGAACCTAAACGCAAAGAGGTATATAGCCACCCGAAATGAGTTATTGTCTAAAAGGGTACCTACATTTTGGAAGGCAAAACATGTAACCAAAGTCCTGATTCCCACTCGGAAACGGCGAGTAGACGAGCGCGTTCTGATGAGCTGGTAGACGTAGGTATTCATAAGATTTTTCCGTACCAACTCGCATAGAGGCTCATCCCACAGTCTCTGAGAACTTCTCAGAGACTGGGGGAGATGTGGGGAACTTCTCAGTGAGAAGTGAAGACTTTGGGCAGATTAGTGTCAAGACAGGCTTTTCCAAGACGCTAATGCTTCCTCGAAACCTGTTATTTGAAAACTTTGTGAACATTTAGCCAAAATTTTATATATAAGATCCTTTGCACCATGAACTGAAGACATAAAAGCTGGGAGTGAAACACTAGAAATTTAAGTAAGTGCATGGACAAATTATATCCAAGCCCCACGCCATCTACCATACATCACCGGAGACTAGGCAAGCAGATAGATTCTCTACTAATGAAACAAAATTTCAAAACATCAACTTGTAAGCCTCAAAAACGTATTGCAATTTTAAAGTCATTTAAGGCCCATACCGGACCCAAAGTGGCGCCGCCACCTACTTTATGTTATTATTCCGTTTAACGAAGGAATTTTCAAAAATCCTTCTTCCAGTTTGTGATACCTATCATAAGCTTTTTTTTAATGCCTCTGTAATAGTTTTATTCTATTTAGTTTAGGAAGAGATACGAAAATAGATTTTGGTGGCCACCAAGTGCAACTTCGTATCTCTTCCTAAACTAAATAGAATAAAACTATTACAGAGGCATTAAAAAAAAGCTTATGATAGGTATCACAAACTGGAAGAAGGATTTTTGAAAATTCCTTTGTTAAACAGAATAATAACATAAAGTAGGTGGTGGCGCTAGTTTAGGTGCTGTATGCGCCTTAAAACGGGATATTTACCATGATTCCATTTTTGAGTTTTCCAATATTTCGGCACAGTTTCATGCGCCATGATCACGGAAGAAAGTCACGGCAGTTCTTCCGTGATCATGGCGCATGAAACTGTGCCGAAATATTGGAAAACTCAAAAATCGAATCATGGTAAATATCCCGTTTTAAATGACTTTAATGTTAATAACCATGATAGTTAGTAAATAAATTAGATTTTTAGTAAATAGATGTAAGTGTAAATATTAGTTGTAATTATTTTTTGCTGTTACATAAATAAATAGATAATACCATGATAGTTTTAAAAGTTGTATTGCAATTTTTTTATAAAATAATATAATAATATATATATAATAATATAGAATTATCTTATCACTTATCTAGTACCCATAACACAAGCTATGCTTAGCTTGGAGATAGATGATGAATGAAATAGTGTGAATTGTCCAGCATTATTCAAAATTGTTATTTTCTTTGATAAATATTTATTTATTACAGTGACATCTATTGACATGATATCGTTTAAATTCCAGGAATCAGATAACCTATGGTGGGACGCTTTCGCGACGGAATTCTTCGAAGACGACGCGACGCTCACACTTACATTTTGTTTAGAAGATGGACCTAAAAGATATAGTAAGTACTTAGTAAATTATAATAAATAGCAGAGATACGAAAATAGATTTTGGTGGCCACCAAGTGCAACTTCATATCTCTGCCTAAACTAAATAGAATAAAACTATTACAGAGGCATTAAGAAAAAGCTTATGATAGGTATCACAAACTGGAAGATGGATTTTTGAAAATTCCTTTGTTAAACGGCAATAATAACATAAAGTACTACGGCGCTAGTTTGGGTGGGATATGCGCCTCATCAAAGAGATAAACAATCAAATGATAAAAACAAAATAAAACTAGTATTTACGATTGAGCTAACAGCAAACTTTTGCAAACAATCTGCAATTAGCTCATTTTTTTATTATAAATACTAGTTCTAATTTATTTCTATTATTTGACACAAAACCACAAAACGTTAACCTACCATGTACAATCACTAACATAGGATAAGAAACATAATATACTATAGACAGAAAATTTATATTTTATGACTGAAAGAAAGAAACTTACAATTAAATAATGTAATTTAAATTAAAACTAGTATTTACAATAGAAACAATAAGGCTATCTGCCAACTGTTGCAAACAATCTACAGGTAGCTCAACTGATCCATATCAATACCAGTCACGCGCGTGCCCAAGACGCTGGCTGCATTGCCCCGCTGTATAGCAATGCTGATGCGCTGTACCAGATACTCACCAGCTCTCGGGTCACGCGTCGCATAGACCAGACGCTCAGATAATTTTTTGAAAAACCGGAGAGCCTCGGTACCCCACGGACTGGGTCTCAAAACATCTTTAAAACTTGTATTAACAATTGAGCTAACTGCAGACTGTTGCAAGCATTCTACAGGTAGCTCAACTGATCCATATCAATACCAGTCAGAAGCTTGACCAAGACGCTGCAGCTGGCTGCATTGAATAATATAAATTGTACATCAGCATAATCAGCTATGAGTAATTCAGCGCATCAGCATCGAAATAAATTAATTTAATTATTTCTTTTCCAGCGATAGGAAGGACGCTAATACCGCGATACTTCCGAAGCATATACGAAGGCGGAGTCTCCGAGTTATACTACACGATGCGACAGCCGAAAGAGTCCTTCCACAATACAAGCATTACGCTAGACTGCGACCATTGTACCATGGTCACGCATCATGGGAAACCTATGTTCACTAAGGTAAGGCTTTTATTTATACTACACGATGCGACAACCGAAAGAGTCCTTCCACAATACAAGCATCACGCAAGAGTGCAACCATTGTATAATGTTTTTTGTATTATAATGCGTAAGCTCTGAGTAATCTCTAAGAAATACTCTAACGGCGGCGCTAGAGTCGTAAGAGGTCCCAAAGATTTTCGACGAAACCGACTAAGATTTCGTGGCTTAGTTGGTTAGAGCACACCCGTACTTGAGGGTGGGGCGCTGGTTCGAATCCTGCCAAAATCGAAATTTATTAATGGAACTTATTTAATTTCATTGTATCGTCACGCATTATGGTAAATAAAAAAATATTAAATCTCTGCCTACGGTGACGGCTTTTGATTTTTAGAAAATATGTAAGTGTAAATATTAGTTGTAATTATTTTTTGCTCCCAAAATGATAACCTATTAAAATTCAGCCTTTACCAATATTAAATAATGCATGAATCAAGCAAGGGGAAGCTCGGTCGTCATATTTTGTTAAGTAGGTATTTCAGTTCAAATTTTGTTTACCAACCTGTTATATTTAATTTATCTTCTTTGCTAAATATAATTTAGATTTGTTGTTGGCGTTTCTTCTAACAACAAAGACGTCAAAGAAGTCAACAAAACAAACTCGGGTTTTCGTAACGTTTAAGAAGTTTGGAAAAGTTCTATGACGTTCATAGAAACCATAAAACTGCACTACGCTTTAATATAGAAACTCTTTTATCCGTCAAAACTTGAATATAAGTCATGGAGTCAACAAAACGCGACTCCGCGCGCACGTCATCGACCCAGTGACAAAAACACGTGTCTTTTAAGAGGCCTACTAATGATGATTTACCCATACAAACGTAGTGAAAATTCAAAATGCTTTATTTCCTTTAGACCTTACAGGACTCTTGGACACGTCACAAAAACTCAGATTACATAAGTAAAACTAGGAAATAAAGTGATCACTTTGATTTTTTGTCCACTTCAATCTTTTTAAGGTAAAGTAAAGAAGCGAACAAGAAACCTTTACCTTGTTAGAATGTTAGTTTTCGAGCTTGTTGGAGCAAAACTCGTCCCAAGCTTTTCTATCGTCTAGATAATCTGATGTAAGCCTTTTTACAAAGGATATGTTTGACAATTAGTTTGAATTTATTTATTGATAATTTTTGCACTTGGAGTTTTGTTGAAGAAGCGTATACATTGTCCTTTAAAAGATACATTAATCTTGTGTAGCCTAGTTGTGGGCACAGCGAGTTTATTCTTATTTCTAGTATTTAAATTATGTATATCGCTATTTTTGGTGAACCGATTGATATTCTTATGAGTGTACAACAAGTTTTCATAAATATATTGACACGGTACTGTCATTATGTTTATTTCTTTAAATTTATCACGTAGGGACTCTCTGGGACCCATATCATAGATTGCACGAACAGCCCTCTTCTGCAGCACAAATACGGTGTTAATATCTGCAACGTTCCCCCACAGCAGTATACCATAAGACATAATACTATGGAAGTAGCTGAAATATACTAGTCTAGAAGTATCAACGTCTGTAAGATGACGGATTTTTTTAACTGCATATGCTGCAGAACTTAGTCTCTTCGATAGCTTATCTATGTATGTGCGGGCCCCATTTATTTATTTATTTATTCTTCTTTTACGTTTACATCAGCCTTAACTTGTTTTACATTCGGTAAAATAAAAGTAGTACCAAAATAATTTGTAATTCGAGCATATTTCCACCATATCGTGTTGTTTTTTTATTCGAATAGTATTTATCTAAGTTATGATGTCCCGGGGACGGACATAGGCTAATTGAAAAGCGCGTTTGAAGCCGCGGGCAGCAGGTAGTATAATTGCGACAGCTGCTCTCAACTTCAATTCGTAAATTATTGTGTTCCGTAATACCAAAAATGATGACTGAAAACTTTTTGTATTTTCGACAATGTGTTGTTATTCTGTAACTTAACAGTATAAGCTATGTTCCTTATCAAACAAAACGTAAGGTATTCTTGTTTTTAATACAAAACAAATAGGACGAAAACAAGTCATTTTCGACGTGAAGTTATGCAAAATTGCTTTTTGAATATTTTTGCTTACATTTCATTATAGTTGTGTATTATTAAGATAAAAAATAACCAGGGACCTAGAGAAATACTATTCGAATAAGAAAAATAACATGATATGGTGGAAATATGCTCGAATTACAAATAATTTTGGTAGTACGTTTGTATGGGCAAATCATTATCCGCAGGGTATATTTTATCCTGGCTATATAGCCGTGTGGCTTAGAACTTGCACCACCCCAACTCTTCCCGTGGGTGTCGTAAGAGGTGACTAAGGGACATACACCGGGGGGGGGGGGGGGGGGGCAGCAGCGCCTCTAGCAGAATAAATCTACCACCGAATTGCGATCCCCAACCTGCATGCCCAGCGTGGGGATTATAGGCATTACTCATCTATATATATAAAAATCAATTGCTGTTCGTTAGTCTCGCTAAAACTCGAGAACGGCTGAACGGATTTATCTTATCTTGGTCTTGAATTATTCGTGGAGGTCTAGGGAAGGTTTAAAAGGTGAGAAAAATTCGAATAGGTACCCGTGCGAAGCCGGGGCGGACCGCTAGTCATGAGATAAAAAAGGGGAGATCTGCGTCCAGCAGTGAACCATTATAGGCTGTTGAGATTGGTTCTTCTCGAGATATGGCCAGCCCACTGCCACTTCAGCTTGCTAATCCTTTGAGCTATTTCGATACCTAATCTTAGTTCTGACTGTCCCATTTATCGGACAATGTGCTCAGGATGCTGTTGGAGCTCTCGCGCCACCTGCGCAGCATTGAGGCTGTTTTCTTCCGCAAGCATTTCGTGGAAGCCGTCGGTGTGCGCTTCGGCGAACATGCCGGAGGCGCTGCAGAACCGCGGAAGCCTCAGCAACATCCTAAACGCATTGTTATATTGGACGCGAAGGGCGTTCACTGCTCTTTGAGTATATGTGGTCCAAAGGCTACTTGTATAGAAGGTTTGACAGTAAGATTTGAAAAGACTAATTTTGACCTCTTCTGAACAGCAAGAGAACCTTAAGATGCCTGAAATAAATAAATGCGTTTTCGATTCCAGGTATGCACAGAAGGGCGGCTAATCCTAGAGTTCACATTCGACGACCTTATGCGCATAAAGTCGTGGCACCTCGCGGTCCGCGCGCACCGAGAGCTGATACCACGCGCCGCCGTGCATCCACCCGACCACGCCGCGTTAGACCAACTCGCCAAGAATATCACGAGGCAAGGGATTACTAACTCAACGTTGAATTATTTGAGGGTAAGTCGCATAAAAACTCTTTGCTTGACGCTCGATCAAACAACAAACTTCTTGGATGGTGCACTGCACTCTCCAAGAAGTTTGTATAGTGTTGTGACTCACTGGCTGGAGAATATTTGAATTAGGAACTCCATCACACCGAGAGTCACTGGCTAGAAAGAGGTCTCAAGCCTATTTGAATTGAATTAAGAACGCAACGACACCAATCAATGGTAAGTAGTAATAGTATGAGGGAAAGGAAGTATTACGTGTAGAGTGTATTGTGCATAAAGACCTCATCCCACGCGCCGCCGCCGTACATTCACCCGACCACGCCTTGTTAGAACAAGTGGCCAAGTTTAACACGAGGCAGGAAATTACAAACTTAACCCTGAATTATTTGATGGTGAGCCGCATAAAAACTCTATGGAAGTTCAAACAAGAAAGTTCTTGGAGTGCTGCACTTGCACACTCTACAGAGAGATGCACTGGCTGGAGAATACATATTTGAATAAAGAATACCATCACACAAACTCACTGGCTAGAAAGAAGTCTCAAACCAATATTTGAATTATGAATACACCACACTCACTAAAGAGGCTACGCACGCAGGTATTTGAAGTAGGAACACCGTTATATCCAGACTCATTAGCTATATAGAAAGAGGTTTCAGAATAATATTTAAATTATCTACTTGAGGCTAAGTCGCTACAGAGTTCTTTGCTGATGATGCTCAAACTTCTTGGAGTGAACCTACTCTAAGAAGTTTTATTACAGAGAGACGCACTGGCTGGAGAATATTTGAATTACGAACAACATGAAGCTGAGAGTCACTGGGTAAAATGAGGTCACAGAACAATATTTGAACTAGGAACAGAACCATGTAAATATTTTGAGGATCTGTTATCGAATGCTGGCACGATCAACACATGCAAACGTGGTAGTGAATAATAGCGTTGACAGTTTTCCGAGTCAGGCGCACCGAATTATTTAGGTTTTATCATCATTATTATCTGAATTACTTTTATCCCTTTATCCTTTACCCACGAATTATTTAAGTTTGTTTTCATAATTAAACAAGCAAAATCTTAATTTGTTTATTGTATTGTTTCAGTTATGCGTAATATTAGAACCAATGCAAGAGTTGATGTCCCGACACAAGGCGTACGCGCTGTCTCCTCGAGACTGCCTCAAGACCACTCTCTTCCAGAAATGGCAGCGGATGGTGGCGCCTCCTGGTGAGTACACTGACACTAACACTTCAGCACTTGCGTCCACATGCCTGCCTAAACATGGGGGGCACGCGTTAACACCACGCTTTAATAAATAAAATAAATAATGATGGTAAATTTTAGGAGACTATAGGTATATGTTTTCATGTAAAACAACTGTTTGAGGATTTTATAATAAATGTTTTTATTATCCACTTTTGAATATGGGGTATATGTCTGTACTGCTTTTAGCTAAACAGAAAAGTGAGAGGTAGGATGAAAAACAAAAGAGAAAAACTACCAAGTAGACTACTAAAAGCTACCATTCTACCGTATTATACCATTTCGATTATTTCTTTTGTAGGTACTTTAAACCAACTGAAATCAACGCAATTCACACAGAATTTTCTAGCCCCAAGCTAAGCAGAGCTTGTGTTATGGGTACTAGATGACTGATATACTGTATAATATAATAAAATACATAGATATATTTTTTTTCTTATACATAGAAAACGACCAGATAACCCTGAACAAATGTCTGCAAATCATACAAACATTTGTCCCGAGGCGGGAATCGAACCCGAATGCGTTTAATTAAAATACACAAAAGGAAGCTGGGAGCCCCCAAGGCCACCTGCTATGGTGTTTAATAACTTTAATAAGGCTGTAGGTACAGTCAACTTAATATATTAATTGTTCTTCTAAAGATTTGCAGATCCAGGTGTTCGGGATGTTTTCTATGTATTTATAATAAAAAAATGTATTGTATTATGTATATCAGTTATCTAGTGTCCATAACACAAGCTCTGCTTAGCTTGGGGCTAGAAAATGCTGTGAGTTGTCAAGCATTTATTTAATTATTAAATTAAATATTTCCTACGTAAAAATTTATTCACTTATTGACAGCTGCTGTGTTTGTTATTTTTGTGTCAAATAAATAACTCGGTTATTCAAAGGTGGTTCGATCGTCGTATGTTTTTTGCATTTATTCCCTAATTACCTACACTGACGTGTAAATTCTGTCAGTACAATACAGAATACACCGCGTAACCAAAAATAACCGACAGTCGCGTCGCACCAACCCTGGTTCTACCTAAGTTTATACCTACTTCTATAATCTTATTTTAACCAATATTGTTTCGTTGTAGAATCAAATCGTCCAGCCAGCAAACGTCGCAAGCGTAAAGGCAGCGCAGGCGCCAACGCAGCGCCGCCCGCGCCCGCTAAGAAACGGTCACCCGGACCCAACTTTAGCCTCGCTAGCCAGGTATGATACATTGAAAGTTGTCTGGTAGAGATTGCATGCGTAAAGACAGCTCGGGCGCCAACTCAGCGCCGCCCGCGCCCGCTAAGAAACGGTCACCCGGACACAACAACAATAGTCTTGGACAACTTTAGCCTGGCGCAAAGAGAATCATAGTTAAAAAAAATATCTTTAGTAAATTCAGCTTGTGTGTGCATATTTTCAGCACAATGTTTGCATCTGTTTTTCGTGCCAGCTTTCGTTATGAGGCCTATATTCAATCAAAGCAAATAAAACTTAAATTCAGAATATACACACTCAAAATTATATGACGGTGGGAGAAAGCTCGCATGCGACGCATAAGATTGAGGGTTCGATTCCCGCCACATAAGTTTATCTGCATATAAATGCTGCTGTATAAATATGTATGCCAATGTTTAAGCTATGCTTACTTATTAAATTTAATATTAAAATTACTTTATGCTGTGTCTAGTATTTTATCTCTTTAATAATTTATTGTGCACATGAACAAAGGAAATTTAGTATTTACGATTGAAACAATTGAGCTAACTGCATACTGTTGTAGACAATCTACAGGGAGCTCAACTAATCCATAACAATAACCAGTCGCGCGAGTGTTCAAGACACTGGCTGCATTGCCCCGCTGTATGGCAATGCTGATGCGCTGTACCAGATACTCACCAGCTCTCGGGTCACGCGTCGCATAGACCAGACGCTCAGATAATTTTATAATAATTGTTTTAAATTCCGTAATATTGATCCAACAATCATCTTTTCCAGGACGTAATGGTAGTCGGCGAGCCCTCCTTAATGGGTGGCGAGTTCGGCGACGAAGATGAGCGACTGATAACTCGACTAGAGAACACGCAGTACGAGGGGGACGCTGACTGGAGCGCCCCCCCGCCTCAGGACGCCGCTAAGAGTCCGCAGGGGCCGCACTGACACACACCGATCAACATGAGCCGCTTTAACTGACCCCCCCAGGGTAACATGAGCCCCCCCAAGGCGGCATCGACCATGGGATACTGGTGGGAACTTCCTGGGGCTGTACTGACGTAAATAGATCAACATAAAGCTCTTTTTAACTGACCCCCAGGGGTAACATGGCCCCCCAAGGCGGCATGGACCATGGGATACTGGTAGGCCTCCTGGGGCTGTACTGACGTAAATAGATCAACATAAACCCCTTGTTAACTGACCCCCCAGGGTAACATGGGCCCCCCAAGGCGGCATCGACCATGTATACTGGTGGAAACTTCCTAGGGCTGTACTGACGTATATAAATCAACATAAACCCCCTTGTTAACTGACCCCCCCAGGGTAACAAGAGCCCCTCAAGGCGGCATTGACCAGCATTGAAGATCAACATAAACCTCTTTACTGACCCTTCTTGGAATAGTATTGACATCTCAAGCCCCTTTGACTGAACCTCCCAGATAAACATGAGCCCCCAAATGTAGCATTGAGCATCCCGAGGAAGACATGAGCTCCCTTCAAAATAAACCCTCCCTAAAGTGAACCTTCAGATAATCTTAAGCCTAGCTAGTTCACATTGACATTCCTTGAGCTTCCCGGACCAGTGATGTAGCCCTTTTTTGCAGTCCCCCAAATAAAAACATACTTACAACTCAAGGAAGTCTTCCTTGAGACACTGAGACTTGACCTTCAAGAATTTGAAACACAGGGAAAAGAAAATCGTTTGTAGCTTTGAACCTACTGTTTATTTATATCACTAGCGGCCCGCCCTGGCTTCGCTCGGGTATATTCTATCGCCTGTGTTCATCAGGGATAATGTAGGATTGTAATGGTGAAAGAATTTTTCTAATCGGTCCAGTAGTTTCAGAGCCTATTCAATTCAAACAAACAGATATTTCCTTATATATTATAAAGTAGACATGCCAGTTTAGACAGTCTAGGGGCTTATAACAAAGACTAATAAGTCAGTATCGGGTAGCACTAAAGGTTTATTAATTTTTTCTCTTTGATAATGACAATTTTTAACACCATTAAGCCGGATTTCCACAGCAAAAAGGGAATGAGGTGAGCGGAGTTCAGTCCTTTCCGCTCGACGCCTGTTAGTGGAAATACAAATATACAGTGTAATCTTGCAAGTTAAACGGAGTCCTGAACGGGTTCACTCCATTCGCTTGAAACCTGGCTTTGTAGACTTTATTATCTATAAGTTTTAGCACAAAATAACCCTAGTTATCGTTGTTGATGAATTCTTATTTAAACACTTTTACTTTATTGTTCTAAGTCTTTTAGAAATGGTGTTGAAAATTGCTTGTTACCCTGTGAATCCTATAAAAGGTCTTAGAAGTGTTTAGGAGTGAAAAGGTTATAAGGTGGATGCGCTTCCAAGCTTCCATACAAACATACTTTCCGATTCATTTGTAAATGACATACTGCAATGAAATTTTGCATACATATCGCGACCAGCGACGACCGATGTGGCGCGGTGGGCGAAGGTCCTGAGACTAGAAGGCCTGCGACGCAGAAGGTTGCGGGTTCGATTCCCGCCTCGGGACAAATGTATGTACGATCTGCAGAAATTTGTTCAAGGTGTTCTGGTCGTTTTCTATTTATAATAAAAATATCTATCTATGTTATGATGTATGTTATTATATTATGCATATCAGTTATATATCCATAACACAAGCTCTGCTTAGCTTGAGGCTAGATAATGCTGTGTGAATTGTCCAGCATTATTTATTTTTATTATTTATATAATCAAGAAATAGTTTGTATCGTTTTAGTTTTTCAAAATCATCATAAAATGAGAGTAAAATTTTATTTCAAAACATTTTCAAGCAAATTTATTACATTCACTCTTATTCAATGATTTAGTTTTTTGAAAATGTAAAACGGTGCAATCATCGCTATTTCTTATTGCTAATGTATGCAAAATTTCATTATAATCTGGGACGTAGTTTTCCAATAAATACGTTTATATATTATAAGTACGTTTGTATGGGATCTTAGAAGTTGGCACCCATCATTACCTAACCTAACCCTGTGCATCAGTTTGAGTTACATTATTTTGTAGCCCCGTGAATCCTATGGTACAGTTTCTGGGGGTAATATTGTCAGTGCTAGAACTTCCCAGGGGTAAGTTACAAGTACCTACCTTGTGTTGAGAGTTACTATATAAACTGTTGAAAAATAAATTTGTACATTCGCAAAACTTACACCTATGTGTAATATAGTGTAAATTTATAATGAAGGCTTAGGTTACTTACTGAATGCGACTACCGGTTTAAGTTAGGTTTTTACCGGTTTCAACCGGTAAAGGTATTACCGGTTATTCCGGGCAACAGATGTAAAGCTACACCTCTATAGGCGGGTGTTTCGCTGCGATAGTTTCATTGTGTATAATCCGCGCTTGATCAGAATGGGTTGTAAACACTTTGAAGGCATTCTCAAGATACAATGTTTGTAAGCCATGCTACTCTAAGTATGATTTTTTTTAGGCTTACAAAATAAGCTCTTAGGTAGGTAAGTCTAAGTAATGCCAGTCACTCACAGCACAAAATCTAAAATTCTGTTTTTGTCAAGGAGTTTTAAAAGTAATTGTATCCATTATGATTTGTATAAACAAAAGCGGTCGGACATTAACTTCGACAAAATTACATACCATCTAGACAACAGACAATAAAATTTTGTTGAGAAATGTAACGTATATGATTAATACTTTGAAAAGGTTCCTAGTCATTCTGGTCGCGCGCGGATTACAACTCAGTTCTAACTAACAACTGTATGAGCGTATTTCTATCGATTTTTCAACGGAATAACAAGACACACGCCCGTAAAGGTGATCCTTTTACGATGAATACGTCATTCGTCCGATATTATTAATTGAATGATAAATACATTCCTTTATTTCAGTTATTTGTATTGTAATAAAGAGTTATAAAAACATAAATTTTGTAATTTTATTATCGGAAAGTCGCCATTGTATTTGACTTGCCTTCTAGAATAATTTTATTCAGGAATTCTCCATTTTTAATAGGAAAAACAAATGTGGGACTCAAAATCTGTTTTAATCAGATAGTCTCAAGGTGACTGTAAGTTCTACAAAGATATCTCTGATGCTGATAAAACCTCAGTTGGTATTGGTTGATATTTTGTGCTACAGGTTAGTGCAGAGTTAGTATGACCGGAGTGATTACAGAGATACAACTCACTTCACAGATATCTTGTCGGAAGTATACGTTTTCACATTGTACATTACGATACCGCGTAGACTAAGAGATATCGGACCGTATAATGTGAAAGCTATAGTAAAGTCAGCAGAAAAAGGTTTTACATAACGCTTTCCATACAGGCGAAAAATGTGAGTAATTTGCTATAGCAATATCATGAGATTTTTCTTATACACATTGTAAAGTATGTATTTTATTGTTTTAATTGTAAAATAGAAATATAGGTAATAAAATACATGGGCCTCCATAGACGAGTGTTTCGAGCTTCTAATTTCGTGTTGTCAAGACTTGAGAAGTGGTAGAGCTTTTTGTGAAATAACACGCTGCGTTACTCTCGTCCATGGAGCTATTCCCTTGTGGATTTTTCCCCCGGTATTTTGCTCTGTATGGAATGGCCTGGTGAAATTATAAGTGTACAAAACTCTGGTAGGTAACTCAATGTCGATATGCCCAGATGGCATTGTAAAATGAAGTTTTTGACCTGGTTTTAAGTGTTTTGGGCACACGGAATATGTCATATAAATAAATAAATATAGGCCTTTACGGATAAATTATTATTTGTTGTTTTATTTTTATTCCTTAATAGCTGCTGGCCGCGGATTCGCACGAGTTGTTAAGGCGAGGTTATCCAACAACATTAGGCATTTCGCGTTACCTCAGCCCCCCCCATGTTTAGCGCACGACGTATTTGTTTACGCTCCCGGCAGGCTGTGCGCCACTTGATCTTGCGTGACCGCGCGGTATCTTAGTGCCACAGTATAGCAAATCAAGCAGTAGGTAAGTATGTTGTGAGCAGTAGGTGAGTACGTGTTCTATCCTATGGAAACTGATTTAGGATTTAAAAAATAGCGTATGTATTATTCCAGGCTTAGTACTAACTGTATCTGTGCAAAATTTCAGCACGATCCGTTGAATCGTTTTTTCGTGAAGAGGTAACAAACATCCATCCATCCATCCTTCAATCCATCCAACTTTCGCATTTATAATATTATAGTGCGACTAACTTCAGGTAGGTAGGGTAATAAATAACAATTTTACCAGTATTTTTATTACTTACGAATTACGATGTAGTGACTGTACCTAGATCTACACATAGATCTACGAGTAGGTACCGTCACAAAGCTAGGTCAACTAATTATATTACATAGATAGATATTTTTTACTATACATAGAAAATACCCAGAGCACCTGGAACAAATATTTGCTGATCGTACAAACAAATATTTGTCCCAATGCGGGAATCGAACCCGCAATCTCCTGCGTCGCAGGCGGAACTTCGGCCGCCGTGCCACATCGGTCGCCGAAGCTAATTACAAATTCTATTTGTTTGTACAAATCATCTACCTTACCTACCTACTAGAGATGTAACGAATATTCGCATCCGCATTCGCATTCGCGAATATTCGCAGGATTATCAATATTCGCATTCGTATTCGCCAAAATCTATGCGAATATTTGGCGAATGTTGATGGAACAAAAACTTCTCTAATATATTTAAAAAAACTGTTCTATTTTACTTGCGGAATTATAAAAAAACTCTGCACATCTCGTAAATAGGGATGATGACAGTAACAAAAAGCATCATTATTATGTATTTACTAAATTATTTCATAGCCATACATGACAAAACGCGTATTTTAATTTTTATTTTGATCAAGATCAATTATTATTTTGATAAATAACAAAATACAAAATACAATAATCAGCCATGACACGTTGAACAACAATTAGAGACCCATGACGTCATGTTGTCACAAAGTAAAATGGAAGGCACAGAATAACCACAGAAATAAGTAATGTAAGTAACGTATGACTTTCTTCAATCAATAGCTTGCTTCTTTGTTTCTTGACAATATTATTAATACTTGTTTTCATTATTTGATTGTATTTCTTATTTGTAAAGACATACTAATGAATAATAAATATTATGGTAATTCTGTACCATAAAAATGTGTGCATCGGTGACGTCACAGACAGTCGCCACGAGTATTGTAGCGTTTTAGAGCGAAATTGAAATTACATTTTTAAAAACTCAATTTTACCTTCAAAATCCATGTTTTTTGTAGAAATATGTTTTATTTTATATTCAGTAGATGTTTAAAAATATCAAGGAGTAGTCTCAAAATCAATCATCATGCCTTTTACTATATTTTATTACGGCACTCTTATTGCTAATTCTTTAATAGGAACTTTGTAAGAAACTTTGACAAAGGTTTAAAATTTAACTTAAAAAAAATATGTTGAACAGACTTTGATTGAGTGACTAGTGTCTGTCCGTGGCTTTGCACGCGTTTCTACGTTAAACGTTCTAACGTTTAATGTTTTTTTTTTCCATGGGAACTAATAATATGTGAGATCGAAAAATAGCCTAGCCTTTGCTTTGAATGACAATGTATTGATTATTCTAACCCCCCTGGGTTAGAATAATTAAGGTAACCTTTTAATGGCGGGAACCACTTGACAAATTTATGGTTTGTTTTTGGCGTGCACAGACCTTGATTGGAGGACCTAGGACTAGGCCGTCTTTTATTTTTCATTATTATGTTATACTGGTTAATAAATAAATATTTATATTTGACATATTAAAAAAACAAGTTAATTTCTAGTTACACCCAACCCAAATCTCATAAGCTAGAAATTTTAAATTTGAAGCATAGGAGTTTTGGAAATTACACCCCCAAAAGAAAAGAGGATTGCAGTTTTTTACGTGTTTCTTTTAACTCTACGATGTGGCCAAATTTGCTTGAAATTTACCAAAAATACAAAGCCGTTGAACACGTATTTCAGGATTTTTCAAAATATTAATGAAATGGTTAGGTATATAAAAGTTTGAGTTTTTTTAGTTGGGCTCCGACTTAAAAGGGCTGTAACTTTCTAACGCATAACGCTATTGTACTGAAATTTTCTGAGTATATAAAAAGCAATAGAATGAAAAACGACTATCAGAAATTTTCAAGAAAACTCTTAATATGATATGCGTTTTTCAATCCATTGTTTTTTATATACTCAGAAATTTTCAGTACAATAGCGTATTGTATTATATCAGTAGCGTTATCCTTGTAACTAATAAACCAGTACCCCTATTTATACCTTTACATTTTGCATGTTCCGCATCCACTAATTAAAATAAGTCTATACGTGGTCTAAATTTTACTCATTGTTTTCATGGAGGCACTCATTTTTCCCAAAATAACTATAAAAAACAAACAAATCCAACTTCAACCGACAAATGTGTGGATAAAAATATTATCAAACAAACAACGCGATTGGTAGACGAAGATAGCAATTATCAAGCGATTCATCTTCTTTTATTTTTTGCTCTGCATCTGTTTTGATACAATTATGCCAATAAAAGTTTCAAATTCTGTGGTTATCAAGGTTGTGAATTGTCAATGTCATGAATGAATGAAATAAACATTATTACTCGTAAGTAGTGTAGGACGCCCTCCGACCAGGTGGGATGACGATTTGCGAAAGACTGCTGGCAGATGCTGAATGCGGCAAGCTGAAGACAGGGCGCTATGGCGCTCATTAGGGGAGGCCTATGTCCAGCAGTGGACAAATATAGGCTAATGATGATGATGACTCGTATGTAATAGGTAGTTGAAGATAGCTAATAGTAAGCGTTGGTAATTGGACAACGCGCGCGCCAATAAACGATACGTGAAGTTGGCGGCAAGTTCGAAATACCAACATTCGCATTCGCATTCGCGAATGTGAGCATCGAATACTCGCATTCGCATTCGCGAATGTCGAAAATTTGACATTCGTTACATCCCTACTACCTACCTACTATATTTTTTATACTGTACTGTGGCGCGTCAACAATATGAATGTAGGTAAGTAGCTACTAACAAAAGTTTGGAACTTAGCGGCATTGTAGGAAATCATTTATACATTATCGTAAATAGGAATCGTACCTTTATTACATACCTACATAAGTGAGTGACAAGGAAACTATTTATTTGTGTAGGTACCTATATATAAAATATAACTTTATAACGAAGCTACTTACCTACCTACATGCCAATAATCTGATAAAATCATGAGAAGTATTTTTCGAGTAACAGTTTTCTATGCTGTCTTAGGTTTCAATTTTCTTTTATTCTTTTTATTACCCATATTTTATAACAGCACTGCACCAATTTGAAACGCGGGGGGAGTTTTCGGGAGACAAACGGCGTGCGTCCAACCTCGAAGACGTCTAGACGGGCACTGGCCGCCCGGCGCGAGCGTCTGAACGGGTAGATTTTCATAGTTTTCTTTCACAGAGATTAATAATAACTATATTCAAATATATTTTTTTACAATTCCCTTGTAAATAAGAAGCCCTATCTTATGATATAACTTTGACATGATTTTAAGAAGAAACCTTTTAGTATCAACCGTTTGAAATATCGATTTAGTGTCAACTTTGTGATTTTTTTTTATCGAGAAAATTGTTATTATCCACGTTTCTATCTTTACAAAGCGCTAGAGTATATGTTCAACTATAATAAAAATAAAAAAAATCGCACAACTTTTACATTTCAGTAGAGATACAGTTGTTAAAAAACCTAAAAGATTCGTCCATTCTCAGACTACCTCGCCTTAAAGGTTATTTCTATCCCATGGAAACTGATTTGTGGGATTAAAAGTAGCATAAGTTATTCTCCATCCTTTCAACTAACTCTATGCCAATAATCAAGTCGATTGGTTTGCTTAGTTAGGGTGTGAAGGAAGGACAAACAAACATACTAGGAAATTTCATGGAGAATCCAAATATATATACATTTAAGTACGTTAGCATACAACATCATCTAGAAATCAGCGAAATAATATCGCCGCGACCCTTGCCAGACGTGTGGGTCTACTCGGTGCCCTAGACCGCCTAACAGCGGAGGGGATAGATAGCAAATGACAATCGCGCCAACGCTGGTTGATCTACCTACAATGCATCTGGTAATACCTAACTAATTGTAAGTTCATTGACCTCTATTATGGCGAATTCGCAGTCCGCCTGCGTCGCAGAAGGTTGCTTGTTCGATTCTCGCCTCTGGACAAATGTTTGTAATTTGTATTGTACTATCTTCAGAAATTTGTTCTGGGTGTTTTTCTAAGTAAGTTAAAAAAATATATAGTTTCTAAAGTAGGTATCCTATACCTAACACAAGCTCTGCTAAGCAAAGCTAGATTCAACAAGATGTTCTGATATGTCCAATCTTTTTATATAGTCTATAGACCTTCGTTTGAACACAATCTCTCTGATGGAAAATGGAGATGTGGCCGACGATGTATCACGAAGGTCATCATCATCAGCCTATATTAGTCCACTGCTGGACATAGGCCTCCCCTAATGAGCGCCATAGCGCCCTGTCTTCAGCTTGCCACATCCAGCATCTGCCAGCAGTCTTTCGCAAATCGTCATCCCACCTGATCGGAGGGCGTCCTACACTACGTTTGCCGAGTCGCGGTCTCCACTCAAGAACACGTTTACCCCAGCGGTTGTCGGTTCTTCTCGAGATATGGCCAGCCCACTGCCACTTCAGCTTGCTAATCCTTTGAGCTATGTCGATAGCCTTGGTTCTCTGTCGGATGTATTCGTTGCGAATCCTATCCTTCAGAGAAACTCTGAGCACAGCTCTCTCCATAGCTGGCTGGGCGACTTTAAACTGGTGGACCAGCCCTACCGTGAGTGTCCACGTCTCAGCTCCGTAGGTCATGACGGGTAGGACGCACTGATTGAAAACTTTCGTTTTCAAACATTCCCGTATGGATGACGAGAAGACTCGATGTAGTTTCCCGAACGCTGCCCAACATAGCTGGATCGTCCTTCTTGAAATTGTTTTTACCTAACTGCAGAATCTGCCCAAGGTACCTAAGTGTAATCGGAAATAATTTCGATAAGGTGGATGTACGACGACCGGTCCCGGATCAATGTGGCCATTGATCATGACCTTGGTTTTATCCAAGTTCATGCCAAGACCGATGCGTCGTGAGGCTGAAGCTAGGCCGTCCAGCATCCGGTTCAGCTTCTCCAGCGACTTCGCCATCAAGACCATCCGCGAATCGCAGGTGTGAGATGTACCTAATAGCCGTTGATGTTGAGCCCTTACCTTTCCAGTCCAGCGTCTTAAACGACATCTTCCAACGCGCTTGTGAACAGTTTCCGGGGTATAACATCCTACTGTCTCACTCCTCTGCGCAGTTGGATTGGTTTAGACTGCTGGCCCTGTACTTGGACACTCATGGAGGCGGCATCATAAAGCACCTCGATGTAACGATAGTCTACTTGGCATCGTTGTAAGGATTTCAGAACAGCCCAGGTTTCGACAGAGTCAAAGGCCTTTTCATAGTCCACAAAGGCCAGACACAGGGGCTGATTTTACTCTTCGGATTTCTGTATAATCTGCCTAACCTTGTGTATGTGGTCTATGGTACCACCATATCCTCCGCGAAACCCGGCCTGTTCCGGTGACTGGAACTCGTCGAGTCTCCTGGCGAGACGATTCGTGACTTCTCGTGAGAAAAGCTTATACCTAGAGGTGGCTCAGGAGTGTGATAGGTCTGTAGTTTTTAAGAAGGGATATCTCCCTTCTTAAAAAAGAGCACCACCAAACTCCCGCTCCAAGACTTTGGAGTTCTCCCACTGTGAAGGACGGCATTGAACAGGTTCTGCAGCTCCTGTATAACAGGGTCTCCTACCTTCAGTAGCTCTGAAGTAATGCCGTCTTCACCAGGGGCTTTTCCATTTTTAAGATCAAGCCATTTTCTCGTTGGAAAAAAAATCGCCAAGTTATCTCTAAATTTTTACTAAAGGTTTAATTTCTCAATAAATACAGAACTTGAGATCTTGAGAATAAGCATGGTAATAGAAGTAGGTAAGTATAAAAACATTTTATGTTTCAGTTTTTTCAAATAATGTCCTAATTCATAGACAAAAAGGTAAAACTTGATTTTTGGGCTTGCGTTGATATGCCTTGTCCTGCTCCTATGAACAAGAAATCCTATATCTATTCTTTTTACAAAAATTTTTAGGTTGTATAAGCTCTACAGTTACCTTAGTAGTTTATGTTTTCAAATCTGCATACCCCTAGGGGTACCTATGCAGATTTGAAAACATAAACTACTAAGGTACATAAGAGGTTCCATTTCTTGCCACTCAAAAGTAGACGTGACATAGCTGATTATCTTTATATACTTAAGATTATCAACAACGATGTCGACTGTCCAGAACTTCTTGGCAAATTAGACTTCAATGTACCACGTAGGCAGCTTAGACACAATCCCTTACTACATGTCCAACATGTTGGAACTAATTATAGACAAAATTCATTTATAGTGCGAGCGAGCGGCACTCTCAATGAATTCAGCAAAATGTTGAACATTGACCCTTTCAACACCAGCATTCACAGGGCAAGGCGATGCATAACTCTTAACTTCTTTTGCACTTGATGTAGCTATATTTTTAATTTTTACTTATTGTTCTGTGTCTTGTTCTTTTATTACTTTATTAAGTACGAAATTGTCGACGATTTTTTTTTTTGTTTTGTGTTCACACTTAGGTATTTTATTATGTTTCTATTAGCGAGTGCCTATTATTAGCTTTCTGTATCTATTTTAAGTTCTATTGTTAATAGTTAAGCTGATGGCAATCCGAATAAAAATAAATAAATGAATAAACATAAGGTACTAGCACCTACTGGCTTTTAGTCAACAACTAAATAAAACACCCAAGATATAAATAAATCATTTATTTCTAATAAAAAAATATTTAACAATCTAAGCTAAGATCTTTCCCTTGTTGCGAAGAGCTGTGTACGCTACGAGGATGGACAGAAGAGTGGCCAAGACTTCAGAGTTTATCCAGGGGCCGGAGTAACCTGCAAAAAGATTGATTTTTATTTGTATTATTACAAATTACCGTAAAAAAACAATGGATACATTTAGGTTTATACGATTCTTCCCTTCCATGTTTCCATAGAAACATGGAAGGGTATAATTACACTGTTTAATGTTAACCAGCCAAAACTAAGGATAATCTCTTTTTTTTTTTGAAAGAAAGAGTTATAGTTAATATAACTTGGGACAAATATTTGTACGATCTGCAGGTATTTGTTCCGGGTGTTCTGGTCATTTTCTATGTATAATAAAAAATATCTATCTATGTAATGTATTGTATTATGACATGTATATCAGTTATCTAGTACCCATAACACAAGCTCTGCTTAGCTTGGGGCTAGATAATGCTGTGTGAATTGTCCAGCATTTATATTTATATATATTTATTTATTAACTATATTATCAATTACTTTAATTCAAGAGTATAAAGTAATACCAAGAACAAAGCCTTATCTGTATGGGGGATAGATTCATTAACTTTATTGTGGCAATTCAAATTTGTTGCAAAAACAAAGATGTCACCCCTCTTTTCCAATGTGTTCAAAAAGAAGAGGTGTTGAAGCTAAAAAAAACAATATGTGCGACTTTATGGGCATTGAATTAATAAGATGCGTGGTGGTTGTATAATCAAAAAATTGCACACATACATGCATTACAACATGAATAAGAAATAACATTGGAAATTTTTAACTAAGAATAGTGCTTGTGAAGGTAATGGGTAGACAATAAATATTTCCAAGAACTTACTGCCAGGATGGTTAAGCTGAATAGCGAGCAGAGGAGCAACAGTAGCCGCAGGGTCAGCACGGCGGGCACGGCGCAGGGACGCCCAGCCTTCCTCGTCCAGGACGCGGATCTCATGGAGACCGGAGCGAGCCTTAGCGGGCTCTTCCGTCCATGACACCTTGAATTAGAAATAATTTTTTAAAGTTTTTAACCTCATAAACAGGTTCTGGTCAACATTTATGAAAGAGGCTGGTGGAGGATGTCTCCAGCAATAGGTAATATCTTTGTCATGAGAACTAAGTTATTCCCTTTTCTGCATTTTGAGTTGAATTATCTAATTATTTATGTTACTATCTAGCTTAAGTTTTCTCAGATCAACCTTATGTGTTTATTTGTAATGAAAGTAAAGGTAATTTTGAATATTTGACAGTGTAACAAAAACTTAAGAGGTTACTTACCTGATACTTGTTTTCTCCAACCCTGGCTGCTGTGACGGGCTTGCCAGCGACCTCGGCGTACAGAGCGTAGTTCTCAGGCAGGGGATTATCACATTTCAGCGTAAATTCTGTGATATAAGCTATATGTGTGACGATTGTTGCATCTAAACTTGTGAAGAAAGATGCTTCAGCTTTTGGGTTCTGGCAGCTCTCAGCCAAAGAACCGCTGACCAAGGCCAGTACGAATAGCGAGAAGGTAACTTTTGTGACCATTTTTATGTTTTTTGAGACTAGCGTAAATGAGTTTTTATTTTACAATTTTACGTTCTGAAAGTCAAGTCTTCTTGGAGAAACTTCGCTCGCTCCACGTATTTATTTTTGTAATGTAATAGGTTGTTCGGAAACTGCGTTAAAGTAAAATTTTTACATTCATAAAAAATAAATTCGATTTATATTTTTTATTTTTATGGAATGAAGTTACGGATGATGATTGCTTTTCAAATTGATGTTTATAAAATCAGTTGTTATATAAATAAATGATGATTTATCGATTTTTTTCAAATAATTCGCTTGAAAAATAGGTTAGAACGATTAGAAGGTTGTGATACGGATGAACATTTCGAACGCACGTTAGAACGTCGGCGGGTGACGTGTGGCCAAAATGCCAATTAAGTACGGCGGGTTTACTTTACGTTTCGTTACCATTATGGCTAAAGTTAAAACTACTTTTATTTATTTAAATTAATATCTTTGATGAGTGCACTAAAAAACGGACAAGGTTCTTATGGCTTTTATTAGGAATTGCAATAAAATAAAGGGACGTTTTCAAATTAGTTTATCTCTTTCCGCCTCGTATTTTATTAAGCTACAAGCATTTTAACAATTTTTTGTATTTTCAATAAACGGATCGTTTTTATAATACAACTAAATTGCATAGCTCTATACGGGGTAATAATCCATCTACGGTGGTAGCCTTCTTCCTTTAATGGGGGGACAAACAAACAGACAAGACAGCTGAATGTTGATGTTGTTAAGGTTTGTTTTGGTTGTAATTTGCTGAAGAAAATATCTAAAATAATTCAAAATGACGGTAAAACCGCGTGTGATACCAGAAGATTCAGATGAAGACCCGGTGGAGAACATGCTAAAGAAAACAGGATGCATTGAACTTCACTATAAAGTTCAGGTATTTTTCATAGGTTATGTTATGTCCGAGTAGCTTTTCAGTTTCCCCTACCACAAATATTTTATTATCAGATCAGAGTATTCTTATTCTCGGTTAGAGCTTGTGCCGTGGATCTTATTCATATAAATATGTAACTTAATTAATAAAAGTCGTTTTACTGATAGGTATATGTACGTACAAATGTAGGTAATGTAAAACCTACAAACAAAAATAAGCGTTTTTTTTATTTTAATTTGTATTTATTTCAGGAATGTATTGCCACAACTAAAGATTGGAGGAAATGTCAGACAGAAGTGAATGACTTCAAGGACTGTATAAATAAGCACAAACAAGATGAGAATGCCAAATTGAATCGATAGTTTACTTTTCAGTGCTCATAGTAGGTACCTAAATATGACATGACTGTTAGGAATTTGTTTTTTGGTGAGAACGCAGTGAGAAAACGATATAGGTACCGTAGTAGTGGCAAGATAAGTTTACGAATATAGTTTCGTTTTTTAATATATTGTTGATGAGATATGATTACAGCGTCTAAATAAATTATATATTTTGCCTGCTAGTTTTTTGTTCAATTTTCAGCCTAAAAGACCAGACCTCAGAATTTTCCAATTACCTAGGTAGCTACATTTTGATCAAATAACTTTGATGACTTCATCCTATTTACTAGCAACACTTATCAATGATTTGGATATTACTTTCTGCCCGCGACTTTGCTCGCGTTATTTCTATGAAAACGAATACAGGTTAAAAAATTACTTTAATTCAAACTCAATACCTAACTATTTCTTTAGGCTTACAAAATAAGCATTTAGACAAGTCAAATTTAATAGGTACTATAAACAGGTTTATAAATAGTCATTATTATCAAATAAGAAATATGATGTTATTGATTTTATTTGCTTCAATTTTTTGTCCACTAGTGGAAGAAGCGAAAACGAAACCACTTCCTAGTAAGTTTTATAAAACTTAAAATTAATACATTATCTAAGTCTAAATATAATCTAATTTGTATATAACTCAATATTAATATAAAACTAACTAAGCTTAACATTGTTTCCCTTAAATTCCATTGTCAGTGCGGAACTGGGCGACATCTGGCCAAGCACTCTAGAATCTAAGAATCTTGGACAAAGATATTGGATGAGTGGAATGGGCACCCATCCAAAAACTTTGGTCAAATATATGGATAGGCAGGTGAAATGGGCGTGATCTTAGAGCATTTAGTATTCAGTATTTTATTGCTTAACAAAAATAATAGAGAGTTTTGTATGTATTCCTGCACCCTGTCAAATAGGGTATGGCAATAGTTCTTAAAAGTAGGACTTATACATTAAGTACTACCTGTATTATGGTATTTTGTATTTTATACAAAATTACGAGATCTTCTATCTACTTAATAACTAGTAACAAAGTTCTATTTTTCTAGATGAAGGTACTTTAAAATTATGTTGATATAATAACTATTATGCTTAAGTTATATAAATTCGTCTGACTAGGCTGTGCTTAACATGAATAAATAAATGTAGGTAGGTAATTATTTTAATCAGGACACTTCTAAGCTATTTCTTTGCTAAATAATGTAATCTATCTTCATAATTTGTCTTCTAGAAAATCTTTTGTGTTAAGTATAGAGTTATAATAGCATTTTTTTATCAGCAGTTCTTTTAGTTTTAATGTGAATATAATGGTCTTTTGGTTCAGATTTAAGGAATGTTGGTAGTTTATTATATATTTTAATAGACATGTAGTAAGGGCTCTGCCTGTATAGTTCAAGTCTAGGTATTGGAAGGATGAGGTTTGTTATTCTTCGTGGATTTTTATCAAATTCATATAAGTTTAGGTTTTTTCTAACAAACAATGCAGTTTCATATAATATATAAAGGCTAGTCAAAGTAAGTAATTTTTGCTGAATAAAATGTGGTTTACAGCTGGTGCGTTGTTTGATATTAACAATAATACGCAGACATTTTTTTCTGTAATATAAATAATAGGTTTGTATCTCCACTATTGCCCCAGATTACTATGCCATAGCATAGCCATGAATATGCATATGCATAGGCAGATAATGCTGATTCAATATTTGTGTTGCTTTTTTAAGATAGTTAACGTGTAAATAAATTGTGATAGTTTACTTTTGGTTTTTTTCTATAAGGTCCCTTCCATTTATTTTTCCTTTTTATTGTCAGAAGCTTCTTCACGGATTTCGAGTGGATCAAATGGTGGATCTTCTAGATCTCCTCGTTCGGGTGAGGGAACATATACTTCATCGAAGGCATCTCGTTGACTTGCTAAATCCTTTTCCTCTTGCTCCCGAGCTATCCTTTGAGCGATAACAAAACTGTCAGCACGCTGCATACAAGGCCGGCAAATTCTGTCTTGCGTCAGCAGAATCTGAAGTTAAAAAAATTTTGGTTTGTAAATACGCGTGATAATAAAACGGTTAGAGTTCTTTTTCCAAACATCGAGTGGGGTATCACAATAAAGGACTTCAAAAAGCAATCACAAAATTATCAACAACTACCTAGTTGTTAATAATTTTGTGACTGCTTTTTAAAAAAAAATTAAAATAAAAATAATAAAATTGAAAAAGAGCGTTATTTTTAAAATGTTTTTCATGGCTTTTGAGCTATGCCAAATCAAATAAAAGTAACTACTTACCTGACGGTCGTCGAATAAGTGCCGTGAATAGTTTTTAATGCTTGGATGACTGGCTATGAAGACTTCAGTCAGCAAATAAGACTGTATAGGACGTGAAGATCTTCGCCGTGGGCCAGGAATAGTGCTGATTCCACAGAAAAAACATGCTCTGGCACCAACATGTTTTGACATTTTGTCAAAAAATAATAAGTAACTAGTTTATCAATCAACAGTAACTTAAATAAAACAGTTCATAACAGTTTTATAACAAGAAATCAAGTAACAACGACTAATCTCTAGTTTACACCGAGGTAGTAGGGATGAGACGTATTTACTCGACCTGGTTTTTATGCCTGGTATTTGCTTGCAAGTACGGAAACCTGGTACGAGTCGAAATACTTTGAAGGTCTTGTAAGTATTCCGGATTCGGGAGGTAGGCACAGACAGATGTAATAGGTAGTGAAAAAATTCTATGTCTATGATAGGGATGCTAACGCATGAGGTAGGTTTATTATTCTCTTGGCCGAAAACGAAAAGCGAGTGCATAATTTTTTTTTAAGATGTGTTGAGAACCTCATTTTGCACAGATACCAAGGAGGTATATAACGAACCTGAGTTTGAGGTATAAAACCTTTTTCATGCCATGGTTGAACGTTTTTGGTATTAAGAAGCCTCCTTCGATAGGTTTAAATGATTTCAGCTCGTTTTTTTTCGATAGGCGACTTTGATGTCAGTTATTTTTAATAACTAACAGTTAAACGCAGTGTCTAGATATAAAAGGGGTTTGGAGATTTTTACCCTAACATCGGCAGCCCAGCTACAGCCTAGTTTGTTTGATTATATCGCCGCGCACAATGAATGAAAGTTGTATATTTGGATAGATCCCAAAACAAATAAAAAATGTTCCATAGTTTAACATCCTAAAGTGTCAGGTTTCTGAGATATTGTACATACTTAAATACAAATGAAAATAAATACATTTTTACTTTATATGTGAATATTTCGGAAACGTGACGCTTTAGGGCATTATGATATAGAACATTTTTAGTTTGTTTTGACGTCTTCTATCCAAATATATAACTTTCATTGTGCGCGGCGATTTTGAAAAATGTACAAATTATAGGGCCACCCTCCTTACAAAAATCTTCTAACCCCTAACCTTTGCCCCTAACGAATTTTAAGAAATAATCAGTAAGTCAATCATCGACTTTATACCCAGTTGGGTATAAGTCGATGAAGTCAGTAGACTGTTCAAAAATCAGGTAACAACTAACACTGGGTGTGATTTTCGCTCGTGAACTTGCAAATGGAATTGTAATGTCAATCAATATGACAGTGACGTTCATATGACAGTGTTAGTTTAGTTTTGGTTTGTTTAATTTTTAGGTTAGGGACTTAGGGACTGGTTAGGGAAGTGAGTTTATAAACATGATTAGAAAACTTAAAATATCGTATTTCTCGTCTTTTTACGCGACCTATTCAACCAGAGTCGCAATTGACACCAGCTTGAAAGAACAATTCGAGTCAAAACAGTTCAAACCAAGGAACCACCCCGGTATAAACCGGGTAAAGATTGCAAGTGTTCCGCCCGACATTCAAAAGGCTATAAAAATAGTTTTTGAAGACTCTGGAGCAAAATCCTTGCATCAGGAGAGCGTTAAACTCAACAACTACCTTCGCTCGAGGCTACTGCCCCCAGAAGAAGACGAAATCGATGTAAAAGCCGCCAAACTCCACGAGAAAATTTCTAAGAAATACCTGTCAAAAATATCGAATTTATCCGTAAAACAAGCCCAGGAATACGAGTTAAAGATCAAAACCACTGTTTTTAACGCGCTGAAGAGTAATGTGTACCGCTGGGGCAGTATAGACTATGATAAGCCCACCAGTTTGCAATATCTAGCATCCAGGGCTGCTCCTGAGTATGCTATCCTTGTAAGAATCCTCGATGAAATAAAAAAGTTCATATCAGATTACAAACCTAGAAGTTTCTTTGACTTTGGCTCCGGTGTGGGCACGGGGACATGGGCAATCAACCATTACTGGAAGCGCGATATATTTGAATACTTCTGTGTCGACACATCTCAAAGCATGCATGATTTGGCTAGACTAATACTCTGCCATGGTAGAGACAATGTTGAAATGCCTTATAAAGGCTATTTCCAAAGACAGTTCTTACCAGCCTCATCAGATCTTAAATACAGCATCGTCCTATCAGCATTCTCTCTATTTGAACTGCCCAGTATTAAATCAAGACTAGAAACTGTACAAAAACTCTGGAACAAAACAGAAGACTTCCTAATAATAGTTGAAAATGGCTCGAATGCAGGTTTCCAGATCGTCAACGAAGCACGCGAGTTTGTTCTCAACCTACCCAACCAGAATAACAAGGGATATGCATTCTCACCGTGTCCAAACGATAATGTCTGCCCTCGATACTTAGAACACCAAACACCATGCAACTACCTAATGAAGTACGAATCACTACCATATCCGTCAAAATCAGAGATCTTTGCTGAACTGTTTTCATACGTAATTTTAAGAAAAGGTGATCGACCAAAAGACGACCCTCAGTGGCCTAGAATAGTAAGAGCTCCTGTAGTCCGCTCTGGGCATACCATTTGTAAGTTATGTACGGCTCAAGGGAAACTGGAAGAAGTTATTTTTGCAAAGTCCAAATACGATCAGACAACGTACAGATGCGCACGATCAGCGAATTGGGGGGATATTTTACCTGTGAAATAAAACAATTTATTAAACCACTGTTTTTTCTTCGCATGATTTGGTTTCACCATCTCTGTAATGGCCGAACTTACTGAGTTGTGAGAAACGAGAGTAATTTTTTTCTGCTTTCTATTAGGTATAAAGCAAGTAGAAAACTAATTTACCAGAAGTCATCATGAACCATCGACTTTACATCACATCACATCACACAAAAAATCCGCGTAGATTCGCTCAGTGTGCGTTGCGACTTATATCACAGACTAGGTAGATTATACTAACGTATCTAATATCTAAGGGTCCCATTCCACTCATCCAATTTCTTTGTCCAAGTGATTTGCGTAGTTGGTTTCGAATGAAATTACTTGGTTTGTTGTAAGTTTGGATGGATAGATTGTTACTTCTTCACGCCAAAATTCTCAACAGATCGGGCTGAAGTTTTGCTTAAGTGTAGGTCTTGAACTGGAATAAAACAGGCTACTTTTTAATAAATAATTAATGCTGGACAATTCACACAGCATTACCTAGCCCTAAGCTAAGCAGAGCTTGTGTTATGGGTACTAGATAACTGATATACAATACAATACACTGATAGATATTTTTTATTATACATAGAAAACGACCAGAACACCCTGAACAAATATCTGCAGATCGTACATACATTTGTCCCGAGGCGGGAATCGAACCCGCAACCTCCTGTGCCGTCTTCGCCCACCGCGCCATAGATATAATACATAGATAGATATTTTTTATTGTACATAGAAAACGACCAGAACACCCTGAACAAAATTTGTTCAGGGTCTCTGCAGATCGTACACACATTTGTTCTGAGGCGGGAATCGAACCCGCAACCTCCTGCGTCGCAGGCAGACCACCGCCGCGCCACTGAGGTCGTCAAACTATAAATTTCAGTTTCCCTAAGAAAGAAATAACGTTTTTATTAAAAAACGCGCGCAAAGCTTGCAGAAACTTAGTATCGAAATCTTTGTTAAAATATCGGTGTTGCTAGTAAATTGGATTAGGTCATCCAATTTCTTTGTATATTGGATGAGTGCAATGGGTACCTAAGATAATTATTTTGCCTTCTCCTATATGCTTCTGCCTAGGTAGGTTCTGATAGGTGTTCTACTCAAAGAGCTACCTATCTGACTATCTTCCTTAATATACAGTTTAGCCCAGTATTTTTTATATATGTATATATATAGCTTAACCTATTTTAAATTATAAAACTTATCTACATAGAACTGGTATAACTTGTCCATGCTAGAAATTTATTTTATATTTTTTAGGATAGAATTAGGGTTTGCTAAATAAAACAACCAATGTTAAATCGAAACATGTTTCAAACATAATTTTCGCTTCATATGTTATGTACACACAGGTCCTACGACCAATCTAATCTAGGCAAATAAAAAATACAACTTACTCTAAAGACACTCTCTATGTAACATAGAACAAAAATTTGCATGTGTTTTCTACCAAGGTATCTAAAACGACCGAAAATGACATTCATCTCTCAGTTGGTATTGGTTGGTGTCATGTCAGCTGCAGATTAGTGCAGAGTTAGTATGACCGGAGTGAGTACAGAGATGCAACTCACTTCACAGATATCTTGGTAGACCTGTATAATCTTAAAAAATATTTGAATGGTGGTGTTTTTTATACGTGTCTAGATTGAGTAACATGTTATTTAAGACGTCCACATTAATAAACGTGTTAAATAACAATTGTTACATAATCAAGACACACCTTTTTAAAGGTAAGCAATAGCATTACATCTTGTCCTATGTCGCACAGTTCTCGTCCGGTAAAAAAAAACCATCTTAATGCACTTCAAATCAATAAATGGCAACTTTAATCTTAGGTTGTCAATGTCATTCTGAATTTTCAAATTGTACGTTTTTGTGTACTTTAAATTGTTGCCAAATAATGGAAAACAGCACAACAGAAAATTCATGAAAATATTTCAAAAATGCACTCAGGCAAAAACAAAATACAGTCTTATTAAAATGATCAGTAAAAATTGCTTCAATTTTACGTCAGGCACTCACGCGCATATAAACAAAAATAAAAATAAATGCTCCCATTGTGTGTATTTAACACTTTTTGATTACTTGTAGATACACCTAAAAGGCAAACTACTAAAATTCTTTCACACTAAACTAAAGCACGGCTCTGCCTTGTCCATTTTTTGACAAATTTACGAAGGAAATCTTTTGTACTCACGTGGTAAATTAAAAGAGGCTAGCACAATTTATTTTCCTTTGAATATTATATTGCGCAATCCATTTTTGATTAATAAAGGCCTAATATTAGTTTTTTAGCCTTGCGCAATTTTAGTGTGTAAGAACTAAGAACTAATAGTGAGTATAGCTAAATGACCAGATGGCTAAGGTATGTTCCCCATGATATTTGTGAAACGCCTGAAACTGGCAACATTCGTGTTTCAGTTGATATTGGTTGGTGTAATGCCCGCTACAGCTTAGTGCAGAGTTAGTATGACCGGAGCTATTACAGAGATGCAACTCGCTTCACAGATATCTTGGTGGATCTACAGATTGGTAATGCAGCCTATTGTTTTAATGCAGCCAGACTATTGTTTTAATGCAATTAGACTATTTTTTATTGCTTTTAAATAAAATATTATTTAAATTTAGTTATATAAATTTTTAAAGTATTTGCAGTAAGATTTTGGAACAACTGATAGTAACTAGATCTAACTAAAAATACAATATGAATTAAGACTCAAGCATATTTTTATCATTTAGAAAATGTTATAAAAAAATTGATATACAGTTAACGGCAGATTCTTGTGAGCGTCCAAGAGAGCCAAAAGTCATTAGGTACATATTTTTAAAAGGCAAAGCTTATTGCATTGCTCGCATGACAAGTCCGAGTAAAAAAAAAACATGCTGTCATCGACTTGTAATGACAAACCAACTGCTGTTATGAGCAAAGTAATTAGTATTTTTTTACCAATTTAGTATGAATGAATGTACATACATAAATACGGATGAAGTTGATCTTAGAAGCTCACAAGAATCTGTCACTGCCTGTACGAATCACATCGAACTTACCATTTTGTTCTGTGATTCATTAATAATACGTGCATGAAAATAGCATAGAAATCATTTTCACCACACTCCTGCCACCTAGATATCTGAGGAACGGCAGAAAACTAAATTTGCCTCTCAGTTGCTATTGGTTGGTGTCATGGCCTTTACAGATTATTGCAGAGTTAGTATGACCAGAGATATTACAGAGCTCGTCATTTCACAGATATCTATGTGGGAGTACAGTCAAGAGGAAGAAATCAGTTTCACTGACGATTTTGTAAAACTAAATATTTCTAATTTACAAAACTAGAAATATAATATTGTACTTAATGTAAGATAATAAAACTATGTATGCAAAAATATCTAATGCCTCCCGTGGTTATGCGAGACTATTTTAATACGAATATTTGTTTATGTTTTAAAAACTATTTATCTTGAGGTGTGTACTGATCGGCGTTACGTGGCGTAACCTGTTGAGCGTTCGTGCAACGAGCAATGAGATGGATCTTAGCACATGGAGTAACGTATCATGTTTTCTGCGAATGGTACGCTCGTAACACCGTTCTGTACCCGGTTTAAGACCTCCCGGAATGCGAGAGTTTTTTTATATATTAAAGTGATCAAAATCCAGATTATACAAAATTAACTTCATTATAGAAACCAAAACTACGATTCTACGATCCGGAGGCGACATAAAAATTACAAAACAATTAAAGTTAAGATTTTTTATTTGACTTCTTTGTTATTGCAAGAAATACCTCAAAAATATTAAATAGTTCACCACACTGGAGCTACTTTTTGTCAAGCAAAATTTTGCAACAAGATAACGTTTCAAATCTGTATACACCATTTTAAATATCAATGACGTTTATTTCTTTAGGCTTACAAAATAAGCACTTAGAAAAGTCAAATTTTATGCTATAAACAGGTATAAAACAGTAATCATTACTGTTTTATACCTGTTTATACTGAGAAACAAGGTGTTGTTGATTTTGTCCACTTCAATTTATTGTCCACTCGTGGAAGAAGTGTGGAAATTATAACTCAAGAACGTCTGGACCAATTATAATGATGTTTGATTTGTTGGATTTATCTCCGTCCCAAATAGCAAAATAACAAGAAAAACATGAAAATTCAAGCAAAAACAATTTTTGTTTGCAACGCCATCTATGATTCTAAGACGGGACAAAGTTTGCCGGGTCAGCTAGTTTATCATGTTGCAGTTCAGTTGACAGATATCTTTGCGTGACTATACTCTGCAAAACCACCAGTGTGGTGAAAACTTCGCGCATACACTCCTTTCATGCACATACTAAATTACAGAAATAAACTTTTTTCAATACATATAAAGTTCAAAGTTCCCTACTTAGGCCCCGTCTTGACTTCATTCCAGAACAAACCCCGCAGAGCTCTACAAAAAATTGTAACTGTTTTGCTATATCATTGTTTCAACTGTAATAACAACACAAAAAATATTTTTTTTATGTTCAATACAGAATATCAGTTGTTATTTTATTATAAATTGTAATAATTGTTCTTCTTTTAAATTTTAACTTGTTTAAAGTTCGTACTATAAAATTTGTACTGAGATTTCAACGTGATTAATTCTAATTAGGTAACATACTGCTGGATAGAACATACATTTTGAATGATATATTGCAGCTATACTCCGATAAAAAAAACCTGCATATTTTTTGTATACAAAGGAGTACAAAACCTAAAGAACATTGGTGGGAAATATTTAACGACATTGCTATCAGCGAAACAAAGCACTGAAGCCCGAAAAGATTTTTAGTTTTGCTTTCATAAATAATTTAATTGTTCTCTTATTATCATTCCAATTCAAATTTAAACATATTTCGCTGCACATGTATGTTTATGCGTGTGATAACCTTGCTGTTAAAAGTGTTTTCTGTTATTGTTATCTGCTTCTGTTAAGTTTTCAATTGTAAGGCTGTGTCCCCAGTAGGCAAACTGTGAGCGGCCGACTGAGTTTGCCGATATATTTTAAAGTGAGTGTCCACAGTTCGCTAGAATTTCAGTTCGCCACAAATTTGCGGCTCACTCAGTCGGCCGCTCACAGTTTGCCTACTAAGCATATAAATATATTGGAAACACCCTCAATGGGGTAACATATTGTGAACACTCACATAATCACTAAGACCGGTATGTGGTATGAATGGCAATAAATAAAAATACTGGATTCTAAATCAGAGTATAGAGACAGAGCCATAGATCCGACCAACGATAGTACCGAGACGTGATCGTCTTCTGTTCCTCTAGGATTTGATACAGCTGAACAGGGAACTACGCAAATCCCATAGAAAAACGAGACCTCACATCACGTCTCTATACCATCGACAACCAGTCTCACGTCTGATCTCTTAACGACAGAAAAAGCCAGTTCTGCAAAACGTTTAAGACGGGGACCTTTAATAATAATATCTATGTAATAGGCAATAATGTATGTTTATAGTATAGTTAGCTTTTTTCCACCAGATACTTGCTACGTTGGTAATTCCAGCCGACCAATAGGATTGCTTCATTATCACGTCATTAGTTAGCTACGAAAATGACGCGATAATGGAGCTATCCTATTGGTCGGCTGGAAACACAGAAATGTAGTACATTTCTGGTAGAAAAGTAACCTTATCTTGTATTTTACTTTACTCGCGCAGTTTGAGAGCGTGATCCTTGATCGCGCCACCGTCGCCTTCGGAAACGAAGCGTTTGCGCCCTCTGTAGACAAAATAAAATAAAATTAGAATAATGCTGGACAATTCACACAGCATTATCTAGCCCCAAGCTAAGCAGAGCTTGTGTTATGGGTACTAGATAACTGATATACATAACATAATACAATACATAGATAGTTTTTTTTTTATACATAGAAGACGACCAGAACACCCTGAACAAATGTCTGCAGATCGTACAAATATTTGTCCCAAGGCGGGAATCGAAACCGCAACCTCCTGCGTCGCAGGCGGACCTTCGCCCACTAAGCCACAGAGGTCGTCTAAATTCGTTTAAATTCGAAAGTCACTCTGTCTGTCTGTCTGTTATCTTTTCACACCTAAACGGCTGAATGGATCTTAATCAAATTTGGCAGGGTGGTAAATGGTATCCCGGTGACGGATATAGGCTACTCTTAAAGCGTGGGCGAAGCCGCGGGGAGCAGATAGTTAAATATATTTTCAACACACTTGCTCATAAAATGGCTCTTATTTCACCGCAATTAGGCACATAATGATATCTGTAATCAAACTGTGACTTTTTCATTACTGTTATTCACGAGTGAGTTATAGGTTTTTTTATTTTATTGGTTGAGTTGCTTTGCGCTTTAAAAAGTTTCGATACAAAAAAGATCGTGTTCAATAGTACAAATAAACTTTTTATCTACTAAATAAAATGATTATTTTATTCACAAGTGTGTTGAAAAACGTCGTATGATACATATGTGTACTGATGATTACCGTCCTCGGGTCTCTTAGACCCTCGCCTAACGTCTCGGGTCTCAACAGCGGTAATCACCAATATTACACACTTGTACCATAATGTACTATTATTTACCTGGTCGGCACACGCTTGAGTACGGCGTGACCCAGCTGGAATCTCTGCTGGCACCGCTCCAGGAATCGATCCAGCATTATGTACGCGAGCGGCACGTCCAGCACTATGTCGGACATGTCTTCCAGCACGCGGATGAAGCCCTACGGACAATATATGCAAGTGAAATTCACCATTTCGGCGATACCATCGGTGTTCACCACACTTTTATTTTTAAATCATGGCGCTCAAATAATGTTAGAATAGATTAGAATATAAGTATATTCTAATCCATTCTAACATTCTTTGAGCGTATTGCACCAAATCTGTACTTAGGCGAGCATAATGCTTGATAGCATTCTCGACCTGCTAACCTTAGGGTAGAGTGGACAACAATTTTATTATAGTGGGTAGTGCTACGTTACGGAATTTAATATACAAACATATATATACATGAATATAAATAATGTATACCTAGCATAGATGAATAAAAAAAAATGTTTTTGTTTAGGATTAGTATTTTTTTTAATGTAATTTATGTTTTCTTTGTTAATGGGCTATGAAATAAAGCATTATCTATCTATCTATCTATAAACATATAAGTAAACAAAATAACATACTATTCACAAGAATACTTACAAAATAAAGTATTTAAATTAATTATATATATAATTCCGTACCGGATTATTCTTCGAAAGAAATGTACACTGTATAAAATTAAATAATAGTTTTAGTAAATCTTTTTCTATTTAAATGTACAAATGTAGGTATTTAATTTAATTAAATAAAAGTGAATATCAACTAGCACTAGGCAGGTTCATGTATATGTCGGAGATCAGGCCGCCGCCCGCGCCGCCGCACCGCGCTGCGCTGCATTGATTAGTTCGTGGTTCGATCCGGTCTCCAACAACGCCATCTGTTAGCGTGTCGAGGAGTGTAGTATGAAACGTCAAGTAGACAACTGCCATT
This sequence comes from Eupithecia vulgata, assembly GCA_946478455.1. NCBI lineage: Eukaryota > Metazoa > Arthropoda > Insecta > Lepidoptera > Geometridae > Eupithecia > Eupithecia vulgata. The sequence goes on along the minus strand of OX297887.1, from coordinate 1,850,326 downwards.
GTCACAACTGTCGTTGTCACTTGGGCATGGTCAAGGCAGAGTGCTTTTGAGGTTAGGTTGGATCGTGGGTGACTTCACTTTTCTGCCGACCTTCGAAGAGAGCACTGGTCCCATCTTGCCTCTGCCTTGAACTTGCCGCGTTTCACAATTAACTAGACTGTACGTAGTGAAGTGATTGTGTTATTCACCAATAAACATCTGGAAAATACGATTGCGTTACTTTATTTGGACTTCGAGGCATGTCTGACGCTCCGGACGGCAGGCCTCCAGACCCCACTCCGTCATATATATAAATTTATTGCTTTAGGTTAAATTAAGTATCTTATTTTATAAAATTAATAATTGTTTCTTTATAATAGTCTTCAGTAAGTTGTATTTTGTTTGAGTTAGACTGTCGGTATTTTGTATGTTTATTTTATAAAATGTAAATCTCTTATTGGCCGTAAGTTAGATTAGTAAGGTCTAAACTGTTAAGACATACCTAAGGGCTGTTGATTTTGTTTGAACAATCAAAATAAAAGAAATTAGTTATAGACTCTAAATATGAAGACATTTATTGAGGATGCCTCACGATATTACATGGGAAGGCTGTTCCATAGTCGCGTGGCCTTTACAGCGAAGGTTTTATGGTATCCTACAGAGCAGGCCGGAGTTCTAACCTGCAGACGTTTCGAGTACCGTGCAGTGTGTTCGGGTCCGTAAAGAGGGTTGAAAGATTCAGAGAGGCAGTTTGGGGAAAGTGGGTTAAAGAGGGTTTTATAAAGAAGGCATAATGTGTGCAAATCTCGACGCTTTCTGATTGTGAACCACCACTTCAGTTGGGTGCGGAAGACTGATACGAGATCGTCTTAATTTGTATATGTGTCCTCTATCCAAATATCATTATCATCATCATCAGCCTATACCAGTCCACTGCTGGACATAGGCCTCCCCTAATGAGCGCCATAGCGCCCTGTCCTCAGCTTGCCGCATCCAGCATCTGCCAGCAGTCTTTCGCAAATCGTCATCCCACCTGGTCGGAGGGCGTTCTACACTACGTTTTCCGAGTCGCGGTCTCCACTCAAGAACACGTTTACCCCAGCGGTTGTCGGTTCTTCTTGAAATATGGCCAGCCCACTGCCACTTCATCCAAATATGAAAGTTACTTATTTGGATAGAGGACACATATACAAATAAATAAAACCGGCCAAGTGTGAGTCGGACTCGCGCACGAAGGGTTCCGTAACATCTATAAAAATTGCAAAAATATCTCGTTTGTTGTATGTATATTCTTAAATGATATATCCTCATGATAATGATGTAGAAGTTCATACCCGGTCCATCTGGTCCGTAGTGACTATCACGCAGCGTCTCAGCTCAGCCAGGAATGTGCAGAGCTGCTCCTCAACCGAGGAGTTGACTGTCTCCAGGGCTAGGAGTATTGTCTGTCAAATAAAATAATAATAAATATTTATATTTCTAAAACTAAGAACCTCCAGAGGGGCTATTCAGAAACTCACGTTACCGAGTCATCAACATAGAATTTATCACACGACGACCTCTGTGGGCGAAGGTCCGCCTGCGACGCACGAGGTTGCGGGTTCGATTCCGGCCCTGGGTCAAATATCTGTACGATCTGCAGGGATTTGTTCCAGGTGTTCTGGTCGTTTTATATGTATAATAAAAAATGACTATTTATGTAATGTATTGTATTATGTATATCAGTTATCTAGTACCCATAACACAAGCTCTGCTTAGCTTGGGGCTAGACCATGCTGTGTGAATTGTCCAGCATTATTTATTTATCACGATATCAGACTCGCACAAAATTCAAATATTCTAAGCCTTCAACCTCGTAAACCTATAATAGTCCACTAATGAACACAGGCCTCTCCCTGATAATCGCCTTATTGGCTATAACTCATGGGGAGTAATGCCCATAATCCCCACGCTGGGCATGCGGGTTCGTTATCGCAGTTCGATGGTATATCCCGAAAATTACCATACACGCGTGGTGGATGTGAGGCATCTCGAGGCCTTGCACACAGCGCATCATTTATGCAAACTCGCCTGATGATATACTGGATCTAATGATGCACTGGATCTAAGGATATATTACCTCGTACACCAGCTCATGGTGGAAGTGAGGCACCTCCAGGTCTCGCACGCAGCGCACCGCCTCTGCCAACTCGCCTGAAGTCAGGTATTCCTTCAGGAGAAGCTGTATCTGACGGATCAGGGATTTCACCGGCCTGGAAGGAATTATTTCATTGATAAGTATATAAAACCTTTTTTTACAAAATGTGGGGCGAAGGCCTACGATAATCGCTATGATTCAGACTTCTGTGACGCAGCGAGGGTACGCCTGCGACGCAGAAGGTTGCGGGTTCGTCGTGCGGTATTTATGTTAGTCTCTAAGGTATTCATCATTATGGGCCTTAGTTAATTTACTTTGTAAGTACTTCTCTTATGTTGCCTGCAATAAACGATTTTTATTATTATTACATTTTTTGGTCTAAAGTAAATAATATTTTATTATTTGACTCGGACAGTAAAAACTACCAGCGACGACGGCTAGAACATCACAAAAACGAGCTCGCCTCTCAACTACAAGGACCATTAAATTTTCTAGACTAAAGAGACACAGTATCCCAAACCGAAAGATTCACAGACAAAAGTTTAGAGGCGACTCACTGGAGTCAACTCTACTGTCCTGGACCCAAGTCTTCGTAGTCATAGGATAAGACAACGAAGCAAATCCTTTTTAGAAAAGTTTAGGTTTTAAAATATTAAGGAGGTTGAAATACTTCACTATAGAAGCTGGCCGCAAGCAACTTCAAAATTCAAATCACTTCGAACAATCGAACGACTGATCTTCGATTGCCTTTTTCTCGTTCTAATTTTGGAAATAAACAGGGTCGATTCTGTCTGGCCTCCTCTGAGGCCGCGCAGTGTACCACAACGTGTTCCACAGCCAGACAGAAAACGGGATTGAAAAGTCTCATAGAGACATCAAACCTGTCCACACCCATAGGAAAGCTGACACGAAGCTGTCAATCTCCAAAAGTCCTGCTCTGGTACTTCAAGGAGCTGGGCTGGTTAGGGCCTGGTTAGGCAGCGAGGATAATGCACAATACACTCCTATGCGAGATGTCAGTGCAAATCCCAGTTCCCCACTTAGAATTAGAATTAGGGTCGATTTTGAGACAAAAAGCCACGCTTACCAAGAGTAAATTCAGTTCATATTTTGACGCGATTACGGAAACATCAAGTAATAAATAAAAGTGTCTTATTGGAAGAAACCCTGAAGAACAGAAGATACAGTCCACATCAGTTCCTAACGAAACAAAAAGCAGAAAGCAGATAATATCAGAGAGCAGATTGGATTATTGTTTATTTAAACAGATCGCCAAGAGGCAGTATAGAAAAGGAAAAATTATTTGACTAAGCTGTCATCTCACCTGATGCCGCCGCCAACGCCCCAGATATTGTCCAGCCGCACGAGCCCCTGCTTCATGGAGAGCAGCGTCTCCGCTCTGTGGATGGAGGCTCTGCAACAAAATGTGGATAGTTAGCATGCAGTTCCCATGCCGGTAAAAATATTCGAAGTGGTGACCCTTTATACCGAAGAAATTAATTCGAAAAGTGGTCACAACCCTTTCTATCAAATGAATAAATTAGAAATGTAATCACAACCCTTTCTGTCAAAGAAATTGATAAGAAATGTGGTCACAACCCTTTCCATGGAATAAATTAATTAGAAAGGGTTGTGACGACTCACAATCCTTTCTATTGATGAAATTAATTCGAAAAGTGGCCACAATCAGAACCCTTTCTATCAAAGAAATGTGGTCACAACCCTTTCCATTGATGAAATTAATTCGAAAAGTGGCCACAATCAGAACCCTTTCTATCAAAGAAATGTGGTCACAACCCTTTCTATTGATGAAATTAATTCGAAAAGTGGGCACAATCAGAACCCTTTCTATCAAAGAAATGTGGTCACAACCCTTTCTATTGATGAAATTAATTCGAAAATTGGCCACAATCAGAACCCTTTCTATCAAAGAAATGTGGTCACAACCCTTTCTATTGATGAAATTAATTCGAAAAGTGGCCACAATCAGAACCCTTTCTATCAAAGAAATGTGGTCACAACCCTTTCTATTGATGAAATTAATTCGAAAAGTGGCCACAATCACAACCCTTTCTATCAAAGAAATGTGGTCATAACTAAGGAGAAATTCTGTCCGAAGAATGTGCTGTTCCGGCGTTTTCGCGGACGATTACCGGTCGCAGCACTTAGTGAGTGTCACACTACATGCTATTTTATTTATGTTAGATTAAGGTATATATTTATATGGGCTGTAGTTTTTAAGTGTTTTACATCTTGTACTAGACTAATGTTGCCTGAAATAAATAATTTTATTTTTTTTATTTTCTAACCCTTTCTATCGACCAAATTTATTATTACGAACGAAATTAAATACATCTTAATAATTATTTGGTTCCTCTAAGATATCTTAAGATAAGACAAAAATATGCTGGCGCTCATTAGGGGAGGCCTATGTCCAGCAGGGCAAGCACGGTGATTGTTGTCTAGGGTAGAATAGACAATAATGTCATTTTAAAGGATAAGATATGTATGTGTTATATATATATATATATTAATATTTATATATATTAAATTTACTTAGTCTATAAGAAGGATTGTAATAATATAAGGCAAGAGCGAAACCCCCTAACACAATTATTTCTATACTTAAAAGGGGATTTCCAAAGCAATTTACAGATTTGTATAGATTAAGTTAAAGAAATAAACGATTTTATTTATTTATTTATATTTATTAATGACATCGCATCGACGCACTTTGCGTACATTATTGAAATTGAAAGAATAAATTTCAAATAATTTACGAATTTTATGACATAGTGACGTCATTTTTCTCTATTCTACCATAGACAACAATCCCCGTGCTAGGGAGGGGTGTCAGCAGTGAACTAATATAGGCTGATGATGATGCTGGAAAGATGTAGGTACTAACTTGGCATGTGAGTTGAGATCCCTCAGCGCCAGCGCCTGTACAAACTTGGGCGGCAGACAGTCGTCGGCCACGGCGCGCGCTATGAAGTTGGACAGCAGAGTCGACGCCTCCGGTAAGTCCAGCACAAGGTCGGGAAGCTTCTCCAGGAGCCGCTCGAATGCTGTTGAAAGTTAGAGAAATACTTAAGTATAGTGTAAAACTTTTTAAACTTTCGCGATTTCATAACATATTTAAGATTATTTATCGGGTATTTATATATAAATGTGTTAATAAAGTTTGATATAGATTTGGACCTCTACGCTGCTGCAAAACACATTTTTTTCTCGAATCGGTCAAAAATTTTAGGAATTCCCGGGAAATTCGACCTCTGTGTCGCGGTGGGCGAAGGTCCGCCTGCGACGCAGGAGGTTGCGGCTTCGATTCCCGCCTTGAGACAAATATTTGTACGATCTGCAGGTATTTGTTCCGGGCGTTCTGGTCGTTGACTATGTATTGTATTATGTACATCAGTTATCTAGTACCCATAACACAAGCTCTGCTTAGCTTGGGGCTAGATAGGCAGTATTATTCCATATTTATTAATTATTATAATTGGTGATGTTGTGAATTCTGAGAAGACCGCGGACCGCGCTAAGTCAAAATATCACTTTTTCAGTATCGACGAAGAACGACTAGAATCCAATTTTAATGAGTTAAATTAAATAGATGAATGGAGGCGGTTAGCACAGGACCGTGGTGGAGGGCACAAACTGAGGGAGGCCTATACCCAGCAGTGGGTGAAATCCGGCTGTGGATGATGATGAAATTAAATAGTTTGATCACGTCAATAAGCGGTTATAAGGTAAAAATATGTGTTAAACAACATTAAAAGAAGTCGTGTCGTACAAATGATCGTAAACACAAACCGTATAATATTTAAGATTATTTATCGGGTATTTATCGCGTACCTTTTGCTTTCATTTCCCCAACGTTTCAACCGCGTTACATTACAGCGATCGTGGTCACGGGGCGACTGCAATACCCGATAAATAATCTTAAACATGTTATCAAATCGCGAAAGTTTTAAGTTTTAAAACTGTATTATTTCGAAACAGTCGTAAAATTCCTTCATTCATTATCATTACACGGCCTCCAGTCAGACATTTTTTCAGATTTTCGAGGGTTCCAAATTCACCCTCTGGGTACGGAATCATTTATTAATGCCACTCTCAGTACGGGTGTGCTCTAACTACTTAGATATTGGTTAGAGCACACCCGTACTGAGGGTGGAGCGCGGGTTCGAATTCCGCCGAAATCGTAAATTTTTGGGGCATTATTAAATTTTCGTGGAAAATTCTCCCAGTGCGAGTACTATAAGGCCCTCCGCACATGGAGCTACTCAAAAAGAACTAGTTACAAACTCAAATTACTAAGGAGTTACTTGAGCATCACCGCCCATACATTCTCGCACAGGTTCGCACACGACGCTACTAGTCAAAAACCGGTTAGTAACGCGTTAGCAACTGATCACGGTGACGCGTCGTGCCGGTCGCGCGCTACTAGTTACAGACTCTTTTGTTTTGAAAAATGTGAGCAGAAATTCTGTTATTTCTGACTGAAAGCTTGCAACTTGAGTAGCGTCGTGTGGGAGGTACAGTTTCTAACTAGTTTGTAATCTAGTAGTAGTAAATGTAAACAATTACTGATTAGTTCCGTCATTTTTGAGTAGCTCCATGTGCGGACGGCCTAAAGCAAAAAGCTAAGTTTAAAATGAAGATAGTTACCATGTCCGATGTCCTTAGCGGAGAAGACACGTCCATAGAGATCTGAGATGAGCACCGATGCCATCTCGCAGTGTGATGGTTTATGGTCCAGTGCTATTTCCACAATGGCCTCGCATACCTGAACAAAAAATTATTATACAAATACAAAAGATGGCGGAGCTTATGCTAAGCTAAAAATTATACAATATACTGTTATAATTGAGAGGCTACAACGTAAATTTGCTAGGTATCTTTATAAACGTATGTATGGCTATTACCCGTATCTTTTCCCTTCCCTATTCGTGACTGGCATGGTCGGATTGGATACACTGGAGCTCAGGCGCAAGCTGCATTTAGCTATGCACTACTGCCTAATACTGCGGAATAAAGTGAACAATCCGACCATACTTGCCACTATCACTCTATATGTACCAAATAACTACACGAGAAGCGGCCGAAGGCACCATCGACTGTTTGCTTGTCACACGACGCGGACTCAGCACGCTAATAACGCACCTACTCTACGGGCACTCACTCTCCTTAACAAGTTTCTTCTGGAGTTCCAACATGTTGACATATTTGATGACAGCCTAAGTTCTATTTATAATCAGCTAAGATCTTATCTAAGTTTTCACTAGTTTTAAATCCTTGTATTATAGATAGTTAACGTTTTGGACTAAGTAGTCTGTAAGTTAATTATTAAGCTTGAATAAATATCTAATACAAACTAATTTTATACTAATACACAAATACCAAATAAAAATACTAAAGTAATACATAACAACATGATAAATTAATTCAACCTTTAAGAGACATACATGCTATGTAATTTGCAATTGTTAAGTTCCACACACGTCTCAGTGCCACTATTTTTGTATATATATTTTTTTTAATGGTGGAAACACTTATTGGTTTATGTATTATTTTTAAGTCCTTATTGTAATCATTATTATTATAACTGTTTGTTTCCCAAATAAATAAAAACATAAAACATGCTAATAATTTAATCTGACACGATACCTAAATAATGATGATAGACTTTTCTCTTGAAAGTCAATCAATCAAATGAAGTCTTGAAAGTAATAAATCAGTTTCCATTGGATAGAAATAATTTTAAACAACGCAAGCGAAGATGCAGACTGCAGCTTGTAAATTGTATTCTTTTCTTTTATACGTAAAATTATCATAGCAGCCCGTCATAGTCCTGCAAAACATCTGTGTTTTGCAGGACTATACTGAGGGGTAGCCTAATACCGTCAGAGTTATCGAAAAGTAATGTTAAATAAATAATGCTGGATAATTCACACAAAACGACACACAATTGACGACCTCTGTGGCGCGGTGGGCGAAGGTCCGCCTGCGACGCAGGAGGTTGCGGGTTCGATTTCCGCCCAGGGACAAATGTGTGTACGATCTGCAGACATTTGTTCAGGGTGTTCTGGTCGTTTTCTATGTATGTCTCGGAAAACGTAGTGTAGGACGCCCTCCGATCAGGTGGGATGACGATTTGCGAAAGACTGCTGGCAGATGCTGGATGCGGCAAGCTGATGACAGGGCGCTATGGCTCTCATTAGGCTCCCCTAATGAGCGCCATAGCGCCCTGCCTATGTCCAGCAGTGGACTGGTATAGGCTGATGATGATGACTAGATAACTGATATACATAATATAACACAATACATAAATAGATATTTTTTATTATACATAGAAAACGACCAGACCACCCGGAACAAATGTCTGCAAATCGTACACAGATTTGTCCCGAGGCGGGAATCGAACCCGCAACCTTTAACGTCGCAGGCGGACCTTCGCCCACCGCGCCGCAGAGGTCTCCGTTAGAAAATACGTGGATACCTACTCGATTATGTCCTATGTTAAAAATAAAGCAAACAGTCCTGCAGCGGGACTCAAACCCGTGACCTCCTGCATAACATAATTTTCCACTGAGTTACAATACAATACACTTTATTGTACACCAGAAAAAGAACATTACAAAAAAGACATATTACATGAGACAAGTACAATGGGCGGCCTTATCGCTTAGAAGCGATCTCTTCCAGGCAACCTTTGGATGGAAAGAACTATATGAATATAAGAAAGGCAGGGGGTGTACAAAAGATAAAATAAATATGAATACCTTCAACGCTTCTACAACAAGCTTCCATCTGAAGCAACTGAGCTTCCAATTCGTAAATTTAAACAGTACATAAAACGAAATCTTATCAAGAAAGCCTTTTACTCCATAGATGATTACATCAATGATGTTAATGCTTGGCCAGATGTCGCCCAGTTCCGCACCGACAATAGTATTTAAGGGAAATAATGTTAAGCTTAGTTAGTTTTATATAAATATTGAGTTATATACAAATTAGATTATATTTAGACTGAGATAATGTATTAATTTTAAGTTTTATATAAACTTACTAGTGGTTTATTTTTCGCTTCTTCCACTAGTGGACAAAAAATTCAAGCGAATAAAATCAATAACATCATATTTCTTATTTGATAATAATGACTATTTATAAACCTGTGTTTATAGTATTAAATTTGACTTGTCTAAGTGGTTATTTTGTAAGCCTAAAGAAATAAAGCTATTGAGTTTGAGTTACAGAGGTGGTTACTTACCAAGTGGCTCCGCTTCGGTGTGACGAATTCCGCGAAGTCTTCGGCGGCGGCGCTCGTGTCTCCATGCTCAAAGTACTCCAGGATAACGGGCTCCGCTTTGCGCTGCAATAAATATAATAACATTATGTGTATGGATATTTGTGCGAAAAAAAAAAGTTCAATAGCGCCAGCTTTTAAAAATAATGTGTCTGTTCTCACTTTCTCCTTTTGTATTAAAAAACAAACAATACTTTTTTTTGTATATATGGACGGAGATTCTGGTAAGTACCTGTAACTTGTAGCTTGTTTGTGTAATTGTTTTAGTAGTAAATGTATAATGAGTGTGTATATGTATAGATTTTTTATATTAAATAAATAAATAATGCTGGACAATTCACACAGCATTATCTAGCCCCAAGCTAAGCAGAGCTTGTGTTATGGGTACTAGATAACTGATATACATAATATAATACAATACATAGATAGATATTTTTTATTATATATAGAAAACGACCAGAACACCCTGAACAAATGCCTGCAGATCGTACACACATTTTTCCCGAGGCGGGAATCGAACCCGCAACCTTCTGCGTCGCAGGCAGACCTTCGCCCACCGCGCCACATCGGTCGTCAAACAAGTTGAAAACTATACTACACAAGTATACATACACAAGTGTACATAGGGACAGACAGACAGCGAGAAGCGACTTTATTTCATATTTATTTATTCAAAACATTCAATCTCTTTTTATTTTTCGTCGGTTTTTAGAACATGTCGTATTAAGAGCGAATGCAAAAAATTGTGAAAAGGATAGGCATAGGATTTCGCGTTCATAGGAGCGGGACAGAGTAAAGCAATGTCAGTGCAAAAATCATGGTTTTGCTTCTTTTCTATTCAAAATTTAAGCATTAAATAGAAAAACTACACGATTACTTAAATAAAACAGTAGTCTGGCTATGTGATTCGTAAAAAATAATATGGTGTTGTCGCTGATACTTTAGAGCATTTCAATTAAAACAGTTTTTTTAAAGCGATTTTTGTATAATTTTTTGTAAAGAAACCAGTTTATTTTTCAAAATTCTATTCGATTACTCGACTTCTATGGATTTCTCCCCTAACTATCGTATTTTTTGAATTAGAATATTTAAGTTCGTTACCATAGATGTAAGGGTTTAAAAATACACAATTTGCTTGATTTTTGCATTAGGCGCACTCTTAACACAAGCCGCGAGAATAGCAAATTCATTGCCACCAGTCGTTCACCCTTGTTAAAATGCAAGGCGTGTTATTAATATTGCAACGCAGTGCATAATGCAAGGACAAAGGGTTAAAGCATTCAATGCCGCTACAAGGACCCGGGGCGATTGATTTCGGAGTCCTGCCGAAATCGACATTATTAAATTTTGGAACTAAGTTCCTTATCGCGCGTTGTGAAAGGGGGCTGGATGGAAAAAAATATCACGAAAAGTTGTAACGACACTTTTTGCTATAGTAAGCTATTGTAAGCCGTGCGGCGTGCGCATGTTTCTCTGTCTGTCTGTCTCTCTCTCTCTTATAGAAAGGAACTTCGTTCAATCCGGGTGTCCCTTGACACCTATCAATTTTTTTTGTATAAAATTGCCCACACTATAAAGTAAAAACCTAAGATCTGTTGAGAAGTTTCGGCGTGAACATGTAACAAACATCCATCTATCAATCAATCCATCCAAACTTTTTCATTTTTTAAAACCAGTTTTTAACCATTTTTATTTATTATTGAGTAATAATGATTAGTACCAAATTACATTAACCTGAAAAATAATAACATATATGAATTGTAGAATTTAAGTAGCTAGTTTATTGCTATACAGCGCGGGGCAATGCAGCCAGTGTCTTGGGCACGCTTCTGACTGGTATTGATATGGATCAGTTGAGCTACCTGTAGATTGTTTGCAACAGTTTGCAGATAGCCCAATTGTTTCCTTGTAAATACTAGTTTTAATTTCAATTTATTATTTGATTGTAATTTTTTTTTAAATATAGATCATCAAGTAGTTAGTGTGATGGATTGAATTTGAACTCAACTACGCAAATTACAAAGGAATTTTCGACAAAGTTATTCGAAGAGTAAAATGTGCATCAGTCAAAGAAATTTGGTCAAACGTTTGACAAAAAAATTGGAGAGAAGACGAATTTATTGAATTCCTATTTCCCTCCCCTCAAGGTCACAACATCACGCGTGAACGGCTGGACAGATTTCACTAATTCTTTTTTGTTGTTTGTTATTGTCAGAAGGTACCTTCTGTACTGTAGTACTTATGAAAAAAATACGTTGGGGGCTAACATATTTAAGATTATTTATCGGGTATTTATCGCGTAGGTACATTTTGCTTTCTTTTCCCCGACGTTTCAACCGCGTTTCAGCGATTTCAGCGAGCTGAAACGCGGTTGAAACGTTGGGGAAAAGAAAGCAAAAGGCACGCTATAAATGCTGGGGCCAACGTTATAAAAACCACCCATTGTCAGTTTTTTCGAGACCTGCGGTAAGAGTTGGCGACTTGGGGTGGCGCAAATTTTAAGGCGCGCGACACCATAGGTCTGCTGGCTCAGGCTGCCAGAACAACATGTGTCAAAAATACCGTTATGTGAGCGACATATGACGCCATTTTGTGAAAAAGATCAGAGCGGCGCGGCGTAAGCGCAAAAATCAATAATTCTTCAATCTGATATCTATTAATTAGGACATTTATTTGCAAAAATAAGCGCAAGGTGAAAGGACTAATATAGTCCATCAGACTGTATTAGTCCACTGCTGGACACAGGCCTCCCCTAACGAGCGGCATAGCGCCCTGTCTTCCATAGCGTCTTCAGCTTGCCGCATCCAGTTTCCCTTGGTATTGTATGACGACATATTCGGATATTCGGTGATGACAATAAAAAATCTTTTGATTGATACTTTAAGAGAAAAAAGATAGTAACTAACAAAAAAAGATGGTAAGTACTTTGAAGAATCTGATATATAAGTTATTTAATAAAAAAATTGTAACGAATAGGAGACCTGCCTTGTATCGCATAGATATTTTTTTCAATACCTTGTCGATAAAGATTTATGAGTATTTTTATTTTAACGTAACCCAATTGAAATCAATTCACATTCATCCACGCTATAATGTAGTTTTGGCGTGAAGAAGGAACCATAAGATCCATCAGAAATTCCGGACATAAAAACTTCTGCTTTAGATAAAATAAATCTATACCTATATATAAAACAAAGTCGTGTTAGTTACACCATTTATAACTCAAGAACGACGGGACCGATTTTCATGGTTTTTGATTTGTTGGATTTCTCTCAGTCCGGAATAGGATAAGAAGTATTAAAAACATTAGAAAATTTACGAAAAAATAACTACCCGCGCGAAGCCGGGGCGGACCGCTAGTGCTTAATAATACTATGATTTTATTTAGATTTTGTTAGTTGCTGTTTCGGTGTTGTGTAAATAAATGGATATCTTATCAAATCTATGTACATACTATTATCTAAATGTACATTTTGACTTGCATATCAGAGTTTATCTAGTTTATACATCGCAGCTTAACATGCCTTTTATTTCCGGGATTATACATTTTTATGTCCAGTAAAAAACTGAAATCCCCAGGATACCATCTGTTCCTAATTTCATTAGGATCTGTTCGGCCGTTTAGGCCACTCGACTGACCCATAGCACCTAGGGCGTCTGGACACGGGGTCGTTCGGCGCCCATTTGGCGGGTAAGGTCCCCGAGGTGGTCGCGGCGCGTCACGTGTTTCTGGCGTGTCGCGAAGGGTGCTTCACACCCCCTCAGTGAGGGCCAGATATCGGGCAGCTGGGCAGGCGGGCAGGTGGCTTCGTGGAAGAGAGAATCGTCATTCATCGTCACAAAGGTACATGCTGAGCGTTGTGGGGTTACTTGCAACATTAAGCTGAGCATGAACCCATTCTGATAGCGCAGGAACACGGCACTGACCATCACACACGGCTTGCTCTAAATCATTTTAACTTGCAAGTTAAAATGTTTTAGAGCAAGGCATGTGTTTTTTAGTCTAGTATAACACGATCACTGCTAGCGTCGGCGGCGGTGCGACCCGCATGGGGCGCGCCGCCGGGACAGGGAGTTGCATATCGCACTCTATGTTTTCAGTCATGAAAGTCTAGATGATAGTCTAGTATAATCTAGTTTCAGTAGTTTATAGGTATTGTTATCATATAGGTTTATATTTTTATGTCATGTGTCGTGTTTGTTATTTTATCAGTCGTGTAATGTAAGTTTTCTTTTTCAATTAAAAGTCACAGTCACCGAAATATTTAAAAATTCTCTAGGGAATCACATGCACAAAAAACCTATAGGGTACTTCCCATTGACCTAGAATCAAGAAATTTGGCAAGAAGCAAGGTCTTATAACACAAGTAAAGGAAAAAATACGAAAACCGGAAATTTGTAGATAAAAATTAAAGTTTTTTTTTATCTTGCTAGTGACCACAATTTGTAAGCCACTACTTTCCGTTGAACTAGAATCATGCTATTTGGCAAGAAACAAGAACACACACAACAAACTCTTAACTTTACGGAACCCTCGGTACGCGAGTCCGACTCGCACTTGACGTTTTATTTTTTAGTTTTCCTGCACATCCGTATGACATAACATAACACATTGCGCATCATAGATTATTTAAATCTATGTTGCGCATTCTATTTCATGGTGTTTAAAATAGATAAAAACCGAGCATTTCAAGTAATTACCACTTAAAACAATTTCCCAAAAAATAATTCAAACGGTAAGTTTTATCATAAAAACACCTGTTACAAAAATTGTAGACAGTGCGATTTTTCACAAAAAATATCCATACACTACTTATTGTGAATTATTTATTAGTGTGACTGCTTTTCAAGGCTTGAAATTTGGATGGAGTGTTCCACGAGGGGTGTAGAAATATACTAAAAAAAGAAATTTATAAAATTTGTTTTCCCAACCGTTCAAAAACCTAACAAACATTCAAACTGCGCATTTTATTATTAGTGTGTGATATTTAAGATGTATGTAATAAGTAAACATTAAAACAACGCATACAAATCAGCTATTAACTCCACAACAATCCCCCAAGTCGCTAATGCGTAGATAAAAGCATTAAAAATGTGTATTTTTAAAACCGGCGGTATCGTCAAGGTCATGACTTTTTGAAAACACGCGCGAAGTTAGCAGCGCATTGCGGAGTATCGATCGTGTAGGGTGACCAGGCTTTGAGACTTTGTGGGAAGAGTGTGGCCGTACAAGGTCATATGGAAAATGGTTGAAAATGATACTAAATCCACAAGCTTAGCATTGGGCTTAGCTAAACAATGCTACACAGACTTAACCCATTTTTCTATATTTTTATATAATTCTATTGTTTTTCGCGTAGTTTTAATATTAGATATAGTACCTACTATGCAAGTCTGTCTGTATGTATAGTTATGGGAATAAATAAATATTTTTCTTCTTCTTTTCTTCTTAAATTCCGTTAATCAATGATATTTGATGCCAACATGAAAATGGAAACAGATACATTTATGAGCAAGAACTTGAAAATGTTAATAACCACAGAATAACTATACCGTTTTGGCTTAGTACATGTTGCGTGACTTAAAGTACTACGCAATAACATAAAACAAACAAGAACGTAACAATAACAAAAAAACAAGGTAACAGAAGTTTTAAACACCATAATAAATGTTTCTAACTTAACGATTTGCTCCGATGATGTCGTCTAAAGTATTTAGTTAAGTATTTTTTAAACGACATTTCAATGAAAAATGAAACTGGTTCTTCGTAGTATATATGAAAATTTAGAGGAAACTTTCCCATTTTTTTGTATCGAGTCAAGTTGAGTCAATCGTGTTTCGACTCCCATAATTTACTGACTACAATCCTAAACTTTTGATGCTCATCAAAAAATATTTTAAAAAATGGTGTTTAAAGCCATAAAATTGATTTTCCCTACAGTCAAAACGTGGGTTTTGGGACTCATTTTTCCTCAAACGTTTCCATGGAAACAAGGCGTGCGAAGCCGCGGGTAGAAACTAGTAACATGAAAAGTAGAGAAGTCAGTTTCCGCGTACATAATTTAGCACATCTGCGTTAGGTATGTAAAGATTATCCTGACCAATACTAAAATCATGGTAAACGCATTCTTACAATGATATATTAAAACAGCTATGTACATACACCACAACAAAGATTGTAAGGCGTATGAGGGGAGAAGCTAAGTTTTGTATTAATATCTCTTAACGGTTTTCTTTAGAAAGTAGAAATGTTGTCATTGAATACCTAGGTATCAACGACGTTAATAATTTCTTCAACTTTAAGGGCCTTCAAGCTAAACCTTGATTTTTGGGCTTATTTTCCTATGCCCTGTCCCGCTAGGAACGCGAAATCTTATCTTATATGCGACTTATGACAAAATGGTGTCATAAGTCGCACCCTTAAGGAAGTCAAGTCTTGATCAACCCCGGTAACCTTGTAGGAACTGACTGAAGCGTAAAAGACCGTACAGAAGCGGGTATGCTTCATAATATTAGTGGTTCAAAGGTTATAAGCGTAAAAAAGGAATAAAAATAGGATTGTAATACATTAACTTGTGATTTAGCATTTCATTTAATTATTTTTAGTTAAGAAACTCTTTGTTATACGCGTCGAACAATTATGTTTCGTATTGTATTTCTTCTTTCTTTCCCGTCGTCATACTTACGTCTACCTAGAACTTTTGTTATTTTTATTTGTCTGTAATTCTAACTTACACCTTTAGATAATAATTTAGAATTTAAGATTGGTTCTCATGTAAGCGAATTTAACATTCTTTATGAGAAATAAATGTCTTTAACCAGAAACTCCAATATTCAAGGGCTAAAATAGTAAAACCAAATATTTTTTGGGCACAGCTATTTGCGGAAGATAGGTTAAGGCGGTACCTCGACTCGCACTAGGCACCGTCACCTTTATTATTACGTCAAACAATGGAATTTTCAAAAAAACTATAGGTTAGGTTGTGATACCTATTATTTATTACCTACCATTAGCTTTTTTTTAATACATCTGCAAGTTTTATTTTGAGTGCGAGAGATGCGAAAAGAGAAATTGGTTGCCATCAAGATCAACTTCGCATCTCTGCCTAGAGTAGAAAAAATTATAATGATGAGATATAATCGCTTTACCATACAAATGGTATGGCTTTGTCTCAGAATGACACATTTTTACATTTTACTTTTGATAAAAGAAACTATATACTCCGTGCCAAAACTCTTGTTTGATGAAAGATAGAGATGAAAATCTCAATCAACTATTCTGCGAAGATACCATTGTCATAGTAAAACAGTTGATTAGAAGAATTCGACTGATGGTTAATTGCTTCTGGACTGGTCACATTGACACAACTAGCATGGTAAAAAGAAAGTATAACAGATTTCGCCTTGCTACCAGACTTGTTCCAGACGACTAGCTGTAATAGACGCTACCAATGTGGCCAGTCCTGTACATATTAATATCATTTTCTCCATTACTGTCTATTATCCAACATACCATCTTGTGCCCCAGTGACCTGAGGAATCCATACTTTAATATTACAAATTCGAAAGTAACTCTGTCTGTCTGTATGTTACCTCCTTTCACGCCTACACGGCTGAAAGGATCTTAATGAAATATGGCAGGGAGGTAGATGGTATCCGGATGGTAACCCGGGACAGGAATAGGCTTCATTTAATCCCGGAAAAAGCACGGGGCAGAAGCTACTTATCTTGGTGCTTGACAAGCACCAAGAAGGAGTTTTAAGTAATGAAATAAGTACTTACAACCACCTCGTCCGGTTCAGCCTCTACTATGACCTGCTTAAACTCCACGTCACCATTGGTGATGGCCTCAGAGTCATAGTTGGGGTCGTTGGCATCTTCCTCCAACTCCTCCAGCATCTCCGAGCCGGGGAGGCCCCAGACTCCCTTGCCACCTGCACCACCTGATGATAAAGGTTTATTACTAAGGGGTAGGGTGACCTGTCAAACAATGGGCAGATATGATTTTGTCAAGTTAGTCCAAGATGGCAGGATGTGGACAAGAAAAACATAGGACAGAGAGGAATGGAGAAGACTGGGGGGCCTTCCATCATCAGACTATATTAGTCCACAGCTGGACAACGCCTCCGGTAATAAGCGGTATAACGCGCTGTCTTCAGCTTGCCGCATCTGCCTGCAGTCTCTCTCAGGTCGTCATTCTACCAGTCCGGAGGGCGTCCTACACTAATTCAATTCCGTTTATTTCTTTAAGCTTACAAAATAAGCACTTAGACAAGTCAAAGCACTTAGAAAAGTCAAACTACGTTTGCCGAGTCGCGGTTTCCACTGAAGAACACGTTTACCCCAGCGGTTGTCGTTTCTTCGCGAGATATCACCGGTCCACTAATTCACGTGACGCAAAAAGTTGTGGGTTCGATCCTGCCGCGGGATACATTCGTGTATCACGAGATCTGCTCTTGTTCTTTTTCTATTCCCTGTTTAAACCCGGATACTATTACCACTACCAGGATCACACAATGTATTTATTCATTTGTAAACAACTTACAACACAAAAATACGAAATTATCTTTTTGACGTCGAGGTTGCAAAAGGTTTGGTCAGTTGGCAACACCATACAGGTGAGAGGAGAGGCGACAAACTAAACATGACCTTGACCTACAAACATTTGCAAAACAAAACAGAATCGCAATAGTCGAACCCGGCCCGGATTATATTGATTTTCCCGCATTTAATTCCCGCTGATATATAAACGAGACCAATCATAGCGACGCGTCTAAAATAGCCTTGGATGATGAAAGTTGTTTACAAGCAGATTGTGTAACAAGTTGAATGAACTAGCAAAACAGTAGCTAAATATTGACCTACTCCCAAGATAAATGGAATAAAATGCCATAGACATTTTGTAAGACAAAAACGAATATTCTGCCAGCCCGGAGACGTTCATTGGCGTAAAGCGATTCGAATGTATTGGTTACAATGATGTGCCTACGTGCTCCGAATAAAAATGCGTAGTAAACAAAGGTTACGTAAATAGATGCAGCTTCATTCAAGTAGGAACGCTTCTAGAACTTTCATTGTTAGGTGCCGCAGGTTCGATTCTGATAAGATTACCTTTCTTGGGTAGGCCTCTGCCGTGCCCGTTGCGAGGTCTTCGGCTATTCTTCCAGCTTCTGTATTTGGGTATAGGGGTAGCCGCGGTGCTAACGCCATCTTTGCTGTTGGAACGCATGTATTTCTTGTGCTTGCGGCGGAGATGGCCCGTGGACGCGGCCGCGGAGTCACCAGCGCCTTCTTCGGGCACCGGTTTCTCCCCCTCGAGGTCCACATCCAATACCACGTTTTCAGAATCAGAACCAATGCGTTCTACTTCCATTGCGGCGAATGGGTCAGCCGGCTAACCAAACTAATCGCAAATGTAGCTCGTAACCACTCAATAACTTGCTTATATATTATTGGTAAATAGTTTCGAGCTAAGTAGAGGTTTAGAATGTCTAGATATAACTTTGGGCGATAAAATTTGATAAACAACAAACCGAGAGACGCACGTATTTGTTTTGAGAGCACACCGGCATGAAGTTAGCAAAATAACATGGCGGTTGCATGCCAGGAATGCCAACCAAATCAGAAAAACAACAAAGAAGGTGGCGTGTTCTGCAAAAGCCAACATAGAGATATCAATTTAAGGGTCTGTTCATGAAATTTTTGTGCGGAATCTTCTGACTTTGAAGTTTCTTTTGTTTAGCTGACAGATAAAAAAATGAAATGAAATGTAAGCAACACGATAAAATAGCTATATGACAAAATGTGAATGGATTTGTTTTTGTTGAGAAAGTTATTATTATTAGTTCACAGAAAATGCAAAAACAAAAAGAAAATCAATTCCTGGATAAATTTAGCTTGCTTAATTCACAAGAACACATCGAAGAGATAATTTGGTCATTGAGTGACTCCAGCGAATACGAAGAAACCATTGTAAATGAAAAATTCAATAACATAACCAACAGAGCGCGTATTTTGAAGAGAAAACGCAAGAAAAAAGCTCTAAAGAACGTATCAAACCTGAGCATTACTGTTATAGATACATCTAAAGAAAGTAAAGAGCTTCAAAGAGGAGAAAAATCACCGATTTTAGTAAGTAAAAATCAAAAAAGAACTTTCTGTCATTCACCAATATTGGTGGCAACTCAACCTATTCCACTTGCTAGCTCTCCTGTTTTACCATCAAAAAGTCGAAGTGTACAGCAGAAAAGCCCAATACTTGCTCTTAAAACTTTTTCGCCTAAAAATGTGGGTAATAGTAAAAAAAGATTGTTCTCTCCGGTGAGAACTGATAATTTTCACAGAAACACCAATAGTTCTTTAACAAACAACAATATTGTTATAAAAACTGAAGTTTTATCTGAAGTAGAGAGTGACTGTGGTATAGAAGACAACCTAACATGCTCTGTGACTAAATTAGACAGATTTAGAGAAGAAAATACATCCACCGCAAAGCTAAAACTAGCCAAGAAAGTAAAATCATATTTCGACAGTCATTTTAGCTCCGAAAGTTCTCAAAACAGTCAATCAATAAGTGATATACAAACTCAAAAGAGCAGCACCAAAAATAGTGATGAAATCATTCTTTCTTGCAAAACAAACACAGCTTCCAATGAAAGCCTTACAAAGAAATCAATTAAAGAAGATCTATCAGACCTAAGTGCCGAAAACTCTTTTTACACATTCAACAAAACTAAAAAGGTTCACTACAAGAAGAATGGATTGGCCCATAGACTCAACAATCTTTTACGGAAGCAGAATGCGTGTCTATCTCTATGGCACCATGAAAGATATTTGGAGGCAAATTCGAATTTCATTATTCCTAAAGGAGAGAATTCTAAGTTCCGAATCCAAAAAGTTCATTACCAATATGGCTGCTATTTGTTAGAGGCTGTAGACTTGAATTTTGATCCCTATTTAATTTTGATAAACAGTTGTTATGTATCAAATAGAATATTATGTGATGTGATTATCAAAGTTTATGACCCTTTTAAGACTATTCAGTATGATTGCAATACTAAACTGTTAATTAATGTTTCTAGATTTGAATTTAGTGACTATAAGTAAAAGAAATATATCAAATTTTGCAATGTTTTTTTGCTGTTTTGTATTTTAGTCGAAGGTTGACAGACATGATCATTAGATCATGTCTGTCAACCTTGTGTCTTGTTTCCTTGTCTTAGGCAGAGATGCGAAGTTGCTCTACGTGGCCACCAATTTCTGTTTTCATATATCTGGCTATACTATGCAAAATAAAACTATTACAGATGTATTAAAAAAAGTACAATAGTTTTTTGAATATAGGGGATATTCAAAAAACCATTGAACTTTTTTTATTTAACATAATACTTAATAAAACATAATAGGTGGCAACGCGGAATAGGTCAGACAGACACAAAGATAAAATTAATATGAATTAGATGGTTTCACGCTTTCATGGCCCTAGTTTACACGTTTATACGGACCCCGAGGCTGGGCAGTGAATGCGTTAAGAGTTGTGTTAGTGAAAATATGCAGCTTAGGTGATAAAAAAACTAGCTGTTCAGTTTCACAATTTATTAGCTTGCTTATAAATATTTACAGTTTTTGTGCTTTACAAAACTAGATAGGCACGCTAATTTCACTTATGTATTTATTTTATTAAGCGTGTCATTTTACATATCATAAAAAAATTTAAACTTTCGCGATTTGTAAACATTAAAGATTATTTTTCGGGTATCGCGTACCTTTTGCTTTCTTTCACCAACGTTTCAACCGCGTTACAGAGATCGTGGTCACGGGGTGACAGGTCGCCGCTGAAACGTTGGGAAAAAAATGCAAAATGTACGCGATAAATAATTTTTACTTTATAGTTTCCTAATACAAATAAAAAAAATATAATTACTAGCGTTTGCCCCTGACTTCGTTAATGTGGATAAAACAGAGCTTAAAGCACAGAGGAATATTGTATCTATCTCTGGATAAAGCCCACAAAAGACGGAGCTATAATATATATTAATATAGTAAGCTTTATAAGCAAAAAAATTACAATTAAATAAGGCACGCTTCCAACTGGTATTGATATGGATCAGTTGAGCTACCTGTAGATTGTTTGCAACAGTTTGCAGATAGCTTAATTGTTTCTATTGTAATTACTAGTTTTAATTTAAATTTGTTATTTGATTGTTATTTTCTTTCTGAATAAAGATTGTTTGTCTTAAAAAAAAAAAAATTAAATAAGAGAATTAAATAAAAACTACTATTTACAATTGAAACTTTTGATCTAACTGCAGACCGTTCGAAACAATCTACAGGTAGCTCAACTGATCTATAAGAAATTCAATACCAATCACGCGCGTGCATAAGACACGCTGCTGCATTGATTATATTAAGCTATATATTACGGTATAGCAAACAGACAGTGGCCATGCCAGGTTTTTGTATCGGAGTATATGTATGTATAGGTTCTAATCAGCTTATGTAAATCCTATTTTACATAAGCTATATAGGATAGACATTAGAATTTAAAACATAATTATCACGTTCAGGAAACTAGATACATAACTGTGAAATATATTTGGTCTGGTGATTCTACCAACATAATAGGTAGGTTCAGTGTCCATCATTGTTAGCTTACCCCCTCGTATGTTCTAAGTCTCGTAATTATTTAAATTTGTTATTTTTATATGTACGACCTCTGTGGCGCGGTGGGCGAAGGTCCGCCTGCGACGCAGGAGGTTGCGGGTTCGATTCCCGCCTCGGGAAAAAGGTGTGTACGATCTGCAGACATTTGTTCAGGGTGTTCTGGTCGTTTTCTATGTATACCTAATAAAAAATATCTATCTATGTATTGTATTGTATTATGTATAACAGTTATCTAGTACCCATAACACAAGCTATGCTTACCTTGGGGCTAGATAATGCCGTGTGAATTGTCCAGCATTATTTATTTATTTATTATTTATTTATTTATATAAAACGACTTGCTATCTTCAATAAATAGTAAGATTCTAGTTTTAAAATAGTTATGGATTCATAGAAATTGTCTTCAAACGTAACAATGAACAATGAATGATGATGGTAAGCTAATAATGAACGACACTGTACATTACAAACTTAAAATTGTAATGCATCTTTTTATTTATCTTTTAATATTTATAACATATTATCATCCATGTAGATTTAGTTTATAGATAAACACTTTGATATGAATCAAATAACAAATTTAAATTAAAACTAGTATTTACAATAGAAACAATTAAGCTATCTGCAAACTGTTGCAAACAATCTACAGGTAGCTCAACTGATCCATATCAATACCAGTTGGAAGCGTGCCTAACACTGGCTGCATTGCCTCTCTGTATGGCAATGCTGATGCGCTGTGCCAGATACTCACCAGCTCTCGGGTCACGCGTCGCATAGACCAGACGCTATTTTCTTGTTATTTTTGTTTTATTCTTTCTGAATAAATGTACTTAAAAACTTTGATATGCCTCGAATAATAAATTTCGTACATCGTCTTCGTAAATTTATTAAATGAAATGATTTAATTCATATACCTACTTAAAACACTTTTCACTAAGTATATTAAGCTCTTACTAAGTAGATAAATCCTGTAGAAATTATTTCGCTCCTACAAACTATTTTATTTAATTAATAAAATTAATTCTAAAAAGACTTTTTATGGCCTATAAATGAAGAAAATAGTGCCCGAAATAAAGTCAACTCATAACATAAAGAAATTTTGTTGAAATAATTTCTCAGTTTTTTGTGAAATTAACAAATTCTTTTATGACACTTTAAAGGAATATAAATATACATACGAAGGTTCATAAAGTTAATTAGATATGTTAAAGTAAGTACCTACACAGCAAATAATTTAGTTTAATTAAATTTAAAACTTGTATAAAAAATTTAGGCGATATCTTAGTTTAAAGATACAAATATTATATACCTACCTACGTTAAATGATAATTAATAGATATAATAATATAATGATTATGTAGTGAAGGTGTTACCTACATAGCTAAGAATTGCATGAAATATGATTTCTGATTTAAGACAATATAAAGTAGCGCCATTTACTTACACCTATTAACTTATTACTTAGATGAGTACTATTTAATTTTTCTTAATAATAGGCTATTTGAGTACATTGAAAATAAGTATAGCAAATTGTTTTCATCCTAGTCAGTGACAACGTAATAAAGCATAATCATGATAATTAAAAAAAAAACCTTTAATAGCTAAAAACCGTGATTAAAGTTACATATTTTTTGGTATTTCGTCACGTGACCGAAAACGCTCTGCGTTTGGTTGCATGCATAGCTGTTGACGTCACATCTGTCACAGCTTACAGCGAGTGCGTGTTGTGACCGGACCCGCAGGGGCGCGCCGTCGCAAGACTGATCCGCATATATCGCACTCTGTGTTTTCAGCCATGAAACTGCTAGTCTAGTCTAGTTTAAAGAAACATTAATAACTTGTTGCATTATCTTTATCAGACGTTAGAATTATTTCCTAGTAGTAGTCAAGTAGCCCATTATAGATGATTCATTTTTCTATTAAAGACTTCCGTTACAAACAGCGTTCATCATCATCATCATGATGATGAACAGCTGTTATTAACTACAAGCGTGGCGAGTTTAGTAGGTAGTGTTATGTTCGCAAAATCATTAAAATTGCACAATATTTAATAACTTTAGTAGGTACGTTACGTACCTATAATAACGTACCTACAGTACCTATACTTACCTACCTGTTTGTGTGAGAAACTACCCACCTAAAAGTAGCACTATAAAAGTCATAAAACAAATCAAATTACTGGTAAGTAACGACTTCTTATTCCACCACCTCTTCTCTTTAATTCTCTTTCATAATATTTATGGAAACTTTTAATGGACATTTTACATTTATACTTATGTTCAAATTTTAAAAATTTAATAAAAACAACAATAAAATTCAAATAAATATGGAACAGCGAAAATTATAGTTCAAAAACGTGATAAGTGAAATAAAATAAGTGTAATATAGGTGACCTTTTTGTGTTACATTTAATTTATTATTAGTTACCTATATTTTTTTTTTTTTTAGGTTACAATGTAATGTATATCGTTTAAATTTTGTTTCACAAATAAACATTTTCTATTCTATTCACTACAAGTACCTACCTAAAATAAAAAAAAACCTTGATCAAATATTGGACAAACAACTTGTGCGAAGATTTGATGAGTGGAATGAGCATCCATTCAAGACATTTGATCAAATATTGGACAAGGAACTTGGACCAAGATATTGGATGAGTAGAATGGGACCCTAACTTACAAAGATATTCCTGATACTCCTGAATAGACTCGAGGCTTTGTTCTGCAGATCCTCAACAACCTATAATGGTCTACTGCTGGACGCAGGCCCCTGATAATCTATCTCATCGGGTAATGCCCATAACGTCCCACGCTGAGCATGCAGGTTGGGATCGCAGTCCGGTGGTAGATCTATTCTGCAAGAGGCGCTGCTGCCCGCCCCCCGGTGTGTGTCCCTTAGTCGCCTCTTACGACACCCGCGGGAAGAGTTGGGGTGGTGCAAGTTCTAAGCCGGCACCACACGGCGTACTATTGATATTTGGTCTTAAACTCTAAATAGAACGAGAGTTCTATGTTATAACACCTGTTAGCTGGTATAAGTAGACGGCAAGATACGTAGAGGAGAGTAGGGTAGGTAGATAGGGGAGCTTTCTTGATGAAGAGTTGCAGGCATCAGCGTCGCTGCAGGTTTGGAGACAGCCGTGGACATATCTGGGGAATCAAGATATTCTATGTAATAGTATATTATGATACAAGTGCGGTAAGTTGAAAATTACAGCCGAGGCGATATTGCTGAGCCGTAGGCGAGGGCTACAAGAAAGCAGAGGCTGTAATAATCAAAGCACACGTATGTCATACGACGTTTTATAACATATTTGCGAGTAAATAAATAAAACTCGGACTTTCGAATAAATTTTGATACGCTTGTAAATATCTATCGGTCGATTTTTCAGGCAAGAGGCTTAGAGAAGCTATAAAAATTCGACAATCGGACAACCGGCCGCTTTGGAGGTCAAAACCAGACTGAGGGCTTGACTGAGACGTCCCTACACCAACTATCAAATATGTCTCATCAGCGACAAGTAAGCAGCATGTCACATATAGCAAGGGTATAACAGAACGATCTCTGTATCCGTCCGTTGTCGCTATTCCAGAGTCGAGGCCACAGTCTCTGATGAACTCATCCTACGTCACAAATTCACAATGGACTCATCTTACGTGACATTAGATTTACCTATTGTCGTAGTAGAAGCGTCCACAGTGCGACATGCGAACGATCTCTGTGTCCGTTGTCGCTGTCCCAGAATCGAGCCCACAACCTCTGACTGTGATGGATTCCCCGGTGTCATCTGTAGAATATAAAATCTTAATACTTATACTTGCACTTTCATTGCTGAAAACACAGAGAGCGATCTGCAAGTCCGTGCAACGGCGACGCGCCCCTGCGGGTCGCACCGCCGACGCTAGCAGTGATCGTGTTAATATAAAATCGTATGAAATTGATCAACGTAGTAATAAAATAAAATAGGAGGCAGCGCTAGTGTAACGTATACCACTGCCTTAACGACATCTAGCGGATATCCATGGCGCTTAAGTAGGTTAGATACTTCTGTTTTCCGATGTAACTTCATTGGGTCACTATAATGCATGACAATTTATTGTACGGCCGAATAATGATAAACCGTGTCAAAACCTATTAAAATTGGAAGCCATGACACGGATTATCAGGGTGTACAATAAATTGTCGTGCATTATAGTGACCCACTTCATTGAGCACCTCTACTGACGTTAGCTGTGTAGTTCATCCAATATTTCCCTAGAGGTCGCTACTTACCAAAGACACCAGCGATCTTGATACAAGACGTTGCCGGGAACAGCCCGTCTCTCCCCTTCCGCCCGCCCATGCAAGGCGTTTCCAGCATGCCGAGGGAATGGTTGTTATGGAAGGGGTCATCACACGGTGTGAACTTTCCGTTCATTGATACGCATTTAAAGCAGTCTATTGCTGTAACTGGAATAAAGAACTAATGATAATTACTAGAATTGACCAACGACAATACTTCTCGTCAAACGAGCTAAAATACCCCGAGCCAAACTAGCGCCATTGTACGATCTGCAGATATTTGTTCCGGGCTCTGGTCGTTTTCTATGTATATTAAAATGTATCTATCTCGACCTCAGTAGCGCAGCGGGCGAGAGTCTGCCTGCGACGCAAGAGGTTGCGGGTTCGATCCCCGCCTCGGAACAAATTTGTGTACGATCTGCAGAAATTTGTTCCGTTGGTCTGGGTGTTTTCTATGTATAATAAAAAATATCTATCTATGTAATGTATTATTACGTATATCAGTTATCTAGTACCCATAACACAAGCTCTGCTTACCTTGAGGCTATAGATAATGCTGTGTGAATTGTCCAGCATTATTTATTTATTTATTTCTTTATCTATGTAATGTATTGTATTATGTATATCAGTTATCTAGTACCCATAACACAAGCTCTGCTTAGCTTGGGGCTAGATAATGCTGTGTGAATTGTCCAGCATTATTTATTTACGGAAAGTAGGCCCAGATTTCGCTTTATAGAGATCTTGGTGGGACTTATCGCTGAGGTTTTGAGTTTTCTTACCTGTGTCAGTCCATAGGATGATAGCTAATATTGCTACACTAATTGTCCGTTGATAGTTGAAAGCGCTTTCCATTCTGAATTCTGAAAAAATAATACAAAAACACGTAGAGCAAAATATTTTAGAAGCATTTTATTTTATTAGCCATACTTTGTTGTTTGTTTTCACACCTACTTGTATATATTCGTTTTAGAGAAGTATTTTAAAAGTATTTTAAAAGCAACCTAAATTTTTTGTTTTTGTAAGTACTGGAAAACACTCAACCAGGAGCAAATAAGATTATTTATCGGGTATTTATCGCGTACCTTTTGCTTTCTTTCTCCCAACGTTTCAACCGCCCCGTGACCACGATCGCTGAAACGCGGTTGAAACGTTGGGGAAAAGAAAGCAAAAGGTACGCGATAAAGACCCGATAAATAATCTTAAATTGTGTTATCAAATCGCGAAAGTTAAAAAGAAAAAAACAGTCAAATGTTCAATAGGCAGGCAATATAAAAATAAATAATACCCGCAGAAATAATATTATAACAATAATCTTGTAAATAATCATGTAAAGACAATCATGCCCCTAAAGGCTAAATTACATTGTTACCCATATATATTTAACTGCAAAAAATAATTACAACTAATATTTACACTTACATCTATTTTCTAAAAATCTAAGCCGTCACCAGAAGGCAGAGTGCCCAGAATGCTGGCCTGTGGACTCTATTAGTAGTTTTGTAAGATCTTTATAGACAACGTGTGCCCCAGGACCCCAAGGACCTAGGGTTTCCACCCCAAACGGCTCAAATAGGTAACCTCTGTCAAGACTGTTGTTACCTATTCTGTATGTACCATCTTTTCCACATGTAATTGCAAAATCAAAATCAAAATCAAAAAGTCTTTATTTCCATAAATTAGAAAAGGTGAAATTCTTAAAATAAAACATTGACACGGAAATAAAGTGATATTTTTGATTTCGGTCACTTCGGTATGTAGACTAAAGTAAAGAAGCGATGAAGAAACCTTTAGCCTGTTAGTTGTTATTTTTCGAGTTGGAGCAAAACCCGTCCCAAGCTTTTTTATCTTCTAGATAATCTGATATTTTGTAGTAAGCCCTTTTGCACAGAAAGGTTTTTACAATTTGTTTGAATTTATTTATTGATAGATTTTGCAACTCACTAGGAATTTTGTTGTAGAAGCGTATACATTGCCCTTTAAAAGATACATTAATTTTGTGAAGCCTAGTTGTGGGCACAGCAAGTTTATGTTTATTTCTAGTATTTATATTATGTATATCGCTATTTTTAGGAAAGGTTTTGATATTTTTATGAGTGTACAACAAGTTTTCATAAATATATTGACAGGGAACTGTCATTATGTTAATTTCTTTAAATTTATCACGCAGGGATTCTCTGGGACCCATATTATAGATTGCACGAACAGCCCTCTTCTGCAGCACAAATACGGTGTTAATATCTGCAGCGTTCCCCCACAGCAGTATACCATAAGACATAATACTGTGGAAGTAGCTGAAATAAACAAGTCTGGATGTATCCACGTCTGTAAGATGACGGATTTTTTTGACTGCATACGCTGCAGAACTAAGTCTCTTCGATAGCTTATCTATGTGTGGGCCCCATTGAAGTTTATTATCTAAGGTGATTCCTAAAAATACGGTACTTTGTACAATTTCTAACGTTTCTTCTTTTACGTTTACCTCAGCCTTAACTTGTTTAACATTAGGTAGAATGAATCTAATACATTTTGTTTTGGTTTCGTTTAGCAAAAGATTATTGACACTAAATATACTTTTACTTTTTTTTACAAATATAATATTATCTAGCCCCAAGCTAAGCAGAGCTTGTAATATGGTTCCTACGTGGTTCCTACAAACAGTTGTCCCGTGGCGGGAATCGAACCCGCAACCTCTTGCTTCGCAGGCGGACCTTCACCCACCGCGCCACAGAGGTCGTCAAATTTTGGATGGATGGATGTTTGTTACTTCTTCACGCCAAAACTACAGAACGGATCGGGCTGAAATTGCAATGATATATCTATACCTTGGAACAACACATAGGGTTTTATACCATGAATCAGTTCCCAAGGCTTAGATATAAACTTTAAACAGTTCCATCAAAATAACGCGTGCGAAGCCGTGGCACGACACTAGTTCAAATATAAAAATTATACCACTTCCAAAATATAAACAAAGTAAAAAATTTGTAAACACATACTAATGACTCGTTTAGTATAACTCAATGAAGCTATTTATTAGGTACCTACGTTTTGGTAAACAATCCGTCATATAATCATAAATTCGTAACTGTACACCAGCCAAACTCGATGCCCATAGTTAACCTAAAATTCACTCTATTGCAACGTCTTTTTATATGCAACTAGCAATATCTCACGCTGCTGGGGTAAACGTGTTCTTGAGTGGAAACCGCGACTCGGCAAGCGTAGTATAGGACAACCTCTGACCAGGTGGCATGACGATACAATACAATACAATACAAATATACTTTATTGCACACCAAACAATTACAAAAAACATATATACAGAAAAGAAAAACAAATAAAGATAATGTACAATGGGCGGCCTTATCGCTAAGAGCGATCTCTTCCAGGCAACCTTAGGATGGACAAGAAGTGATTGAAAAAGTATAGACGGTGGCATGTAAATAAAATACTGTTCAGCATCCAGCATCTGCCAGCAGTCTTTCGCAAATCCTCATCCCACCTGGTCGGAGGGCGTCCTACCAAGGGTGGGGTATGATATGGTATGTATTGGGTGGGGCGTGGGGTATGCGCCTTAAATTAGATATGAACTTTTTTACAAAAAGAACTATCGTAGTTTGACGAATTCATTAACCTACATCATACGTCGTACGTGGGTGCGTCTAGAACCGCACTCACCCTGAAGAAGTCCCTCGTTAAGAACGAAACGCTGGTTTTCTTCCAACACAAGTAAGGTTCGTAGTTAACCCGCTTACATCCGTAATAGATAGGTACTTTAGCAGGGAGTTTTTCTCTGTTTAAAAATATAAACAAGATTCGCCAAGTGCGAGTGTAACTCGCGCGCCGAGGGTTTCAAACATTTGCCAATTATTTGGACAATCAATTTTCTGAAATATTTTAAAAAGTATGAATCTTACAGAAATTTCAAAAAGTGTTTTGAAATGGTCAAAACGATACCTTTCATTTGATACCCCACATGGGTAAGTACCCCTTTTTGAAAAAAAATCCCCTTTTTTGACCATTTTTCAAAAACTATTATTATTACAGACTTCTCTATATTTTTCCTGTAAAATATAGATTGATATCTACAAACACCTAATACATTGTACATGGATCGGTCATCAATCTTCGGAGCTAGGGGGGGGGGGAATGGTCAATTTTCCGTCTTTTTTTGAAATATTTCAAAAAGTATGAAACTTACAGAAATTTTAAAAAGTGTTTTGAAATGGTCAAAACGATACCTTTCATTTGATACCCCACATAGGCAGGTACCCCTCCTTTTGAAAAAAAATTCCCCCCCTTTTTGACCATTTTTCAAAAATTATTATTATTACAGACTTCTCTATATTTTTCCTGTAAAATATAGATTGATATCTACAAACGCCTAATACATTGTACATGGATCGGTCTGCAATCTTCGAAGCTAGGGGGGGGGGAATGGTCAATTTTTCATCTTTTTTTGAAATATTTCAAAAAGTATGAAACTTACAGAAATTTCAAAAAGTGTTTTGAAATGGTCAAAACGATACCTTTCATTTGATACCCCACATAGGTAGGTACCCCCCCTTTTGAAAAAAAATTCCCCCCCTTTTTGACCATTTTTCAAAAACTATTATTATTACAGACTTCTCTATATTTTTCCTGTAAAATATAGATCGATGTCTACAAACGCCTAGTACATTGTACATGGATCGGTCTGCAATCTTCGGAGCTAGGGGGGGGGGAATGGTCAATTTTTCGTCTTTTTTTGAAATATTTCAAAAAGTATGAAACTCACAGAAATTTCAAAAAGTGTTTTGAAATGGTCAAAACAATACCTTTCATTTGATACCCCACATAGGTAGGTACCCCCCCTTTTGAAAAAAAATTCCCCCCCTTTTTGACCATTTTTCAAAAACTATTATTATTACCGACTTCTCTATATTTTTCCTGTAAAATATAGATCAATGTCTACAAACGCCTACTACATTGTACGTGGATCGGTGTGCAATCTTCGGAGATAGGGGGGGGGGTATGGTCAATTTTTCGACTTTTTTTGAAATATTTCAAAAAGTATGAAATTTACAGAAATTTCAAAAAGTGTTTTGAAATGTACAAAACGATACCTTTCATTTGATACCCCATTTGCCTTCCTAGGTCTCTTTTGAAATTTCAACATCAAAATTTGTACTGAAAATATTCATTTTTATTTTTCATTTATTTATATATTTTTTTCTTAAAATCAGTAATGGCGCACGAAATGTATCATTATTTCAAATTTCAAGTTAATAGCTGCAGTAGTTACTGAGATATTCAAGAAAGAGCGGGGACGGACAGAGCGAGACCATAAGGGTTTCAAAACCGATCTTTGAAACCCTAAAAAGCGAACAGACGCTTTCTGTTCTCAATCTATCGGCAGATTCCACGAAATAACATAAAAATGTTATGAAGGCTTACTAATGGCTTTCTGATGGATGAAACGGTGTTTGTTTTGTATCAATTCCCAAGGTTTACCAATCCGAAATGCGCGTCGGTATAGGGTGGAACTTTTTCTTCATTCTCATTTTACTGTTGCGCATGTTACTAATATTACTTTTTAATTCTTTGATTGTTTTAAATTACTATATAGGTAAGTACACTTTATTAAAAAAGAAAATTACAATCAAATAATTTTTTTTTTTGAAAATAGATGTAAAGTGTATATATTAGTTGGGATTTAATTACTTATCTGAAATATATAAGATAATAGAATTAAATTAAAACTAGTATTTACAATAGAAACAATTGAGCTATCTCCAAACTTTTGCAAACAATCTACAGGTAGCTCAACTGATTCATATCAATATCAGTCGGAAGCGTGCCCAAGACACTGGCTGCATTGCCCCGCTGTATGGCAATGCTGATGCCAGATACTCACCAGCTCTCGGGTCACGCGTCGCATAGACCAGACGCTCAGATAATTTTATGAAATCCCGGAGAGCCTCGGTACCCCACGGACCTAGGATCTCGACTCCAAGGGGAGCAAATGCGTAGGCTCTGTCGAGACCTGCATATTTGAACCTCTTGAGATCTTCGGCCAAATCTGACGCCGCACCACGTTTGTCTTCCGCCTGACCTCTCCCGGTCGAGTCAATCTGCCTTCCCATCGGATTATGAGAGTGAGTGAATAGACAGTGCTCTTGTGTTTAGGCACACACAGCTGACTCATGGCCAACGCAGACCAGCCGAGCGATTTCGGCAAAATATCTCATTCAATGGATCGCCATCCGGGGAGACTGGGTAACCTATAAGCTATTTCGGTTTACTACTGCAATGTATCTGTTATAATAAAGGGCAATTTAGAGTAATCTAACAATTGACTTTTACTTAGGTTATAATTATCTTGACGAGTTGAGTTTGTCTGAACAAATAAAAAAAGGAAATTTATTTAAATCATAATACTGAAAAAACGTAATTTGAGACCAAGCACAGCAATTGTTGTCTAGGGTCTAATCGGTCTAATACGCTTAAAAGGATTCCGACCCCATCCCGCCAGAAAGAGGTGTGTAAAGTATGAATTTTTTGTACCATATTGGCAACCGAAATAGAATAGAATACTTTTTTATTGGCTCATACACAGTACACAGAAAGATAAAAAAAAACATTAAAATAATTAATACTACTTAAATAGTGAAGTGAACCAATAAGGTCCTGCCTCAGCTTAATGTTGCTCCACAGAAAGTTGAGCAACGCTGGTTTTCTGGCAGAACCTTGGTGCACGCGTGTCTACACGGCCAAAAAGAGAACAAAAAAAAAAACAAAAAAATATACATCAACTTATTGGTAAATCATAAATAAATACCTACAATAATAAATAATATTAAAATATGTATTTAGTAGAAATAATTCAAGCATATCATATAGGTTGGTACTTGAATTACTTCTACCAACACCATTCTAACTCGATGACCAACACTAATACTGTTCAACACGGGATCACAATCAATCAAGAAGCCCTGAAATCGTTTATGACGAATCTCCCCAAATGGTCCACTCAATGGGAATGGGATATTTTACTGTCATCTCTTACGTCAAACCAATCGGCCGCCGCGCGCCGATTGATAGATACGTTGCATGTCCATTGGTAAAAAAGGAAATCTTGCCATCCCGTCTCTGTGGGCTTTATTGTTATATCCACGTCAAAAGTCAATAAGTCAGAAAGTCTTTATTTTCATATATAAAAATGTATACATAGAAAAGGTCAAATTCTTATAATTAAACATTGACACGGAAATAAAGTGATATTTTTGATATCTGTCGCTTCGGTATGTAGACGTAAAGTAAAGATGCGACGAAGAAACCTTTAGCCTGTTAGTCGTTATTTTTCGAGTTGGAGCAAAACCCATCCTATGCTTTTTTATCTTCTAGATAATCTTATATTTTGTAGTAAGCTTTTTGCACAGAAAGGTTTTGACAATTTGTTTGCATAGTCTACGTTGAGAATAATGACCGTGGCCGAAATTCGGCTTTGACGACATCATCAAAATTAACCTTGGACTTTATTAGAATAAGCTAGTTGTTAGATAAACCTTTCAACTTCTACATTGTTTGACAGACAGTCCGTGTCTGTCTGATTTCTTGAACTATCAGAAATTTCCATTAAAATTATCTTTAATGTTATAAATACTAGGAATATGATTATGACTGATTGTATACATCTTCAGTGCAGTACGTTAGGATAGGACATTATTAAAAAAAAACGAATCTGCAGTTCTCGTAGTGTTACTAATTTACCAATAACCCTGTATACTTAGTTCTATTACCATGCTTATTCTTTCTCAAGATCTTAACTTCTGTATGTATATATAAAATGTATGTAAAATATAATAAAATAAAATATAATATATGTAAAATGATCAAGTTCTTTACACATATTATTTAAGTTTTCTTATATTCTGTGATTATTTTATGTTTTGTGCGTCTAAATAAAATAAAATTTAAACTATTTTCTCGGCAATACCAGTTTAATTTATTAGGTGAGGCCTATGTCCAGCTGTGGACTAATAGAGGCTGATGATGATGATACTACTGATATAAGAGGAATATTAGGAGGCAAAGTTAGTGAACTGTTTGTGACGTTGTAGCCGTTGTAGGGTGTAAAATTCTTTCACCATTAGAAAGCTTACTTTTCATGGAGTTTCATTGACTATGTTTTATCCCGAAATTCCCACGGAAACGGCAACTACGCGAGTGAAACCGCAAGGCACTGCTAGTTTTTTATACAATAATGAAATCATGAACAAGATGCGGAAAATATGAAGGAATAGAAACATAACGAAAGCCTGGTCTTCGTACCAGGCTCGTGAGGACGCTTATATTCCCCATATTTCTTTACGCGGCTGAAACCTGGACCTTGCGAGATGTGGAAAGGCAGAAAAAAGATGCCCTGGAAATGTGGTGCTAGAATTCAAAAAAATTCAAAATTCAAAGTGCTTTATTTCCTTTAGACCTTACAGGACTCTTGGACACGTCACAAAAACTCAGATTACATAAGTAAAACTAGGAAATAAAGTGATCACTTTGATTTTTTGTCCACTTCAATCTTTTTAAGGTAAAGTAAAGAAGCGAACAAGAAACCTTTACCTTGTTAGAATGTTAGTTTTCGAGTTGGAGCAAAACTCGTCCCAAGCTTTTTTATCGTCTAGATAATCTGATATTTTATAGATTCAGATTCAGATTCAGATTCAGATTCATTTATTGGTACAAAAAAATATACATGTCAATTATATCAATTAAAGCACAACTTATTTAAAGAAAATAAATAAGATTAAATATACAGTCATCATTAAAAATATTATCATACATTAATGTACCAGTTATATACATACAAAGTATTTCGAAAATTAATATTTTATCGAATTATGGTTAACCTTTAAACACAGGAACTCCTCCACCGTGTAGAAGGTTTGCTCGACAAGCCACTTTTTTAACCTCGACTTGAATATGTTTAAGTTGGGAGCCGCAGTAACGGAACTAGGTATCCGGTTGTAGATGTCCGGCCCCATGACATGAGTGAGCTTTCTTGATTTGGTCAGCTTGTGTGCTATCCGTGCGAGTTGCTCAGCCCGGCGCGTCTCGTATCGGTGGTTGTCTCCTAGCCTAGTGAAAGAACTAAGGTTAAGCCTCATGTATATAGCAACTTGATAAATCACTATGCATGGTAGTGTCATAATACCTAGCTCCCTAAAGAATGGCTGTACGGAAGTTTGCCGCGAGACTTTAAGTATAGTAAGCCTTTTTACAAAGGATATGTTTGACAATTTGTTTGAATTTATTTATTGATAATTTTTGCAACTCACTTGGAGTTTTGTTGTAGAAGCGTATACATTGTCCTTTAAAAGATACACTAATCTTGTGTAGCCTAGTTGTGGGCACAGCGAGTTTATTCTTATTTCTAGTATTTAAATTATGTATATCGCTATTTTTGGGGAACCGATTGATATTCTTATGAGTGTACAACAAGTTTTCATAAATATATTGACACGGTACTGTCATTATGTTTATTTCTTTAAATTTATCACGTAGGGACTCTCTGGGACCCATCATAGATTGCACGAACAGCCCTCTTCTGCAGCACAAATACGGTGTTAATATCTGCAGCGTTCCCCCACAGCAGTATACCATAAGTAAGACATAATACTATGGAAGTAGCTGAAATATACTAGTCTAGAAGTATCAACGTCTGTAAGATGACGGATTTTTTTGACTGCATATGCTGCAGAACTTAGTCTCTTCGATAGCTTATCTATGTGCGGGCCCCATTGAGAAGTGCTGGAGAAGTGCCATTGTGCTGGAGAAGAATGCTTGGGGTTTCGTGGACCGAGTTTCGCACGAACGTCTCGATACTTCAAGAACTCGGTATCAGGCAGCGTCTGTTTTCTATAGTACAATCTCGTATCCTGACATTCTTCGGACATGTTTCCCGGCGTGACAATCAGTCCATAGAACGCCTTGTCGTCCAAGGGAAAGTAGAAGGCACTAGACCGTGCGGAAGGTCACCCACGCGCTGGACAGACCAGATCAAGTCTGCCTTTGGAGGTTCAGTTGCCGAGTGCAGTAGGATGACCTCCAGCAGGCAGCGGTGGCGACATGTCGTGAAGCGCATCACATCTGCCCCTTCCAATACTGCTTGTACTTAACCATCACGACCGCTCTGTCAAGAGCGTATCGGATAAGAAGAAGAATGAAATCAGTATCACAATCGGTCCATAATTTACGGAGATATCGGTGAACATACATAAAACAAGATTCGCCAAGTGCGAGTGTAACTCGCGCGCCGAGGGTTTCAAACATTTGCCAATTATTTGGACAATCAATTTTCTGAAATATTTTAAAAAGTATGAAACTTACAGAAATTTCAAAAAGTGTTTTAAAAAGGCCAAAACGATACCTTTCATTTGATACCCCACATAGGCAGGTACCCCTCCTTTTGAAAAAAAATTCCCCCCCTTTTTGACCATTTTTCAAAAACTATTATTATTACAGACTTCTCTATATTTTTCCTGTAAAATATAGATTGATGTCTACAAACGCCTAATACATTGTACATGGATCGGTCTGCAATCTTCGGAGCTAGTGGGGGGGGGGGGGGGGGGGAATGGATCGACTATTTTTGAAATATTTCAAAAAGTATGAAACTTACAGAAATTTCAAAAAGTGTTTTGAAATGTACAAAACAATACCTTTCATTTGATACCCCATTTGCCGTCCTAGGTCTCTTTTGAAATTTCAACATCAAAATTTGTACTGAAATTATTCATTTTCATTTTTCATTTATTTATATTTTTTTTCTTGAAATCAGTAATGGCGCACGAAATGTATCATTATTTCAAATTTCAAGTTAATAGCTGCAGTAGTTACTGAGATATTCAAGAAAGAGCGGGGACGGACAGAGCGAGACCATAAGGGTTTCAAAACCGATGTTTGAAACCCTAAAAATACATATAACCAAACAGAACCTCCTTGAATTCGGTAAAAACAGTTTTGATCAAATTGATCTTCGTGTGTTTTATTTACACAATAAAACCACCGGTATGTATGTTTGTTTACTTTGGCTGTAGGTAACTAAAACGTGCCCTGAGTATATTTAGACTGCACTAGCGTCTACATTCAGCTTCGCACGTGTTGATGAAAAGGAATAGGCAGAACTGAAAACCAACTTCAAATTCTTCCGTACTCACACTATTTTTTGTTTTATTTTTTGATGTTATAGCTTATCTTGTTTTCAATATTTTTTTGTTGATCTAATTTTATTATTTTTAAGTTCTTCATACATAATATAAAACAAAGTCGCTTCCTGCTGTCTGTCTGTCCCTATGTATGCTTAGATCTTTAAAATAACGCACCGGATTTTGATGCGGTTTTTTTAAATAGATAGAGTAATTCAAGAGGAAGGTTTATATGCATAATACCCATGCGGAACCGGGGCGGGTCGCTAGTAATTTCATATTTTTTTATTTTCTTGTGATTTTCTTTTCTTTTTGTTATGATTCAATGTACCTACTAGGCATAAACATAACGATTTAGAGATAAATAAATAATGCTGGACAATTCACACAGCATTATCTAGCCCCAAGATAAGCAGAGCTTGTGTTATGGGTACTAGATAACTGATATACATAATACAATACAATACATAGATAGATATTTTTTATTATACATAGAAAACGACCAGAACACCCTGAACAAATGTCTGCAGATCGTACACTCATTTGTCCCGAGGCGGGAATCGAACCCGCAACCTTCTGCGTCGCAGGCGGACCTTCGCCCACCGCGCCACAGAGATATCTGTAATGTTTTGATCTTGTATAAATAAACAATTTTTTGGGAACGTCTATAAAGCCTATCTCGGTTGCCCCGTTAGCCGACGACCCGTGGGACGCCCGCGGTCCGCTGGAAAGACGTGGTGGAAGCGGACCAGCGTGAGCTACAAGCGGAAGACTGGCGGACAACTGTGCAGGACAGGGAATAATGGCGACATCTCGTATCGGAGGCCAAGACACACTTCGGATGCTGAGCCAAAGGAGTAAGTAGTATTTTGACGACCTCTGTGGCGCGGTGGGCGAAGGTCCGCCTGCGGCGCAGGAGGTTGCGGGTTCGATTCCCGCCTTGGGACAAATATTTGTACGACCTGCAGGTATTTGTTCCAGGTGTTCTGGTCATTTTCTATGTATAATAAAAAATATCTATCTATGTAGTAATGTATTGTGTTATGTATATCAGTTATCTAGTACCCATAACACGAGCTCTGCTTAACTTGGGGCTAGATAATGCTGTGTGAATTGTCCAGCATTATTTATTTATTTAGTAAGTTTTTTTGAGGATATAACTTATCCGTCAAGAATAAAATTGTTATGTCAAAGTCAATAACTTTATTTCTTTAGGCTTACAAACTAAGCACTTAGACACGTCAAATTTAATACTATAAACAGGTTTATAAATAGTCATATGTTACTACCTTAGGATTATTTTCTATACAATACTGAAAGAATTATCCAAATCCGTTCATATTAGATGTAAACATCGATGAACTAAAATAAAAAAAACATTCTGCTAAACACAGAACCTCCTTGTCGGTTAAAAAGTAAGACCGAGCTGTGAGAGACTGCAGGAAGATCCTGGATGCGTCAAGCTGAAGACAGGGCGCTATGGGGCCTACTCTATACTACAGCAAATAAACTCCGTCATATCTCTATATCTTCCAAACTACTAAATTTTTAACTTTGAAATTTATAATGGTAAAGTTCAGGACTTATTCTATCGATCATATGTTTCGAAAACACGATTCCATAAATTTTTCTCTATTGAAAAAAATTCGCTAAATTCTTACTAAAACCTTAATTTGTCAATAAATACAGAAGTTAAGATCTTCAGAATAAGCATGGTAATAGAACTAAGTATAAAGAACATTTTTTATGTTTCTGTTTTTCAAATAAAGTCCTAATTAATAGATTATAAGCTAAAACTTGATTTCTGGGCGTGCGTTGCGTTGTTTTGGCATGCCGTCCCGCTTCTATGAACGCAAAATCCTGTGTATCCAAAAACTTGAGGTTGCATTATAAGCCCTTAAAGGAGGTTTATGTCCAGCTGTGGACTTATTATAGGAAGATCACGATGACGAGTAAACGTAAACGCATTCTCTGCCCAGTCTCTGCGATGCGACCCAGGGCATACGCGTCAGGCATCGGCAGTGAAAGCGTAAAAGGTTTTCACTGTTTAGACGTCTGCAACTTGCAACGAGTTAAAGACAGGCATGTGAGTTACGGGCAATGAAAGTGTTAAGACAGTAGAAGGAAACAAACAAACAAAACAAAACAGCGAAACATAAAATTCTTGATTTGTTTTGTTAACGTAACGTTATTTCAGTTTTATCGGATAATTATCACAGTACCTACATTGTTTTTCTGTTATGACGTTTCGACCGCGAAACAGCGATCGTGGTTGATGATAGATTCGTTTTTAAAACTATTCTATAAGTGGGTAAAACGTTTTCACAGTTTATATAAAAAACGTAATTAGGTTACATTTCCTTACCTATACAATTTTAAAACAAGATCCGCCAAGTGCGAGTGTAACTCGCGCGCCGAGGGTTTCAAACATTTGCCAATTATTTGGACAATCAATTTTCTGAAATATTTTAAAAAGTATGAAACTTACAGAAATTTCAAAAAGTGTTTTGAAATGGTCAAAACGATACCTTTCATTTGATACCCCACATGGGTAGGTACCCCTTTTTTGACCATTTTTCAAAAACTATTATTATTACAGACTTCTCTATATTTTTCCTGTAAAATATAGATTGATATCTATAAACGCCTAATACATTGTACATGGATCGGTCTGCAATCTTCGGAGCTAGGGGGGGGGGGAATGGTCAATTTTTCGTCTTTTTTTGAAATATTTCAAAAAGTATGAAACTCACAGAAATTTCAAAAAGTGTTTTGAAATGGTCAAAACGATACCTTTCATTTGATACCCCACATAGGCAGGTACCCCTCCTTTTGAAAAAAAATTCCCCCCCTTTTTGACCATTTTTCAAAAACTATTATTATTACAGACTTCTCTATATTTTTCCTGTAAAATATAGATTGATATCTACAAACGCCTAATACATTGTACGTGGATCGGTCTGCAATCTTCGGAGATAGGGGGGGGGGGGGGGGAAAGTAAATTTTTCGACTATTTTTGAAATATTTCAAAAAGTATGAAACTTACAGAAATTTCAAAAAGTGTTTTGCAATGGTCAAAACGATACCTTTCATTTGATACCCCACATAGGCAGGTACCCCTCCTTTTGAAAAAAATTTCCTCCTCTTTTTGACCATTTTTCAAAAACTATTTTTATTACAGACTTCTCTATATTTTTCCTGTAAAATATAGATCGATGTCTACAAACGCCTAATACATTGTACATGGATCGGTCTGCAATCTTCGGAGCTAGGGGGGGGGGGAATGATGGTCAATTTTTCGTCTTTTTTTGAAATATTTCAAAAAGTATGAAACTTACAGAAATTTTAAAAAGTGTTTTGAAATGTACAAAACGATACCTTTCATTTGATACCCCATTTGCCTTCCTAGGTCTCTTTTGAAATTTCAACATCAAAATTTGTACTGAAAATATTCATTTTCATTTTTCATTTATTTATATTTTTTTTCTTAAAATCAGTAATGGCGCACGAAATGTATCATTATTTCAAATTTCAAGTTAATAGCTGCAGTAGTTACTGAGATATTGAAGAAAGAGCGGGGACGGACAGAGCGAGACCATAAGGGTTTCAAAACCGATCTTTGAAACCCTAAAAAACACACCTATATGACATAGATAACGCCCAGACCCAAAAACAGTATTAAAAGCTGACAGACCATCGTCCATTACGCCAGAAATAACGTCTTCATCTGTTTTTACGAATATATTGTATATATAGTAGTTTATTAAATATTGGTTAAAATGTCCTCTATTTACCCACTTTTATAACTTGGTCTCTCTCTCTCCCAATAAGGTTTGCTGGAAGAGAACTCTTTTTAGGGTTAAGCTCGCGTTTGCCATATTTTTCAAATTTAATGTTTTATGTATGTATTTTGTTTTTTCTTGTGCAATAAAGAATAAATAAATCTATACTGTTTAAACTAATATTATAAATTCGAAAGTAACTCTGTCTGTCTGTTACCCATTTACACCTAAACGGCTGAACGGATTTTAATGAAATTTCGGAGTGACGTAAATAGTATCCTGGGATAGACAGTCGATTCGGGCGTACTTGAAAAGCGCGTGTGAAGCGAAGCCGTGGACAGCAGCGAGTTTTATAAATAAGTTTTATATTTATGATTAAATTCCATACATCTTAAAACTATTAGCAAAGAAATTTACAATCAAATAATATAATAAAATTTAAACTAGTATTTACAAGTAAAACAATTGAGGTAACTGCAGACTGTTGCAAACAATCTACGGGCAGCTCAACTGAAAACTGAAAACTTACATAATGTAGGATTGATATATCCTACGACTGGTTTTTGTCCGCGGTTTCGCATGCGTCGTGTCTATCGAAACGTGTAAAGGTTATTTCTATCCCATGGGAACTGTTTTTAAAAACAGTTACTTATTAAAATAAATAATAAATAAATAAATAAAAAACAGTGAAGGAAATTGCATTTTTCGTAGCTAGTTACGAAAACAGTTATTAAAAGGGAACAAAAAGTCCTTTTTAATAACTAGTTATGAAACAGTGAAGGAAAATTTAAAACTATCATGGTTATTAACATTAACGTCATTTA
Organism: Eupithecia vulgata; assembly: GCA_946478455.1. Lineage (NCBI taxonomy): Eukaryota > Metazoa > Arthropoda > Insecta > Lepidoptera > Geometridae > Eupithecia > Eupithecia vulgata. The sequence goes on along the minus strand of OX297887.1, from coordinate 1,808,162 downwards.
TAACGGGATATTATAAACTGTGCCGAAATATTGGAAAACTCAAAAATTGAATCATCATCATCATATCCCGTTATAAATAACTTTAGTGAAGGAAATTGCATTTTTCGTAGCTAGTTATGAAAAACAGTTATGAAAATGGACCAAAGGGTTTTAAGGGATAAAAAGTGTCTCTTTGATTCCAGGTGTATAGCTAATCTATGCAAATAAAAATTTCAATAAAATTTGAGTTCGGTTCGTTAAGCAGTTTTGGCGTTAAGAATAACAAACATCCATCGAAACTTTCGCATCCTAATCCTTATTAATCTATAAATGCGGAAGTGTTTGTTTGTTTGTTCTTCCTTCACACAGTAACTAAGCAACCAATCGACTTGATTTTTGACATAGAGGTAGTTGAAAGGTTGGATTGTAACATAGGCTACTTTTTATCCTGCTAAAACATCAAACTTCCATGAGAGATTTACGGAATACTCGTATTTTTATACGAAAATTCGTCCGATCTTCACGGCGGCGTAACAAATTTCACGAAAAACTACTGAACGGGAAAAAAGATTTTATCCGACTAGAAATTTGAAATTCGAATAAACGCGGGAAAGCTAATATCCCATAAAATAGTTTCCATTGAATATTAATAACCGTACGTGATACGTACCTATAGAAAAAAAATTACATGAACACAACGCTTGCGAAGTTGCATACTGAAACTTGGTTATAATATTAGAATGATTTGTTATTTGTAGGTACTTATTTATTTATATTTTCTTTGAAAGTAAAAAAAATATGTTTTTTTCGTTAAGTACCTTCCTAACAAAATGTGGGACTAATCGAAGTACAATCCACCACAAATCGAATGGTAGATTAGATACCTTCCATATTTAATATTTACATAGCTTCTCAATTTCATCAATCAATTTAGGTACCTAACCTACTTACAAGTAATATAAATGAACAATGTAAATATAACAAAGAACTAAATGAATGTAACAAAACCAAAATACGTTTTTATCATGAAATCCTTTAGGTAATATGGGTTGCCCTTGCTCAAACATATAAAATGTATAGATAAATTTGTACGTATTACATTGACTTACCAAAACACAAAACTGAGATAGGAATTTCCCAATCGCCGCTCTCAGAAAAACACTAAAAGAAACAACCAGAAAACAAAACAAACCCAACAAAAACAAAATTTAAAAGCTTATTACTAACTTTAGTAAAAATAGGCCGTAATTAATTGCACAAAACTGAAGAGAAATTCAAGAAAATACTACGTTTGTCCGAAATATCGACTAGACTGAGCTGACTCAGACTGTAAAAAGATGCGCGCGCAGGTCAGTGTTGCAGTGCGGGAAAGCTGAAAGCTGTACTATTCAGGAAGATTTTCAGTGTTGCCGACTCTACAAGACCAGCATTGACATAGAGGTATAAAGTAGGTTACATACAAAATTGGGGAGTAGATAAATGACAGATGTATCAGGAAGAAAATTAGTGTGTATATAAAGCCCCAACTCTTCCCGTGGGTATCGTAAGAGGCGACTAAGGGACGTACACCGGAGGACGGGTAGCAGCGCCTCTTGCAGAATAGATCTACCACCGAACTGCGATCTCCAAGCCTTATGCCCAGCGTGGATATTAAACATAAACATAACATAAAAACATAAAAATATATTTATTTCAGCAAAAACACATTAGGTACAGTAGGTATTTAACTTAATGGGTAGGTAGGTAGAGTTATATTAAAATGTATTACAATGGTCTGTTAAACTGATAGAGGTTATTGCTGAGGGTTTGGAGACAATGTTTTTACTTATGGATCTCACACTAGGCGGAGCCTGTATCGTGAGATCCAAGCTGGTGATTCTTACAGACACATGCGGGTACTTTGTCTCGGTGTGAAACGTACAATACTTAGTTAACACTTAAATTGTCTTATCTAGTGCTAAAGTTCACAATTGAGCGAGTCTAATAATTTTATCAGTACAATATAAATAATTTCTCTTTTGTCTTTTTGGTGGTGAAAGGAGTATAGAAAAAATGGTTGACTTTGATTTTCAACCACCTGAGATTCTGAAAGACAAAAATAACAAAACTTACCTATAATTATCCTTATTTATTAACCTATAATTTTGACACAAACAAGAATAAAGAAGATTATGGACATAACCCCTCATGAGATAAAAGCCCATAAGACTTTTATCAGGGGGAAGTCTGCGTCCAGCAGTGGACCATTTTAGGCTGTTGAGGCGAGCAGGGGGAGGTGTGATAATGCAAAAGAAAGAAAATAATGTTTTCAATCGGTTCTATGTTCAGTTTTTAACCGACTTTTAAAATTGGATTATGATTGATAATGCTGTGTGAATTGTCCAGCATTATTTATTTATTATTAATTTATCCCGTCATGCTTGAGGTGGCCAACTGTAGGACCAACCTACTAAAGTTTACCCCATGTCACTCGCTACCTATCTGCTCAATATATTATCTGAGAATATCGTGGATATTTTTTACAATAACCTGCCGAAACTCCTACAAATAGCACAAGTAGTTATAGAAACAAAATGTTTAGATTAGTACTTATCTAATTCTTTTATATATACCTACTTACTTACATATACCATCGCCTTAGGGTTGAAAAAAACCTGTTATGATGTATATACTGTCTACTAAATAAATAAAATAAATAAATAAATCTTGCAACTGAGTGTCCGACTTTTCTTTTGCCGATTATTGGCCGCCAATCAGTTGCTGTTTTGCTCCCTATCATCCTTCCATATCTTCCACCTCGCCTTACAATATTGACTTTACAAGAATCGAAGTTACTGAAATCGACTCTAGAATCGGCGTCAAAGGAATATTCGAGAGCTAGCTTGGACTCAAGACTTAACTTCAAACTTTTAAAACTATCATGGTTTACAACAGTTAGCAACATTAAAGTCTTATAACGGGATATTTACCATGATTAGATTTTTGAGTTTTCCAATATTTCGGCACAGTTTCATGCGCCATGATCACGGAAGAACTAAAGTCACTGCGAGTTGGTTTTTATTGGCAGATATATCGATCTACCCTCATTCTTTGCCTTTTGCTACGAATGTTACCACTACCACCGGTTTCATTTACGAACGCAATGCGATCACGACACACAACACTAACGGTATCTGAACACGGCTTGGTTGGTTCATCACTTCTTCGGTTTTTACACATTCTCACCACAGGGTCCAGGTTCCCGATAATTGGAAACCTACTCGGTTGAAGTTTCTGTGTTTGGTAATCTCAATGGCCTCCTGTAGGTAGGTACTTAACTTATAAGAAAACCAATAAAATATCTAGAACAAACATTTATTAAACAGAATATTAATATTACCTATAGGTGAACATAAATAGTATTAACACTATAAGTAAACATTATGATTAATGTAATCACGAAAAAATATTCAAAAAACTGCTTCTCTGTCTTACGGCCATTCACAAACCATCCGTTTTTCAGGATACGTTTTTCTACGTGATGCCGTGGGTATGTGGCTGTAAGAGTTAGTTCACTTACAGCTGTCAATATGCAAGATCCAGTAAACGGTCGTTTCCAGTAGCGAAGGCTTCGTAAAAACAGGTCCTGTAAAAATTAATCTCTGTGAATGCGTTTACAGGCGGTGATGTGAAGTGAGCAATTTTGGGTTACATTAAAACAATTTTTCTCCGTCATCTTTAACGACAATGCTTTGAAAAAAATACCTAATAATCTATGGGATACAAGGCAGATCCCTTTTGTTCAGAAAATTAAAAAAAAAAACATTTTAAATACCTGAAATAATTGTAAAAAAAAAAACAAACAAAGTACCATCTGTTTTCTTAGTTTTTTAATTTTTTTCTCCTAAAGCATCAATCACAAGATTTTTTTATTTTCTTAACCGTATTAAATAGAAGAATAACCACGGCACTAATACTCAGCATGATTTTTGAAATCAAATTGATTTTTGAGCTTACACCGCTCTGCTCCGTCCCGCTCCTTTAAACGCGAAATCCTATGCCTATACTATTCACAAAATGGCGTCGTTTATATCGTATATCCCCCCATAAAATATAAAACCGGCCAATTGTGAGTCGGACTCGTGCACGAAGGGTTCCGTAGCATTATCTATAAAAACGGCAAAAAATCATGTCTGTTATAATATAGGAGCACCTTAAATATTTGTTTTATTTTAATTTAATAATTTTATTTTTCAACAGAAAATATAACTAAATAAGCTGTCAATATTTCAACGTTGTCGTTATCAATGGTCTGGGTGTTTTCTATGTATAATAAAAAATATCTATCTATGTAATGTATAATATTACGTATATCAGTTATCTAGTACCCATAACACAAGCTCTGCTTACCTTGAGGCTAGATAATGCTGTGTGAATTGTCCAGCATTATTTATTATTTATTATTATTATAATAACGAGCATACGGCATAGCGTTTGTTGAATGGGAGTCCCTTAAATATTTATTTTACTCTGTTTTTAGTATTTGTTGTTATAGCGGCAACAGAAATACATCATCTGTGAAAATTTCAACTGTCTAACTATCACGGTTCATAAGATAAAGCCTGGTGACAGACGGACAGACAGCGGAGTTTTAGTAATACGGTCCCGTTCGTTTTACCCTTTGGGTACGGAACCCTAAAAATTGTTAAGGGCCTTTACTACCTCAAATCAACTCCGCCGGATCTCCATATCTTTCAAACTAGTGAATAATTAACTTTGAAATTTATATAAGTATATTCAAGACTTACTCTATCGATCATATATTTCGAAACGACGATTCCATATAAATTTTCAAAAAAAAAATTGCAAAGTTACATCTAGATTTTCACTAAAAATCGCTTCTCGGTTTTCCATCAAATAAATAAATAAAACCTTAATTTCTTAATAAACACAGAAGTTAAGATCTTGAGAATGAGCATGGTAATAGAACTAAAAATAAAGAACATTTAATAAGTTTCAGTTTTTTCAAGTCCTAATTAATAGATAATAAGCTAAAACTTGAATTTTGGTTCTGTCCCGTTCCTATAAACGCGAAATTGTATGTCTATCCTTTTCGCAAAATGGAGTCGTATAGGCTTTTAAGCGATTGGTTTGCATAATTTAGCCCAGGACTTGTGTACAAAGGAACTCATTTCTAGGACCTCCATTTTGAATGAAACATTGCAATCAATTGCTTGCTTACGAGCATGAAAAGGTCTACACAATCAAGTCAATAAATGTTTTTAAACTTACGCGATCTGAACACATAATTATAAATACTATTTTACTGGTATTTTAATAGGTAAATAAACGCGATAAATACCCGTTAAATAGTAATTTATAACAATCAAGTCAGTCTGAGGTTGGTTCTTCTTGCGGCTGTGGTGTCGGCGACTGCGTAGGTCCGCTGTCGCTGAAGTCTGTGGTATCCACAAAGTAATCGGTTTCCGTGTGGGTCTCTGAAAGGAAATAAAATAATATTAATCCCCTCCGTGGTCGAGATACCGAGATACGAAATAAACTAAACTGACAAGACACCGAGATTTTGGTTGTCAAACGTAATTTTAGGTTAGAAATAACGCTGGCTGGACACAGCATAATCTAGCCCAAAACGAAGGCCCAATAAGTTTTCTATTAAAACGAAGATAAAAAACTAAGACCAGCTTACAAAATAAAAAGTCAAGTGTGAGTTAAACCCGCGCATCAAGGGTTCCGTTCAAACTTTTACTCGTAAGCAAAAAAATCGACCCAGACGCACAGTTCATAACAATTATCTGATATGGTCACTTACATGAAGGATATAAAAAATACACAGAAATACACGATCTAAAATTTTCTTTTACCTGTATAGTATTATTAAATCTGTGACTGTGCTATATACCTAAGACCTTGTTTATTACTAAATTTCATGATTGTAGGTAAACGGGAAGTACCCTATAGGTTTTGTGTGCATGTGATTCCCTTGGAAAAATTAAGGACTATAACTTTTGATTGCGTTGACTCAAAAGTTTGATTTATATCGCGGCTCCAAGAGGTTAAAAACCTGAGTATATGATGTGAATTACAACTCGATACCTCCACGCGTTTCTGAGAAAATATTGTTGATAGACAGACAACAAATGGATTCTTTTGAGGTACGGAACCCTAAAAATCAATCCCATTGACCTAGAGTCATAAAATTTGACAAGAAGCAAGGTTTTATAGCATTAATAATGGAAAAAATCCGAAAACCGTATATTTGAAGATAAACCTAAAGATTTTTTTTTCGCTTGTGTCCAAAATCTTATTTGGCAATACTTTCCGTTAATTCAGAATCATGCTTTTTGTCAAGAAACAAGAACAGACAACAAATTCTTAATTATTCGGAACCCTCGCTGCGCGAAATCAAAGTGCTTTATTTCCTTTAGACCTTACAGGACTCTTGGAAACCGACTCGAACTTGACGTTTTATTTTTCATACCCGGTGTATCGACGGTGCGAGTTGTAAAAGCGGGGCTGGGCGTGGTGGGGTCCGTGTCACACTTGCACCTTCGCATGTCTTGCATGTGTCTCAATTCAGACGGGAGCATCTTCGATTGGTCTTCCTCAGTCACTGCAAAAATATTTTTAAATATCAAGAAAGCCTTACTCCGTAGATGATAAACGAAAATTCATTTATTTACTGGTTTAAAATGCTATTAAATGCTTATACAGTTTACTGGTGGTTCCCAATCTTCTCGTCATCCATACCGCAATGCTTGAAAACTAAAGTTTTCAATCAGTGCGTCCTACCCGTCATGACCTACGGAGCTGAGACGTGGACACTCACGGTAGGGCTGGTCCACCAGTTTAAAGTCGCCCAGCGAGCTATGGAGAGAGCTATGCTCGGAGTTTCTCTGTAGGATAGGATTCGCAACGAATACATCCGACAGAGAACCAAGGTTATCGATATAGCTCAAAGGATAAGCAAGCTGAAGTGACAGTGGGCTGGGCATATTTCAAGAAGAACCGACAACTGCTGGGGTAAACGTGTTCTTGAGTGGAGACCGCGACTCGGAAAACGTAGTGTAGGACGCCCTCCGAGCAGGTGGGATGACGATTTGCGAAAGACTGCTGGCAGATGCTGGATACGGCAAGCTGAGGACAGGGCGCTATGGCGCTCATTAGGGGAGGCCTATGTCCAGCAGTGGACTGGTATAGGCTGATGATGATGATGATGGTGGTCCCCGCACTAGGTTCAGAACCTGTATCGCGGGAGGCCGAATTACAATCAGAATTACTAGTTTTCAAGAATGTAGTAAAGAGGTTCACTCTAGAAAATTACATAAGAAAGACAATAGGTACCAATAATATCAAAAAATAAAATAAAAGGAGACAAACATGATTACATTAATGATGTAAATGCTTGGCCAGATGTCGCCCAGTTCCGCACCGACAATAGTATATAAGGAAAATAATGTTAAGCTTAGTTAGTTTTATATAAATATTGCATGACTTGTAACGGGTGATTCATTTGGAGGTATTTTTTTAAAATAATTTATTTTTTAAATAAAAACAAATTTATCGGGTAATTTTTATTATAATACGAAAGAACTATTCTTTACATTTATTTTTAGGGTTTCAAACATCGGTTTTGAAACCCTTATGGTCTCGCTCTGTCCGTCCCCGCTCTTTCTTGAATATCTCAGTAACTACTGCAGCTATTAACTTGAAATTTAAAATAATGATACATTTCGTGCGCCATTACTGATTTCAAGAAAAAAATATATAAATAAATGAAAAATGAAAATGAATAATTTCAATACAAATTTTGATGTTGAAATTTCAAAAGAGACATAGGAAGGCAAATGGGGTATCAAATGAAAGGTATCGTTTTGACCATTTCAAAACACTTTTTGAAATTTCTGTAAGTTTTATACTTTTTGAAATATTTCAAAAAAAGTCGAAAAATTGACCATTCCCCCCCCCCTATCTCCGAAGATTGCAGACCGATCCATGTACAATGTATAAGGCGTTTGTAGATATCGATCTATATTTTAAAGGAAAAATATAGAGAAGTCTGTAATAATAATAGTTTTTGAAAAATGGTCAAAAAGGGGGGGATTTTTTTTTCAAATGGGAGGGTACCTACCCATGTGGGGTATCAAATGAAAGGTATCGTTTTGACCATTTCAAAACACTTTTTGAAATTTCTGTAAGTTTCATACTTTTTGAAATATTTCAAAAAAAGTCGAAAAATTGACCATTCCCCCCCCCCCTAGCTCCGAAGATAGCAGACCGATCCATGTACAATGTATTAGGCGTTTGTAGACACCAATCTATATTTTACAGGAAAAATATAGAGAAGTCTGTAATAATAATAGTTTTTGAAAAATGGTCTAAAAAGGGGGGAATTTTTTTTCAAAAGGGGGGGTACCTCCCCATGTGGGGTATCAAATGAAAAGTATCGTTTTGACCATTTCAAAACACTTTTTGAAATTTTTGTAAGTTTCATACTTTTTGAAATATTTCAAAAAAAGTCGAAAAATTGCCCTTTCCCCCCCCCCTATCTCCGAAGATTGCAAACCGATTCATGTACAATGTATTAGGCGTTTGTAGATATAAATCTATATTTTACAGGAAAAATATAGAGAAGTCTGTTATAATAATAGTTTTTGAAAAATGGTCTAAAAAGGGGGGAATTTTTTTTCAAAAGGGGGGGTACCTCTCCATGTGGGGTATCAAATGAAAGGTATCGTTTTGACCATTTCAAAACACTTTTTAAAATTTCTGTAAGTTTCATACTTTTTGAAATATTTCAAAAAAAGTCGAAAAATTGCCCTTTCCCCCCCCCCTATCTCCGAAGATTGCAGACCGATTCATGTACAATGTATTAGGCGTTTGTAGACATCAATCTATATTTTACAGGAAAAATATAGAGAAGTCTGTAATAATAATAGTTTTTGGAAAATGGTCAAAAAGGGGGGGAATTTTTTTTCAAAAGGGGGGGTACCTACCCATGTGGGGTATTAAATGAAAGGTATCGTTTTGACCATTTCAAAACACTTTTTGAAATTTTTGTAAGTTTCATACTTTTTGAAATATTTCAAAAATAGTCGAAAAATTGACCATTCCCCCCCCCTAGCTCCGAAGATTGCAGATCGATCCATGTACAATGTATTAGGCGTTTGTAGACATCAATCTATATTTTACAGGAAAAATATAGAGAAGTCTGTAATAATAATAGTTTTTGAAGAATGGTCAAAAAAGGGGGGAATTTTTTTTCAAAAGGGGGGGTACCTCCCCATGTGGGGTATCAAATGAAAGGTATCGTTTTGACTATTTCAAAACACTTTTTGAAATTTCTGTAAGTTTCATACTTTTTGAAATATTTCAAAAAAAGTCGAAAAATTGCCCTTTCCCCCCCCCCTATCTCCGAAGATTGCAGACCGATTCATGTACAATGTATTAGGCGTTTGTAGATATGGATCTATATTTTACAGGAAAAATATAGAGAAGTCAGTAATAATAATAGTTTTTGAAAAATGGTCAAAAAAAAGGATTTTTTTTCAGAAGGGGGTACCTACCCATGTGGCATATCAAATGAAAGGTATCGTTTTGGCCTTTTTAAAACACTTTTTGAAATTTCTGTAAGTTTCATACTTTTTAAAATATTTCAGAAAATTGATTGTACAAATAATTGGCAAATGTTTGAAACCCTCGGCGCGCGAGTTACACTCGCACTTGGCGAATCTTGTTTAAAGATTATTTGATTCAAATGTTGGCCATAACTCCGTTTTACATAGTCCATTCTACCGTTCCAATTTTCGATTACGTGTCCGAGCATTTCGATTGGTATTTGGTGAATAACGCGAGTAATGTTGGCTTCCAGTTGCTCAATTGTACCTGGCTTATCCATATACACTTTGGATTTTACATAGCCCCAAAGGAAAAAGTCTAGGGGTGTGATATCACAGGATCTAGGCGGCCAACTCACCGGTCCGAAGCGCGAAATTAACTGTTCACCAAATTCCTCACGCAATAAAGCCATGGTTTCACGTGCTGTGTGGCAAGTGGCGCCTTCTTGTTGGTACCAAATGTCCTGGTGATCACGTTCTTCAATTTCAGGAAACAAATAGTGTCTTATCATGGCACGATAACGGTCACCATAGACAGTTACATTCTGGCCGACCTCGTTTTTGAAGAAATATGGACCGATGATTCCACCAGCCCATAAACCACACCAAACCGTTGTTTTGTCTGGATGTACCTAATGGCAGTTCTTGAATCTCTTCAGGTTGCTCTTCGGACCAAATACGACAATTTTGTTTGTTGACATATCCGATATGCCAGAAATGTGCCTCATCACCTACCTCATCACTAAACAAAATTTTTGTTGAAAACTGTGGATTTTCTTCAAGCTTTTCAAGAGCCCAAAGACTGAATCGGTGACGATTAGGTAGGTCAGTTGGCTGTTGGCTTGAAATGTCAAACTATACTGAACAAAAATACTATAAAATGTTATCACGACTCACGCTTCATCTGTCAAAAAATCCTTAGACAAAAAAGTACCACTAAATGAATCACCCATTAATAAATCAGATTATATTTAGACCTACATTTAGACTGAGATAATTACTAACTTTGTGGTTTATTTTTCGCTTCTTCCACTAGTGGACAAAAAATTGAAGCAAATAAAATCAATAACTTAATAATATAAGAATATTATTAGATAATAACAATGTAATATAATATGTTTGTTGTAATTATTTTTTGCTGTTAAATAAATAAAAGTCAAACAAGTCTTTTCTGTAGTAGGTACTTTACGAAAACTAACTTTTATTATAAGAAATCTTTGTGCTACCAACAAATTATGGATTTATATAATAATGACTATTTATAAACCTGTTTAAAGTACCAATTAAATTTGACTTGTCTAAGTGCTTATTTTGTAAGCCTATAGAAATAAAGTTATGAACTCTGACTTTGAATAATATTTATAATAATAATTCTCAAACCAGCGGTCTGTTGCGTGACGATGGTAAGAGGCCCGACGGCATGTCTCTAGTCCCATGGGAGTTGGGGAGGCCTATTGTGTGGGATGCTACATGCGTCGACACACTCGCGCCTTCCCATCTTCCTATGAATTCCGTGAGGGCTGGTGCGGCGGCAGATTTGGCCGAAGATTTTAAGAGGCGCAAATATGCAGGTCTCGACAGAGCCTACACATTTGCTCCCCTTGGAGTCGAGACCCTAGTCCGTGGGGTACCGAAACTCTCCGGGTTTTCAAAAAATTATTCTTGCTATCTGCTGATGTAGCTAAGACTTTGTTGTCTGTCAGGACCAGTAAGTAAGTGATTACATTACGTTCTACAAAGAGGATGGCCTTCTTGGTTATCTGCTGATGTAGCTATGTATGTGCCAGAAAAATAGCTTACAATCTTTAAAGAGGATGGATTTCTTCCGCTTGTTTAGTTCCTCCTCGCAGTAACAGGTGTCGTTATGGGGCTTCGCCATCTCGTCGGCGCGCCGTATCTGGGACGGGAGCATTGCGGGATCTGGGAACAAAAACAAAGTTCTTTGTTTATTTAGTAGTACAAAGTTAAACTGTAACAAAGTTAAAACTTTTAAAACTATCATGGTTATTAACATTAAAGTCATTTAAAACGGGATATTAACTGTGCCGAAATATTGGAAAACTCAAAAATCTAATCATGGTAAATATCCCGTTTTAAATGACTTTAATGTAACAAAGTTCTTTGTTTATTTAGTAGTACAAAGTTAAATAATAATAATCATTTATTTCAGACCATACAGATCTGTCCATATTAATAAAGTGTAAAAAAGTTCTTTGTTTATTTAGTGGTACAAAGTTAAAGTGTAACAAAGTTCTTTGTTTATTTAGTAGTACAATGTTAAAGTGTAAAAAAGTTTTTTGTTTATTTAGTAGTACAATGTTAAAGTGTAACAAAGTTATTTGTTTATTTAGTAGTACAATGTTAAAGTGTAAAAAAGTTTTTTGTTTATTTAGTAGTACAATGTTAAAGTGTAACAAAGTTATTTGTTTATTTAGTAGTACAAAGTTAAAGTGTAACAAAGTTCTTTGTTTATTTAGTAGTACAATGTTAAAGTGTAACAAAGTTATTTGTTTATTTAGTAGTACAATGTTAAAGTGTAAAAAAGTTTTTTGTTTATTTAGTAGTACAATGTTAAAGTGTAACAAAGTTATTTGTTTATTTAGTAGTACAAAGTTAAAGTGTAACAAAGTTCTTTGTTTATTTAGTAGTACAATGTTAAAGTGTAAAAAAGTTCTTTGTTTATTTAGTAGTACAATGTTAAAGTGTAACAAAGTTATTTGTTTATTTAGTAGTACAAAGTTAAAGTGTAACAAAGTTCTTTGTTTATTTAGTAGTACAAAGTTAAAGTGTAAAAAAGTTCTTTGTTTATTTAGTAGTACAATGTTAAAGTGTAACAAAGTTATTTGTTTATTTAGTGGTACAAAGTTAAAGTGTAACAAAGTTCTTTGTTTATTTAGTAGTACAATGTTAAAGTGTAACAAAGTTCTTTGTTTATTTAGTAGTACAAAGTTAAAGTGTAAAAAAGTTCTTTGTTTATTTAGTAGTACAAAGTTAAAGTGTAACAAAGTTCTTTGTTTATTTAGTAGTACAATGTTAAAGTGTAAAAAAGTTTTTTGTTTATTTAGTAGTACAATGTTAAAGTGTAACAAAGTTATTTGTTTATTTAGTGGTACAAAGTTAAAGTGTAAAAAAGTTCTTTGTTTATTTAGTAGTACAAAGTTAAAGTGTAACAAAGTTCTTTGTTTATTTAGTAGTACAAAGTTAAAGTGTAAAAAAGTTCTTTGTTTATTTAGTAGTACAATGTTAAAGTGTAACAAAGTTATTTGTTTATTTAGTAGTACAAAGTTAAAGTGTAAAAAAGTTATTTGTTTATTTAGTAGTACAATGTTAAAGTGTAAAAAAGTTATTTGTTTATTTAGTAAAGAAATAAACTAGGAAAGTTTATTACAAAAAAAACAGCATCCCTGATCCGCAGAGTGTAGGACAGCCACAAAAACATCCTGAAAACCATAGCCGATAGGTTCTCGTCGCCGCTGCTGGCAGGCCTGGTTTGCAGAGGGATTCCGGCAAACATCTCTACATTATGATGATCACTCTGGGGTCGAGGCATGCGTTTGTAAATAATTTAGTATTTATAGTATTTAAGTTATGAATATCTACTAACACTCTTTCTTTCTTTTTCATTGTTTATGTTTGTGTGCTTAATTACCCAATATGGATCCTAGATATCCGAAATGAAGAGATTTTATTTGCTTAAGACAGGAGACGAAAAAAAAAATTATCTGTAAAAATGAGGCTTACAAGCTATGTATAAACCGTTCCTCCGATTTTACTTATAGTATATATATTATATTTTTTTGCCGTATTTATATATACTTTATTTTATAAAATGTTATTGTAGAATAAACAATTTTTCTTCAGGAAGTTCCTGTAGTTCCTGAAGAAAAACTGTTAATGATGATTAATATATATTATATGTACCCAACACAGTAATATATACACTCCTGCTTTTCTTAAATTTTCAAACTTCTCTCCATCCAAAGTTAGCCTGGATGAAATCGCTTCTAAGCGAAAAGGCATTACACTTTTGTGTTTAATGTCAATGTCAATGTCTGTTTCTTGTAGAGAGAAAAGATATAAAGAGTTTTATTGTATTGTAATAATCCATGGATAACCAGAGGCTACTTACATGAAGGCCTAGGTTGGGGCTCGGTGCGTGCCAGCGCATCTTCTACTCTTCGCATCATGATGTGGCGATAGTCAGCTACCTTCACGGGCGGGAAGGTAACCCCGGTGGCGCGGTCCACCACTGGAACACAAGATCTGTATTATATATTATTTTTATTGGATTATAGACGAGCAGCTGAGAGCTGATGTATCTATATCACAGTGCTTTTAGTTTTTTACTACACTTGTTTGTCTCGTATAGTGGTCAGTTTGAGCGTTCGTAACCAGTGGTCAAGTCTGTTTATAAATATATAGTTTTTTTTTATTTCAGACAATAAAAAAAGTCCATAAAATATTCGAGTTTGAGTTGTAAACATACATATTAAAACAAAACAATATAGGCACTCCGGTAGAATAAATGGATGATGAATCGAGGATGATAAAACAATTTTATGGGGATACTAAATAACTGATAAGTTTGTACTTACTAGTGTGTAACTAGTATACATTGCTTAGCCATGTGTTCAGTGTTTGTGTGTTTGTGTGTGTGTACTCACTGAAGCCGACCATTTCCTTGGCATCCAGCGCGACCTGTAGGTTCTCCTGTATCGCCTCGCTGCAGTCTCGAGTTACACACTCAGTGTAATAGTCCTTCAGTTTGCTGGCTTCTACAACTGTAAAATAAAATTGAGGCCTTTTAAAGTGGTCTATTCTAGGAAAAATTAATAGGTAATGTCAGAATTTTTTTCGATTTCAACTGTTTTTTTTGGGTCATTTATTTATTTATAACTTTTTTGCACTGATGTACAAAGGGTGGGCTTAATGCCCAGGCATTTTCTACCTGCCGACCAATAACATTATGTTTTTACTGATGGTTGGCGTGCTAACATTAGCTTTACAAAAAAAAAATGTCGAAATTTTCGACAAAAATTTTATAATGAGCCAAATTCGAGTAAAGCACTATAAAACAAAAAGCTATGGTCTATTCTAATTAGAGTTGATGTGAAAATGTTTGTATACAAACCTATACCAGCGTCTTTTAACCGACGTACTGAGAAACAAAGGAGTACAGAAATACACATTTTATTCATTACTCCTAGTAACATGTCATGAAATAAAAAATAATTAATTATAGGAGTATTTTTTAATAGGTACAGTAAAAGCTCTTTATTTGCGAGTACATATTTACGGAACGTTCCGTAAATATGCCGCGAATAGAAAAACCGTGGATACGGAACGGTAATTCGTATGAAAATGTAGAGGATACCTTCCAAGAACTCAAAATAAAAGGTTGAGAGGTGTCAAGGGACACCCGGATGGAACGAAGTTCCTTTCTATAAGAGAGAGAGAGAGAGAGACAGACAGAGAAACATGCGCACGCCGCACGGCTTACAATAGCTTACTATAGCAAAAAGTGTCGTTACAACTTTTCGTGAGAATATTTTCCGTCCAGCCCCCTTTCACAACGCGCGATAAGGAACTTAGTTCCAAAAGAAAAATCATACTAAAAATAGAATAGAATAGAATTTATTTATTTGTAACTTTACCAACTAAAAACAAACGACTTAAAATTAAAAGACAAAGCTTCTGTCGATAAGAGTCACAAAACGGTCTCGGTCTCAGCATGAGCTAGTTGTAAACACGTTACAACCGGAAGACCAGCGTTGGTCTTCCGACAGAGCCGTTTAGTGAAAATCAAAGATAAAGATTTTATTTGACTTAACAAGAACAGCACAGACAGACATACACACACAAGGTAGACTACAAAATTTGAGGATATGTTAGGTAGGTACATACTTATGTGGATACATGAATTTACTAATTATTAGGTATAATACAGCTTACACTTTAGGTACCTACATAACATTAAATCGTACCAAATATCTATTAACTACTACAAGCAAACACGATGAGGGATGCATCATGATGCATCCCTCATCGTGCACTTAACCTACCTACTCGTGACCATCCGTGCTGCCCAAGCATAGGTCATAAAGGGTCAAACTCAGCTATGTGTTTCAAATCAACCTTAATCTAACATACATAAAATAAACCTATTTACTAGCACGTAGTGTCGGTGACGTGTGACACTCACTATGTGCTGCGTGCGACCGGCGGCGATCGAACCAGAGTTCTTCCTTAGTGAAGGTCGAAAAGTTCTCAGTTGGAATACGCACCACGAACGATTTAAAGTCATTGTGACGCGACTCCAACCGCTGGACCCTCACCAAGGAAGTTGTTGGTCTTCCTCATCGCATACTCCTCGATCTCCACCACCTTCGTGGCTTCGTGGTTGTTTTGTTTTTGTAAATTTGATTCTTAAAGTGTACCTACCTATTATTTATATAATATCACCTAGTATTAGCATAAATTTTGGGGACACTATTGTAAGGTCTTACACCCTTAGAAATGATAAGATGTTGATATATGATAAATGGGTTTTATTCCACAACTCCACGAGCTAATGATGATAATGATAATGACATGAGACACGCGCCCGGTATGAAAGGCTAACATGAACTGATGAGAGCGCGCGCGTTGATTGCTACAATAAGGTAAAAATGCTGACGCGAGAGAATCGTGCGGTTTCACCGTACACTATAATGCACGACAATTTATTGTACGGCCGAATAATGTCCACCCTGATAATTCGTGTCAAAACCTATCAAAGCCTATTAAAATTGGAAGCCATGACACGGATTATCAGGGTGTAATTATTCGGTCGTACAATAAATTGTCGTGCATTATAGTGACCCAAATTTTGCATGCCTTGACGAGGCAGAATGTATAGGGTAAGCTGTATTCTTAAGACCTACCTTCCTTAGTACCTACATTCCTGCAAAATAAACAATTATGAATAATAATGAAGCCTGGACACGTAGAGCAACGTCGAAGGCACGGCCGGGCGCAACAAGTAGTTAGGGGTAATAATTTCCGTACATTTTTTATTACATACATACCTTCATCAACAAGCGTGTTCATCATTCGACGCATTTCGTACTTGACGGGGAACCGCTCAGCCAGCGTCTTGGCTGGAGGAACTGGACGTTCTGTGGACAGAAATATTTTTAATTAAAAAAAAACATATATTTTAGGTGCGCCATCTAGTTTACGAACGAAGCAAGTCACTGAGAACAATATTTAGAGGAAATACAATAACATTAGAACATCTGCACTGATTTTACTTCTCGTTTACGACCCAGCATGGATCGTCTCTCGCCGTCTCCTCAGGCACGCGGTCTAGCGGACAAACTTGGCACTGGCATCTCTCGCCCAGCGGACATCCGCATTGGGCGCACATTTATTAAGAAGCGTACCTCTCGCTACGGCCCAGCGCGGATCGTCTCTCGCCTCCGTCTCCTCAGGCACGCGCTCTAGCGGACAAACTTGGCACTGGCATCTCTCGCCCAGCGGACATCCGCATTGGGCGCACATTTCTACGGAAAAGAAAATATTAATCGTGCGTCAATTGACTATTGTAACCTATTTAGTCCTAAGTTTCTGAATAAATATATTTATTTATTTATTAACTATTACCTACTATTACTTTACATGTGTTTAGTTCTACAATGGTGGCGATTCTGTTGGCATAAAACCTAAACTAAACTAGCCTAAAATTGTTGACGTCTCTATTTTTTCGATCGAACAAAAGGGGACAGGTACATTTTTACGCTAGTTTAGTTTAGGTTTTGTGCCAACAGAATCACTACCAGTATATAGTAATTATGATTAGCACAATTAATCAATTTATTACGTTATTTTACTGCACAGAAAGTTTAATTTTGGATAGATGTTTTCAATTTTTTTTGCAAATAAAAGTAACAAAGGTACAAGATATTAAAAACTTTTAAAACTATCATGGTTATTAACATTAAAGTCATTTATAACGGGATATTTACTATGATTTGATTTTTGAGACTTCTGTAATCATGACGCATGAAACTGTGCCCAAATATTGGAAAAACTGTTAAAAATCGAATCATGGTAAATTAAATATCCCGCTATAAACTTACTCTATGGTACAAGATGTCAAACTTAGGGAGTAAAGAACAAAAATCTCGACTTGCGTATTAGAAATGGCTAACAATCACCTCACAATTTTATTGTATATGTAAGTCACAAAATGATACAATAAAAGCTTGTTGAATTATCATAAAGTTTGATCAAGTCTCATTGGTCTATAACAAGCTTGATCAAGCCACAATTGCATGATACTCACGGTCGAAGTCCTTGATCTCTGCGTCATCAATCAGGTTGAATATTTGACTAGCGGCCGCGCCCAGTCGCGCCTTCTGTGTCGCTTGGAGCCTGTTTTCAATTAATTGATTTAATATAGTTTCTGCTGGTGACTTTGCATGCGATATTCTGGATAAATAAAACGGAACACTCCAGCAGTCAGAACTATACAAAATGTAAGTTAAGTCGTTTTTTTCTGATTTTTGAGTAGGTACTCCTGTATACAGTCCAGTCAAATTAGGAGTTTCACCTCGGAATGTAAGATAACAAGCTGCAAACTGGTAACTTGTATGGCGCTTATTAGGGGAGGCCTTTGTCCAGCAGTGGACTAATATAAGCTGATGATGATGCCTATATTATTTTTATTGCCTTCGTCGCTTCTTTATTTTAGTCTACATACGGAAGCGACAGAAATCAAAAATATTACTTTATTTCCGTGTCAGTGTTTTATTTTAATATATTGACGTTTTCTAAGTGTACCTAAATTTTTATATTTATGGAAATAAAGCATTTTTGATTTGATTTGATGATGATGATACTCGTAATTGCGAAACGTGCTCTCGCCTAGGTGTCCTGTAATGTACTTTAATGTGTTATTGTGTAGATACTTAATAATTAAGTATTTTATTTTTATATCCAAATTGTTATTTTAAATTGTTTCTATAGTTTTACTATAAAACTATCGTAGTTTGACGAATTCATTACTGATGTAAGCGAGTGCTCGGAGGGATGTGTAACGCGCGCATCTATATAGAACCGCACTCACCCTGAAAAAGTCCCTCGTTAAGAGATGTTACGTTGGTGTTCTTCCAACACAAATAATGTTCGTAGTTAACCCGCTTACATCCGTAATGTTTGTATAGTGTTTTGGTATTGCAAAATTTAAAAAAATAATATCTCATTAACCGTGACTCTTAGGACATTGAATCTACCGAGGAAATGTAGCATAATATGACCCCCCAACACCCTTAAAATATACCGGCCCCGCCGGTCCCAATACCAAACACCCTGTATGTGATGACAAATAAATAAATGATTATCTTTGTTGAGCTATCTAAATTCAGGTGCAAAGACTTCGCAAACAATATCAACAGCTGAATTCACCCGCATCTGAATAGATAAAGACCCCCCAAAGATAGTCGTTAGCCGCATCCTTTGACTTTAATAATAATAATACTTTATTTCAGGCAACAAAGAAGATTTTTAAGATTTATAAAACTTACTAGTGGTTTCTTTTTCGCTTCTTCCACTAGTGGACAAAAAATTGAAGCGAATAAAATCAATAACATCATATTTCTTATTTAATAATAATGACTATTTATAAACGTGTTTATAGTATAAAATTTGACTTGTCTAAGTGCTTATTTTGTAAGCTTAAAGAAATAAACGTTATTGATATTTGAGTGAACAAAAGTAACTTAATTAGGGCCCATATAATAAATACCTTAGAGACTAACATAGATAAAAATATTAAAAATTAACCGAGTCATCAACTTTCCTGGTTACAATAAAAAAAGTAAAACGTCAAGTGCGAGTCAAACTCGTGCAACGAGTAAAGACCTTGTTTATTGCCAAATATCATTCTAGCTCAACGGGAAGTACCCTATAGGTTTTGTGCGCATGATTCCCTGGGAAATTTCAAAATATTTGGGAGACTGTAACTTTTGATTGCGTTGACTTAGAAGTTTGATTTATATTGCGGCTGTAAGAGGTTACAAACTTGACTACATGGTGTGAATTTTACTTAATACCTACCTTTACTTGTTTGTGAGAAAAGAGGGTTGACAGACGGACAACAAAGTGATAAGGGTTCCTTTATTCCTTTTGAGGTTCGGAACCCTAAAAACGTCCAGAACACCCTGAAAAATCTGAAATCCTGAAAATTTGCAGTGCGTACAAACATTTGTCCCGAGGCGGGAATCGCAGGCAGCCTGCGCCCACCGCGCCACAGAGGTCGACGAATAATTACTTACTTGTGCCTAGCAGCAGACCGCTGGGTTGCTGGCAGCAGGAATTGGTTCACAAGTTCTGCTACCAACTCGTTCTGTTCTGCCGTCGACCTGGAAACGGAGTGTACGAATCTTAGATTTTCAATAGTAGAAATACTGGATTATACTTCCATAGAGCACGTTACTCAAATTCTAAGAACTAGGTACGTTTTGCTACGTATCTAGTTCTTAGGTACGAAACGTAAAGGATGTTTCGTAAGCCTATAGAGCATTCTGCAGTAATTCGCCCTTACCAGCCTTAAACCCTGAAGCTCCCTGAAGCCAGCTAAGTAAGATTGTTGTGCCAAGTCTTGTCTTGTCAACATCTCTGGTGAGACTCTGGCGTTATTGCTTGGTGCTCGCTCTCGGAGTCGGAGTCGCGTTTTGGCGACGCACTGATGCTATGAGAGACTATTCATGTCTACTGAAGGACTAATGATATAAGAGACTTAATGTCTACTCACATGGACTGATGCTCTATCAGACTCTTGTCGACGTTGTCAGCTTGGAGTCTGACCTGCCGCACCGCGTACTCCTCAGCTGCTAACTCGACGCACTGATGCTATAAAAGACTATTGATGTCTACTCAAGGACTGATGATATGGGAGACTCTTGATGTCTACTCACATGGACTGATGCTCTATCAGACTCTTATCGACATTGTCAGCTTGGAGTCTCGCCTGCTTGACCGCCTCATCCTCAGCAGCTAACTCGACACCTTCTTGTACCAACTCTCGAAGGTACACGTCTACTGTCTCTTGGGTTACGCCGAGAGCCTGAAAGATAGTTTATATAGCAAATATTTGTCCCAGAGCGGGAATCGAACCCGCAACCTCTTGCGTCGCAGGCGGACCTTCGCCCACCGCGCCACAGAGGTCGTCAATTATTGATATCAATGTTGATGTCAGGTTTGAATGCCTACCCGCATTATTGTACTAGAGAAGGTCATATATAACCATGTAAAAGTGTAAAAAATCGAACCATGGTAATTATCCCGTTATAAATGACTTTAATGTTAACAACAATGATAATTTTACAAGTTTTATCATGTAAAAGTGGTCTCACCTCTTGCAGAATTGGTCTACCACCAAACTGCGATCCCCAACCCGCATGCCCGGCGTGGGGATTATAGACATTACCCCCCCCCCATGAGATTATAAGGGGGGGGGCTTGCGTCCAGCAGTGGACAATTATAGGCTGTTGAGGTTTATGTATTAATTCGAGTTTTTTACCACGGGGATCTCGTTAAATCTAGGCCTAGTATGACAATCGAACCCGTTACCTTCGTCTCATAAGACCATTTTTGTAAGCCGGGCTTATAGCGTCGCCAAATAGCCTGACAGATTATTATTGTACCATTACCTGTCTGAACATCTCGTCATGTTCACGTCTCCTATGTTCCTCTTTCTGTCTCCTTCCCGCTTCAGCCGCCTCACGCATACTCTTCTCTCGCACTGGAAATAGTATATTTTATTCTAGAACCTTAATATAGTTGGTAAAGGTATGGTGGTAAAACAGAAAAAAGAAGGATTCAAAAGAATTCAATCTGACTTGAAAAATCCCTCTTTTAAGCCAGATAGAATTCTTTTGAACCTTAAGGGTTCCGTATCAAAAGAAAAAAGGAACCCTTATAGGATCACTTTGTTGTCCGTCTGTCTGTCTCTCCGTCTGTCCCTCTGTCCGTCTGTCAACTCTCTTTTCTCAGAAGAGCGTATCGAGTTGAAATTCACATTATAGGTTTGTGATCATATATTCACCTGTCAGCTCGTCCACCAATAAGCATATTGTCTCCTTTCTTCTTTGAGCCGTCGGAGCTCCTTCTCCAAGAAGTCTAGAGCTGCGGAGACGGCGCCACCTGCCAGCTCGTCCACCAATGAGCATATTGAGTCTAAATATAACTTACGAGCTATAAGTATGAAGGCGTGCTGTCTCCTCTCCTCTTTGAGCCGTCGGAGCTCCTTCTCCAAGAAGTCTAGGGCTGCGGAGACGGCGCCACCTGTCAGCTCGTCCACCAACGCACAGATTGCGTCTTCCTGGAAACAGAAATGTTATTTGTGATTATTGAGTGAGCCATCGTTAGAGGAAGGCCTATGTTAACTGGACGTGTGTACCCGAGGTCGTTGAAGGTCCCCGAGTAGATTCTGCGCTTCTAGTTGGGGTTAAAATGTTTGATTTATCTTATACTAGGGAGACAACCAGGTTCAAAACGTACAAAAATAGATAAAAAAATATATCCTGAAGTTTCATTCAGGAACGCAGCCTAATTACATTTTATGTAGCTTTTGAAACAAACACTAAAAAAAGCAGACCAAATAGATTTACATAAATAAATAATGCTGGACAATTCACACAGCATTATCTAGCCCCAAGCTAAGCAGAACTTGTGTTATGGGTACTAGATAACTGATATACATAATACAATACATAGATATATTTTTTTATACATAGAAAACGACCAGAACACCCTGAACAAATGCCTGCAGATCGTACAAACATTTGTCCCGAGGCGGGTATCGAACCCGCAACCTCCTGCATCGCAGCAAAGCTACGCCAACCGCGCCACACATTTCTTTTCGATTATGTATGCAAAAATCGGGGACGTAGTTTCCAAATGAATCGAAAAGTACGTTTGTATGGGGGCTAGGGTCTCCGTACGGCTCTTAAACGACATTTTTCTGTTATAGCTGGCTGGTTTCCTTTTTTGCTAATTTACAAATATTATGACTATTATTTCTTATTTTCAAAATTTTTGGATAACTTACAGCTAGGTCAAAAATAGTTATTTACTTACATAATACATGCCGGTAAAAAACCAGCGCATGTTTGCTGAGGGCTAATTATAAAGTTTCCACAGATATGTACTTTGATAAATAACAAATGGCGTACAGAGAAAGTAGACGACTAAAAGGAAATATACAATATAGTTATCTTATGAAGAATTCATCGACCGATATGGCGCGGTGGGCGAAGGTCTGCCTGCGACGCAGTAGGTTGCGGGTTCGATTCCCGCCTCGGAACAAATGTGTGTACGATCTGCAGATATTTGTTCAGGGTGTTCTGGTCGTTGTCTATGTATAATAAAAAATATCTATCTATGTATTGTGTTATATTATGTATATCAGTACCCATAATACAAGCTCTGCTTAGCTTGGGGCTAGATAATGCTGTGTGAATTGTCCAGCATTATTTATTTATTTATTTACAGACGTGTTAAATAATATTATGAATCAATCAATAAATGTTTTCCCCTCCACCACGTCACCTGATGTATCGTTTGACCGAACCTACCTTCTGCTCAGCTTCAGTCTTGAGCGTGATGTACTCCCGAGCCTTGGTCTCCTCGCGTGCTATGCGGATCTTGTCTTCGTTCTGGAGGCCATGGGTAGTCTTCAGCTCCTCAGTCAGTTCTGCAGCTCGCGTGCGGCCTTCGTACATCTAACAATAATCATTATATCCAGGTTAAAGAATGTTTTATCTCGCAATAAGAATAAATTCACTTACATGAGAACAATTTTTTTTTAACAATGGTAGATAGATTCTGTTAGCACAAAACTTAAACTAAACTAGCGTAAAAATTTTGCTGTCCCCTTTTGTTTAATTAAAAAATAAGAGACGTAGGTAAGTAGTGTATGCATAATGTAATTATTTTATTTTCATACTTAAAAAAAAAAAAAAAATCATATTACTCAAATGCCACCGTCTGTAATACAGACATGGATGGACTGGACATAAAAGAACAACACAGAGTCTGTATAGATGTTCTTTTATGTCCAGTCCATCCATCCCAAGGTTGCCTGGAAGAGTGTTTTTAAACTTACGCGATCTGAACACATTTTTATAACTACTATTTAACGGGTATTTATCGCGTTTATTTACCTATTTTTGCCCGACGTTTCGACAGGTTCACACACTGCCGTGGTCACGGGATGACTGAAGTAAATTAATGCGATAAATACCAGTTAAATAGTATTTATAAATATGCCTGGAAGAGATCGGTCAAAGCGATAAGGCCGTCCTTTGTACTTCCTTTATTCTATGTCTTTCCTTTTGTATTGTATTTTGTATTTGTGTGGTACAAAAGTTATCCATCTATCTAACAAAGTCGCTTCCCGCTGTTTTTCTGTCCCTATGTATGCTTCATCATCAGCCTATACCAGTCGACTGCTGGACATAGGCCTCCCCTAATGAGCGCCATAGCGCCCTGTCTTCAGCTTGCCGCATCCAGCATCTGCCAGCAGTCTTTCGCAAATCGTCATCCCACCTGGTCGGAGGGCTATATGTATGCTTAGATCTTCGAAACTACGCAACGGATTTTGATGCGGGTTTTTTTAATAGATAGAGTGATTCAAGAGGAACGTTTATATGTATAACACAAGCATTATATAATACCCGTGAGAAGACGGGACGGGTCGCTAGTACCATTGAATGAATGAATACATTATTGCACTTAAAAAAATAAACCTTATATCTAAATTTAAGAATAAACAGTACAATAGGCGGCTTTTTCGCTGAGAGCGATTTCTCCCAGGCAACCCAGAGATGGAGAAAAAGATATAAGCATAATAAGAGTTGGTAGAGCACAAACAGTTGAAAAGCATTATGAATGTGAACGAACTACCTATTTAAGTCCCAGTGAAAACCCATAACCCAAATTATGTGCGCACTAATATAAGTCACTATCAAATGACCGCGCTGTCAATATGACAATGCAACCGCAGCGAAATTCGCCACAAGAACATTTTTCTGAAAATGTATCTATCGATGTTAGCTTGGATGGATGGATGGTTGTACAGTCAGCGTCAAATTTAAATAAGCGTGTAGTGTAGTCAAAATGATCTGAAAAACATAAAAGCAATTTGATATACGCAGTTCGAATGATCATATTGTTGTAAGCATCCAAGGTGTTCAAAACATCTTACTTGTTTCATATTTATATGAGCAGTCAGAGTGATCAAAATTATCTTAGCAAACATAACTCTCAAAGTTATCTGTGCATATTATTGCAATTCTGTTATTATCATTATTTTTTTATGGTACATTTTATGCACAGATAACTTTGAAAGCTTTGTTTGCTAAAATAATTTTTATCGCTCTGACTGCTCACATAAATATGAAACAATGAGTAGTAAGATGTTTTGAACACCTTGGATGCTTACAATAATATGATCATTCAAACTGCGTATATCAAATTGCTTTTATGTTTTTCAGATCATTTTGACTACTCTTCACGCTTATTTCAATTTGACGCTGACTGTACATAGCGACACTACAAAACATGATAATAATAACCAAGTTCTGCACAGCTCTTCCGCGGATTATTCTTTGAAGTAGCAATGCGGCCTGAAATAACACAATGTCTAGTTACAAAACTAGGTTCAAGTATTCAAAATTACGTAAAAGACCTTCCTCAGGTAACTACAGGAAGATGGTCTTTATAGTCAGTAGGTGTCAAAATGCAAAATACAAAATCATTTATTTCAAATTTAAATATACAAAAAGTTCAAGGTGTAGGCACCTGGTTTCCATTTTAGTTCAAATTGAACTGTATTACAGAGAACCAGTCTTCCCTCCTACACTTAGTATATAAATAATAATATAAATATATAATATAATATAAATATAATAATATAAATAATAATAAAATAACTTAGTATATAAATTAAATTAGGAAAAACTCATAAAATGTATCTTTATAACAAAAAAAACATACTTATTATCTAAAATAATAGGTAGCTAAATTAAAGTACAATTAAAGGTTCATAAAAATTGAGACTATGGCAAATACAAATAATATATAACACTAAAATATATATATATAAAGTGGGTTAATGAAAATAGATAAAGTATAGTTGAGTCCTAGATGATTACATCAATGAAGTTAATGCTTGGTCGGATGTCGCCCAGTTCCGCACCGACTATAGTTTAAAAGAAATGAAATAAGTTCCCAAAAATTTTCGACTTCGGCGGGACTCGTACCCGCGTCCCACCCTTAGTACGGGTGTGCTCTAACCAACTAAGCCACGAAGTCTCAGTCGGTTTTCGTCGAAAATCTTTGGGACCTCTTACGGACTGTAGCGCCGGTGACTCCACCTACAGAGAAAACATTAAAGTTTCCAATGTTCAAAGACTAAAGTTACATTTAGTTCGTTTGACTAGAGGTGTTGCCGTTGCTAAATTCTAAGGATTTTTGTTACAGTGCTTACCCGCACTCTGGGCATCTCTAAGAAATGAAATAAGTCAAAAATAAATAATAAAATTAATAGTCGAAATTTTTTGGGAACTTATTTCATTTCTTAGAGATGCCCAGAGTGCGGGTAAGCACTGTAACAAAAATCCTTAATAGTTTAAAAGGTTGCTAAGGCTTGTCTAAGTGCATAACGTTTATTTCTTGAGGCTTACAAAATAATGTAAACCTAAAGAAATAAACGTTATTGATATTTGAGCACAGGGTCGACCTCCGGCGGCGTGCGGTGTGGTTTGAGTACATGAAGCCGGCTGACCGAGCTCTGGAGCGCCTCTGTGTCACCTATTATGGTTTCGGGCCTCCTCTTTGTCCGTTATTACTGCTGGTGTCGGGTTTCCTCTTTTTAGGGCACAGGATCGACGTCCGGCTGGGTCGGACGAGGCGTGGTTTGAGCTTGTGAAGCGGCATCGCCGACATCGTCAGGTCTCCTCTTTAACATCTAATTACTTGGTGTTGAGTCTTCTCTTTGTTACCTATTACCTAGTGTTGAGTCTATATCTGATGTCGGGTCTACTTTTAGTCAGTTATTACCTGGTGTCGGGTTTCCTCTTTTTCGGGCACAGGATCAACCTCCGGCGTGGTCGGACGAGGCGTGGTTTGAGCACGTGAAGCGGCATCGCCGACATCGTCAGGTCTCCTCTTTAACATCTAATTACTTGGTGTTGAGTCTTCTCTTAGTTACCTATTACCTAGTGTTGAATCTATATCTGATGTCGGGTCTCCTTTTAGTCAGTTATTACCTGGTGTCGGGTTTCCTCTTTTTCGGGCACAGGATCGACCTCCGGCGTGGTCGGACGAGGCGTGGTTTGAGCACGTGAAGCGGCATCGCCGACATCGTCAGGTCTCCTCTTTAACATCTAATTACTTGGTGTTGAGTCTTCTCTTAGTTACCTATTACCTAGTGTTGAATCTATATCTGATGTCGGGTCTCCTTTTAGTCAGTTATTACCTGGTGTCGGGTTTCCTCTTTTTCGGGCACAGGATCGACCTCCGGCGTGGTCGGACGAGGCGTGTCTTGTACCCGGCGTGGTTTGAGAACATGTAGCGGACCGGCTGCGCTCTGAACAGCGCCGAGACGTGCCTCTGGGTCACAGAAGAAGTTTAAGACATATAAATAAACACCAGTGAAGTTGTACTGCTCTCTCTCTCTGCCATTTTTACAGTAAACCGTTGAACGATATGATGGCACGAGCCATTTTAGCTAGCACGCTATATCGTATCGTCTACGCTCTCCGAAGGGTATGCAACCATTGGAAGTCCCAGGTCCCCACAAATGGGGAGACAAAGAGGAACATATCCACCAGGTTCTCTGAACATATACGCGCCGTAAAGAATGTGGACACCAATAGCTCGGTGGTAGAACACTGTATTGAGGAAGGCCCATCGCGTGTCTTGAATAGGGAAAAAATTTACGTTCCCCGCAAGATACGCGAGGTGATAGAGATTGGACGGCGGCCCAACTTCAATAGAGACAGAGGTTGGAACTTACCACTAGCCTAGAAGCCGTGTCTACATGGGAAGTCGGATAGCAGTAGAGAGCCGGGTGTAGATACTGTTAGTTCAGTATGCACCCAGGTCATAATAACTCCTGACGCAACGATGTCTCCGCGAGAAGAAGATGTATCTCATGCTCCTCTACATCTCCAAGAAGCTCACGACCCCCCCCCCCCCCCCGCCGCTCGCGGCGGTTCGTGCAAAGCGAGCGGAGTCGCGCAGTGTTGCTCGTCTAGAACCGCACTCACCCTGAAGAAGTCCCTCGTTAAGGGATGAAACTTTGTTGTTCTTCCAACACAAATCAGGTTCGTAGTTAACCCGCTTACATCCGTAATGATATCGTATCTCTTTAGTCAGTTCATAAGTCAGCTGTTGTTTTGTCTATCAGCTTTTGTACTGTCGCAAATCCGAGAAATGATATGGATAGATCAATGTACGTACATATCTCGATCTGTGGTCATAAGTCGTGTATGTGCTTGCATTTTACTAGCTCTAAATTATATCTTATGTCCCACTCACTCTTGAGATCAGAATGCAGGTTCCTGAGGAAGTCTTCACTCCATTTGGTCTCTCGCTCGCACAGCTTGGTCCTGTCCGGAGGCAGGTGGTGGCCGGAGCAGGAGTGCTTCAGGTCCTGCGCGCAGCACTCCAGCCAGGCGGGAGGAGCGGCGGCTGAGGCATGCTCTTCTAAAGCTGAGGAGAAATACAAGAAGTGGAAGAAGATGAATCTCTTATGAGCGAAATCATATAGGTATATATAAATATTCACGATAAAATGTGAATAGACCTTTATTTGACAAAGATCGAGGTCGTCCAGAAGACAACTTTTCACTCTTGTTTTGAAGAGTTCATAGTTTTGCTCAACAAGTGAGCAAATTAGATAGAGCGAAATGAGATGCACAAAATAAGACAAGAAAAGATGGCGTCTAATTTAGTGACCGCCTTGTATTCCACTTAATAATATCCTTAGATTTAAGAAAAGATGGCGTCTATTTTAGTGACCGCCTTTTATTCCACCTAATAATATCCTTAGGTGGAATAAAAGGCGGTCACTAAAATGGACGCCATCTTTTCTTGTCTAATTTTGTTAGGCGGTAGTATGCGTCCAACTAGCGTCGCCACCTATTTTATTTTATTACTATGTTGAGCAAACAGAATTTCAAAAATCAAACGTACAGTTTATAATACCTATTATAAGCTTTTTTTAACGCCTCTGTAATATTTTGATTATAATAATAATAATACTGGACAATTCACACAGCATTATCTAGCCCCAAGCTAAGCAGAGCTTGTGTTATGGGTACTAGATAACTGATATACATAATATAATACAATACATAGATAGATATTTTTTACTAAACATAGAAAACGACCAGAACAGTATTCTATTAGGTTTAGGCAGAATATCGAAGTTGCCCCTGGTGGCCACCTATATCTATTTTCGATTTACTGACTAAACTAAATAGAATAAAACTATTAGAGGCCTTAAATAAGCTTATAATTGAAATAAAAAAACTACGATGGTTATTTGAAAGTTCCTTTGTTTGACGACCTCTGTGGCGCGGTGGGCGAAGGTCTGCCTGCGATGCAGGAGGTTGCGGTTTCGATTCCCGCCTTGGGACAAATATTTGTACGATCTGCAGGCATTTGTTCAGGGTGTTCTGGTCGTTTTCTATGTATAATAAAAAAAAATCTATCTATGTATTGTTTCATATTATGTATATCAGTTATCTAGTACCCATAACACAAGCTTTGCTTAGCTTGGGGCTAGATAATGCTGTGTGAATTGTCCAGCATTATTTATTAAGTGACTAATACCTAGTCCCGGGCTTACTCTAGATTATTATAACACAGTAAAGCATAATAGATATTGTATTACCTCTACAATTAAATGTGGTTACTTACCTATGTTTTGTGTAATTAATATGACCCATTGTCTAACCTCTTGTTTCTTTTACGACCTCCTGCGTCGAGCGGACCTTCGCCCACCGCGCCACAGATATCTTCAAAACTGTCAAAAATCACGTTTACTTACACAGTAAGTTAGGGTCGTAGTATATAGTAGCATGTCTTCTCCGCGCCTGGTAGCCATGTCTGGCCAGCGGCGCGTACATTTCGCTGGCGGGATCCTTGGCGGCGGACATAGCATTGCCCATGCCTCTGGCGTCCCGCATTCTGGCCACTTGGCCAACTCTGCCGCCCCCCGTGTGCGTCGCCGCTAACTTGCGGAGCTCTGGATGATATAAGAAATTATTCAACAGGCGTTATGCTGAATAAAAAATAAGATTTTGATCTCCGTGCACATTGGTTGCCTGGAAGAAATCGCTTTAAGCGATAAGACCGTCAATTCCATGCGTTTGTTTAGAATAAGTTTTATATTTGTACTTAATGTTTTTTTTTCATCATCAGCCTACATCAGTCCACTACTGGACATAGGCCTCTTCTAATGTGTTTTTTTGTTTATGGGCTATGAAATAAAGCATAATCTATCTATCTATTTTGCTCGGTAAACAGTAGAAGCTTATAGAGAATTTTCCTTTGATCTCCCCTCTCACAGATAACCCTCCAATTTTTCCTTAGATATCCTCTCTCATTTAACCCTCAATTACCTCTGTCCCTCGACCGTCGAATATGGGTGATCTTCCGCTCCAACTCTTAATTGTTGACAGACCAGCGTTTGGCTGTCTACTACACCAAGTGGTTGCTTTCTGTCGCTGCATAAATTTCAGCTTCCTCTATCGTATAATCAACAGTTACCTCTATTGCTCTGTCGTATAACCTACAGTTGTCTTTGTCCCTCCGTCGTGTAACCCACAGTTACTCCGCCCTCTATTGTGTTACTAACAATTGTCGACAAAAAAATTAAGTGTTCATACTTAGGTAGTTTATTATGTTTCTATTAGCGAATGCCTAGTATTAGCTTTCTGTATCTATCTATTTTAAGTTCTATTGTTATTGGTTAAGCTGATGGCAATCCAAATAAAATAAAATAAATTACTTCTGTCCATATTTCGTATAACCTACAGTTACCTCTGTCCCTCCGTCATGTAACCTAGAGTTACTCCTGCCCTCTATTTTATTACTAAAAATAACCTCTATTCCTATCTCGTATAACCTACAGTTACTTCTGCCCTCTATCGCATTACCAACAGTTACTTGTCCCTTTGTCGTATAACCTACAGATTCCTCTGTTCCTCCGTCGTGTAACCTACAGTAACTTTTGTCCCTCCGTCGTGTAACCTACAGTTACTTCTGCCCTCTATCGCATTAGTAACAGTTACCTCTGTCCCTTTGTCGTATAATCTACAGTTACTTCTGTCCCTCCGTCG
Organism: Eupithecia vulgata; assembly: GCA_946478455.1. NCBI lineage: Eukaryota > Metazoa > Arthropoda > Insecta > Lepidoptera > Geometridae > Eupithecia > Eupithecia vulgata. The sequence continues at coordinate 1,777,171 of OX297887.1, read as the reverse complement.
TGTAACCTACAGTTACTCCTGCCCTCTATTGCATGCATAACGTAAAATTACCTCTATTCCTATCTCGTATAACCGTCTGTCCCTTTGTCGTAAAACCTATAGTTACTTTTGTCCCTCCGTCGTGTAACCTACAGTTACCTCTGTCCCTCGTCCGTCGAATATGGCTGATCTTCCTCTCCATCTCTTCCTTGTTGACAGCCCAGCGTTTCGCTAACTTCCTACTACATCGCGTGGTCGCTTTCTGCCGCTGCTGGGATTGGATCCGGTGTAAGAGCTCCAGGCGGATCTCTTGTAGCTCATCTATTTCCTGAGATCATACATAAAAAATGTGCATCAAATACGGGTTTCGCCCAGCGAGCTATGGAGAGAGCTATTCGGAGTTTCTCTGAAGGATAGGATTCGCAACGAGTACATCCGACAGAGAACTAAGGTTATCAACATAGGTCAAACGATTAGCAAGCTGAAGTGGCAGTGGGCTGGCCATATCTCGAGAAGAAACGACAACCGCTGGGGTAAACGTGTTCTTGAGTGGAGACTGCGACTCAGCAAACGTAGTGTAGGATGCTCTCCGACCAGGTGGGATGACGATTTGCGAAAGACTGCAGGCAGGTGCTGGATGCGGCAAGCTGAAGACCGGGCGCTATGGCGCTCATTAGGCCTATGTCCAGCAGTAGACTATTTAGACTTAGATAATGTATTAATTTTAAGTTTTATATAAACTTACTAGTGGTTTATTTTTCGCTTCTGTGGATATTAAAATTGAAGCGAATAAAATCAATAACATCATATTTCTTATTTGATAATAATGACTATTTATAAACCTGTTTATAGTATTAAATTTGACTTGTCTAAGTGCTTATTTTGTAAGCCTAAAGAAATAAAGTTATTGAGTTTGAATTTTTCAGTTTACTTTTTCAATTGATAATGGAACTAATAAGAAAGGCACCCAAAGTCTTCGATTGTGACTTACAGCCTCCCTGAAGATGAGATCCTTAGTCTCTACATCCTCGATGATGGCATCGGACTTCTTCATCCACCTCGGGAAGACTCCCTTCTCCACCAGCTCCATCCAGCGGCGTGCGTGGCGCATCCTGGGCACAATAAATAAATAAATAATGCTGGACAATTCACACAGCATTATCTAGCCCTAAGCTAAGCAGAGCTTGTGTTGTGGGTACTAGATAACTGATATACATAATACAATATATTACATAGGTAGATATTTTTTATTATACATAGCAAACGACCAGAACACCCGGAACAAATACCTGCAGATCGTACAAATATTTGTCCCGAGGCGGGAATCGAACCCGCAACCTCCTGCGTCGCAGGCGGACCTTCGCCCACCGCGCCTCTGTGGCGCGGTGGGCGAAGGTCGTCGAGTTTATAATAATAATTATACGAATAAACTTGCTTGTTGATAATTTCCGTGGTATGGAAGTCTGCTGGTAGATCCCCTAACCGGTACGGCTTGCCAGGACCTGGAGAAGGTTCAGAATTATCTCAGTGTTATTTCCACAAGAGCCAAGCAGCATCCTGAAACCAGAAAGCTGCTGTCTGTTAAGGCGCATACGCCACCTAAACTAGCGCCACCACCTACTTTATGTTATTATTCTGTTTAATAAAGGAATTTTCAAAAATCCTTCTTCCAGTTTGTGATATCTATCATAAGCTTTTTTTAATGCCTCTGTAATAGTTTTATTCTATTTAGTTTAGGCAGAGATACGAAGTTGCACTTGGTGGCCACCAAAATCTATTTTCGTATCTCTGCCTAAACTTAAAAAAAGCTTATGATAGATATCACAAACTGGAAGAAGGATTTTTGAAAATTCCTTTGTTAAACGGAATAATAAGACAAATTAGGTGGCGGCGTCACTTTCGGTGGGGTATGGGCCTTAACTAGAAGGCCGTTGCGCCGCCAGGTATACGCCGGCCGCAGCTGACAAGACCGCCGATATTTTGCTCTCCCCCCGCCCGCTCCCCGCGACACCGCGTGAGGAACCTACATGTGCGCGCGTGCCTTCCCCCCCGCGCGCTTATGCATCTGTCGTCGCCGCCACCGCCGCCGCCGCCGCCTCGAGCCGCGCCGCGCCTGCTGCGCGCCCGCAGCCTGCGGTGCGCTCTAAAAGGAAGGGGAAGAAGAAGCCTTGTGAACCATCAGGTAGTGCTGCACCTGCGTCTGCGCCGGCTCCTGGGAAGGGGCCCTGTGACGCGGATGGATTTACCGTGGTGGTTCGCAAGAGCCGTAAGCCTGCCAATCGAAATCAGTGCGGTACTGGGCCGAAACACCTGGAATCTGGATTTCGAGCGGAAGTGCCAACTACCCAGCTTTACGTCTCACGCGTTCACTACTGTGTGGAGACTAAAGCTGTGGAGGAGTACCTAAAAAGAAAAACTAGACTCTCGATGCGCGTCGAGAAGCTGGACTCTCGCCATAATGTGAGCTTCAATTCATTTATGGTCAGAGTTCCAACTCAACATCTCTCGACCTACTTAAGCGCAGAGTTTTGGCCGATGGGTGTCAAGTTCCGACGGTTCACTGGCCGCCTGCAAGGAGACACCGCCGTGCACCGTCGCCAGCTGACACCCTGATTGCGTCATCTACACGTCGTCGCAGTTATAACAGAAAAACGTGTCATTAGTTAAGTTTTTATGTTATATGTATGTTAGTTTTAAGGTATATATTACTATGGACTGTAGCATAAGTTAAATAAGATCTGTAACTTTGCTATGGTCTGAAATAAATGATTATTATTATTATTATATTATCTTATTATTTCGTTGAACAAAGGTAATTTCAAAAATTTCAATGGGCAGTTTGTTTTGGTTTAATCGGGGACCATTTATAAATTATATTATTGTTATAAATCTTTTTCTATTTCATCAAAGTACATGTAAATTCCTGGAAGATATGGCTTCTAAGCGATAAGGCCGCCCATTGTACTTGTCTCCTTTTGTAATATTCTTTTTCTGGTGTACAATAAAGTGTTTTGGTGTATTGTATTGTAAATTTTATCCAATGTATGTAGTTTGACAGAAGACACGACAGAGACACATTTTTTACGCAAAGTTTAACGTCATTTTTGCTTGTTGTGTCATTTTATATTGTGACATATTTATTTAATTATTTTATCGTTAGATAGTATTTTATCGTAGTATCGATAGATAGAGTTTTAATATTTTTTGTATAATAATTTATTTATTTCTTTTTATTCGGATTGCCATCAGCTTAACTATTAACAATAGAACTTAAAATAGATACAGAAAGCTAATAATAGGCACTCGCTAATAGAAACATAATGAAATACCTAAGTGTGAACACAAAACAAAAAAAAAATCGTCGACAATTTCGTACTTAATAAAGTAATAAAAGAACAAGTACAATAAGTAAAAATTAAAAATATAGCTACATCAAGTGCAAAAGAAGTTAAGAGTTAGGCATCGCCTTGCCCTGTGAATGCTGATGTTGAAAGGGTCAATGTTCAACATTTTGCTGAATTCATTGAGAGTGCCGCTCGCTCGCACTATAAATATAATATTGTATGGATTTTGTTTTATGTATAATTAATATTGTATGGATTTTTATAATCTAAAATACCTAAATGAATAATAATAATATACCTCATATGCTAACCGCGATACAGGCAGTCCAGTGTTGGTAGTAGTGGACCTACTAGTCAACAAGGTTCACGCTATTTTATATTTTGCTTGGCCGCTTGTTTGTTTTTTGTTTTTTTTTTTTCTCCACTACCACCCTTACTCACGTCTCCCCACCTCACGCCCCCTATCCTTCCCACCCTTAAAGCTTTGGCCAAACCTGCGCGTCAGACAGGCGGGATGCGGGACGCGAAGCGGGAACGTCAACCGCGCGGCGGACTCTGCAAATGCTGCAATGGTGATTCAATGGCGCCTTGCACACTTACGCGAACGAGACGCGGGAACTTTTTAAGGGAAAAGTTTCGCGTTGTTGACGCTCCCGCTTCGCGTCCCGCATCCCGCGTGTTTGACGCGTAGGTTTGGCCGAAGCTTAAGTCGTGTTGTGTTATCAAAATATTATTTTATTGATTTTTCATTAGATTGTCTTATTGTAGTTCTAACTATTGCTGTAAATGTACTGTTTGTCTCCTTTAATTTTATTTTTTTATATTATTAGTACCTATGTAATTTTCTAGAGTGAACTGCTGCCCTGTTTACTACAGTCTTGAAAACTAGTAATTCTGATTGTAATTCGGCCTCCCGCGATACAGGTTCTGAACCTAGTGCGGGGACCACCAGTAAACTGTATACGCGTTTTGTAATAGTAAATAAATGGTTTTTTTTTGTTTGTAGTTATATAAGTAGTTACCCCATTCGAGTTTATCCAGATACAGTACTTCAGGCGTATCCTCGCATTCCATAGATGGCTTCCCGTCTGGCTGCCAGGGCGAGGTCTGTGCTGACGACTCCCTGGAAGTGGGGTCAGATCAGTTCTGGGTTATGGCTCCCTGTGGGGTAACTACAACTTGGCCTGGTCAAAGTGTCTTGTCATCTTTAGTAGAGATAGTAAATATACAGGGTGTCTCGTAATAAGTGGATAACCTTGAAGGTACTTGTGCGGGGGCAAACGCAAAAAGAAACAAAAAAAAACTCAACTCTCTTTGGGACTTTTTTTAGGGTTTCAAAGATCGGTTTTGAAACCCTTATGGTCTCGCTCTGTCCGTCCCCGATCTTTCTTGAATATCTCAGTAACTACTGCAGCTATTAACTTGAAATTTGAAATAATGATACATTTCGTGCGCCATTACTGATTTCAAGAAAAAAATATATAAATAAATGAAAAATGAAAATGAATATTTTCAGTACAAATTTTGATGTTGAAATTTCAAAAGAGACCTAGGAAGGCAAATGGGGTATCAAATGAAAGGTATCGTTTTGTACATTTCAAAACACTTTTTGAAATTTCTGTAAATTTCATACTTTTTGAAATATTTCAAAAAAAGTCAAAAAATTGACCATACCCCCCCCCCTATCTCCGAAGATTGCACACCGATCCACGTACAATGTATTAGGCGTTTGTAGATATCGATCTATATTTTACAGGAAAAATATAGAGAAGTCTGTAATAATAATAGTTTTTGAAAAATGGTCAAAAAGGGGGGGAATTTTTTTTCAAAAGGGGGGGTACCTACCTATGTGGGGTATCAAATGAAAGGTATCGTTTTGACCATTTCAAAACACTTTTTGAAATTTCTGAAAGTTTCATACTTTTTGAAATATTTCAAAAAAAGACGAAAAATTGACCATTCCCCCCCCCCCTAGCTCCGAAGATTGCAGACCGATCCATGTACAATGTATTAGGCGTTTGTAGACATCGATCTATATTTTACAGGAAAAATATAGAGAAGTCTGTAATAATAATAGTTTTTGAAAAATGGTCAAAAAGGGGGGGATTTTTTTTTCAAAAGGAAGGGTACCTGCCTATGTGGGGTATCAAATGAAAGGTATCGTTTTGACCATTTCAAAACACTTTTTGAAATTTCTGTAAGTTTCATACTTTTTGAAATATTTCAAAAATAGTCGAAAAATTGACCTTTCCCCCCCCCCTATCTCCGAAGATTGCAGACCGATCCACGTACAATGTATTAGGCGTTTGTAGACATCGATCTATATTTTACAGGAAAAATATAGAGAAGTCTGTAATAATAATAGTTTTTGAAAAATGGTCAAAAAGGGGGGGAATTTTTTTTTCAAAAGGGGGGGTACCTACCTATGTGGGGTATCAAATGAAAGGTATCGTTTTGACCATTTCAAAACACTTTTTGAAATTTATGTGAGTTTCATACTTTTTGAAATATTTCAAAAAAAGATGAAAAATTTACCTTTCCCCCCCCCCTATCTCCGAAGATTGCAGACCGATCCACGTACAATGTATTAGGCGTTTGTAGACATCGATCTATATTTTACAGGAAAAATATAGAGAAGTCTGTAATAATAATAGTTTTTGAAAAATGGTCAAAAAGGGGGGGAATTTTTTTTCAAAAGGGGGGGTACCTACCTATGTGGGGTATCAAATGAAAGGTATCGTTTTGACCATTTCAAAACACTTTTTGAAATTTATGTGAGTTTCATACTTTTTGAAATATTTCAAAAAAAGATGAAAAATTTACCTTTCCCCCCCCCCTATCTCCGAAGATTGCAGACCGATCCACGTACAATGTATTAGGCGTTTGTAGACATCGATCTATATTTTACAGGAAAAATATAGAGAAGTCTGTAATAATAATAGTTTTTGAAAAATGGTCAAAAAGGGGGGGAATTTTTTTTCAAAAGGGGGGGTACCTGCCTATGTGGGGTATCAAATGAAAGGTATCGTTTTGACCATTTCAAAACACTTTTTGAAATTTCTGTAAATTTCATACTTTTTGAAATATTTCAAAAATAGTCGAAAAATTTACCTTTCCCCCCCCCCTATCTCCGAAGATTGCAGACCGATCCACGTACAATGTATTAGGCGTTTGTAGATATCGATCTATATTTTACAGGAAAAATATAGAGAAGTCTGTAGTAATAATAGTTTTTGAAAAATGGTCAAAAAGGGGGGGAATTTTTTTTCAAAAGGGGGGGTACCTTCCTATGTAGGGTATCAAATGAAAGGTATCGTTTTGACCATTTCAAAACACTTTTTGAAATTTCTGTGAGTTTCATACTTTTTGAAATATTTCAAAAAAAGACGAAAAATTGACCATTCCCCCCCCCCTAGCTCCGAAGATTGCAGAGCGATCCATGTACAATGTATTAGGCGTTTGTAGATATCAATCTATATTTTACAGGAAAAATATAGAGAAGTCTGTAATAATAATAGTTTTTGAAAAATGGTCAAAAAGGAGGGGAATTTTTTTTCAAAAGGGGGGTATCTACCTATGTGGGGTATCAAATGAAAGGTATCATTTTGACCATTTCAAAACACTTTTTGAAATTTCTGTGAGTTTCATACTTTTTGAAATATTTCAAAAAAAGACGAAAAATTTACCATTCCCCCCCCCCTAGCTCCGAAGATTGCAGAGCGATCCATGTACAATGTATTAGGCGTTTGTAGATATCAATCTATATTTTACAGGAAAAATATAGAGAAGTCTGTAATAATAATAGTTTTTGAAAAATGGTCAAAAAAGAGGATTTTTTTTCAAAAAGGGGTACCTACCCATGTGGGGTATCAAATGAAAGGTATCGTTTTGACCATTTCAAAACACTTTTTGAAATTTCTGTAAGTTTCATACTTTTTAAAATATTTCAGAAAATTGATTGTCCAAATAATTGGCAAATGTTTGAAACCCTCGGCGCGCGAGTTACACTCGCACTTGGCGAATCTTGTTTTAAACTATAACTAAATTCGTTCGATTTTTGGAATGTACTATGGAAAAGTAGATTCGTGACCACCTTTTAAAATATTTTGGTAACTATGATTAGTAGTTTTTAAAACAATTACAGGAGGATTCTGAAATAATGATAATAAATATGAAATGGTAATAACCTGTGAATAAATTGAAGATAAAATCGAAAAAAAAAAAATTATTACTATTTTCAGTTTGAATTTCTGCCATCCTTCAAGCACCTTCAAGGCTATCCACTTATATTCATATTCATTATTCTTATTCAAAATATGGTACTATCCAAATTCAGAGGCTTTTTACTCGTAGGTTGCTCGTAATTGTACGAACGGGACATAATTTTAATTCAGCCTATCCTATTTAGCCCACCCCAAGCTAGCGGGGCGAATGGAACATCACGAAATAACTAGTATTTAAAACGTATAAATCAATTTCCTAAACATCTAAGCCATCACCCAAAAACAGAGTGCTTAGAATGCTGTCAGCATTGCCACGCTAAACGGCAATGCTTATTCGTCCGAGATAGAAGCTAGCATTCCAATAACAAACGGTGGTTTTTTTGGGTCACAATAATGCACGACAATTTATTGTACGGCCGAATAATGTACACGTTATGTGATAATCCGTGTCAAGGCTTCGAATTTTAATAGGTTTTGACACGGATTATCTAGGTGTACATTATTCGGCCGTACAATAAATTGTCGTGCATTATAGTGACCCCATTTTTAACACTCGGTTCTAAAACTACGTCATTAGTACCTGTACAGACTCTGCGTCGCTCTGTTCCTAGCTCTCTTCTGGGCGGGCGGGAAATGCAGCGGCGTGGGCGGATGGAAGTCTGGCACCGCGCTCGGTACCACCAGCACTTGCTTAGGGCTGCAGGAGTCATTCAATCACAGTATGTATGAGTATTCGTGTAATAAATAATACTGGACAATTCACACAGCATTACCTAGCCCCAAGCTAAGCAGAGCTTGTGTTATGGGTACTAGATAACTGATATACATAATACAATATAACACAATACATAGATAAATATTTTTAATTATACATAGAAAACGACCAGAACACCCTGAACAAATGTCTGCAGATCATACACACATTTGTTCCGAGGCGGGAATCGAACCCGCAACCTCCTGCGTCGCAGGCAGACCTTCGCCCACCGCGCCACAGAGGTCGTCATATTCGTGTAATAATAATTGATTTAAGTATTAAAAAAATATAGCTTAATATCAATAGAAAATCATTTATTTCCTTTATACTTACCACAGTATAGAATAGACTAAGTCAAACTATATTTCAAATTAAATGCATTTCGCTAAGGTTGTTCTATTTATCAAGCTATATTAAGGCGCATCATCATCATCATCGGCCTATACTGGTCCACTGCTGGACATAGGCCTCCTCTAATACCTCCTCTTAAGGCACATACCCCACCCAAACTAGCGCTGCCATCTACTTTATCTTATTATTCAGTTTGACAAAGGAAATTTCAAAAGTCCATTGCACAGTTTGTGATACTTATTTCAAGCTTTTTTTTAATGCCTCTGTAATAGTTTTATTCTATTTAGTTTAGGAAGAGATACGAAAATAGATTTTGGTGGCTACCAAGGGCAATTTCGATTCATCCTGATGCGGTGGCAGCAATTCACAGGATGCTACGGCACTCATTATTTATGTATTTAAGTATCATATTATAGTATTATATTTAGCGACGCGTGACCCGAGAGCTGGTGAGTATCTGGCACAGCGCATCAGCATTGCTATACAGCGGGGCAATGCAGCCAGTGTCTTAGGCACGCTTCCAACTGGTATTGATATGGATCAGTTGAGCTACCTGTAGATTGTTTGCAACAGTTTGCAGATAGCTTAATTGTTTCTATTGTAATTACTAGTTTTAATTTAAATTTGTTATTTGATTGTTATTTTCTTTCTGAATAAATTGTACCTTATATTATATATATATAATATATATATATATATATATTCTTTTCTTTTTTTCTTTTATGTGTTTATCTAGTTTATGTGTATATTGAGTCAGGAAATTTGTAATATTTATTTATTTATTTAATATAATTATGTTGTTCAATATTCTGTTATATTCATGTTTATTTTATCTTTTGCACACCCCCTGCCTTTCTTATATTCATATAGTTCTTTCCATCCAAAGGTTGCCCGGAAGAGATCGCTTCTAAGCGATAAGGCCGCCCATTGTACTTGTCTCATGTAATATGTCTTTTTTGTAATGTTCTTTTTCTGGTGTACAATAAAGTGTATTGTATTGTATTAAGCGACGTCGCCGCGTCGTCCAGCAGTGGACTAGAATAAGCTGATGTGGACTTACGTGTGTGCAAACTTGTACCGGTCCTTGCCGGTGAGGTGCGGGGGGGCCTGCAGTGCCATCGCGTGCAGTCGGCGCAGGTAGCCGGCATACGAGCGGTCTATATGATCAGGTAGGCGGCAGTTTGTGTGGTACACTGAAGGATAAAATAGTACGTAAACAAGTAAAGAAGCTAAAAAATAGATTCAGACGTTACTTTGCGGAAATCCATTGCAAAATATAAAGATGAAAATATTTAGTAACAATTCCGCGCAAGACCTTCTCCGATAAGTTCTAACAAAATGTAATCAGCGTCGTAGAAGAAAAAACACACCAACTACAAAATGAAAAGAAATCTATCAAAGCAAGACGTCAACTAGTTTCGTCTCTCTACGAGACATCATCAGGACACCACAATACTCGACCTTGACATTGAGAGCTCTAAGCAAACACCGGCAGGGTCCCACCAGAGATGTTACCACTCCGAGCTCCGCGCGCCAAGTGAACTTTTCACTTGGTTACTAAATATTTTCATCTTTATATTAAGTAAAGAAGCTATCTAAGCTTTATAATCAGGCAGCTAAAGAACGCAACGAATGTTTTGTTTTGTTCCATGTTTTTTTACATACTTAGTTTAATTGTTCTTTTATTATTTTTTCTTGTTCTTTGTATTATAATTTGTGTACTTTCAAGGGTGGCATGTTCAAATAATTGAAAAAACCCTTAATAAATGATTTAAAAAAAAAGTAAATGTAAAGTTTAACGAATTCATTATGGATGTAATCGGGTTAACTACAAACCTTATTTGTGTTGGAAGAACACTGTAGTGACAGAGATTATTAAATAATAATAAATAAATAATGCTCGACAATTCACACAGCATTATCTAGCCCCAAGCTAAGCATAGCTTGTGTTATGGGTCCTAGATAACTGATTTACATAATATAAAACAATACATAGATAAATTATTTTTATTATATATAGAAAACGATCAGAACACCCTAAACAAATACCTACAGATCGTACACACATTTGTTCAGAGGCGGGAATCGAACCCACCGCACCACATCTCGTAGTTTAGTTCGTTCGTAGTTTACCCACGTAATGAATTCTGATATTATTTTAAAATAAAAACTCTTAGTTTAACTGTAATTTATTGAATTTTTGGAGTTACGAGTCGCGTAAAATAAGTTCACACACAACACGCGAGGTGCTACGCGATCTGTAGAGGTGCTACGCGATCTGTAGAGGTGCTACGCGATCTGTAGAGGTGCTACGCGATCTGTAGAGGTGCTACGCGTTATGTTAAGAGGTGCTACGAGATCCGTAGAGGTGCTACGCGATCTGTAGAGGTGCTACGCGATCTGTAGAGGTGCTACGCGTTATGTTAAGAGGTGCTACGAGATCCGTAGAGGTGCTACGCGATCTGTAGAGGTGCTACGCGATCTGTAGAGGTGCTACGCGTTATGTTAAGAGGTGCTACGAGATCCGTAGAGGTGCTACGCGATCTGTAGAGGTGCTACGCGATCTGTAGAGGTGCTACGCGATCTGTAGAGGTGCTACGCGATCTGTAGAGGTGCTACGCGTTATGTTAAGAGGTGCTACGAGATCCGTAGAGGTGCTACGCGATCTGTAGAGGTGCTACGCGATCTGTAGAGGTGCTACGCGATCTGTAGAGGTGCTACGCGTTATGTTAAGAGGTGCTACGAGATCCGTAGAGGTGCTACGCGATCTGTAGAGGTGCTACGCGATCTGTAGAGGTGCTACGCGTTATGTTAAGAGGTGCTACGAGATCCGTAGAGGTGCTACGCGATCTGTAGAGGTGCTACGCGATCTGTAGAGGTGCTACGCGATCTGTAGAGGTGCTACGCGATCTGTAGAGGTGCTACGCGATCTGTAGAGGTGCTACGCGATCTGTAGAGGTGCTACGCGATCTGTAGAGGTGCTACGCGATCTGTAGAGGTGCTACGCGTTATGTTAAGAGGTGCTACGAGATCCGTAGAGGTGCTACGCGATCTGTAGAGGTGCTACGCGTTATGTTAAGAGGTGCTACGAGATCCGTAGAGGTGCTACGCGATCTGTAGAGGTGCTACACGTTATGTTAAGAGGTGCTACGAGATCCGTAGAGGTGCTACGCGATACGTAGAGGTGCTACGCGTTATGTTAAGAGGTGCTACGAGATCCGTTGTGGTGCTAACTTACGCTCGCCAAGTTAAAATAAATAAATAAATAAATAATGCTGGACAATTCACACAGCATTATCTAGCCCCAAGGTAAGCAGAGCTTGTGTTATGGGTACCAGATAACTGATATACGTAATATTATACATTATATAGATAGATATTTTTTATTATACATAGAAAACACCCAGACCAACGGAACAAATTTCTGCAGATCGTACACAAATTTGTTCCGAGGCGGGGATCGAACCCGCAACCTCTTGCTTAAAATCTTTAAGGATTGATTGTAAAACTTTGGCGTTTATAGCTTTATATTAAAACCAACACATAGCGTATTACTTAAGTACACGCGATTCAAATCGCGGGCGGGTCAGCTAGTGTTATCTAATCATTACTTACCCATGTTCATTCGCGACCCTTGGTTCAGTTCTGAGAACATAGTGGCGTAGACCGGCTGAAGAATCTGTATGAAATGAATAAATAAATAATAAATAATGCTGGACAATTCACACAGCATTATCTAGCCCCAAGCTAAGCAGAGCATGTCTACATAGATCGATATTTTGGTAACACATAGTAAACGACCAGAAAACCCTGAACAAATACCTGCAGACAGTAGGTACAAACATTTGTCCCACGGCGGGAATCGAACCCGCAACCTCCTGCATCACAGGCGGACCTTTACCTTTATGAAAAAACAAAAAGGACTATATTTCACGCGACGGGAATTGAAGCCGCTAATCGTAGCGTCTAAAACTTTGGTCTCTTATTCGAAATCCACATGATATGCGGCAACATCGTAGCGTCATGATGCATCGTTAACTGTCTGTGCGGCGAAGTGGCCATTTGATTTTTCCGTAGCGGTACGTGTCAAAAACAAGATCCGTCAAGTGCGAGTGTAACTCGCGCGCCGAGGGTTTCGAACATTTGCCAATTATTTGGTCTGATAATGCACAATACACTCCCATGCGAGATGTCAGTGCAGATCCCAGTTCCCCCACTTAGAATTAGATAGACACAATTCACATGCATACCCTATTGGTTACCATTTACACAAGCTACTAATTTAGCGAGCTTCAATTCAAGCGATTGTAAGTTAGGTTTTTGCTTTATAGTGCGTTACTCCCACTGGGTAAATTTTCGACAAAAAAATTATATCGTGACAAAACCTTTCGATTTTGAAACGATTCCTGCGCCCCACCCTCACGTATAGGTGTGCTCTAACCAACTAAGCCACGAAACCCAAGTCGGTTCGAATTCTGCATTTATTGAGACATTATTAAAGATTGTATGTTTCTTTCTCGTTGCCTCGTTGGAACTACAAATGCGCCGTGTGGAGTGCGTACATTTGTATTTCCAACGGAGACGTGAACGGCGTTTTACTCTCTATTGCACAGAGGTCGTTACTCACAAGCTGGGCGGAGGCCATGGCGGCCTTGAACGACGTCCTCGCATAGTCTCGGGCTCCGGAGACGATGAACGCAGAATCTGTAAACCAATTATATGTTTCATGCTATTTATTTATTTAAACTATTGCACTAAGGTACAAAGGGTGGGCTTGTGAGGAGGCGGACGAAACGCCTCTCCATCTGCTAGGAGAGTGTGGAGCACTGATGCAAAAACGTAGCATCCACCTGGGCAAGCATCAGCTCGGCCCAGACGAGCTACGAGACTTCTCCCCGAAGGAAATCCTAGCAGCTGCAAGGGTAGGTGGCGAACTCTGAACGCCGCAGCTTTAGGGGTGAACACATAAAGTGGAGATCACAATAGGCCCATCATGGCCGCAGTGACACGAAAGTCACTAAGAGCAAATAAAATAAAAATAATTGGCATCAAGCACTTACTCGCCCATCCCCCGAATACTCAAACACATCTCAGATTTAAGCGCGTCTCAAGTGACGAATTTATGACACATTTTCATTGAAAACTGTCAAAAAATCACGACTTGAGACGTGCTTAGATATGAGTTGCGTTTTAGTATTCGGGGGTATATGTACAATGTACCTACTATTTTGTATCTAGTTTAAATGGTGAAACAAAAATGAAGGACCAAACCTTAGGGGAGGGGGGGAGAAAACAGAAAACAGTACAGAATTAAAAGCTATGAGTAAACGAAGTACAAAGGCGGCCTTATCGCTATAAGCGATTTCTTCCAGGTAACCTTGGGATGGACTGGACATTTAAGAATAACGAAGACGGTGGTAGGTAGATATAATAATAAAACAAATAACTAGGTAATACTTACAATACATATGAAATTACAAAAATCATAACAAACTTACATGTATGTACATTAAGATATTTTGTTTAACTTTGTAATGCTAGTTAATGCTAATATATAAACCATGTTTATAAGTCACTTACCATATAAGTAATCGTGCACCCTTAACTCCTTAACCGTGTGCTTTTTCGGCGCTACAAATAACGTCTCGCTCATTTTTACGGCTATATCTCTCTAATTCATGATGAAATATCACTTTTTTCTAACTATTTGCAATATAAACAGTGATTCTACCAACTTCAGGAGATTCGTTGTGTATTTTGACATGTTATTGATATTGAAAACTGTAGACAACGGCGTGAGTTATTGAGCAAACAGTTTGGTTGCTAGAAAGTTCCCGGTTTATCTAAATAGTTTGATAACAAAGAGGTCAGATTGCGCTATTTTAACTCTATGGTTGATCAATAAATATTTAAATATGGCTGGAAATTCATACAGCATTATCTAGCCCTAAGCTAAGCAGAGCTTGTGTTATGGGGGTACTAGATAACTGATATACACAATACAATACCTAAATCGATATTTTTTTGTTATACATAGAAAAAAACGTCCAGAACACCCTGAACAAATGTCTGCAGAACGTACCTACACACATTTGTCGAACCCGCAAACTCCTGCGTCGCAGGCGGACCTTCGCCCACCGTGCCACAGAGGTCGCTATGATTACGTGCAATGGTACACCGTAGGCACACGTCTGATTTATTGTCTGCTTTGACAAAAAAAGATTGTTTGATAGTCGGATGTGATTATCTATGTAGATAGGCGTATTCGACTAGCCAAAAGCGTTCGTTCCATCCATTTGTAAATATCAGTAAATACACAAACTGTCTTTGTATAGTCGAATACACCCACCCATCAGAAAACATAAAGCCCAGACGACACCTCAGCGAAGATGTGCTGATATATCCATAGCGAAGACGAGAAGTTTTTCTGCTAGGATCTTAGACAATTTAACGCTAAGATGTCTCCACCGAAGCTGTGCGGAGATGCTAGCAAGTAAGCTAGCAAGTATCGAGCGGAGATGTGTGCTGATGAGAGCGCCAGATAAAAAAGCGTGGGACGGGTTTTGCTCCAACTCGAAAAATAACAACTAAGTAACAGGCTAAAGGTTCCTTCGTCGCTTCTTTACTTTAGTCTACATACCGAAGCGACAGAAATCAAAATAAACACTGGATTTCCGTGTTTTATTTTAAGAATTTGACTTTTTCTAAGTGTATATTTTATATTTTATAAATTTGCGGAAAAAGCATTTTTGATTGATTGATTGAGTACCTACCATTTTCTATGAATTTTATAGATAATAAATAATAAAATAATAAATAATGCTGGACAATTCACACAGCATTATCTAGCCCCAAGGTAAGCAGAGCTTGTGTTATGGGTACTAGATAACTGATATATGTACGTAATATTATATATAGATTTATAGGCTTTTCCTACTTAGTAACTACTTAGTAATTATTTATGGATAGAATGATCGAATTACCTAGATTAAATTGCAACCTAATATTTTGGGAACGCGGGTTAAATTGTCTAAGACTGGGAACAATAAAATCAAGACACAGAAATCAATAACTTTATTTCTTTATGCTAACAAAATAAGCACAAGATAGAAAAGTCCAATTCTATACCATAAATTATAATCAATTATGAAAAAAAGTGTCATTGATTTCTCTTCACTTCAATCTTTTGTCCAATAGTGGAAGAAGCTTAGACAATTTAACCCGGGAAGAAGTGAAAAAGAAACACATTTTTACTAGCACGTTTATATTATCACATATCTCTATTACATATTCATTTTAAATACAAGAATTAAACCATAAAAATAGTAACATTCTCAGAGAATAGATAACCTTATATTTTAAACTTGAACTTTAAGGCGCATATCCCACCCAAACTAGCGCCACCACCTACTTTATGTTATTATTCCGTTTAACATGAATTTTCAAAAATCCATCGTACAGTTTGTGATACCTATATCATAAGCTTTTTTTTACGAACGTTTTTTTACGAAGTTGCCCTTGGTGGCCACCAAAATCTATTTTCGTATCTCTGCCTAAACTAAATAGAATAAAACTATTACAGTGGCATTAAAAAAAAGCTTATGATAGGTATCACAAACTGGAAGATGGATTTTTGAAAATTCTTTTGTTAAGCGGAATAATAACATAAAGTAGGTGGTGGCGCTAGTTTGGGTGGGATATGCGCCTTAACAATATCGATGCTAAAACAAGCTTGGATCTTTAAGGAAATGCCACAATATAAAACAGCTTACCACAATGCGAGGTGTTTTCAGCTTACAGTATCAAGTACTAGTGAGCGAACCACTTAGAAGTTTGATTTATATCGCGGCTCCAAAAGGTTACGAGCCTGCGTATATGATGTGAATATCAACTCGATAACTCCACGCGTTTGTCAGAAATAGGATTGACAAACGGACAACAAAGTGATCCTATAAGGGTTCCATAACGGAACCCTAAAAAAACAACAATAAGTTCTTATTCTTATATTTCGAATTTCAATCCTTATATCGATATACAATATTTACACCTAAAACTAACTTAACACTATAAATGCCACTAAGTTGTCTACGCCGCTTTCAGCATATCATCTAGCTCTGCCAACGCCAATGTAGCTGACCGGACCTGAAAGAAAAGAAAAAAACAATTAATAAAGTCCAATTTTTTTTTTATTTTGTCAAGATTCGAACCCGCGCCCCATTATCAGTACGGGTATGCTCTAACCAACTAAGCCACGAAATTACTCCGAGCATAGCTCTCTCTATAGCCCACTGCCACTTCAGCTTGCTAATCCTTTGAGCTATGTCGATAACCTTGGTTCTCTGTCGGATGTATTCGTTGCGAATCCTATCCTTCAGAGAAACTCCGAGCATAGCTCTCTCCATAGCTCGCTGAGCGACTTTAAACTGGTGGACCAGCCCTACCGTGAGTGTCCACGTCTCAGCTCCGTAGGTCATGACGGGGATATAAGTTAACTTTAACAATTAAGATTAGTTGTACTAATTTTAATTGTTAAAGTTAATACGTTGTTAACAGGTTTTGCGCGACACAGGCTTGCCTCGTGCGGGGCCGCCAGTCTATGGTAATTGGTCAATTGGATTTAGGTATCCTTTTATTACATTTAAATTTTTAATTTTTTTTTTGTATTTGTATTTTCAATTTGTTGCTCTACATGTTTTGTTCGTATGATTCTCTGTATGCACATAATTTGTAAAATGATCAAGTTCTATACACATATTATTTAAGTTTTGTTATATTCTGTGATTATTTTATGTTTTGTGCGTCTAAATAAAATAAAATAAAAAATAAAAAATTGGCAAATAAATCATTTGTATTTTTATTGTATTGTTTAGGTGTGTCTTCATTTTAATAAATAAATAAATAATGTTGGACAATTCACACAGCATTATCTAGCCCCAAGGTAAGCAGAGCTTGTGTTATGGGTACTAGATAACTGATATACATAATCCATACAATCACACTAATATTATAAATGCGAAAGTTTAGATGGATCGATGTTTGTTGCTCAATCACGCCAGAACGGGAGGCGGGAATCGAACCCGCAACTTCCTACGCTGCAGGCGGACTTTCGCCCACCGCGCCACAGAGGTCGTCAATGAGACAGGGATTAGCCTGATGATTTTTAACATTTACATAATGTTTCGAGTCCGTATCGATTAATCGATGTTTTTAAGCCGGTCACCTCACTATGAAGATAAAACTGACAAACGTCAAATGTTACCTATTAAGGCGAAGTACGTTCGCTTTTTCCAGACAAGGACGAGCGAACACCGCGCGGTGAAAGCGAGAAAGGGAGGCAAGAGCCGGCCCTCGCGCAATTTCACTGCTTTTTATTTATACCTTTGTTATTGCTCTGAAATAATACTCTTTCGCAAAAAAATTAAACCATAATCCTCTAAAGTGTTTAGTTAAGTATTTTTTTGACGTTATTTCATGCAAATACGTTAAGTAACTAGCAAATGAAACTGGTTTTCCGTAGTAAAAATGCAAAATTTAGAGGAAACTTTGCGATTTTTTTCTATCGAGTCAAGTTGAGTCAATCGTGTTTCGGCTCCCATAACTAACTAAAAAAACCCTAAACTTTCGATGCTCATCATAAAAGATTTAAAAAAATTGTGTTTTCTTGCCTTACAATTGATTTTCCGTATAGGCAAAACCTGAGTTTTGGGACCTACTTCACCTTAAAATGGCCTGACTTTAGTAAACTTATAGTGCATGAATACCTGCTCGGCTTGTTTCTTCCCACTCTCAGTAAGCGCTGAGAGACTCTTCTTCAAGTTGCCGAGCCGCTCCGCCACCCGAGTCTTTTCTCTCAACAGCACCTCCTTAGCGTTCGTACCTGTTAAGGAATGAGTCAAAATTAAGAGGGTGCAATGCGCGCTATTCTGTGAAATATTAGGCATGGATTTCGCGTTTATAGAAGCAGGACCGAGCTTTTGGAATGGTGTAAGCGCGAAAATTGATGTTTGTCGTTGGTGATATAACTCACTCCACAAGGGTCAACATAACACCAGCGCTGAGTAGGTAATCTTGACTTATCTACCCAGCACCATGCTGAGTTGATACCTTTTTGGCTCGACACTCTGTGGTTTGCCAGGCAGGTTGCGGAAGTAACTAGGTAGGTAACCTACTCCTTTTAGATTTTCAACAATTTATTTTGTAGTACATAATAATAGGTAACCGTTATTTTATGTCTAGCTGATAAACTCAATCTAGTTTAGTTCCTTCCTTTAATGTTTGGTAACTCTAATGTGTCGTGTCAAATAAATAATTTTCATTTCATTTCATTCATTTCAAAATTATGTTTTTGCTTATTTATAAGAAAACTACACAACTTATAAAGAAACTGGTTCAAGGAACCAAATAATTGGGAATAATCTACGAATCAAAACATAGGTCATTTCAATAGACCGCTGGGTTCCTGATATCTGGACCAAATTACGTGCAAAACAGTGCACTTGCATGATTTTTATTTATCGTATTTTTTGTCTCAATTTCGTTTCGCTTTCAAGGAACCACAGAACAAATGTTGAATTTTATGCCATTCTAGTTTTTAGGGTTCCAGCCCATTCGGTATAATGGACCCTATTACTAAGACTCCGCTGTCCGTCTGTATGTCTGTCCGTCTATCACCAGGCTGTATCTCATGAACCGTGATTGTTAGACAATTAAAATTTTCACAGATACAAGTCACAGCATAAAATTTTTGTATTATATTATATATCAGTTATCTAGTACCCATAACACAAGCTCTGCTTAGCTTGGGGCTAGATAATGCTGTGTGAATTGTCCAGCATTATTTATTTATATATTATATTATACATAGAAAACGCAAATGACGGATGACGATGAAGATTTGCGAAAGACTGCTGGCAGATGCTGGATGCGGCAAGCTGAAGACAGGGCGTTATGGCCTATGTCTAGCACTGGACTAATATAGGCTGATGATGATGATAGAAAATGACCAGAACACCCTGAATAAATGCAGATCGTACACATATTTGTCCCGAGGCGGGAATCGAAACCGCAACCTGAATCGCAGGCAGACCTTCGTCCACCGCGCCACAGAAGTCGTCATTTGTCGATTTGTCCCAACTACTCACCTAACAGTGGTAAGTAATCTCCTGCTTTCTCAGCTCGAATGTCCAGTTGGAACCAATCGTCGATGTCGTCCGAATCTGATGATGGCAGCTCCTGGAAACAACACAAGCAAATACAATACGGATGATGACAGTAACTAAACTAAGAATCACTCGACAGAGCCTACGCATTTGCCCCCCTTGGAGTCGAGACCCTAGGTCCGTGGGGTACCGAGGCTCTCCGGGTTTTCAAAAAATTATCTGAGCGTCTGGTCGAAACGACGCGTGACCCGAGAGCTGGTGAGTATCTGGCACAGCGCATCAGCATTGCCATACAGCGGGGCAATGCAGCCAGTGTCTTGGGCACACGCGCGACTGGTATTGATATGGATCAGTTGAGCTACCTGTTTTGATTGTTTGCAACAGTCTGCAGTTAGCTCAATTGTTTCAATTGTAAATACTAGTTTTAATTTAATTCATTCATTATTATATCATATCTAATATTCAATGTTTAACTTACGTCGTAATAAATAACTTACGTCGTACAAGCTGCCGTCTTCGCTGTGGCTCTCCACGTCGGACATCATGTCTTCGTCCATTTCCTCGGGTTTCATCGACTCTTTGCGACGTCGCGTTGAAGAGTCGACGTCGGATTCTGATTCCTGGAACAAGAAGCTGAAGTTTCAAAACAGATCAATATAATGAAATTGAAATAAGTTCCCAAAAATTTTCAACTTCGGCGGGACTCGAACCCGTGTCCCACCCTTAGTACAGGTGTGCTCTAACCAACTAAGCCACGAAGTCTCGTGTCGGTTTTCGGCGAAAATCTTTGGGACCTCTTACGGACTGTTATGTAGCGCCGGTGACTCCATCTACAGAGAAAACATTAAAGTTTCCAATGTTCAAAGACTAAAGTTACATTTAGTTCGTTTGACGAGA
Organism: Eupithecia vulgata; assembly: GCA_946478455.1. Taxonomy (NCBI): domain Eukaryota; kingdom Metazoa; phylum Arthropoda; class Insecta; order Lepidoptera; family Geometridae; genus Eupithecia; species Eupithecia vulgata. The sequence continues at coordinate 1,756,464 of OX297887.1, read as the reverse complement.
GGTGTTGCCGTTGATAAATTCTAAGGATTTTTGTTATAGTGCTTACCCGCACTTTGGGCATCTCTAAGAAATGAAATAAGTTCCCAAAAATTTTCGACTTCAGCGGGGCACGAACCCGCACCCCACCCTTAGTACGGGTGTGCTCTAATCAACTAAGCCACGAAGTCTCTGTCGGTTTTCGTCGAAAATCTTTTTATATATCTTTTTATATCTAAGAAAGATTTTATCTCTAAGAAATTATATCTTTTTATAATTTCTTAGAAATGCCCAGAGTGCGGGTAAGCACTATAACAAAAAAGTGTGAAGCTGGCCCAGTAACGAACTGACCTCCTCGTCTAGCTGATCCTCCTCGTCCAACTCCTCCTTCACCTCCTTCACCTCTACCCTCTCCTCCCGAGCCCGCAGAGAAGTGGAGGGGACAGGCTTCTTTACAGGAGGTTTGTTTACCCTGAAATAAAATAATATAATAATAATAAACACGTCCAGAATAGAACGAACATTGTTCAAATCAAATCAAAAAGTCTTTATTTCCATAAATACAAAAATGTACACTTAGAAAAGGTCAAATTCTTAAAATAAAACATTGACACAAAAATAAAGTGATATTTTTGATTTCGGTCGCTTCGGTATGTAGACTAAAGTAAAGAAGCGATGAAGAAACCTTTAGCCTCTTGTTATTTTTCGAGTTGGAGCAAAACCCGTCCAAAGCTTTTTTATCTTCTAGATCTTCTGTATCTGGCACAGCGCATCAGCATTGCCATACAGCGGGGCAATGCAGCCAGCGTCTTGGGCACGCGCGCGACTGGTATTGATGGATCAGTTGAGCTACCTGTAGATTGTTTGCAACAGTTTGCAGATAGCTTAATTGTTTCTATTGTAAATACTAGTTTTAATTTAAATTTGTTATTTGATTGTTATTTTCTTTCTGAATAAAGAAATTTAATGTAGATTCTTCTAGATAATCTAATATTTTGTAATAAGCACTTTTGCACAGAAAGGTTTTTACAATTTGTTTGAATTTATTTACTGATAGATTTTGCAACTCACTAGGAATTTTGTTGTAGAATCGTATACTCTTTAAAAGATACATTAATTTTGTGAAGCCTAGTTGTGGGCACAGCGAGTTTATGTTTATTTCTAGTATTTATATTATGTATATCGCTATTTTTAGGAAAGCTTTTGATATTTTGATGAGTGTACAACAAGTTTTCATAAATATATTGACAGGGAATAACTGACAGGTTCAAAATGAACTTCCTTGTTGTGGGGTTCGCTGAAACCTACTTGACCTAGGTCCGTGTGCTTTAGTTATAACCGGTTTTTACTGGAAAAGCCGAGAAGATAAAAATCTTAACTAAAAATAATAATAATGCTAAACAATTCACACAGCATCATCTAGCCCCAAGCTAAGCAGAGCTTGTGTTATGGGTACTAGATAACTGATATACATAATATAATACAATACATAGATATTTGTTTATTATACATAGAAAACGACCAGAACACCCTGAACAAATGTCTGCAGATCGTACACACATTTGTTCCGAGGCGGAAATCGAATCCGCAAGTTCCTGCGTCGCAGGCGAACCTTCGCCCACTACGCCACAGAGGTTGTCAATTATTAATTTACTATGATGTTATTTCAAAAGTCGCAGAAAAAACGTTATTGCTGATGATGCCAGGAACCAGGTCACTGAAGATTGCTGGTCTTTTAAAATAGTCCTGTATATCATTGTGGTCTTCAAACTTACCTGCTGTACGTATTTGGATTAGGCTCCCTCTTCACTTGAACAGAGGTTATGTTAGTCTTCGGCTGCGCGGCGGCGGCGGCGCGCGTGTTAACGCCCGGCTTCAGCAGCGAACGTGTTACGGGCGTCCGGAGCGGCGTTGATGTTACTATCTTATCTGGAAATAATTAAAAATGTGGTATCTTAAATGAATAGAAGCTGTCAAAAACGAAAATTGTTTTGAATTTCTGTGACTTGCTTCGTCTACAGGGTGACTTGAAACCCAACGTCAAGCCAAAAGTGGAAGATAGGTGGGTTCATGAAGACCCAGAAAAATGCCGTCCTAGTTTCGCATGGGTAAATTCTACAGCCTATGTTACTCAGTGATAATTTGGCTTTATAAAGACAAAAAAAAATTTAATTCGGTCTAATAGTTTTTAAGTTTTTTCGTTACATACAAAAATACAAATCTTTCCTCTTGATGTAGATACATGTAGATTTGTCATAATATTTTAAGCTGGTCATTGCAAAGACAGGGCGCTCTGGCGCTCGTTAGGGGAGGCCTATGTCCAGCAGTGGACTAATATAGGCTGATGATGATTGCAAAGACTAACTTACCTCATAAAAGCAGTAGTCAAGTAATACAGTCATTCATTTAACAGCAAAAAATAACTACACTTACATCTATTTTCTAAAAATCTAAGCCGTCACCAGAAGGCAGTGCACAAAGTAATTATAAAACGTCGGTCTATGTCCACCAGTGGACGCGTCCACAGGTGGACATAGACCATCCCCCAAACGACGCCTCGAATAGCGGTTCGGTGCGTTCTTTACCTATATAAATGAAGCCCAAAATTTTTCGATTTCGTCGGGACTCTTTCCCGCGAGTTGCGGGTTCGTTTCCCACCTCGTGACAAATGTTAGTTCCGGGTGTTCTGGTCATTACCTATGTTTAATAAAAAATATCTGTGTATATTTTATTGTATTATGTATATCAGTTATCTAGTACCCATAACACAAGCACTGCTTAGCTTGGGGCTAGATAATGCTGTGTGAATTATCCAGCATTATTTATTTATTAGTTAAATTACCTTGATACAAAGCCTCATAAATCTTACCTTTCTTCATCATTATCATCAGTTAAAAATACTAGTTCAAAAAATACTAGTTTTTTATGTGTATGTAAGTATATCATTAGTATAATATAACAGTATATCATTAGTATAGTAGACGACCGATGTGGCGCGGTGGGCGAAGGTCTGCCTGCGACGCAGAAGGTTGCGGGTTCGATTCCCGCCTCGGGACAAATGTGTGTACGATCTGCAGACATTTGTTCAGGGTGTTCTGGTCGTTTTCTATATATAATAAAAAATATCTATCTATGTATTCTATTATATTATGTATATCAGTTATCTAGTACCCATAACACAAGCTCTGCTTAGCTTGGGGCTAGATAATGCTGTGTGAATTGTCCAGCATTATTAATTATTTATTTATTAATTATTTATATCAGTCCACTGCTGGACATAGGCCTCCCCTAATGAGCGTCATAGCGCCCTGTCTTCAGCTTTACCTTTCTTTGTCTTCGTCAATATGTTAATCGAAGCCTTGGTCTGTAACACTCTCGCCCTCGCGTCTTGGGCACGCGTGGTTGTCCTTTTGTTGCCCAACATTTTCTTCATTATAGTTGATTCGTCTGAAGTCTGTGGAAAAATCAAATTTTAATTGAAATTGGTATTTCACTTTAAGGCTAGTCATTCGAAAAAATCAACATTTCCATGATCTTTGATATCCTACTGCTGTTCAAATATGAAAACTAGGATTCTTAGACTCCTACACGTAATATTACATTTCATTCTGTACAAAAGCGCCAAGATAGTTTTTGTTTAGTTTTATAAGTTTGATAATAAAAAATATCTAAAATATCTCAAGTTATGTTTTAAATCATTTATTCTCAAAAAGACAAATATTACATGTCACTTACTTGAGAACAGGGTTTTTACAAAGAATTACGTTTACATATGGGTTATGGTCGTTTAAAGTTTACTCGTTCAATGTGCTTATTTTTCGAGAAGTGAATCATCATTAATGATAATGATCTTTATTCAGAAAGAAAATAACAATCAAATAACAAATTTAAATTAAAACTAGTATTTACAATAGAAACAATTAAGCTATCTGCAAACTGTTGCAAACAATCTACAGGTAGCTCAACTGATTCATATCAATACCAGTTGTTTTTTTTTATGTTTGTTGTTATGTTTTGTATATTTTTTTCATCAAACTCATACAACATTAGATGTTGTACCTATAAGTTTGATGAAAAAATATATCTAAAACTATCTTCTATCCATACCAGGTTGTCTGGCAGAGATCGCTCTTGAGCGATAAGACCGCCAATTGTCACTTATTTTTTATGTGTTTAATTTGTAAATTGTTTTTAGCTTAAGTGTGCAATAAAAGTATTTTCTATCTATCTTGTCGCTTTTAAATAAATAAATAAATAATGCTGGACAATTCACACAGCATTATCTAGCCCCAAGGTAAGCAGAGCTTGTGTTATGGGTACTAGATAACTGATATACATAATATTATACATTACATAGATAGATATTTTTTATTATACATAGAAAACACCCAGACCAACGGAACAAATTTCTGCAGATCGTACACAAATTTGTTCCGAGGCGGGGATCGAACCCGCAACCTCTTGCGTCGCAGGCAGACTCTCGCCCGCTGCGCCACTGAGGTTTTGTACAGAATGTAATGTAATATTAGGTGTAGAAGTATTTAAGAATCCTAGATTTCATATTTGAACAGCAGTAGGATCTCACAGATCATGGAAATGTTGATATTTTTGAATGACCAGCTATAATGTGTCTAGATTTGGTTATATCTGTGCAAAATTTCAGCCCGATCCATTCAGTAGTTTTAGTGTGAAGAGTTAACAATCATCAATCCAAACTTTTGCATTTATAATACTATTACGTATATCAGTTATCTAGTACCCATAACACAAGCTCTGCTTAGCTTGGGGCTAGATGATGTTGTGTGAATTGTCCAGCATTATTTATTTTCTTGTGTACTTACGTCGTCGGATTCTTCACGCGCGGGTTTTGGAGGTTCCTTCCTTACCACCGTCTTTGTTTGCTTCAACTTCTTTGCTGAAGCTTCCTGAAAAAAAAAGAGGTAAATATAACCCGTTTATTGCAGTACCTTTTTTTTTACAAATGCTTTTACAAATGCTTTGGGAGCCTCCATTTAGGGCTGATATTTTGAAAATATAATATTTCTATGACCTTTGAGATCCTACTGCTTTTTTGTTTCCCTTAAGGCGATACCCCGAGCCAAACTAGCGCCGCCACCTATTCTATCTTATTATTTCATTGAACAAAGGTAATTTCAAAATGTTCAATGGGCAGTTTGTGATACCTATTATAAGCTTTTTTTAATGCCTCTGTAATAGTTTTATTTTGTATAGTTTATGAGGAGATACGATGCTGCACTTTGTGGCCACTAAACTCAATTATTACATCTCCTCCTTAACTGTATTAATAAAACTATGATAAAGGCATTAAAAAACGCTTATAATAGGTATCACAAACTGCCCATAGACAAAAATAAAGATACAAAGATATTTGACACAACAACAGCACAGACAGACAGACACCACAAGGTTACAAAATTGAGGATATTTTACATACTTTGTTTTTTTTTTTCATCAATCAATCAATACTATAAATATCTTTATTCAGAAAGAAAATAACAATCAAATAACAAATTTAAATTAAAACTAGTATTTACAATAGAAACAATTAAGCTATCTGCAAACTGTTGCAAACAATCTACAGGTAGCTCAACTGATCCATATCAATACCATACTTTGTAGATAGATGATTTTATTAATAATTATTATGCTAATTGCCTAGGTTTAAAAGTATTGAAAATTTTGAAATTACCTTTGTAAAACGAAATAATATGATCCTACTGCTTTTTTGTTTCACTTGACACGAGCAAATATTACAAATTTTTCAACTCCGCTCTCACTATCACACAAAACTCAAATGAAAAAAAACAAAGACAGGGTATTTTTCCGAACTTGGCGCGCGGAGCTCGGAGTGGCAACATCTCTGGTGGGACTCCGCCGGTGTTGCTGGCGCTCTCAGTCTCAGGGTCGAGTATTGTGGAGTCCTGATGATGTCTCGTGGAGAGACTGAATTAGTCGACGTCTTGCTTAGACTTCTTTTCATTTTGTAGTTGGTGTTGTTTTTTCTTCTACAACGCTGATTACAGATTAGAACTTATCGGAGAAGGTTTTGCGCGGAATTGTTACAAAAATTAAGTAAAAAAGAAACTGCATTACTTAAGATTGCAGTTTTTTGCATAAATTGAGCTCATGTATCTCCTTTCGCGACTTTTCTCTAACCCTCGTGTTTCCGGACTTGGTCATAACCTCTCTTCCCAAAAACCAAGCCTGCATACAATGACAAAAGAATTTCTAAAATCCACCCATAATCGACATATACATTAATAACAATGCCTACAGTCTTACATCTCTCTCAAGTGTAACCTCCTGAAGTCTGTTACAAAATTTAATAAAACGTCAAGTGCGAGTCGGACTCGCGCACCGAGGGTTCCGTAAAATTAAGAGTTTGTTGTGTGTGTGCTTGTTCCTTGCCCAATAACATGATTCTAAATCAGCGGAAAGTTATAAGATTTTGGTCACTAGCTAGATAAATCTTTAATTTTAAAATAGCTTTAATTTTATCTTCAAATTAACGGTTTTCGGATTTCTCCCTTTACTTGTGCTATAAGACCTTGCTTCTTGCAAAATTTCATGATTCTAGGTCAATGGGAAGTACCCTATAGGTTTTGTGTGCATGTGATTAGAAAATTTCAAAATATTTGGGCATAAACCACTGTAACTTTTGATTTCGTTGACTAAGTTTGTTTTATATTGCGGTTCCAAGAGGTTACGAGCCTGCGTATATGATGTGAACATCGACTCGATAACTCCACGCGTTTCTGAGAAAAGAGGGTTGACAGACGGACAACAAAGTGATCCTATAAGGGTTCCTTTTTTCCTTTTGAGGTTAGGAACCCTTAAATGCGGGGTTTTTAAAACTTTTTTTACGCAGGCAACCCTTCGACTCACCTTCGCTTCGAACTCGTCTTCACTGGTGCTCAATTCCGCTTTAACGCTCCGCAGGTCCTTCACAGTTTTGGTCAGTTTTTTCTTGGTCTTGTTATCGTCGCCACCAAGCATTCTCTGAAAAAAATTGACATTTATTATAAATAAATATATCAAATATAGCTAAGGCTGGAAAGGGGTTTAGGCAGGCGTGCCTTTCAATGTATTTAAATAAATAAATAAATAATGCTGGACAATTCACACAGCATTATCTAGCCCCAAGATAAGCAGAAGCGGTCGTTTTCTATGTATAATAAAAATATATATCTATGTATTGTATTATATTATATTGTAAATCAGTTATCTAGTACCCATAACACAAGCTCTGCTTAGTTTGGGGCTAGATAATGCTGTGTTAATTATCCAGCATTTTTTATTTATTTGATCAATTTTTTTTTTTTTTTATTATAATTTTTTTTTTATATTATATTCAGAAAGAAAATAACAATCAAATAACAAATTTAAATTAAAACTAGTATTTACAATAGAAACAATTAAGCTATCTGCAAACTGTTGCAAACAATCTATAGGTAGCTCAACTGATCCATATCAATACCAGTCGCGCGCGTGCCCAAGACACTGGCTGCATTGCCCCGCTGTATGGCAATGCTGATGCGCTGTGCCAGATACTCACCAGCTTTCGGGTCACGCGTCGCATAGACCAGACGCTCAGATAATTTTTTGAAAACCCGGAGAGCCTCGGTACCCCACGAACCTAGGGTCTCGACTCCAAGGGGAGCAAATGTTTGGATACTAGTTTCTGCTCGCGGCTTCGCACGCGTTGTTTATATGAAAACGTAAGAAGGTTAATACTTTCCCATGGAAAATGAAATTTTATGGGTTAAATATGGTTTATTTCAGGTCAAGAGCTACACCTATGCAATTTTTTTGCCCGATCTGTTGAGAAGTTTTTGCGTAAAGAAGTAACAATTATCTAAACTTTCGCATTTCCAAATTTAGGATGATAATTTTGACAGCCACGCCTATATTGCATATATTGTATCGAGGAGATGTAATAATTCCGTTTACCAACCAAAGGAGACTTTATTCAGAAAGAAAATAACAATCAAATAACAAATTTAAATTAAAACTAGTATTTCCAATAGAAACAATTAAGCTATCTGAAAACTGTTGCAAACAATCTACAGGTAGCTCAACTGATCCATATCAATACCAGTCGCGCGCGTGCCCAAGACACTGGCTGCATTGCCCCGCTGTATAGCAAATAAATCAAATCAAAAAGTCTTTATTTCCATAAATACAAAAATGTAGACTTAAAAAAGGTCAAATTCTTAAAATAAATCATTGACACGGAAATAAAGTGATATTTTTGATTTCGGTCACTTCAGTATGTAGACTAAAGTAAAGAAGCGACGAAGACACCTTTAGCCTGTTAGTTGTTATTTTTCGAGTTGGACCAAACCCGTCCCAAGCTTTTTTATCTTCTAGATAATCTGATATTTTGTAATAAGCACTTTTGCAAAGAAAGGTTTTTACAGTTTGTTTGAATTTATTTACTGATAGATTTTGCAACTCACTAGGAATTTTGTTGTAGAAGCGGCATATGGCAATGCTGATGCGCTGCGCCAGAGGACATAGGTAGATATTTTTTATACAATACAATACAATATACTTTATTGCACACCAAATAATTCCAAAAAAAAAAGTATAGTATTATAGTATTTTACTTTTTATCTTACCAGTAGATCATCCGTGTCATTCCCGTCATCAGCTTCCTTGTCCTTTTCAGTTTTCACGTTGACTGATTCAAGCTTTATGTCCTTTTTTCTGAAAAAATAATTTAACTTAATCAATAAATTCGAACACAAAAAAAGTTGAGAGGTGTCAAGGGACACCCGGATGGAACGACGTTCCTTTCTATAAGAGAGAGAGAGAGAGACAGACAGAGAAACATGCGCACGCCGCACGGCTTACAATAGCTTACTATAGCAAAAAGTGTCGTTACAACTTTTCGTGAGATTTTTTTCCGTCCAGCCCCCTTTCACAACGCGCGATAAGGAACTTAGTTCCAAAAAGTTTTATACTCTAAAAAATTGCGAAAAAAGTAAAAAAAAAAAACGTTTTCCGAGTGTCCATTTTTGTATTTATGTAAATAAAGCATTTTTGATTTGATTTGATTTCACTTACTTGACCAAGTAGTCATCATACCCCTCCATCCCCCCTTCCAAACTGTTCAAGGCATCCTCAATATTCTGTTCTACGGGTTTAGACTCAATTTCCTTCGTCACAAGGTTTTCTCTCTTAATTTCTGGTGGTTCGGAGACTCCATTTTTGTTAGCTGTGGTGGTGAGAGTCGGGTTTGTAGCTTCCGCCTGGAAATAAAATAAATAAATAATAACAATCATTTAGCCGAAGCCGAAGGTTATTCTTCAATTAAATATGGTGATGAAAATAAAAAAATCTTGTGATTGATAGTTTAGGAGAAAAATTGTAAAAACAAAGAAAACAGATAAATAAAATAAATAAATAATGCTGGACAATTCACACATCATTATCTAGCCCCAAGCTAAGCAGAGCTTGTGTTATGGGTACTAAATAACTGATATACATAATATAATAGAATACATCGATAGATATTTTTTATTATATATAGAAAATGACCAGAACACCCTCAACAAATGTCTGCAGATCGTACACACAGATGGTACAGATGGTACTTTGCACAATGATTTCTGGTATTTAAAATAGTTTTTGTTTTCATTTTCGAAAAGAAGGGGATCTGCTTTGTATTCCATAAATTATAAAATATTTTAAAGGTTTATCTATAAAGATGACGGAGAAAAACTGTTTTATTGTACCTCAAATTTACCCAATTCACATCTAAATAAATAAATAAATAATGCTGGACAATTCACACAGCATTATCTAGCCCCAAGGTAAGCAGAGCTTGTGTTATGGGTACTAGATAACTGATATACGTAATATTATACATTACATAGATAGATATTTTTTATTATACATAGAAAACACCCAGACCAACGGAACAAATTTCTGCAGATCGTACACAAATTTGTTCCGAGGCGGGGATCGAACCCGCAACCTCTTGCGTCGCAGGCAGACTCTCGCCCGCTGCGATCTATCCACACCATAAGCGGAGCTTGTGTTATGGGTACTAGACAACTGATATAAATAATACATAACAATACAGATAGATTTTTTTTTCATTGAAAACGACCAGATCACCCGGAATAAATATCTGCACATTATACAAACATTTGAACGATCCGCGATGTCCCGAGGCGGGAATCGAACCTGCGACCTCCTACGTCGCCGGCGGACTTTCGGCCACCGCGCCACAGAGGTCGTCAAAAATAAAATAACAACCTTGAACCAGGGTTTTTCATAAGTTTTGTTGTTTTCTTTTTCATGTTTTGCGCTTACTCCTACTCGTTGTGAAATTGTATGCTCTTTCCCGCTCCAATAAACGCAAATCCTATGCCCATCCTTTACACAACATGTCGCGCATTGCGCTCTCATAAATACAATCTGCTATCAAATTAGTTTAGCTTTGAGAATTTTCAATAACTTTATTTGGGGGAAGAAGGTGGTATTTCCCACAAATAGGAGCAGAGGTAGATCTCCTCTCTACCGGGCCGACCCAACTGGCCCACTTGCCCGGTGGTCTTTCGACCAACAGTTGATGTCGAATTGTCCTATTTATAGGTTGGTTGCAACTGGATCAAGCGTTTGCGCGATCTAGAAATTGTGCTCTTTTTGCACTCGAATATTTTTCCAATTTGTCTTAACGACATGTAGCGAAGATCGGTTGAAGCGCTCAGGTAGCTAGCTTCTATTTTCTTCCATGAGCTACTGTAAGTCAGCTTTGTAGTTCCGTCAATATTCGCTAGAGGTCGCTACACTTTATTTCTTTAGGCTTACAAAATAAGCACTTTATTTCTTTTACTCTCTCTCTTACTCTATCTTACTCTTTAGGAAGTAGAGAACTTCTTAATTGACTCCATTATCTTCTCTGAAGTTTCAATAAACCTCTATACTCACAGAAGTGTTAAAGTCATCATCGGTGAGCACTCCCTCACTGAGCCACTCCTCGTGCTGGCTGTCCTGGCTGCCCAGGGACTCCTGAAGCCGTTCCTCCACCATCTCCGCTGTGTTGTCACTTTCCTGTGCTGCGGTTTCCGTCCCAGGTATTGTTGCACCTGAGAGTTTATTATACATTATTTTATAGTATACCTGAGAGATATTAAGTGTAGTGATAATTGCAATGATAACTGATTAAAACTTTCCCTTGAAATCATCATCAGTGATTAGTCCACTGCTGGACATAGGCCTCCCTAATGAGCGCCATAGCGATCCAGAACAATAAAAATGGGTACTAGATAACTGATATCCATAAACATAATATAATACAATATAGTTTTTTTTATTATACATAGAAAACGAACAGAACACCCTGAACAAATGTATGTAGATAGTACAAACATTTGTCCCGAGGCGGGAATCGAACCAGCAACCTCCTGCGTCACAGGCAGACCTTCGCCCACCGCGCCACAGAGGTCATCGTATAATAATATTTGGAATTCGAAAGTAACCCTTGTCTGTCTGTTACTTTTTCACACTTAAACAGCTGAACTGATCTCATGGCAGGGTGGTAAATGATATCCCGGAGACGGATATAGGCTACATGAAAATAACGTGCAAACCGCAGAAAGCAGCAGTCCTTACAATTTCAAAAGAATAAGTTAATCAGCTTGGCAGGAGCCGCCTGACGAAGCTTAAAACGCACGATGGGAGTACCGTATTGTCGAAGCCGGAGATCTCTGCTGAGATAGAGGATTTCTATGGCCGTTTATACGCTGCACATGCCCCTCGTGCCCAACGGGACGACCACGATTCACGAGCTACCCTGACACGCCACTACACCGACGAACTGCCAGACATCAGTCAAGACGAGATCGTGATGGCTCTGAGGCAGCTTAAAAATGGAAAAGCTCCCGGTGAAGACGGCATTACTTCAGAGCTTCTGAAGGCAGGAGGAGCCCCTGTTTTGCAGGAGCTTCAGAACCTGTTTAACACCGTTCTTCACAGTGGGAGAACTCCAAAGGCGTGGAGCGGGAGTTTGGTGGTGCTATTTTTTAAGAAGGGAGATAATACCCTTCTTAAAAACTACAGACCCATCAAACTCCTGAGCCACGTCTATAAGCTTTTCTCACGAGTGGTCACGAATCGTCTCGCCAGGAGACTCGACGAGTTCCAGCCACCGGCACAGGCCGGGTTTCGCGAAAAATATGGCACCATAGACCACATACACACAGTGAGGCAGATTATACAGAAGTCCGAAGAGTATAATCAGCCCCTATCTTTGACTCTGTCGAAACCTGGGCTGTTCTAGAATCCTTACAGCGATGCCAAGTAGACTATCGTTATATCGAGGTGTTGAGATGTCTGTATGATGTTGCCACCTGTATGAGTATACTCTGTATGAGTGTCCAAGTACATGGCCAGCAGTCTAAACCCATCCACCTGCGCAGAGGAGTGAGACAGGGGGATGTTATATCCCGAAACTGTTCACAAGCGCGTTGGAAGATGTGTTTAAGACGCTGGACTGGAAAGATAAGGGCATCAACATAAACGGCGATTACATCCCACACCTGCGATTCGCTGATGACTTAGTCAAAATGGCGGAGTCGCTGGAGGAGCTTAACCGGATGCTGGACGGCCTAGCTTCAGCCTCACGACGACGGTCTTGCATCTTGGCATGAACTTGGATAAAACCACGGTCATGATGATCAATGGTCACATTGATCCGGGACCGGTCGTCGTATATGGCCACCTTCTCGAAATTGTTTCCGTTCACTTACCTTGGGCAGATTCTGCAGTTGGGTAAAAACAATTTCGAGAAGGAGGCCAAGAGGAGGATCCAGCTGGGTTGGGCAGCGTTTGGGAAACTACGTCGAGTCTTTTCGTCATCCGTACCGCAATGCAAACAAAAGTTTTCAATCAGTGTTCTACCCGTCATGACCTACGGAGCTGTGACGTGGACACTCACTAGGGCTGGTCCATCAGTTAGTCGCCCAGCGAGCTATGGAGAGAACTATGCTCGGAGTTTCTCTGAAGGATAGGTTCGCAACGAATACATCTGACAGAGAACCAAGGTTATCGACATAGCTCAAAGGATTAGCAAGCTGAAGTGGCAGTGGGCTGGCCATATCTCGAGAAGAACCGACAACCGCTGGGGTAAACGTGTCCTTGAGTGGAGACCGCGACTCGGCGAACGTAGTGTAGGACGCCTTCCGACCAGGTGGAATGACGATTTGAGAAAGACTGCTGGCAGATGCTGGATGTGGCAAGCTGAAGACAGGGCGCTATGGCGCTCATTAGGGGAGGCCTATGTCCAGCAGTGGACTAACATAGGCTGATGATGATGATGATGATGAAGTAAATCTATAAAAATATGTACCTTCTTCCATTGGTAGATTTATTTTTGCCGTTTCTGATATATCAGTTACATTTTTTGATACAGCAGGCATCTCTGGAATAGAAGTCAATTCTGGCAAACCAATCTCAGGGAAATTGGTAATATCTGGCATATTAACAATCTCTGGCAAACCTGTCAGTTCTGGAATATGCGTCACTTTTTCTTCTTGTAAGTCTAGAGCAGGCATATTAGTGATGCCATTCTCAGGTGCTTCGGTGGTCTCTGGTAAATCAATTGCTGGCATATCAGTCACTTCATGAAGGCCAATAGCTGGTAGTTCAGTAGCTTCTGCTAAATCTGTGGTCTCTGCTAAGTCTGGTATTTCTGGCATATTAATGCATCCCGTGGCTGGATCATCATCAAAGGAGGCGTCTGTATTGTCATCATCTCCGTTCTGGGTTGGATAAAATATGTGTAGTTATTATGGTATTATTATTCTACAAGGTTCATGGCAGTCATTGTTAATATAAATTGTTAATGACGACCTCAGTGGCGCAGCGGGCGAGAGTCTGCCTGCGACGCAAGAGGTTGCGGGTTCGATCCCCGCCTCGGAACAAATTTGTGTACGATCTGCAGAAATTTGTTCCGTTGGTCTGGGTGTTTTCTATGTATAATAAAAAATATCTATCTATGTAATGTATAATATTACGTATATCAGTTATCTAGTACCCATAACACAAGCTCTGTTTACCTTGGGGCTAGATAATGCTGTGTGAATTGTCCAGCATTATTTATTTTATTTAATATACTTTCAGTATTCAGTATTTTATTTATTGCATTCATACAGTCATCAGGTCTTAGTGATTATGTGAGTGTTAATAAAATGTTCACAGTATGTACCCATTTAGGGTGTTGCAATGGAAGACTGGCCACGGCCAGGTATCATGCCTTTCTAATTATGATAAACTATCTATTATATACCTATTATAAAATATTACGAGTTGCTTAAATTATCATTGAAGAATTCGTCAAGTTCGTAAAAACATTTTTTTTTGAGTATCGCCTTTAGTTTGTATTCGAAAATGTTATTTTTTTCTATACATTTGATGTTTTCTGGTATTTTATTATAAATTTTGACTGCCATCGAGTTGGCGGAGGATTGTTGGATTTTTAATTTTGATGCGGGCATGACAAGTTTGTGTTTGTATCGAGTTTGGTATCGGCGAGGTTGGTCATTTATTTTGGGAATGGTTGGTATGTCAGTCAAGTGCAGTCATCAAAATCGATTTAAGTATTGGCTGCAATATACAGAGTTATTGGTAAATTTGTAACACTATGAACTGCAGGTTCTGCCCATCATCACGAAGACGTTCGTGAAGACACCCAGTCTTCATTCTTAAGAAAGTTTAGAAATCACCTCTGATATTATATGAAAAAACTCTTTGTTCCCACGAGTTACTAAAGATGATCATCCAATCCCAAACCTACTGTTGATTCAGGGCAGAGCCGATTATAAGTTAAGTTTCAAATAAAACCTCTGTAATAAACGATTATTGAATCGAGAGGTAGAGACCTATTACCCATACTTAGATTGAGAATTAAGACCTGGCATCTTCATTACTTAATTTAACAATAACCCTGTATATATTTCCATGGCATTTATCTAAGAAAATTTCTTATTTATCATTGCCCTACACTGTTATGGTTATTATTGTTATGGAGGAGGTTCTTTTGTATACGCATTTGGACTCCATTTGGTACAATTTGCATTGTGTATGCTAGCATAGCCAGCTTAACTCAGTCCAGAAGCGCAGAATCTTCAAGGGCCCTACACTGTATTGTAACTCAATGCCTACACTACACTACATAAAAAATAAACCTTTTGATTAGGTCTTTTCATACACCTAATCAAAAAGTTTATTGCACCCTGTGAGGTTTGGCAACAATGTGAAGGAACTTTTATTAAATAAAGCTTAAACAGTACCTTTGCCTTTATGCTAGCCAAACTATATAAACAATAGTTACTAAAAACTATTACCAATACGTACTTATTTGCTCTAAATTTGCCTAAACAGGTCTGAATTGGGTTTATTTTAGATAGTTAGAAAATGAATGTTGCACTTACATCCACTTTCGACAGCTTCGTTGGCGGCTCTTCGGACTCGGACATTTCCTTTAGAAGATTTATTATTACTGTTTTGTTTTGTAAACTTTCTTGTTTTTCGGAAATACACAATAAAAACAATACGACTGTACGAACGAATACGAAACCTAACCTCAAAATCACACAAACAAAAATAACAGTCGACCACAGATATAATAAAATAAAAACCACGCCAACCGTGTCGTGACTTGGTCGTGCGTGACTTAAACCAAAGATCCTAGGATCCTACGTTCCTAGAATCTTTGACTTAAACCTTTTAGGCTACAGAAAATATTATTAATTTAGCAAAATTAAACCGTTCTTTCCACTTGAAACCCCCGTTTGTACCCCCTGGGGGGACCATGGACACTGACTATTACACTTGGAGCCCCCTGGGGGGCCCAGGGACACTCACTATTACACTTGGAGCCCCTTGGTGGTTCATGGATACTCGGTGTTACTTGTAGAACCCTTAACATAAAATGTCCATGGAGTACGTAAAACGCTACAAACCTATTTAGGTTTAATCTTATAAATCAATATCTGACATTTGACATAGATATTTATTATGCTGTCATTTAATCACAAATGCATAAGATTGATTAGCTTAATGAGCAATAATAATCTTATTTCTATTGGAAATGGATGATTCTCGTGATAATATTGAAATTATTGATCGGAAAGGCGGAAAAGTCCTATTATACAGTGGTCATCAGTATCACATGAAAAAAGCGTATAAAAATAAGTCAATGCTGTGGAGATGTGCAAATAAAAGGAAATTAAAATGTACAGGATATCTTACTATTAGCGGCGTAAGTGTAATTTATATATTTTGCTAATGATTATTAATACATGTAACAAACACTAAAAATTAAAAAAAAAACGTTTTTGCAGGACCATTCATCCGTATTAAAGTCAGTTGTTCACGTCTCAGATTGCATAAAAAACGAAAGCAAAAATATAGTTGACATCACTTTACATGAATGCAGGAAAAAAGTTAAAGAACACAACTTTCGACCTATTCCGACTATTTACAATGAATGTGTGAAGATTCCCTTGGAAGACAAAGGAATAGATTTGGTTGCAGATATTCCATCATTCGAATCGGTAAAAAGTGGTTTTTACAAAACAAGATACGCTAATGCCGGCATTGCTAAACTCCGCAGCAATAGTTCAATTGATGTAGAAATACCCAACTTTCATTCAGAATTTGTATTATGTGATTACAATCATGATAACAGACGCATCATCATTTTTTGCACTGATGAAAACCGAAAGAGACTATCTGAAGTAAAACACGTCTTTTGTGATGGCACATTTCAAAGTTGCCCGGCGCCTTTCTTACAGCTTTATTCTATACACGCAGACTTGGGCAGTTCTGAAACCCATAATCTGATAATTCCTGTATTGTTCTTGTTAATGTCGGATAGGAAACAAGAGTCGTACGACATTTCTTTTCAGTTAATTAAATCTCAGATTGCAGAGTTTAACCCATTAAAATTTACCGTAGATTTAGAACGTGCTGCCATAAAAGCTATTGCAAACAATTTCCCCAGCTCAGAAATAAAATCATGTTATTATCATTTTAAAAAAAACTTATGGAAAAAAGGACAGGCACTAGGGTTAACGAAGTTTAAAATAACTAAAAGAACAGTTCTTCTTTGTGGGGCATTGGCACTATTACCAACGAATTTATTAAATGAAGGATGGACTTACGTGAAAAATACCCGGCCCTTAACGGAACCCAATATTAGTAAATTTATAAAATACATGCAGTTTTGGATTAAGAATACTAAGTTTCATAACGTTTGGTCGGCATATGGTGAAAGACACAGAACAAATAATTGTGTTGAAAATTGGCACAAAAATTTAAATAAAATAGGCAAAGACCCCACAATTGTGACATTATTGAACTCATTGAAAAAAGATTGTAAATTAAAAAGGAAACCCTTGATGAAGCCGAGAAAGAAGCAATGCATAAATTACGACAGATTCATTCAAGAAATGCAGCTTTCACTAATACAAGGCGACATAACAATTGGTCATTTTCTAGAAGCTGTAAAGTAATGCTAATCATTGCCGTAAGTAGGGCGGTGCCACCGGTGCCCAGGCACAGGGCGTGGTCTCTTGTTTATTTTTTAAGAATTAAGTTATTAGGGTTTAGTTTGTTTTTAGTTAAAATTTCATTAAACATTAATTTTCCTTTCAGTATTTCATTTCTGTCTCTGGGGGTTGAAGAGGAATATAAACTTTATTATTATTCTTGAACCCCTAGGTGGGGGCTCCAAGTGTAATAGTGAGTGTCCCTGGGCCCCCCAGGGGGCTCCAAGTGTAATAGTCAGTGTCCATGGTCCCCCCAGGGGGTACAAACGGGGGTTTCAAGTGGAAAGAACGAATTAAACATGGTAAATATTCTGTAAAATTGCTTTTTTAATACGTTAGAAACCGCTGTACGAAACTTGCCTCGAACACCCCTCTCTGATTTTGTAACGGAGAAATAAGGTCAATGCATAAGGAGTAAAAACCCGCTGCTGTCGATGTCCAACCACATCGCACCTCCAGTCAGTCGTTAGCTGACTCAATCCATTTAGGTGAATTGAGTTAGATAGGTATACAAAACGACTCAAAAAAGCGCACTCTATCGCCTAGTGAAACTGAAAGTTAATTTCAAACGTAAAAAGACCGAAGTTTGTGTTTAGTCACTTTAGAACTGTAAAGTGAGCTATTTTTTGCGACTTAAACCAAATTGGGGCGGTTTTGTATTGAATGTTTTATCGGAACTAAGGGCTTTTTATAGTTTAGGTCTGTATTAATTGATTAATTTATTTTTAAACTTTTTGGACTTTATGGCTTAGGCCAGTTTCTGAATAAACTTCAAAAAATCTGATGTTGCACTTAGTTAAGCGGCTGAAAGTTTTTCCTGAGTCAATTTACTCCTATAAATTCAAATATTTTAAAAGAATTTTTTATCCGTGTAGCTAGTCCTTAGACCAATAACCTATAATACTTAGAATTTTGTAAATAGCTCTTTATTTCAGAAAGTTATAGTGTGATTTACCAAAAACTTTCCAATGACGTTTTCTTCATTTCCCAAAAAACATGATTTTTGGATTGAGCCAGTTTACGACTGGAAGTGCGACAAGTGCACACAGAGAGGGGCGAAACGAGTATTTAGGTAAATCGACTCCTTCCAAGTGTGCAAAATCACAGACATATTGATTTAAATCAAATAAAAATTCATACACAGCTAACATTACAAGAACTGCACAACCCGTCGTTCTTTGACTGGGAGTTATTTCATCAATTATTCAGTACCTATTGATAAGTTATTTTACAAAGAGAGGCCAGGCAGTGGCGGAAGCGTAACGTGGGCTGGTACCCAGAGCAAGTTTCTACCAAGCACATAGGACACCATACAATACAATTACCTACTCATTATTGCATACCATACCCGTACCCGTACTAAGGGTGGGGCGTATGTTCGAGTACTACCAAAATCGTTTTTTTTTTGGAACTTATTTAATTTTTTACAGATTAAGTTGTATGCACAATGGGCGGCCTAAGACCAGGAAACCTGTTTACACCATACTATAAGGTATAAAGGTATTCAAGTATTTATTTTGCAACTCTTTAAAAAACAAAGGCTAGCGAAGCGACCCGCATTTTTTTTAAATCTCTCTGCTGAAACAGAAAACTCTCTCGCGAGTGTTTTCTGATTCAGCCATTCGGGTTCGGGTTCGAAATGCGGGGTCATCTGCGCACCCCGCGGAATAGCACCCCTTACCGAACTCAGTACCCCGGGTGACCGTCACTCCCCCCCCCCATACGCCGCTAGCGCTAGTGAGGCCAGTAGGGGGTGATCCCTGGCTCTTATGATATTGATTAATAGAAAGGTAGTGGGAATTCATAAAAATACAAATAGCTGTTTACATTTTTATTTATTTTAATCAGGTACCCAAATCTGTGCTACATTACATAATAATAATAAAATAAAAATACCTCATTTCATATTTCAATAGATCATTACAAATACTACTATTGCTTATTTTCCCTAATCCTAAGTATTTGCTTAGTGTCACATTAAAGCTATTTTCCTCACAAGCAGCTAATAAGTGTTGTTTTTAATATATTTGTTATTAAAAATTAAATACCTTTATTCTAATAAATAGAAGAATATAATAGTTGAGGACGTGGTTGTGCTGGTGCCTGGTACGTAATGGTAAAAAACTTTTTGTGTCGCTATAACAACGTATCAATAACGGTTTGAACTTTTAGCATAGCTGGAAACACGTCTTGTCTTATAATAATAAATTTCTAACATTATGGTATCATCTTAATTGACTTTAGTTTTTTTTTAATGTTACGTGGGTAAAATTATTACAATTTTTATATAAGTAATTTAATAGGTAGTTATGTTTAATTTGTCTGGTTTTCAATAGTGACGGTAAAATGAATGTGTGAAACCATCTGACGCGACACGAGTACACGGCATAATGTGTCGTGCCTTAGTTGTTATTTCTCCTTTGTCCGTACGCGGTATACGCACGGGGAACCTGCCTATACTGTATCCATTCAACAGCAACGGCCACTGCCGCCGCCACCACCGCCGTTCCCAAGATAATACCTTTAACTAGAGCGTTCATCTGTAAAACAAAACGTACCTAATTAAACTTAATGGACATAACACGTTCTTCTCTTATCAAGTAGTTATACTTACATTACTACCTATATTTTGAGATGATTGGTAGGTATTTTTATTTGAGTTATGTCGTTTTTCGTAGATTTATAGCCGTACAAACGGTAGGGGAGAACGTACAAAGAGTTTCGTTGTTCCTATTTCTCTCCGGGGGCAATAATAGCTAGACCAAATGCTCCGTCTTGCTTGCGCAGTTCAATTTGTGCAGTTATTATTGAGCAAAAATACTGAACTCTTGCTAGTAAGCTCGTTTTTTTCGTTAAAGATAAGTAGTTTCAATTTAATTCTAAAAAGGTTTAGAAAAAAAGCAGGTAGATAGGTACCTACCTAGGTACTTATTATCATCATCATCGGCATATATTAGTCCACTGCTATACATAGGTCTCCCCTAATGAGCACCATATAAACCTATCTATCTATACCTACCTATCGCAGTAACTGAAAGTTGATGATTTATGATTATACTGAGCTCTCTTAGAATAGTCGAGGAAGTGTGCACTATGGTGCTTTTTGTTTATGTAGGTCTAATTTAGGTAGGTAACATCCTGGCATTGTGCCAACAACGTAGTGAAAAAATTCTATGTCTATCTATGGTGCCAACTATCAATCAATACTGACAATATACACTGAATACTAAATAAATAAGTACCCTAGTATAAGTACGTACCGTCCGCCAATATTACCGTCCAAATTAATTACATTAAACAAAGATCTTTCTTACAAACTTTGTTTATTGTTGTAACTAATCACTAATCAGTAGGTTAGCTAGGAAAGTAATAGTGTAGAAGACACGTAGGTAGGTAAGAGTATTTTGCATTGCAATTTCATCCCTGACTAGGATTCTCCATAACATGTTTAAATCAAAGATTTTTGCAAGTAGCACAGATTTGTAGGTAAGTATACGGTATAGGTAAATAAAATATATTTGAGATAGCTATCTACCTATAATGTGCCTATGCATACAGTGAAGATAAACAAACAAACAGTGAAATGGCGTTTTGCAATAAAATATTTCCACAGCTTGACTTACCGTTTGTACGTAAATAATGTTATCTTTATATTCCTACGTAGAAATTAATGATCAAATCACAGTAATAATGCCCCAGGTAGGTTGAATAAAATCTGCGACAGCTTACTAAATTACGTGGGTAAATGTTTAGTCGATTTTATTTTTACGTTTCGTTCCACGTTTGATCAAGTAATAAAAAAAATATTTGTTAATTTAATCGTGCGTTGGCCTAGTTTTGTCACTTCACTGTAATGAAAATAGATATCCTTCGGTACATTTCACTGCTTCGTCACTGAAACTGCTCTCCGGATCTATGAAATAATTTCCTTCATGGCAAAACCGCGCCACATACATACATACATACACGAAGTTATTGTATACTCATTGATACATACTACCACGCGGACAGCCATTCGTCTCACTCACATAATCCGGTAGTTCCCCACGAATTCTTTTTTTTTAAATAATAATCATAATCGATCGATTATGCTCTTGGTATTGCAAGCACTAGTCGCTTCCGTTGACGTTCAAGTTTCTGTTTCAAGTTTTAAAGAATGATGGCAAGAATTTTGAGCTATCATGGGCATCGATCGCATGGGTATCAATCGATAGCTCTGAAAATTCTGAATAAAACTGTATATTTTGTTTTTTAAGTTTTGTTCCATGAAAAATTAAATTAATTTTTGAAAATGTGAATAAATCGCATTTTGGGCGAAGCTATGGTGATGAAAACTTGTAGAATCCGCCATTTTGTTTTTGACGTTGACTGCATGTTCACTTGACATCAATCAAGAAAAATGTCAAACGAAAAACCAAAACAAACAAAAAATACGCTATTATGATTGCTCTCTTTTCTACTAATGCGAAAATAAGGCAATTTGTTGTGTTGTATGATCATTTTGTAGATTTTAGCTGGCCTGGCCTGATTTCGGTGTACCTTTATGTTTATTTGATAAGTAAAGATTCTTTTCGTTGGCATAAATGGACCTGTAGGTTTATGAACCCAAGTGATAGGGTAGTACCTGCGTAAGTAAAACATTATTTAGCATTGTCACACAAAAGGTGATATCTGAATTCACACCATTCTAGTCCTATGCTGGTTATTGTTTCTGTAATATGATATAATATGAGTAGGTATAAAATAACCACCAATGCTGGCTGACACGATGTCAGTTAGTTAGGTCAATGCAAATCAGAAAACAAGGTACCTAGGTAACTAAATAACCCACTGTCACCAACAACAATTGGTAAATACCAGGGGGGGTCTGATTTCTTCCATCCACGACTTATTCCAATGTTGGATTCTGACCTACCTACTCGTATATAGGTATTGTATGTAGTCTACCTCCAAAGCAACATAAACTCTTGAAGTCTTAATAAATATGAGATAAAGAGGCAGCAAACACGATTTTAAACTAGATTACCTATATTGCTGGTTATTAGAATAAAATAACTTCCTACAAATAGGTAGGTGGGGAGCTACAATGCTACAAGGTGTTGTATGTAGCTTGAATTGAATTTTTCAGTAGATTCGAGATCGTAGATATTTATATTGGGAACAATATATTTAGCCCTTATTTTAATAGGGAAGGTAAATAAGAAAGTAACTACATCTCACATCAGAACATAAAATAATTATTATAAAGGTAATTAGGAGATTTTATGATACAACTTCTCACCATAAAATATCATAGCATCCTGCTACAATTTTTAATGGCTTTAACAAAATCCACAGCTCTTAAACGATAACTATTATTTCTATAATCATTATCAGCCTGAAAGCTTCTCCGTTAGAAACATGTGCACCTACTGTAACTGAGTTCTAAGAAGAAAATAGTTTTTTTTGGTTAAATTCTACACCAAAATGAAAGTCTGTAGAGAAAAGTAGATTATCACAAGTGTCACGTGATTTAAACAACAACAACAACAAAATAAATGTGATTACAGCATCTCTAATATTGCTAAAATTAATGTTCTGTGTTAAGGTTCATAATCCCGTAGTTCAGGACCTGCTGTTAAACACATAAAACCTAGCACTATTATTATATTGACTCCTATTTTATAAAGCCATTGGCACAGTCCATCCTTGCCTGCATCATCTGCCCCAGGTTGTCCTGGAGGAAGTTGTACATTTTTCTCGTTGGTAATTAAAGTGTTAGTATAATATAATATCTATGGAATGTTTTATGTGCCTGCTACCAACTATTCTCAATAAAACAATAAGTGTAAATTGTATATTATAATTATTATATCTAAGGGTAAAAAAAATAACATAGTTAGGTACTTTGTTATAAACGTAATACACAACTCTTAAATAAATAAAACGGGAACATGTCTTCATCAGCCTATATAAGTCCACTGCTGGACATAGGCCTCCTCTAATGTACGCCATAGCGCCCTGTCTTCGGCTTGCCGCATCCAGCATCTGCCAGCAGTCTTTCGCAAATCGTCATCCCACCTGGTTGGACGTCGTCCTATACTACGTTTGCCGAGTCGCGGTCTCCGCTCAAGAACACGTTTACCCAACGGTTGTCGGTTCTTCTCGAGATATGGCCAGCCCACTTCAGCTCTCTAATCTTTTGAGCTATGATAGATTAATAACCTTAGTCCTGTGTCGGATGTATTTGTTGCGAATCCTATCCTTCAGTGAAACTCCGAGCATAGCTCTCTCCATAGCTCGCTGGGCGACTTTAAACTGGTGGACCAGCCCTACCGTGAGTGTCCACGTCTCAGCTCCGTAGGTCATGACGGGTAGGTACCGCACTGATTGAAAACTTTCGTTTTCAAGCATTGCGGTATGGATGACGAGAAGATATGTAAACTGAGACATGTCCAAGCATTCTCTGTTTTGAGCTAGGATTCTGTGCCAGATCCCCGAATGTACCACAGATTTTGTCGTTTTCCATTCTCTGTAAAAAGATTAGGTACCTATTAGAAAGTTATCTTAGTTCGATATCGATTGTTTCACACATGCTCAAATATAGGCACTTTTACAAGCTGGTACCCATGCCTTCTGCCCAATGGAGAAAGGCGGGAATCGAACCCGCAACCTCCTGCGTCGCAGGTAGTCCTTCGCCAACCGCACCACAGAGGTCGTTCGTCTTTACCTTTAAGATTGAGGTGGACAAAAGAGATTACTTTATTTCCTAGTTTTACATAAGTAATCTGAGTTTTGTGCAGTCCTGTTAGGTATAAAGAAAATAAAGCACTGAGTTTTGAATGGTGGGCATAGACAGGTAAGGTAGGTGTACTAAATAATGGATAAAATATTAGTGGTAGATTTGTAGGCACTTACTATAGGTACCTATATTGCTGTTATCCACTCGGAAATGATAAACTTCATCCTCTTCAAAAATAACACTGTTTGACTGTCTCACCAAATTCATGCTGCAGTTTCTACAGCGATTTATGTTTTCAATTATTCAATCAAAGACTTCGATTGAAAATAAAAAGCTCGGTAACTTCACGGAAAAAGTGGTTGACTTCACCGCCAAAATGTACTGTACAATTTTTATTTGGCCAATAGATCTACTACACTATTCTACCTTTCTCCTAAAACAAAGGAGGTTGGTTTTATTCCTTTCCCCTACCCTGAAACCAACCTACAGAATTGAAACCTTTTTTGTCACCCCGCCGCCATTTGCAATGAAAAGATAACAAGGAACAGAAATTATTCTGCCAATTTTCAAAAAAATATTTATTTTTTTCCAGAACAAACATGGAAAAAGTAAAAATGTAGGGTTCCTCAGAATTTTGAGATGAATCGAATGGTATATTTCATATCGTTTCCCAAATTTTTGGGACAAACCGTAAGGGAAACTTGCCATTGTTCTTTTAAGCATAAGCAAAGCATTAAGCATAGTTGGTCACACTCGGCCACACTGTTTTCGCACAAAAGAACAGCTAACGAGCAAAACAGAGACAGCGCTACTGTACGTGCTATAAAATTTGAGCTTATCAATCGACAGGATCCGAAACAAAAATTCATAAACTTCAAACAAAATTCGAGTCGGTCGTACGTCGTACTTTTAGCGCAAGTTTTATTGTTTGTGACGAAACCCAAAATACGCAGAATATAAAAATGAGTGTCAGAGAAAATAGAAGAAACAAGAACTGCCCAAACCGCGGTCTCGGGATCGCGGCTGCGGCCATAGGCGTCGGCGTAGGGGCTGCCTTGTACTACATCTTTAGCAAACGGACAGAAAACCCTGAAGAAGACGGTGAAACATCATCCAATTGGTCAGCCGAAGAACATGCCTTGTGAGTATTGTTTTAAGACTTAATTTACGATATTTTAATTCATAGGAAGGCGAAGAAAAAGTATTGTGTCCTTGCCAAAACATGTTTTGGTTGCGTATTGGCGCTCTTTACAAAGATATTCTATTTTTAAATATGTTATTCCTGTTATTCATTAGTTTCTCACACAGTAAACAAAAATTTGGAACTACCCTAATTTTTTCATGTAATCAACTTAACATGTGGTTAAACATATTTTCCAAGTTAAAATATATCATGTAGTTTCTCATTCACACATACATAACATTTTTAAATAACCACCTATAATAATTATAGTATGGATTCCTTATTTGTAGTCTAATTCGACTCTTCTCATTAAAATATTAATCTACCCTATTTATTTTCATGTAGGTAACTGACTTTATGAGTGAATCTATGTAGCTAGCTACATCTGTACCTATTTTTCTAGTTTAATAATGATAAATTAAGTAGGTACTTTCCAATTCACAAACATTTATAATAAACTAGCTTATCTGCTTTTACAATGCTTTCTTTGATTAATCCGTCCATAGTCCAGTTTACCAAACAATCAAAAATCATTATACAAGACTACAACAATAGAGAGAAACATTAACACCTTATATTCAATGTACAGCCCATGTGACTCTCGCCCTAAACATTTTGTATGGTGCGAGTTGCTTAATTAAGTCGCACTGGTTGTACAGTGCTACTGTGATTACCTCTTATGATACCAATATTACCAATGTCATGGAACATGTTCCACCATAGAACTATTAAGAATACCTATATGTTAGCCAAACTTGATTTGTAAAAATTGTAAACAACCTCCCATATTTAAACCACTATTCACTGTTGTCACGTCTCTTTATACGCAATTTACACTACTGTCGATTTGCGATCCTTTCTTATAAATATTGCTTACGATACGATTGTTGTTGAGTAGTTGTACGTCGTGCAAGTGAGTTTTAGATTTTTGTATTGTTTTGTTTTCAAAAATTTCACATCTGGTTTGGCTAGTCTATAGTCACTTCCGATTTAATTATATTACATTAATTTCAGACAATATTCAATAATTAACAAGTAAAGTTATAGATCCTATATACCTTCATGATTTGCCTATAGTATAGGCAAATCATGATATTTACATAGGATCTCGTTGGTATAGGCCCTATACCAACACCATTATTGTATTTACTGTAAATAATCATTGCACTGCTTTCCCTAACGCACGCTTCACTCATCACCATCCAGACACGAATCTTCATTCAGCACAGTATCAGAACACAGCACATCAGACACCAGCATGAACTCCTCATCCTCCGAAGATGTCCGGGACCATATTACACATAGACTCTTCAACCAGTCTGACACCGAATCAGACCCGGGTCACTCAATCAGCAATGACAACAGCTATGACACTGATGATCAGAACTCTGATGATGAGAACTCTGATCAGCAGACCTCTGATGATGAGAACTCTGATCAGCAGACCTCTGATGATGACACACCAATGTCGGATAACAGCTTTAATGAGGATGACAGTATCCAGTCTGATGATGAGACGAACATGGAGTTTGATGTGACAAGGTCATCAATAGATGTTCCAACTGATCAGAGATCAGAACAGAGGTCTCGGTCACCGATGATGAGGCAGTTTGGAGAACTGACTGTCAGGTTGAGGAATCGAGTGGAGAAGTAAGATTTAGAATTATCATACAAATTAAAATTTAAAAAAAAATTACAGACTGATCCCTTAATAACTATGATAGATTTGTCCTGCATCGAGAACCGAACGCACAACCATTAGCTTATCAGGCAAAAGACGTCATTACTTTTATTAGTACGCTAGCCTGGCTTCCACCGAAACGGAGAGGAGAAATGGGTAAAACCAACCCATTATTGCTAACATGTTTGATGGTCTTCAATATGGCAGGATATTTTTAAAATTATTGCTATCATATCCCTAGATAATTATGTATCTTTAAGAGACAATTTGTAACCCAAGTAGAAAATACAATTGCACTATTTGTGATTTTTAAAAAGCAGACAATAATGATGTCAATTTGTCATGATTTGTGATTTTATAAGGGTTTTTAATCATTATAAATTCTAAAATTGTGTCTAAAAAACTCTGATGCTGAGTATCCTTCGCCAGATCTCCATGGAAGATTTTTGAAAAATATTACAGATCAGTCCGAACTCAGCGAAACAAACGGAGGGAGGATAAGTTGTAAGGAAAACTGTTGTATTTTAGTTTGTGTAGATTAACATAGCAGGATAGGTACAAGGTTTTTTCCATCAGAGCTAAGCTACGTACGTATACTCTGGCCAAAGTCAAGATTATATTTGTTAACATTGCTAGCATACTTTGACGACCTGTGTGGCGTGGTAGACGAAGGTCTGCCCGCGACGCAGGAGGTTGCGAATTCGATTTCCGCCTCGGGACAAATGTGTGTACGATCTGCAGACATTTGTTCATGGTGTTCTAGTCGTTTTCTATGTATAATAAAAATATCTATCTATGTATGTATTATATTATGTATATCAGTTATCTAGTACCCTTAACATTGTGTTAGCTTGGAGCTAGATAATGCTGTGTGAATTGTCCAGCATTATTTATTTATTTATATATACTTGACCTAAAAACATATTGTTGTTGATTTTTGACCTAATTTGCACTTATTGTCGATTTGAGTATACAATGCATAGTGCTTACAATTATGTTTCAAATTAGACTAAAAGAGAATGTAGATTTTTTGTGCTGAGAGTTGTTTACAAATATAGTAGGTATCTTGAGTTGAGAGTGACTTGAGTATAAGCGACGGATTATGTCAATATTAATTTTGATATATCAATAGAACAAGTCCACGCGCCGTGCGTAACAAAAAAATACATTTCGACAATTTTTTTTACACTTCTACTTACATACAGTTCGCGAAGATTTGGGTTCTTTTCTTCATTAATTTTACTTTATTAATCTCGACTTCTAAAACGTGAATTTTAGTTCATTTGTTCGGATTTGTTGACATAATTTTCACTGATCTCGTTGAATAGCTGCGCTCTGTTGGAAAACTTAATTTCATCGTAGTTTATTTACTAATTTCGTTATTGTAAACATATTCATAATATAGATTTAATTATTATTATCGTTATTTGTAATAATCCAAAACTGTTGTTTTTAGAAGTGAATTAAATACCTACTAGAAATAGCATGTGAGTTGATGAGATCGGGGTTAAATAAGTCGCATGGTTTTAAAAGATTAACAAAAGTGATTGTAAAATATAATTAACATTCAAAGGTTTTTATATAGTCAGCATTTTCATGTAAGTATTCTTCGCAGTATGATATAAATAGTAAAGAGTTACTTAATAAAAAAAATCGTTTTACTACTACTACTAATTTAAAGTAACGATAGCGATGTAGAGTGGTGCTAGTTAAGATGTAAGTGTGGTAGAAGTGAGGGTGAAATATTGTCCCAAAACAAGGTGATATTTTCTCTACGAATTTCAGGTTCTGTAAGATGGATGGTTTCCGTCATTCAGTAAATGGTTTGGGTAAACGGGCAGAAGAGGACATCAACTAACACTTGACAACAAATAATTTCACTAATTATTAATTTATAGTTTAAAATTTGCTTTGTCTATAAGCTTGACGTCACCACAAAACTTAGGCTTAACGTTTATGATGCGATTTCAATTGTTTTTTATTTCAAAGTAATACATATCGACCTCTGTGGCGCGGTGGGCGAAGGTCTGCCTGCGACGCAGGAGGTTGCGGGTTCGATTCCCGCCTCGGAACAAATGTGTTTACGATGCACACATATTTTGTTTAGGGTGTTCTGGTCGTTTTATATGTATACTAAAAAAAATATCTATCTATGTATTGTGTTAAATTATGTATATCAGTTATCTAGATAAGGGTATAACACAAGCTCTGCTTAGCTTGGGGCTAGATAATGCTGTGTGAATTGTCCAGCATTATTTATTTAATTTAATTATATTTTTTATAGAACTGAATATCGATAATGGCATGAAACTCTAATATAAATTTTCGTTTACGATCCCTGTTACATGTTGGAAGTGTAGAAAATAAAAACAATACAATTAAATATGCAACTTTAATAGTAAATTATTATTTTTGTCTAGCCGCGAGCGCTCCTGGGCCCTCGAGCAATGCTCCATCTGCTTCGACATGATGCAGAGGGAACAGGAGGTCCTATCGCTGGCCTGCACGCACCGCTTCCACCAGGCGTGCATCCTGCCGTGGCTGGAGCAGCAGCAGACATGTCCCGTATGCCGGAAGGCGTCTTAAAGTAAGTGTTACTGAATCTTCGCAGCATGCTAAAAAAAATAGAGATAATTGCATTTGCAGCAGACATATGTTGGTTTAATTGTCGTCTGGTCTGGTTCGGGACCAATTTTTGTACAATATACAATGACAAAGATATTTGTACAATAAATATCTATGAAGCCTACATAACTGATATACCTTATACGTTGCATACCTACATTATGTAACGTATAAGGTTATCAGTTACTCAATTAAAACCCAATTCACAACCAGCCTTAATAAACAATTATGTAAGTACTTACAGGAGACTTAAAGGTCGCTATTTTTTGTTCATACAGAATATTATGCACCTGCTTATACTAATATGCATAAAAAACCCAGAATATAGAAAAGTTCGCAGACCATGAAATGATCGTCCCTTGTTGGCAATAGAATTATCGAAATCGCAGCGTCTCAGGCGGTACTCACTCTGCCATGAATATCTTTCGATCTCAGCCTCTTACATTCCTATTACCGTTACACCTTTCTAATATATGTGATTATTTATAAGAATAGGAATAAAATATATTTATTTTCTAAACAGGACTACTTACACAATATAAGAACTTAATTTAAGAGAAAAAAAACGTCTATTGTACTTAGTGCCGCTTACAAAATTCGCTCTAACTCAGCATGTGTTGGATGACTAGCAAGCTAACATCCAACGCTGATCTTCCGCCAGAACCACTTGTTGGTGTTACGGATAAAACATTCACAATGATGCATAAAATATTATATTATTAATATTATAAATTTATGTTTTAAATTGTCTTTTTTTCAGGTATTTATTTACAACATCAAGAGGTCAACGATGAAATTTCAGGGCTGGGCCCTCAAGACCTCTGCAAATGGTTGATGAGTCTCTGTAGATACTACTAACATGCATCACTAATAATTTATTGGTTTTTAATATCTTTACCTAAAATTATTGAAAATTGCCATTTTGAATCTTCAGATGCTTGCCAACCTAGATCATGTAACTTATTTTTAAGAAGCTCATATTATTTGTATCAAGTTTTTTGTTAAAATTTTATAATATAATTATGACCCATGACACAAATTACCCTAGCCTCCCCTTATGTAAAACAACATTATTAACTTATAAAATATAAATGGATGAAAGTCAAGCATCTATTTATTAATCAAGACATTATTTTTTGTTTACCAGCATCTAATATCTTAAAGATTCATTGGCAATGTATCAAGACCTTTAATCAGTAGAATTAAAAAAAAAAGCTTTGATAAAAAAAATGCGGCTGCCTTATCGCTATGAAACATTGAGCCAGCCAATATATTACGGTTTTGGGAGTCTATGAAGTTCAAGGGTTATATGTCGACTAATGGTCGATCCCAACTAAATTTATCTTGTATTTTTTCTTAAATTGAATTTCGCCTTTTCTTGTTTAGGGTGGTACCCACCCCACGTGATGTTACGTTTACCCCGCGGCGGTGCTTAATAATTATTCCACTTTTATGAGACTTAGGTACCCTTTATTTCTCGTTCGTTACCTACCATCAACCCGAATCGACGTTTTTCTATCCTTAATTTGACATTCGCGCCACAATCTCAGCTGATGTTAAAAGACGGATATTTCCGACGATGTATCACGAAGGACGAGAAACCGTATCATGTATTCTTTCAGCGCTTTTGCCCGGTTTACCGATTATTATTTCGTGACGTACCACCTTAAATACTTACTTAATATATAATTCGAGACTGTTTGTAGTTTGTAGATAGCCAAATCGATAAAAATAGCTTGTATATAGCAATGGCCCTTGTTAATTTTTGTATATAAATTTTAAAATAGACCGTCTTCTATACCAAAACACTAAGTAAAATTCAACTTCTTGAAAATGGCGCTGTCTTTGGTTTCACAATCTAATCCAATGGTCGGCTTTAAACATCCCCCTTGTAAATATCTCTCAACTGCAATAGCTAAGCATTCTTACATATAAATCTCTCTCAAAAGCAATGCCTAAGCATTTTTACTTATAAATCTCTCTCAAGGGCAATGCCTAAGCATTCTTACTTATAAATCTCTTAACTGCAATAGCTAAGCTGTTTTAGCTAAGTATAATTTGTTTCAATTGGTCAAATTGCAAATGACAAATTTATATAACATAAACCTCAACTGTCCATAATGGTCCACTGCTGGGCGCGGCTTTTTTATCTCATGGGGGGTAGTGCCCATAATCCCCACTGTCGGTATGCAGATTGGGGATCGCAGTTCGGTAGTAAATCTATTCTGCAAGAGGCGCTGCTGCCCGCCCTCCTTGTATGTCCCTTAGTCGCCTCTTACGACACCCACGGGAAGAGTTGGGGTGGTGCAAATTCTTAGCCGGCACCACACGGCTAATTTATATTAAGTAGTGATTTATATAATTTAGATTACTTTATTTTATAGTTACTATCCATTAGGGTGTCCCAAGCTATAAGGGGGCAATTTTTTTTTACGAAATCAGATACGCATACCCTCTAGTTTTGTTCTACTTGACCCCAAAAGCCTAAATAATAAAAATTATTATGATTAATTAATGTTATCACGTGCCGACTTGCCCTCAAAGTTATGAATTAAGAAATTGTATGAAAATAATATTTATATAACTTAATAATTCAGGTTTGGTAAAACAAGCAACTTAGAATTTTATATAAAAGTTTATTGAATCATATTGTTACATATTAGCGACCTTCTGTGTACTTCTTTTTTAAAGTTTTTTTGTTGCAATCAGGATAAATTTTACGGTGTTCTTGTACACAACGTAACAAAAATTGCTTTTGTTCCTCTTCAACTGTGATTAACCCGTGAAAGTCTTGCATCAATTTCACCGCTCTATCAGCAGTATCGTTCACTGCTTTCAATGTTGAAAGCTTCATTTTTGCTTCAAGGAACGAAGAATGATTAGTCCATGAAGCAGGATTTTCGGAGTTAGTGGAGAAAGCTGTCATCAATTTTCAGACGAGGGAACAAAGACTTGCTTGAGGCTGATATAAAATCTTCTATGTTTTTTTCATACAACAGTCCGCTTAATTCTTCTTTTTAAGGCGCATACAACACCTAAACTAGCGCCGCCACCTACTTTATGTTATTATTCTGTTTAACAAAGGAATTTTCAAAAATCCTTCTTCCAGTTTGTGATAGCGCTTTTTTTTAATGCCTCTGTAATAGTTTTATTCTATTTAGTTTAGGAAGAGATACGAAGTTGCACTTGGTGGCCACCAAAATCTATTTTCGTATCTCTTCCTAAACTAAATAGAATAAAACTATTACAGAGGCATTAAAAAAAAGCGCTATCACAAACTGGAAGAAGGATTTTTGAAAATTCCTTTGTTAAACGGAATGAGAAGACAATTTAGGTGGCGGCGCCACTTTCGGTGGGGTATGGGCCTGAAGGTATGTAGCGTTTTTCATGAGACGAGATAGTATCTTTAGACAAGTTTGATACCATTTTTACTTTACTTTCATGACTCACCTTATCGTCAAATAGTGACAAGTTAGATTCTTCCTCGGTCAAATACCACAAATGCTGCGTTAATTTCTTCAATACTGCTTTCGATATATTTTTATCGATTTTTTTCGTAAGCTTTCATGGTTTTCAAAAAGGACAAAGGACAAAGGTACGGTGCTTTAACTGCCGAAATGCACTGAATCCATGGCTTGACATAAGATGAAACGATAAAAATGCAGACTTCGCTTACGGTCAGGCACGATTCCATTTTCTCTCGATAATTTTCAATTTGAGTACTGTCGGTATTTTTCCAGTTGTCGCGGAATTTTTTAAATAGTGGAATATCTGGGCTTGTTGTCACCTGGCTAATTTTCACTTCAAAGGCTGCTTTAAGTATCAATTCATAGACGTGATGGCGGCAAGCAAAAATAAGCACTTCTCTGTTGAGCTTTTGCTCCAAAATTACACAAGCCCCGTTCAGACGACCCGTGTTTGAAGTCGTGGTATCCAGCACAGAATTTGTACTTTATCTTCGAGATTCCAGTCTACTATCGCGGTCCAAACAGCCTGCGCTTGCTCTGTTCCAGTAGATCTCTCCAAACGTGGCACAGATATAAGCTGCTCCTTATCTTCATAAGAAATGACTATTGGAAGACGTTCCCTAAGTAGACTTCTTTCGATTTTCGAGCATCCAAAGCTGGCAATAGTTTTCCATCCCAGTGAACAGTTACAGCATCTGGTACCTTGTTTTGAAAGTCGTTTTTTATAGCTTCCGCACGCTCTTTTCTTTTTTCCGTGCTAATTCTTTGGATGGAGGATTTGCTTATTGGAAATTCGTCGTTATTATGTCCCAGTGCCTCAATAGTTGCTTCTAGAATGAACACAGAATCTCTCATACTCAACTTGACAGATGCAAGCCCTTGCGAACTTAGGAGTTCAAGCACTGTATGTTTCGATCCAATTCGGCACGGGTTGCTGTTATTCGAATTACGTGAAATTTATTTTAGAGTCATTTCAAGACCAAACGAAAAAAATA
Source organism: Eupithecia vulgata (assembly GCA_946478455.1). Taxonomy (NCBI): domain Eukaryota; kingdom Metazoa; phylum Arthropoda; class Insecta; order Lepidoptera; family Geometridae; genus Eupithecia; species Eupithecia vulgata. Next base: position 1,722,231 of record OX297887.1, on the reverse strand, counting down.
AGAGGGTATGCGTTGTAAAAAAATTACTTTGATTTTTTTGGGACACCCTACTATCCATAACTGTTTAAAGAAGACAGTCTAGTTGTATATCAAATGTGTATACACTGTAAATTTTTGTGTATAAATTGAGTTAATGTTGGGTATTTCGTATGGAAGACGATCCACCTTAAGATTTATGGTCTCGAATATGTACATATACTTATTTTTAAGTTTATAAGGTTTTGCACAATTAATTATGTATTTTTCTGGTCGATAATTTGTGGACCAATTGAACTCAAGAGGTAAAATTAGAAAGAGTTAACAATGAACGTGGCTGGATTGATCAACGACATTGATTTTATAGCTTGAAAGTGATTTCTCTCTACCTGACAATAAATGACTAGGTATATTAAAGTCCAAGATTTTCTTACCATCTTATGTTTTGTAATTTTTTTATATAAACAAAAAGGTTTACGACACTTAGCACGGACATTGGCAGAATTGTGTCGACAAGACGCAGAGCCATTAACGAAAAGAATAATTTAATTTAAGTTAGAAAAGTTGTTAGCCAATTTACGTATCAAGCTTGCTTATTTTGGACTTTGATTGTGTTGTGTTGTGAATTGTCCAGCATTATTTATTTATTGTTTTCTATGTTAAACACACTGTCAGTTGTTTTATAAATCTACTCGTGTATAGCTACTTTGTTTCTGACTGTATTTAATATTCTTGGTTCTATTCAGATTATTGGGCTTTGGGATAATTGTCCACGAATTAACGACCGGATTTAGAAAATAATTCGGTAATATGTTGATAAGTTTTTGTTTAAAATTCATGCTTGTAAAAAAACTTTTAAAAGTAAATTTATGTAGAATAATTTAGTGTCTTGGGCTATCCTCGATTCGAACCAGCTATTGTGTAAGATATTCTGTCCGCTAGTCGAAATAAAACTTACCTATATTCGACTCAGTTGCTAGTGGTTGCTGTGATATCCCCGCCTCAAGATAGTGAAGGATGTAGCAGAGATCTATATTTCTGTAAGTGTGAGTCACGTCTCTGTAATCATACAGAGACGTGACTCACACTTAACTCTTTACTAACCTGTAGCGGGTATCCCACCAAGATCTCTGTGAAGCGAGTCATGTCTCTGTAATCAATCATACAGAGATGTGAATCACTTCTCTGTATGATTACAGAGACGTGACTCACTTGATAGACATCTTGGTTAGACTTTTAGATTTGTATAGCTTTATTATTTTTTGATTGTTTAATATGAAAATGCTTCGAAAATGGCACCAGAGATCATTTCAGTCACACTTAACTCTTTACTGAACTGTAGCGGGTACCCCACCAAGATATTTTTGAAGTGAGTCATGTCTCTGTAATCAGTAATCATACAGAGATGTGACTCTCTTCTCTGTATGATTACAGAGACGTGACTCAGTTCACAGAGATTTTGGTAGGACAGATTTGTGTAGCTTTATTATTAATGGTTGCCGAATATGAAAATGCTTCTAAAATGGCCGCAAATTGTGATTTGTAAATATTTTTTTAATGCGCTTAGAACATAAATTAAGATATTGTTATTCATTTCTAGTCTTAAATTGTTACCGAAAGACTAATTTTGATATCAAATTAAATTGTCCGCTTATTAAAATTTTGGAAAAAGTTAATATTTTTTTGTCAAAAATAAATAAATTGGTAGGTACCTGTAATATAAGGTTTTGTTTGTGCCTTATATTATTAATGACTTTGTTTTCTATTGTATTTCGTATTAAATTGTATCAAAATAGCATGTATTTTTTTGAACCTATAGTGTAAATGTTGGTTATTTAAGATTTTTTCTATTTTATCACGAGTTAAAACTTAAAATTAGTACCTATTTCTTTTTATAATGTTACTCAAGGCTTTTGTATATTAAAGCATTATTTGAAGTAAACTATTAAAGTTGATTGGGTAGGTATGTGATAAAAATTAGGCTGTACGATAAACAATTGTGAAAACAAGCAATATAATATGCCTTAGCGACGAAAATTATAATAATTTTGAAATACCTACGTTAAATTTGAATGATTTTGAATAAATTAAGTAAATATTTTTAAGCGTTTTATTTCCTCACTAGCTGATTGGTTTTGTAAAACCTAAAAACCGACCTTGAATGGCTTAGTTAGACCTTCGATAGTGCGACATAATTTTAGGCGACATCTAGTTCAATTTCGAGTAAGTAATTTAGATCACACGGAGGAAAGTACAAATAAAAGGAAAATTGTGTTTTCGAAATCTGTTAAAGACGTTCCATGTATCAATAGTAGTAATAATCAATTGACTCAAGAAGGTACCTATGCATTTTTAGGGTTCATGAGATACAGCCTGGTGCCAGACGGACAGACAAACAGACAGACGGACGGACAGCGGAGACTTAGTAATAGGGTCCCGTTTTACCCTTTGGGTACGGAACTCTAAAACCACACAGCCGAACATTATAGAATACAGAACCTCCTCCTTCCTCAAAGTGTAGAAAAGTTCTATGTTTTATGTACAAACAAACACAATCAATTTTATAACATAACATAAAATTTATTCAGCATAAAAACTTAAAACTTAACATTCCATTCTACTTCAATATTAAAATAATTGATTTGTATGATGACTAGAAGATCGCCATATTGTGATCTACCCTCATGTGGTGAGTCCATGCTTGTATGTCTTGGAAATCCTGGAACAAACATCTCGAGTGAACAAAGCCCGAATTCCGAGTCATATAGTATGACACGATAAATAGGATATTCTGCAAAATGCGCTGCTGGCTGCCCCCCGGTGTATGTCCCTTAGTCTCCTCTTACGACACCCACAGGAAGAGTTGGGGTGTTGCAAGTTCTATAGCCGTGTGGCTTAGAAAAAAGAAGAAGAAGAAGAAAAATATTTATTAGACACAACACAGCACAACACACAAATGAAACTTTAGTACATAGATATAAACATAAGACCACTTAAGTACCTACTAGATAATGAAGTACTTATACTAAGACAACAAGGATGAATTATTTAAAAACTAACACATGACCATTGGGTTGGTACTAGCTAGTACTAAGTAGCCCACTCAACAAGTAGAAAAATAGAATGAATTAGACATAAATCAAATCAAAAATGCTTTATTTCCATAAATACAAAAATGTACACTTAGAAAACGTCAAATCCCCACCCAAACTAGCGCCGCCACGACATACAAACACACTTTAGCATTTATAATATTATTTTAATTGATTTTGCAAGACCTGTAATATATTTCCCTCCACTCAAGATAATTTACTGCTACGAAGATTTGATAGTGTAGGAAATTTCAAAAATCCATCGTACAGTTTGATACTTCTTAAAAGCTTTTTTTTAATGGCTCTGTAATAGTTTTATTCTATTTAGTTTAGGCAAATACGAAAGCCGAAAATAGATTTTGGTGGCCACCAAGGGCAACTTCGATTCACTGCCTAAACTAAATAGAATAAAACTATTACAGAGCCATTAAAAAAAAGCTTGAAATAAGTATCAAAAACTGTACGATAGTTTTTTGAAATTTCCTTTGTTAAATGGAATAATAAGATAAAGTAGGTGGCGGGTGATATTTTTGAGACTAAAGTACACCGGGGGGCGGGCAGCAGCGCCTCTTGCAGAATACATCTACCACCAAACTGCGATCCCCAACCCGCATGCCCAGCGTGGGGATTATAGGCATTACCCCTCATGAGATACAAAAATCAGGGGGAGGGCTGCGTCCAGCAGTGGATCATTAATAATAAGTGGACATAATCTAATGCTATTTTTCAATAACATGAATCGAGTGTCACTAATTTTGGTAAACAAAGCTAAGTTTTTAGGGTTTTTTCGAATGTAACTATTGACAATTCGTGTAGGTTATAAAAAAGTAAAAATAAACTCTATTAATACAGTTAATAAGGATGTTTCACTCCTTTTGGTGTGCATTAGGAAAATAACTGTTAAGACGACCTCTGTGGCGCGGTGGGCGAAGGTCTGCCTGCGAAGCAGGAGGTTGCGGGTACGATTCCCGCCTCGCGACAAATACTTGTACGATCTGCAGACATTTGTTCAGAGTGTTCTGGTCGTTTTTATGTATAATAAAATATATCTTTCTATGTAATGTATTAAGTATATCAGTTATCTAGTACCCATAACACAAGCTCTGCTTAGCTTGGGGCTAGATAATGCTGTGTGAATCGTCCAGCATTATTTATTATTTAACCGTACGTTCAGCAGTGGACATTACTACGTGTGCTGATGATATACGTACATGCGTGCAGTACTGGCAGGTGTAGGTGTGAATGTCGTGCGTGTGCGCGTGCGCACGGAACGTGTCCGCGTCCGGGGACACCAGTCCGCATGCGTCGCAGATCACGCCTTCTGTGGAAAAGACAGAGACATCTTATTCAAAGAGAGCGTCCCACAGCCATGCCACATGGAGGGAAAGTACCAGACTAGCAGCGCCTCGCGGTTTCACCCCCGTAATTCCCGTTCCCGTGGGAACACCGGGATAAAATATAGCCTATGTGCTATTCCAGACTATAATTTATCTCTGTGCTAAATTTTATTATATTTTTTATATATATATTAGATCCGTTCAGTAGTTTTTACGTGAAAGAGCAACAAACTTCCATCCATCCATACTTACAAACTAGGTAAGAAAGAAAATTTTACTGAATGAAGACTTCATTTTGATTTGAAAAAAATAATACTTACGATTAAGCCTTTTGATCGGTATCGTTAAATTACGCGTGATTTATTTTACAATTTGACGGGTTCGATTCCCGTTTCAGATCCCGATCAGATCCCGGATGTGATTGAAAAAGTATAGACGGTGACATGTTAATAAAATACTGTTTATGTAGGTAGAAATAAAAAATAAAAAAAATACTTACAGCTATAAATATGTATATTAATATGTACTTATATTTGTACATGTCATTAACAAAAATTATTTATCATAAAATAAATATACTAACTAATAAAAAGTTACCTACTTAAATATTTGATGTTGAGGCTAGGAAGTGTTCACAGAACTTTTTTTTTTAAATTATTTCAAAAATGTCGAAAAGTTGACCTTCCCCCCCCCCCTATCTCCGAAGATTGCAGACCGATCCACGTACAATGTATTAGGCGTTTGTAGATATCGATCTATATTTTACAGGAAAAATATAGAGAAGTCTGTAATAATAATAGTACTTACTTATTTGAAAAAAAAAAAAAAAACATTGAGAATGGTCGAAAAGGGGGATATTTTTTATCGAAAGGGGGCTATCTACCTATTGGTTTATCAAATGAAAGGCATTGTTTTGTAAATCTAAAACAGTTTCCGAAATTGCTGTAGGTTTCATACTTTTCAAAATATTGCCATTCGAAAAAAGACGGAAAATTTATTGTCCAAATAATTAATAAATAATAATAAATAATGCTGGACAATTCACACAGCATTATCTAGCCCCAAGCTAAGCAGAGCTTGTGTTATGGGTACTAGATAACTGATATACGTAATATAACACAATACATAGATAGATATTTTTTATTATATATAGAAAACGACCAGAAACCCTGAACAAATGTCTGCAGGTCGTACACACATTTGTCCCGAGGCGGGAATCGAACCCGCAACCTTCTGCGTCGCACGCAGACCTTCGCCCACCGCGCCACATCGGTCGTCAAAATTCAAAATTCAAAAACAATTGGTAAATGTTTGAAACCCTCGGCGCGCGAGTTACACTCGCACTTGACGGATCTTGTTTTGAATATACCTATAGGGAGAGACTTAACTTTACCATACCACTCACCTTCTAAAATGCCTTGCGGGTCTTCCTCAGGCAGGATAAAGGATGAAGATGCTTCTATTTTGGGCTTCTTGAGTTCTCGGGGCTCGAAGTAAGGACATGCTGGAATAAATATATTAAAATCCGTCAAGAGCGAGTGTTACTCGCGCGCCGTTTTCGGTTTTTATTATATTTCTTATCTAATTTTAAGTGACGAAAGTAATAGCTTAGTTTTAATCGTGTTATTTGCTCAATAACAACACCTAGAAGCATAAGGTCCTATAGGCCTTAAGTATGCATACCTATATAATTGATTTAACGAAGTATTTAGTGGTGTAAATTAGCTATAATAACAACAATGAAATATCTCTCGCGTCTGGTCTATGCGACGCGTGACCCGAGAGCTGGTGAGTATCTGGCACAGCGTAGGGCACAGCGCATCAGCATTGCTATACAGCGGAGCAATGCAGCCAGTGTCTTGGGCACGCGCGCGACTGGTAGGTTAGGGATCAGTTGAGCTACCTGTAGATTGTTTGCAACAGTTTGCAGATAGCTTAATTGTTTCTATTGTAAATACTAGTTTTAATTTAAATTTGTTATTTGATTGTTATTTTCTTTCTGAATAAAGATTTATGAAATATTAGTTGCAATTATTTAACTAATTCTGTTGTTATTTTATACAAAGGTAATAACTGAAACATCGAGTTAGAATACTATAGAGTAACAATCACAGAAATAAAATGTCCGCGCCAAACTCTGCACAACCTACGCTACGTGCAGAGTTTTTGTTTAGTTGTACGGCGACCGCAGTCCTCGTACAACGTTCGCGATGCCAAAGTGTTCGGTGATTTCCTGCCCAAATAACAGCAACAACGTGCAAAAAAAGGATGGTGTTTCGTATTTTAGGTAAGTATCATAACAATTTTATGAATTTATGTATCCACAGTACGTATTTTCATGTTAATTTCAATAATTTTAAATATTTTCTGCAAAATAAAATGCTTACAGCTTGACCTTGGCACTTCGTAGGCGTATCTCTTTCACACGTTAAACAAATATGTAAGAGTAAAAGAGAAACAAAGTCTCGCGTGAGCTTGTGACGAGCACACTGTGTTCCAACGACAAAACTGTGGAGTTCATTGATACTTAATATTTTTACGAATTTTAAATTAATTATTATACATACTTAATAAATTACCATGTTGATAAATGCTTTATTTTTTCCGAATAAAAAGTAGATGAATCGATAGCGTTCTATAATTTTAGTGTAAATTACAATATTTTGTATGCCTTGTTTTTAGTTTTCAAGGTAATTAAGTTATTCGTCAGTAGGTTAAAAATAGTACCTAATAAAACTCTTAATACATACAGATTAATTTGTTTTATTTAAAATTATTTGCACCCCCGTGTTTTCCGGGATAAAAAGTAGGTACCTAGCATAAGTGTTAGTCCAGAGTATAAGCTATCTTCATATTATAAGTGTTACTAGCTGCCCCGCCCCGGCTCCTCCTGGCTAAATAATATAATTATAGCCTATGTCCATCCTGAAACCTAGATTCATTCTAAATATTGGTAAACATATTTTTTTAATCAGATGTTTAGTTTCGGAGTCCTCTTAGGTACATTATAAACTCACATACACATATAATGATATCACAAATACGACCTATAATATTATTTAGTACAAATAGCGTCTCCACTCGCCCTGTTCCCTGTTCGTACGCGCATGGCCGTCGGTCATCTTCGGAAATCTTCGGTATGTCTTCGGTGCATTATTATGACATTGCGTACAAGCGACATTGAACATTATTCAACCAAGATAACGTCTTAATTCGCGTAAATGTCATTGTGAGCTATATAACAACAAATGTATAGGTATGTAGAACGGCGCTCGGACATTTTTTGAGTGCTGTCAGTTAGAGATTGGGACTCTTTAGTATTCTAACTCGATGAACTGAAAGTAAAATTCGTCAATATTTTACATTTCTTCGAACTCTACCAAATTGGTACCTACCTATAGTTTTTGTTTAATTGAACTCGAATACGATTTTTTTTTCAACCTCTAAATTCTTACTAAAACCTTAATTTCTCAATAAATACAGAAGTTAAAACCTTGAGAATAAGCATGGTAATAGAACTAAGTATAAAGAACATTTTATATGTTTCGGTATTTTATAATAAAGTCCTAATTAATAGGTAATACGCTAAAACTTGATTTTTGGGCTTGCGTTGGTATGCCCTGTCTCACTCCTATGAACGCGAAATCCTATGTCTATCCTTCTCACAAAAAATTGAGTTTGTATAGAGTCTTAAAGCCGCGGCAGTGGAATAGGAATCTAAGAAATGTTTTTTTTGGGAACTTACACTGTAAGTAAGTATATATCTTATGAAATAATTGTTCGTTAAAATATATTTAGTATTATTAATTTTAAGGATAGATAGATAGATAATGCTTTATTTCATAACACAAAGAAAACATAAATTACATTAAAAAACTTATCCTAAACAAAGACATGTAATTGGAGGCTTTATCGCTTAAAGCGATTTCTTCCAGGCAATCAATGAACACGGAGATTACTTTAGGATGGCGGAACTTATTCTAAGCTAGGAAATTACGATGACCATGTACCTACTTTGTATATTATTATTATTAAAACTTATTCCTTACGTCCATGTCCAACGTGGGTCTTGTAGAAGGTGACGAGCACATGGTCCAGCTTCTCCGTGACTATCATGTGAGCTGGACAAGCCTTGCCAGTTTTGTAGATCTGACGTTCTGGTGCTGGACGCTTGCCTTTACCCTGTCAAGTATAATTGGAGTATGTTTTTTTTTTGCTATTATATTGCGTATACATTACGTCAATTTTAGACGACCTCTGTGGCGCGGTGGGTAAAGGTCTGCCTGCGATGCGTGACGGCAATCGAACACGCAACCTCCTGTTGCGTGTTCGATTGCCGTCTCGGGACAAATGTTTGTACTATCTGCAGATGTTAGTTCAGGGTACGCAATACATTAAATATTTTCTTGTTGGTATTGGAATATAACATTGTTTTATATACTATTTATAGACGAGGCGTGGTTTTATTCTCATACTTAGGGGAAGCTTTGGTAAGGGTCATCATCATCATCATCATCAGCCTATGTTAGTCCACAGCTGGACATAGGCCTCCCCTAATGAGCGCCATAGCTCCCTGTCTTCAGCTTGCCGCATCCAGCATCTGCCAGCAGTCTTTCACAAATCGTCATCCCACCTGGTCGGAGGGCGTCCTACTCTACGTTTGCCGAGCCGCGGTCTCCACTCAAGAACACGTTTACCCCAGCGGTTGTCGGTTCTTCTCGAGATATGGCCAGCCCACTGCCACTTCAGCTTGCTAATCCTTTGAGCTATGTCGATAACCTTAGTTCTCTGTCGGATGTATTCGTTGCGAATCCTATCCTTCAGAGAAACTACGAGCATAGCTCTCTCCATAGCTCGCTGAGTGACTTTAAACTGGTGGACCAGCCCTACCGTGAGTGTCCACGTCTCAGCTCCGTAGGTCATGACGGGTAGGACGCACTGATTGAAAACTTTCGTTTTCAAACATTGCGGCATGGATGACGAGAAGACTCGACGCAGCTTCCCAAACGCGGTACAACCTAGCTGAATCCTCCTCTTGGCCTCCTTCTCAAAATTGTTTTTACCCAACTCACGACGCATCGGTCTTGGCATGAACTTGGATAAAACCATGATCAATGGCCACATTGATCCGGGACCGGTCGTCGTACATGGCCACTTTCTCGAAATTGTTTCCGAATACACGTGGCGTAGGCGTGACATAGGCGTACGGATTAATTCTATGGGGAAACTCTACAGATGCTAAAAAGGCCTTCATAATACAAAAAAAATGTGTGCGGGCCATCTGTGGTGCTTGGAATACGGATAGCTGTAAACCGATATTCAAGAAATTAAATATTTTACCTTTACCGTGCATGTACATAAGGGACATTTGCTTGTTTGTAAAACAAAATCCTGAACTCTTTAAAACACACGCGGACGTGATGGAGAGACAAACGAGGCATAAAGACAAACTTTACGCACCACACTGCAGATTTGCATTTATAAAAAAGAACGCATTTCATCAGGCGATAAGTATATATAATAAGTTACCTAGCGACTTTAAAGCTTTGTCATTATATTCACTTGAAAAGAAACTAAAGATATGGCTCATGGGCAAATGTTTTTATGACATTAAGGAATATTTTAATTTTAGAACCGACTTACCATGACAATTTATCTATTTTATTTCATGCAAATTTGGACTTATTAAATACCTATCTTCTTTGACATTGTTCATTTACATAATATTATGGCATGTATTACTTAATTTGAAAGCCTTGCTCATAGTTTTGCACGCCTTGACGAGGCAGAATGTATTGGAGTTATTTTTTATTATTAAGACCTTTTTATTGTACCTACATTCCTGCAAATAAATGATTATTATTATTATTATTATTATTACACTTACCTTGGGCAGATTCTGCAGTTGGGTGAAAACAATTTCGAGAAGGAGGTAAGGGTCGTAGAGATGTAAATCCATCCTCTGTTGGTGGTTTTGTTTGTCCAAAAGATGACATGGACAATCTTTGGAAAACTGACACTGACAACTGATAGTGTTGTCTTTCCGTGTCTGTAAAAAGCTCAGAGGAAGGCTGAGGAAGGTAAAAAGGAGATGCAACATGGCGGACGGGCATTAGACTCTGGGTACTGGCCATGGGAGGAATTCACGATTTTATCAGTTGTTGGATGGAGTTTTCGGTGCTGCAGGGCTCCGCTGATTGCCTGAGCCTTTATATTTTTAAAGTAATTTTTATTCTGCTGTCTGTTTTGATAGCTCAAAATAAAATTTTCAAACGCTATGCATGTTTTACTTTAAAAATACAACAATATCCAAAGGCTGAAGGCTCTCTTCACTTACCTGGTAAACATAAACTCCGGATTGGCTGCACATATAATGTGATCTGACTCCCTCTATCGTCTGCTTGCTCGCCGTGGTCTTCCTGTAGCGGAACTTGGTTTCCTCTTGCACCGCGCTTTTGAAGAGGAGGAAATCTGAAGAACAGGAACCTGCTTCAGTCTTATATGGATAGGTAACTAGTGTAAAAGGATTAAAAGTAAAACCGGTGAAATGCGAAGGGTTCCGTAACGTATCTATAAAAACAGCAAAAAAACACGTTTTTTGTATGGGATGGGAAACTCGTTAAAGATTTGATTTATTTTAATTTAATTATTGATTTTAAAGTGAATAATATAACTAAAAACGAAGACAGGGCGCTATGGCGCTCATTAGGGGAGGCCTATGTCCAGCAGTGGACTGATATAGGCTGATGATGATGATATAACTATAATAGTTAGTTAGTTTTATATAAATATTGAGTTATATACAAATTAGATTATATTTAGACTGAGATAATGTATTAATTTTAAGTTGTATAAAACTTACTAGTGGTTTCTTTTTCGCTTCTTCCACCAGTGGACAAAAAATTGAAGCGAATAAAATCAATAACATCATATTTCTTATTTGATAATAATGACTATTTATAAACCTGTTTATAGTATTAAATTTGACTTGTCTAAGTGCTTATTTTGTAAGCTTAAAGAAATAAAGTTTTTGAGTTGAGTTTTATATATTCTGTGAATATTTTTACCTGTTGCCGTTATCAAAATCGAGCAAAAATATCACTTAGCTTTTTTTGCTTTATAGTGTGTTACTCGCGCTGGGGAAATTTTCTGCGAAAATTTTAAAATGGTCCAAAAATTTTCGATTTCGGCAGGAAAATTTTGGGACATTATTCAATTTTCGTTCAAAAATCACGTTTGTTGTATCGGAGCCCCCTTAAATATTTACTTTATTCTGTTTTTTTAGTATTTGTTGTTATAGTGGCAACAGAAATAAATACATCATCTGTGAAAATTTCAACTGTCTAACTATCACGGTTCATGAGATACAGCCTGGTGACAGACGGACAGACAGACAGAGTGTCGCTTTTAGACTCACCGTCCATATTGTGGAAGTGCAGCTGCTCGACGTGCTCGTGCACGCGGTGCGCGTGCAGTAGATGCGCGCTGAAGTGCGAGCCGTAGCTAACGCGCTCGGAGCATAGCGGACAGATGAAGGCTTTGCGCTTTTCCACCTGACGAAAGCACAACACCATAATCCAGGTGTTCTGGTTTTCTATGTATAATATAAAATATCTATCTATGTAATGTATTGTATTATGTATATCAGTTATCTAGTACCCATAACACAAGCTCTGCTTAGCTTGGGGCTAGATAATGCTGTGTGAATTCATCATCAGCCTATACCAGTCCACTGCTGGACATAGGCCTCCCCTAATGAGCGCCATAGCGCCCTGTCCTCAGCTTACCGCATCCAGCATCTGCCACCAGTCTTTCGCAAATCGTCATCCCACCTGGTCGGAGGGCGTCCTACACTACGTTTGCCGAGTCGCGGTCTCCACTCAAGAACACGTTTACCCCAGCGGTTGTCGGTTCTTCTCGAGATATGGCCAGCCCACTGCCACTTCAGCTTGCTAATCCTATGAGCTATGTCGATAACCTTGGTTCTCTGTCGGATGTATTCGTTACGAATCCTATCCTTCAGAGAAACTCCGAGCATAGCTCTCTCCATAGCTCGCTGTGCGACTTTAAACTGGTGGACCAGCCCTACCGTGAGTGTCCACGTCTCAGCTCCGTAGGTGCTGTGTGAATTGTCCAGCATTATTATTATAATGCATAATTAATAAAATTAATCTTTTGGTTTACCCTAACTTCTCAATTTAGACCCTGGGTATGACCACCGTACCTTATTAACATGCGATATGGATAACTTTACCCTTTTCGTATGTTACCTCACCCTTGTCTTATGTTACCTAACCTTTTCGTATGTTACCTCACCCTTGTCGTATGCTACGTCATTCTTCTCGGATGCTACCTTACCTTTGTCGTATGTTACATTACCTTTATTGAATGTTACCTCACCCTTGTCGTATGTTACATTACCTTTATTAAATGTTACCTCACCCTTGTCTTATGTTACCTTACCTTGTCGTATATTACATCATTCTTGGCATTCGTAGCACACGAATATTACGTCACCCATGTCGTACGTTATATTGCCCTTTTCATATGTTACCTCACCCTTGTCGTATGCTACGTCTTCTTTTGGTATGCTACCTCACCTACATCGAATGTTATCTCACCCATGTTGAATGTTACTTTACCTTTGTCGTATGTTAACTCATCCTTATCGTGTGTTACCTCATCCTTATCGTATGTTACCTCACCCTTGTCGTATGCTACGTCACTCTTTTTATGTAACCTCACCCTTGTCGTATGTTACCTCATCCTTATCGTGTGTTACCTCACCCTTGTCGTACGCTACGTCACCCATGTCCTATGTAACCTCATCTTTGTCGTGTGCTAGTCACTCTTTATGTATGCCACATCATTTATGTCGTATGTTACCTCGCCTATGTCGTATGTAACCTCACCCTTGTCGTATGTTACATCACCCTTGTCGTATTTTACATCACCCATGTCGAATGTTACCTCACCTATGTCGTATGTTACTTCACCCATGTCATTTTCTACATCACTCTTTTTGTACGCTATGTCATATGTTACATCATCCTTGTCGTATTATACATCACCCATGTCGTATGTTACCTCACCTATATCGTATGTTACGTCACCCATGTCATTTGTTACGTCACCCTTTTCGTACGCTATGTCGTATGTTACCCGTGCGTTATGTTACCTCAAGTCCGTGCGCCTTCCACAGATGCTTGTTCAATATCTGCTTCTGGCTGAAGTCTCGGCTGCAGAGGTGACACTTCTTGCGTTCTCGCATCACGAACTTTGTCGTTTGTTCTGTGCATAGTTTTACTGAAACAAATAATTATGTATTTTTATGCAATATGCTGACGCATCAAGTTGTAAATTCGTGCAATCTATGATATGGGTCCCAGAGAGTCCCTACGTGATAAATTTAAAGAAATAAACATAATGACAGTACCGTGTCAATATAATTATGAAAACTTGTTGTACACTCATAAGAATATCAATCCAAAAATAGCGATATACATAATTTAAATACTAGAAATAAGAATAAACTCGCTGTGCCCACAACTAGGCTACACAAGATTAGTGTATCTTTTAAAGGACAATGTATACGCTTCTACAACAAAACTCCAAGTGAGTTGCAAAAATTATCAATAAATAAATTCAAACAAATTGTCAAACATCTCTTTGTAAAAAGGCTTACTATAAAATATCAGATTATCTAGACGATAAAAAAGCTTGGGACGAGTTTTGCTCCAACTCGAAAACTAACATTCTAACAAGGTAAAGGTTTCTTGTTCGTTTCTTTACAACTACCTTAAAAAGATTAAAGTAGACAAAAAATCAAAGTGATCACTTTATTTCCTAGTTTTGCTTATGTAATCTGAGTTTTTGTGACGTGTCCAAGAGTCCTGTAAGGTCTAAAGGAAATAAAGCACTTTGAATTTTGAATTTTGAATCAAAATCTCAATCGTTGAAAAATCAAATCAAAAAGTCTTTATTTCCATAAATACAAAAATGTAGGTACACTTAGAAAAGGTCAAATTCTTAAAATAAAACATTGCAACACGGAAATAAAGTGATATTTTTGATTTCGGTCACTTCCGTATGTATGTAGGCAATGATTATGATGACAATGATCTTCTGTGCAAAAAGGCTTACTACAAAATATTATATTATCTCCTAGAAGATAAAAAAGCTTGGGACGGGTTTTGTTCCGACTCGAAAATTACTACAGGCTAAAGGTTTCTTCGTCGCTTCTTTACTTTTTTTGACTTTAGTCTACATACCGAAGCGACAGAAATAAAAAAGGTTCTTTATTGCCGTGACTTTTTACCTTTTCTAAGTGTACAGTTTTGTATTTATAAGTCCAGTCATTTAAGCTTAAATTTGGTAAGAATCTCGGAATTCGAGATACCCAGCTGTAAGTCTGTAAATACTTGTATATTGACACCCTAAAAGTTGTCTCAAAACCTACATATGGTAGGGTGTACGCAACAATTAAATTTCAAGGTCAAAGGTCACAAAAATCATTTTTTTGCGCTTTTTTTGTAAATATCTCATTTCCTATGGGTTTTTTGCTATTTGTATTTATTACAATATTACCATACTACCATAATGTGTTTTGAGACAACTTTTAGGGTGTCAATATACAAGTATTTACAGACTTACAGCTGGGTATCTCGCATTCCGAGGTGAACTTACTAGGTATAATGACTGGACTATTATGGAAATAAACAAGTTGTTAAATTCTTAGTACCTATTGACACCTCAAGTTTTTCGGAACAGTTTCTTGTCCCACGGGAGAAAAAAATTGTTGGGACCAAATTAGGATCATTTCCTATACAATGAAGGTAAGTTTGTTTGTAAGTTTATCATAAGTTTATAATACTTGTATGACTAGTATATGGCTAGTTAGGTATTTTCATTTTGTAATCATCATAATCATCAGACTATATTAGTCCACTGCTGGACATAGACATCTGTCCAGCAGCTGAAGACAGGGCGCTTTGTCGCTCATTTGGGAGCGGCATAGCGCCCTGTCTTCAGCTCGCCGCATCCATTTTCATTTTGTAATAAGAAACAAAAATAGAGAAATAATTTTTAGAATCGTTCCATAAATATCAAAGAAATCGACGAACATAAAAAACGTCAAGCTAGTCCAGATTCACGCAACGAGGGTTCCGTATATACAGAGTGCGGTGTAAAGAGTTATCTAGCCTTTACCTACGGGTTCCGTGGGTACAGTAAAAATGGAGGAGGTTCTATGTCTTCCTCTATATGTACTTACATCCATGCTTCATGCGTAGATGAGTGAAACAAGCCTTTTTGCTAATGTAGACGTTTTCACAGAAATGGCAAGGGTATTTCCTATTGTCCAACTCAGCTTTGGCACCGTGGCATCTGAGGGGTTAAAATATTAATTAAATATTTTTTTTATTTTATTAATAAGTTTATTAATAAAATATATTACTCAACAGTGGAAGAGTTTAAAAGGTTTATGCCTAATGTATGTACACACACTGGCACGAAAACTTGACCACTCACAATTATCGCGAATTTTATTGATTTTTAAATTCTTCTTTTCTACCATTTAAATAGTCAGAGGTTTAAAAACAATTTACGTTATTCTTTATTGCTTTCAGAACTGAAGGCCTTCAGATAACAAATAAAGCATGCCATAAGTAATCAGCGAATCTAACAAAAAAAAGGAAAATTTAATAACGTCTCAAAAAATTTCGATTTCGGCAGGGTTCCAAGGTTCCAACCCGTGCCCCAGCAGTACGGGTGTGCTCTAACCAAATAAGCCACGAAAAACAAAAAAAAAAAGGTAAAAATTAAGGAATTAAAATATGGATATGGAGTGTTGGAACTCCAAGGACTGACGACATTCTGGCAGTCGCGGAGATTCAGTGGATGGAGGAGGCTCCGCCAAGTCTTGACTAGCGTTGCCAGGTGTCTCCATTTGTGCGGGACGTCCCCATTTTTAGACGACGGACGAAATTAAATAAATTCCCAGAAATAATGTGCGAGTGCTTACGCTATCTTCTGATCTTCTGCGTTAGTTAAAAAACTTATTTTTGTTTATCCCGATCTACAATCCTAAATCCGGTTTGTTTTCGGTTTAAAGAACTTTATTTATACGCAAAAAGAACAGACAAGTTCACTTAAAATGAGTATACATTGGTATCTAAAAATAAGTATTACTTAAGTATAGTTACGGTAGGTCTACGGTTTCTAATAATCTAAATAACAAACAAAGGTCACAAACACGTTGGTAACAAATAAGTGACCTAACAAAAGGACGGTTTCTAATAATCTAAATAACAAACAAAGGTCACAAACACGTTGGTAACAAATAAGTGACCTAACAAAAGGACGGTTTCTAATAATCTAAATAACAAACAAAGGTCACAAACACGTTGGTAACAAATAAGTGACCTAACAAAAGGACGGTTTCTAATAATCTAAATAACAAACAAAGGTCACAAACACGTTGGTAACAAATAAGTGACCTAACAAAAGGACGGTTTCTAATAATCTAAATAACAAACAAAGGTCACAAACACGTTGGTAACAAATAAGTGACCTAACAAAAGGACGGTTTCTAATAATCTAAATAACAAACAAAGGTCACAAACACGTTGGTAACAAATAAGTGACCTAACAAAAGGACGGTTTCTAATAATCTAAATAACAAACAAAGGTCACAAACACGTTGGTAACAAATAAGTGACCTAACAAAAGGACGGTTTCTAATAATCTAAATAACAAACAAAGGTCACAAACACGTTGGTAACAAATAAGTGACCTAACAAAAGGACGGTTTCTAATAATCTAAATAACAAACAAAGGTCACAAACACGTAGGTAACAAATAAGTGACCTAACAAAAGGACGGTTTCTAATAATCTAAATAACAAACAAAGGTCACAAACACGTAGGTAACAAATAAGTGACCTAACAAAAGGACGGTTTCTAATAATCTAAATAACAAACAAAGGTCACAAACACGTAGGTAACAAATAAGTGACCTAACAAAAGGACGGTTTCTAATAATCTAAATAACAAACAAAGGTCACAAACACGTAGGTAACAAATAAGTGACCTATATAACAAAAGGATGGTACATAACTAGGATTAAAATAAAGTGGATAGGCGCAGGTATCTTCTATAATATAAAAATGAATCGCAAAATGTGTTGGTAAGCGCATAACTCAACAACGCCTGGACCAATTTGGCCAAATCTTTTTTTAAAATGTTCGTTGAAGTTCAAGGATGGTTTTTACGGCGAGAAAAATTAGAATTATTGCTGGAAAAACCCTAAAAATAGCCCTTCTTTTTCCCATACAAATGATTTGTAACTAAAACGTAGTCAATTTGAGCTTTATTGCTAAAATAACTACCCGTGCGAAGCCGGGGCGGACCGCTAGTATAAAATAAAAAACAGAGTGCGGTGAGTTTTACCTACTGCCCCGATTAAAATTAAGTTGGATCTGGCAACACTTCTAAGATCTTATTCGTGGCGTCGTTTGTGGGAGGCCTAGGTCCAACAGTGGACGCATACGGGCTGATGATGAGGATATAAGGGTTTTTGCTTTATAGTGCGTAACTTGCACTGGGGAATTTTTCTACGAAATTTTAATAATAAGTATCCCAATAATTTCCTATTGATCATAAACAAGAATTTCTTTTGTAACCTGCTTTGATGCTGTTCTAACTGCGCCACGGAAACTCCGCACAAATCGCATTCGCTTAGCTGAGGCGGCGCGCTGTACTGAGGGTCGTCGACGTCCTCTGGAATTATTAACAAAACTTTTTAACAAGTGTAGGAACGCACTAGCGGGTAGCTGGTTGAAACGCCGCGGTTGAAATTTTCGTTCGGTTAAATTCGGTTTAGTGACTAATCCGTCATAAAATTTCAAACACTTTAGTGCGTACATTCACAAGCGGTTGCTCAAATTGCGTGTCTGGCATCCCCTATCCCGCTCCTATGAACGCAAAATCCTATGTCTATCCTTTTCACAAAAAATTGAGGTTGTATATGCTGTTAAAAGACAGAAAATAAATAACTAACTTCCTTGAAGACACAGCATTCACAGAAACCTGATAGAGATTCCGACAGTTGAGCGAGCACGTCATAACAGCCTGACCGTTCGCCTGCACCCTTATCATATCAAAGGTTTATTTCTTAACTTGGCACCAGTTGCTGGGAACTATATGCCGCGTATTGCTGTTAAAGTTCTTTCTGACTATGATCCAAAGCTCGATCCCCAATTTAGGTCACTTTAAAAATTTGAAAAAATAACTCAAAATTCTAAAGGAATTCGAAAATTTTCGCTGCTCGCTCTGCTCGCGGACAATATTTTCGGTGGGCGGTTTACCGAATATTGTCTAACTATTACGGTTCATGAGATAGATAGAGCATCGACAAAAGAAGAGCATAAATAACCAATACTGTCGTTTTTTCCTTTAATTTTAATATTTATTTTAGGTATTATTCTGTGAAAATTTCAACACGAGGTACACCCCACAGACTGACAGACAGACAGACAGCGGAGGCTTAGTAAATGGGAGCCGTTTTCACTATTTAGGTACGGAACCCTAAAAAGTATGAAGATATGAATCATGATGTCATACCTTCATTCTCTTCATTGAGGTCATCGTCATTTTTGACGTCGTCGATATCAGCGTCTTCGTCCATATCGTCAAGTTTAGCTTCATCGTCTTCCAACATCTTCTCGTTGATAGCTCGTGCACCTTCAAAGATGAGGAAGAAGAAATTAACTAATTTACAGCATCCATATTGATTGACAAAGCCTACGCATTTGCTCCCCCTTGGAGTCGAGACTCTAGGTCCGTGCGGGACCGAGGCTCTGCGGGTTTTCAAAAATTATCCTGAGCGTCTGGTCTATGCGACGCGTGACCCGAGAGCTGGTGAGTATCTGTCACAGCGCATCAGCATTGCCATACAGCGGGGCAATGCAGCCAGTGTCTTGGGCACACGCGCGACTGGTATTGATATGGATCAGTTGAGCTACCTGTAGATTGTTTGCAACAGTCTGCAGTTAACCAACTGTCTCAATTGTTTCAATTGTAAATACTAGCTTTAATTTTATTCTATTATTTGATTGTAATTTTATTTATCCATACCTAATTTTATATATTAAGGGATATATTAATGTAATTAAATAATTAATAATTATCTTTATTAGAAAAGAAAGTTACAATCAAATAATACCCATTTACCTTATTAAATTTAAAACTAGTATTTACAATTGGAACAATTGAGCTAATTACAGACCAATAATAATTAATTTTAATTTCGTTAATTTAATATTTCTATCATTAGGGGAGGCCTATGTCCAGCCGTGGGCTAATACCTATAGGCTGATGATGATTTATAAATTCGAAAGTAATTCTGTTTGTATAAGTCTGTCCTTTTATTTGTAACTTTTCACTCCTAACGACTAATCGGATCTAAAAATTTAGCAGCGGGGCAATCCAGCGTCTTGGGGACCTATCCTACCTTTTTTTTTTACCAACGTTTTGACTAGGTACATATTTTTAGGGTTTCAAAGATAGGTTTTGAAACCCTTATGGTCTCGCTTTGTCCGTCCCCGCTCTTTCTTGAATATCTCAGTAACTACTGCAGCTATTAACTTGAAATTTGAAATAATGATACATTTCGTGCGCCATTACTGATTTTAAGAAAAAAATATAAAAATAAATGAAAAATGAAAATGAATATTTTCAGTACAAATTTTGATGTTGAAATTTCAAAAGAGACCTAGGAAGGCAAATGGGGTATCAAATGAAAGGTATCGTTTTGTACATATCAAAACACTTTTTGAAATTTCTGTAAATTTCATACTTTTTGAAATATTTAAAAAAAAATCGAAAAATTGACCATACCCCCCCCCCCCCCCCCTAGCTCCGAAGATTGATGACCGATCCACGTACAATGTATTAGGCGTTTGTAGATATCGATCTATATTTTACAGGAAAAATATAGAGAAGTCTGTAATAATAATAGTTTTTGAAAAATGGTCAAAAAAGGGGATTTTTTTTAAAAAGGGGTACCTACCCATGTGGGGTATCAAATGAAAGGTATCGTTTCGGCCTTTTTAAAACACTTTTTGAAATTTCTGTAAGTTTCATACTTTTTAAAATATATCAGAAAATTGATTGTCCAAATAATTGGCACATGTTTGAAACCCTCGGCGCGCGAGTTACACTCGCACTTGGCGAATCTTGTTTAATTTGACCTGATTAAGACTATGCCCAACTCTTTCCGTCGGTGTCGTAAGAGGCGACTAAGGGACATACACCGGAGAGCGGCCAGCAGCGCCTCTTGCAGAAAACGTCTAACACCGAACTGCGATCCCCAACCCGCATGCTCAGCTTAGGGATTATGGGCATTACTCCACATGAGATAAACACCAAGCGATCATCAGGGGAGGTGTGCGTCCAGCAGTGGACCAATAAAGGCTGTTGAGGGTAGAGGCAAGTGACTATGGAATACGGAAATCCGTAGAAGAACTAAAGTCACCGACAACTCTCAGAATTAGCAAGCTGAAGTGCCAGTGGGCAGGTCATATAGCTCGCAGAACTGATAACCGCTGGGGAGTAAAGGTTCTCGAGTGGCGGCCACGATGCAACGAGGAACGGACTGTTGGGAGACCAGGAACTCGATGGACCGACGACATCGTAGCGGTCGCAGGGAGTCGATGGATGGAGGCGGCGAGGGACCGCTCTTTGTGGCGTCGTATGGGGGAGGCCTATGTCCAGCAGTGGACGTGTATGGGCTGATATGATGACGACGATGAAGTGGCTACCTAATGTAATTGATTAAAATAAAAACATAAAATAAAATAAATGCTGG
The DNA here is from genome assembly GCA_946478455.1 of Eupithecia vulgata. Lineage (NCBI taxonomy): Eukaryota > Metazoa > Arthropoda > Insecta > Lepidoptera > Geometridae > Eupithecia > Eupithecia vulgata. The sequence goes on along the minus strand of OX297887.1, from coordinate 1,700,960 downwards.
ACAATTCACACAGCATTATTTAGCCCCAAGCTAAGCAGAGCTTGTGTTATGGGTATTAGATAACTGATATACTTACTTAGGTAATACAATACTTACTACTACATAATACATAAAAATTCCATAGATAGATATTTTTTGTTATACATAGAAAACGACACCAGGAACAAATACCAGCAGATCGTACAAATATTTATCTCAAAGCGGGAATCGAACCCGCAACCTCCTGCGTCGCAGGCGTCGATTAGTTTTGATCGTATTAGTTGCTCAATAAATATTGAATTTATTTATTTATAACAAAACAATAGGTACATCTTTTCTAAAAGGTCTACCTAACTAAAGGTTAAAACTACTCCAAGGTAATCCAAAGCTGATGATGTGATACCTTCGTTCTCATCATTGAACTCATCCAGCTTCTCATCAAATTCAAGTTCTCCGTTTGCATCAGCTTGCTTCGGCTCGTCTTCTTCTAGAATCTTCTCGTCTAGGTATTCTTCGTCTGAATTATTACAATTTTATTAATATTTTTTAATGCAGCCAGTGTCTTGGGCACGCTTCCGACTGGTATTGATATGGATCAATTGAGCTACCTGTAGATTGTTTGCAAAAGTTTGCAGATAGCTCAACTGTTTCTATTGTTAATACTGGTATTATTTAAACTTAGTTCCATGTGGTAGCTAAGTAAAGTTACCTTGTGCCAACGCCTCTTTCAGCATAGCGAGGCTTTTGCCGGTCTGTTCTTTGAACGAGAACGCCTTCTCCAGCTGTTCCGCGCAATCCGAGCATAAAAACTTCACGTTTTGAGGCAACTGAAATTACAAAAAATACAAAAACGATTTACTATCACAAAATTCCCCAAAGTCCTGTATCTTGTATCATATCATTGTATCTCATAAATAAATAATTATAATAAACTGTTGCAAACAATCTACAGGTAGCTCAACTGATCCATATCAATACCAGTTGGAAGCGTGCCTAAGACACTGGCTGCATTGCCCCGCTGTATAGCAATGCTGATGCGCTGTGCCAGATACTCACCAGCTCTCGGGTCACGCGTCGCTTCGACCAGACGCTCAGATAATTTTTTGAAAACCCGGAGAGCCTCGGTACCCCACGAACCTAGGGTCTCGACTCCAAGGGGAGCAAATGTGCAGGCTCTGTCGAGACCTGCATATTTGCGCCTCTTGAGATCTTCGGCTAAATCTGCCGCCGCACCAGCCCTCACGGAAGTCCTAGGAAGATGGGAAGGCGCGAGTGTGTCGACACATGTAGCGTCCCACACAATAGGCCTCCCCAACTCCCATGGGACTAGAGTCATGCCGTCAGGCCTCTTACCATCGTCACGCAACAGACCATTCGGTTCGAGAATAGCTGGTACGTTAGCGGTGGTAAAGGCCCGCCGGATGATGTCGTTCAGGCTGGCATGACGAGATATCCGACCGGCAGCCCTAGTACACGATAATCCGTGATGACCGAGCTGTTCGACAGCAGTACCGCACTTGTAAATACTAGTTTTAATTTAAATTTGTTATTTGATTGTTATTTTCTTTCTGAATAAAAATAAAAAAGTTATTTACATAAACATAATTATAATAAATAAATAATGCTGGACAATTCACACAGCATTATCTAGCCCCAAGCTAAGCAGAGCTTGTGTTATGGGTAGGTTCTAGATAACTGATATACATAATACAATACAATTCAGCATTGCTATGCAGCCAGTGTCTTATTAGGCACGCTTCCAACTGGTATTGATATGGATCAGTTGAGCTACCTGTAGATTGTTTGCAACAGTTTGCAGATAGCTTAATTGTTTCTATTGTAAATACTAGTTTTAATTTAAATTTGTTATTTGATTGTTATTTTCTTTCTGAATAAAGACTTTACTAAAAAATACAATACATTACATAGATATATATTATTTATTATACATAGAAAACGACCAGAACACCCGGAAGAAAGAAAACTTTTAAACTTTCGCGATTTGATAACATATTTAAGATTATTTTATCGGGTATTGTTATGTGTCGCCCCGTGACCACGATCGCTGTAACGCGGTTGAAACGTTGGGGAAAAGAAAGCAAAAGGTACGCGATAAATACCCGATAAATAATCTTAAGTTATCAAATCGCGAAAGTTTAAAAAGTTTTCCCACAGAGCCTTTACAAGCGTTTCATAAGGTAGCACTTATGCACATACACTACACAAATACAAAAGGTTTTTTTTTTTAACTAGGTCCGTGTCTGTGCTGTGTGGATTGTCCAGTACTAAAATAAATAAATAAATCTGTGAGAAAACCCAATAAAATAAAACCTTTTCAGTTTGTGTAGAAGTACGTAGTTAACCCGCTTCCAACCGTAATAAGTAAGCTGTGTACCCGTAAGCTTGTGGCCCTTGTTAGCTGATTTTACTTAGCACATTAGGTAGGTATACGTAATTTTATATCAGCATTACTTTAGTTGATTTTTTATCATAAGTACATAGAATACATCCAGAACACCTGGAAAAATATTCTCCTATGAGGAAGGACTTTAGAAAAAAAAAGACTAGACGTTTTGGTTTTGGTTATAAATTCAATTTTAATAATACTTTGTCTCAAGGCGGGAATCGAAATCGCGCTACCTCCTGCGTTAATAATTTTGATGTTTAGATCAAAATTATGTTTGTTTGGTCCTTCATCCGTCGAAATTACTGATCTGATCAGACTAAAATTTTGCATCTTTTATCGCATAAACCAATTTCCATAAAATAGAAATAACCTTTAAACATTGTCTTAGAATCAACGTGTGCAATACCGCGGACAGAAACAAGTAAATAAATATTTAACATTGTTTGCAACAGTCTGCAATTGTAGGTAAATACTAGTTTTAATTTTAATTCTATTAGGCGAAAATATGCAGGTTTTGCATTTGCGCATTTGCTCCCCTTGTAGTCGAGACCTTTAGTAGACCTGGTAGTAACCAAAGATCCTAGGATCCTACGTTCCCAAACTAAATACAATTTAGGCAACAAGCAGCAAAACTTAGGTATAATGTTGCATCCTAAGATAATAAATTGTTTTTGTGTAGTAGATTTAGGATAAACAAAATTACTTTCATTTCATTTCAACAACAATCGGGCTCGGAACCCGACCATATAAAAAAAAACACTTGTCCTGTGGCGGAATCGAACCCGCAAACCTCTGCGTTTCGTCCACTGCGCCACTGCAGCTTAGCTGCGTGCGGCGAGCGTCGTTTGTTGAGATGAGGCACAGCTCACATTTCCACTCATCTTTTCCCGTCTCCGCTACATGACGTCGCCAGCTTGCGAGGCACAGCTCACATCTCCACTCATCTTTTCCCGTCTCCGCTACATGACGTCGCCAGCTTGCGAGGCACAGCTCACATCTCCACTCATCTTTTCCCGTCTCCGCTGCATGACGTCGCCAGCTTGCGAGGCACAGCTCACATCTCCACTCATCTTTTCCCGTCTCCGCTGCATGACGTCGCCAGCTTGCGAGGCACAGCTCACATCTCCACTCATCTTTTCCCGTCTCCGCTACATGACGTCGCCAGCTTGCGAGGCACAGCTCACATCTCCACTCATCTTTTCCCGTCTCCGCTGCATGACGTCGCCAGCTTGCGAGGCACAGCTCACATCTCCACTCATCTTTTCCCGTCTCCGCTGCATGACGTCGCCAGCTTGCGAGGCACAGCTCACATCTCCACTCATCTTTTCCCGTCTCCGCTACATGACGTCGCCAGCTTGCGAGGCACAGCTCACATCTCCACTCATCTTTTCCCGTCTCCGCTGCATGACGTCGCCAGCTTGCGAGGCACAGCTCACATCTCCACTCATCTTTTCCCGTCTCCGCTGCATGACGTCGCCAGCTTGCGAGGCACAGCTCACATCTCCACTCATCTTTTCCCGTCTCCGCTGCATGACGTCGCCAGCTTGCGAGGCACAGCTCACATCTCCGCTCATCTCTTCACGTCTCCGCTGCGTGACGTCGCCAGCTTGCGAGGCACAGCTCACATCTCCGCTCATCTCTTCACGTCTCCGCTGCGTGTCGTCGCCAGCTTGCGAGGCACAGCTCACATCTCCGCTCAACTCTTCACGTCTCCGCTGCGTGACGTCGCCAGCTTGCGAGGCACAGCTCACATCTCCGCTCATCTCTTCACGTCTCCGCTGCGTGACGTCGCCAGCATGCGAAGCACAGCTCATCTCCGCTCATCTCTTTACGTCTCCGCTGCGTGACGTCGCCAGCTTGCGAGGCACAGCTCACCTCTCCTTAAGACCCTAAGATGTCATTATTCTTTATTGATCTCATTATTTACCTACCATCACGTACTTAGGTATAATACAGTTAGGTACTAAAGTAGGTACAACGAATATTTTAGGGTGAGGTTCTCAATTTGGCTGCAAATATGTTTTTTTATTAGGTAGGTACATATCAAAGCGAAGTGAGGTTCTGTGTTAAATACATAAATCTATAAAATAGATTGCAGCCGCCATTATAAGGTCTGTGATAAAATACCTACACAGCCACTGGCCGCCAGTATAAAGTCTGTCTGTGATAAAATACGATTTAAATTATTGACTATCTCGAATCTCGACCTATCGCGATGGTCGTGCTTGACGCAGAGTATAATAACTAACCATGTGCTTAACTTTATTGATACCATGGTCTTAATAGTTATTTTAAACATAACCTCTCCTTTTTGGTGGAAGAGAATAAGACACGTTATTTTGTAGAATAGCATTTTAAAGAAACCTTTCAGATTTAGTCGAACTTTTGTCTTAGTTGTAGGTAATATTGTTTTATGAGAAAACAGTATGGCTAGGTTCCGCGGGCGATATTTATGTAGCAATTCCTGTTAGAGGTTGAATCTAGGCTAGAATATGCGAGAAATGGATAGAACCAGGAAAAAACGTTGGGGTTCTATGGTAAAAATAAGTTGAATATTCATACTAAAAAGGCTTGGTTTTGCCAAGATTTTTATATTTAATTTCAATATATTTTAGAGTTAAAGGATTTGCCGGTGTTCGTGGACAATTTCGTTTGATATTACAAGTAGTACGTAAGTTATTAAATGCAAATAAAACTTTCGAGAACTAACTATTTTGTGATAATATTTTAGAAATGCATACCGAAATAGCGAAGCAGGTTTTAAACATACTGGCGTAGGTTTCTCCATTATCTTCATACACAGAAAATAGGTCGAATAAATTGCTCGAGCTCATGCAGCTGATGCAACCTAAAAATTCGTCCTCTTCGTTCATTTTCAACAATTTTTCTTCAGCACAATGACGAAGGAGGACATTTTCAGAATGAGAAAAAAGTTGAACATCGCGCTAAAATAAAGTGTTGAGTTTGTTTCCGGTTGTTGATTTAAGACACAATCGATCGATTGTGCACAAAATATTTAGATTTTGTCTATGACAAACACGTTCCATTACACGCTGTTTGAAGTTGGTGTCAATGAACTTGACACAAATCCATTGACGTTTGACTTTACTATTATTTTTCTCTTTCGCACGTCCTGTATCTGAGAGAGATAGCAGGCAAACAAACTATGTGTTGTCATTTTCACTCGAACAAAACAAGTTATTTTGATCTGATCAAGTTTTGATTGTGGCGCTCGAGCAATGTTTCTAAGTGTAAATAAAATTAATTTCGCCGTGATAACTAGCTGCCCGAGGCGCTTTTATTTATTACGCGAGTGGAGAGCGGAGCGCTGACGTTGTCGAGACAATGTACTGAGTTGACTCCACGAGTAAATCGCTAAAATAACACAAAATACGGAATTAAAATGAAGTTCAAAATAAACCGAGAACTATTCCCGATAAAGGCCCATTTCTTCTTCTTTTTCGCTGGTAAGTGTGCCCATTTCTACTACTTTCTTTGTTGTACAAATTATTTCCGTGAAGCCTTTTTACAGAGTTCAGAATTTGACCTAAATACATGAATTATTTTTTGCTGAATTTAAAGTAGGTAGGTACGATCGATAATTATATGATATTTATATTATAGGCTTTGATAATATATCTTTATAAACCTGTGTAATAAATGCAAATTTATCATTTATTTTATCAAGTTCATTCACTCACTGGTATGAGTTATCAAAACTAAGTACGTAAGGGTATGTTAGGAGCATTTTATTAGGTAATTAGTTACTTATGTACCTATCTACTTCCTTGTTTAGCAAATCTGTTTAAAATTACGAATACTTCTACAACCACCACTATCAACTTCTACATTAAGTAATTACATATACATACATAATCTAAAATGAAAATTAACACAGCGTCATCATGGTACCATTACCCAGATAATTTATCTAATTATAATTTATTTATTATTCTAATTTATTAGGTATTTAGGTATTGTTCCAGAATAATACCAATTTTTGTCCTAAATAATGCACTATCCACCATTAATATAAATACAAAAGTACAGCTTAACGCAATTCACTAAAGTCTTTTTTTTTCAACGGCATTGGTATTCAATGCCGAAAAAAAAAGACTTTAGCTCATTAGGGGAGGCCTATGTCCAGCAGTGGACTGGTGTAGGCTGATGATGATGATGATGATGATGATTGGTATTCAATTGGGTTGAACAATAATAATATGCTTACATCATTTATATTCTAACATGGTTTCATAGAAAATGGTGTACCTTTTGCTGAATTTACTTTTACACTAATATTATAAAAAAGAAAGATACGTATTTTTGTATGCAACGAATAAACCTAAAAACTACTGGACCAATTTCAAAAATTCTTTCACCATTAGAAAGCTTTTCAATTAGTAACATAGGCTATATTTTATCCCGGAATTCCCATGGAAACGGGAACTGTTCGAGTGAAACCGCGTGCTGCTAATTTGTTATAATTTTATCCCTTGTAGAATGAAGAAAAAATTCAAAAACGCAAATAAAAACGCGTCATTGTTAATACTAATTCCTTATGATGAAGATAAACAGTCTCTATAGCACTTTAAAATTACCAATGCAAACTTCCTTTATGACATTACTGTGTTATCTATATATGTATGTGATAAACATCATAAAAGAGAATTGTTTGAATCGTTAATAAGCTTATTGTTACACTCAAAATCTTTGATGGTTCTTTAATATGCTAACGCACACATCATCATCATCCTATACTAGTCCTCTGCTAGTAGGCCAGACAGAAAACGGGATTGAAAAGTCTCATAGAGACATCAAACCTGTCCACACCCATAGAAAAGCTGAAACAAAGCTGTCAATCTCCAAAAGTCCTGCTCCGGTACTTCAAGGAGCTGGGCTGGTTAGGGCCTGGTTAGGCAGGGGGATAATGCACAATACACTCCTATGCGAGATGTCAGTGCAGATCCCAGTTCCCCCACTTGGAATTAGAATTAGTATGCAGTATTTTTCTTCTTCTTGTATTTCTGTCAGTAAGTCATCCCACCTGGCAACGCACACATGTCAACTTGTAAATAGATCTGTATTGCCTTGACTCATGAGGAGAATAAATTTGCTCATCATCATCAGCCTATATCAGTCCACTGCTGGACATAGGCCTCTCCTAATGAGCGCCGTCAGCTTGCCGCATCCAGCATCTGCCAGCAGTCTTACGCAAATCGTCATCCCACATGGTCGGAGGGCGTCCTACACTAAGATTGCCGAGTCGCGGTCTCCACTTAAGAACACATTTACCCCAGGGGTTGTTGGTTCTTCTCGAGACATGACCAGCTCACTGCCACTTCAGCTTGTTAATCCTTTGAGCTATGTCGATAACCTTGGTTCTCTGTCGGATGTATTCGCAAATCCTATCTTTCAAAAAATAAATATCTTTCTTTCTATCCTTCAGAGAAACTCCGAGCATAGCTCTCTCCATAGCTGACTGTGCGACTTTAAACTGGTGGACCAGCCCTACCGTGAGTGTCCACGTCTCAGCTCCGTAGGACATGACGGATAGGACGCACTGATTGACAAGTTTCGTTTTCAAGCATTGCGGTATGGATGACGAGAAGACTTGACGTAGTTTCCCAAACGCTGCCCGACCTAGCTGGATCCTCCTCTTGGCCTCCTTCTCGTAATTGTCCTCGGAACAATTGAAATCATACAATCATTTGTCACGAGGCGGGAATACTACTACCTACGTCGCGGCGTCGTCGCAGGCTTCCCTTTGCACACTGCGCCACTAAGTTCGTCTCTAAAGTCATAGCCGCATTGCAGGATGTTAAGGCAGCTAAGTTGGCTGGTTGCTTCGAAGGTAGCTTAGCGAGTTGGTGCAATTACCGCTTATTGCACCAACCCGCTAGCATATTTGTTTCAATAATAATAAATAATAAATAAATAATCCTGGACAATTCATACAGCATTATCTAGCCCCAAGCTAAGCAGAGCTTGTGTTATGGGTACTAGACAACTGATATACATAATATAATACAATACATAGATAGATATTTTTTATTATAAATAGAAAACGACCAGAACACCCTGAACAAATGTCTGCAGATCGTACACACATTTGTTCAGAGGTGGGAATCAAACCCGCAACCTCCTGCCACCGCGCCACAGAGGTCGTCATAAAAAAATATTTCTTGTGTAATTTCCATCCCATAATGTTTTAAGTATATCACTTATGTAGTATCCAAACCGCAAACTGCTTAGCTTGAGAGGCTTGATGATGCTGTGTGAATTATCCTTATTTATCATCCTTTATTTATTGTGTATTCGAGATTCTCTGATACGAATTATATTCCTAGTTTTAGTTTTTCCCTAGCACATGGCTCGTGAAAACCGAACCAAAAAGCAGGAAATTATCACTCACTGTCGTGGGGATGGCTATGAGAACATTCTTGTTTGTGCAAACTAATTGAATGCCTAGTGAGATCGGCCTTGGACTTAGAACGCTAGTGTACCTACAGTCCTATGATAAATAATACCTAGATTTAAACAGTACATAAAACGAAATCTTATAAAGAAAGCCTTTTACTCCATAGATGATAACATCAATGATGTAAATGCTTGGCCAGATGTCGCCCAGTTCCACACCGACAATAATGTTAAGCTAAGTTTAAGCTAAGCTAAGTCTTACATAAATATTGACTTGTATCTAAATCACATTATATTTAGACTTAGATATGCAAATACTGTATTAGTTTGTAAGTCATATATACACTTACTAGTGGTTTATTTTCCACTTCTTCCACTAGTGGACAAAAAGTTTAAGTGGACAAAATCAATAACACCTTGTTTCTTATTTGATAATATTTATAAACGTGTTTATAGTATAAAATTTGACTTGTCTAAGTGCTTATTACGTTATTGATATTTGATTTCAATCGGGCACCAAGCTAAGATTGCATCTCGGGGCATGCTAACTTACAAGACGAAGTACAAACTTAGCTTGGTCAAGCCATACTAGTGGTTTATTTTGGTATAATTTATTTTGTTTTTTTTTTTTATATTGTTTTCTCTGTAGGTGGAGTCACCGGCGCTACAGTCCGTAAGAGGTCCCAAAGATTTTCGACGAGAACCGACAGAGACTTCGTGGCTTAGTTGGTTAGAGCACACCCGTACTAAGGGTGGGACGCGGGTTCGAGTCCCGCCAAAGTCGAAAATTTTTGGGAACTTATTTCATTTCTTAGTGATGCCCAGAGTGCGGGTAAGCACTGTAACAAAAATCCTTTATTTTGGTATAGTTTAATATTTGCAGATCGGACAAAGGTTTGCCATTTTTGATAAAGGTCCGCCGGAATATATATGAAATAGATACCTACTTAGTAACACGAATAATACCAGTGTAAAAGGTAATTTTACTCGTACACTTATCGTGGATATGTGCAGATAATATCTTATCATAAAGTAGACAGACTTCGTTGATCATAATGTTTTGTGTACCTAGCTACAGTTTAATAATTCTATAACTACATACTAAAGGTCAAAGCACATATAAACCGCACCGTTCCTGCATAGCGTCCGCACGCCTTCGCCTCAAATCGTGCTGACCGCACGCTGTCCACGCGGGCCTCTCCTCCGTAGACCGAGATACGTTCTCGGTGACCCGGTTGACCCAATCACCGACGTAACCTGGAGGTGACGTCAATTTGCAGACCGAAAACTAAGCTATGCCAAGGCTAAACTAAGCTATGCCAAGCAAGCTAGGCTAAGCTAAGCTAGAAATAAATGGCGTGCACAGGCACACTGGACAGCACTGGCGAAGGATGTGCGGGGAAAGCGGGAGGGGCTTAGCTTAATACGGGTTGCAGACCAAGAGCTAAGCTAAGTTAGTTTAGCTTAGCTCGCATAGCTGACGCAGTTTTCCATACTTGTGTGCAGACCGCAAACTATGCGAACTAAGCTATGTGAGCTAACTAAAATATGCGAAGCTAAGTTAGTTGTGTTTGCCGATGCGCAGCTACACGAGCTAAGCTAAGCCCCTCCCGCTTTCCCCGCACACCCTTTGCACATCCTTCGCCAGTGCTGTCCAGTGTTCTTTGTCGTACACACGGTCGTTTAGTAGCAATTATGGAGCAATTTATTGATTAAATAATAATAAGTCAGTATTAATCTTCTTTTTCTATGTGTAACGTATTTATCATCGGAACTTTCTTCATCGATTATATTCATGGCGAGCGACGTCGTCCGTCTAATTGAACTACGCAACACTGACTGAGCTTTGGCTTAGCTGTTGGTGTGCACGCCATTTATTTCTAGCTTGGCCTAGCCTAGCTTGCTTGGCATAGCTTAGTTAAGCCTTGACATAGCTTAGTTTTCGGTCTGCAACCGGCTTAACTCGTGTACCCGCGCATCGGCAAACACAACTAACTTAGCTTCGCATATTTTAGTTAGCTCACATAGCTTAGTTCGCATAGTTTGCGGTCTGCACACAAAAAAAATGCCAAAAAAACAATAATAGAAAATTATTTCGTTGTTGATTTTATGACACTTGACTTTTGTGCCATCTAGTGTCAAAATAAAAAGTATATAAAGGCTCCAAACAGCGGAGCCCTACGGCACCGAAAACTCCTACAACTGATAAAAATCGTGAGTTCTTTTGCCATGGCCAGTCCCAAGAGAGCGATGCCCGCCACGCCATCCTGCATCCTCCCTTTTTCACCGACCGGGAAAGACCACACGATCAGTTGTCAGTGTCAGTTTTCCAAAGATTGTCAATGTCATCTTTTGGACAAACAAAACCACGAACAGAGGATGGATTTACATCTCAACGACGACCCTAAGTATGAGAATAAAACAACTCACCGCTACCTAAAATACACACCTCGTCTACATATGGAAAACTGGCGTCAGCTATGCGAGCTAAGCTAAACTAACTTAGCTTAGCTCTTGGTCTGCAACCCGTATTAGTACCGATTCGCTTCCCCACACTACACACCCTACCAGAAACCGAACCCGCCGGATGCGGGGTCGAAGAGTTTCCCGCTTCCGCCCATAGGTGCACTCGTGTACCTCGGCGAAACATCCATTACCCTCTTATAGCATCTGGCAACAGCCCAAGCCGAGGTTCGCGCCAAGTGGTGGTCCTTGTGCGTGTTGCCTCAACCTAAATTTACGCGCTAGGCACCTTCTGCGCCCGCCTAAAGTCCGGTAACGCTGTCATGGCCATCTGCGGTCAACAGCATAGAAGTCCATTTGGAAAAAAAATATGTCCACGCGGGCGGTGGCGACCGACGGCTAGGAGCAAGCTCGCTGTCAACGCACAGTCTACAAGCGACAGAAAACAAAAATATCACTTCATTTCCGTGTGTGTTTTCCTTTTTCCTTTTTACCTTTTCTAACTGTATATAAATAAGAATATATTTAATGTAAAATTGTGTAAAACATCCATAGGAAAGGTCTTAAAGCATAATTTGGTAACAACAATTTTATCCATTTCGGACATACAATATTTAAGTAAAGATTTAATCGATAAATTAATACACTTGACGACCGATGTGGCGCGGTGGGCGAAGGTCCGCCTGCGACGCAGGAGGTTGCGGGTTCGATTCCCGCCTCGGGACAAATGTGTGTACGATCTGCAGATATTTGTTCAGGGTGTTCTGGTCGTTTTCTATGTATAATAAAAAATATCTATCTATGTAATGTATTGTATTATGTATATCAGTCATCTAGTACCCATAACACAAGCTCTGCTTAGCTTGGGGCTAGATGATGCTGCGTGGATTGTCCAGCATTATTTATTTATTTATTTTACTTATAAATCTGCTGTTTCTATGTACAATTAAATAATTCATAAAAAATAACTATTTGTCACTATTTTTACACGTGTTTTGCAAATAAATGACTTTTACTTTTAAATTGCAGAAATTGCACAAGTAGGTCTATTTAAACAGTGAATACCAATAATGTACATTTTTGTATCTATGAAAATAAAGAATTTTCGATTTTGATTTTGTGATGTGCCGTAGGCATGTGTGCTGTGTCCTTAATACAGATAGCTAACGATTATGTAACATTACTTGTGGTGCAGACATAAATAGCACTCGGTGTTTTATTGTTATTGTCTTGTAATGATGTTTTGTTATCTAGTTGTTTGTGTTCTGTAAATCTTACTACAAACATTTTCGAGGTTTTAACTTTTAGCCTATCCGTTAGTATCATATTATATTCAAGCTTAAAGAAATAAACGTTATTGGATTCTAACCAATAAAGTTTATTTCTTTAAGCTTACAAAATAAGCACTTCGTCATCATCAGCCTTTATCAGTCCACTGCTGGACTGCATAGGCCTCCCCTAATGAGCGCCATAGCGCCCTGTCTTTAGCCGCATCCAGCATCTGCCAGCAGTCTTTCGCAAATCGTCATCCCACCTGGTCGGAGTGCGTCCTACACTACGTTTGCCGAGTCGCGTTCTCCACTCAACTCAGCTGTTTTTACCTTGTTTTTTGCCACGTTACAAAATAAGCACTTTGACAAGTCAAATTTAATAATATAAACAGGTTTATAATTATTATCAAATAAGAAATAAGGTGTTATTGATTTAGTCCAGTTTTCATTCTTTGCCCAAAGCAGGGAATATACAGGATGTTACAAACAAACTTTTCCTGGAAATATTCGAGATAGCAAATTTACTTAAAGAAAGCTAAGTAATCAAAATAAGTCAAAATAAGTAAAATTACTTACTAACTACTTCACAGCTTTTTTTTATTAGTGGTGGTCTCCACAGCTTAAGAGTGCGCCTAAGAAAATCAGCAGAAGCAGTTGATGGCTTTGAGCTCTAGGCTATAATTTTAGCTGGGATTTTATTTCATTATTCAAAATTAAAACATGGAATAGAAAAACAAAACAAAACTACACAATGTGTAGTTTTATTAATAAATAATAAATAATGCTGGACAATTCACACAGCATTATCTAGCCCCAAGCTAAGCAGAGCTTGTGTTATGGGTACAAGATAACTGATATACATAATATAATATAATACATAGATAGATATTTTTTATTATATATAGAAAACGATCAGAACACCCTGAACAAATGTCTGCAGATCGTACACACATTTGTCCCGAGGCGGGAATCGAACCCGCAACCTTCTGCGTCGCAGGCAGACCTTCGCCCACCGCGCCACAGAGGTCGTCAGATTACTAGAGTAATCGTTTTGTTTCGCCACTAAGCCAGACTAATATTAGTCTGGCTTAGTGGCGTTAGTTTGGTAATGTAATACGTAAAAAATAAACTGGCGTTGTCGCTGATTAATGATAATAAGCATTTAAATTAAAACCGTATTACTATGCGAAATTTGTAAAACCAGTTTATCATTATTAATTCTATTTAATTAGTCTGCTTCTACTGGTTTTTTCCCAACCTATATGTATTTTTAAATCTGAACATTTACGTTCCTAAACATAATATTAAGTGCATAATAGTAAGCGGGTTAGCTACGAACATTATTTGTGTTGGAAGAACACCAACGTTTCATCTCTTAAGGCGCATACTAAGGCAAAAACAAGAAAATTAGGTGTTTTCGAACCCGTTTTCCGACGAAAATATTGATTGTGGAGCTCTGAAATTTATATATCCTGTAACACACATCCTGAAAGGTCCCTTGGAGGTTCCAAATATTTGCTGTTAATCATAGTGTAGTTGTTATACTGTTAGTTATAGTGTATGTGTAGCGGCTTCGAACCCACTTTTATCGGCGTCTCAAATTCGATTAGTACCAAATTCAGTATAGTGATTCACATAGTTCATACCTACCGCTTGGAGGTCCATTAGCTTCGAAGAAAAGCATTCAAATTAATGAAATCAAACGTAAAAACGTATTTGCACCTACAAAATCTGTGATTCAAACCTGACCAGTTACACGTCGCCCAACCGCAGAGGATCCTATTACTTGGTTGATTAGGGCACTACATAGTATGCTGAACCGAAAACAAGCACTCTTTGCTGCATAAAGGCGCGCGGAAAGGTCCAAGGTCATTTGCCTTACTATTCGTCTTAACGAGGGACTTCTTCAGGGTGAGTGCGGTTCTAGACGCGCGCGTTACCATCCCTCCGAGCACTGCGCATCTCCGCTCGCTTTGCACGAGCCGCGAGTGTCGGGGGGGAGGGGGGTGCGCTGCTTGGAGATGTCGAGGAGCATGAGATACATCTTCTTCTCGCGGAGAGATCGTTACGTCGGGAGTTATTATGATCTGGGTGCATACGGAATACCAACACAGATAAGGTTCGTAGTTAACCCGCTTACATCCGTAATTAATTCGTCAAACTACGATAGTTTTATAATAAAATAATTTGAAGTGTTTAAAAATACATAAATGTGTATTTTTAAACGTGAAAAAATTCTATGTCTATGTTTTAAACACTTCGTTTTATGGTAACGAACGCTTGCTTGATTTTGGCATTAATTGCCCTCATAATAAGCAAGCTTATCAGAAGAGTAGGGGACCAGCAAAAGCTGCAGATCAAGAATCATGAAATCAAATAAGTCCTCAAAAGTTTACGATCTCGGCGGGACTTGAAACTTGAACCCTCGCTCCACACTCATGTATGATCGCTATTGTTGCAGCCCTAGGCCCGATTCTCCCTCAGCTAAATGTGTTCGGTCGTCAGCTCGGCGTGTCTCCAGGCGCGATGGGGCTGGTCACATCAGTGCTGCCCATCCTGTGGGCGCTCGCGAAGCCGCTCTTCGGGTACGTCGTCGATTTCTTCCCTGTAAGTGTACTCCATACTCAAGCAGCTAAGATTTCTTCCCTGTAAGTATATACTTCCATACTCCAGCAGCTAAGATTTCTTCCCTGTATGTGTACTTCCATACTCCAGCAGCTAAGTTTTCTTACCTGTTAGTATACTTCTATACTCCAGCAGCTAAGATTTCTTCCCTGTAAGTGTAGGTACTTCCAAACTCCAGCAGCTAATTTTCTTCCCTGTATGTATCTACGCGAAAGAATCAGGGAAGGGAAAACTCGGAAGGTTTTCTCTTATACGCCTTCATAGGTCTCCGCCTTAGGTACCGCTTAATTGGCGAATAGGAACTCGACGCGCTACTTGACAGAGACTACTTGAAGCTCTCGCTTCAAGTCGCCTGGAAAAGATTTATATCTTAATGTCAAGTTGTCTGATGCTACGTACAAGAGACAAGAACTGATTCCTCGGGAAATAGCGTGTCTATGGCATCTAAAGTCTTATGGCCAAGATTCACTTTGAGTCCCTGAGCCGCTGGAGAAGGTATTTGCTTTAGGTTCCATTCTCTCGGGAGAATGTGTTGGGTCATCAGCTTGGCGTGTCTCCGGGCTCGATGGGGCTTATCACTTCTGCTGTTGCTTTAAGTGGGCGCTCGCGAAGCTGCTCTTAAGTTTGTCGTCGATTTCTTCCCTATATGTGTACTTCTACATTACTCCAATATAAAGAGTAGAGAAAACTGGGTGACACATCAAGAGATCTCTGAAACTACAAGAGCTACGAAGCTGAATTTTTGCATGGAGTTTCCTTTTAGGACGTAGGCACCCGCTAAGAACGGATTTTTGGAAATTCGTATTCTAAGGTAGTTAAAATGGGGTCAAAGGGCATTTTTATAATACCTAACTTCAGAACCGTATCTGCTGGGCAGTCAAAATTTGTAGCGTAGAAGGATGGCTTAATATAAACAAACACGTGTTTCGAGATTTTTTGAAATTCACACCCAATTTGGAGTTAAATTTAGGCCCATCACAGACTTATCAAGAAATCTCAGGAAAGGATTGGTTATATATAACTTTGGCGGCATAGATTGCGTGGATTAAGTTATTTCTGAAGTCCACGTAAATGAAATCGCAGGCGGACCAGCTAGTATTTATATTTAGGAGTGTCATTCCACCGGACTTTATATATAAAAATATAACTTTATGTTTCAGGCCCGAAGAAAATTGGTCTTCATGCTACTAATAACCATAATGACTGGTTCCTACTGCTGTCTATGGTTCCTCCCCATGCCCAAACCGACTGACATTGTCTCACAACACATATACAAACTTAACGGCACTATTCAACTTAAAGAAACCAAGATGGCGGCGACCATAGACGACATAACTATAGACAAATATAATTGTCTATGGAACTGTCAAAACAACGCGTCTTTCACAATCTACCTTCCAAATACGACGTATATTGAAACGATATATACAGATGGGAATATATCTTGTTCGCTCTTGTCTATGGTAGCTGTGGTGGGTGAGAAAGAGACAGTTTGTGTGCCAAAAGAAAACTGTGATTTGATGTGCTATGAAGATGGACTGAGGAAGAAGAGAGCTATTAATGGGAGTGTTGATGATAATAAAGTATGTAAGTATAAACCTGAAGACAGGGCGCTATGGCGCTCATTAGTTGAGGCCTATGTCCAGCAGTGGACTAATATAGGCCGATGATGATAATGAAGTAGAAACCTCTTAGATATTATTATTAAAAAAAAACATACAAAATCGAAAAAAATGGTCGTTTTATATGTATAATAAAAAATACCTATATATGTGTTGTATTATATTATGTATATCAGTTATCTGCTGAACTGATATGTATAATATAATATGATGCTGATGTTATTTGCTGTGTGAATTGTCCAGCGTTATTTATTTATTTATCTAGTACCCATAACACAAGCTCTGCTTAGCTTGTGGCTAGATAATGCTGTGTAAATTGTCCAGCATTATTTATTTATTTATCTAGTACCCATAACACAAGCTCTGCTTAGCTTGTGGCTAGATAATGCTGTGTAAATTGTCCAGCATTATTTATTTATTTATCTAGTACCCATAACACAAGCTCTGCTTAGCTTGTGGCTAGATAATGCTGTGTAAATTGTCCAGCATTATTTATTTATTTATCTAGTACCCATAACACAAGCTCTGCTTAGCTTGGGGCTAGATAATGCTGTGTGAATTGTCCAGCATTATTTATTTATTATTCTCTTTTTTTACAGATTCTAGTCAAAAAGAACTGAAGCTAGCAAGTAAGAGTTCAGAAGAGAGTGACAATTTCTACTTGACATCTGTCTTCTGGTTGTTTGTAGTACTGATGTGTGTCGGCACGGTGGCTTTTAACGTCGCTAATTGCATCGGAGACGCGGTGTGTTTTGATGTATTAGGTAAATTTTATTAATATTATTTTCAAATAATACAATTTAATTAAAACTAGTATTTACAATAGAAACGATTGAGCTATCTTCAAACTGTTGCAAACAATCTACAGGTAGCTCAACTGAGGTCTATCCTCCAAATTTCAACTGTCCAGCGGTTTGGGCTGGGCGTTGTCCCCAGAAAATCGCTTGTTCCTTTAGTTTATTATTAAGATTTCATCTTTACTTTTAAGTTCCTGGACGTTACTTCTAATGTTACTCATACTTGAATGAATTATCTGATTGTAAATTTGAAATCGAGCAAAAAAGGGCAAGTATGAGTAATCTAACAATTGACTTTTACTGTGCTTTTAGTTAAAGTCAAACTTTAAGTCAAATCTTGATGTTGACGTTAAAAACTTAGTCGTCGATAAACGTACAAGGGAGACTCCAAGATCTTGTCTCCCAAGCCAACCTAACCTGCACGTGGTGTACCCTGCTAGATAACGAACTAGGCTCTGGTGAAAATATCAACATTCTTCATAACTTGATAACTCATATTTTACTATTATTTTCCATTACTTGACACTGGCAGAAAAGAGTCCAACCAGACTTATATTGCCATTAACAAAGAATCATCATAGACCCCATCTCGCCAGAAAATTGTATGCATTTTTAGTACCATATTATTTGGAACCCCTATACAACCATTTTCGTTTGATCCCTAAAATAGCGATTAGAACCCCCATACAACCATCTTCGTTTGATCCCCTAAAATAGCGATCAGAACCCCCATACAGCCATCTTCGTTTGATCCCTTAAAATGGTGATTAGAATCCCCAGACCACCCTCTTCGTTTGATCCCCTAAAATGGCGATCAGAACCCCCCATACAGCCATCTTCATTTGATCCCCTAAATGGCGATCAGAACCCCCAGACAATCATCTTCGTTTGATCCCCTAAAATAGCGATTAGAACCCCTAGACAACCTTCTTCGTTTGATCCCCTAAAATAGTGATCAGAACCTCCAGACAACCCTCTTCATTTGATCCCCTGAAATGGCGATTAGAACCCCCATACAGCCATCTTCGTTTGATCCCCTAAAATGGCGATCAAAACCCCCAGACAATCCTCTTCGTTTGATCCCCTAAAATAGCGATTAGAACCTCCAGACAACTCTCTTCGTTTGATCCCCTAAAATGGCGATTAGAACCCCCATACAGCCATCTTCATTTGATCCCCTAAATGGCGATCAGAACCCCCCAGACAATCATCTTCGTTTGATCCCCTAAAATAGCGATTAGAACCCCTAGACAACCTTCTTCGTTTGATCCCCTAAAATAGTGATCAGAACCTCCAGACAACCCTCTTCATTTGATCCTCTAAAATGGCGATTAGAACCCCCATACAACTCTCTTCGTTTGATCCTACCCTGTGATTCTTTGTTTCTTTTTCCAGGAACAGAGCGTGCATCAAAATACGGCTCCCAACGAGCCTGGGGTACCGTAGGCTACGGTCTCACAGCCCTGGCAGGAGGATGTCTCATAGACCTTTACTCCAGCGAGAGTAAAGACTTCACGCCCGCGTTCGTCATCGCGCTGGCCGCTACTGCCGTGGACTTGTATAGCTGTAGGAGACTCACGGTTAGTAGGTCTGACACACTATAATGCACGAGAAGAACCGACAACCGCTGGGGTAAACGTGTTCTTGAGTGGAGACCGCGACTCTGTGAACGTAGTGTAGGACGCCCTCCGACCAGGTGGGATGACGATTTGCGAAAGACTGCTGGCAGATGCTGGATGCGGCAAGCTGAAGACAGGGCGCTATGGCGCTCATTAGGGGAGGCCTATGTCCAGCAGTGGACTAGTATAGGCCGATGATGATGAATAAAAACTGAATGATAATTACGAATATCTAATTAAGTTATCTTAAACCCTTATTTGTGTTGAATGAATACTTGGTTTTTAGTTAGAATAGCGTCGTTAAACTAGAAGAGCCTTTATCTAAGTAATTTATTCTACATATCGTAGTTTATTACCATTTCACAATTATATTGAAATTAACATGTTTTTATGTAGGTATGGCATTTGGTTAAACCTTGCATGTTAAAAAAAAACATTTATGCTTGTCATGTTGGAAGACCAGCGTTGGTTGTAACGTGTTTACAACTAGCTCATGCTGAGACCGAGACCGTTTTCTGACTCTTATCGACAGAAGCTTTGTCCTTTAATTTTTAAGTCATGTTTGTTTTAGTTGGTAAGCATCGAGTTAGAATTTGGTAAGGTTACAAATAAATTCTATTCTATTCTTGAAAATTACAAAGTGAAAACGGGTCACTAAAATGCACGACAATTTATTGTACGGCCGAATAATGTACACCTTGATAATCCGTGTCAAAACCTTTTAAAATTGGAAGCCTTGACACGGATTATCAAGGTGTACATTATTCGGCCGTACAATAAATTGTCGTGCATTTTAGTGACCCGGTCTGACAGACCGGTCCGGTAGACCAGCAGTCACGCCGCCGCCTCAACAGGAGGGTGTCTCATAGACCAGACCAGGCCAATCGGACACAAAAACCAAAATCATAAAAGTGTTTCTTTTTTACTTGTTGAAGTTCGTACCTTTGTTTACATTTGTGAGCATTATACCATAGACTATCAAAACACAATTGTGTTTTGTTAGTCTATGATTATACCCACAATTTGACGACCTCAGTGGCGCAGCGGGCGAGAGTCTGCCTGCGACGCAAGAGGTTGCGGGTTCGATCCCCGCCGCGGAACAAATTTGTGTACGATCTGCAGAAATTTGTTCCGTTGGTCTGGGTGTTTTCTATGTATAATAAAAAATATCTATCTATGTAATGTATAATATTACGTATATCAGTTATCTAGTACCCATAACACAAGCTCTGCTTACCTTGGGGCTAGATAATGCTGAGTGAATTGTCCAGCATTATTATTATTATTATTAATTTCATAAATTTAATTTTTTGTATGTATAGAAAAGTAGGTTTTATTTTCACTTTGTAATTTTCAAGAATAGAATAGAATTTATTTGTAACCTTACCAACTAAAACAAACATGACTTATAATTAAAAGACAAAGCTTCTGTCGATAAGAGTCAGAAAACGGTCTCGGTCTCAGCATGAGCTAGTTGTAAACACGTTACAACCAACGCTGGTCTTTCGACATGACAAGCATAAACTGGTTTTTTTTAACATTCATAGCCTTATTAATAAACTCCGAATAACGAGTGCGTAACTTTACTACATCGATAATCCTCATTTTAGTTAAAAGTTGTATTAATAAACATTCCTTAAGGAAGAAGTAGGCTATTACGAGGTTAGACTCGGAGTAAATTTTATTCCTACGATCATTAGGTTTAGATTGGGATTAGTGACATTATAACCTTCAAAAACAAAGTTTTCTTTTAACTTGACTTGACTTCTTCATTTTCGGCAATATGTGTCTGGTTTGTCACTTTTCTGCCAGTTTTTCTAACAATATCCTTGTCTGTCACGTTTAGTTTAATGTCATTCTACTTGTCTTATGTTTCTCACTCAGAAGAACTATCATATGGAACTGCCGTATTGTTCAATTTGACACGGAAGCAATAATGGACTACCAGTCTCTTTCTCACAACAGTGGTTTTACGTAGGAAAAAGCATACACACTCTTTTTATCAGCGCCCTCTTCCTGATTTTGATGTACTTTTGCTGTCACGGACGCCATTTTATTCTACGGTTTTGTTTACATGTGAGGAGATGTCATTGTGAGATTTTTATGTTTTCCCCGTGTTTTCGACTTATTTATTAAGCAAAACTGTGATATAAATTGAAAATCATATAGAAGAGGTACCGTGAAGTGTTCTGTTGCAGGCTGTGGCCTATGCCAAAGCAAAAACAAGCCGAATCTAACCATAATCCGCCATGTTTATCAACCGATTTGTTTACTTAGGTATCCAGGAAAAGTACATGCTTATGGCAGTTCTATATGATAGTTCTTCTGAGGTTTCTCATTGAATTTTTTTTAACAACTATTTCCACAGACTGTCGTCAATTTCCACAGAAAATTAAGTAAAAAGTTACCATTTAGTATTTTTATGTTGGTACTTATGACCAATTATATATATTCCACCCTAATCAGAGGAGTAATTTAGGTATAGCTACTCTGATATTAGTCCAGGTTTATTAATTGTCTTTTAAAAACTACGGAATAACAGTCTTAGTCGGAGATTAACTAGTCTGAGAGTAAATCGGGAATAAGTAAGGAGTAGAGCTTTTTTATTAATATGGCTTTCATGTAAAAAATGTATTAATACCTCAAATGCCATACATAAAAACATGTTAATTTCAAGATAATTGTGAAATGGTAATAAACTACGGTATGTAGAATATTACTTAGATAAAGGCTCTAGTTAAACGACGCTATTCTAACTAAAAATCAAGTATTCATTAAATAAATAAATAAATAAATAATGCTGGACAATTCACACAGCATCTTCTAGCCCCAAGGTAAGCAGAGCTTGTGTTATGGGTACTAGATAACTGATATACGTAATATTATACATTACATAGATAGATATTTTTTATTCAACACAAATAAGGGTTTAAGTTAACTTAATTAGATATTCGTAATTATCATTCAGTTTTTATTCATCATCATCGGTCTATATTAGTCCACTGCTGGACATAGGCCTCCCCAAATGAGCGCCATAGCGCCCTGTCTTCAGCTTGCCGCATCCAGCATCTGCCAGCAGTCTTTCGCAGTTTTTATTAAGAAAGAAAATTACAATCTAATAAAAGAATTAAATTAATACTAGTATTTACAATAGAATCAATAGAGCTAACTGCAGACTGTTGCAAACAATCTACAGGTAGCTTAACTGATCCATATCAATACCAGTCGCGCGCGTGCCCAAGAAACTAACTGCATTGCCCCGCTGTATAGCAATGCTGATGCGTAATGCAATGAGTATTATTGTATTTTAATTTCTAGCTTCCACCACTCTCAAGCCCTGACGACTCCGGCAAAGCCCTACGCGAAGTCCTAAAGATCCCCAGGGTGCTGCTGTTCATAACATTCGCAGTGGTCGCGGGCGCTTTCGACAGCTTCATTATTTATTACATGTTCTGGTAAGTGTGGTAGTCTATAATAGTTAAACCATTCTTATAATGTATGCTTTCTACAAAAAAGTCGCCCAGCGAGCTATGGAGAGAGCTATGCTCGGAGTTTCTCTGAAGGATAGGATTCGCAACGAATACATCCGACAGAGAACTAAGGTTATCGACATAGCTCAAAGGATTAGCAAGCTGAAGTGGCAGTGGGCTGGCCATATCTCGAGAAGAACCGACAACCGCTGGGGTAAACGTGTTCTTGAATGGAGACCGCGACTCGGAAAACGTAGTGTAGGACGCCCTCCGACCAGGTGGGATGACGATTTGCGAAAGACTGCTGGCAGATGCTGGATGCGGTAAGCTGAAGACAGGGCGCTATGGCGCTCATTAGGGGAGGCCTATGTCCAGCAGTGGACTGGTATAGGCTGATGATGATGTTGCTTTTGTGTGTTTTGTCTTAATTTTATACATCTTTGTGGATAATTTATCCGTACACCAACAAGTGGCTCTGGCGGAAGATCAGCGTTGGATGTTAGCTTGCTAGTCATCCAACACATGCTGAGTTAGAGCCATTGTAAGCATCACTATAGTTTGTCTAATTTAGGATGATAATTTTGACAGGTCTAAGTAGGGATGGGGTAGTGTATAATCGTTAATGAATCTATTCGATTTTCGATTATCGTTCCCATAGAATTTGGAATCGATAGTTACATTACATGAAATGTTTATAAATAAGTCGTAAATTACAAAAACTTTTTTTTTATTGTTTTAGTAGGTAAAAATAAATATTTGTATACTTAACAGTAAAAGCCCTCTCACGACTACGATTTTGCATACCGGCACATTTTCATTCGGCAATCAACCTATTTATAGTACCTACACGTCTAGATCATTGTTGAGGTAGAATAGAAGTCCCATAAGTGAAATCAAACGAAAAAAAATTAAAATCACTATTTTGTAATTCATTTACAGGTGCAAATTGTAGTACTTAAAAATTTAACTTGTATCTAAATTAATATAATTCGATTTATTACCAGTAACAATGTTCTCATTTATTTATCTGTAATCTTTATTAATTAAGTTCCTATCTTTTAATGTAACATTAGGTCTTTGTAATAGTTATGGTAAATAAATTATTTTGTATTTGTATTTTGTATTTTTGTATTCGATTAATTTGTCTAGTCAGTTGTGCGGTATTCTTGCAAAGCGCTTCACTACGGTAAGTGGGCGGTACGCGTCTATGTGCTACGATAATTTTGGAGGTATTCTTGTTTATAAAAAAATACTTTACAACATAGGCGTGAGCTGTCAAAATTATCATCCTAAATTAGACAAACTATAAGTACATAAGGCGTTTTTTCTCTTAAGTTAAATTTTTATAATGTGTATACTTTACGTAGTCCTATTTAGAAAACAAATAAATATATAATAAATATATTTTATTCATTATTCTTATTTTCTTTGGCAGGTTCTTAGAAGAGTTAGCGGAGGAGACAGGTCAGATGGCGCGGATCAAATTGATAGAGGGCGTGGTCGTCGCCGGACAGAGTTTTATCGGAGAACTGCTTTTCTTTTTCCTATCTGGTACGTAAGGAATGGAACTCACTGACTGCTACTGTTTTTCTGGCTTGTAGTGTACTAGCAGCACCTCGCGGTTTCACCCGCGCAGTTCCCGTTCCCGTGTAAATTCCGGGATAAAACATAGCCTATGTCACTCCCTGAATAGTAAGCTTTCTAATGGTGAAAGAATTTTTGAAATCGGTCCAGTTGTTTTTAAGTTTATTGGCTACATACTAAAATACAATTTTTTTTCTTATTAGTGTAAACACACTTTTGTTAAGCTCATTTTAGGCTCTATAGTGTTATTAACAAAAAAATACAAACAATTTTATAAGTGCCCTAAATTTATAAATGTTATTTAAGATAGCCCAAAGTAAAATTATCTGCAGGGGTTTCATCATCATCATCATGAGCCTACATCAGTCCACTGTTGGACATAGGCCTCCCCTAATGAGCGCCATAGCGCCCTGTCTTCAGCTTGCTGCATCCAGCATCTGCCAGCAGTCTTTCGCAAATCGTCATCCCACCTGGTCGGAGGGCGTCCTACACTACTTTTGCCGAGTCGCGGTCTCCACTCAAGAACACGTTTACCCCAGCGGTTGTCGGTTCTTCTCGAGATATGGCCAGCCCACTGCCACTTCAGCTTGCTAATCCTTCAGGGGTTTCACTTTTTTTAAATAACCTTGTGTATAATACATTTGACTAAGTTCTGCTCGCGGTTTCACACGCGTTGTTTCAGTTTATTTCTATCCCATTGAAACTAATTAATGGGTTAAAAACTAGCCTATGTTTTATTCCAAGCCTAGAAAACTACCTGTATGCAAATTTGAAGTGATTGATAACAAACATCCATCCAAACATTCAAACTCCCCTTGACTTGCAAGAGCACTGAGAAGGACGATTTGTCGGTCCGACTATAAAATTCGATATCAAAGACAATACTTGATGAAACTGTTTGCTGTTAGCTTTATTGGGTAGAGGACAAGCATGTCGCATTCTTTAATTTCTTCAGTCCGAATTAAAAAGAAGATTTTTTTTAAATACATTTCGGTCTTTGTCGTTTTGCGAAAATTTGCAAAAATAATGATTGATAATATTAATATCGCTTCAGAAATGTTTTCTTTTTGTTTTTAATGTATTACTATAATGCCTACCTACAAAATAAAACACAAACTGTACATAAAAATTGTTTTGTTTATAAAATAATGTAAAAAAAGTTTTAAAAAATTAAATTTAATAATATTTACGTATTTCTAAACTATTTCCAGAATATTTACATGATAATTGTAGGAAATTTCATGGAGAATCCAAATAGATATACATTTAAGTACTTTCCCAACTAGCACAGAAGCTGCATAAACTGACTTTGTACAGCAATTTTGTGGCATATCAGCTCTATAATGGCGTTGATTTTATCCTTAGGCTCTAGAGTATCGTATTATAGAGTCATTCTACAGGAAAGTGGTATAGTAGCGCTACAATATGAATCATAATTCTATAACAGATACAGTGACATCTTGTAGCGCTATTGTACGCGCATCAGAAGTAAGGCAAAGTTATAAACATCTTTTATAGCACAAGAAGATCTATAAGAGGACTTTTGACGGTATATGTGTTTGGAAAGCGCTATAAGTTTCTTTTGAAACACTTTAAGCAGTAAAGAGGATATCTATAGATTCTTAAGGTTTATAATAGCGTCTATTACAACTCTTGTAGCGTCATATTCACAGCAGAGTATTATGACTCTATTTTAGCGCTAAAACCGCTATATTTGAGGATTGTTCAGCTTTTGTACAATAAAAGCCTGCATAAGAATTTATTATAGCGTCATAATAACGCCTTGTGTTGGATAGGAGAGTTATTATAATTTCTATGGTTTAGTACATTATAGTAGGTACTCGTCTTGTCCATATATTATTGTAAAATGGATGGGAAAAAAACTTGGAAGTTAATCAAAAAACAGGGCAATATACGTCAAAAAATTAAGGAGAAGTATTCTAAAATCTTAAATAATCACCCGGAGCAATGTAGTAGGTTTAGGAAATTTGAAAATAAAGTGCAAGTGCAAAAAAACAATGAGGGTTCCGTAGTATCCGATAACAATAGTGCATCTTGTAGCAGTAGTGCAGTAGAGCAGTAGTGGTGTCTGAAAATATTTAAATATTAATTATATATATTAAATATTTTTAATTATTGGAATTCTTAGGATTATAATTTTTCTACGCGTACCTATGCCATGGGAAATTTCATCAAACAGAACTTTAATTAATATGTAGATGTTTTCTGTTACTGTTCTTGAAAAAATACAGACGGGTTTGAGTTCCACGAAAGGATCCCTAATATAGTTATGAAGAGTAATATTCAATAGTCCATTCTAGAGCTTTGAGCTCTTAAATGAAACCATGAACAGCTGATTTATCACCAAAAGAGTTTAAAAGCGCGTTAATAGCACAACTGTAAACCTCTAAGGTCTACAAGTTAAGGTATTGGCACATTTGTACGACTTAAACCGTTACAACGGATATATATAACTCTATAATCCGGCGCCATTAAAACTTTGAATAAATATATGTTTCGGAGGTTAAAACAACATTTGTCATAGTATTATTGTGCGTTATTTCCGTTATATACGACATTATTTGTTAATAAATGACTCTAATTAAACTATTAAGAAGCTTAAAATGTCTTTAAAAAATTAAACTCAATTTTGCACTAATATTATAAATTCTGTTTTCATGTTAAAAATGTAATATCTTGAGGGCGCATGAAAATCGAAGCGAAATTACATATATATATTTACAGTAAACGGATACTCGCAGTAATATCATGCACAACATAAAGATAAACGAATATTCAATAAACTTAACTTTAGGTTTTTATTTCAGTAATGGTGTCGTCAAAAAACCGTATTTGTTTTCTTCACAATTAAAATTAATAATAAAATGCATAAAGTTACGCAATATGCGATAATTCAGGCGCACAGTTGCGACCAAATAAGGTGAGTGTGGTATAATAGCGCTACAAAAACTTACTTTATGTCATTAAGCGCTCGCAACAGCTTTTAAAGCGTCATTGTACAACAATAAGCATGCACAACTGCTCTTGAAGCGCGTTTGTACGGCTCTTCTAACTCTATAACCGCTACTATAGCGCGATTTTAGCGCTGATAGCTGTATAAAAAGTGCCTATTTTAGGGGTATAGAGATCGTATAGACGTTTATACGGCTACTATAGAGCTTATCTATGGAGCTAATACCGTAGTCGATATCCTCTAAGCGACTACTATAGCGCTTCTTATACCGCTTGTGTGCTAGTTGGGTTAGCATACAACATCATCGAGAAATCCGCGAAATAATGTCGCCGCGACCTGTCGCCGCGACCCTTGCTTGACGTAGGTTTACTTAGTACGCTAGACCGCCGGCCAGCGTATATATATTATAATTTATATAGTATAATATAAGTGTGATTTTGTCTATAGGTAGAATAATAAAGCGCTGGGGGTACGGAACGACCCTCACTGTCAGTTTGCTCTGCTACGGGGTACGGATGGCACTCATCTCGCTTATACAGCATCCCTGGCATCTTGTCTTCATAGAGGTAATGTACAGTGCACGTCAAAATTAAAACTATCATGGTTATTAACATTAAAGTCATTTAAAACGGGATATTTACCATGATTCGATTTTTGAGTTTTCCAATATTTCGGCACAGTTTCATGCGCCATGATCACGTAAGAACTAAAGTCACTGCGAGTTGGTTTTTATTGGCAGATATATCGATCTACCTTCATTCTTTGTCTTTTTCTACGAAAGTTACCACTACCACCGGTTTCATTTACGAACGCAATTCGATCACGACACACAACACTAACGGTATCTGCACACGGCTTGGTTGGTTCACTACTTCTTCGATTTTTACACATTCTCACCACAGGGTTCCAGGTTCCCGATAATTGGAAACCTTCATGATCATGACGCATGAAACTGTGCCGAAATATTGGAAAACTCAAAAATCGAATCATGGTAAATATCCCGTTTTAAATGACTTTAACGTCATAATTAAGTATCCCCTTGTGTACAAAATATTTTCCAATTCGGCACCCTTCGTCCATTTCCCCGTTCATCTACTCTGTACCGGTCCAGTAGTTTTTAAATTTATTCGTTGCATACAAAAATACAAATCTGTTCTCTTTTTAATGTTATTGTAAATATTAAAATCTATAATGCAAGCTGTGGCAATGTTGCCAGCATTCTGGGCACTCTGTCTTTTCTGGTGACGGCTTAGATTTTTAGAAAATAGAAGTATTAAGTGTAAATATTAGTTTTAATTATTTTTTTCTATTAAATAAATGTGCATTATGCAAAATTAATGTATCTTTTAAAGGGCAATGTATACGCTTCTACAACAAAATTCTTAGTGAGTTGCAAAATCTATCAGTAAATAAATTCAAACAAATTGTAAAAACCTTTCTGTGCAAAAGTGCTTATTACAAAATATCTAGACGATAAAAAAGCTTAGGGACTAGTTTTGCTCCAACTCGAAAAATAACAACTAACAGGCTAAAGGTT
Organism: Eupithecia vulgata; assembly: GCA_946478455.1. Classification (NCBI taxonomy): domain Eukaryota; kingdom Metazoa; phylum Arthropoda; class Insecta; order Lepidoptera; family Geometridae; genus Eupithecia; species Eupithecia vulgata. Next base: position 1,672,195 of record OX297887.1, on the reverse strand, counting down.
TCTTCGTCGCTTCTTTACTTTAGTCTACATACCGAAGTGACCGTAATCAAAAATATCACTTTATTTCCGTGTCAATGTTTTATTTTAAGAATTTGACCTTTTCTAAGTGTACATTTTTGTATTTATGGAAATAAAGACTTTTTGATTTGATTTGATTTGCAAGCTAATAGTGAACTTATCCGATTATTCCAGAGCGTAATGCAGGGTCCTACCTACGCTCTCTGTTACTCCACCATAGTGGGGTACGCAGCTCATGTAGCCCCTGAGGGGTACTCCGCCACCGTGCAGGGGATAGTGGCCGGCATGGACGACGGACTGGGTAAGCATCTCTATACACCACTGCTGGACATAGGCCTCTAGTGAGTAATATAGCAGCCTGTCTTTAGCATCTAGAGCCAGTCTTTAGCATCTAGAGCTTAATTTTAGCATCTAGAGCCTATCTTTAGCATCTAGAGCCTGTCTTTAGCATCTAGAACCTGTCTGTAGCATCAAGAGCCTGTCTGTAGCATCTAGAACTTGTCTTTAGCATCTAGAGCCAGTCTTTAGCATCTAGAGCCTGTCTGTAGCATCTAGCTAGAGCCTGTCTGTAGCATCTAGAACTTGTCTTTAGCATCTAGAGCCAGTCTTTAGCACCTAGAGCCTGTCTGTAGCATCTAGAACCTGTCTGTAGCATCAAGAGCCTGTCTGTAGCATCTAGAACCTGTCTGTAGCATCAAGAACCTGTCTGTAGCATCAAGAGCCTGTCTGTAGCATCCAGAGCCTGTCTTTAGCATCTAGAACCTCTCTGTAGCATCTAGAACCTATCTCTAGCATCTAGAACCTGTCTGTAGCATCAAGAGCCTGTCTGTAGCATTTAGGGCCTGTCTTTAGCGTCTTATGTTTAAGTAATTTACTATTGAGTTCCTTTCTTCAATAAATACTGTTTGCTTAGTGTGGTTTCATGTCGGTTTCGTGTCACGTCGAGTTTGACGGTTAGTTTATAGTATATTTTGGCTTAACTTTGACATAATTTTAATGTTTTCGTTGCAGGTTTTGCTGTAGGGTCGCTAGCGGGCGGTCAGCTATACGCGTGGGTGGGGGGTCGTCGTGCGTTCCGGATATTCGCGTGCGTTGCTGTCGTAGGCTCGCTGATGCACGCGGCTTTGTTCGCTCTCACTAAGGACAGTGGCGGTAAGTCTGTAGGCAATCTGTTTGACGACCTCTGTGGCGCGGTGGGCGAAGGTCCGCCTGCGATGCAGGAGGTTGTGGATTCGATTCCTGGGACAAATATTTGTACGATCTGCAGACATTTGTTCAGGGTGTTCTGGTCGTTTTCTATGTATAATAAAATATATATATCTATGTATTGTGTTATATTATGTATATCAGTTATCTAGTACCCATAACACAAGCTCTGCTTAGCTTGGGGCTAGATAATGCTGTGTGAATTATACAGTATTATTTATTTATTTATTTAATCTATATGAAGTTTTATTCATACCTAATTATAATATCGTATTGAAAGTTTTTCACATGATTAGGTACATTGAAACCTTAATTTATAAAATAACACATGTCACACACAATAAGTTTCACAATAAACACAAAAAATAGTAATAAAATCACAAATCCTAATAATAATAATAATGCTGGACAATTCACACAGCATTATCTAGCCCCAAGGTAAGCAGAGCTTGTGTTATGGGTACTAGATAACTGATATACGTAAAATTATACATTACATAGATAGATATTTTTTATTATACATAGAAAACACCCAGACCAACGGAACAAATTTCTGCAGATCGTACACAAATTTGTTCCGAGGCGGGGATCGAACCCGCAACCTCTTGCGTCGCAGGCAGACTCTCGCCCGCTGCGCCACTGAGGTCGTCAATAAAAGTTTTAGTAAAAATTGGATAAAATTAATTCACAATGTCGATAATATTATTGTAATCACATATGACAAAACACAAAAATTCATAAAACTATGTTGTCTTTAATAAATTTATCTATTGAGTTGTAACTCCCCTTCAACAAAATGTTTTTCAATTGAATATTTATTATATATATAATATAATTAAATATTAAGGGATCGTCAATGGATTTCATGACAGTAGGTAATGGCATTGAATAATTAAACAGCTAAATGCATTCAAAGTTTCACATCACGCGAGAGGTTTGTACTTTTCTCAAACTCAACTCTCAACAGCCTATAATGGTCCACTGCTGGACGCAGGCCTTCCCTAGATAAGTGTCTTGTTAGCTTTTATATCATGGGGATAATGCCAATAATCCCCACGCTGGGCATGAGAGTTAGGGATCGCAGTTCAGTGGTAGATGTATTCTGCAAGAGGCGCTCCTGCCTTTCCCCCGGTGTATGTCCCTTAGTCGCCTCTTACGACACCCACGGGAAGAGTTCGGGTGGTGCAAATTCTAAGCCGACACCACACGGCTTTCTATTAACCTAACCTTATTTTTTTCAGGTAAGAAGCAAGCGACGACTCTAGAGGAGCCCGAGGGTGAAAAGATGCTGACAGAGCACTCAAACGCCATCTATAAGGACACCGTGCAACCTATCATTGAACTAACTCTGCCCTTAAATGAGACTAAGAACATTATTTAAGGCGCATACACCACCTAAACTCGACGACCTCAGTGGCGCAGCGGGCGAGAGTCTGCCTGCGACGCAAGAGGTTGCGGGTTCGATCCCCGCCTCGGAACAAATTTGTGTACGATCTGCAGAAATTTGTTCCGTTGGTCTGGGTGTTTTCTATGTATAATAAAAAATATCCATCTATGTAATGTATAATATTACGTATATCAGTTATCTAGTACCCATAACACAAGCTCTGCTTACCTTGGGGCTAGATAATGCTGTGTGAATTGTCCAGCATTATTATTGTTTAAACTAGCGCCGCCACCTAATTTATCTTATTATTCTGTTTAACAAAGTAATTTTCAAAAATCCTTCTTCCAGTTTGTGATACCTATCATAAGCTTTTTTTTAATGCCTCTGTAATAGTTTTATTCTATTTAGTTTAGGAAGAGATACGAAAATAGATTTTGGTGGCCACCAAGTGCAACTTCGTATCTCTTCCTAAACTAAATAGAATAAAACTATTACAGAGGCATTAAAAAAAAGCTTATGATAGGTATCACAAACTGGAAGAAGGATTTTTGAAAATTCCTTTGATAAACAGAATAATAACATAAAGTAGGTGGTGGCGCTAGTTTAGGTGCTGTATGCGCCTTAACGAGTAATGTCATACTTAAGTAACTAATGAATTGTGAGGAAGTTTTCGCAAAATTTCGAAGAGTACTTTGAATAAAACTTTCCCGGGGTTTCCACGTAGAAAACTTGGGAAAGTTTTATTGGAATGAAGGGTAAAAAAAATCCCAAGGGAATGAAGCCTGAAACGATAAAACGGGAAGAAACGTTTCTTAGAATTTTGTTATAGTGTATAAACCCTCGCACTGACGGTAATTTCTAAGAAATTAAATAAAATTAATTTTTTTTTACATTTGCGCTTGCGGGTTCTAATTTTGTCGAAGACAAATAAATAATAATAATGCTGGACAATTCTCACAGCATCATCTAGCCCCAAGCTAAGCAGAGCTTGTGTTATGGGTCACGTCTCAGCTCCGTAGGTCATGACGGGTAGGACGCACTGATTGAAAACTTTCGAACACCCGAAACAAATATTTACTTAACATGTATGAGGTGATATAAAATTTCTTATAAACGTTTCTTGTTCGAAACCCTTTGTTTGTGGTAATACGCGATATATATCATGTTTCCATCTATCATAGTATTACAAGGGTTCCATTTATTACGTAAAGCTTTCAGGGGGTGACGGGTCAACTAAATTTCACCCAATCTCACGTGGGGTGGGGGAGACGGGGGTCTCGACAAATAACACTTAATATTTTTTCTTTTATGGGGGATACAGCCAAATCTTACATGGGAGAGGCGGGGGTGCAAATAATGTTTTTTCTTTCAGGGGTAACGGGTCGAGCTAAATCTCACCCAACCTCACGTGGGGGAGACGGGGTGTGTGGGCAAATATCACGTAAAAAAACGGAATTTCAGCGCTTACTACTTTAAGTTTTGAGTTTCATGTTAGTGCGAGATTGAAATATATAAAATCTGTAATAACAAAATTGTAAAAGAAAATCGTTTACGATTATTTAAAAAACTAAATATTATTAATTATTAAGTTTAGATCTCTTTATAAGTCGAAGAAATATTTTACACCATGAATTTAAGTGACTGATTTTGATGCCATTTTTATAGAATTTTCAGATAATATTGTAAGATTTTTATATTATATGTTTATTGATAGACTTTTAAAGTAATTTATCAATGTAGATTGTGTCTCATACAACAACTGAAGGGAATTCTAGGTAGATTAAATAAATTCTAGGTAGATGAAATAAATTAGCTAATGTAGGTACCTACTTCATTATTAGCTTAACCGGTTACGTTTGAAGACAATTTCTATTAATCCATAACTATTTTAAAACTAGAATTTGACTGTTTATTGAAGATAGCAAGTCGATTTAGATAAATTTAAAAATTTAATTAAATTTAATTAAATAAAACCAATGCTGATATAATTACGAGACTTAGAATATACAAGGGGGGTAATCTAACAATGAACAATACTGTATTTTTGAATTTTTATTTTCAAAAATACAGTACCACTTAAAACTAGCTGGGCCGGCAAAGTTACTTCCGCTTTAGAATCAGAGATGGCGTTGCAAACGAAAAATGTATTAGAAAACTATTTTCTTTATATTTTATCCTGTCGTAATTTTTTGATATTTTTAATTAGTTATATATATAAAAGAAAGAGAAATCCAGCAAATCAAAGATTATAAAAATCGGTTATCCGTTTTTGAGTTATTATTAGTGTTAATAACACGACAGTTTTATTATATTTATGTAGATTAACTGGTTGTATGGGAGGCGATCCATATATTATTATAAGATATAATTATATTATAAGTCGCGTAGATATATATTGTGATTGAAAATGACAGCATCTCATACTGTTTCGCTTACACCATCATCATTTATTTGTCCACTGCTGGACATAGGCCTCCCCTAATGAGCGCCATAGCGCCCTGTCTTCAGCTTGCCGCATCCAGTATCTGCCAGCAGTCTTTCGCAAATCGTCATCCCACCTGGTCGGAGGGCGTCCTACACTACGTTTGCCGAGTCGCGGTCTCCACTCCCTTACACCAACTTTCATCAAATATGATCTAAGCGAAATCGCATGACTGTTGGGGTTATCCCTCGTTACAATACAATACAATACAAATACACTTTATTGCACACCAAATAATTACAAAAAAACATATATACAGAACACAAAAACAATTTACAGATAATGTACAATGGGCGGTCTTATCGCTAAGAGCGATCTCTTCCAGGCAACCTTAGGATGGACAAGAAGTGATTGGAAAAGTATAGACGGTGGCATGTAAATAAAATACTGTTTATGTAGGTAGTAGAAGAAGAAATAAATACTTACAGCTATAAATATCTTTAAAAATACTTATATTATTTGTACATGTCATAAACAAAAATTATTTATCATAAAATAAATATACTAAATAATATAAAGTTACTACTTAAATGGGATATAACTGAGATATATAGTTATATATGTTATATATATTAAATTTTGTAGGTAATATATCAACACCAAGCCACTAGTAATACTCTTTAGAAAATATTTAGTAACAATCCGATCTACGCGCGCTAAGACTTGCAAGATTTGGCGCGCGGAGCTCGGAGTGGCAACATCTCTGGTGGGACTCCGCCGGTGTTGCCGGCGCTCTCAGTCTCAGGGTCGAGTATTGTGGAGTCCTGATGGGTCACTATAATGCACGACAATTTATTGTACGGCCGAATACACCTTGATAATCCATGTCATGACTTCCATTTTTAATAGGTTTTGACACGGATTATCAAGGTGTACATTATTCGGCCGTACAATAAATTGTCGTGCATTATAGTGACCCGTCCTGATGATGTCGTGGAGAGATGGAACTAGTTGACGTCTTGCTTTGATAGATTTCTTTGCATTTTGTTGTTGGTGTGGTTTTTAGGGTTTCAAAGATCGGTTTTGAAACCCTTATGGTCTCGCTCTGTCCGTCCCCGCTCTTTCTTGAATATCTCAGTAACTACTGCAGCTATTAACTTGAAATTTGAAATAATGATACATTTCGTGCGCCATTACTGATTTTAAGAAAAAAATATATAAATAAATAAAAAATGAAAATGAATATTTTCAGTACAAATTTTGATGTTGAAATTTCAAAAGAGACCTACGAAGGCAAATGGGGTATCAAATGAAAGGTATTGTTTTGTACATTTCAAAACACTTTTTGAAATTTCTGTAAATTTCATACTTTTTGAAATATTTCAAAAAAAGTCGAAAAATTGACCATACCCCCCCCCCTATCTCCGAAGATTGCACACCGATCCACGTACAATGTATTAGGCGTTTGTAGATATCAATCTATATTTTACAGGAAAAATATAGAGAAGTCTGTAATAATAATAGTTTTTGAAAAATGGTCAAAAAGGGGGAGAATTTTTTTTCAAAAGGGGGGGTACCTACCTATGTGGGGTATCAAATGAAAGGTATCGTTTTGACCATTTCAAAACACTTTTTGAAATTTCTGTAAGTTTCATACTTTTTGAAATATTTCAAAAAAAGACGAAAAATTGACCATTCCCCCCCCCCTAGCTCCGAAGATTGCAGACCGATCCATGTACAATGTACTAGGCGTTTGTAGATATCAATCTATATTTTACAGGAAAAATATAGAGAAGTCTGTAATAATAATAGTTTTTGAAAAATGGTCAAAAAGGGGGGGATTTTTTTTTCAAAAGGGGGGGTACCTACCTATGTGGGGTATCAAATGAAAGGTATCGTTTTGACCATTGCAAAACACTTTTTGAAATTTCTGTGAGTTTCATACTTTTTGAAATATTTCAAAAAAAGACGAAAAATCGACCATTCCCCCCCCCCTAGCTCCGAAGATTGCAGACCGATCCACGTACAATGTATAAGGCGTTTGTAGATATCAATATATATTTTACAGGAAAAATATAGAGAAGTCTGTAATAATAATAGTTTTTGAAAAATGGTCAAAAAGGGGGGGAACTTTTTTTCAAAAGGAGGGGTACCTGCCTATGTGGGGTATCAAATGAAAGGTATCGTTTTGACCATTTCAAAACACTTTTTGAAATTTCTGTAAGTTTCATACTTTTTGAAATATTTCAAAAATAGTCGAAAAATTTACCTTTCCCCCCCCCCCTATCTCCGAAGATTGCAGACCGATCCACGTACAATGTATTAGGCGTTTGTAGATATCGATCTATATTTTACAGGAAAAATATAGAGAAGTCTGTAATAATAATAGTTTTTGAAAAATGGTCAAAAAAGGGGATTTTTTTTTCAAAAAGGGGTACCTAACCATGTGGGGTATCAAATGAAAGGTATCGTTTTGACCATTTCAAAACACTTTTTGAAATTTCTGTAAGTGTCATACTTTTTAAAATATTTCAGAAAATTGGTTGTCCAAATAATTGGCAAATGTTTGAAACCCTCGGCGCGCGAGTTACACTCGCACTTGGCGAATCTTGTTTCTTCTACAACGCGGAGTACATTTTGTAAGAGCTTATCGGAGAAGGTTTTGCGCGGAATTGTTACTAAATATTCTTTATATTTTGCAATGGATTTCCGTAAAGTAACGCCTGAATCTATTAATTAGGTTTTTTCACAAATTAGAAGTTAATTATGGTAATCTGAGCCGCATGTAATGATAAGGTACCTACTTAAAGATACACACTGGCGAGTGGTAAAGGTTTCGTTACGACTAATTGTTATTTACTAATAACTACTATACTAATATTACTAATAAGTACTAAACTACTATTTACTAATAAGTAAATCTGCTGTATGAGAGATATTAGCTCGAAAAATTACAGACGCGCCATTTTCAGTCACAATTTTTATTTACGCGACTTATATGGCAGGTGATTAGTTAAATATACTTTCAATGTTAGGTTAAGGCTCATAGTTTTTAAACTTACGTAAGTAAAGATCAAAAATAACATGTAATTTTATTAATAATTTAAATCATATTTACTTTCCCTAATATTTTATTTGCCATTGAATCAATGCAAATGTTATCTGAACCCTGAGTTCGATTAAACGAAAGTATGAAGACGTTACCGTAACGTTAAATTTCTTCGGAATGGGTAAAGCGAAAAATCAAAGTGATCACTTGGTTTCCTAGTTTTACTTATGTAATTTGATTTTTTGTGACGTGTCCAAGAGTTCTGCAAGGTCTAAAGGAAATAAAGCCCTTTGATGTTTGTTTGAAATATTAAAAGCTCAAAGTTAATTCAGAGGCTATTTTAAGTACCTACCAACAACTTTACGGGTTCATTACGGATGTAAGCGGGTTAGCTACGAACCTTATTTGTGTTGGAAGAACACCAACGTTTCATCCCTTAAGGGCCTATAATATCTCAAATCAACTCGGTCAGATCGAAATAATCTTCGAAGCTACTAAATGTTTAACTTTGAAGTTTATACATGGTAAAGTTCAGGACTTACTCTATCGATTATATGTTTCTAAAACACGATTCGATAAAATTTTCTTTATAGTAAAAATCGCAGTTACCCCTAAATTTTTACTAAAACCTTAATTTCTCAAAATATACAGAAGTTAATATCTTGAAAATAAGCATAGTAATAGAACTAAATATAAAGAACATTTTTTACGTTTCGGTTTTTTATAATAAAGTCATAATTAAAAGATAATAGGCCAAAACTTGACTTTTGGTCTTGCGTTGCTGTGCCCTGTCTCGCTCATATAAACGCGAAATCCTGTCTGTCCTTTATATAAAATTTGAGGTTCTTAGGCTCTTAAAGAGGGACTTCTTCTGGTTCTAGACGAGCGCGCTCCACATCCCTCCGAGCACTGAAACGTTCGTGTTCTTCCAACACAAATAAAGTTCGTAGTTAACCCGTTTACATCCGTAATGAATTCGTCAAACTACGATAGTTTTTATAGTAAAATACTTTACGGGTTTTGAATAGCCAGCAATATTATAGCTTTAAACAGAGGCAGGTTTATTCGATATTTTATTAATTATTTTTACGAAAATACATTTATTTGACTAATAACCAATTTTGTTTTATTTTTACTTGCATATCTGCAAATTCGTTATCATCAACCGCCGATTAGCCACTACTACTAGGTAAGTATCACTACATCATCATCAGCCTATGCTAGTCCACTGCTGGACATAGGCCTCCCCTAACGAGCACCATAGCGCCCTGTCTTCAGCTTGCCGCATCCAGCAGTCTTTCGCAAATCGTCATCCCACCTGGTCGGAAGGCGTCCTACACGTTTTCCGAGTCGCGATCTCCACTCAAGAACACGTTTACTCCAGCGGTTGTCAGTTCTTCTCGAGATATGGCCAGCCCACTGCCACTTCAGCTTGCTAATCCTTTGAGATATGTCGATAACCTTGGTTCTCTGTCGGATGTATTCGTTGCGAATCCTATCCTTCAGAGAAACTCCGAGCATAGCTCTCTCCATAGCTCGCTGGGCGACTTTAAACTGATGGACCAGCCCTACCGTGAGTGTCCACGTCTCAGCTCCGTAGGTCATGACGGGTAGGACGCACTGAATGAAAACTTACGTACCTATCCGAGTATATTTCATGTTAATTTCAACTTGATACCTTTCGCGTTCCTGAGTAAAGAGGGTTGACAGACTGACAAAAAAGTGATCCTTTATGGGTTCCTTTTGAGATACGGAACCCTAAAAATAATAAATAATAAAGGGTGTACCCTATTAATAGGTAGGGAACGTGATCAATGTTGCCTACTTGGGCCGAAGTCACTAGAAATGACAAAAAAATAATGAGAATAGAAGATTTTTATTCTTAGCAACTAATACTGTGTGTGTAGGTTCTAAATATTATTTTATATTGTTCTGAGCATCTAATCTAGCCAGATATTCTAAAGCCCGTTGGATCGCAGGCGGCACGGGGGGAGGGGTTGGTAGATGAGCCCCCTCGGCGCTGAAGCCCCCGGCGCCGTCCGCTCGATACACCACGTTTATTATCTGGAAAGAACGAAATATACTAGTAGTAGTAGTAGGTATAATTTATTCATAAAAAATTCGTTCCATATCTGGTTAGAAGTACCTACCTTAAAGCCTATGTTAGGTTTGTCTAGGCACTGAGTTCTCCTCTTATTTATCTAATAATGAATGTAGTTACTATACTAGCCTTAAACTTCTAAAAGTTCTAATAAATATAAAAATACCAAAAATTTCAACAAACTTATAAACTAAATTAACATTTTTGAGCATGATAAACACATTCTTACATGTAGCTAAAACAGGTTTACAATTCCTTATCAACGGCCGGAATGTTGCCATAAGTTCGTGCATACAGCGTGAAGCTAGCCACGTATCGCCGCTAATAGCCACACAAGGTGCTCCAGATCAACTTAGAGTTTTTGCTAAATTAATAGTGTTTTATTAAAATGGTTTTAATATTTTTCGTATTTATCTTATTTTTAACTTCTATAGGTAGATCGAGAGGTTAAAGCCTCAACAATTGTGAGTAATCTAACCATAGACATAGAATTTTTTCACTACGTTCAACTAACAATTGACTTTTACTAAGGTCTTTTACTTAGGCGACGCAGGAGCTCGCAGCCGTTGCGGGTTCGATTCCCGCCTTGGGACAAATATTTGTACGATGTGCAGGTATTTGTTTTGGTCGTATTCTATGTAGAATAGAATATATCTATCTATGTAATGTATTATATTATGTATATCAGTTATCTAGTACCCATAACACAAGCTCTGCTTAGCTTGGGGCTAGATAATGCTGTGTGAATTGTCCAGCATTATTTATTTATTTAGGTACCCGTACTCGTAAAAACGAAATCGAATTTCGTGTTTAGTTTTTGCGCAAACGCTAATCTTATGCGAGCGATATAAGCGGTTTTGCACAAATACGAATCTGAAACTTCGATTTTCTTAAGGTCACTAATGGAAGGGTTTCGTTTCACTGACTGACAGACACGCGAGTGATTCTTGAACGCACTCACTGCCACCACACTGGTGCAGATGAAAACACTTTCATCAAAAAAAAACCTGACACCCCTAACACTAGCGGGTGTCGTATTTTATTATATTAGTACTATACGTCCCTCGTATATATCACGGAAGGTCCCGAATCGCTTAAAAGGAGGGTTTTGATTATTTTTCGAATTCCGTTATTTTCTTTTTGTTTTTTCGTTTTCTTATTACGGACCACTACTGGGGTCCCGTAGGGATTTTGGGGGTTCAAAACAAATTTGCAAAAAAATAAAAATGAGGGTCTATCTTCTCGCCGACGACATTTTTGTTTTCTGTTGGTGGTCTGATGTTCAACGCTCGTTTGAGGATTTTTGCGGCTCGCTCCGCTCGCCGATAATATCTTGTCTGGTCCATGTGAAACCATACGTAGAGCATGTATGGTTCCACCCCCACTACGCTTACTTTGCCAACCACCGTGGAAAAATTAACAAAAAAAATGTTTTTCGACAAACGCTCCTTTTTCCGTGTTGCAGAAGATCCATCTAAGATTAACATCACAATAAAATACAACAAAACTAGTAAATTTTCATTTTACGCGGCTCGTTCCGCTTGCTGATAGCGTTTGGGGTTTTACGTAAGTAGGTATGCTTTCCCAGCGGAGGTATGCTACGAGCCATAACCTCTACGTAAATTTACGATCGTGAAAGATTGCTCCTTTCGGATTTATGGCCATCATAGAACAGATAGGTTATCTATCTTAATTTTTATCTTAATTCCTTTGGGAGCTTAGCCAGCATTATGTTGAGTTAGGACCTTTTTATAAAAACTTTATACATGTATCTATTTTATAAGTGTGTCATAAAATAATTTAATTGTATTTTTTTTAATACGACTTTATTCAGAAAGAAAATAACAATCAAATAACAAATTTAAATTAAAACTAGTATTTACAATAGAAACAATTAAGCTATCTGCAAACTGTTGCAAACAATCTACAGGTAAATGTTGTTAATAAAAGTATTTCTTCTTCTTCTTCCTATCTATAAGCATAATATGGCCGAAGGTAACGCGTAAGTTCTTATCTATCTCAATTAGGTACTTTTTTTACCTGTCCATCAGGAGCTGTATATTGGTACTGCCCCCGCACAGCCAGCCCTTCTTCGGTTGATGTGCCTTGTTGCTCGTGGTAAATTCCTTCTTCTGAAAAATAAAACAATAAATTAGCAAAAACCCCTCGATTGGTGGAGGCATGATTCAGCAGTAGGTATAGAAGATGAAGAGAGATAAAAAGGTAAACAAAATGATAATTCTGAACAAATGTCTGCAGATCGTACACACATTTGTTCCGAGGCGGGAATCGAGCCCGCAGCCACCTGCGTCGCAGGCGGACCTTCGCCCACCGTCGTCAATAATTTTTCGTCGTATTTTTTTTAATTTGTTTTTTGAGTCCGTTTTTGGAAGTATAGAAGATATCCAGATCCGGGTAAATTTTGTTATATGTTGTTTTGTAACCAATCTACTCAATATTGAACTTTGGGCATATATTAATATGGTCGATATTTGGGGCATATTAAACAAAGGTGTATGTCTAGTGCGATATTTAGGTGCTTGTAATGAAATTCTAGCCAATAGTTCACTGGCTGATGATGATGAGCATAGAATGCTGTAGATCCCTTACCAGTCTGCAATGCCCATCGGTAATTGCCCTCAGCGGTTGGAGTCTCGAAGTCATCTCGCACAATGCCGTCGCTTGCGCAACTCGAGCTTATTGCAATCAAAACCTGTAAAACAACACAATCATTTTTAATGCTTTTATAAAGGTGCATGTTCTATGTTTGGCCGACTGTGTTTAATTACATAAGGATGTGCGGTGAAACCGTTGATAAGTTCGGTCACCATGCACTGGCATGTGTCTCTAGTGCAGGACGTGTGTCCCGCCATGGTTCAATTAATGACATCATCCGTCGGGCTTTTACCAGCGTCAGTGTGGCAGCTACTCTCGAACCACGTGGCCTAATGCGAGATGATGGTAAAACGCCTGACGGTATGACTCTGATTCCTTGGAAGATGGGTCGGCCTTTAGTTTGGGATGCTACGTGTGTAGATACCCTAGCATCTTCTCATCTTGCAGGGACATCAGTAAGGGCCGGCTCCGCAGCAACATCAGCGGAGTTCCTCAAACGTCGAAAATACGCTAATCTTGACAGAGGTTACCTATTTGCGCCGTTTGGGGTGGAAACCCTAGGTCCTTGGGGTCCTGGAGCACACGTTATCTATAAAGATCTTACAAAACTATTATTAGAGTCCACAGGTGAGCGGAATGCTGGTTTTTATTTCGGTCAACGAATTAGTATTGCCATTCAACGTGGCAATGCTGCCAGCATTCTGGGCACTCTGCCACATCTGGTTCACATCACATCACAATCTGGTGACGGCTTAGATTTTTAGAAAATATGTAAGTGTAAATATTAGTTGTATTAGTTTTTGCCTGTTAATAAATGATAATTATGGAAATGTTATTTCACTTCTTTGGTTCAAAGAGTGTATGGCTTACTGACGTTTCAGACACAAGATTTTCTGATCAATCGGTTCCCAAAAAATTCGTTGGTAATAAATAATTTGTATTGTATTGTAAAAATGTAGGTACTATTTCAAAAATTAAGAAAAAAGCTTAGTAATGTTTTGTATGGAAAGTTATTATTTCTTGGTGATATTCTCTCAAAACTCTGTATAAATAAACTACAAAGTAAATAATAAGATACGTATTTTTATTTGTACAAGACTAAATCTTTAATAACACAGAAAATTACAATTTAGTAATGGAATTAAATGAACAATTTAAACAACTGAGCTAACTGCACACTGTTGCAAATAATCTACAGGTAAGTAGCTCAACTGATCCATATCAATACCAGTCGTGCGCGTGCCAAAGACGCTGGCCGCATTGCCCCGCTGAATGGCAATGCTGATGCGCTGTGCCAGATACTCACCAGCTCTCGGGTCACGCGTCGCATAGACCAGACTACAGGATATTTTTTTTGAAAACCCGGCGTGCCTCAGTACCCCACGGACCTAGGGTCTCTATTCCAAGGGGAGCAAATGTGTAGGCTCTGTCGAGACCTGCATATTTACGCCTCTTGAGATCTTCGGCCAAATCTGCCGCCGCACCAGCCCTCACGGAAGTCCTAGGAAGATGGGAATGGGAGGGCGCGAGTGTGTCGCCGCATGATTGTAATTTTCTTTGAAAATAAAGTATTAGCATCTCAATCTTCGATATTCATATCTGTTCTCCATTTGACACATAAATTTCTTTGCTGTCGAAGACGCGGGGCGCTGATAGTTGTGAAACAAAACCTCTTCCAATTTAACCTAACCTTTGGAAAATGATGTACCTATTACGAAAATATTGATTGATTTAATGAACGTTTTTAACTAAAATTAATGTTGAATTGATTGACATATGAATTGATTTGGTTATGTAGGTCATGTTTACTTATACACGGTAATAGAGTTCAAGATATATTTTGTAAACAAATACCCTTTGACGAGACAACCTTAAAGCCTTCCTTAGAGATTGGAGATCGCGTGTGACTGCACCGAGTGGAAAGATTTAAGGGAGGCCTTAGCCCAGCAGTGGGTGAATCAGCGTAAGAAAAAAAAATTAGTACGTAGGTTTATCATAATCGGCCTATGCTAGTCCACTGCTGGACATCGGCCTCCCGTAATGAGAGCCATAGCGCCCTGCCTGTCTCTTGACGCATCCAGCATCTGCTAGCAGTCTTACGCAGTTCGTCATCACACCTGGCCGGAGGGCTTCCTATACTACATTTACCTAGTAGTGGTCTCCACATGAGAAAACGTTTACCCAACGGTTGTTGGTTCTACGGGAGATATGGCCGGCCCACTGAAACTTCAGCTTGCTAATTCTTAGAGCTATGTCGTTCCTTACCTACCTATAGAAACGTAACAAATACAAAATACAACAAGGGAACCGCTAAAACCAACAACAAAAACTTCAACAACGCATTACATAATAATTGCACTCGTGTGCAGCGAAAAAGCAGGAATACGAGTTCGAAAACGAACGGAAGTTAAGTGACATTACGAGTTAAAGCTGTCAAAACAAAATATTTGTTCGAATTTCGGCGATTTATTCTAATTTTAAAGCTTTTAAAACTATCATGGTTATTAACATGAAAGACATTTATAATGGATATTTACCATGATTCGACTTTTGAGTTTTCCAATATTTCGGCACAGTTTCATGCGCCATGAACACGACTAATCAAACTCAAAAATCGAATCATGGTAAATATCCCGTTATAAATGACTTTAATTTCCAAATAATATTTACATGGTTTTCGAATCCTTTGTTTACAAACAATATCTTTAATTTTAGAACCAAGTATCGCTGTATTATGTAACAGTGGGTAAAGTACATGTCAACACTCACTTGAACAAATTGCAACAGTCATCCATCCTAAATCAAAGTCAATATTTCGGCAACTCTTACAAAAAATACTTACTTAAGTGCTAAATTTTATTTATGTAATCACAGTGACACAGTGTGCGAAGATACGTCTGCAAATACCAATCATCATCATCATCATCATCAGCCTAAATCAGTCCACTGCTGGACATAGGCCTCCCCTAATGAGCGCCATAGCGCCCTGTCTTCAGCTACACGTAACTACACATACAAATCATTTATTGATAACACAGAGTTACAGGAGTCCGAAAGAGTAAGCAAATAAAAATTTATATAACTTAATTGTATATAATAATATTTTATATGGATCAGTTGAGCTACCTGTAGACTGTCTGCAACAGTCTGCAGTTAGCTCAATTGTTTCTATTGTAAATACTAGTTTCAATTTAATTCTATTATTTACAAACTAAAGGTCGACCCATCTTCCAAGGAATCAGAGTCATACCGTCAGGCCTTTTACCATCATCTCGCATTAGGCCACGTGGTTCGAGAGTAGCTGCCACACTGACGCTGGTAAAAGCCCGACGGATGATGTCATTAATTGAACCATGGCGGGACACACGTCCTGCACTAGAGACACATGCCAGTGCATGGTGACCGAACTTATCAACGGTTTCACCGCACTGGCAACGGTGTGGCACTAGGCAAGGAGAACCTAAACGCAAAGAGGTAGCCACCCGAAATAATTGTACTTACATATTATTTAATATATTTTAGTAAAAAAATTGGTAGTTCATAGAGCTCTGCTACAGAATAAAAATTATCGTCCAGAAGCCATTTCTTTTTCTGCGAAGGTTGCAGGTTAGATGCCTTTTTGAAAAAACCTTTTTAGATGAACCTGGTGGTTTTATCTTAGCAAAACACAGTAAGTTTTGAATAATTATTTCAACCAGCTTGAACGTTTGGTTTGTACCTACGTTTTCCTACGGAACGTAGGATCCTAAGATCTTTGGTTTTGTTTCTTAAATCTTAATAAAAACAAGATTCGCCAAGTGCGAGTGTAACTCGCGCGCCGAGGGTTTCAAACATTTGCCAATTATTTGGACAATCAATTTTCTGAAATATTTTAAAAAGTATGAAACTTACAGAAATTTCAAAAAGTGTTTTAAAAAGGCCAAAACGATACCTTTCATTTGATACCCCACATGGGTAGGTACCCCCTTTTGAAAAAAAATCCCCTATTTTGACCATTTTTCAAAAACTATTATTATTACAGACTTCTCTATATTTTTCCTGTAAAATATAGATTGATATCTACAAACGCCTAATACATTGTACATGGATCGGTCTGCAATCTTCGGAGCTAGGGGGGGGGGAATGGTCAATTTTTCGTCTTTTTTTGAAATATTTCAAAAAGTATGAAACTCACAGAAATTTCAAAAAATGTTTTGAAATGGTCAAAACGATACCTTTCATTTGATACCCCACATAGGTAGGTACCCCCCCTTTTAAAAAAAAATTCCCCCCCTTTTTGACCATTTTTCAAAAACTATTATTATTACAGACTTCTCTATATTTTTCCTGTAAAATATAGATCGATATCTACAAACGCCTAGTACATTGTACGTGGATCGGTCTGCAATCTTCGGAGATAGGGGGGGGGGAAAGGTAAATTTTTCGACTATTTTTGAAATATTTCAAAAAGTATGAAACTTACAGAAATTTCAAAAAGTGTTTTGAAATGGTCAAAACGATACCTTTCATTTGATACCCCACATAGGCAGGTACCCCTCCTTTTGAAAAAAATTTCCCCCCCTTTTTGACCATTTTTCAAAAACTATTATTATTACAGACTTCTCTATATTTTTCCTGTAAAATATAGATTGATATCTACAAACGCCTAGTACATTGTACATGGATCGGTCTGCAATCTTCGGAGCTAGGGGGGGGGGAATGGTCAATTTTTCGTCTTTTTTTGAAATATTTCAAAAAGTATGAAACTCACAGAAATTTCAAAAAGTGTTTTGAAATGGTCAAAACGATACCTTTCATTTGATACCCCACATAGGTAGGTACCCCCCCTTTTGAAAAAAAAATCCCCCCCTTTTTGACCATTTTTCAAAAACTATTATTATTACAGACTTCTCTATATTTTTCCTGTAAAATATAGGTCGATATCTACAAACGCCTCATACATTGTACGTGGATCGGTCTGCAATCTTCGGAGATAGGGGGGGGGGAAAGGTCAATTTTTCGACTATTTTTGAAATATTTCAAAAAGTATGAAACTTACAGAAATTTCAAAAAGTGTTTTGAAATGGTCAAAACGATACCTTTCATTTGATACCCCACATAGGCAGGTACCCCTCCTTTTGAAAAAAATTTCCCCCCCTTTTTGACCATTTTTCAAAAACTATTATTATTACAGACTTCTCTATATTTTTTCTGTAAAATATAGATTGATGTCTACAAACGCCTAATACATTGTACATGGATCGGTCTGCAATCTTCGGAGCTAGGGGGGGGGGAATGGTCAATTTTTCGTCTTTTTTTGAAATATTTCAAAAAGTATGAAACTTACAGAAATTTTAAAAAGTGTTTTGAAATGGTCAAAACGATACCTTTCATTTGATACCCCACATAGGTAGGTACCCCCCCTTTTGAAAAAAAATTCTCCCCCTTTTTGACCATTTTTCAAAAACTATTATTATTACAGACTTCTCTATATTTTTCCTGTAAAATATAGATTGATATCTACAAACGCCTAATACATTGTACGTGGATCGGTGTGCAATCTTCGGAGATAGGGGGGGGGGTATGGTCAATTTTTCGACTTTTTTTGAAATATTTCAAAAAGTATGAAATTTACAGAAATTTCAAAAAGTGTTTTGAAATGTACAAAACGATACCTTTCATTTGATACCCCATTTGTCTTCCTAGGTCTCTTTTGAAATTTCAACATCAACATTTGTACTGAAAATATTCATTTTCATTTTTCATTTATTTATATATTTTTTTCTTAAAATCAGTAATGGCGCACGAAATGTATCATTATTTCAAATTTCAAGTTAATAGCTGCAGTAGTTACTGAGATATTCAAGAAAGAGCGGGGACGGACAGAGCGAGACCATAAGGGTTTCAAAACCGATGTTTGAAACCCTAAAAACAACCCTGATTTCTTTCTAGGTACAGGTAGGAACACACACATCTGTAATGAAATGTAAGCAATAATTATGCACAATGAGAATTTGCATATTTTTACGACATGTTTTCGACCTATTTGTATTGTATTATAAACAACAATATCTTACGTTTTGTTTGATAAGGAACATAGGTTACATTGTCTAGTTACAGAATAGAATAACAACACAATGTCGAAAATATACAAAGTTTTCATTCATTATTTTTGATATTACGGAACACAATAATTTACGAATTGAAGTTGCGAGCAGCTATCGCCGAAGCCTTATATGAAGGTAAGCTACAAATTTGTTTTACCTATTTCGTTGGGACCTATCACGACTTTTCGACTGGAATGAATCTTGATCTGTAGTAGCTACCCTACCTACCTAATACAGGTATTACCTAGCTAGGTAGGTCAGGTATACAGGATGAGGCCAAATTCCTGCACGTCGAGATCATACAGTACTTATAAAAAACGTCAAACGCGAGTCCCGCTATATGGCAATGCTGATGCGCTGTGCCAGATATTATAATGTATTATTATTTTTGTATTATATGTATATTTGTCGATTTCTCCGTTAATAGTCAAGTCAATAATCAGCGTTACAGCAGCGGGGCAATGCAGCCAGTGTCTTAGGCACGCTTCCACCTGGCATTGATATGGATCAGTTGAGCTACCAGTAGATTGTTTGCAACAGTTTGCAGATAGCTTAATTGTTTCTATTGTAAATACTAGTTTTAATTTAAATTTGTTATTTGATTGTTATTTTCTTTCTGAATAAAGTTTTTATATATATCACAGTAAAAAAAAAGTCAATAATCTAATCGATATATATTATTATGTGGATAGCGCTGTGGGCTACATTGTGAATATAGCTCATCTTTACATAGTAAAGTACTAACACAAATGTATAACAAATAAGTTTTATGTAGTCGTTTGTTATTCCTCAATAATTAAATAACAATCTTTTTTTTAGAACTTCCCCTTCTTTCTTAAATTCTACACTCATAATTCTATCCACCAAAAGGTTGCCTGGAAGAAATCCCGTGTAAAACGCCCATTGTGTACTTTTTATTTTATTTCGTCCATGTCTCAAGCATTATTTTATTTGATGGTGTATCAAATAAATTGTAAGAGCTGTGTAGGTAGGTACCTATTATAAGAAGATTTTGTCTTTGGTTTTTAGGGTTTCAAAGATCGGTTTTGAAACCCTTATGGTCTCGCTCTGTCCGTCCCCGATCTTTCTTGAATATCTCAGTAACTACTGCAGCTATTAACTTGAAATTTGAAATAATGATACATTTCGTGCGCCATTACTGATTTCAAGAAAAAAATATATAAATAAATGAAAAATGAAAATGAATATTTTCAGTACAAATTTTAATGTTGAAATTTCAAAAGAGACCTAGGAAGGCAAATGGGGTATCAAATGAAAGGTATCGTTTTGTACATTTCAAAACACTTTTTGAAATTTCTGTAAAATTCATACTTTTTGAAATATTTCAAAAAGAGTCGAAAAATTGACCATACCCCCCCCCCTATCTCCGAAGATTGCAGACCGATCCACGTACAATGTATTAGGCGTTTGTAGATATCGATTATCTATTATTCTTACAGACTTCTCTATATTTTTCCTGTAAAATATAGAGAAGTCTGTAATAATAATAGTTTTTGAAAAATGGTCAAAAAGGGGGGGAATTTTTTTTCAAAAGGGGGGGTACCTACCTATGTGGGGTATCAAATGAAAGGTATCGTTTTGACCATTTCAAAACACTTTTTGAAATTTCTGTAAGTTTCATACTTTTTGAAATATTTCAAAAAAAGACGAAAAATTGACCATTCCCCCCCCCCCTAGCTCCGAAGATTGCAGACCGATCCATGTACAATGTATTAGGCGTTTGTAGACATCGATCTATATTTTACAGGAAAAATATAGAGAAGTCTGTAATAATAATAGTTTTTGAAAAATGGTCAAAAAGGGGGGGATTTTTTTTTCAAAAGGAGGGGTACCTGCCTATGTGGGATATCAAATGAAAGGTATCGTTTTGACCATTTCAAAACACTTTTTGAAATTTCTGTAAATTTCATACTTTTTGAAATATTTCAAAAATAGTCGAAAAATTGACCTTTCCCCCCCCCCCTATCTCCGAAGATTGCAGACCGATCCACGTACAATGTATTAGGCGTTTGTAGACATCGATCTATATTTTACAGGAAAAATATAGAGAAGTCTGTAATAATAATAGTTTTTGAAAAATGGTCAAAAAGGGGGGGATTTTTTTTTCAAAAGGGGGGGTACCTACCTATGTGGGGTATCAAATGAAAGGTATCGTTTTGACCATTTCAAAACACTTTTTGAAATTTCTGTGAGTTTCATACTTTTTGAAATATTTCAAAAAAAGACGAAAAATTGACCATTCCCCCCCCCCTAGCTCCGAAGATTGCAGAGCGATCCATGTACAATGTATTCGGCGTTTGTAGATATCAATCTATATTTTACAGGAAAAATATAGAGAAGTCTGTAATAATAATAGTTTTTGAAAAATGGTCAAAAAGGGGGGGATTTTTTTTTCAAAAGGAGGGGTACCTGCCTATGTGGGGTATCAAATGAAAGGTATCGTTTTGACCATTTCAAAACACTTTTTGAAATTTCTGTAAATTTCATACTTTTTGAAATATTTCAAAAATAGTCGAAAAATTTACCTTTCCCCCCCCCCCCTATCTCCGAAGATTGCAGACCGATCCACGTACAATGTATTAGGCGTTTGTAGATATCGATCTATATTTTACAGGAAAAATATAGAGAAGTCTGTAGTAATAATAGTTTTTGAAAAATGGTCAAAAAGGGGGGGAATTTTTTTTCAAAAGGGGGGGTACCTACCTATGTAGGGTATCAAATGAAAGGTATCGTTTTGACCATTTCAAAACACTTTTTGTAATTTCTGTGAGTTTCATACTTTTAGAAATATTTCAAAAAAAGACGAAAAATTGACCATTCCCCCCCCCCTAGCTCCGAAGATTGCAAAGCGATCCATGTACAATGTATTAGGCGTTTGTAGATATCAATCTATATTTTACAGGAAAAATATAGAGAAGTCTGTAATAATAATAGTTTTTGAAAAATGGTCAAAAAGGGGGGGAATTTTTTTTCAAAAGGGGGGGTACCTACCTATGTGGGGTATCAAATGAAAGGTATCGTTTTGACCATTTCAAAACACTTTTTGAAATTTCTGTGAGTTGCATACTTTTTGAAATATTTCAAAAAAAGACGAAAAATTGACCATTCCCCCCCCCCTAGCTCCGAAGATTGCAGAGCGATCCATGTACAATGTATTAGGCGTTTGTAGATATCAATCTATATTTTACAGGAAAAATATAGAGAAGTCTGTAATAATAATAGTTTTTGAAAAATGGTCAAAAAAGAGGATTTTTTTTCAAAAAGGGGTACCTACCCATGTGGGGTATCAAATGAAAGGTATCGTTTTGACCATTTCAAAACACTTTTTGAAATTTCTGTAAGTTTCATACTTTTTAAAATATTTCAGAAAATTGATTGTCCAAATAATTGGCAAATGTTTGAAACCCTCGGCGCGCGAGTTACACTCGCACTTGGCGAATCTTGTTTTTTTACTAGCTTTTTAAAAAAAACTTTATATTCGTACTTAGAAGCTTCGATTTCATAAAAGCAAGATGGTGTGCCTCCCACTGAGATTTTACGCACTTAGGTAATAAAATAACCGAAAGCTTTAAAAGTATGCTAATAAAAAAACTGATTCTTATCATATTATAATTGGTTTTGCTATAAAATGATTTCATGGATTATGTCGAGCTGTAGCGCCCTCATTGATTAAAATGTTATTCTGTAGGTTAGAGAGGTAGGTAGGTATTTCGATTTCCAAACCGCATTCCCAGCGTGGGGATTACGGGAATTACCCTCAAGAGATAAAGCCAACAAGGCGGTTATCAGAGAAAGGCCTGCGTCCAGCAGTGGACCAATATTGACTGGTGAGGTAGGTATTTATTTATATACTAGCAGCGCCTCACGGTTTCACATGCGTAGTTCCCGTTCCCGTGGGAATTCTGGAATAAAATAAAGCCTATGTGCTATTCCTGACTATAATCTATCTCTGTGCCAAATTTCATCCAGATCCGTTCAGCTGTTCTGGCGTGATTGAGCAACAAACATCCATCTATCCATCCATATCCATCTAATCTTTCCCATTTATAATATTAGTGTGATTTATTTAAAATTTTATTGCACTAAGGTACAAAGGGTCGGCTTAGTGCCGGCCGAGGCATTCTCTACCTGCCAGTAAACTATTTGTAAGAAGTTAATTCAAGCGAAAGCTTCAGCTTTGTGTCTGAATAAAATTAAGCTTACGTAGATACCCAAGTATACATGTATTGTATGACATAATGACATTTTTTTAAACATCAATACAATACCCATTGAGTTGTTATGCTTTTAGCTTTAAAAATACACTGACAGAGCGAAAGTAACTTTCGCTTTCATGAATTACACAGAAGACCTCTTTAGTTTTGCATTATTATTTAATGTAATGTGCTTAAAATTTGAGCACACTACACGCGTCTTGTAACTTTGTAAGCATTGAAAGTCAACATCGACCATCGTGCTTTGAAAATTCCGGAACACAATTGCACTAAGTATACATATATAGAATGATAAATATTTTTATTTAATGCCTTACTTAGATTGTTCATAATTAAACATAATTTTAAATTACATTACTGTGATTGGCCTCCCTATCGCTGGAAGAGATTTCTTTCAAGCAACCGAAACGTTTCTCGGAAAAATAAAGGATGGCGGTGCTTTAAAAATAAAAATAAATAAATAAACTAAAAATAAACTATTACACAACAAACAAGAAATTAATAGATAGGTAATACTTGCAGATTGTTTGCAACAGTCTGCAGTTAGCTCAATCGTTTCAATTGTAAATACTAGTTTTAATTTCTTTGTATTATTTGATTGTAATTTTCTTTCTTAAATTAGAAATAAATAATATAGGTAACTGAATAACTCTAAGGGACATGCTAAATAAACTATGTACCTAGTGTGAGGTGACATTTAAATAAATGATGATGAATAACAAATAGGAATTGACAAAAGCAACCTATTGGGTATCTATAAACACTCCAAGGTTTTTGTCTATGTGTGCACCACAACTTGGTCCTGCACGCCTAAAATCTCGAATAAACACAAATATTTTATTACTCCACCAATAAAAATCTTACTGACCTCTGACCTGAGTCAGTTGTTTTATTTCTAAGTTGACCTTTTAACAAGTCCTTGTTGATTTAATATAATATTTGATTATAAATTAGTTCTATAACGATGTTAGTTTTGTCATAGCTAATAACGAAAGTAAATATTATAAACGGTAAATAAATAAAGAATTAGGAAGCTTTTGAATCAACTTAATAAATTCATGCAAGTAAATAAAGTTCGGCTTGAAAAGGCGAGGCGAGGTCGTGTTAGTAGGATAGGACCAAAGCGATGATAGATTGGTGGCAAAAGGTCCGTGTTCATCATCATCAGCCTACATCAATTCACTGCTGGACATCTAGGCCTCCCCTAATGATAGCCATAGCGCCCCCGCCCTGTCTTCAGCTTGCTGTTGTGTAGGTAGGTAAAAATAACGAGAAAAATTTAATTGTTTTGAAAAACTAAAAACTGTCTGTTGGTGCCCTTAATTTGACACTGTTCTTAAGTTTTGCTGGACAAATAAAATTATCTCGTTAATAAAATAATCATATTATATGTTGACGTGTTTTAAAAAACTATAGGTACATCTCTAAACCAACTTCAAAACCCTAAGTAATTAAATTGTGTTTGGAAGATTTAGGGGCAATCCAATATTCGTAAACTTTATAATTTGTTTCTCAGTCTTGTATAAGTTTTGTTGCCATGGAAACCATCTGTTACCATTATTTCATTTGTGCTATTACTAGTGATTGTGAAAGTTATTGTGTGATGATGAATGGATACGCATTATATTAATTGCTCGAGGATAAAAAAAATTGGGACCACATCAAAATCAATCTTTACACAACAATGAAAGAATGATCCAAAACTATTAGGAGTTGACGAAGATAACACCAAATTTATTGTAGCTAGGAAGTAACCTATAGGTTTTGTGTGCATGAGATTCCCTTAGATATTTTAAAATATTTGGGCATAAACGTCTGTAACTTTTGATTGCGTTGACTTAGAAGTTTGAATGATTATTGAAATTCACATCATATACTCAGGTTCTTAACCTGAGTATATGATGTGAATTTCAATTCGATACCTCCACGCGTTTCTGAGAAAAGACACTCCCTGAAAAGTAAGCTTTATAATGGTGAAAGAATTTTTGAAATCGGTCCAGTAGTTTTTAAGTTTATTCGTTACATTCTATACGTACTTAAAGGGGAGGTACCTACCCAAGTGGGGTATCAAATGAAAGGTATCGTTTTGACCATTTCAAAACACTTTTTGAAATTTCTGTAAGTTTCATAATTTTTGAAATATTTCAAAAAAAGTCGAAAAATTGACCATTTGTTTATTTCCTCTTCACAATAGGTACTTAAAAACTAGTTATACAAGCACAGTGCGTAGAGCTGTATTTAACCTGTATTGTGAGAGGCTGGAGCTTGCTATAGGTTTTATGAAAAACCTGTAACTACAAGTCTCCAGGACCTCCACTCCACGGATTACATATAATAGGATCCATGTACAATGTATTGGGCGTTTGTAGATATGGATCTATATTTTACAGGAAAAATATAGAGAAGTCTGTAAAAAAGAACATTTTTGAAAAAAAAAAAAAACATACTGAGAATGGTCGAACAGGGGGATATTTTTTATCGAAAAGGGGGCTTCCTACCTATTGTGGTATCAAATAAAAGGCATTGTTTTGTAAATTTTAAAACAGTTTTCGAAATTGCTGTAGGTTTCGTACTTTTCAAAATATTGCCATTCGAAAAAAGACGGAAAACTGATTGTCCAAATAATTGGCAAATGTTTGAAACCCTCGGCGCGCGAGTTACACTCGCACTTGACGGATCTTGTTTTTATATGTTTGATTGTTTCATTCATTTATTGTAGTGTTTAGTGTAAGTTTTATTATTTTTTTATATTAAGAACTTTCCCTATGTTTTTATTTGTGTATGCTAAATAAAGTTTTATTCTATACATAAAAAAACACAAATCTTTCCTATTTATAATATTAGTGTAGATTTACTTACCAATAAAACCGACAGCAACTCCATTTCGCTTACTCAAATAATAAATTCCCTCGACACAACACTATTTCAACTAAAATACTAAAGCTTAAAATATATTTTTTCTTTTCCGATTTGTAAACTTCTCACGCTAGAAAATTATTAGACAATTAGGACACGAGTTTTAACCGTGCTTGTTTTACAGCGAGCGATGTATGAATGCTAAGCGAAACATTTGACTTCTGACCTAAACCAAAGTTGCCTGCCTACTTGTTTTGTTACAGTGGTGCCTACGTTTCTGTGCTAGTAACAGTAAGGTTCTATCAAGATCTGTGAATCGACTTGACATTTCAAAATTGTTTGTTTGTGTTATAGGCACATGTTTGGAATTGCGTGCGACCGACATAATATATTCGATTTAGCATGAAATTTATGTGGAATTAACAATTTTGTAGGTAACTAAGTGATCTATTTTATTTTTATTTTTCTTTTTTAATTCAATATTATTATGTAAGTAAAATTAAGACGAACTAATTTTGCAGTGCCCTTCCAGGGTGCATGTACTGTACAATATATAAACACCTTGACCTAAGTATGTATGTATGTACATGCAAGCATTACCTAATAAATAAAATAAAATAATTCTTTAAGGAGTTGTGGGGGGGTCATACAGTTACTGCGTTAAAATCAAGTCCTAAGTGTCACGGTTGCTGTAAGATTTTATTTTCGATGACCCAATATCCTGACTTGAAATCATCTTTTATAAAAAATCATATCTCAGCAACCTATGTTTCTATATATTTAATTATTGTGGTGTGTTGCGTTACCAAACGAGAAACACCACCACCAACTGGTGCTGGAGTGAGTGAGACGCTAAATAGTTGTATAAATATGTATGGTTATGCTACCAGCGCTGCAGCGGGTGATTTGGTTATACCGAGGCATCCGGGTATTCTCCATACAACTGTAGGTATGTTTTCTTGGTGGCGTGAACATGGTATTCTAATGATAATAGGGTCTTAGTACACAGCCAGCAATAATGGAATACCACATGATCATCTTCGAATCTTAAGAAAACGACGAATCTTTTTGTTTTATATTCGTAGATTCTCACTGACAAATCTCTGCACAGCACCTTTTATATGTATAAAGAACCAAAACAAGACTGCTTTAAGAATTCTTTGACAACTGATGGACTCTAGAAATTGTTATTGAAAATGTGTATTTTAAGTCCATAAAATAAATAAATGGATACCTAAAACTTACCCCATAAAGGTAGACTTAGGTATCTACTTAAAACTGTATTGTCAGTAATTATATCTATTAAAGATAAGAGGGCGTCCTACACTACGTTTGCCGAGTCACGATCTCCACTCAAGAACACGTTTACCCCAGCGGTTGTCGGTTCTTCTCAAGATAATCTTTATGTACCTACCTAAATTTGTCACCACTGAAGTCTAAATTTAGTAAGTAACTCTTTCTTCATAAAGGTGAATTTAAAGCTTTTTAAGAAAATAAACTTACCTATTATTATTATTTTCGGTAGGTATCACAGATATTTTTGTGGCACTATAATTAATTTATGTAACAGTGAAGATCCATTACTTCAGGGTTTTTAAAATGCTGCGTTGAAGTTGTGAAGTGAGAACATTAGGTCACAATCAGAAGACTACCTACTTAGGCCCGTATTATAAAAACTTTCTCAGTCAATCAATCAATGCATACATTACATTTACGTACCTACATTATTGAAGTTGAAGGAATGAATTTCAAATAATTTATGCAATCTATGACAATGTGACGTAATTTTTTCAATTCTACCATAGACAACAATCCCCGCGCTAGAGGGGCTGGATTTGAATTTCAGCCTGATTCGTCCGTTTAGTAATTTTGGCGGGAAGCAGTAACAAGTAACGGGTCACTATTATAATGCACGACAATTTATTGCACGGCCGAATAATGTACACCTTGATAATCCGTGTCATGGCTTCCAATTTTAATAGGTTTTGACACGGATTATCAAGGTATACATTATTCGGCCGTGCAATAAATTGTCGTGCATTATAGTGACCCACAAGTAACAACCATCCATCCAAACTATTGTCATTTTTATTATCTACTAGCAGCGTCTCGCGATTTCACCCGCGTAGTTCCCGTTCCCGGGAATTCCGGGATAAAATATAGCCTATTTGCTATTCCAGACTATAATCTATCTCTGTGCCAAATTTCATCTAGATCCGTTTAGCCGTTCTGGCGTGACGTCATTGAGCAACAAATATCGACGACCTCTGTGGCGCGGTGGGCGGAAGTCCGCTTGTGACGCAGCAGGTTGCGGGTTCAATTCCCGCGTTGGGACAAATGTTTGTATGATCTGCGAATATTTGTTCCGGGTGTTCTGGTCGTTTTCTATGTAAAATAAAAAAAATATCTGTGTGTATTGTATTACCTCCATACCATATTATGTAGGTATATAGGTATGATTGTTGTATATAAGAACACACATTTCGGATCGGCGATCAAGTGACGCGTAGGTACGCCACAGGTACCTATATCAGTTATCTAGTACCCATAACACAAGCTCTGCTTAGCTTGGGGTCTAGATAATGCTGTGTGAATTGTCCAGCATTATTTATTTATTTATCCATCCATATAAACTTTCGCATTTACAATATAAGTGTGATTAAAATAAACAAAAAAGTCACGTATCGTATTTTAATATTTACATAAGTATTTACATTATTATTATACATACAGATATGCTTAAAAGTAGCTTAATTAATTATAAAAAATTATATGGTCTAGTAATTTATATGTCAGTACAGTGAACGTCAGCAATATTCTAGCTTCTGAGAATTGATACTGAAATACATTACGGATGTAAGCGGGTTAACTACGAACCATATTTGTGTTGGAAGAACACCAGCGTTTCACCAGTTCTACCAGTGCTCGGAACGGATACGGAACGCGCGCGTCTAGAACCGCACTCACCCTGAAGAAATCCCTTGTTAAGGGTGTAACGTTGGTGTTCTTCCAACACAAATAAGGTTCGTAGTTAACCCGCTTACATCCGTAATAAATTCGTCGAACTATGATAGTTTTTATAGTAAGATACTGAAATAGTTTATTCAGTCCAGTTTTTTTAGGTAGATCAATTTGATATTTACGAGTTGACTGAACATTACTTTCATATAATAATTAGGAATCACGTTATATATAACCTACAATATTAATTTAATATGGTCAATTAGCATTATTAAAAAAATATAAAAATGTTATTTACAGTTTTACTAATTATGTAGGTATAATGACTTATTTTAATTATTACTCATTAGTTAAATTTTTTATTGTAAGGCAATTGATATAATTTTATTACATTAATATAACATCCTATTTTGTTGACTACCTATCTAATGAAAAAATAATATATTTAACCCCTACTTCACCACCACATATTTTTTTATATTTTCTTTTTTGATATTCTTTATTTTTATCATATTCTAATCCTATCTAGTCTACAGTTCAAATAACCTTTTTTTCATATTTATGTCATTAATATTACATAATATAGAATAGCCACATAACACCCTTAACAACATAAAGAAAAACTTGTTTTTTTATTTTTTTTAATTTTTTTGTTGCACATTTATTTTATATTTTTTGAGTATTATTTATTTTTCAATGTCCAATAAAATATACTTATTTTTTATTTAACTTATTTTAAACATTATAAAACCTTAGTATACTATTTACAGGTTAAATTTTTTACATTACGAACGATTATGGCAGATTTTGTTACATTTTATACTTAGAAACTTATTTTAAAGATAGCTAGCCTATGTCCAGCAGTGGGCTAATAATAAATACGTAGGCGGACTCGCGGAGCTAGTTAGAACTTAAATTCTACCGCCATTCTCACAACCATACCTACAAACTTCGAGGAAGTAAATATTCATTACGGATGTAAGCGGGTTAACAACGAACCATATTTGTGTTGGAAGAACACCAACATCCAACGCATATAAGGTTCGTAATTAACCCGCTTACATCCCTAATTAATTCGTTAAACTACAATAGATTTTTGGAACTACAATAAATTATTTTAGAACTTTGTTTTTTCTAAAAACAAACCACAACCACATAAAATAATGTTGGATTAGTTTTGAGAAGTTCCTACTCGCAGCTTTAAACACCTATTTCTGGGGTAATAGTAGTCTAAATGTGAGTGCACCAGTGTTTGCACACACACTTGTCCACTATAACATGTTCTGTGCACCTGGATAGTCTTTGTTGAGTCGAGCCTCCGAGATCGAAATTCGGCTCGAAAGATCAGTAAAGAGAAAGATACATTTATTTGACAGAACAAGAACAGCACAGACAGACAGACATACACGCAAGGTAGAAACAAAATTAAGGATATTTTACATACTTAGTAGATAGATGATTTTACTACTTGCCGGCTAAAACTTGTTAAACGTAACTCCTACTATCATGCCATCTACAACAAATTACCTAATACTTTGAAAGATTTGCCATTAAACAGTTTTAAAGCCAAATTAAAGAATTGGCTACAAGAAAACTGTTTTTATGATGTAAAAGAATATTTAAATTTTAAAACTGATTGACACATTTTTTGACCAACGTATTATATTTTTAGTGTTGTACATTTTATTATTAATTCTTTTTTTTTCTCTTATTTTATTTTAATGAATTTTATTAGATATTATTTAATTTTACTGACATTTTATAGTTGATTTTTATTTTACCTAGTTACTAAGATTTTGCACACCTTTAAAGGTAGTTTGTATTGGATATATTTAAAATTAAGAACTTATTGTACATACATTCATGCAATAAATATTATGACTAATAATATTTATTATGCTACTAGATTTTATACATTTGGTAAAAGTATTTCACAAACTAGTAGATAATCAGCTCTAACCTTGTTCAAAATACATTTTTACAAAATATCAAACTTTGAATTGTACCTATATATCTATCTACTACAAGCAAACACAATAAGAGATGGGTGCAACATTCCAGGTTCTACCCATAGTGCATTTATCCCATTTGTGACTATCCGTGCTGCCCAAGCATGGGTCAAACTCAGCTATGTGTTGAACCGCACTGGTGCGGATCAACGCTGGTTCTCAGTTTGTCCACCTAGTGTGAGATCTATAAGTAAAAACATTGTCTTCAAACCCTCAGCAATAACCTCTATCAGTTTAACAGACCATTGTAATACATTATTATGAAACTCTACCTACCTACCCATTAAGTTATATACCTACTGTACCTAAAGTGTTTTTGCTGAAATAAATATATTTTTATGTTATGTTTTTATGTTTACAGTTACTCCAAGTTGAAGTTAACATATACGCCAAGTTGCGTAGTTTTTTATATTAGAGTTCCGTACCTCAAATGGGAAAAAGGAACCTTTAAGGGCCTATAGCTATACTATCTCAAATCAACTGTGTCAGATCGAAATATCTTCGAAGCTACTAAATGTTTAACTTTGAAATTTATACATGGTAAAGATAAAGACTAACTCTATCGATATGTTTCGAAAACACGATTCCATAAAATTTTCTGTATAGAAAAAATCGTAAAGTAAGTTTTTAATAAAACCTGAATTTCTCAAAAAATACAGAAGTTAATATCTTGAAAATAAGCATAGTAATAGAACTAAGTATAGAACATTTTATATGTTTCGGTTTTTTATAATAAAGTCATAATTAAAAGATAATAATAATAAGCTAAAACTTGATTTATGGGCTTGCGTTGATGATTACATCAATGATGTAAATGCTTGGCCAGATGTCGCTCAGTTCCACACCGACAATAGTATATAAGGGAAATAATGTTAAGCTTAGTTAGTTTTATATAAATATTGAGTTATATACAAATTAGATTATATTTAGACTGAGATAATGTATTAATCTTAAGTTTTATAAAACTTACTAGTGGTTTCTTTTTCGCTTCTTCCACTAGTGGACAAAAAATTGAAGCGAATAACATCATATTTCTTATTTGATAATAATGACTATTTATAAAACTGTTTATAGTATTAAATTTGACTTGTCTA
The DNA here is from genome assembly GCA_946478455.1 of Eupithecia vulgata. Taxonomy (NCBI): domain Eukaryota; kingdom Metazoa; phylum Arthropoda; class Insecta; order Lepidoptera; family Geometridae; genus Eupithecia; species Eupithecia vulgata. The sequence goes on along the minus strand of OX297887.1, from coordinate 1,640,155 downwards.
AGTGCTTATTTTGTAAGCCTAAAGAAATAAACGTTATTGATATTTATTTGATATTTGTTGCTATGCCCTGTCTCGCTCCTATGAACGCGAAATCCTATGTATGTCTTCTTCACAAAAATTTTAGGTTGTATAGGCTCTTAAAGGATCGCTTTGTTGTCTGTCTGTCTGTGAACCCTCTTTTCTGACGCGTGGAACCGATTTAAAGTTAACATCAAATACTGAGGCCTGTTTTCTCAGCCCTATTCAGTAGTTTTGGCGAGAAGTATCAAACATGTATTGTGTTATGTAAATCAGTTATCTAATATTGTTTGTCTACGCTAATACCCATAACTCAAGCTTTACTTAGCTTGGGTCTAGATAATGCTGTGTGAATTGTCCAGCATTATTTATTTATATTCGGAACAAATCTTTATCCCTCGACAAAAATAAAAAGCTAAATAAATAAATAAATAAATAATGCTGGACAATTCACACAGCATTATCTAGCCCCAAGGTAAGCAGAGCTTGTGTTATGGGTACTAGATAACTGATATACGTAATATTATACATTACATAGATAGATATTTTTTTATTATACATAGAAAACACCCAGACCAACGGAACAAATTTCTGCAGATCGTACACAAATTTGTTCCGAGGCGGGGATCGAACCCGCAACCTCTTGCGTCGCAGGCAGACTCTCTCCCGCTGCGCCACTGAGGTCGTCAAGCTACTCCATACATTAACGAAATAATTTTCCAAATCGGTTGATAATTGAAGGAGAAATCGATGAACATACAAAAAAAGCATACAGTCGAAGATAGACCACTTCTATTCTTTTTCGTCAGTTTTAAACAATAAAAACGACAAATTAAAACTAGTATTAGATCCTTCGAAGTTTGTATGGCACCTTAAATAACATATAACTTAAATATAATATAAAATAATATAACTAGAATCACACAACCTTATTATAATACTATAAAAAAAGTTAATATCCCGATTTTTTTCGATTTAAAGTATGACCCTCGACGGCGTAATTTGAATATTTTCTGTTTCTTTTTGTATTTTCTGCATTCAACAAGTAATCTTTCTACCTAGTAGGTAGTTACAATTATAACCCATTCACTATGAACATAAATGCTAGAAAAACTCTGAATCAATTTTCGTTTTTGAGTCTATTCACGTGTTAATTGATTTGTCACTAAAATCAACATAATGGCAAATACTCTAAAAAAGTTGAGAGGTGTCATGGGACACCCGGATGCAACAAAGTTCCTTTCTATAAGAGAGAGAGAGAGACAGAGAAACATGCGCACGCCGCACGGCTTACAATAGCAAAAAAGTGTCGTTACAACTTTTCGTGAGATTTTTTTCCGTCCAGCCCCCTTTCACAACGCGCGATAAGGAACTTAGTTCCAAAAAGACAACTGTATTGAAGTTAGCTGGACTCGCTTTAACGAGAAAAGAACAAGCGAAAGCCGCTAAACGGCCGGGCCGCGCAATTTCAAGTTTTATTTTTATAAATTTGTTATTGCTCTAAAATATAACAATATCTTACGTTTTGTTTGATAAGGAACATAGCTTACATTGTCTAGTTGCAGAATAACAACACAATGTCGAAAATACAAAAAGTTTTCAGTCATCATTTTTGTTATTACGGAACCTGACACCTGATCCTTAAATAACTAGCAAAGAATTTCCGTAGAAGTATCTTTGTAAAAATGAAGAAGATATAGAGGAAAATTTTCGTTTTTTTTTTGTATCGAGTCAAATTGAGTCAATGTTTTCTGACTTCCATAACATACTATAGAATCCTAAACTTTTGATACTTATCAAACATTATATTAAAAAAATGTGTTTTATTGCCTTATTAGACCAATAATGCGATTATCAAGGGAGGTCTGCGTCCAGCAGTGGACCATTATAGGCTGTTGAGGTGGCCTTAAAATTATTTTCCATTACAGTCAAAACATGGGTTTTGCGACTAATTTCGCCTTAACATTGAATTCATAGCAAATGGTTTAAAAATGGTCACAAAACTTCCTAATACCGAGATACATTACTTTCGTAAAACGAAAAATACAAAAAAAACCTTTTAATTTCGCACTCGACAAATACCCGGTTTCTATAAAAATAAAACGGTTCGTTTTACATACGAACAGTATACGTGTACAACTGCTTCGTGTCCATCCCAAGGTTGTCTGGAAGAGATCGATTGGAGATCGATTAGCGATAAGGCCGCCCATTGTGCAACACTGTTTTTATATATTTTTTTGTATTATTTTCTGTTTTCTTTGTGTGCAATAACGTGTATTGTATTGTATTCGTAAGATTTTATGCTAAGACTGTCCATTGAATATAGAAACCGGGCAAGAGTGATCACCGCGCGCGAAATTTAAAGAAAATCTTAATGAATTTAGTTTTAATAACGATGATAGTTAAAAATAATCTTAGAATTGATATTAATATTATAATTTGAAACCTCTAAGCTGTCTAAGTCTCCTATACAAATCCTTCTGATCTGTGTCGGATTGGTTGCTGTCTGTATCGGGTTGGTTGCTCCTTAGATCTGGTTGCTGGGTGGCATCTGGTTGGCTTTCGACCTCTTTTTTCCTCTCACCGCCGGGCGCCATTTGAAAGTTGCTTCCAGTTTTACCGGGGCTCTCTGAACTGTAAAAACGGTAATAAAGTCAACAATAATTATGGTAAATGCGAAAGATTGGACACGATGTAGGAATCAAGTGCGATTCCTACATCGTGTCCAATCTTTCGCATTCTCCCGAATATTATATACTTATGAATGATATATGGTGCTTTATTCTACACCTACGAAGAAAAATATTTAAAATCACTCGTGTAAATTGAAAACGTAAACTCGAATTGACGACCTCAGTGGCGCAGCGGGCGAGAGTCTGCCTGCGACGCAAGAGGTTGCGGGTTCGATCCCCGCCTCGGAACAAATTTGTGTACGATCTGCAGAAATTTGTTCCGTTGGTCTGGGTGTTTTCTATGTATAATAAAAAATATCTATCTATGTAATGTATAATATTACGTATATCAGTTATCTAGTACCCATAACACAAGCTCTGCTTACTTTGGGGCTAGATAATGCTGTGTGAATTGTCCAGCATTATTTATTTATTTATTTATTATATTAGTAAAAAAAAAAAAAGAGAGAGAAAATCGTGCGCAATAAATACGCGTTTAGTTAAGTTTGCTAATGACTTTGTTACTTTGTATGGACCAATATTATTATTATTTTTCATAATAATAGTTTAATAATAGTTACATTATTTTAATAATTTTTTCCGTATCTGCATGTCTAATAATTGTTAATTTTATATAATTTTGCACAAAAAAGCTATCTAGCTTTCAGCTAACATTTTAAAATAAGCATACCAACTTGTAACCCGTTGTCTGCAAACAAATGATTTGATTTGACAACTTGTTTGAATTCGAAGTTGAGTCGGTATTGCGAGGGCCGCCCTCCCTATCCTCTGCGACGGGTCAGTCGAGTGTGACCCGTCGCAGAGGACCTAGGGCGCCTGGACACGGGGTCGATCGGCGCCCATTTGGCGTGTAAGGTCACCGAGGTGGTCATGTGTTTCTGGCGTGTCGCGAAGGGGGGTGCTTCACACCCCAGTGAGGGGCCCGATATCAAGCAGCAGTGGTGGGTTCGTGGAAGAGAAAATCGCTCCATGTTCCCACCACAAGCGGCTGAGGCGGAACATCCTGAGGTTTTTAGTGGGTTGGAGTCCCACATAATTGTACTGTTTAACCCATTTCAAAAATTCAAAAAAAGGTGTAGTCTTAAATTATGTGACTGTCATTATAGCTAAATAATCTTAAAATCAGTATTATCTTATCATATAATAATTATATTTACCTGAGATATTCGGTCCCTAGTAGCTCGTCCAAGTTAGCATTTCCGTCTCTCTCCACGTTGGTACTTCCGGCTCGGTTGATTGAACTGCGCACTCCGGGAACTTGAGCGATGCCTCTGTACATAGATACAGATGTTATGGGCTATATGACGCCATTTTGTGAAAAGGTTAGGCATAGGAAGAGCGAGACAGAGCAGAGCAACGTAAGCTCAAAAATCAAGTTTTTTATTTATTTTTTCTTTATTGCAAAAGAAAAAAAACAAAATACATAAATGAAAAATATGGCAAAGGCGAGTTTAACCCTAAAAAGAGTTTTCTTCCAGCGAACCTTATTGGGAGAGAGAGAGACCAAATATCAATAACGTTTATTTCTTTAAGCTTACAAAATAAGCACTTAGACAAGTCAAATTTTATAATATAAACAGGTTTATACCAAGTTATAAAGTTTTTGTTGATTATCTATTAATTAAGACATTTGTTTGCAAAAATAAGCCGAAGATGCCCTGGGTATTCTTCTATTTAATATGGTGATGAAAATAAAATATCTTGTGATTGATAGCTTAGGATAAAAATTGTAAAAACTAAGAAAACAGATGGTACTCTGCACAATGAATAGTGGTATTTTAAATAGTTATTTTTTATTTTCAAATCGAAGGGTATCTGCCTTGTATTCCATAGATTATTAGGTATTTTTTTCAAAGCTTTAAGATTACGAAGAAAAATTGTTTAGCGTAACCCAAATTTGCCCATTTCACACCTATCTCCGCCTTAAGGGCCTATCTCCATATCTTCCAAACTACTAACTATTTAACTTTGAAATTTATACATGGTAAAGTTCAGGACTTACTCTATCGATCATGTTAGCAAGCATGTTAGAGCTTATCGGAGAAGGTCATGCGCGGAATCGTTACTAATATTTTACCAATATCACACACACATGACTACAAACCCACACATTGGGTATTATGTTGCCCAGACTCTTAAGAGACTGGTGCCTCATAGGACCCCAAACACAAACACGCACACACAGACACATGTACACACACCCTCATATACGCCAATAACAAACATTTTGTATATTAGTAAGTAGGTAGCTTTTAATATTAGCATGTAGGTAATTTGTAAATAATTATTCAAGAATCTAGGAGTTGGGCGTTGACACTAACACACAGTTTTTAAGCTTCGGTAGTGTCATCGTTTCAAAAGCATCAGTGTACCAGAAAAAAAAATATCTATAAATTTAGATCGAGCAAGCATTCTTCATAATACGGGCCTAAGAATTCTGTCACAGTAGTTACCTGAAGGACTCGCTCCTTCGCTTGTCCAGGTCAGCGGTTCCTTCTCTGTCCTCGTCGAGGTTGTCCCCGGCCTGTCCCGCCGGAGCCCTATCCGCGTTGGTGCGTCGGCTGAAAAGCCACACTCCGCCGTCTAACTTGTGGTCGCGAACTTGGAAATCTTGTCCGTAATGCCGTGGGGGCGATGAGTAGTCTATATTCAGCTGTTGGCCTGGTAAATGCAAAATTAGAAATTTCAGCAGTCAAATTACTTTTAAAACTATCAAGGTTATTAACATATTTATAACGGGATATTACCTTTTTGTGAGTGGAAAATAAATGTCTTTGTCTTATTTACCATGATTCGATTTTTCCAATATTTCGGCACAATTTCATGCGCCATGAACACGGAAGAACTAAAGTCACTGCATGAAACTGTGCCGAAATATTGGAGAACTCAAAAATCGAATCATGGTAAATATCCTGATGGGTTTAGGCAAATCACAACTACTAATAACTTGCTAAATAACTTTATTTTATAATAAAGGTGGGAAACCATACTTCCACTACGATGTCACAGAGTAGAGAGAGCGAGACAAGAAAGAGTGAGCTAGTGTTGTAAGGCGCCAATTTCAAAATTACATTTAACACCCTTCCTGAATTTAAGCCTTACTACAGTGGAAATACTTAAAATACATTACAATATTCAGTAAACTAACTAGTAACTGAAGACATTTTAATAAAAATAGAAGAAAAATTAAATAGCTACATCTCAGTTTAAGACAATGTTTAGACTTGAATATATGTACAAACATAATAATATACATTTTTATTACATTAAGAAAGTGAATTATATGAACACATACCAAGCTTAGTTCTAAAAAATTGAAATTTATCTTTCGACAAAGCTTTAGTGAGTATATCTGCATACTGATCATTACTATTAACAAATTTTAATACAATAATCTTTTGATGGTATTTTTCTTTAATGAAGTGATATTTGATTTCAATGTGTTTACATCTTTTATGAAAGTTTATGTTTTTAATGACACTAATAGCACTTTGATTGTCCAAATAAAGACATATTGATTCTTGTTTGTATTGACCAATATCACTTAGAAATTGTTTAATCCACATTGTCTCTTTAGTAGCAGCACAGGCTGCCATGAATTCAGCCTCTGTTGTAGACAAAGCGACTGTTTGCTGTCTTTGACTGGACCAAGTTACAGCCGCCCCATTTCTAACAAACACATAACCAGTGACTGAACGTCTCGTATCCAGATCATTTGCATAGTCTGCATCGCTATAACCAGTGACTTCAGCTGGTTGGTCAGTTTGTGTGTAGCATAGCCCATAATCTTTTGTATTTTACAAATATTTGAAAATCCTCTTAACTGCATTCCAATGGGTTGTATTATAGCAATTAAGAAAACGACTCACCAGACTGACAGCAAACATTATATCAGGTCGACTCACAATGGCCAGATGCATCAGGGAGCCGACTGCTTCTCTGTAGGGGATATTTTTTTCGGCTTCTCCATCTACTTTATTCAACTTCATGTGAGGATCTACAGGCACACTGTTGGGATTAGAGTCAGTCATGTTAAATTTTATTAACATTTGTTCAATGTATTTAGTCTGATGTATAAATATACATTTATTATATTGTTCTATTTGCATTCCCACAAAATTTCTAGGTTCAGTTATTATTTTAATATCAAAAACGGTTTTCAATTCTTCTGTTATTTCTTTTAGTGCCTGTTCATCTGATGAAAATAACAATCCATCATCAACGTAAAGGCACAAATAACAATTCTTTTCATTGACTCTACAAATATATACGCATTGGTCAGCGTTGCTGTTGACAAAACCAAATTTCTTTAGCACAGAGTCAAACTTACTGTTCCAGCATCGTGGAGCCTGTTTCAATCCATAGAGTGATTTATTAAGTTTGCAAACCACATTTTTTGCATGGAATAACCCTTCTGGTGGTGTCATAAATATGGTCTCTTCCAGTTCTCCATATAGGAATGCTGTTTTGACATCTAGCTGTATGATTTTGAAATTATTTTGTACAGCTACAGAAAGTAACAAGCGTATTGAATCATACCTGACTGTTGGTGCAAATGTTTCTTGATAGTCAATGCCTTTGGTTTGAGCATATCCTTTTGCACATAAGCGTGATTTATACCTTGGTCCTGTTGGTTCCTCCTTAATTCGAAACACCCATTTACAGTGTATCACTTTGGCATTTACAGGTTTATCAACCAATGTCCAGGTATTATTTTTCTGATGAGCATTCAGTTCCTCATCAATGGATTTTATCCATTTATCTTTATCTATGGAGTTCACAGCTTCTTTATATGTTATAGGTATATCTGCAGGGTTGTCTTCATGTTGACACAGGTAGATTTTTCCTTTTTCATCATCCAGTTTTACATCTTCAATTTTGTTCTTTCTAGGTCTAAGAGTTATGTTACTTGTTGGTAGAGAATCAAAACTGATGTTCGGTGTGTACTCACTGCCCGAAGTAGATTGATTTTCACATACAGTATCATATGAACTTATACTGGTATCTGTATCATCTTCATCTGTTTCAGTGGTTTTATTTTCTGTACTGTTAATATGATTATTGCTTGTAGAATTCTTCTGTGACAGTTCTACCTGTACATAATCCCGTTTAACAGTAGATTCTAGAAAAGTAGCATCCCTGCTTTTTATCACTTTTCTAGATTTTGGTATCATGAATCTATATCCTTTGGTGTGGTCACAATACCCAATAAAGATCATTTTCTGTGCTTTAGGGTCCCACTTCTTGCGTTTCTCCTGAGGTAAGTGTACCATAGCTTCACAACCAAATACGCGCATGTGTTTAACATTTGGTTTTTGTCCGGACCACATCTCTTCAGGTGTTTTAAATGATAGGGACTTGGTTGGTGAACGGTTTATTACATAAGCAGCGGTATGTACTGCATCAGCCCAAAATTGTTTTGATAAATTAGCATTTAGAAGCATACATTTTGCTCTTTCGATAAGACTTCTATTCATACGTTCAGCAGTCCCATTTTGTTCTGGTGTGTATGGTGTGGTAGTTTGGTGTATGATACCTGCACCTTTTAGATATTCAGAGAAATTCTTGTTAACATACTCTAAGCCATTGTCGGTTCGTAGAATTTTTATGGGAGCATCAAGTTGCTTTTCTACTTCATGTCTAAATTCTTTAAATTTTTCAAATGCATCTGACTTGTTCCGAAGAAAATACACATAAATTTTCTTTGAGTAGTCATCAAGAAAAGTTATAAAATATTTGGCACCACCTATTGTTTGGGTCTCCATAGGGCCACATATATCCGAGTGGACCAATTCAAGCAAACCCTTTGCTTTGTTTCCTTCACTTTTAAAAGGTAGTCTTGTCTGTTTACCTTCTTTACAGGTGATACATGTCAGATTTCCTGAGTTTGCTGAGAAAATTACATGTTCAGTGTTTTCAGGCATTTTCTTTAAACTATTAAAATTTAAGTGTCCCATTCGTTGGTGCCACAGGAAGTTATCTTGTTCTTCAACATCAGACATGCATGCATAGCCTCCTCCAGGCATGTTTAGCCGGTACATGTTGTTGATTATACTGGCTGTTGCTACTATCTGACCTTTTTTGTTCATAATAACACAGCCATTTTTGTCAAATCTTACTTGGCCCCCACTGCGAATAATCTGACTCACTGATAGTAAGTTGGTTGCAAGTTCTGGAACACATAATACTTTTGTAAACAGTACCTTGTTTTCTTGACCTTTTTCATTGTAGGTATTCAAGCTCACTTGTCCTGAGCATTGCACTGATAATACTTTATTGTCTGCTACTCTTATATTCTTTATAACTGAAGTAGTTTCATTCAGAAGCAAACTTTTGTCTTTGACCATATGCGAGGAGGCACCCGAGTCCACATACCAGGCATCACATTGTGTAGTTGTCGCTATAAATACAGCAGCATATGATGAAGAGTTACTTGATTTTTGTGATGTATCTTTAGATTTGGATTTACATTCTGGGCTTTTGTGTCCATACTTATTGCAGGTATAGCATCGTGGTCCTTTAGACTGATTCTTATTATTTTTCTGAAACTTCTTATTAACTGCAAATGCTTTGGTATCATTTTCAGATAGTCTAACATCTTGTAATAATTTTGCTTTGATTGAATCGGAAGTAATTTTCATGCCCGAGCTTTCTATTGCTATTATCATTGGTTGATAAGATTCTGGCAGACCAGAGAGCAGCAGTGTGCCTAGCCACTCGTCGTCTACCTTAAAACCAATATTTCTGAGCTTGTGAGCCGTGCTCATTATTTTGCTTACATATTCTTCTACATTTTGACATCCTGTTAGTGACGTATTACAGAGATCACGCAGTAGACCAACTCGGCGTGTCAGCCCAGAGTCGTCGAATGCTGAGGAGAGCTTATTCCACACTTCTTTGGCAGTGCTAGCCTCTTGAATATGCACATAATTTATCGGATCAACTGAGAGGATAATTTTTGTTTTTGCTTTAGTATCCTTTTTCTGATTTGGTTCGGCGTCTGATTCTACACAGTCCCACAACTCTTCATGTTGAAGGTACGTTTTCATTGCAAACCGCCATGTCGCGTAATTTTCACGACCAGATAGCTTTTCAATGAGTGCCATGTGATTATTTGCTGCCATTTTCAATTAATTCACTCAGTTTAATACGGATACTTTGCAAAAGTTCATATGAGAAAAGATCACGTTGATGTTTTGAGGTTATGTTCACTTGAAATGTCTTTTGTCACTGTTTTTACTCGGAGATTTCGCACTGTCTTTATTTCTGAGCTTACTGGGCCCATAACCTGATGGGTTTAGGCAAATCACAACTACTAATAACTTGCTAAATAACTTTATTTTATAATAAAGGTGGGAAACCATACTTCCACTACGATGTCACAGAGTAGAGAGAGCGAGACAAGAAAGAGTGAGCTAGTGTTGTAAGGCGCCAATTTCAAAATTACATTTAACATATCCATTATAAATGACTTTAAAGTCAAATTACTAATCATCATCATCATCATCATCAGCCTTTTTCAGTCCACTGCTGGACATAGGCCTCCCCTAATGAGCGCCATAGCGCCCTGTCCTCAGCTTGCCGCATCCAGCATCTGCCAGCAGTCTTTCGCAAATCGTCATCCCACCTGGTCGGAGGGCGTCCTACACTACTAATATAATACTAATATTATAGGTAGGGCTGGTCCACCAGTATAAAGTCGCCCAGCGAGCTATGGAGAGAGCTATGCTCGGAGTTTCTCTGAAGGATAGGATTCGCAACGAATACATCCGACAGAGAACCAAGGTTATCGACATAGCTCAAAGGATTAGCAAGCTGAAGTGGCAGTGGGCTGGCCATATCTCGAGAAGAACCGACAACCGCTGGGGTAAACGTGTTCTTGAGTGGAGACCGCGACTCGGAAAACGTAGTGTAGGACGCCCTCCGACCAGGTGGGATGACGATTTGCGAAAGACTGCTGGCAGATGCTGGATGCGGCAAGCTGAAGACAGGGCGCTATGGCGCTCATTAGAGGAGGCCTATGTCCAGCAGTGGACTGATGTAGGCTGATGATGATGACTAATATTAAAAAAGCGAAAGTGTGTTTGTTTGTTTGCCCTTCCTTCACGCCCTAACTAAACAACCAATCGACTCGATTTTTGCCATAGAGATAGTTCAAAAGATGGAGAGTAACATAGACTACTTTTTCACTTTTCTTCATCTTCCCGCATCCAGCATCTGCCAGCAGTCTTTCGCAAATCGTCATAACACCTGGTCGGAGGGCGTCTTAACTACGTTTGCCGAGTTGCGGTCTCCACTCAAGAACACGTTTACTCCATCAATTTATTAATAAATCTTTCAGTAAATTCAGTAAAACTCATTTATTCACCATTACATTATCATCACTAATATTAGCATGTGTTTGATCTACTTAGAGATCAAGAACATTCCGCTGGCGTCTTACCTAGCCGAACCTGCCGCCGTTTTGTCGCTCGTCTGTGCTGGGGTGAATTTGTAGTAGGTAAAATATATAAATATAAATGAATGCTATTATCTAAGCTCACCCCTTTGGTCCAGTCACTGTCCTGGTTTATTTTTCGTGTTGTTTTTCTTGATATTTTTGGATTTTTAATTTTTGTTTATCACCACACACCACTGCCGGCAGGCCATTTTTTTTTTCCAAGTGTCAAGTCAAAATTTCTTCCGGTGCATTTTGATGTTTTGTTGGACGAACGAAATCCCCGACCCAATTTGAATGCAAGAGGAATAAAATAAGCTAAATATAAACATACATACCTACCAGTGTTTATAATTGTGTGATGCATGTATGTGTGTGGCGAAAGTTCAGGAGCTACCTATAAATACTAAACATCCCCCCGCCCGAGAAAGGCTGACACAAGCCTTTGTCCCAATTAACTGGACGAATAAAATAAAACAGCAATTTAACAGTATGTGGTTATTACTATCCGACGGTATCCCTACATATTAAATAAAAATACTGCAATATTACATAAATTTTTAAATTAAAACAACTAGCCTAACAAAGAGATTCGTGGTGACGGGACCTAGTCCAGCGGCAACCTACAAATTTTTACGACCGGCCGCAATAAGCTACCTGAAAGAGTTTTCAGCCTCACTGACCTAATCACCCCATCTTTCCCCGGTAGTAACTCGGTCACTCTACCGCGTCTCCATTTGAGGCTAGGCAGATTTTCCTCCTTAATCAACACGAGGTCCCCTATCTTCGGAGGATCCGTGGGTGATGTCCATTTATTCCGATTTTGGAGACAATGAAGGTACCGATCACTCCACTGCCTCCAAAATCTTTGAGAGATAGCCTGCACTAATTTGAAACGACCTAACCGCGTGTCGGGTGTGTTTTCCAGGTTGTATTCTGGAACCGAAAGTAATGATTTTCCTACTAGAAAATGTGCTGGTGTCAGCACTTCGAGGTCCTGAGGGTCCTGGGTCAACGGACAAAGTGGCCGAGAGTTAAGTACCGCTTCAACTCTGGCGAATACCGTGCTAAGTTCTTCGTACGTTAAAACCTGCTCCCCTATCATCCGCCTTAAAAGAGTTTTTGCAGATTTAACAGCCGCTTCAAAAAGGCCCCCGAAGTGAGGAGCCCCTGGTACGTTAAACAGCCAAGTGATACCGCTCTTAGCTGCAATGTCCCCTAGAGTCTGCTCCATGTCCCCACCTGCCAAGTATTTCTGTACCTCGTTCAAATGTCTACTGGTCCCTACGTAATTAGTGCCATTATCCGACCGTATAACGCTTGGGAGACCGCGCCGAGCTACAAACCGTGATAAGGCTGCCGTAAACGCTTCCGTGGACAAGTCGCTAACCACCTCAAGGTGAACCGCCTTGGTAGCAGAGCATATAAGTACGCAAAGGTACGCCTTCAATATTTTGGAATTTCTAAGTCGCGACGCCTTGATAGAGAACGGCCCTGCAAAGTCCGTTTGTACCGTGTGGAAGACACCTATTTCATTTACCCTATCCCTTGGCAACGCAGACATCAAAGGCTCTACCGACTTAGCCTTTGTTCTAAAACAAGAAATGCACTTGAAAACCCTCGTGCGAATTGCTTGCCGAGCTGAGAGGATCCAATAATCCTTTTGTAAAATTGCCTGAAGGGCCGTTGGACCGACGTGACAATGCACCCGGTGTGCATGATCGATAATCAAGGTAGTCAACGGATGGTCCTTGGGTAAAACAACCGGGTGTTTTATCTGAAACGCAAGATTAGCGTGCTCCAAACGGCCCCCCACTCTTAAGAGACCTGCGTCGTCTATGAAGGGGTAAAGCCGTCTCAACCGCGTGGAGCACTGCTTGTTCCGCTTCAAGCCATTTAAATCCGCAACGAATTCCGCCCGCTGCGTCATCATCACCAACCATTCCATAGCTACCTTGCGTTCCCTGACTGTTAACACGCCTGAAATTTTCGCAGCCGGGTTCCTAATATTATGTACAAATCTTAAACAATAAGCTACGACCGACTGCAGCATTACTAAAGAACTAAACTTATTAACTAACGAGTTAAACATGGGGTCCTCTTCCGCAGTACCCACATGTACCTGAACCTGTACAGGCGCCTTCCGCATGCCTGGTACGTCCTGTACCTGCCAAAACCTATCTTCAGGCCACGTGACCGCGTCGCCCAGTAGCCATCGGGGTTCCCACCACAGGGGATGACCCACTAGTTCCGACGCTCTACACCCACGGCTCGCAACGTCTGCAGGGTTAAGTTCCGAAGGAACGTGCCGCCACCTTAAGTTCAGACCGCTATTTACAATTTGGGATACCCGGTTCCCCTCAAAAATCTGCAACGTATGTGGGGGCATCCGCAACCAAGAGAGGACGATGGTGCTATCCGACCAGCATACCATCTCCTCAATCTCCACCATGTCCTGAAGGGACTGTGCGACGTACTTGAGTAACCGAGTAAGCAACGTCGCACCTAGCAGCTCCAGCTTGGGAATTGTCATCTTCATTTTAGATGGCGCTACCCGCGATTTCCCCATTATGAGCGAAACTCTAACACGGCCTTCACTATCCATGGTTCTCAGGTACACCACTGCGCTGTACCCGCGTTCAGACGCATCTGAAAAACCATGCAGTGAGCAAACCTTGGAATTCGCACCCAGAGCAAAACGAGTCAGTTTTATTTTCTCAATGTGAGGTAAGTCCGCAATAATTTGAGTCCAATCCGCTACCACATCCAGTGGTGGGGTCTCGTCCCATGACAAATTCAACCTCCAAAGTTGCTGCATGAGAACCTTGCCCTGGAAGAGCACCGGTGCTATCCACCCTAAAGGGTCAAAGGTCCTCGCTAAAGTTGACAAAATTATCCGTTTTGTGCATGCTTCATTGGCCTTCAACTTGCAATGATATGAAAAGGCATCACTATTTGGGTCCCATTCTACCCCCAAAATTTTAAAGAATCCTGGCCCATCTTTATCAAACGTCCGTGGTTTTTCTAAGTCCTCTGCAGGAATATTTTCTAGCAACCGCTTACTGTTTGAGACCCATTTGCTAAGCTCAAACCCGCCAGAGCGAAGCAACCGCGTTAGGTCCTCCTTAAGTTGTTCGGCCTCAGTCTCAGAATCGGCCCCACCCAAAATGTCATCCATAAAAACTGATGACCGTAAAAGTTTAGCCGCCGCAGGGTAATCCGCCTCCCCATCCTCAGCTAGCTGTCTCAACGTCCTAATGGCCAGGTATGGGCTAGATTTCATGCCGTACGTCACGGTGTTGAGGGTGTATAGGAGCAGAGGCTGGTCGACAGCCTCTCTCCAGAAAATTAGCTGGTAGTGCCTGTCATCTTCATGAGCTACGATTTGACGAAACATCATTTTAATATCCGTGGTGAAAACGTATTCGGACATACGAAACCTACAAATGATTTCCATTACATCCCTTTGTAGCCTTGGTCCCGCATGTAGTGTATCGTTGAGAGACGTCCCCGCAGTCGTTCCGCAACTGGCGTCGAATACTACTCTAATTTTGTCGGATTCCGCCTTGAAAATACCATGATGTGGTATGACGTACCCTCTCCCGTTCGCATAGTCAGCCTGGTTCCGGTCACAGACTGACATATGACCCATCTGTTCATATTCCCGCATGAACTGTATGTACTTTCCCTTCAATGCTTCATTCGAGGAAAGCCGCCTTTCCATTGACAGGAACCGCTTCTTGGCGACATTCACGGAGTCGCCTAACTCCGGTCTATTACTTACAAAAGGTAGCCGTACTATGTACCTACCAGACTCCTCCCGCCGATGAGTGTCACGGAAAAATTGTTCGCATTCGGCATCTTTAGGGTTAGATATTACCACATCCGGTATGTCTTCCACTTCCCAGAACCGCTCTAATATTTGGTTGGTAGTGACATGCGCCGAAAAAATCGAGCGAGAGAAGTAAGCCGCTTCAGTCGAATTGGGTGCGGCGTGGGTTACTGGACCCATGAGCACGTGCCCGAACACTGTGTTCATCGCGCATGGTAGATAATCGTTTACCTTCACTACTCCGCCTATCATAATCTCTCCCATAAGATCCGCGCCAATGAGTAAGTCAACAGGTCGACTCACAAAAAAATGCTCATCTGCCAAAAATATCCCCTTGTACCAATCCGCAATATTGGCTGACAGGGTAGCACCGGGAAGGCTGTGCGTTATGTTACTAAGGATGGTAGCCGTAGCAACAAGTCGAGGATGGTCCGCGTACCTAGGACTAATAGTCAGGTTTACCCCCCCTCGACAGTCACTAACGGGTACCCCACCCAATCCGGTCACAGTTATAATGTCCGACTTAAACCGCCGCAAACCTAACTTGCTTGCACAACCTTCTGTTACGAAAGTGCTCTGCGACCCTCCGTCTAGAAGCGCACGAACCTCCTGGTAGTCACCGCAGACATCTAAGACGCGCACCATCGCGGTCGCGAGTAACACAGTTGTTTGCTGTTCGTTACAAATTTTTAATCGGTTGCACGATGTTAAGACTGCCCCTGTGTCCGCATTACCCGAACCTCCCCTATTGTGGTCCGAGTTACCCCCATCTCCCCTAATTGACGGCGCTCTATCTGGTCCGGGGGCATCAGACCGATCTGAATCCGGCCCCGAGGTCCTAGGTCCGCCCCCTGCTGTTGGCCCTCCAGTGCTTCCCTCAGTACCACCCTGTGGTGAGTCAAAGTGGATGAGATGGTGGTGTTTGGTTGACTTGCATTTATGACAAGTCCACCCTGAAGAGCATTTGATAAAGCTATGTTCTCCTAGACACCTAAAGCACAACCTAAATTCCTTGACCTTCTCTTTTCGTTGCCTAGGTTTTAGGGCTAGGAATTCCCCACATTTCGACAAATAATGCTTCCCCCTCTTGCACAGTTTACAAACACCATCCGACTGTGCTGTGGTATGGTGAGCCCGTGATGTGGAATTACCACCCTTATTATTTAAACTCTCCCCACTGGATTCCAAAATCCTAACCTCATTTTCCAAAAAACCAAGCAAATCTAAAAAGCTAGGCAATTCTTTGCCAGACAGTTTATCTTCAAAATGTTTCTTGAGGCCACTATCCAATTTTTGGAAATTTATGAAAAATAGTAAATAAGACCACTCCGCCACTGGGAATTGCATTTTTTCTAAAGCCTTTATGTTTTCCAGTAAGGTGTTCAGAAAAGGTTTGAGTGAGCTCAAACTTTTGTTAACATGAGATGTACCTAATAGGTTGTGTAACAACTTGTCCGCAAGAAGCCGCTTATTATTATATCTATTTTTTAATAGCTCTATGGCTATAGAATAGTTGTCACCGATGACAGACAAATGCTGAGTGATTACCTTGGGTTCCCCAGACAAGGACCCTAACAAATAATACAGTTTTTCTGTGTCACTCAACGTTGAATCCTTTCCTACTAAAGATTCAAAGAGGTCCATGAAAGACAAGAATTCTTCTATCTTCCCCGAGAAAGTAGGCAACTGCACTCTTGGTAAGAACACCCGCTTGCTGCTTGCCAATGAGCTTGCCATCCCAGCAATCTTCGACTCACAGCCATGCCCCGGATACAATTCTGCATACTTCTGTTTTATTTCATAGTATTTTTTGTTATAAACAACATATTTATCCATCCCACTATCTGAACCTTCATTTTCCTCACAAGCCGCTTGGAGTTCCTGAGTTGTTGATGTAAATTCAGAGTAAACAGATTCTAAGTCATTGTATCTTAGCCTAAACTCACCTTTCGCTTGCTCGGACCGCAGGTCAGAATTTGATAGGTCATAGAGTAAGTCTAAATTCAGTGCAGCAGTACTATTCCGCACCTTTAAAAGTTGTAACTGAACCTTAGACGGCATTTTAAATTTATACTTGTAACTGACACAACCACTTAGAAAACTCTTTCAGCTTATATCTAAAACGTTAGCAAAAATTACAAAAATATCCAATTTAGGAACTTAATTTCAATATAACCAAACCCCCCCCAGAGGTTTCTTACTGCTTGGGATTGAAGTACAGTTCAACCCAAGCCAGAAAAACCGCAAGGCTACCGGATGCCTTCAGAAACCGGTGGAATATTGTTGCCGCCGACTAGTCTGGTCCGGTACCACCAATCTATTTATCCGCTCACACAAACAACTATATCTTAATGACCGACCGCTACGCAATAAGCACCGGAGATACACAATAAATAAGCTTTGGGAATATCCGCTAGATAGTAATAGGTAATCTAAGTTCCCAATGACACAAACACTAAGTCTGCACTCAATAATCACAACCTCAAATGGCGCTCACTAGAAAATCCGCGTGTGTAATGTTTGTTCTGAATAAATAAACGAATTTACGGGACACTACTAACATATATGTGTAGCCCTAGCGCAATATTTTATACTTTGAGTTACTCTGTGCAGTGTTCCGATGGTCGGCTGGCACCAGACCGGTCGGTACCAACCAAGCCACCTTCGGAGAAAATCCGACTGATTTGTACCAGCACCGCGAGAAGGCAAAACTACAGGGCTTCGGGTAGGTAAGACAAATCCGCGCTCGATAAGGACCAAATGTTTGATCTACTTAGAGATCAAGAACATTCCGCTGGCGTCTTACCTAGCCGAACCTGCCGCCGTTTTGTCGCTCGTCTGTGCTGGGGTGAATTTGTAGTAGGTAAAATATATAAATATAAATGAATGCTATTATCTAAGCTCACCCCTTTGGTCCAGTCACTGTCCTGGTTTATTTTTCGTGTTGTTTTTCTTGATATTTTTGGATTTTTAATTTTTGTTTATCACCACACACCACTGCCGGCAGGCCATTTTTTTTTTCCAAGTGTCAAGTCAAAATTTCTTCCGGTGCATTTTGATGTTTTGTTGGACGAACGAAATCCCCGACCCAATTTGAATGCAAGAGGAATAAAATAAGCTAAATATAAACATACATACCTACGTGTGTGGCGAAAGTTCAGGAGCTACCTATAAATACTAAACAGCATGTAATTATGTACTACATTACAAAGAATATTCTTCATCAGCCTATATTAGTCCACAGCTGGACATCAAGATCATATTTGAATCTTACCAGGGTGTATTCTGTCGTCCTGTCTGATCTCAGCGAAGTTGTTGTTCCATTCGCTAGATGGCGGGTACCAGGATTTACTTGGCTTCGGTTTCTCTGCAACGCTTTCTATAAAGTAAACAAAAAAAAATATTTGAATACATTTTTAATTACTTTTTAATTTTCTTTATTGTTTATTCTATTGAATCGGTTAGGATGTGAAATTCTCTCCCTCGCGATATTCGTGCTAGCCCCTCACTCTTCATTGTCAAGCGCAAAGTCAAAGAACATTTTCTTTCATCATAATTCTGATATATTCTATGTATTTATTAAGTTTATGTGCGTATATAATTAGAGTATTTGTTATTTTATTATCAACATAGGTTATAGTATTTTATATATTTATATTAGTATGTTATAGATTTAGCCGAAGATCTCAAGAGGCGCAAATATGCAGGTCTTGACAGAGCCTACGCATTTGCTCCCCTTGGAGTCGAGACCCTAGGTTCGTGGGGTACCGAGGCTCTTCGGGTTTTCAAAAAATTATCTGAGCGTCTGGTCGAAGCGACGCGTGACCCGAGAGCTGGTGAGTATCTGGCACAGCGCATCAGCATTGCTATACAGCGGGGCAATGCAGCCAGTGTCTTAGGCACGCGCGCGACTGGTATTGATATGGATCAGTTGAGCTACCTGTAGATTGTTTGCAACAGTTTGCAGATAGCTTAATTGTTTCTATTGTAAATACTAGTTTTAATTTAAATTTGTTATTTGATTCTTATTTTCTTTCTAAATAAAGTTATAATACAATATTTTTATATATATATTTTAATGTATTATATGTAGTAGTTTATTAAATATTGGTTAAAATAAAAATGTTCTCTCTTTACCCACTTTTATAAATTGGTGTCTCTCTCTCTCCCAAAAAGATTACCTACTACGTCCTGTAGGGACTAGAGTCATACAAGTTGATCACAAACAAAACACAGTTTTCGAGCGGGAGTGTTGAATAAGATACTCCCGCTCGAAATTGGTGATTTTGCTGCTCAAAAACGGTGAGCAAAGTCGAAATAATTTCAACAGTGAAAACGAGTTGAGAAAGTTTTTTCGCAATGGCGGGAAATTAGATTTCCTATGCGCGCGCATCTAATAATGGCGATCGGCCATAGACTAAAAGAATGAGGTTTCTTTTTTCGCTTTTCGCGGATAGCGTTTTAGCCACGTACAAAATGGAGAATTCAAAGTTTTCTTTATTTCAGAGAAAACAAAAGACATATTTGAGTGAAAGTTTTATTTATTAGAAACGTACAAGTTGAAATTATCAATATGAACACAAAGTTGTGATGAATGATGAAATGAGCAAGCAATAGGTACCTACACTAATTTATTTGTACTATTGAACACGATCTTTTTTGTATCGAAACTTTTTAAAGGACAAAGCAACTCAACCAATAAAATAAAATTTCAAAATTTATAATAAAATTCCTTCAGAAATAAGAAATGAAGCTAAAATAAGTAAGTTTAAGTCTCTCTTGAAAACATTCTTAATCAAAAATAGTTTTTATTCCTTACAAGAGTTTTTTGATTTGTGATTCCTTTGTTATACTTACTTCAATTTTATTTAATAGGTAGGTACGTAAATTAATTAATTAGATTGCATTATTATTAAGGATAGATAATGCCTAAACACTATTTTTAAATGATTTTTATTTCTGTGTTTAGAGTTATTAGAATATGTCGTTAGATTATAAGAATTAGCCACCTAGCTAAATATTGCCGTGCCCTAGCAGCAGGGCGCATGTTTGAAACACCTTATCTATAAGATCCCATGTACAACATGTTTGCAATAAAAATATTGAGTATTGAGTATTAAAAAAACCTATAACTCACTTGTGAATAAAAGTAATGAAAAAGTCACAGTTTGATTACAGATGTCATTATGTACCTAATTGCGGTGAAATAAGAGCCATTTTATGAGCAAGTGTGTTGAAAAAGTTATTTTTATAATTTTATATTTAAACGTACCCTTCGCCCATTCACTGTCTGAGGCAGCGGCGGGGACCGCGGCCGGCACTCGAACCGGCACCTTCCCTTCAGTCCTACCCACCGGACTGCCGTCCTCGATCCCTAACTCGTTCAGCTCCGCCAGTATTCTCTCTTCACCATCGAAGACAAACTCTCTTTCGGATATCTTTCGAGCGGTTTTGTATTTCTGCCAGGTTGTGAACTTTTCTGTTTCTGAAATTGAAAATGAAAAATGAAAAAAGTTTATTTACAACTTCACAATAAAATTAAAATTAGCACAGTTTACTTAGTAGGTAATACAAATTATTACTGAATTAAATTATTGATTTGAATTATCAAAAAATTATCTCTCGCGTCTGGTCTATGCGACGCGTGACCCGAGAGCTGGTGAGTATCTGGCACAGCGCATCAGCATTGCTACACAGCGGGGCAATGCAGCCAGTGTCTTAGGCACGCGCGCGACTGGTATTGATATGGATCAGTTGAGCTACCTGTAGATTGTTTGCAACAGTTTGCAGATAGCTTAATTGTTTCTATTGTAAATACTAATTTTAATTTTAATTTGTTATTTGATTGTTATTTTCTTTCTGAATAAAGATTCTATTATTAAAGAATAAATATATAATCCATACTAATCATACATCATCATCACCATTTAATAGTCCACTGTTAAACTTAGGCTTGTGATGTGTGATGAATGAGTGATGATGATGAATAAGCGCCATGGCGTCCTGTCTTCAGCTTGCCGCATCCAGCATCTGCCAGCAGTCTTTCACAAATAGTCATTCCACCTGATCGGAGGGCGTCCTCCACTACGTTTGCCGACTTGATACTTGTTGATCATCATCATCGGCCTATACTGGTCCACTGCTGGACATAGGCCTCCCCTAATGAGCGCCATAGCGCCCTGTCTTCAGCTTGCCGCATCCAGCATCTGCCAGCAGTCTTTCACAAATAGTCATTCCACCTGATCGGAGGGCGTCCTCCACTACGTTTGCCGACTTGATACTTGTTGATCATCATCATCGGCCTATACTGGTCCACTGCTGGACATAGGCCTCCCCTAATGAGCGCCAAAGCGCCCTGTCTTCAGCTTGCTGCATCCAGCATCTGCCAGCAGTCTTTCACAAATAGTCATTCCACCTGATCGGAGGGCGTCCTACACTACGTTTACTGAGACGCGGTCTCCACTCAACAACACGTTTACCCCAGTGGTTGTCGGTTCTTCTCGAGATATGGCCAGCCCACTGCCACTTCAGCTTGCTTTGAGCTATGTCGATAACCTTGGTTCTCTGTCGGATGTATTCGTTACGAATTTCCTTCAGAGAAACTCCGAGCATAGCTCTCTCCATAGCTCGTTAATAATCTATACCAATATTATAACTTCGAAAGTAACTCTGTATTTTGTTCTTGTCACGCCTAAACAGCTGAACGGATCTCTATGAAATTTGGCAGGGAGGTAAATGGTATCTCAGGGTCAGACATAGGCCACTTGAAAAGCGCGTGTAAAGTCGCGGGTAGCAGCTTGTATTATATAATTTGATTGTTTTGATAAAACTAAAAATCGACTTAAGACTCTTTCATAATTTACACTGTTTTTTAAGTTTTTGAAACACATACTAATCCCTCGGACAATAACGGGATAATTAGAGACGACTTCTGTGGCGCGGTGGGCGAAGGTCTGCCTGTGGTGCTGGAGGTTGCGGGTTCGATTCCCGCCTCGGGACAAATGTGTGTACGATCTGCAGACATTTTTTCAGGGTGTTCTGGTCGTTTCCTATGTATAGTAAGAATATCTATCTATGTAATGTATTGTATTATGTATATCAGTTATCTAGTACCCATAACACAAGATCTGCTTAGCTTGGGGCTAGATAATGCTGTGTGAATTGTCCAGCATTATTTATATATTTATATTTATTTAATTATCTATACAATAGCAGAAGAATCATACGAATCGTTTCACAAAATTTGCGTTAAATTGAAAAAGTCAATTTTAAATGTATTTTTAGGGCACTTATTGATTGAATAAAAATTAATAAAGAACCCAATTGAGACACTTCAAAAACGGGTGTAATATTCTATTGAGAAAAATTCGAAACCCTCGGGTCGGAAGCCACATTAATTTAAGCCACTTAAGGGCCAATACTACCTTATATCAACTGTGTCAGATCGAAATATCTTCGAAGCTACTAAATGTTTAACTTTGAAATTTATACATGGTAAAGTTCAGGACTTACTCTATCGATTATATGTTTCGAAAACACGATTCCATAAAATTTTCTCTATAGAAAAAAATCGCAAAATTACCTCTAAAACTAAATTTCTTAATAAATACAGCAGTTAAGATCTTGAGAATAAGCATGGTAATAGAACTAAGTATAAAAACATTTTATATGTTTCGATTTTTTCAAATAAAGTCCCAATTAATAGATAATAAGCTAAAACTTGATTTCCGGGCTTGCGTTGCGTTGTTTTGGCATCCCCTGTCCCCCTCTTATGAACGCAAAATCCTATATCTATCCTTTTCACAAAACTTGAGGTTGTATAAGCTCTCACGGATTTTTTTTTACCTGTGGATTTCCCTCCATCCCAATTCTCTGGCATCGACTGAAGCTCTTTTAGCTCGGCCTCCAGATCAGCCGTATCGTCTTCTACGGGCGGACCGGCGAGGACCTTTTCTATCTCGTTGTAAGTATCCATAACCTACAAGTAAAATAGTTAAAATTATAAACAAAAAGAGCTGGTGAGTATCTGGCACAGCGCATCAGCATTGCCATACAGCGGGGCAATGCAGCCAGTGTCTTGGGCACGCGCGTGACTGGTATTGATATAGATCAGTTGAGCTACCTGTAGATTGTTTGCAGATAGATCAATTGTTTCAATTGTAAATACTAGTTTTAATTTAATTCTATTATTTAATAAAATAACTGCGGCTCCAAGAGGTTACGAGCCTGCGTATATGATGTGAATATCAACTCGATAACTCCACGCGTTTGTCTTCCTTTTTTCTTTCCTAAGTACAGAACCCTAAAAAAGGTATATATATTAATAATTATTTAAAATATTTTACCTTTAACAGGGTCATGCACGAGGGCCCTGTTTAGAAATATTTGACCTTTTTCAGGGTCATGCATGAGGGCCCCTGTTTAGAAATATTTGACCTTTTTCAGGGTCATGCTTGGGGCCCCCGTTTAGAAATATTTGACCTTTTTCAGGGTCATGCATGAGGGCCCTGTTTAGAAATATTTGACCTTTTTCAGGGTCATGCACGAGGGCCCTGTTTAGAAATATTTGACCTTTTTCAGGGTCATGCATGAGGGGCCCCTGTTTAGAAATATTTGACCTTTTTCAGGGTCATGCATGAGGGACCTGTTTAGAAATATTTGACCTTTTTCAGGGTCATGCTTGGGGCCCCGTTTAGAAATATTTGACCTTTTTCAGGGTCATGCATGAGGGCCCTGTTTAGAAATATTTGACCTTTTTCAGGGTCATGCTTGGGGCCCCTGTTTAGAAATATTTAACCTTTTTCCGAGTCATGCCCCCGTTTAGTTTTTTTATTCTTTTTAAGGTTCATGCTTGGTGGCCCCAAAAATACTTTTTCTTGCAGACTATTTATTATTATTTGACCGAATGAGCTTTCATAATCCATGGACAATATATTATTCTGAATTACCTCTTTCAAATCATCCATTGTATCATGTACTGCATCTTCGTCCAAATTGTTTTCTTTCATATTGGTCTTCATTGCTTCAGCCGCAGTCCTGCAAAGAATAAATAAACCAATCAAATCGTTTATTTGCGAAAGTATGGTAGGTTAATAAATAAATAATGCTGGACAATTCACACAGCATTATCTAGCCCGAAGCTGACGCTTGACGACCGATTGGAATTTGGAATTGGGGGAAGGTCTGCCTGCGACGCAAGAGGTTGCGGGTTCGATTCCCGCCTTGGAACAAATGTGTGTACGATCTGCAGACAGAATGAATTGTTCAGGGTGTTCTGGTCGTTTTCTATATATAATAAAAAATATCTATCTATGTATTATATTATAGACAGACAATTGTTTTACAACTTACTTGTAAGTGTCGACTATAGCCAGGTTGTGCGAGACGTCCCTCATCTGTAACAGCAGTTGTCTGACGTTGTCGAGCGCGGCGGTGCAGCGGTCCAGTCGAGCGCCGGCTTTATGTTTGCGGCGAAGGTGGTTCTTGGCCTGAGGAGTAAATAAATAAATAAATAATAATAAATAATGCTGGATAATTCACACAGCATTATCTAGCCCCAAGGTAAGCAGAGCCTGTGTTATGGGTACTAGATAACTGATATACATAATATAATACAATACGTAGATAGATATTACATAAAAAATATTAATATTATGAAATTCAATTAGTTTTTAGGGATTTTTTAAAACAATTAAACTATATTTTAGCAGAAATCCAGCTATTTTTTGACTAGTGACTCATCTAGCTAGACACTACTCTTATAATTCTTATATCCTTTTCTCCATCCCTGGGTTGCCTGGGAGAAATCGCTCTCAGCGATATCGTACTGATAGTTTTTTTTAGATATAAGGTTTATTTTTGTTATTTTTTTTATTTAAGTGCAATAAATTGTTTATTCATTCATTCACTAGTGACTCACCGCGACTCTGTTCCCCAAAGACAGCGCGACCCGTGCGTCGCTCTCGGCCTGCGACTCGTCGCGCGACAACCGCGTCTCGTCGCCCTCCAGTCGGGACTCCGCACACGTAAGTTTCACAAGCGCGGTATCCTGTTCTGTTATAGGTGAAACTTTGGAGCTGGGTTCCGCTGTAACAACAAATAAGTTCTCGCTTCGGTATGTAGTCTAAAGTAAAGAAGCAACGAAGAAACCTTTAGCCTGTTAGTTGTTATTTCTCGAGTTGGTTCAAAACCCGTCTCAAGCTTTTTTATCTTCTTTTTTATTATCTAGAATCTAGATAATCTGATATTTTGTAGCCTTTTTGCAGAAAGTTTTGACCTTTGATTTTAATTACTGATAAATTTTGCACAAATACGATTTTGCAACTCACTTGGAGTTTTGTTGTAGAAGCGTATACATTGCCCTTTAAAAGATACATTTATCTTGTGAAGCCTAGTTGCCAGTTTATGTCTACTATTTCTATACTTTTTAGGACTGCATGCATATGCTGCAGAACTGTAAGACTTACCAAATTTAACTACATCTCCTTGCAATAACGCTTTTCCTTGCAGCACGAGACACCCGAGGGCCAGTTCAAAGGCATCTCGACCTGCTTTCCACTCCACCCGAGCCATCATCTGGTCTATGGTGCCCACTCGCTCTAGACCTGCGGGGTAGGTTTCCAGGAGTTTTGCAGCTTGCTCCTGTAGATAATTATTTAATGAAAATTTTATTGCACTAATGGACGACCTCTGTGGCGTAGTGGGCGAAGGTCCGCCAGCGACACAGGAGGTTGCGATGAAATCAGAGATATTCAGTAGCATTAGCGCCATCTATAAAATTAATTTCTTACCTGCGCAAACTACAAGCATACGAAGACGAAACATGTGGCTTGGCTATTACATAGTTACTACCTACTCTCGAAGTGTTACAAAGATGTTCTAATAGGTGGCGCCGTACGGTAAATGCTCTCATGCTTATTATTGCATTTTGTAGAGCTATTTTGCTCATAATGGTAAAAATCCTCATCAGATCTTTACCATTTTTTATGAGAAAAAATTACTACCTTTCAATTAAAAAAATAATTATCGAAATCAGATGTCTTTATTCAATAGAGCCCTTTTTCCTTTTTGTGGAGGAACTAAGCCTTTAATTGTGAAACCCCGACGATTAAAAAATTGTATAAAATCGGTCGTAAAATACTTGTACGTGCATTCTGACAGAATCCATACTTTTTCCAGTAGTTGATGCAGAGACGACGCGACGACGCTTCGCTCGCTAGGTCAATAATATAAAAAATTTACCTTCAAGAAACTCTCCAAAACGAACTTCTGAGTAGAATCAATGCTAGCTTTAGGCAGACCGTCATTGTCAATCGCGTATCGAGTCGGCAGCATGGACGTTACAGCACCGAGCGCGAAGGCAGCAGGTCTGAATGCCAGCCGGGCACCCCACTTGACCCAGCCTTCCGGCCCGTTTTGAAGAACTTGCTGGTATTTTGACAGAGGGACTAGGTCTCCATTTCTGAAAATTATACATTATTTATAGCAGCTATATAATCAGATCTTAGAGACTAGTTTGATTGCCTTATGGATAAATACTGTGACAAAGTTATATATCACAGTATTTATCGTATTTCAGTGGGCAAAGGTCCGCCTGCGACGCAGGAGGTTGCGGGTTCGATTCCCGCCTTGGGACTTGTACAATCTGCAGGTATTTGTTCCGGGTGTTCTGGTCGTTTTATAATCTATAATAAAAAATATCTATTTATGTATTATGTATATCAGTTATCTAGTACCCATTACACAAGCTCTGCTTAGCTTGGGGCGAGATCAAAAATCTTGTGAATGATAGTTTAGGAGAAATTTTTTAAAAATTCTTTGCACAATAATTTGTGGTATTTAAAATAGTTTATTCATTTTCGAAAAGAAGTCTGAGTGGGATCTGCCTTGTACCCCATAGATTAAATATTTTTTTCAAAGCTTTATCGATAAAGATGACGGAGAAACATTGTTTTTCCCAAATTTACCCATTCCACATCTATCAATGCCTTATAATAATAATAATAATATAAGCCTTTTATTCAGACATTTTACAATTGGTATTACAATTTTTTTACTTAGCCTAAACCTCTGATACTTCTGTCTGCGTGCCTCTTTGGACAAAGGCCTCCTCCAATTTTGACCATTCAACTCTGTTGCCAACCAATCTAGACCATGTGCCCCCTGCTGTGGTCTTTATATCGTCGACCCACCTTCTCGATGGCCTACCTCGTCTCCTTTTGTTTGTAACCCAAATTTACCCATTTCACATCAGTCTATCAATGCCTTAGTGGATAATAAATAAAATAAATAATGCTGAACTATTCACACAGCATTATCTAGCCCCAAGCTGAGCAGAGCTTGTAAATTATATATAATATAGACGACCTCAGTGGCGCAGCAGGCGAGAGTCTGCCTGCGACGCAAGAGGTTGCGGGTTCGATCCCCGCCTCGGAACAAATTTGTGTACGATCTGCAGAAATTTGTTCCGTTGGTCTGGGTGTTTTCTATGTATATTCTATTGACGACCTCAGTGGCGCAGCGGGCGAGAGTCTGCCTGCGACGCAACAGGTTGCGGGTTCGATCCCCGCCTCGGAACAAATTTGTGTACGATCTGCAGAAATTTGTTCCGTTGGTCTGGGTGTTTTCTATGTATAATAAAAAATATCTATCTATGTAATGTATAATATTACGTATATCAGTTATCTAGTACCCATAACACAAGCTCTGCTTACCTTGGGGCTAGATAATGCTGTGTGAATTGTCCAGCATTATTTATATTTATTTATATAATAATAATTAATGGAAACATATTTCTGTACTATAAATAAATAAATGAGCATAAACTTGAATTAGACTTGCCAATATGCATGTCTATGTATTTTATCCAACAAGCTTGTCTTGCAGAGTGTTTATTAGATTATTTTTAAATTAAGACCACCGGTTGACAATAACAACCTTCTTTTAAGCATAATAATATAGCATAGTATTTTATTCTATACTAGCAGCACCTCGCGGTTTCACCATGTTCTTAGGTCAGGGCTTAAGTGAGTCTACCGTAGTCATAAAACCGAACCATGATCTGGCTCCAAACAAGTGTAGAAATAGAAAAACTTTATTCGTCACTCGTACAAGCAATAACAAACATTAATAAAAAAACACACAGAAATAACAACTTGCTCGACTCACAAAAAGGCCCTTGTCTCAGCATAATGTTAGTCGCGTTTGCAACCAACGCTAATCTTCCGACAAGACCATTTGGTGACGGTGTAAGAGTTAAGACATATCACTGCTGAACTTTCCTCAGTTTTTATAAATCACTCATGTTCATATAGTAACTTATGTAAATATTATAGTTACAGATTCAATAGGTTGGTCGGACACAGTACCAGAGACTTAAAATTTGATTTAGTCTTATTGTCACTAAGGGTGTAACTTTTGTTCAGGACATTGACCTCGTCCAATACCCTTGGCGCAAGAGGTCAATACATGTCATTCAAGGTGAAAGACTAAGACATTTCAGAACATCTACACAGAAGTTAATATTGTAAGTTTCATTAGTTAGATTTAGAAACCTTCCAACAGTTGGGGAACTACCCTTTTAAAAACCTTTTTAAAACTTATTTTTTCATTGTATCCCGTGATCTACACTGTGGCCCAAATATGTATTTTTTAAAATTGATTTTATTAGCTCTGAATTCAGACTCACCGATACATTTCTTCGACAACGATTTCAATGCAAGCGGGCGTGCGAGAATGTCGGAGAAAGGAGGTCTTTACGTTAGCTGCAGACACCACGGGGTCCCCTCTTTTCCTGCACAAGGCCCTAATCCTATCAGACCAGAACTTCATCTTCATTTCCCAGGACTCAGGGTTAGCTGCCTTCAGTCGAAATGGTGCAAATAATGCATTCATTCGGACTTCGTCGGTGATCCAACACGGGGGCAGCAACTGTTCGTCTTCGGGTACATCGGACCACATTTTTAGTTTTTTTATAACATTCACAGGTATCTAACACTGAGATTTGACAAACAGTAAAGTAGAGATCGTTAATATTGACAGAATACGACGAAAATTACGACAAAGGCGTGTGAATAAAAATAAACCTGCTGCACTGCACTGTCCTGCGATTTGCGTTTTGCGTTGCGTTACGTGCGGTGCGAGCGTGGACGAAAGAAATCAATCAAATCACTACCGACTTGACTTGACTTGACTTGACTTCTTTATTTTTGGCAATATGTGTCTGGTTTGTCACTTTTCTGCCCACAGAGTTTCTGCCAGTGTCTAGTTCAAGGAAATTTCATAGTCATGGAATGGAGGCGGGCTTAGAGGAAGAAGGGTATAGAGCTCTTGTATATGCCCATCTCATTCACACAAGAGAGAGATCAAAATATGCTGATAGCCTGAGAAAAAATGAGATAGAATGAGTCCTATTCCTATTTCATCCGCGTGGCCAGTTTTTTCATTGTTTAGCTCATCTATGTGCTAAACAAATATGCCAGGCACATCGATGGACTTCAACACAGTATTTGTTTATTCGACCTTTATAATGTTTTTTGCTAATTAAATGTGGTAAAGTGACTCTGCGGACATTCCTGCATCTCACAACAATATATACCTGAAGCAAAGATGATGTGATGCAATGTTATTTGATGTTAAAGTGAAGGTGAACGAAAAGTGCCAAATTTATCATTCCACTTGTAAGTACAAGTTCGTTTGACTTAAAAAAGGTTCAAAACTTATTGATTCATAGATTTCCATTGAGAAAAGGCTCAAAAATTATGTTTTGTGCTAATTCTAATGAACATAACCTAAAATTACGAAAATTTAGGGTTGCCTGCACTCGACAATAAAATTCCCCAAACATGGCGCAAAATATGCTCATAAATACTTACATCCACATTAACTTAAAATATGTTTTTATTTTTTACAGATTTCCCAAAAACAATGAACTGTCTCGTAGTAATGAAAACGTCTGCTTTAGATAGATAGAAGCCCCACGGTTCGCAAAAATTTGGGAACCCAAAAAAAAACAAGAATTTGTATCAAACCATTCATGAAAATGTTTTCATAAAAAGAAACAGCGAACATATCTGTTCCCTCGTGCGCGTACAAGACTGGTAAGTAAAATAAATAAATACATAACTAATGGCTCAGTGCAACCAGTGGTTGAAAGTTTTTTTGAGACTTGGATTAAACAATATTCTTACCTACTTTGTGTTTTAGTCTACCTACCTTCCATTCAAATCAAATTCAAAAATATTTTAATGGTATTGGGATTTGGTGTAACTAATACTTGCCATATATAAACTAGGTACTATATTATGTATATAATATTAATATTTCCTTTAACATTTTATTTCAGGCATGTAAGATAAATACTACGGAAAAGGTACGTGAAGGAAATCATGAAAACTTTGTGTTTGTAAGAGAAATACAATCCAGTACACACATACAACGACACAGTGTAAATTAATAAACACGTACAGTTTAATAAAGTGTACGTACAATATTATAAATTAATTGTTAATACTAATGTACTTATATAAGTACTAATAATATTAATATAATTGAATATAAGGCTGATAAACCTACATTTTGATAAGTTGGGTATGCAGTTGATTTGTGGAGAATAAATATTGATATAACTATCTTAAGAATCAAAAAAGTATATAATATTTGTTTATATAAGCAAGGACGTAGGTAATACTGTGTTTGAGATATAAATAGTGTCATTTATTTGTTTTCTCTGAACTTTTATCTGAAGTAGGTAGGCCTACAATGTAAAAATGCTTTTGAATTTCTTGTTCTGGTTGTCTTATCTTGGCAATTCCTGTGTAATATTAAATACTTAGCAGAAATGTGATTTCCAAAGTGCAATTTTTATTGTAAGTCTGTGCCTGTTTATCGTGTTTGAATGGATTCCCTAGCAATAATATTTTTTTCAAAATTATTTGTATAAGTTAATAGTAAATAAAGTAAAATATTTTAAAGAGTTTGAAATTATTTCTTCACGTAGCTAGTAGTATAAGTAGCGGTGGTAATAAATTTAAGAAAATAAAATTGATACCTAAACGTAGTTTTATTTCAATGCTCACTTTACCTATTCCCGCATACTAAGGTAGGTACTTAATTAAAAAAATTTTAGGAATCCGTAGTCAGCAGTGGACTGGTATAGGCTGATGATGATGATGAGGGGTAATGCTTATAATCCTCACGCTGGGCATGCGGGTTGTGAATCGCAGTTCGGTTCGGTGGTAGATCTATTCTGCAAGAGGCGCTGCTGCCCGCCCCCCGGTGTATGCCCCTTAGTCGCCTCATACGACGCCCACGAGAAGAGTTCGGTTAGTGCAAATTCTAAGCCATACGGCTCTACCAGACATGAAATTACGAACCTAGTCAGGGTAAAAAAAATAGCATGGCAACACCACTTCGAATACTCTGTCTCTTTTCACGGCCACGCATGCCAACCATCTAGGTATATTATTTCATCTAAGGAGGCGGGTATAAGACTATGACCGGTAAAACAAGAAGAAAAAGAAGAAAAAAAAAACAACAATGTGATTTTACAATAAGAATAAAAGAGGATAAAAAAAACAAAAAGCTAAAATAAAATAATGAGGCCTTACTGCATAAATAAATGGACGTAGTTACGCTGAAAGGACTCAATCCACAAAATGTCACTTCGGAGATATGGCATTTTAAAGTTTAGACGATGATTCAATAATGTTAATGCATTGGAAAAAAAATGAAATTATTGTGTCAGATGACCAAAAATACTGTTATTTTTATGAGCCTAATTTTATTACACAGACTGTCGTATTTTTTCAGTTATTGAGGAAAATATGGGGTTGAGTCGTTTCTGCTAAATCGGTTTTGACATTACGGAGTATTTTTTTTAATTTATTTGAAATGACCTAAACGACAAAAAGTATTAATAAAAGTGATATTTATATAAATAAAAGAGTATTCATCATCATCATCATCAGCCTATATTAGTCCATTGTTGGACATAGGCCCTAATGAGCGCCATAGCGCCCTGTCTTCAGCTTGCCGCATCCAGCATCTGCCAGTCAGCAGTCTTTCGCAAATCGTCATCCCACCTGGTCGGAGGGCGTCCTACACTACGTTTGCCGAGTCGCGGTCTCCACTAAAGAACACGTTTACCCCAGCGGTTGTCGGTTCTTCTCGAGACATGATCGGCCCACTGCCACTTCAGCTTGCTAATCCTTTGAGCTATGTCGATAACCTTGGTTCTCTGTCGGATGTATTCGTTACGAATCGTATCCTTCAGAGAAACTCCGATCATAGCTCTCTTCATAGCTCACTGGGCGACTATAAACTGGTAGACCAGCCCTACCGTGAGTGTCCACGTCTCAGCTCCGTAGGTCATGACGGGTAGGACGCACTGATTGAAAACTTTCGTTATCAAGCATTGTGGTGTGGCTGTGTGGTGTCGGCCCTAGAATAGTACCAACCCAACTCTCCCCGTGGGTCTCGTAGGAGGCGACTAAGGGACACAAACCTTGGGCAGCAGCGCCCCCTGGAGAACAACTCAAAATGCCCAGCGTGGGGATTATGGGCATTACCCCCCAATGGTACGACGCAACAAAAAATGGCCTCCAGGTCCCGGCCGCCTCGCTATTCCTGGCCATGGCAGCGGCCTTGGTAACGGTGGGGCAGGGGGTGCTAGGAATCACCGGGCTACATGAGACTGCCACCAACAACTGACCCTGGCAACGTATAACGGACGCACTCTGAGGCTTGACCAACATCAAGCACAGTTGGAAGTGGAGTTAGAGAACATCAAATGACATGTTCTGGGGTTATGTGAAGTCCGCAGAGAGGGGAAGGACACCGTAACCCTAGACTCGGGCCATCTTCTCTACTTTCGTGAGGGTGATAAAACATCCCAGGGTGGCGTAGGTTTTCTCGTCAATAAGGCCCTCTCTAACAACGTCCAAGAAATCGCCAGTGTGTCGACCAGGGTAGCGTACCTGATCCTTCGTCTATCCAAACGGTATAGCATTAAGGTAATTCAGGTCTACGCACCGACCTCGGCACACTCGGATGATGAAGTGGAGGATATGTATGAAGACATATCCAAAGCCTTGCATAACACCACTAAGGCCCACTTCAAAGTTGTTATGGGGGACTGTAATGGCAACGAATCCCGAATAGGCCCGCATGGTTATGGAGTTAGGAATCTCAGGGGGCAAATGCTAGTTAACTTCCTTGAGAAAGAAGGGCTGTTCTTAATGAACTCCTTTTTAAGAAGCAGCCTCAAAGGAAGTAGACATGGCGAAGCCCCGACACTGTGACTAAAAATGAGATTGACTTCATCATGACGGATAGCAAACACATATTCAGAGTTGTCTCAGTGATCAACAGGTTCAATACCGGATCTGATCACCGATTTTTCCGAGGCTCTCTAAATATCAACTTGAATTTTGAAAGAAACCGTCTGATGAAGTCCACGCTCCAACTTAACCCAATCCAAATCAAGACGGCCACCGAGAAGTTCCAGCAGCTTCTCGGGGATAGATTTGTTGCCTTGGAACCCACTGATGACGCTGACGAGACGCTGCACAATCTGGTGTCGAAACGCTGAGGCACGAAGGCATCAAGTTTAGTAAAAAGCAGCGTACTGGCAGGAAATCCAAACTCTCGGCCGAGACTCTCGGGTTGATGACAAGAAGACGGGAAACCACCCAAGCCACTTCGTCTTAGAGGTCAGACCTGAACAAGCGAATTGCGAAGATGGTACGGCGCGACCTTCGGGGCTCCAACACACGCCTCAATGAAGAGCCGATAGAGTGAAACCGAGGGTCCAAAGTATTCACTCAGCAGCTTGGCAGGAGCCACCTGAAGAAGCTTAAAACGCACGATGGGAGGACCGTATTGTCGAAGCCGGGGATCTCTGCCGAGATAGAGGATTTCTATGGCCGTTTATACGCTGCACAAGCCCCTCATATCCAAAGGGATGACCATGATTCCAGAGCCACCCTGACACGCCAATACACCGACGAACTGCCAGACATCTGTCAAGAAGAGATCGCGATGGCACTGAGGCAGCTTAAAAATGGAAAAGTCCCCGGTGAAGACGGCATTACTTCAGAGCTTCTGAAGGCAGGAGGAGCCCCTGTTATACAGGAGCTGCAGAGCTTGTTCAATGCCGTCCTTCACAGTGGGAGAACTCCAAAGGCGTGGAGCGGGAGTTTGGTGGTGCTCTTTTTTAAGAAGGGACATAAATCCTTCTTAAAAACTACAGACCCATCACACTCCTGAGCCACGTCTATAAGCTTTTTTCACGAGTAGTCACGAATCGTCTTGCCACGAGACTCGATGAGTTCCAGCCACCGGAACAGGCCGGGTTTCGTGGAGGGTATATCTATACCATAGACCACATACACACAGTGAGGCAGATTATACAGAAGTCCGAAGAGTATAATCAGCCCCTGTGTCTGGCCTTTGTGGACTATGAAAAGGCCTTTGCATCTGTCCAAACCTGGGCTGTTCTGGAATCCTTACAGCGATGCCAAGTAGACTATCGTTACATCGAAGTGCTGAGATGTCTCTATGATGCCGCCAGCATGAGTGTCCAAGTACAGGGCCAGCAGTCTAAACCAATCCAACTGCGCAGAGGGGTGAGACAGGGGGATGTTATATTCCCGAAACTGTTCACAAGCGCGTTGGAAGATGTGTATAAGACGCTGGACTGTAAAGGTAAGGGCATCAATATAAACTGCGACTACATCTCACACCTGCGATTCGCTGATGACATAGTCTTGATGGCGGAGTCGCTGGAGGAGCTTAACCGGATGCTGGACGGCCTAGCTTCAGCCTCACGACGCATCGGTCTTGGCATGAACTTGGATAAAACCAAGATCATGATCAATGGCCACATAGATCCGGGACCGGTCGTTGTACATGGCCACCTTCTCAAAATTATTTCCGAATACACTTCCCTTGGGCAGATTCTGCAGTTGGGTAGAAACAGTTTCGAGAAGGAGGCCAAGAGGAGGATCCAGCTAGGTTGGGCAGCGTTCGGGAAACTACGTCGAGTCTTCTCGTCATCCATACCGAAATGCGTTAGGAGTAGTGAAATCCACATCAATTGTATTTTACGTGCAGAAAATGCAAGCAAGATTGAAAACAAAGTACAAGTTTCATTAAAAATCGTTCAGAATAATTGCCACTTAAATACACAATTTATAAATAAATAAATAATTACCAAGTATCAAAATATGTTATTAAAATTTTGTCATAGTCGTTTTGATGTTGCCATTCTAATAATTTTTTAATTTGCCGTGATTTTTCAGTCTCTACTTTCATTTGACAGACTATAAAAAGCAAAATCGATTAGTTTCTTTTAAAATGAATTTATCTGAAATGACGCACACCGATTGAGTCGTTTTAGCTAAATGATAAATGGGATTGTTTCATAGTAAATCAGTTTATTAGAAATAACCCATATGGTTTGAGTCCTTTTAGCTAAATGCAAAATCGTCTTGTTTCTTAGTAAAGTATTTTATCTGAAATGACCTATACAGTTTGAGTCGTTTCAGCTAAATAAAAAAATTACTAGTTTCTATGAAAGTAAATTTAACTGAAATGATTCAGGTGCTATGAGACATTTCTGTTAAATTACTTAAATACACACTTCTTTGAGATTGGATTTCTTAAAAAGGATCCATGTAGCCTGAGTTATTACAGTGTTTTAGAAAAAAATACCCGCCATACATGTGGCTTGGTTCTCGTATTTCAAAAAACCACCTTAACGTTATCAGATTACGGATCTTTTTTGCGAGGTGATAGAACCGACCTTTAGGACCATTTTGGTATATTTAACTCATTTTTGACCAAAGTGTGGATTGAGTCCTTTCAGCGTAACTACGTCCAAATAAAGTAGTATTTACAATTTTATCTTATTTACATCAATAAATTTACATAGAAGAAATATTATTGCAGGGTAAAACGTAAGAGAAAGTAAACTTTTCATGGATACATACGGGACGTGGAATATCAAGAGGGAGTAAGTCATATAAAGAACATTGAAGAAAGGGACAGTTAAAAAATATGTGATCCACCGATTTTCTTTCAAACAATTTGACATGACATTGGTAATGAATGAATGACACAATTATTTGACAATGATTTGCCATGCTACAGGGTAACCAAAACGGAATTGGAATCGGACAATTGGATCACAGTATACTATACATTATGGACAGTACGGAAACTACCTACAAACGCTCGAAACGGCACACTCACACAAACAACATGCGCATGTACGAGACTTCTAAGGAGTTTTTGCGGTGCTGATGACAGTAGCGGTTGTCGCGTGTAGACGAGCGGTCATGTGTTTTTTGTGAAATGCCCCGTTTGTATTGCGTTGTACACGGCTGTGTGAACTCGGCTTCATCAAAACCGGAACTGTCATGTTTTAAATTAAGAAAGGCAATAACGATTTTCGATTATCGTTCCCATAGAATTTGGAATCGATAGTTTCAAATTATGTTTGTAAGTAAATTACTAAAACGTTTATTTTTTTTATTGTTTTAGGTAAGTAGGTAAAAATACTTTTACAGGTATAATAAATATAAATAAATAATAATCCGTCGCACTAGCAAGTCGTGGAAACTGTCTCATGTTCAGTGTTTAATACCAAGTGAAACCTAGAACATTGTTGCTTTTCTTTATCGCTGTGTTAAACTCTAAATAAGTTGGCTAATAAACGTGTGTGATTTTGCAGTCGACTTTCTTTGAACCGACAGCTATCGACGACCCTATTCCGTCATCAGAAGCGGGATCAGTGCCGTTTCAAATGATCAAAGAAACGAAAAATCATGGTGCACAACTGCTGACGATCCTCTGACCCAGCTCTAGCAGCTATGCGACCGGCGCGTCATAGACGAGGTGCGAGCTGAGTGACGCATTAATGTTTGCGTTGTGCAAACAAACAATGTAATATCAAGGTCGGTTGTATTGTTTTTCATACGATTTGGGTCCTAAATATTTGTTGGTAAAATGAAAAGTAGCTGCCAATTTATGTGGCAAATGTGTTAACAATGTTGTTACCATGTGTGGTATATGACATAAGCGAGTATTAATTATCACTGAGCAGATCGCTATACGTTAAGGGCATTAAATTCAAAACGCACCTAAAGGCTAAAAAAAGTCAAAATCACTTTTTTTTCATCTAGTTACATGTGCAAATTGTAGTACATAAAAATTTAACTTGTATCTAGATTAATTTAATTCGATTTATTCGATTTTTTTTTCTAGGTTAGTTGTGCGTTATTCTTGCAAGGCGCTATAATACGGTAAGTGGGCGGTGCTCGTCTATGTGCTACGATAATTTTGGAGGTATTCTTGTATATAAAAAAATACGTTACAACATAGACGTGAGCTGTCATCATTATCATCTTAATATAAACAAACTATTTTTCATCAACTAGGCTTAGTTTCCATACTGTAGGTACATATGAATACAAATACTGTGCTTACATACTGTGGTAGGATGATATCTAGCAACTTTACCAAACAGCTGATGCGTTAGCATAGGTTAGCATCCCTAGTACATCTGTAAACAGCTGTCACGTTCTTCGGTTGGTCCCGTGGACGAAAGAAATTGGTTCGTTCAACATTTCATTCAATCAATTCATTTCGTTCACTCGTTCGTTTTTTTTATTGAGTTCAATTCGTGCGTGTTGTAAAATTATTATTTTATCTTGTTGATTTCGTCATAATTTGAAAGCAATTTACTTTCATTTTGAGGAAAATCACACAATTACATTGTTTCGGTGAGTACACGCATAAAAATAGGGAGTTTCTGGCTAATATACCGACGATTGAAACCACTTGCGGCATCATTAAATTTCTTTTGCCTGTGCTATCTCCGAAAACATTGGAACAAATGTACTTTTACTCTGCCTATTTGTGCCATTTTTACCAATAATAAGTCTCCCAACAAGATCTGTAAGTAACTGTCGATACAATTACATTAATTTGTTGGCATTAAGTAGGTGTTCATCATCAGAAAATGTAAACATAAATCATACGATCATAAACTGGTTTTTCTGCTTACCTAGCTGTTGAATTTCTGCATTTTTTAAGTGTCTTCGGACGTCAAGGTGACCCAGATTTAAATCAGGGTTAGATATCTTATTTTATTGTTATGTAAATAAACGGGAAAACGGGAATACGCTTATACGCTCTGTCCCAATAACTGGCAGAAATTATGGTAAAGGTGCCTATCAGTATTTTAGCCTCGCCATCGAAATTGCCGGTAAAACAATATTTTCTTCTTATTCTCAAGATCTTAACTTCTGTATTTATTGAGAAATTAAGGTTTTAGTAAAAATTTAGAGGTAACTTTGCGATATTTTTCTATAGAGAAAATTTTATGGAATCGTGTTTTCGAAACATGATCATTATAGTAAGTCCTGAACTTTTACCATACATGAATATCAAAGTTAAATATTTAGTAGTTAGGAAGATATTTCGATCTGACGGAGATGATTTAAGGTAGTATAGGCCCTTAACACTAAATATGCAATTACAAATATAAAATACAATAAATAAATAATGCTGGACAATTCACACAGCATTATCTAGCCCCAAGCTAAGCAGAGCTTGTGTTATGGGTACTAGATAACTGATATACATAATACAATACATTACATAGATAGACATTTTTTATTATACATAGAAAACGACCAGAACACCCGGAACAAATACCTGCAGATCGTACAAATATTTGTCCCAAGGCGGGAATCGAACCCGCAACCTCTTGCGCCGCAGGCAGACCTTCGCCCACCGCACCATAGAGGTCGTCACAATATAAACACACATTATATACTCACATATAAACACGCATACAATATAAACACAAAACAGGTTGGTTATTTGAGTTATAATATAACCCAATGCTGACACAATAAATTGTTCTGTGAAAGTTTTATTCAAATAATTGTATTAATAATTGTATTAATAATTGTATTAATAATTGTATTAATAACCATCCAGATCACCACCTGAGCTTAGTACACGTATATTGCATACTAGATGAGCCTGTGAACTTTGTATTGCCTCGAATTTTAGGGTTCCATACCCAAAGAGTGAAAACAGGACCCTATTTTTACTAAGCCTTGCTGTCTGTCCATCAGCAGTCTGTATCTTATGAACCGTAAAAGGTAGACGGTTAAATTTTATCACGAAATATGTAGGTATTTCTCTAGCTGCTATAAAAAGAAAATAAAAAAAGGCTTCATACAAAAAACTTAATTTTTTGGCTTTTTATGCTCATCCTTTGTCGAGGCTGTATCTCTTGAACGATAATAGCTAGATAGTTGAATACGGTGTAGATTAGTATTGCCGCTAGAACAAGAAATAAAACATTATATAATTAGCCCCCCATACAAAGTTGAGTACCGATCACTAAAGTTAAGCAACGTTGGATGCGGTCAGTACTCGGATGGGTGACTGCATCGTAATGGCTATTAAGCAATTTTTTCTTTTGCGAAAGTTTATGTACTTGCTATGGTACGGTACCCTCTGTGTGCGACCTAACTCGCACTTGGCCGACTTTATAGCCCCTATTATATTAGTTTTTCCAGCCACCTATATATGTAGTGTCTTTATGAGAAAACAAAACAAAAAAAACTGAAATCAGTAAAGCTGTTTTTAAGTATTAGCCAGACTGCAATTGAAAAATCGTAATTGATTTATATACTGATAAATAAATAAATCATTTTCTCTCACAAAATGTTAATCACTAGATCTTGTTGCTAGCTGGGGTAAACGTGTTCTTAAGTGGAGACCGCGACTCGGAAAACGTAGTGTAGGACGCCCTCCGACCAGCAGGGGTATTTTAATTCGTCGGAAAGGCCTTCGGATTCGATACCGGAAACTTTGTCGAAGAACGCTATTTTAAACCAGCGGATTCGAAAACTTTTGACATTCGAATTCGGATCCTTGTTAGGAGAGTTTCATACTTTCGATCATCAATCCGCAACGAAATCAAAATAGCGTTCGCGGAATCGAATTCGAATCGGACGTTTCCGCTGCGGAAACGAATCGAATGAATTAAAATAGCCCTGCAGGTGGGATGACGATTTGCGAAAGACTGCTGGCAGATGCTGGATGCGGCAAGCTGAGGACAGAGCGCTATGGCGCTCATTAGGGGAGGCCTATGTCCAGCAGTGGACTGGTATAGGCTGATGATGATGAGATCTTGTTGGATAGGCTCTATGTTATATGCTTTTGCATGATGATGAATTTAAATTAAGGTTTTAAGAATCTATTGTTACATATTTATACAAAACAGTTAATACCTACCTATTGAATACATTGTGATGCAAATTTATTTCTATTTAAAGCTACAGAATAATTTACTAAAGGAAAATAGGCTTGACTTAAGCATTGTTGAGGATAAGTGAACTGCACTTTATCTTAGGTACCCATTCCACTAATCCAATATCTTTGTCCAACATTTGATCTATTTCTTGGACGGCTGGTTTCCCATTCCACCCGTCAATCTTTGACCAAGATTCCATTGTAATTTGCGTAGTCGAGTTCAAATGAAATCACGTCACACTAATATTATAAATTTGATGGTGAGATATTGAACCGCGCTGGGGTAAACGTGTTCTTGAGTGGAGACCGCGACTCGGCAAACGTAGTGTAGGACGCCCTCCGACCAGGTGGGATGACGATTTGCGAAAGACTGCTGGCAGATGCTGGATGCGGCAAGCTGAAGACAGGGCGCTATGGCGCTCATTAGGGGAGGCCTATGTCCAGCTGTGGACTGATGTAGGCTGATGATGATGATTGGATGAGTGGAATGGGTACCTTAGACAAATGCAGGTTATCGGTTACACTATCAGAAATCAATATTATCGATAGAAAACACTTGAAAACCTTATCGTTTTACTTTTATGAAGTCATTCTATTTAAAGATATATCTTAGACCATATATGGTGCTCAAACATTTTTTCTTTTAGGGTCTCGAAACCCTTATGGTCTCGCTCTGTCCGTCCTCTTTCTTGAATATATCAGTAACTACTGCAGCTATAAATAAATAAAATAAATAATGCTGGACAATTCACACAGCATTATCTAGCCCCAAGTTAAGCAGAGCTTGCATATTAACTGGAGAGCTGGTCGCAGCGCATCAGCATTGCCATACCAGCGGGGCAATGCAGCCAGTGTCTTTAGCACGCTTCCGACTGGTATTGATATGGATCAGTTGAGCTACCTGTAGATTGATTGCAGCTTTTTTTTTTTTTTTTATATAGACTTTAACATATTGAAAATAAGCATGGTAATAGAACTAAGTATAAAAACATTTTATATGTTCTGCTTTTTCCAATAAAGTCTTAATTAATAGATAATATGCTAAAACTAGATTTTTGGGCTTGCGTTGCTATCTTGCTATGCTCTGTCTCGCTCCTATGAACGCGAAATCCTATGTCTATCCTTTTCACAAAAAATTGAGGACATATAGGCTCTTAAAAATATTTTGCAAAACTAATTTTTCGTGTATCATTTACTTGTCAAAAATCATGATACCTAACCTACCTACATCTTCAAAACTTTCATCTTTATCACCCACATCTCACTCACGAACAATCTAGATACAATATCAGTTGTTTTTGTTCCAGTTGTTAACATTATATCGAGTTTGTAACACATGTGATGCCGGTTAACAGAATCTACGCCCGCCGCGGCCTGCTGGATCCGCCGTCATGGTGTTAGGTGAGCTTATAACAATAACATTACAAATACGAAAGTTTAGATGGATGGATGGAAAGATGGATGTTTGTTGCTCAATCACACCAAAACGGTTGAACGGATCTGCTTGAAATTTGCCATAGATGTAGCTCAAAGCCTGGAATCAAATCGAACATAGGTTACTTTTATCCCATGAATCAGTTCCGATAAGAAAGAAATAACGTTAAAACGTTTTCATAGAAACAACGCATGCGAAGCTACGGGCTGAAACTAGTGAATAATAAATAATGTTGGACAATTCACACAGCATTATCTAGCTCTAAGCTAGCAGAGCTTGTGTTATGGGTACTAGATAACTGATATACATAATACAATACATTACATAGATAGATATTTATTATACATAGAAAACACCTGGAGCAAATATCTGTAGATCGTACAAACATTTGTCCCGAGGTGGGAAACGAACCTCTCAAAGGTCAACAACGGTATAAAGAAATCACCCAGACACTGAGAGAAATATTTCGCAAGTCATACAATTTTGTTTTGTGGAATCGAACTAGCAACCTTTTACAGACCTTCGCCCAATCAATGTGCCGAAAAGGTCGTCTGGTTTTATCGGTTTAAGGTTTATAAGGGCCAATTTCAATATCACTCCAGTGTCTCAAAGTTCTTTGTCCAATATTTGATCAAATTTCTTGGATGGATGACCGTTCCACCCATCCAATACAGTAAATAAATATCCATAAGTCGTAAAATCGTAATATTATTCATTATTATCCATTTTCAAGTGATTTTATAATATAATATAATAATATATATTTAACTTTCGCTCTCATTTAACTATGATTATGTATATTGAAAAACTGAAGAGATACAAATATAGCTATTTCTTTTCCGATTATGTATGCAGTCTCATTAAAATCGGGGACGTAGTTTCCAAATGAATCGAAAAGTACGTTTGTATGGATGGGAGCTTAGAGGGCTTTTTCCTCGTGGTTTAACTATTTCGTCTAACTGATTTGGCTACGAAAACTAACATAATCCTCATGGCCGAACTCGTGTCAAAATAGGCAAAGTACACTCGCCACAGTCGCCACCGAAGAGAGGATACTTACTACTTATGAATAAATTCATATTGTTGACAAACGTGTTCTTGAGTGGAGACCGCGGCTCGGCAAACGTAGTGTAGGACGCACTCCGACCAGGTGGGATGACGATTTGCGAAAAACTGCTGGCAGCTGCTGGATGCGGCAAGCTGAAGACAGGGCGCTATGGCGCTCATTAGGGGAGGCCTATGTCCAGCTGTGGACAAATATAGGCTGATGATGATGAGGATAATAAGGTTGACAATGGCCCCTCCTCATGTGAAATCTCTTTGGTGATTCTAATTGGACATTTCTTGGAAAAGCTCGGATAATGTTTTTCTTTACATTTTTAGTTTTTTTTTATTTCGTACGTTATATCTTTGGAAATATAGAGTGTAGTGTTTGCAGGAACTCAATGCCATGCAAACATACACTATCTCGTGGTCCATGTATTGCCAAAGCAAGCTTTCACTGTCATACGTCATTGACGGGTGACAGACAGTCAGTTGACATAGTCAACTGACGTGTCAGGCAAGTCCGTAGCGCGGGAACGCCAGTTGCTCGGGAACCGTCGGCGGGTAGTGTGCTGCTTTGCAAT
This sequence comes from Eupithecia vulgata, assembly GCA_946478455.1. Classification (NCBI taxonomy): domain Eukaryota; kingdom Metazoa; phylum Arthropoda; class Insecta; order Lepidoptera; family Geometridae; genus Eupithecia; species Eupithecia vulgata. The sequence continues at coordinate 1,596,774 of OX297887.1, read as the reverse complement.
ACGTGGATGTAGCGAGCCAGTGTTCATCTAATGGGATTCAATATCGGTCATAAGACCTCTACATAGAGGTTCCGTCCCACCTTAAGAGGTTCATCATCACGTCAATGAACTGTCACCTCACCTATGACGTAGTTTGTAGTGTTAGCTATAAGGAAATTGTATTCACCTTGAATAATAAATTTAAATTACAATACTTCGCTATTTCCGATTTCTTGTAATAATAATAAAACTATTCGATCGCGGGCATTTTTCTTTTCCTACTAATTTTAGGGTTCCTTACCTCAAAAGGAAAAAAAAGGAACCTTTATAGGATTACTGTTGTCCGTCTATCAAGATAGATAGAGAATACCTTATTCATCACCAATTAAGAAAAAATAATAGATTATTTTAAATTTAGCATATTAAATAGCAATGGATTTGGCAGCCTTATCAACCCTCTTTTCTCAGGAACGCGTTTAGGTATCAAGTTGAAGTTAACATCAATCATCAGCCTAAATTAGTCCACTGCTGGCCATAGGCCTCCCCTAATGAGCGCTATAGCGCCCCGTCTTCAGCAACATCTCAAAAAAAAACTCGCTATGCACTAAAAACCTATAGGGTTACTTCCTGTTGACCCAGAATCAGCAAGAAAAAAAGGAAAAATCCGAAAACCTTAAATTTGCATATAAAATTTAACAAAAAATGTTTTGTTTCACGATAGGGACTAAAATCTATAAGGTAACTAATTTCCAGTAACCTAGAATTATGATATTTGGCAAGAAACAGGGTATTTTAACTCTACGGAACCCTTGGTACGAAAGTCCGACTTGTACTTGATGTTTTATTTGATTTAAATAAATAATGCTGGACAATTCACACAGCATTATCTAGCCCCAAGCTAAGCAGAGCTTGTGTTATGGGTACTAGATATATATTTTTTATTATACATAGAAAACGACCAGAACTATAGACAAAAAAAATTGGTTTATGAGCACTATAGAACGTTATCGACGACACTTTTCAAAAATGTGTGTTGCATTCCTCGATACAAGCAAAAATCAAGCATAATTTGTATGTTTAAACACTATTTATGGTAACGAACGTAAATTCAAATTAAAAAATACGAAAGTTAGGGAAAAATCATGTAGAACTCGAGTAATCGAATAGAATAAAATAAAAACGATTTTGTATTTTTTTAAAGCGTAAAATAAATTGTTTAAAATGGTCAAAATCTTATCAGCGACAACACCATATTATTTATTTACGAATTACATAGCCACACTAATGTTTTATTTAAATTATCTTAGTTTTTAGGGTTTCAAAGATCGGTTTTGAAACCCTTATGGTCTCGCTCTGTCCGTCCCCGCTCTTTCTTGAATATCTCAGTAACTACTGCAACTATTAACTTGAAATTTGAAATAATGATACATTTCGTGCGCCATTACTGATTTCAAGAAAAAAATATATAAATAAATGAAAAATGTAAATGAATATTTTCAGTACAAATTTTGATGTTGAAATTTCAAAAGAGACCTAGGAAGGCAAATGGGGTATCAAATGAAAGGTATCGTTTTGTACATTTCAAAACACTTTTTAAAATTTCTGTAAAATTCATACTTTTTGAAAAATTTCAAAAAAAGTCGAAAAATTGACCATACCCCCCCCCCCTATCTCCGAAGATTGCACACCGATCCACGTACAATGTATTAGGCGTTTGTAGATATCGATCTATATTTTACAGGAAAAATATAGAGAAGTCTGTAATAATAATAGTTTTTGAAAAATGGTCAAAAAGGGGGAGAATTTTTTTTCAAAAGGGGGGGTACCTACCTATGTGGGGTATCAAATGAAAAGTATCGTTTTAACAATTTAAAAACACTTTTTGAAATTTTTGTAAGTTTCATACTTTTTGAAATATTTCAAAAAAAGACGAAAAATTTACCATTCCCCCCCCCCCCTATCTCCGAAGATTGCAGACTGATCCACGTACAATGTATCAGGCGTTTGTAGATATCGATCTATATTTTACAGGAAAAATATAGACAAGTAAGAAAGTCAGAAAATTGATTGTCCAAATAATTGGCAAATGTTTGAAACCCTCGACGCTGCTATTAGGTCCTTACATATGAAATTGGCGTTTTTCGTACTGGCCACTTTAATCACAAATTTCTCCTCTTTGGTAAGGAATTCCAAATTCAAATTTGTACAGCTATAGACTCATGTATTTGTGCTTCGATGATCGTCATTCATTTGTTTTTTTTCTTCTGTTTTTTTCTGTTTGCGTCACTCATTTTACAAAATGGAAAACTTAAAATATCGCATTATTTACGAGTACGAGTTCCGCCGTGGCACTAGTGCTGCGGAAACAACTCGAAGGGTGAATGATGTGTATGGCGGTCGTGTTGCAAAAGAAAACACAGTTCGTTTTTGGTTCCAACGTGGCCAGCCAGCCAAATCCTGCCCCAAGCGAAAATTAACCCCAAAAAAGTTACTTGTAAGCGTTTGGTGGACTAGTGCCGGTATTGTTCATTACAGTTTTCTCAAATCTGGCCAGACTATTACGGCTGATGTCTATTGTCAGCAATTGCAAACCATGATGGAAAAGCTAGCGGCTAAACAACCTAGGCTGGTCAATCGCTCCACGCCACTGCTGCTTCACGACAACGCTAGACCACACACTGCGCAACAGACGGCTACTAAATTAGAAGAGCTTCAATTGGAAAGTCTAAGACATCCTCCGTACTCCCCGGACCTTGCTCCAACAGATTACCATTTTTTTCGAAATTTGGATAACTTCTTGCAAGGGAAAAAATTCAACTCCGATGGGGCGGGGCAGTCCAAATCGCCTTCAAAGATTTTATTGATTCCCGTCCGACTGGTTTTTTTAGTAAAGGGATCAATGAACTACCTATAAGATGGCAAAAGTGCATAGAAAATAATGGTTCATACTTTGATTAATTAAATATATTATATTAAAAAATATTCGACTTTTTGTTCCTCCCATACAAAACGCCAATTTCATATGTAAGGACCTAATATTTACTGCACATTTTTTGAATAATAAGCACAAACTTGATTTTTGCATTCACTTTTGCCTCCTCTGTTCCACTTCTATAAAAACACAATCCTAAGCCCATCCATTTCACAATTTTTAGGGTTTCAAACATCGGTTTTGAAACCCTTATAGTCTCGCTCTGTCCGTCCCCGCTCTTTCTTGAATATCTCAGTAACTACTGCAGCTATTAACTTGAAATTTAAAATAATGATACATTTCGTGCCATTACTGATTTCAAGAAAAAAATATATAAATAAATGAAAAATTAAAATAAATAATTTCAATACAAATTTTAATGTTGAAATTTCAAAAGAGACTAAGGAAGGCAAATGGGGTATCAAATGAAAGGTATCGTTTTGTACATTTCAAAACACTTTTTGAAATTTCTGTAAGTTTCATACTTTTTGAAATATTTAAAAAAAAGTCGAAAAATTGACCATTCCCCCCCCCCCCCCTATCTCCGAAGATTGCAGACCGATCCATGTACAATGTATTAGGCGTTTGTAGATATCGATCTATATTTTACAGGAAAAATATAGAGAAGTCTGTAATAATAATAGTTTTTGAAAAATGGTCAAAAAGGGGGGGATTTTTTTTTCAAAAGGGAGGGTACCTACCCATGTGGGGTATCAAATGAAAGGTATCGTTTTGACCATTTCAAAACACTTTTTGAAATTTCTGTAAGTTTCATACTTTTTGAAATATTTCAAAAAAAGTTGAAAATTGCCCTTTCCCCCCCCCCTATCTCCGAAGATTGCAGACCGATTCATGTACAATGTATTAGGCGTTTGTAGATATGGATCTATATTTTACAGGAAAAATATAGAGAAGTCTGTAATAATAATAGTTTTTGAAAAATGGTCAAAAAAGGGGGGAATTTTTTTTCAAAAGGAGGGGTACCTCCCCATGTGGGGTATCAAATGAAAGGTATCGTTTTGACCATTTCAAAACACTTTTTGAAATTTCTGTAAATTTCATACTTTTTGAAATATTTCAAAAAAAGTCGAAAAATTGACCATTCCCCCCCCCCTAGCTCCGAAGATTGCAGACCGATCCATATACAATGTATTAGGCGTTTGTAGACATCAATCTATATTTTACAGGAAAAATATAGAGAAGTCTGTAATAATAATAGTTTTTTAAAAATGGACAAAAAGGGGGTAATTTTTTTTTAAAAGGGGGGGATACCTCCCCATGTGGGGTATCAAATGAAAGGTATCGTTTTGACCATTTCAAAACACTTTTTGAAATTTCTGTAAGTTTCATACTTTTTGAAATATTTCTAAAAAAGTCGAAAAATTGCCCTTTCCCCCCCCCCTATCTCCGAAGATTGCAGACCGATTCATGTACAATGTATCAGGCGTTTGTAGATATGGATCTATATTTTACAGGAAAAATATAGAGAAGTCTGTAATAATAATAGTTTTTGAAAAATGGTCAAAAAAGGGGGGAATTTTTTTTCAAAAGGAGGGGTACCTCCCCATGTGGGGTATCAAATGAAAGGTATCGTTTTGACCATTTCAAAACACTTTTTGAAATTTCTGTAAATTTCATACTTTTTGAAATATTTCAAAAAAAGTCGAAAAATTGACCATTCCCCCCCCCCTAGCTCCGAAGATTGCAGACCGATCCATGTACAATGTATTAGGCGTTTGTAGACATCAATCTATATTTTACAGGAAAAATATAGAGAAGTCTGTAATAATAATAGTTTTTTAAAAATGGTCAAAAAAGGGGGTAATTTTTTTTTAAAAGGAGGGGATACCTCCCCATGTGGGGTATCAAATGAAAGGTATCGTTTTGACCATTTCAAAACACTTTTTGAAATTTCTGTAAGTTTCATACTTTTTGAAATATTTCAAAAAAAGTCGAAAAATTGCCCTTTCCCCCCCCCTATCTCCGAAGATTGCAGACCGATTCATGTACAATGTATTAGGCGTTTGTAGATATGGATCTATATTTTACAGGAAAAATATAGAGAAGTCTGTAATAATAATAGTTTTTGAAAAATGGTCAAAAAGGGGGGGAAAATTTTTTCAAAAGGGGGGTACCTACCCATGTTGGGTATCAAATGAAAGGTATCGTTTTGACCATTTCAAAACACTTTTTGAAATTTCTGTAAGTTTCATACTTTTTGAAATATTTCAAAAAAAGTCGAAAAATTGACCATTCCCCCCCCTAGCTCCGAAGATTGCAGACCGATCCATGTACAATGTATTAGGCGTTTGTAGACATCAATCTATATTTTACAGGAAAAATATAGAGAAGTCTGTAATAATAATAGTTTTTGAAAAATGGTCAAAAAAGGGGGGATTTTTTTTTCAAAAGTTGGGGTTTCTCCCCATGTGGGGTATCAAATGAAAGGTATCGTTTTGACTATTTCAAAACACTTTTTGAAATTTCTGTAAGTTTCATACGTTTTGAAATATTTCAAAAAAAGTCGAAAAATTGCCCTTTCCCCCCCCCCTATCTCCGAAGATTGCAGACCGATTCATGTACAATGTATTAGGCGTTTGTAGATATGGATCTATATTTTACAGGAAAAATATAGAGAAGTCAGTAATAATAAGTTTTTGAAAAATTGACAAAAAGGGGGATTTTTTTTCAAAAGGGGGTACCTACCCATGTGGCATATCAAATGAAAGGTATCGTTTTGGCCTTTTTAAAACACTTTTTGAAATTTCTGTAAGTTTCATACTTTTTAAAATATATTGGTTGTCCAAATAATTGGCAAATGTTTGAAACCCTCGGCGCGCGAGTTACACTCGCACTTGGCGGATCTTGTTTGCATTAGGCGCGCTTTAAAACCTATTTTAATGCTATTAAATGATTTCAGGCCTTCTACTGCGACGAATCAAGTGTTTCCAGTCCTTAGGATCCATCCTAGATCTTGTAAGCATACCTATCCTTTTTATCCATATCCTATTGCCTTCCAATTATTATTATTCATCTTTTTCAGATTATAAACATCCATACAATATTAAAAACAAAATCCATACAATATTATTACACAAAAACTTAAAACTACATCACAAGATAAAAAGAATTAAATAAAAATGACACATTATAAAATTACACAAAAATTAATCTAGTACACGATCACTGCTAGCGTCGGCGGTGCGACCCGCAGTGGCGCGCCGTCGTCGGTACACGGACTTGCAGATCGTTCTCTGTGTTTTCAGCCATGAAAGTGCTAGAATGAATATCAGATGGAGCCCGTCATTATCTGCATCCACCTGTTCTGAATAGGACAGTCTGCTCGTGCAACAATCATCTTCAGGATGCCGTTGCCGCTGCCTCGCGCACGCTGGACTGGAGTAAGGAAGCGACTTTCTTGCGAATTATCGCGTGAAAGCTGTCCGTGCGCGCCTCCGCGAACATCCCCGATGCGCTGCAAAAGCGAGGCAGCCGCAGCAGCATCCTGAAAATATTTTTAAATCAAATATAACTAAAGAAATATCAAGTATATCACGACACTTACCTATTAATTATTATTATTAATTATTCGATAAATAAGAAAAGAACTCAGTGCCTAGACAAACCTAACATAGGCTTTAAGGTACTACTAACCAAGCTATGTAACGAATTTTTTACGAATAAATTATATCTATCTATTTTTAAAGGACGAAAAACAAAAGGGGATGAGTTTATGTCCGGCTGTACTTACGTACATTTTTGGGTTCCGTACATCAAAACTAACTTGTAACTATCTAAGCTACGAATAAAGATATTCTTATTCTTATTCAAAAGGAATAAAGGAACCCTTATAGGATAACTTTGTTGTCAGGAACGCGTGGAGGTATTGAGTTGAAATTAAGGGGAACTATGACGCCATTTTGTAAAAAAGATAGGTATAGGATTTCGCGTTCATAGAAACGGGACAAAGCAGAGCGGCAGTATAAAGCCAGAACTCAGAATCCATTGGAGACCAGTGTATTTGCAGTTTTTTAGGGTCGTCCTGAACCCCCCTGTCCTCTGCTTTCGGCTTTACGTTGAGTTTCGGGACACTGTATTCATAGACTACCAGATACAGATTTCTTTAAGGTCTTAAGTCAAACATTTCAAAGTTTACACTATAAAGAGCCTTTATTATCCTGAGGCTATGCGACTCGTCAAAATACGAAATAAATACAATTTTGCTGTATATTGTAGGGGAATGTTACAATACAATACAAAACCCTTTATTTTACACCACAAAAAAAAAACAAGAAACAGACATATACCTTAAACATAAAAGTACAATGGGTGGCCTTATCGCTTAGAAGCGATTTCTTTCACTCAACCTTTGGATGGAGATAAATTTGAAAAATTTAAGAAAGTCCCCTTCCTTACATATACATAATAATATACTATCATAATTAACAATTATTCTTTAGGAAGTAGATTTTTTATAAAATATAGAATATAATATAATACGGAATAAATAAATGCCAAGAATAAAAAATAAATAAAAGTACATACCAAAGTTCACTATTTCGATAGATAAAAATCTTTGACGCGAGCTTTGGAGACAGGTAGTGATTCAGCTTTCCTAATGGACTCAGGCAGTGCGTTCCACAGTTTTACGGCCTGGATGGAGAAGGATTTGCCATAAAAAGTGGTTCGGTGTAGGGGCATGTTCAATACCAGATTTTCTGCTGACCGAAGGATACGAGATGGATGAGCATGGGAAGAATGGAGAAATTCGAAACGCTCCTTTAAATAGAGTGGGAGTGTGAGGGTTGAAGAGTATGACGTTATACCTACAGTAGAGAAAGGATGTGAGGATCCCGGTGAAGACGGACAGGGAGCCACTTGAGTTTTTAGTGTTATGCCCCCTAAAATCATAACAGTGACTCCACTGACTAAATGACGTCTCCGAAACATCTAGCCTGGAGCTAGATGTTTCGGAGACGTCATTTACCAAACTTTTAACACGAAAAAACGCACGCGAAGCCGCTGGCGAAAACTAGATTACTAAAAATTTGACGTCATTTAAGTTGACTATGTTATTTCAATGTCAAATGGGGGACTTAAAGCACGTGTGCTCGTTAAATGATAAACTTGGACCTTTTCACATACGTTTGGTTATTTTCTCTGGTTACGACTGGATAAGCTTAGAGATTTGCGAAAGACTTCTGTTCTGTTCGCGGATTCGCATTTGTTTTTATTTTCTATATGACTACTTAAAGAATAATTTCTCGAGGAATTTATATGTGCGCCTTAAAACGTATCTCTAAACCAACACATGATAATTTTCACATCGCTCGTAACAAATGGTTTCCATGGTAACGAGCGTAAACAAGAGGTCTTTTCATTCGTCGTTGCATCCATGTGTCATCCATCACATCAAACTAAATTGGACTCCAATTTTAACTAGATCACCACACAACTTGAAAAACTAGATCGTGCTATCGAAGTGTTTCCTCCAAATCCATTTTCATTATTTGTCAACAGATCAATTTAAATTAAATTAATTTATTAAATCAGACAACATAATTAAGTCCATTTTATTGTTAGTGAGCTGTCTGGAAAACTATGTTAAAACACAAGGAAAGTACAATACATAAATATTACGACATGGCAAAGGAAGGTGTAAGGCCCTACGCTTCTCCTGATCAAGCTGTCTACCCGATCCCCAATTGACCCTCTACTTGATCAGGACCCGAATAAAGAGGCCTTCATTATTGGCAAATCGTAACGACCTGGAATGACCTGCAGGATGCTGTGAATTTAACCATCGAACTGCAATCCCCAACCTACATGGGTGTAGTGTTTGCAGGAGCTCAATGCCATGCAAACACACTATCTCGTGGTTCATGTATTGCCAAAGCAAGCTGTCACTGTCATACGTCATTGACGGGTGACAGACAGTCAGTTGACATGGTCAACTGACGTTTCAGGCAAGTCCGTAGCGCGGGAGTTGCTCGGGAGCCGTTGGCGGGGTGTGTGCTGCTTTGCAATACGTGGATGTAGCGAGCCAGTGTTCATCTAATGGGATTCAATATCGGTCATAAGACCTCTACAATGGGGATCCCCAGCGAAGGGGTTATGGGCATGTGATTAAAGCACTGTGAATTATCAGGGGGAAGCCTGCGTCCAGTCTTGGACCAGTTTGGGCATAAATTCTTACGTAAATTACGCTTGTATATCAGCACATGAAAGTTCAAAGTACTGTTACATAAAAATAGAGTTGAGTGCTCCTTACTATTCAATCAATGAATTTTTATGCCTTAACTTAAATAAGGTTATTCTGTCAGGTCAAATTCAGCATTCCTTAACCAACTTTTGGTTAACATAAAATTTACATTTAGCGTTTCTAAGTGAACATTTAACCACACGATGAACAATTTTGAAGTGTTTTAATAAACTTAAAACTGGCTTCAAATTCCTGGATACTTGAAAATTTTAAAACTATCAGGGTTATTAACATTTAAGTCATTTATAACGTGATATTTACCATGATTCGATTTTTGAGTTTTTACATTTCAATAGACCACAGGGTTGTTAAGATACGACTATAAAAATGTGCAAAAAAGTGCAATTTCATGATTTTTTTCTATTGCAATTTTTTTCTTAATCGTGTTTTTACGTTAAAGGAACCAAAGAAAAAAAAAATTATTTTATTTATTTATTCTTTAAACATTAAATTTGAAAAATATGGCAAAGGCGAGCTTATTAACCCTAAAAAGAGTTCTCTTTCAGCAAACCTTATTGGGAGAGAGATTTTATGTAATTGAGTTTTTAACCACGGGAATCTGAGATCTAGTCCTAGTTTAACAAGCGAACACACTAGGTTCTCTTAAAGAAGCATCAAAATCAATATAGGTACTATGTACTTCCTTTCTTGCGTAGATAGGCCCTTAAGTACAAAAACTTGAATTCGTTAACGTGCGTAGTTGGGATTTCAAAATGGCTTCTTGAAACCGACGAAGACGTGTTGGGTTTTTCCCGATGGTTTCTTAGATATTTTTCGTAAATGTCACTCTTGATGTAAATCGTGGATTATAGATTAACGAAAAGATAAATATCCTATGTAAAGGTTTTGGTCCCTTGCGAGAATCAATTGTTTTTTTTTTATTTTTCTACTGTCCCCATAATAACTGCCCTGTCCATAACAATGCAAAAAACAGGTGAGAAATAAATTTACTGTTTTTAGTTTGATTTACTGTCGTTATAATATATGCAACGGCAAAAACAGATGTGAAATAAATTTACTGTTTTTAGTTTATTCTACTGCCCCCCTCATAACTGCATTGCCAAAAACAGGTGAACCTAGATCAAAATTTATCGATTTAAATGTTTGAAAAGGTGGCCAAAACCTCATGCTCCCTAAATGGCAGTCATTAAAAATTTTACTATCCACGTGTGGTTATGCTCGTACTTTTTTTTAAATTAATTATCTACTTAAATATATGTTACAAAAAAATCCACATATTAAAATACTAATATAATAACACATATTAAACCACAGAGGTTTGTAAGTGAGTGTTATTTACGAGTCAGCCGAGTAACTATCATAACTACTTGATCCAGTTTCACCAGTTTTTTTTAGGGGAAGAAGGGGATTAAAATTCACCTGTTTTTGGGATTCTTCCCCTAATGGGGCACAGTAGAAAAATCTTAAAACAGTAAATTTATGTTTATTTACAAAAAAATTATTCTCGCAAAGTCAAAGTCGATAACTTTATTTCTTTAGGCTTACAAAATAAACACTCGGACAAGTCAAATTTAATACTATAAACAGGTTTATAAATAGTCAATATTAACAAATAAGAAATATGATGTTATAATTTAACTTTATTCAGAAAGAAAATAACAATCAAATAACAAATTTAAATTAAAACTAGTATTTACAATAGAAACAATTAAGCTATCTGCAAACTGTTGCAAACAATCTACAGGTAGCTCAACTGATCCATATCAATACCAGTTGGAAGCGTGCCTAAGACACTGGCTGCATTGCCCCGCTGTATAGCAATGCTGATGCGCTGTGCCAGATACTCGCCAGCTCTCGGGTCACGCGTCGCTTCGACCAGACGCTCAGATAATTTTTTGAAAACCCGGAGAGCCTCGGTACCCCACGAACCTAGGGTCTCGACTCCTAGGGGAGCAAATGTGTAGGCTCTGTCGAGACCTGCATATTTGCGCCTCTTGAGATCTTCGGCTAAATCTGCCGCCGCACCAGCCCTCACGGAAGTCCTAGGAAGATGGGAAGGCGCGAGTGTGTCGACACATGTAGCGTCCCACACAATAGGCCTCCCCAACTCCCATGGGACTAGAGTCATGCCGTCAGGCCTCTTACCATCGTCACGCAACAGACCATTCGGTTCGAGAATAGCTGGTACGTTAGCGGTGGTAAAGGCCCGCCGGATGATGTCGTTCAGGCTGGCATGACGAGATATCCGACCGGCAGCCCTAGTACACGATAATCCGTGATGACCGAGCTGTTCGACAGCAGTACCGCACTGGCATTGATGAGGCGCGCAACACCTTGCACCCAACCGAAGACAAGTTGCGACACGGAAAGTTACGGGATCCAATAAAGTGCCAGTGTTATATGAAGGAAGTGCTTGCAACCAATGTCCTGACTCCCATTTAGAAACGGCTAGAAGACGGGCACGATCTGCAGAGCTGGAGCACGTTTGTAACAAACAATTCCGTGTCAACTCACACAGAGGCCCGTCCCATTGCCGTTGGGACAAAAGAGATTTTGGGGGAGCAGCATCGGGGCAAGCACTATGCCAAGCAGATCGAGCTTCGTCTAAAAATGAAATTTTGAATGAAATTCCAGGTACAACCAAATGAGAGGGCTTTAAAATTTTTTCAACTAAGGAACTAGTGCTGTAGACAGAAGACAAGAACGCTGGTAGGGCTACACTTGAAATTTTGCGTATACCTAAGCCTCCCAATTTTACAGGCAGGGAGGCCTGCGACCATGCCTTGTCATCCAAATATATATTCAAAACCGATGATAAAGTATTCTTTATTATGTTGTCCAAGCCTTCCAAGAGCTCGCTGTGTTTCCACAGTTGACAACATCTCAAAGAATATGTAAATTTAGGTACAAACAGGCAAAACCGAATAATTGTAAAAGCCATATGGCTATTAATTTTGAGAAGTCTGTCTGAAGTTCTGTTAAAATTTTGAATTTTTTCATCTACAAATGGCTGAAAAGACTCATCAAGAATTGGTGACCCAAGGAGTCGAAGTGAACATTTATCTACAATTGAAATGTTGGGGGCCAAACTATTAAATTTACCAATGATATTGTTTTTATCTACACAAGAGTCCGAAATAAATAGCTCGCATTTTGAAAAATTTAGTGCCAATCCAATTTTTTGAAATTCGTCAGTGATGGTTTTTAAATCATCAAAAACTGTGTTCACCTCTCCACCCAGAGTTCCGTCATCCAAATACCAAACATTTAGCTTGGATTGGAGACGTTGAATAATAGGTTGGATCGCAAGGCTAAAAATGGCCGGACCAAGAGGGTCGCCCTGCTGACAGCCAACAGCGGATGAAATGACATTGTGCCTATAAATTAATTTTGAGGGTGAACCATAACACTGCCAGAGAAAAGGGTAAATTTCTGGAATTTTGTCTTTAATGATGTTATTGATTTTATTCGCTTCAATTTTTTGTCCACTAGTGGAAGAAGCGAAAAATAAACCACTAGTAAGTTTTATAAAACTTAAAATTAATACATTATCTCAGTCTAAATATAATCTAATTTATAAATAACTCAATATTTATATAAAACTAACTAAGCTTAACATTATTTTCCTTAAATACTATTGTCGGTGCGGAACTGGGCGACATCTGGCCAAGCATTAACATCATTGATGTAATCATCTATGGAGTAAAAAGCTAAGACCTAAATCTTTTTAGAGGGTACTTCCCGTGAACCTAGAATCATTGTGTGGTTCAATAAAATATTATCTATCTATCTATGTTTGTATGCTTCGTTCTCTTCTATCAACAAGCTATCACTAACACCCCAAAATATTTTAACATTATAATTCCTTTTTCTCATTAATCTACATCAGCCTATATTAGTCCACTGCTGGACATAGGCCTCTCCTAATGAGTGCCATAGCGCCCTGTCTTCAGCTTGACGCATTCAGTACGTACCAGCAATCACACTAATATTATAAATGCGAAAGTTTAGATGGATAGATGCTACGGAGCTGAGACGTGGACACTCACGGTAGGGCTGGTCCACCAGTTTAAAGTCGCCCAGCGAGCTATGGAGAGAGCTATGCTCGGATTTTCTCTGAAGGATAGGATTCGCAACGAATACATCCGACAGAGAACTAAGGTTATCGGCATAGCTCAAAGGATTAGCAAGCTGAAGTGGCAGTGGGCTGGCCATATTTCAAAAAGAACCGACAACCGCTGGGGTAAACGTGTTCTTGAGTGGAGACCGCGACTCGGAAAACGTAGTGTATGACGCCCTCCGACCAGGTGGGATGACGATTTGCGAATGACTGCTGGCAGATGCTGGATGCGGAAAGCTGAAGACAGGGCGCTATGGCGCTCATTAGGGGAGGCCTATGTCCAGCAGTGGACAAATATAGGCTGATGACTATGATTTGAGCTACCTGTAGATTGTTTGCAACAGTCTGCAGTTAGCTCAATTCATCACAATCAGTTTTATTGTAATTTTCTTTCTTAGTTAATAGTAGGTATTACTTAAAATGTATTAAATATTTCATTTTAATAACCAGTAGATATTTTTGACACTCATAAACCACACAAAATACATCTATATTTCACTTGTTTACAACATGCCGATTGTCACTAAGCTAATTATCGCTTTATCAACTGCGCGCGCGCATAACTTGAATTTCAAATTTGGAATTACATGACATTCGACGTCTGACCTCCGCGCCGCGCGGTCGTCCCGATGAACGACTATCGGATATTAATCGATTTCTGGTGTATTTTATTTTATTATTGCATTTTTTTGAGTAATATTGTTGATTGTGCTATTAGCAGCCTTTTGAGAGGCATCTCTAATCTATGGGAGATAGAATTCGATGAAGATTAAGTGAAGTGTTAATATTTATTTATTCAAACTGTGATATTTAATTTGTTGTGATGAAAATGCACGAAACTGGAGTTATCACTATACATCAGGTAGGTGATATAATAATATCACCTTTGATTATTAGTATGGATTAATTATATTATAATTAATCCATCATCATCAGCCTATTACCAGTCCACTGCTGGACATAGGCCTCCCCTAATGAGCGCCATAGCGCCTTGTCTTCAGCTTGCCAATTATAATTAATCCATACTAAAATTAAATTCGAAAGTAACTCTGTCTGTATCTTTTACACGGCTGAACGGATTTTAATGAAATTTGGCAGGAAGGTAAATGGTATCCCGGGGACTTACATAGGCTACTTGAAAAGCTCTTTCCAAGCCGGGGGCAGCAGCTAGTAATAAATAAATAAAATAAATAATGCTGGACAATACACAAAGCATTATCTAGCCCCAAGCTAAGCAGAGCTTGTGTTATGGGTACTAGATAACTGATATACATAATACAATACAATACATAGATAGATATTTTTTATTATACATAGAAAACGACCAGAACACCCTGAACAAATGTCTGCAGATCGTACACACATTTGTCCCGAGGCGGGAATCAAACCCGTAACCTTCTGCGTCGCAGGCAGACCTTCTTATTTATTTATTTCTATTTCATGGGAACTGATTTATGGTATAAAAATTGGTTCTGGTTGCCTAGAATACAAAAAAAAACCATTGCCGTTCTCTTATAATTTTTAATTTAAAGCAATCTGTTTTTTAAAGGTGATGAATTTAGTATTCTCTATCTATCTATCTATGTGTGATTCTATACGTAGAATTACCTGTATGAAAAACTTAGCATGAACCGATCAGTATTTTTAGCAGGAAGAGGTAACAAACATCCTTCCAAACTTTCGCATTTATCATATTAGCGAGATGTGGCGTTATAATATCCCCTCTCTCTCTCTCTCCGTACATATTATGTGCCCAGCAGGGTCTAGAGGGCGTGGAGGTATGTGACTTGACGTCAATTGGGTTACGTTAAAACCTTTTTTCCTCTGTAATCGTTATCGAAATGGCTTCGAAAAAAAATAAGTACATAATTATCTATGAGATATATGGCAGGTTTCTCTACGTTTCAAAAAGGAATATAAAAACTACGTATTTTTACGATCAGAAATAATTGTAACCATCGGTTTTCTTAGTTACTACCGTTTTTCTCCTAAACTATCAATCACAAGAGTTTTTACTGTCATAACCTTGTTAAATAATAGGATAACAAGGGAATCTTCAAGCTTATTTTTGCAAATAAATGTCGTAATTAATAGATAATCAGCAAAAACTTGATTTTTGCTTCGCTTACGCCGCCGCTCTGCTCTGTCCTGCTCCTATGAACTACGCGAAATCCTATGCCTATCCTATTCACAAAATGGCGTCATAGGTCGTCCCCTTAAGGCTCCGGCGACAGCTGCACGCAACTTCAATTCGTGAATTATTGTGTTCCGTAATACCAAAAATGATGACTGAAAACTTTTGTATTTTCGACAATGTGTTGTTATTCTGTAACTAGACAATGTAAGCTATGTTCCTTCTCAAACGAAACGTAAGATATTTTTGTTTTTAATACAAAACAAATAGGACGAAAACATGTCGTTTTCGACGTAAAGTTATGAAAAATTGCATTTTGCATAATTTAGCTTATACATGCATATACTGCATTGTAGGTGTTTATTATGACGAAAAAAAACATCCAGGGACATAGATAAATACTATTCATATACGAAAAACAACATGATATGGTAGAAATACTCTTGAATTACAAATCATGTTGGTAGTACGTTTGTATGGACAAATCATCATCCGCAGGCCTCTTAAGCTAGATTATAATTAACCTCTGAACACAGAGAATGCAATAAATGATGTATTTATTGACCTAGCTACTAAGAGCTCTGAGAGTTGTATACTGAGTAAAAACCAATAACCTACCTTATTGTCGATTGTGCATTATTCATCACTCACCTACCCTTCACTATTAAATAAATTAGACAAGAGTGAGTATGTATCTTCTAGACCTTCGTGATACATCGTCGGCCACATCTTTACTTTCCATCAGGTGAGATTGTGGTCAAACGAAGGTCTATACTTGGTCAAACGAAGGTCTATACTTAGATTATAAAAAAATCTTAACGTGAAGGTCAAACATCCTTCTTTCGCATTACTATGTGATTTTTCTGATGATTAACAAATCAAATAAAATAGCTTAAGGCGAAATGGGTTCGCTTTTTCGAGATAAGGACGAGCGAACACCGCGCGGTGAAGGCGAGAAAGGGAGGCAAGAACCGACCCGCGCGCAATTTCACGAGTTTTTATTTATAAATTTGTTATTGCTCTTAAATATTACTCTTTCGCAAAAATATAAAACCATAATCGTCTGAAGTGTTTAGTATATATTTTTAGACATTTCATTTAAATAATAATATGTTAAATAAGCAAGTGAAACTGGTTTTCGTTAGTAAACATGAAAAGTTTTATCTAAAAAAAGGAAACTTAGATTTTTTTTGTATTGAGTCAATCGTGTTTCCAGTCCCATAACTTACTAACTGAAATTCTAAACTTTTGATAATCATCTAAAAATATTTAAAAAATAGTGTTTACCTTGAAATTTATTTTCCGTACAGTCTACTAAACGTGGGTTTTGGGACTGATTGCACCTTAATGTTAATTCTTTACAATGTTAGATCATACTTAATGTATAAATAAAATGCTCGTAACCATCGTTTAAGAAGTGTAAAACAAAAGTTAATATTGACATGGCTAGTCTTGGTTAAACGTTAAATCTATTTGTTCTACAGTTACCCTAGATCTTAATCTAGGGTAACTAGATTAAGACCTAGGGTTTAACTTTAGAATAAATAAATTGTAATATATGCATGTCGTCATCCATACCGCAATACTTGAAAACGAAAGTTTTCAATCAGTGCGTCCTACCCGTCATGACCTACGGAGCTGAGACGTGGACACTCACGGTAGGGCTGGTCCATCAGTTAAAGTCGCCCAGCGAGCTATGGAGAGAGCTATGCTCGGAGTTTCTCTGAAGGATAGGATTCGCAACGAATACATCCGACAGAGAACTAAGGTTATCGACATAGCTCGAAGGATTAACAAGCTGAAGTGGCAGTGGGTCGGTCATACCAATGGACAACCGCTGGGGTAAACGTGTTCTTGAGTGGAGACCACGACTAACGGGTGGGATTTGCGAAAGACTGCTGGCAGAAGCTGGATGCGTCAAGCTGTAGGCGCTATGGCGCTCATTAGGGAGACATATGTCTATAGCTGTGGACTTACATATGCTATAGCATGTGGATGATGATGAGTGAAAAACTGTCGAAAAAAGTCGCATTGATCAAAGAAAAATAATAGAACATCCTGTTCCTACGCTGCACCGGAAGGTCATAACCAATACCACGCTTAATCAAATCCGTGGTATCTTATCTACTTGATTAGAAATTCTACGCAGTTTGGTTCAGCCGACTGTCGAGGTCACAATCATCCTTGACGATATGACCACGCGTGCGCCTTGGCTTCTAGATTAAACTAATTAATTATTGAAAAACCAGAAGATTAATTAAACAAAATAATATGAAGAAATATATCCTAGAAAGCTTTTCACGACTAAAAAACAGTGTAGCAACAATTAATACTATTAACATACTAAGGGTAATCAACATAAATCTGACAGAAAGTTGGACAATTCACACAACATCATCTAGCCCCAAGCTAAGCAGATATAAGGATTAGTTGCAGTTGGTGCGTCGTCGTTTTGAAGAAAACAAATATAAGTCGCAGTACGTGCGTTCTGCTAAGATGAGAAGAAAATACCTAAACCTTTGGTCGCATTTCGTGCGTCGAGTACAATATAACTAAGGGGTCACTATAATGCACGACAATTTATTGCACGGCCAAATAATGTACACCCTGATAATTCGTGTCAAAACCTATCAAAACCTATTAAGGCCATGACACGGATTATCAGGGTGTACATTATTCGGCCGTACAATAAATTGTCGTGCATTATAGTGACCCTAACTAAGTACAACTAAGTTTTAAACATAGAGCAGCATAACTTTTAGAAGTCGCATTATAATTATTAGATATTTATCATATTTTGTTCTTTAATCGAGGAATTTAACTAAGACCCGAGTTCGCCAACACATGGTTAAATTATAAACAGTTGTTTTGAAGTTTTTGACACACATTTTCATACATTAAACGTCAAAGTTAACCGATAAAGCTGCCTAATTGTCCGATTATCTTTTGGTGAACACAGACCTTACTCGACTACAGTCACCAGCAGGGGTATTTTAATTCGTCGGAAAGGCCTTCGGATTCGATATCGGAAACTTTGTCGAAGAACGCTATTTTAAACCAGCGGATTCGAAAACTTTTGACATTCGAATTCGGATCCTTGTTAGGAGAGTTTCATACTTTCGATCATCAATCCGCAACGAAATCAATATACCGTTCGCGGAATCGAATTCAAATCAGACGTTTCCGCTCCGGAAACGAATCGAATGAATTAAAATAGCCCTGCTGGACATTAATTTCCCCATGAAGTTACCTGACAGTCGTAAAGTCACCTGACCTAGAGTCTAATATTATACAAGGACCATATTATTATTTTTAATTTATCTATCGACTATTGCCCCTTTACAGCAAAATTGTATTTTTGTTGACAAGTCATAGTTTATACATCTAATTAAGGCCCATACCCTACCGAAAGTGGCGCCACCACCTTATTTGTCTTATAATTCTCTTTAACAAAGGAATTTTCAAAAATCCTTCTACCAGTTTGTGATACCTATCATAAGCTTTTTTTTAATGCCTCTGTAATAGTTTTATTCTATTTAGCTTAGGAAGAGATACGAAAATAGATTTTGGTGGCCACCAAGTGCAACTTCGTATCTCTTCCTAAACTAAATAGAATAAAACTATTACAGAGGCATTAAAAAAAAGCTTATGATAGGTATCACAAACTGGAAGAAGGATTTTTGAAAATTCCTTTGTTAAACGGAATAATAACATAAAGTAGGTGGTGGCGCTAGTTTAGGTGCTGTATGCGCCTTAAGTATCATTTGTATATTTATTATTTGTGTGCCTATTTGACAATAAATGATCTTTATCTTATCTTTTATCTTTATCTTTAATAAAAAACTAGAATTTGTGTAGATAAAATATACTATATGTTTATGTCACGTTAATTTATAACAAGTAAGGTCGTCATTATTTTGAAATAAAAAGAAAGTGATGGCGTATGTACTTAATTCACTTTATTGGTCTATCTTTTAAAATAATTAATAACATTAATTTTAACTTATTACTAATTTGGACAGTAAATTTTTCGACTTTTTTCGAAAAGTGTCAAACCTACAGAAATTTAAAAAACTTTTTTGAAATGGACAAAACGATACCTTTCATTTGATAACGCACTTGGGGAGGGCTCCCTTTCGAAAAAAATCCCCCTTTTTGTATTTTTTTCAAGAAAGGTCATTTCTACAAACATATCTATATTTTTCCTGTAATATCTTATACATAGATCTATATCTACAAACGCCCTATACATTGTACATGGATCGGTCTGCAATCTTCGGAGATATGGGGGGACAATGGACAATTTTTCGAAATATTTCGAAAAGTATTGTAATGTAAAAGTACAAAACACAAATCATTAATGCAAACAAAAATATAAAACGAATGATTTATTAAAAACTACCTTAATTTTCTTAAAATTGCGAACAAATTAAAATTTATTAATAAATGCAGTAAAAGTATTTCAATGCATTCGATGCTAACTCGTTCGCCAAATTAAGGCCAGCCGGTATTCGATGGTCACTGTCTGGTCTACTCGGGTCAATGTTATAACTTTGAATAAATAAATAATGCTGGACAATCACAGCATTATCTAGCCCCAAGCTAAGCAGAGCTTGTGTTATGGGTACAGATAACTGTTATACATTATACAGTACATAGATAGATTAGTATTTAAAACTAACATTCTAACTAGGTAAAGGTTTATTGTTCGCTTCTTTACTTTACCTTTTAAAGATTGAAGTGGACAAAAAATCAAAGAGATCACTTTATTTCCTAGTTTTACTTATGTAATCTGAGTTTTGTGACGTGTCCAAGAGTCCTGTAAGGTCTAAAGGAAATAAAGCACTTACCCCCGAATACTCAAACGCAATTTACATTTTAAGCTCGTCTTAAGCAGCTGTTTTTTGACATAATTTAATGAAAATGTGTAAAAAAAACGTCACTTGAGACGTGCTTAAACCTAAGATGCGTTTGAGTATTCGGGGGTTAGATGAACAGCCTATAAAGGTCCACTGCTGGACGCACCCCCTTGCTTTTTTTTATCTATTGAGGGTAATACCCATAATCCCCACGTTGGGCATGCGGGTTGGGTTGGGGATCGCAGTTCGGTGGTAGATGTATTCTACAAGAGGCGCTGCCCGCCCCCAGTGTATGTCCCTTAGTCGCCTCTTACAACACCCACGGGAAGAGTTGGGGTTGTGCAAGTTCTAAGCCGGCACCACACGGCTATAATCAATTTATGGTAAATATTCCGTTATAAATGAATTCTATGTTAATAACCATGATAGTCTCAAAAGTTATTTAGCAGGCATCCATAACACAAGCTCTGCTTATCCCAGATAACTGCTCGGAAATTACGCTAAAACCACCCATACTACTGACATTTGAAAGCCCTAAAATGGCCTTCGTAATTTGCAATTTTATGGCGTCATCCATTCAAAGTATGGCCATGAAAGTGGCCATTGAAATTGTTTTCAAATGTCAAATAAAAGATGATTTTCGCGTGTTTTTTTTATTATAGTTACCTACATAACCATAGATAGATAACGTACCTACTTTCCTATTCATTTGAAAACTACTGCTCCGATTTTAATGAAATTTTGCATACATCAGCGAAAGTAGGTAATAAAATCGATGTATTTTGAAAAACTAAAACGGTACAAACATAGCTGTTTCTTATCCGATTATGTATACAAAATTTCATTGCAATAAAGAGTCTAGTTTACAAATGAATCAGAAAGTACTTTTGTATGGGAGCTTAGAGCGCGCAACGGGCGTCATTTTGAAAAAAGACAGGCATAGGATTTCGCTTTTATAGAAGTGGGCAGAGAATACGGTGTTGGAATTGCGTAGCGCAAAAATTAAAAATTTCCTTATTTGCAAGAAAACTAAACTACACAACTCATGAAGAAACTGGTTCAAGGAACCAAATCGACCAAATAATTGGTTCAACCTGAGAATCAAAACATTTCAATTGACTGTAGGGTTTCTGAAATCTCGACAAAATTATGTGCAAAACAGTGCACTTATGTATTTTTATTATAGTGTTTTTTATCGTATTTTTTTCTTAATCGTGTTGTCGCGTTCAAGGAACCACAGAAAAAAAATGATGAATTTTATGTAATTCGAGTTTTTTTTACCACGGAGATCCCGTGAAAACAGATCCAGCCTAATTTGACAACCAAACTCCCCCTGGCCCCACAAGTAGCATTACTGTCGGACACCGTATCATCATCATCCTATACTAGTCCACTGCTGGAAATAGGCCTCCCCTAATGAGCGCCATAGCGCCCTGTCAACATATACCTGGACACCGTATATAAGTATGTAAATTATAGGTAGTTTATTAATAGACATTATTTTTAAACGATGTTATTGTAAAACCTGCTATAAATTACGTCATCATGATTCAAGGTCGTATCTATTAAGGCCATTTTAAGACGATACAATAAATATACCAATTCATTAAATTGTTCGGTGAAATTTACGAAATGACCTCTACTGCGCATTGGGTGACGAAGGCACTCCAGCAAATGTTTGTGTGATCTGTGAATATTTGTTTTGGGTCTGGGGGTTTTATAATGTTTGTCGAAGGGGAAGGTGTTGTGCTCGGATAACCTTAGTTCTCATCTGACATGATTTTAATGCAGTGCAGTCAACTGTGACGCTCTGACCAAGAGAATCCAACCTTCCGTCAATCGCTCCGAATAATAAACTGACTTTTCCCTTTCTGACATTTTTCTCTAAACAACCGTTGCCTAGTTACCGTTCCCGAAACATGACAACTCGAACTGGTACGATCAACGAGTCCATCCGTTGTAACCAAGCAGTTTCATTACAAGCACTATGGTCTAGCTACGAACGTCACAGTCGAACATACTCAAACAATTAGCGTTAGCAATAAAACAAGACTTATTTTAAGAAAACCACGATAACTAATCGCTTGACATTCCATCATCAGTCTTGGGATTGTCACCATCTGCGATATGTATAATAATCATGTATATAATGTATCTTTTAAAGGACAATGTATACGCTTCTACAACAAAACTCCAAGTGAGTTGCAAAAATTAACAATAAATAAATTCAAACAAATTGTCAAACATCTCTTTGTAAAAAGGCTTACTATAAAATATCAGATTATCTAGCTAGACGATAAAAAAGCTTGGGACGAGTTTTGCTCCAACTCGAAAACTAACATTCTAACAAGGTAAAGGTTTCCTGTTCGCTTCTTTACTTTACCTTAAAAAGATGTGGACAAAAAATCAAAGTGATCACTTTATTTCCTAGTTTTACTTTATGTAATCTGAGTTTTTGTGACGTGCGTGTCCAAGAGTCCTGTAAGATCTAAATAGGAAATAAAGCACTTTGAATTTTGAATAAACAAGTGGTCCGCCCCTTCGCACGGGTATATTCGAGGATGTGGTGGAGTACCTGGGACAGAAATCCGGATTCTTTTTGAGAGTCGAGGAGTTGGGAGTCACGGCGTAATGTGAACCTCGCGTCATTTATGGTGAGAGTGCCGACGGATCGTCTCTCAACTTTTATGGATAGCGGTTTTTGGCCGAAGGGTGTCGTGTTCAGGAATTTCTGTGGAAGGCTGACACGCGACACCACGCGCACGTCATCGACCTAGTGCCAGTGACACGACTGTCCTCTTTATTTTATTAGTCTCTAAGCTATTTATCATATGGACCCTAGTTAAGTTACTTTGTAAGTACTTGTCTTGTGTTGCCTGAAATATATATATATATATATAGCCTATGTTCGTCACGGATCCACGGACCACAGGGCTTAGAATTTACACCTACTTTAGGTGTAAATTCTAAGCCCTGTGGTGTCCACAGGGCTTTATTGTCGTTAAATACTTTAAAACAAAATTGTCATTATCATCAGATTTTGCCCTCTGTTGGCCTGAAAACTCTTGTGCCATTCTTTACGGTCCTGCATGGTTACAGTTACAGACCCTTCACCGTATGATGTCCCTGACGTGATGTTGGCAATTCCCAATGTCGGGGGACATCTTACAGTGTACAGTCTTGAAGGGTAAGTTAAGTAGTGTGCCCCCACAATCATAAGTTGTTGGAGAGTTTTGTAAAGTTTCACGGTTTAAGAGGCAATGACACCATTTTGTGAATAGGATAGGCATAGGATTTCGCGTTTAAAAGAGCGGGATAGAACAGAGCGGTGGAAGCTCAAAAATCTAGTTTTTGCTGATTATCTTTTAATTAAGACATTAATTCAAAAAAATAAGCTGAAGGTGCCCTCGGTATTCTTTTGTTTAATATGGTGATGACAATAAAAAAAATCTTGTGATTGATAGTTTAGGAGAAAAATTGTAAAACTAAAAAAAACAAATGGTAATATGCACAATTATTTCTTCATATGAGCGAGATAGCTTGAGCCTCAATTTTTGTGAGCGAGATAGTATGAGGATCTGTTTCTGTGGACTTAAAAGCTTAACGCAACGCAATAAAGTCTATTATTTCAACGGCGTTGGCATTCGTATTCAATCGGATTGAAATGTTCTCTTCTGTGCAGACGTATTTTGCCGATGCGACTTTTTATCGTGGTCAACCTGTACTTATATTTAGAGAAATATTTTAAACAATGCTGACAGAAGTTTTTTTTTTTTCGCAGAGCGTTAAAACCCTTTTTCTTTTATTTCAGATGCGCTTGCACCGTTGTGAAGGCTGCCTAGCGGCGTGCATTAGGGAACGTCGCACCTCCCCGCTCCCTCCCCTACCCCCGCTGCCTAAACCCGTCTCCAAGTAAGTCTTAGGGCTCCATTACCAACCTCCTCGGTATAGGTCTCCGCCATTGAAATACCTCTACAGTTCTGTGCTAGTATCTTGGTTACTCCCGAAGATCTGGCAAGGTTGTGGAAACCACTGTGTGGGGGACAGCAGGACTGACCGTATTAAAAGGCCTGCGGATGATGATTTGCCCATACAAACGTACTACCAAAATGATTTGTAATTCGACCATATTTCCATCATATCATGTTGTTTTTTGTATTCGAATAGTATTTATTTAGTTTCCTGGTTGTCTTTTTCTTAATAATACACTCGTATAATGAAATGTAAGCAAAAATATACAAAATGCGATTTTGCCGATTTTTGCGTCGAAAATGACATGTTTTCGTCCAATTTGTTTTGTATTAAAAACAACAATATCTTACGTTTTGTTTGATAAGGAACATAGCTTACATTGTCTAGTTACAGAATAACAACACAATGTCGAAAATACAAATATTTTTCAGTCATCATTTTTTGTATTACGGAACACAATAATTTACGAATTGAAGTTGCGAGCAGCTGTCGCCGGATCCCAACAATCCAGCTCCGCTACCGCGCAGCACAAAAATAAGCATTTAAATATGAGCTCGTAACTTTAAAGGCCATAACTCATTAGGACACAGTGGTGGCGCCACTCGCGCAAACTAAGGCTGTCAGATGCTAGATCTGCATCCAGCAAGCAGAAAATTGGGCGCCCTAATGCAAAAAATTGTGAAAAGGATAGGCATAGGATTTCGCGTTCATAGGAGCGGGACAGAGTAAAGCAATGTCAGTGCAAAAATCAAGTTTTTGCTTCTTTTCTATTAATGATTCAAAATTTAAGCATTAAATAGAAAAACAACACGATTACTTAAATAAAACAGTAGTCTGGCTATGTAATTCGTAAAAAATAATGAGCATTTCAATTAAAACAGTTTTTTTAAAGCGATTTTTGTATAATTTTTTGTAAAGAAACCAGTTTGATTTTCAAAATTCTATTCGATTACTCGACTTCTATGGGTTTTTCCCCTACCTATGGTATTTTTTTAATTAGAATATTTCAGTTCGTTACCATAGATGTAAGGGTTTAAAAATACACAATTTGCTTGAATTTTGCATTAGGCGCACTCTTAATAGATGTGGCCTATGTCCAGCCGTGATCAATAAAGGCTGATGATGGTTATCCATATTACAGAATGGCTCCCACAGCTTTCACGTTAGGAATGCTGTACCATGCACCCCTGCCACCCGCCAACCAATAACAATTTTAACCTCCTTTACAGAAGAGTAACATTAAAACGCATCCGCCGAGCACCATACTCGCGTACCATGAGCAAGCAACCCGCCCGCAACCTGGCTGATGGCTGCGACAAGGCTGAGTCGGAGCCTCCGTCACCCCCTGATGATTCTCCGCGTAAGTGTATCTTTGCATCCGCCACGCACCATACTCTCGCACCATGAGCCAGCAACCCGCCCGCAACCTGGCTGATGGCTGCGACAAGGCGGAGTCGGTGTGTAATCCCTTATCATCATTTTGACACATATAGGCTAGTTTTCTGAAAATTCTAATTAGTCCATATGTTAAATTATCAGATAATACAAGAGGCGTATTTTATCATTTGTAAATTTAACAAAAAAATTGTAATATATAGACAGTTAAAGTTCCGCATGACGTCACGCCATGCGACATTTCTTTATGACGGTGGCGTGACGTCACGAGCCCCCCACTTCCTAAATTTAACGCGCTTTATCTATGTATTGACAGAAAAAAAACGTTGCTAAATATTTTCTGATGATCTAACTCATGGACTAAATAGAATAAAAAAAATTGTTACCCAGGAAACTACCATATTGTCCTACAAGGCAACAGTATCTCCTAAACCTTAACAAGAATCACACTCGATTGGAATCACACTCTACTGGATTGGAATCACACTCGACTGGAATCACGCTCGATTGCCAGGTCCCACAATTTTTTCTTATAGGTCTATCTCAATGTATGTATCGTATCATTTATTTTGCTATTTAACATTCCAGCAATGCCATGGTTCGGCATGGACATCGGGGGAACGTTGACCAAACTGGTCTACTTCGAGCCGGAGTCGAGTCGCAAGGAGCGTGAAAGAGAAGGAGAGGTGTTGCGAGCTATACGACGCTATCTCACCAGAAACTCTGCGTATGGGAAAACGGGGCGCAGAGATGCGCATTTACAGGTAAAACTATTTTACAATAGATTTTTTAGGCTTATAGATACGGCATAGAGTTATAAGTATGAGAAAGGACGTGAAGAAAATAACTTTATTTAATAAATAAATAAATAATGCTGGACAATTCACACAGCATTATCTAGCCCCAAGGTAAGCAGAGCTTGTGTTATGGGTACTAGATAACTGATATACGTAATATTATACATTACATAGATAGATATTTTTTATTATACATAGAAAACACCCAGACCAACGGAACAAATTTCTGCAGATCGTACACAAATTTGTTCCGAGGCGGGGATCGAACCCGCAACCTCTTGCGTCGCAGGCAGACTCTCGCCCGCTGCGCCACTGAGGTCGTCATTTAATTGGCGCTACGCGTATCTATTGAGGCGGCTCTAACGACGTATCATGGCTACGTTTATTCAACCTTGGCATATGGCCTTATTATGTGGGGCAACTCAGTTGATTTAATCAAAGCGTTTAAAGCACAGAAAAAATCCGTCCTAGCTATCTGTGGTCTTTGGAGTACAGATAGCTGTAAGCCGCTATTTAAGAGGTTCAAAATCCTTCCTTTACCTTGTATGTACATCAGGGATATCTGTGTCTTTGTCAAGCAATACCCTCAGTACTTTAAAACACACGCGGAAGTCTTAACTAGACATACAAGACACAAAAACAGATTGTATGTCCCGCATTGCCGGCTAAAACTTGTTAAACGTAACTCCTCCTATCATGCCAAAAACTCAATTTTTGCACTGCGCCGTTCTAAAAAAAGCTTTCTCTGTCCCGTTCTTATAAACGCGAAATCGTCGCGAAATAATTATTATTAATTAGGAGGATAGGTCCCTCACGGAAGTCCTAGTCCTATCCTCCTCAATTTGAAATTGAAATTGAGGAGGATAGGAATAGGACTTCCGTGAGGGCTGGTGCGGCGGCAGATTTGGCCGAAGTTCTCAAGAGGCGCAAATATGCAGGTCTCGACAGAGCCTACACATTTGCTCCCCTTGGAGTCGAGACCCTAGGTCCGTGGGGTACCGAGGCTCTCCGGGTTTTCAAAAAATTATCTGAGCGTCTGGTCTATGCGACGCGTGACCCGAGAGCTGCAGGGGTATTTTAATTCGTCGGAAAGGCCTTCGGATTCGATATCGGAAACTTTGTCGAAGAACGCTATCGTGAGTATCTGGCACAGCGCATCAGCATTGCCATACAGCGGGGCAATGCAGCCAGTGTCTTGGGCACACGCGACTGGTATTGATATGGATCAGTTGAGCTACCTGTAGATTGTTTGCAACAGTCTGCAGTTAGCTCAATTGTTTCGATTGTAAATACTAGTTTTAATTCTATTATTTCATTGTAATTTTCTTAATTATTATTATATTTTTATTATTTATTATTCATATATATTTTCAGATGGACAACGTAACCATCCGTAACATCCGTGGCACACTCCACTTCATACGTTTCCCCACATCGGAGGTGTCCACGTTCCTCCAGCTCGCTCGCTCGAAAGGCATGGCTGACTTAGTCAACACTATCTACGCGACCGGCGGCGGCGCTTACAAATTCGAAGAGGATTTTGTTAAGGTAATTTGAGCTTTATTTACTTTTTAGGTTTGGGGAAAGAAGGTGGAATTTCCCCCAAATAGGAAATGAAATAAGTTTCCAAAAAATTTTCGACTTCGGCGGGACACAAACCCTCGCCCCACTCTTAGTACGGGTGTGCTCTAACCAACTAAGCCACGAAGTCTCAGTCGGTTTTTGTCGAAAATCTTTGGGACCTCTTACGGACTGTAGCGCCGGTGGCTCCACCTACAGAGAAAACATTTAAAGTTTCCAATAATATTCAAAGACTAAAGTTACATTTAGTTCGTTTGATGTTGCCGTTGCTAATTTCTAAGGATTTTTGTTATAGTGCTTACCCGCACTCTGGGCATCTCTAAGAAATGAAATAAGTTCCCAAAAATTTTCGTCTTCGGCGGGACCCCAAATAGTAGACCGGGCCGACCCAGCTGGTCCACTTGCCCGGTGGTCTTTCGACCGACAGTTTATGTCGGATAGTCCTATATAGGTTGGTTGCAACTGAATCAAGCGTTTGCGCGATCTAGAAATTGTGCTCTTTTTGCACTCCAATATTTTCAAATTTTTGTCTTAACGACATCTAGCGAAAATCGGTTGAAGCGCTTAGGTAGGTACCTTCTATTTTTTCCTTGAGCTACTGTATTGAGTTCAGCTTTGTAGTTCCGTCAATATTCGCTAGAGGTCGCTACATTAGGGTTCCGTACCCCTAAGTAACTACAATCCTTGCAACATGGGGGGGGGGCGACTAATACTAATAATAATAGTGGGGCTCACTGTCTCATGAACTCTAGAACATTTTTAGGGTTCCGTGCCCTAAGGGTAAAACGGGTCCCTATTACTAAGACATAGGGTCATATCTAGATGAAGTCACATTAAGAAATGGTCACTGACCGGAAGGGTTTTTACAAGTTAATATTTTATAGCTAGGCTTTGGTGGACAATATTGGCTACTTCGCCGTGCCTGAACTTGTAATCTGTTTGGGTGATCACCTTACAGGCTCCGGTGATGTGGCGCGGTGGGCGAAGGTCTGCCTGCGACGCAGAAGGTTGTGGGTTCGATTCCCGCCTCGGGACAAATTTGTGTACGTTCTGCAAATTTGTTCAGGGTGTTCTGGTCGTTTTCTATATATAATAAAAATATCTTTCTATGTATTGTATTATGTATATCAGTTATCTAGTACCCATAACACAAGCTCTGCTTAGCTTGGGGCTAGATAATGCTGTGTGAATTGTCCAGCATTATTTATTTATTTATGTACTATTATTCCTTTTGTTACATAGCTTAGAGAGGAGCATGTTAAATATAAGAAAAAGAGACAAGAAAACATTAAAGTCTATAAGAAATAAAACAAAAATAACAGACGTAACATACATATTATCGATTATAATTTTTTCCTTTGATATCTCGGTGGCGCCAATAATCTAATTGTCGAATCTCATTTGCTTGTTGTGGTTGTTTTGTTTTTGCAAATTTGATTCTTTTAATGTACCGATTATTTTTTTATATAATTATTTCATTATCACCTAGTAAAAGCATAAATTTTGCATGCAATGTATAGGGTAAGCTGTACTCTTAAGACCCCATGTACCTACATTCCTGCAAAATAAACAATTATGAATTACACAATAAACTGAAGTGGAAGTGGGTCGGTCATGTCCTAGGATCCAAACAAGACAAATGGGCCAAAGATGTCACCGAATGGTACCCTGGAAAGGAAAAAGAGCAAGGGGAAGACCATTTTTACGATGGGAGTATGACCAATAAACTACAGCGGGCATACATTGGAGGAGGAAAACTCGTGACCGACTGCTGTGGAAGAGTCTGGGGAGGCCTATGCCGAAAGGCACAACAATCTAGATACTGACACCGAATAATTTATCTGGGGAGGCCTATGCCGAAAGGCACAACAATCTAGATACTGACACCGAATAATTAATCAGGGGAGGCCTATGCCGAAAGGCACAACAATCTAGATACTGACACCGAATAATTAATCTGGGCCTATGCCGAAAGGCAGAACAATCTAGATACTGACACCGAATAATTTATCTGGGGAGGCCTATGCCGAAAGGCACAACAATCTAGATACTGACACCGAATAATTAATCAGGGGAGGCCTATGCCGAAAGGCACAACAATCTAGATACTGACACCGAATAATTAATCTGGGCCTATGCCGAAAGGCAGAACAATCTAGATACTGACACCGAATAATTAATCAGGGGAGGCCTATGCCGAAAGGCACAACAATCTAGATACTGACACCGAATAATTAATCTGGGGAGGCCTATGCCGAAAGGCACAACAATCTAGATACTGACACCGAATAATTAAATTTTCTACACCAATGTCTCGTCTGTAAAAATTATAACTGTACGAAATTTAGTATGTAATTATTTTTAAGGTTGTTGTGAATAAAGGCTTTTTGAAATTGAAATTACAATTCCTTTTGTTACAGGAAGTAAACATGAGTCTATCAAAAATGGACGAGCTGGACGCGTTAATAGCAGGCGTTCTATACATAGACAGTATGAACCCTCAGGAGTGCTACTACTGGGCTCCACCCGACGAGAAGGTTGTTCATAGACTTACTTCTGAAACTGTTATAAGCGTAAGTACAACTTAACATCATATTGACGACCGATGTGGCCGGTGGGCGAAGGTCTGCCTGCGACGCAGAAGGTTGCGGGTTCGATTCCCGCTTCGGGACAAATGTGTGTACGATCTGCAGACATTTGTTCAGGGTGTTCTGGTCGTTTTCTATATATAATAAAAAATATCTATCTATGTATTATATTATATTATGTATATCAGTTATCTAGTACCCATAACACAAGCTCTAGCTTGGGGCTAGATAATGCTGTGTGAATTGTTCAGCATTATTTATTTATTATTATTATATTATTATTATATTCCACGTTTTATGAAGGAAACCACCTTCTCAACAGCCAGCCTCCCTTCATATAAGCTAGCCCCCCTTCCTATTAGCTGGACCCCCTACATAATATATCAACAGGCCACCCAGAGACACTACTTTCTTAACAGTAATAGTCAAAAGTCTTTATTTTCATAAATACAAAAATGTACACTTATAAAATGTCACATTCTTAAAATAAAACACTGACACGGAAATAAAGTCATATTTTTGATTTTGGTCGCTTCGGTATAAGAGACTAAAGTAAAGAAGCGACGAAGAAACCTTTAGCCTGTTAGTTGTTATTTTTCGAGTTGGAGCAAAACCCGTCCCAAGAAAAAATCGTAAATTTTAGTTTCCTGTAAATTTTAATTTTTGCCACGGAAAACCAGTTTCATTTGCTAGTTATTATAATGAAATGTTGTATAGAATAAAAAAATCATAAATATTTTAGACGTTTATGATTTTATATTTTTGCGAAAGAGTGTTATTTTAGAGCAATAACAAATTTATAAATAAAAACTCACTCGTCCTTGTCTCGAAAAAACGAACCTATTTCGCCTTAAGACATTTTTTTTTGTACTCTATTGTCACAATAATATTTTCAACACACTTGCTCATAAATTGGCTTATATAGAAGTCGATTAATCGAATAGAATTTTGAAAAATAAACTGGTTTCTTTACAAAAAATTATACAAAAATCGCTTTAAAAAAACTGTTTTAATTGAAATGCTCTAAAGTATCAGCGACAACTATTATTTTATACGAATAACATAGCCAGACTACTGATTTTATTTAAGTAATCGTGTAGTTTTTCTATTTAATGCTTAAATTTTGAATCATTAAATACTAGCACTTTCATGACTGAAAACACAGAGTGCGATCTGCAACTCCGTGTCCCGACAGCGCGCCCCTGCGGGTCGCACCGCCGACGCTAGCAGTGATCGTGTTAATAGAAAAGAAGCAAAAACTTGATTTTTGCACTGACATTGCTTTACTCTGTCCCGCTCCTATGAACGCGAAATCCTATGCCTATCCTTTTCACAATTTTTTGCATTAGGCCCGCTCTTAAGTAATAAAATGGGATCGAATACCTGATGGGTAGTAGTAGTAGTGCAGCCGACGAGCTACAGATGGCGCTGACCATAGATGGCGCTGTGTGCAACATGTACTATTATTCATTTTCTCCCCCCAGCCCCCCTACGCGGAAGCCGCGCTAAGCCAGTACGTTCGGAAACCGTTCGACTTCTCATCTCCGTTCCCGTTCTTATTAGTAAACGTTGGCAGCGGCGTGTCTCTACTCGTCGTCAACTCACCACACCATTACTACCGCGTCTCTGGTACCAGGTAACTAGATACAACCTTATTTTAATGAACACAACCTCAACCGCCTATAATCGTCCACTGTTGGACGCAGGCCTCCTTATTTTTATCTTATGAGGGATAGGGTAACGCCCACAATCCCTAGGCTGAGCATGCAGGTTGTGGATCGCAGTTCGGTGGTAGATCTATTCTGTAAGAGGCACTGCTGCCCGCCCCCCGGTGTATGTCCCTTAGTCGTCTCTTACGACACCCGCGGGAAGAGTTGGGGTGATGCAAGTTCTAAGCCGGCATCACACGGCTAAGGACCACTACAGTTATACCATTCCCTTATTTGGTATTTGACGACCTCTGTGGCGCGGTGGGTGAAGGTCCGCCTGCGATGCAAGAGGTTGCGGGTTCGATTCCCGCCTTGGGACTTTTGTTATTTATTACTTATGTAAACGGGTTAACTAAACCTGAAGAAGTCCCTAGTTAGGGATGAAACATTGGTGTTCTTCCAACACAAGTAAGGTTCGTAGTTAACCCGCTTACATCCGTAATGAAGACCTCAAATTGTACGACCTCAGTGGTGCAGCGGGCGAGAGTCTGCCTGTGACGCAAGAGGTTGCGGGTTCGATCCCCGCCTCGGAACAAATTTGTGTACGATCTGCAGAAATTTGTTCCGTTGGTCTGGGTGTTTGCTATGTATAATAAAAAATATCTATCTATGTAATGTATAATATTACGTATATCAGTTATCTAGTACCCATAACACAAGCTCTGCTTACTTTGGGGCTAGATAATGCTGTGTGAATTGTCCAGCATTATTTATTTATTTATTTAATTACGATGGTTTTTATAGCTTTTGTTATTGTTTTTCAAAAGTATGTACCATATGTTTTTACAGACCTTACTCACGCGTCTAAATGACTTTATTTCAGTAACCAGAATATTCAATAGAATAAAATAGTGTTATTTTTGTTGTTTATTAGCTCTATGCTTCGCCCACCACATAGGCTACTTCATGTTGACCTAGAATCATAAAATTTGGCAAGAAGCATGGGCCCTGGAGGTGTTAAAAGTCATAATCATGACTGGTTTTAAAAAGATCCTATAGTGAGAATTGTTTATCTTTTAAATAATGATGTTTGTTTGGTATTTGATGTTACTTACTACGGTGTTCAGTTCAGCTACCTGTAGATTGCTTGCAACAGTCCTTAGTTAGCTCAATTGTTAATATTGTTCATAAATTTTAGTTGTTTGTAAAGGTTTTTGTAAAAAATAGTAAGGTCTATATATACGGAACTCCCATTGCGCGAGTCCAACTCGCGCTTCACCTTTATAGATATTGTTATGTGACTAACTGTGTGATGTGACTTTACTCTGTGCTATATCTGGTATATAGGGACCATTTGATGCAGAAATTAATCATAAAATTTCTCGCCAAAAATACCATTATCATACTAAAATTGTGTGTTCTTCCAGTATAGGCGGCGGCACGTTTCTTGGTCTCTGCTGCTTGCTGACCGGATGCAGCTCCTTCGAGGAGGCCATCGCGTTAGCGGCCTCCGGGGACAACACTAACGTGGACAAGCTGGTGCGGGATATCTATGGAGGGGACTACGCGAGATTTGGACTGCCGGGGGATCTAGTTGCTAGCAGGTATGTACCATCATCAGTCTATGCTAGGCTAGTCCACTTCTGGACATCTGTAGCAGTCTCTCGTCATCCACCTGGCCACAAGATAACAGAGAATAACCGCATGGTAGTCTTCAACGAGATAGGATTTTAATGTCATTGACAAAAAGGTGATACAGAGCTGGGCCTAAATGTGATCCTTGTGGTACGCCTGGTAATATATGCTAGCAGGTTACACTACAACCTTGCCATAGCTCTGGCGGCGTCAAGAAGCAACCAACTGTACCATCATTAGTCTATTAGCCAATGCAGAATTAACAATACAACAAATTTCACAATATGCATGCGACTTCAAAATAGCTACGAAATTAAATAATATAATCTTCTATAATATAAAAATGAATCGCAAAATGTGTTGGTAAGCGCATAACTCAACAACGCTTGGACCAATTTGGCCAAATCTTTTTTTAAAATGTTCGTTGAAGTTCAAGGATGGTTTTTACGGCGAGAAAAATTAGAATTATTGCTGGAAAAACCCTAAAAATAGCCCTTCTTTTTCCCATACAAATGATTTGTAACTAAAACGTAGTCAATTTGAGCTTTATTGCTAAAATAACTACCCGTGCGAAGCCGGGGCGGACCGCTAGTAGTCAATAAAAATAATCAGCTATGTATATATATTACCCGCAATCTGGTAATCTCTAAGAAATAAGATCCCAAAAATTTTCAACTTCGGCGGGACTCGAACCCGCACCCACCCTCGAGTCCCGCCGCTTTTTTATGATAGGTAGGTACATAGAAAACGACCAGAACACCCTGAACAAATGTCTGAAGATCGTACACACATTGGTTCCGAGGCGGGAATCGAACTCGCAACCTCCTGCGTCGCAGGCAGACCTTCGCCCACAGCGCCAATGAGGTCGTCAGCTGATTATTTTTATTGACAAAAATATTTATGCAGATATGTTTTTTTAAGTTTTAGTGTGAAATTTAATCATTGAAGAGTAGGTTTAATTTTTTAAGGCGATTATCAGTGGAAAACCTGCGTTACATAATAAAAGAAATATCAATGAATTTTTTATTCACAGTTTCGGACAAATGTGCTCAGCGGAGCGCCGGTCCTGCGCCTCGAAAGCTGACCTCGCGCGCGCGACCCTCGTCACTATCACCAACAACATAGGGTCCATTGCGAGACTATGCGCTAGCAACGAGCATTTGGAGAGGGTATGTGCTTATCACCAGCACTCATACGCACAATATACTGAACGTGCCTCACACAGAAAGCCGGAAATATGTAAATAGTTTACAAAAAATAAAACGTCAAGTGCGAGTTGGCTGGAGTGTGGCTTGGGCTTGAGCACGACTTGGTTGGGTTGGAGTGCTCGCGCATCAAGGGTTCCGTACAAAATTGTTACTCGTAAGTAGATTTCATTTTTCTGCACAGTTCACAAAAATCGGAGATAATCAGAAGTACAATAAGGGTATAAAAATACGGTTTTTATATTCGATAGACCTTGCTTCTGACCAAATTTCATGATTCCAAGTCAACGGAAAGTATACTATTATTATTTTTGGTTTTGTGTGCATGGGAACCTTGGAAAATTAAAAAAAAAAAATTGTCTGTAACTTTTAATTGCGTTGACTTAAAGTTTCATTTATATCGCGGCTCCAAGAGGACATGAGTATATGATGTGAATTTCAACTCGATACGCGTTTCTGAGACAAGAGAATTCACAGACGGACAACAAAGTGATCCTATAAGGGTTCCTTTTTTCCTTTAGCCGGAACCGTACAAATGGTTCTCGCGAGCGCGGGACCAAAATCTATAGAATAGATACCTACCTACTTCCCGTTGACCCAACGTAATGATATTTGGCAAGAAACGTCCAAAAATTATACGGAACCCTTAATGTGCGCGAGTCCGACACGCAGTTAACATTTCATTCTCTGAAGTCGTTTGTAACTCTTCACGCGTGACCAATGACTGCAGAAAAACGTAGATGAAACGAGTGACTTCAATTCAATTCAATTTTATTTATACTATTGGCTCACTAGGAGCACTTAGTCAAGTCAAGTCTTTTTATATTCTCAAGCCTTTAACATCTTCAGAGTGATTAATCAGGTATAAGATATTTTTATTTCTCATAAGAAAAAATTCACTTACATGAGAAATTACTTAATACTAACAATAAAATTTTGGTGGTCGTACACTATAGATTACCATACTATAGATGACCTACGGAGCTGAGACGTGGACACTCACGGTAGGGCTGGTCCACCAGGTTAAAGTCGCCCAGCGAGCTATGGAGAGAGCTATGCTCGGAGTTTCTCTGAAGGATAGGATTCGCAACGAATACATCTGACAGAGAACTAAGGTTATCGACATAGCTCAGAAGATTAGCAAGCTGAAGTGGCAGTGGGCTGGCCATATCTCGAGAAGAACCGACAACCGCTGGGGTAAACGTGTTCTTGATTGGAGACCGCGACTCGGCAAACGTAGTGTAGGACGCCCTCCGACCAGATGGGATGACGATTTGCGAAAGACTGCTGGCAGATGCTGGATGCGGCAGGCTGAAGACAGGGCGCTATGGCGCTCATTAGGGGAGGCCTATGTCCAGCAGTGGACTGATGTAGGCTGATGATGATGACACTATAGATTAGGTAGAAAATACACAAATAACTAACATATCACATAATTACCATTAATACACAATATAAAACATAAATCCAACAAAATCAATGCTTATAACAAAACATAACCGTCGATTGTTGTCCACGAGATCAGAAAAGTAAACAGTTTTTATTTTATGGTGGCACTTCACATGGCTAATTGTGTTTGCTATTGGGTGTTTGTTGTATTTGGCAAAATATATGACGTTCAGACGAACATGCAAAAAGAGGCAAATACCACCATCCACACATGGCACTCAAATAACAAACACACAAACATTTGGCAGCAGACTCAGGTGTTTACCAACAATATGGACGTGCTACAACTTGCAGCGGGATTTTATTATTTAAATGCATGTTTATATTACATGCTATGCGTCAGAAAATACAAAGTACAACGCAGAGACAAATATACTGCAGGCGCGTGCGCTCTGACTGAATATGGCCATTGTGTGGACGGCTTATTGCGTATTTGCCTATTTGACTGCTTTGATGTGCCTCGAGAAACCGACAAGCACACGGTAACGCGTATTTGGTATTGGCCTTATTTGTTAAATAGGCAAATAAGGCGAACACATTGTCAAATAAACTGTCCACACATGGTAATTGTTTGCCAAATATGCCAAATACACAAATACAAATAGCCATGTGAAGTGCCACCATTACGTTCTGAATTGGCGGGTAGTCTTACGTAGTTATTGTATACTCATTGGCGGGTAGTTCTTTTTTTTTAAGCATGGTAGATTAATGAATTGTGAAATTACGATAATTTTGTTCATCCATCCAGACTTTCCCATTTATAGTGCGATGCATCTAATCTTTGTTTTTATCTTCCTCAGGTAGTGTTCTGCGGTAACTTCCTCCGAGTGAACCCGCTGTCAATGAAACTCCTTTCCTACGCCATGGCGTACTGGTCCCGAGGAGCGCTCAAAGCACTCTTCTTGGAGCATGAAGGGTATGTAACCAGTCTGTACTAGCCCACAGCTGGACATGAGCACCTATAGATAGTGTTCTGGGGTAACTTCCTCCGAGTGAACCCGCTGTCAATGAAACTCCTTTCCTACGCCATGGCGTACTGGTCCCGAGGAGCGCTCAAAGCACTCTTCTTGGAGCATGAAGGGTATGTAACCAGTCTGTACTAGCCCACAGCTGGACATGAGCACCTATAGATAGTGTTCTGGGGTAACTTCCTCCGAGTGAACCCGCTGTCAATGAAACTCCTTTCCTACGCCATGGCGTACTGGTCCCGAGGAGCGCTCAAAGCACTCTTCTTGGAGCATGAAGGGTATGTAACCAGTCTGTACTAGCCCACAGCTGGACATGAGCACCTATAGATAGTGTTCTGGGGTAACTTCCTCCGAGTGAACCCGCTGTCAATGAAACTCCTTTCCTACGCCATGGCGTACTGGTCCCGAGGAGCGCTCAAAGCACTCTTCTTGGAGCATGAAGGGTAAGTAACCAGCCTGTACTAGCCCACTGCTGGACATTGGCTTCCTATAGATAATATTCTGCGGTAACTCCCTATGAGTGAACCACGCATTCTAGGAACCAAAGAAAACTGAATTTTATGCATTTCGAGTTTTTTCGTTAGGTTCGCCTCTTAAGGCTGTGGTGTGCGTGAAACTAGCGCCGCCACCTGTTTTATTTTATCACTACGTTGAACAAAAGAACTTTCAAAAATCCATCGTACAGTTTGTGATACCTATGATAGCTTTTTTAAGGCCTCTCTAATAGTTTTATTCTATTTAGTTTAGCCAGTAAAACGAAAATAGATATTGGTGGCCACCAAAGGCAACTTCTAAAACTATTAGAGGCGTTAAAAAAAAGCTTATAATTGGTATCACATAACCCGCTGTCAATGAAACTCCTTTCCTACGCCATGGCGTACTGGTCCCGAGGAGCGCTCAAAGCACTCTTCTTGGAGCATGAAGGGTATGTAACCAGTCTGTACTAGCCCACAGCTGGACATGAGCACCTATAGATAGTGTTCTGGGGTAACTTCCTCCGAGTGAACCCGCTGTCAATGAAACTCCTTTCCTACGCCATGGCGTACTGGTCCCGAGGAGCGCTCAAAGCACTCTTCTTGGAGCATGAAGGGTAAGTAACCAGCCTGTACTAGCCCACTGCTGGACATTGGCTTCCTATAGATAATATTCTGCGGTAACTCCCTATGAGTGAACCACGCATTCTAGGAACCAAAGAAAACTGAATTTTATGCATTTCGAGTTTTTTCGTTAGGTTCGCCTCTTAAGGCTGTGGTGTGCGTGAAACTAGCGCCGCCACCTGTTTTATTTTATCACTACGTTGAACAAAAGAACTTTCAAAAATCCATCGTACAGTTTGTGATACCTATGATAGCTTTTTTAAGGCCTCTCTAATAGTTTTATTCTATTTAGTTTAGCCAGTAAAACGAAAATAGATATTGGTGGCCACCAAAGGCAACTTCTAAAACTATTAGAGGCGTTTAAAAAAAGCTTATAATTGGTATCACAAACTGATACTGAACGTTGGATTTTTGAAATTTCCTTTGTTTAACGTAGTAGTAAAATAAAATAGGCCTTAAGTGAGATGTCCAGTTTCATTTATTTATATTTTATTATTCCAGTTATTTCGGCGCTGTCGGCTGCCTGCTTCACCTAGACAAGAATAACCACAGAAAGATGATAAGGCACAAATCGCCCACTCCCGACGCCGGGCAGGCGGACAGGTGAACGTAGGCCTTTATGAATGATAGACAGGCCTTTGCGCCTGATAGATAGGCCTTTACACCTAATAGATCGGTGTTATTTGTAGCTTAAAGGTCGTCTTATCTAATAGACAGGCCTTTACATCTGATAGATAGGCCTTTACACCTAATAGATCGGTGATGTTTCTAGCTTAAAGGTTGTCTTATCTAATGGATAGGCCTCCTGATAGATAGGCCTTTACACCTAATAGATCGGTGATGTTTCTAGCTTAAAAGTCGTCTTATCTAATAGACAGATCTTTACACCTAATAGATTGCTGATGTTTCTAGCATAAGGGGCTTCGTATCTTATTGACAGGCCTTTGCATCTGATAGATAGGCCTTTACACTTCATAGATTGGTGTTGTTTTAAGCATCAAGGTGGAGAATTATGTATCTAATAGCCTTTGCACCTAATAGTATCTTATTAATAACAGGCTTTAAGATGTATTAATTATTAACTATTCGTATGGTTAATATATTGAAGATAAAATGTATGCCTTTAAGAGAAATTAGGCCTTCAAATCAGTAGGTTATGTCAATGATCCAAACAGGCTTTACAGTAGGTAGTAAGAATTTACGTCGATAGATTAAGTGGCCTTAGTCTATTAGATAAGAGGCCTTTTTAGAAAAAAATATATAAATATAGACGAAATAGATTATGGATGTAAAATATAAAAAACTTGGCCTTGTAAAAATCTATTTACATACAACTTATTTTAAATATTATAAATAAAGTATTTTAAATTCGAATAAAACACGGGTGGTATAGTGCCTGGGTAATAAATATAATGCTGAATAAATATATAATTATAACTGGTGATAGTTATAATAATTGATATAATTGCTTGGCGATGGGATAATTATAAATTACCACTCTTATAAATCTCTTTTATGGGCTTATACAACCTCAAATTTTTGTGAAAAGGATAGAAATAGGATTTCGCGTTCATAGGAGCGGGACAGGGCATATCAACGGAAGCCGAAAATTCAAGTTTCGGCTTATTTTCTTTTTGACGACCTCAGTGGCGCAGCGGGCGAGAGTCTGCCTGCGACGCAAGAGATTGCGGGTTCGATCCCCGCCTCGGAACAAATTTGTGTACGATCTGCAGAAATTTGTTCCGTTGGTCTGGGTGTTTTCTATGTATAATAAAAAATATCTATCTAAATAATGTATAATATTACGTATATCAGTTATCTATAGTACCCATAACACAAGCTCTGCTTACCTTGGGGCTAGATAATGCTGTGTGAATTGTCCAGCATTATTTATTTTATTATTTATATTATCTATTAACTAGGACATTATTCGTAAAAACCGAAACATATAAAAAAATCTATACTTTAGTTCTATTACCATGCCGAATGACCGATTCCCGACGAGGGTGTAGTTTGAGGTCCGAAGGGGCCTTTACTACACACGAGTTGAGAATCGCATTTTCTTCCGAGTTATACACTACACAGTGCTTTATACTACACATATGAAGAAAATAAAAAAACATTTTTAGTTAAAATTTATATTAAAACTGCCAAGTTTATTCATACTGCCAATATTATTCATACTGCCAAGTTTATTCATACTGTCAAGTTTATTCATACTGCCAATATTATTCATACTGCCAAGTTTATTCATACTGTCAAGATTTCTTAAAAAATGCAAGTGGCCAGTAACATTTTGGTGGGCTTCGAGATAAAAACTTTTTATTTTGGTATCCGCCTGTTCCTAGTCTTGATTTTGAATTAAAAAAATATAAAAGAGGGGAGAAAGTAAATCCCATATACTTTTTTGCCGCCCGCATATTTGTTCGCTTGTATTCACGTACTTTCTTCCCTTTTTTCAAGTAAGAACTAATATACTTTCCGAATAGGTGTTGTATAAACATTTTAATAAACTTACAATAGATAAAAATTGATTTCAGGTAGTATAAGCCCAAATGACACTCGATAGAAATCAGACACTTTCTCGCCTAGGTGTACAATGTTATCTTTAATTGGCACCAATCCGCGACGAACAGCCATAAAGTCCATATTTAAAAGCACATTTTCGTGCTGTAACGGTGCGTGTTTGATCGCGAAAAAAAAAAGCGAGCTTTAAGTTAGTCTCGAACTTAAAGCTCGCTTTGACAATGTCGACCAACAAGTAATTTATAATAGCTTTAGCTAAGTGACATTCTAAAATAATATTAGACACAAGTTAGAATTTAAGTGCGGTTGAGTTGGAACAGAACGCGTGAAAAAGATATAAAATCGCTTGAAATGTAGATTCCAAATGAATCGAAAAGTACGTTTGTATGGGAGCTTAAGAGGTTCGGCCTTAAGGGTCACTATAATGCACGACAATTTATTGTACGGCCGAATAATGTACACCTTGATAATCCGTGTCATGGCTTCCAATTTTAATAGGTTTTGACACGGATTATCAAGGTGTACATTATTCGGCCGTACAATATATTGTCGTGCATTATAGTGAACCGGCCTTCAAAGATATTTTGAAAGAATGCACGCGAGATTGAGGTGGCATTTTTAAAGTAATAATGGAAAAAACCTGTATAGAAAATATAAGGTATATAGAAAAAATAAGGTTTTTTAATTTAACAATGATGGGTAATGCTGATAAAGCAGTTTTTGTAAGATATCCCTATCTAAAAAAACTGCCTAGACAGAAAATAATGTGAGTATTACTGCGAAGTCGGATGGGGAAAAACTTGAGTTTAACTTCACTATCTATACAACTTACGACCGGTTTTTCATCTGCTTGTTATAATTTGACAATAGTTGAAACTTTTTGTTAACCTCTAAAGCCATATTAATAAAAAAGCTCTACTCCTTACTTATTCCCGATTTACTCTCAGACTAGTTAATCTCCGACTAAGACTGTTATTCCGTAGTTTTTAAAAGACGATTAATAAACCTGGACTAATGTCAGAGTAGCTATACCTAAATTACACCTCTGATTAGGGTGGAAAACAGCATAATTGGTCATAAGTACCAACATAAAAATACTAAATGGTAACTTTTTACTTAATTTTCTGTGGAAATTGACGACAGTCTGTGGAAATAATTGTTAAAAAATTGACAATGAGAAACATAAGACAAGTAGAATAACATTAAACTAAACGTGACAGACAAGGATATTGTTAGAAAAACTGGCAGAAAAGTGACAAACGAGACACATATTGCCAAAAATGAAGAAGTCAAGCCAAGTGAAAGAAAACTTTGTTTTTGAAGGTTATAATGTCACTAATCCCCTCAGAGCAATAACTACAGCATAGAGGGACCGCGAAATTTAAGTCTAGTTATACTCTTCACACTTATAACACAATCAGTGTGAAAAAAGAGGATAGGTATATAGATATATGGGTTGCTTATGGCAATGCTGTCCACTTTTTTCATCTCGGTAGTGATGTGCCGATTTTGCAGAAGTATCGATATTAATTTATTTTTAAAAGATAATTTAACTATTGAATTGAATGTTCATACGTTATTGTCATGTCTTTAGAAGGTTATCGATTCGATACGTATGTATGTAACATTGTTGGAATTTCACAATATTCACATAATGTTACTCTATGTGGGTTTCTAAACACGTGTGACAAATTTCATAAGTTTTTGTATGTATGTTACTATACGCATTTCTCTGAAACACGCAATTGGATTGTAAGCATTCTTTCTTTGTTGGATTAGGTATCTCTTAACTTAGGGAACAGTACAATTTATCAAAATCAGTTCAGCAGTTTTCATGATACGAAATGAAATAAAAACAATCGGATCAAAACGATATTTTTAATTTATTAAGAGCTGACCCGCCCCGGCTTCGCCTGGTTGGATATTTCCATATTCTCTCACATTAAAATATTCTATGAGCAAATATTTCAAAGGCTTCCGTCCTGGATTTGAGTGTAGATTCTCATCATCATCATTATCCTGAAACAATGAAAGCTTAGTAAAAAAATACTACCTGGCTTTAACCTTAATAAAATTTCAATCTGCAGGCATAAAAAAAATCACTGATATGCTACACTGTTTAGAACATATTCGGCTATGCTTAGTCCAATTAATTCTGGCTCTCGGAATCGCTTTACACCAGTTCTCTTTCTCATTTGGAGGCATACTAAAAAAGAAAACGATACCTTCTCCAATTTATCGGCATAACATTATTGTATCGATAAAAAGTACCTATCTACATCACTAGTATAGAATTACCTTACAAATTATCAATTTTTAATTTGTAAATTATTTCGCGATTACAACATAATTTGTAATAAATATGGTTTGAGGGATCAATAGCAATCTATAATATGTATGGTTTTAGTGTTCACATCCAAATATATCGCGTGATTTTGTATGAAAACTGTAAAAAAACACTTACCGGTGAAAGCTTACAAATTCATAGTTTTCTTTCCTTGATGAATGTGATTTACATGATAACACAAAACAAGCCATGTTATAAGCTTATGCATCTGTCCTTTGCACCTTTTTTTTAACAGATTTATGCACAAAATCTATTATTTTTTAGTAAAATAATGACCCAGCTCATGTATTTACATTCACGACGTAATAAGCAACTAAATCAAATACTTTGTACGGTTAACCGTGTACTAAGCACTATTGTGCTGTTTTTAATTGGTCGTGTAATAAGAGACCAAGTGTGACCATTTGACATCTTCGGAATGCCCATTTAGCTTTAAGCCTACATGATAGATATGCGTTTGTCTCATAAACCAGCACAATCTGCGCTATAAGAGAGAAGAGCTTAGATATATCGTAATTTCTTCGCTCTCTCTATGCTGTAGTTATTGCTCTGAGCTAATCCCCAATCTAAACCTACCTGATCGTAGGAATAAAATTTACTCCGAGTCTAACCTCGTAATAGCCTACTTCTTCCTTAAGGAATGTTTATTAATACAACTTTTAACTAAAATGAGGATTATCGATGTATTAAAGTTACGCACTCGTTATTCGGAGTTTATTAATAAGGCTTCTAGTGTTTACTTGTGTGTGGAGAAACCAAGTCTTGTTTCGTAAAATCAATAAACAAAACTATATGCTATAACTATCTGCTTTTTATAAGCAGATGAAAAAACGGCTGTTACCTACATAAAGAAAGCTTTTGCACAAAAACTAATTAGAAACTGCGATTTTCTTTTTAGTAGTCCTCATGTAACGGCGCTACAGTAAAAAAATCCCAGAGATTTTCCACTGGGCGAGTACTGACTTCTGGGTCACTTATAATGCATGACAATTTATTGTACAGCCGAATAATGTACAGCTTGATAATTCGTGTCATGGCTTTCAATTTTAATAGGTTTTGACACGGTGTACATTATTCGGTCGTGCATTCTAGTGACCAGTTTTTCTCACGTTTTGTTCCGACTTCAGCTTTGGTCTCTTGACCACGCACGCTGCG
Organism: Eupithecia vulgata; assembly: GCA_946478455.1. Classification (NCBI taxonomy): domain Eukaryota; kingdom Metazoa; phylum Arthropoda; class Insecta; order Lepidoptera; family Geometridae; genus Eupithecia; species Eupithecia vulgata. The sequence goes on along the minus strand of OX297887.1, from coordinate 1,552,124 downwards.
AATTGTCAAGTCGACTGTCAGTGCGGAGAAGCGATCATATATTCTTTAATACGCGCTACTTGACCACGGACGCTGCGAACTGTCAAGTCGACTGTCAAGTCGACTGTCAGTGCGGAGAAGCGGTCATTTATTCTTTAAAACGTGCTATCCCGTTGTGGTGTGAAATACAAATGACGGGTTTTCCGCAATGACATTGGACGGATGGCGTACTGAAAAGAGACTAAAGCAACCATTGTTAAACAGGCACAAATTATTGTATTTGTTAGTTTTTAATTAATTATTTTGACAGGAACGATTTTTGAAAGCATTATTTAAAAATGACATTCTAATATGACAATAAAACCTAAAGGCAATATCTAGGTCGGAATTATGGTTTGATTTTTTTTTCATCAAGGGTTCTAACATCGGCCAGCAGTTCGTTTTTCTTTTTCAAAATAGCATCGCACAATAAAGTTATATATGTTTAGTAGATATTTATTTGACGACCTCAGTGGCGCAGCGGGCGAGAGTCTGCCTGCGACGCAAGAGGTTGCGGGTTCGATCCCCGCCTCGAAACAAAATTTGTGTACGATCTACAGAAATTTGTTCCGTTGGTCTGGGTGTTTTCTATGTATAATAAAAAATATCTATCTATGTAATGTATAATATTACGTATATCAGTTATCTAGTACCCATAACACAAGCTCTGCTTAGCTTGGGGCTAGATAATGCTGTGTGAATTGTCCAGCATTATTTATTTATTTATATGTATAGTAGATATTTATTTCTCAAAGATATATTTAGATAGAATACACTTGCAAAACAAATAAAAACGTCATCTATACTAGTTTTATAAAACGTCAGATTTCTGAAATATTCACTAATGAAAATAACTCACTCAACAGCCTATAATGGTCCACTGCTAGACGCAGGCCTCCCTCTTTTTCTTTTCTCATAGTGGGTAATGCCCAGCGTGGGGGCTGGGCATGCAAATAACCATCCCCCGAATACTTAAACGCATCTCAGGTTTAAGCACGTCTCAAGTGACGATTTTTTGACACACATTTTCATTAAAAATATGTCAAAAACCACATCTTGAGACGATCTTAAATCTAAGTTGCTTTTGAGTATTCGGGGGTTTGTGTCTTTATTTTTTTTCATATGTATCAAATATATCAGAAACCTGACGCGTTAGGACATATATTTTTGAGCGTCCGCTATCCATATATATACATATTCATATAACATATTGTGATTTTGACAAAAAAAAAGAGTTGTGGCTAATGTTTGACCAAAATCTTCAAACCCCTTTTTCAATAAACTTTTAGTTAATGCTTCAAAAATTTTTAAATAAGTTTTTACATAATAAGAATGTGTTAACGTTTTTAAAACGCGTATTTTTTGGTTACTGTTTTAGTCCCTAAGAGGTTATGTATGTTATTGATACTTAGGTATTATTATAGTGTTATTTGTGACTGATTTTATTTGTTCAATAACTATAGCTTTTTCTGCTTTGTAGTGCATTACTCGCATTGGGGATTTTTTCTACGAAAATTTAATGTCCTAAAAATTTTCGATTTTGGCAGGATTCGAACCTGCCCCTGCCACCCTCAGTACGGGTGTGCTCTAACCAACTAAGCCACGAAATCTTAATCGGTTTCGTCTAACCGTGCGCTAGCGGTGGTAGATCCGTAAGTGGTCCCAAAGATTTTCGACACAACTGACTAAGATTTCGTGGCTTAGTTGGTTAGAGCACACCCGTACTGAATACAAGAATACAAGACGCAGGTTCGAATCCTGCCAAAATCAATTTTTTTTTGAGACATTATTAACTTTTCGTAGTTTACATTGCCATAGTAAATTGTTCGGTCCCTAATTTTGGGTAAGATGTGTCTTGTGTGGATTGCCCAGCATTATCAATTTATAGTGGAATTATTTGAAATAAAAAATCTGAAAATGTTCCTTCATTTAAAGCTATCTTTATACGCAGTTGTATCGTTCGTAGTTTTTGAACAAATAAAGTTCGGACAATGCAGAAAATTAATAATTCAACGAATTAGATATTGACTTCGTAAGAACCCACAAAAACTGACGTATTTACTTATACAGGATGTTCGAATCATAGATGATGATGAAATTAAGGTAGTCTGGTTCATTAAATGATCAATAGGTGGGTTATCTACGAACCTTGTTTCTGTTGGAAGATAACCTTGTCAGGGTGAGTGCAGTGAAAGCGGTAAAGAGCACGACCTCTTCACCGCTTTCACTGCACTCAGCCTGAAGAAGTTTTCTGCAAAAATAAAGCAAAATAGGTATTCTTAAACACTTGATTAATGGTAGCGAACGTAAATGTTCCGATTTTAATATAGGTACGATAGGTAGGGAAAAAACCTGTAGAAGTCGAGTAATCGAATGTAAAATAAACAGTTTTTTTTTAATAAAAATATAATTGGCGAAAAAAAAAACGATTTTCGTTGTAGAAAAAAGTATGTGGTGTTGTACCACATACTTTTTTGCGAATTACATAGCCAGACGAATGTTTTATATGAGTAATCGTATACTTTTTCTATTTAATGCTTATATTTTGTATAATTAATAGTTAAATATATTAATTAATAAGCAAAATTTTGATTTTTGCACACAGAGAGGCGTGTGCAAAAATCAAGATTTTTTCTAATTAAAAGAGTACGGTTCAAGTAATCAAATATTTATGTTGGTGAATCTGTTACCCTGCCTTTCCTTTATTTTTCATTATAAAAATCAAGTCAGTAAGTCATATTGTTTGGGAGAAGAAGGGAAATATGTATCAAAATTGAGATATTTTAGATATATTTTTTATCAAACATTTAACTAATCAAAAACCTATTTTGACGCTTTTGTACAGAATGTAATGAAATATTAGGAGTATAAGAATCCTAGATTTCATATTTGAACAGCAGTAGGACCTCAAAAGATCATGTGAATGTTGTTTTTTTTTAAATACCAGCTTTATGATAAGAACATCCTGTATAACGTAAAGTTAACATAAGTTTGGTTCATACAGTTCTTATAGTTTAGAACTTATCATGGCTCTATCAACTAGTACTGGGATAATGTATGTTCAATAATTTACGATTTTACGCTCCCGATATTTTGAAGGTATTCGCTGATAAAATGAGGGTAGAACACAAAAAGTTTGGAATGACACAATCATTATGGTTCCTCAAATTTGTTATTACGGTGATAAAAACGTTTGTATGAGATTTTCGTTAGTTCCCATATACGCACAATAGAGGCGCTGTTCCCAAATCTCATACAAGAATAGTTAGAATTTTAACATAGGAATGGAATGGTTGCTTGCTCTTCAAAAACAGTTTCAATTTTACAGATTAGGTAGGATTCATAAAACTAAATTTAATCGTGTTTCTTTAATACAATTATCATCACCGTAAATCTATATTAGTCCACAGCTGGACATAGGCCTCCCGTAATGAGCGCTGCGCTCTGTCTTCAACTTGCCGCATCCAGCATCTGTCAGCAGTTCGCAAATCGTCATCCCACCTGTTCGGAGGGCTTACCGTTTGCCGAGTCGCGGTCTCCACTAAAGAACACGTTTACCCGGTTGTCGATTAATGCTTTTAGAATCGATCAATTTTAAAACTCCAATCTTTTAAACTCTCGCTCAGTCTTTAAATCTGTTCTTGAGTAATGATTGTGTATGGCATAAGCGTTACTCAAGCATATATCTATGACTGAGCAAGCTTTCAATACGGTATCATTAGTATCTTTATCTAAATAAAACATTCATTGGATGATATTTTACTTGTTGTTGGAACTGTTTTGAAGAGTATGCACTCTGATTCTTATATATAAGGAAGTTTCAACGGGATAGGTTTTTAGTATATTTATTTTCTATAAATAAGTTAGTTATAAATAAAAGGGTTATGTGATTTGTAAAGTTTATTATATTTGAATAAAACTTAGATTAGAAACTGGATATTGTTTTTTTATTTGTACACTCCTTTTTGCCTCGATTATAAATAGATAGATAGATACAACTTTATTGCACCATCAGTTAATATACAAAAATAATTAAACATAAACTTAATACTAAAACTATATACAGGGTGTCCGGTAATTAATGGATAACCCCGCAGGCACGTGTAGGGGGGCAGAAGGGCAACTCAGAAAAAAATATAAAAAAAATCTTTCTGCATTTTTTTTATTTTTTTTAAGTGCTAAATTTTATACCTTTGTTCAAATTTTCGGGCACTACGGCTACAAATTGAATAATAACGAATTGATTTCGTTTGAATTCGTTATTATTCAATTTGTAGCCGTAGTGCCTAAAAATTTGAACAAAGGTATAAAATTTAGCACTTAAAAAAAAAATAAAAAAAAAATCCTAGACCGTTGCAGATAGATTTTTTTTATATTTTTTTCTGAGTTGCCCTTCTGCCCCCCCACAAGTGCCTGCGGGGTTATCCATTAATTACCGGACACCCTGTATAGTGGCACAATCGGCGGCCTTATCGCTAACAGCGATTTCTTCCAGGCAACCTTTGGATGGACAGGATCGGTACGCATTAGAGCTGACGGTGGCGTAATGGATGTGAAAACAATATAACAATTTAAAACTATATAAAGTATTATAAAATAAAAAGAAAGCAACAACACAAAAACAGAGATAATTAACAATAGCAAAAAGAAAAATATAATAAAATTAAGAAGACTTATCTAGAGTGGTCAGATAGTGTTGATGAAGCATACTTTTGAAGATAGGAAGGGATTTAGCTTGTCGGATGTAAACAGGAAGGGCGTTCCAGAGCCTGGCGGCCTGTAACGTGAAGGAATTACCATAGAACTGGGAAGTGTGAGGTGGGATTTTTAAAAGAAGCGTATCAGAGGAGCGATTATGTTAGACTGTCTATTAAATGAAATCAAATCAAAAAGTCCTTATTTCCATAAATACAAAAATGTACACTTAGAAAAGATCAAATTCTTAAAATAAAACATTGACACGAAAATAAAGTAATATTTTTGATTTCAGTCGCTTCGGTATGTAGACTAAAGTAAAGAAGCGACAAAGAAACCTTTAGCCTGTTAGTTGTTATTTTTCGAGTTGGAGCAAAAGCCGTCCCAAGCTTTTTTATCTTCTAAATAATCTGATATTTTGTAGTAAGCCTTTTTGCACTGAAAGGTTTTTACAATTTGTTTGAATTTATTTACTGATAGATTATGCAACTCACTAGGAATTTTGTTGTAGACGCGTATACATTGCCCTTTAAAAGATACATTAATTTTGTGAAGCCTAGTTGTGGGCACAGCCAGTTTGTTTATTTCTAGTATTTATATTATGCTATTTTTATTATAATGATAAAAGTAGGTAGTGGCGATTGGGACGTTAGAATCGAACCCTTTCAGCTCAGCTCGTGAATGTCGTAAGAGACTAAGGGCGTTTTCCCACGAGGCACGACACGACACGACAAAATGCGGTGACTACTCCGGCCGTCGTAAATCTGAACCGTTTACTTACGTAGTCGCCGAGCACAACACGTTTTTCAAACGACAATTCACTATGTCGTTAAATTCTGCTACGTTTTTTGCGCTGACGATACAGCCTCTGTCCAGAACCTGTATGAACTTTTACACGGCGATGCGACGCGACGGACCGCACGACACGACACTTCAGTTTGTTTGTTTAAATTGAAAAGTCATTTGCGTATATTTAGACTATTTTAGACTAAGGCAGTCTAAATATAATGACTTTTCGATTTAAACGAATAACAATTGCTGCCGAAATCGTCGCTCGTGGGAAAACTTCCAAAGGACAGGCCCGCGGCGCCGTGAATGTGTGCCTTGGAGCGTGAGTTTCCTGACGGTACTACGAGCCAAACTAGCGCCTCCACCTAATTTATCTTTTTGTTTCGTTGAACAACGGTAAATCGACCATGACGACCGACGATTATAAAGTCAACAAAAATAATGCTGGACAATTCACACAGCATTATCTAGCCCCAAGCTAAGTAGAGTTTGTGTTATGGGTAAACTGATATACATAATACAACACAATACATAGATAGATATTTTTTATTATACATAGAAAACGACCAGAACACCCTGAACAAATGTCTGCAGATCGTACACACATTTGTTCCGAGGTGGGTATTGAAACCGCAACCTCCTGAGTCGCAGGCAGACCTTCGCCCACCGCGCCACAGAGGTTGTCAAATAAAAAGTCATTATAAAAAGCTTATAATAGGTATCACAAACTGCCCATTGAACGTCATGAAATTACATTTGTTCAACGAAATAAAAAGATAGATAGGTGGTGGCGCTAGTTTCGTTCGGGGAACCGCCTTAACAACATAGGTTGTTCCCGGTTCCAGGTATCAACGTCGAAAAGATCATCAACCTGCATTGATTTGACGCATGACGCAGCCAAAGTCAAATCAACCAATGTCCTGACTCCCATTTAGAAACGGCTAGAAGATGGGCACCATCTGCAGAGCTGGATAAACCCTATTTTAGTTTGTGACATATCTTACAACTGAATTTTAGACCAGCTATCTCATCTGATTAAACTGATATTTGGCAAACTTATGCAAGTTAAAGTTAGTCCAGCAGTGAACTGAAATAGGCTGATGATGATGATGCAAGTTCAGTGACAGTGCAATGTCATGGTACCGTCTAGCCAGGTCTGATGATGGAGACAGAAAGTGGCCATTGAAACTGCTAAACGAAAAGAGTTAGCCCCATCGAGTTTGGGTTCTAGATGATTATAAAATCTTGTTTTTAAAACCATTTTAAAATTAAAGCAGAATTCTGGCTTTCTATTGGTATTATACCAATAGTATTCTTCAACTCAATATCTCTCGACCTACTTAAGCGCAGAGTTTTGGCCGATGGGTGTCAAGTTCCGACGGTTCACTGGCCGCCTGCAAGGAGACACCGCCGTGCACCGTCGCGCTGACACTCTGATTGCGTCATCTACACGTCGTCGCCGTTATCACAGAAAAACGTGTCATTAGTTAAGTTTTTAATGTTTTATGTATGTTAGTTTTAAGGTATATATTACTATGGACTGTAGCATAAGTTAAATAAGATCTGTAACTTTTCTATGGTCTGAAATAAATGATTATTATTATTAAATTTATAAATCGGAGCTCTGTGCCGCACTGCGGTACCAACGCACTAGGTTAAACTTACGCTCGCCGATTCTCATTTGGCTATTGCTTTAGGTCAAACAGAGCACAATTTCACTAGGTTCTTGTCAAATAAAACTCAACATATTTCTATACATAAATAATGTTAATAATTACATGAAATCGTAGTGAAATCTTTAATTACCAGTCGCGTTCAACTGACTATTCTAACTGGAACTTTTAGCTACCCACAAGAGCGGTTACTCGTAGATAACTACATCAGTTTCAAATATTTAAATTCTTGAGTAAATTTTTATTGGAAACTTGACCTCGCGGAATATAATTTCTACGAGAATAAGTCTCCTTTGAAAATACTGGAAACAAAATCGGCTCTAAATGATTAATAAAAGACTCTAAAAACACATCAAATCAATTCAGATATCCCCACTTCGTTTTGACGTAGATGGTGGATCTTGCGGTTTGATCCTTTACGCCACCAAATCAGAAAACTTGAACGCTCTAGGTTGCCCTACAAACTCCAATAAAGTATTTTCTTCCACCGACAGTTGCGGCTCTGCGTACTCTTTATATCCATATTCTTTCTCTTTTTTAAAATACTTCAATCTCCGATCTTGTAATTCTTGCTTGCTCGGCAATCTTTTCCTAAATGTTTTATCTTTAGGTATAATAAAGATGAGAAGTGATTTCGTTTTTCCAAAGCCTTTTCTTGCTATAGAGTTTTCGTATTTTACGGGGACCATCGATTTTTTATATGCTTGCAGAGGTGAGTTTGCGAAGTCTATAGATCTCGCTGTTCTTAACGCTGGGCGGGGTATGGGTTGGTTTGCGCTTGAAGCCGGCACTGGAAAAGTTAGAACTTTGCAAATTAAAAATCGTACAATAAGCTAAATCAGTCCGCCAATTAGATTTATCATAAGACGATGTTTTTTCTGTTGTCAGTTAGACAAAGAAACTATGAAGATATAGCCAATTAAAGCTTTTAGCCAATAAAGAAGAAGAAGCCAGAAGAAGTAAATATTATTCCGGGCGCTTTTCTTTTCGCTGTATTGTTTTTACTTGAAAATGTCGTCAAGTAATGATGAATTTATTAATTCAACACCGTCAGAAGTCTCAGAGGCAGCGAAAAAGGCTACTCTAAGCCTCTTGCCCGAAAAATCGACCGATAGATACTTACAAGCGTATCAAAAGTTATTCGAAAGTCAGAGTTTTATTTATTTACTCGCAAATATGTTATAAAACGTCGTATGACACACGTGCGCTTTGATAATTACAGCCTCTGCTTTCTTGTAGCCCTCGCCTACGGCTCGAGCTAGCAATATCGCCTCGGCTGTAATTTTCAACTTACCGCACTTGTAGGTATCATAATGTACCAGGATTAAACTAACTACCTATTCTATTCTATTCTACGAAAGCTTTGATAGTAGGTTAAAATGCGACATACCTTCTATTGCCAAGAATATCCAAAGACAACATGTTGTTTTGAGTATCACCCCCATATCTTCAACGTAAAAGGTAAAACTAACTTAGTAGGCAAGTATCCTAACATTTCGGCACGAGTAATGGTACCTACCGTTGCTTACTTATCTCGCGCATGTTAATTTAGACTTTCTTTTCATAGACATAAAGGACATAACTCGTATAACGAGGATCAAGATCCATGCGGAATAATCAAAAACTAATTCAATTCCAATTGCTGGAACGAACTGCTTGATTGAAATACGTTTTTAGGCTTGTTTTTAATACCTATATCTATCAGCAAAAGCCTTTTACATATAACCACAAGGTGTTTTACAAAGTGGGATGTTTTTTGGTGCCGGAAAGAAAGAAAATCTTTCTTTAAGGTGGGAGGGAACCTCTAAGCTCCCATACAAACGTACTGATTCATTTGGAAACTACGTCCCCGATTTTAATGAAATTTTGCATGCATAATCGAAAAAGAAATAGCTATGTTTGTATCTTTTCAGTTTTTCAAAATACATAATCATTATTAAATGAGAGCGAAAGTTTTAAATCGCTTGAAAATGGACAAAAATGAATTTTCGCTCTCACTTAATGATGATAATGTTTTATTCTTCACTCACCGAGCTTGTGTGTGCCGCATGCAAACTTTTTTCCGCTACTGCTCTGGGTAGAGAATAAATAAATAAATAATGCTGGACAATTCACACAGCATTATCTAGCCCCAAGCTAAGCAGAGCTTGTGTTATGGGTACTAGATAACTGATATACATAATATAATACAATACATAGATAGATATTTTTTATTATACATAGAAAACGACACACATTTGTCCCGAGGCGGGAATCAAACCCGCAACCTCCTGCGTCGCAGGCAGACCTTCGCCCACCGCGCCACAGAGGTCGTCATATTGACTACCTACCTTCCTTACGGAATTGTAGGAGGGTAGGTAGTCAATATACTGCGGCCGAATCTGTCGTTTCCATACAGCGTTACGTACAGACTATATCTCGGTAGGTAGGTTAGGTACATCATTATACCTATCTATAAACCAACTTAAGAGGAGGCCTATGAATGAATGAATAGTTTATTATTAAAAGGTTATACATGTGTTTATCAATGTTGCACCATTAAACCAAAATTTAGGTTTGTAACTTTGTATTGGTGCTCACACTCGTCTATACATACATGTTACTTCAATTAAATAAAGTTACATTGCATTTGGATCACTTCTTATACAGTGTGGAAATTAAACTCAGGCCCTGGAGGGAAACTACTTAAAATCCTTAAGCTAGCTCATTTTACTTAAAGGAGACATTCCTTTATTTTTAAAAAGAAACAAATCTGCATTAAAATATTTTTTTAAACTCGCTTGCTTCGCCCGGGACTCGAACCAACTAAAATTTAAAAAAATAAACACTCTTTATTTTATTATACTAATCGGTAGTATTAATATTCAGGATAAAGTTTCTGTAACAAACATTTGGTCTTAAAAATAAAAATAATCGTTAAATCTAACATCAACTTTATTTTACTATCAATTTTGTAACACTTAAATTATTTAACTGATAAATTGTTCGAAATGAGCCCCGTCGTTCCGGCTACACAACATTAGTCGCCGTTGAAATTCATTTCTTGTAGCCTTCAGCAAAGTGTTGTGGTGTATGCCCCTGATAACATTTTCTACCGCAATCCTTAGCTCTTGAACGGTTTCATAGCAAGTTTCATAAACAACATTTTTTACATGACCCCATAAAAAGAAGTCCATGGGCGTCAGGTCTGGACTTCTTGCAGGCCATCTAATCGTGTTGTGTTGGAGAGATAACAGAACTGTTACGTGTCTTTTACTTGTTAAAAGTGAACAGTAACCAAATATTTTTTAGAGAAACTTTATCCTGAATATTAATACTACCGATTAGTATAATAAAATAAAGAGTGTTTATTTTTTTAAATTTTAGTTGGTTCGAGTCCCGGGCGAAGCAAGCGAGTTTAAAAAAATATTTTAATGCAGATTTGTTTCTTTTTAAAAATAAAGGAATGTCTCCTTTAAGTAAAATGAGCTAGCTTAAGGATTTTAAGTAGTTTCCCTCCAGGGCCTGAGTTTAATTTCCACACTGTATATCTACGATACAATATAAAAGAAATTCGATAGTAACTTGATTTACGACAGCCTGTAGGTTGTTATAGGTCCTTATGTTCGGTACGGTACTATGGTACCTTATGTCCAGCAGTGGACTGGTATAGGCTGATGATGATGATAAACCAACTGCATCCCTAAACCTACCAGCATCGTGGGAACCACATGGCTATTTTTAAAAGACCAGCCACCTTCGGAGACCATGTTCCTAGCATCATCAACAACGTTCGTTCTATGACTTTTCGTAATTAGCTACTTGAAAAAAAATTGAAATATCCGCTTGATTGTTCTTAACTCTATGCGCAACGCAAAGTAAAGTAGTATGCGCAAGGCAAACAAACAGGAGTAAATCGCTGGGCGGTGGTAGAGACGCGCGGCGCGATAATTAACTAAAAAAACTTAAGGCCAGGATATTCGAAATTAACCAATTTTCGAATCCATTTTAAACGATCAAATATCCATTGTTTTGATCGGACAAAAATATATGTTGTAGTTGGATAAACGTAATTGATTATTCTACGGTTCAAAACGCGATTTTAATCACTTCACCTGATGATAAAAAATTACGAAGAAAGGATAGTTTTTACTTGTTTTTGCGGTCGTACTTCAAGTGTATCAACGTTTTACACTCAAAAAACATGTCAGAAAATAGGTAACGACGTTTAGAAGAATATTCTACGGTTAGTTTTTCTCAAAAATATTTTTTAATTTTTTGAAACGAATAAATCATAGAATATAAGAACGCCGCGCTTACGCGTACGCGGCCTGCTTCAGTAGCCCGCCGGGCCTTGTCGAGGTAGGACCTGTGTCACTGCTCCCAGTGCTTCCCCCCCTTGCGTGCATCGATCGTTATTCTATTGTTTATTTGTAGTTTCAAGTCAGTCTGTAAAATTGTGTAGGTAAATAAATAAACTGTAAATATTATTTTACTAGTGCTATCTAGTATTTATATTTTAAGAATATAAAATATGGGAAATAAAAACAAATTCAAGAAAAAACTATCCAGACGAAAGCTACGGAATCTTAAAATAGAAATGAGGTAAGTTGGATAATAATAGTACCTATTACTTATTTACTATGAACTACCTAAAAAAGTCAAGAAAAGAGAGGGTAGCTATAGCAGACAACAGTAGCGCAACTTTATGATTAGTTTTGTTCAGTACATTTTTATCTTTGCAGCTCATCGGTACCAAGATCTAAGGGCAAATTTACAAAAAAAACAGCAAGTAAACAGTAAGTACCTACCTACCTGTAAAGGGGTTTGAAGATTTTGGCCCTAAAATCAGCCGCCATTTTGTTTTTTCTTCAAAGTCGCCGCGCGCAATAAAAGTTATATATTTGGACAGAGGACAATAAAATAAATAGAAAATGTTCTATAACATAATGTCCTAAAGCGTCAGGTTTCTGAGATATTCACAGATGAAAATCACTATTGCTCTAATGAATTTATCTACGTTTACTGTTTTCATCAGTTTTCACGTTGCCTAGCAATGTACCGATTGATGATTTTGAGTACCTACCTACCAAAAGATCCTACGTTCCGCTAGAATCTATGCTGCCTACCTATTATATGTAGGTATATTGTGAAGCATATGCCGAGAAAAAAAGAAAAAACAAATGTTACTGATTCAGAAAGTGTTTATTAAAATTAAAATGTGGTACTACAATTAATTACTAGGATTTTAACAACAATAAACTAAAATATGACTGCCATAAAAAACAATTTCTTTCAATTCAAGGTTCTAGGTCTTTTCAGTTATATATACCACACCACATGGGACAGAGCTCTAAACTTTATTAGTAAACAATATTTTTTAAAATAAACGATTTTTTATTTTTTTATACATTATGTATGTACCTATCTTTCAGATACTCTGAAGCAACGGCAAGCACCAGTAAAGATGGAGTTGGTTTACATGATACCTCTCTTATTACGCTAGATCCTGTTGATTTGCAAATAACTGGAGTAAGTAAATTATTAATATACATACTGAATATTAACAAAAAAAAAACCAAAAAGTTAGTTCTCAAGTGCTTAGTGGAGATATAATTTATTGTTACGTGTAGTATGTATGTTACGCGATATCTCCAAACAATTTGTATAGTCAGGAGGCAAACAAGCAATTTGAGATTAGACAGCTAGTTAATAATAAGAATTAAATGAAGAAGTACATAACATTTTTCTTTTTATTGTTTCAGTGATAGTCTAGATTCGTTCACCATTGAAGTGGCAAACAAGGAAGATGACTTTCAACCCGTTTTAGGGCGGAGAATTATCGACATACACTTTCTACTTAAAGAACTACAAGAAAAGCACACCACAGTGATATATTTAATTTCCCTTTTCCTGTCTTCTACATTTAAGAAAAAGCAATTTGTGTTTTTTAATAAACGTATTTTTATTACTATTACTTTTATGAATTTACTATTTATCTTTAGACTAAAACAAAATAATAAATTGAAAAAAAAAAACACGTAAAACTTACTACTTACTAAAACACGTATAATTCATAAATTCGCATTTAGAGACTGCTATATGGAGTTAAACTACTGTTGCAAATTGTACTGTGCACGGCAGCGGGGCACGGGCGGCGCGGCGCGGGGTCAGCGAGTTCATTTGAAATTTGTACTCACGCGACTCGCCGCCCGGGGAGGGAGGTAGCGTATAATACCTACTGCGCTTGAATAACCTGGCCTTAAAATAATTTCTAATACATTTTTACGAAGTTATTTCAAAAGTCGTAGAACAAACGTTGCTGATGATGCCAGGAACCGGGTCACTGAACTTCACCGAAGGTTGCTGATCTTTTAAAAATAGCCCTGTTTAGTGCCGAGATCCTCACGGTGCTGGTCGGGTTAGGAATGCAGTTGGTTTATAGGTATTATTAAAGGGTCGGGTAGGGTAAGGTATAATTAAAAAAAGAAAATGTATAAATAAATCTTTATTAAAAATCAACAATTATCTAATACAACATGGTAAAATGTAAAATCTTAGAAATAGGATAATCTTACTAACACAAAATTGGAAAACATAAATTGGAATATTTACTAGTGGAATTTTTTAATATCTACTTGAAAACTAAGGCATATAATTACCTACAGACAGACCGAGGAGATGTCTACACAGGGGCGGATTATGTGGTTTTATCGTAATATCTATTCCTTTCTAATACCAAATGGTATTTGTTTATTGTCCTCACTAAATTCTATTCCTAACGAATACCACTCATAAACGAATCCCAAAACAAGATAAATAGTATGAGGTACCTACAGTCAGTAATAAAAATGCTCAAGTGATGTAAAGTTATTCGGCGATGGCAGACCTAGATGTTTGAGCGAGTTTCAACACGATAGTATTAAAATGATTTCTGTTTTATCGGATCGATGGTACGCGGGGAGACGCAAGGTTAGCTACAGTAGCGACGGATCCGTTAAAACGATCCTGTAAATACTAACTGTCTGTGTTAACGAACTAAGGCGGTATTCGCATATTATCATTATTCAAAAGTGAAAAAGCCGTTCAACTATATACAAAATTTCCGTGTTGGTTATGTATGTATTGTACCGATCGAACTAAACAAAATTTCGCTATAAAAATAGGTCTCTAGTCTCTACACGAAAAGGAAAAGAGTATCATGCCAGGTTTAAGTAATTTACGTAAACCTGCTTGGCGCTCGTCTCGTCTCGGGTCGCATAGCATTTGTTGTTCAGTCAAGGAGAGCCCGAGCGAGACCTCTCCATGAGAGTGGAATGCCGGCATAAAATTCGTAGATAAAATGAAAGTACATTACATCAATTTTCAGCATAATTTGAGCCACGACGACTGACTGACAGCCTACAAAAATAAACTAGGGCTAAATCAGGGTTTACGATAAAAGAGAAGAATATTTGCCTGCTGTGGAATTACGCGAAAACCATATATCCTCAATATCAATTTAAAAGCCCTTTAAATGGCATTCGTAATTTGGAATAGGCCAGTTTCTTTCTTTTTTTGTTAAATTGACAAAATAAAAATTATCTACGTGTTAAATATCTTCTGATCATCACTGACGGACCAATTAGTCAGGCCCGGATTAGCCCCTAGGGCCACGAGACTCGTGCCTAGGGGCCCTCATGGCGTTAGGCTCGTATGAGCCCTAAAATCTCAAGGGCTACGGGCAGGGATTTTTTATATGTTCACCTCCTAAGAGTCCAAAATAAGTTACGAAGTCATAAATTGTGTTCCAAACATTACCCTCTTTACTTTTTTTTAGCATTCATAGCCTGGCCTAGTAGTAGCCCAATCGATTTTTGACTTTATTACTTCGTAAGGTCTCCAACTACAAGTTTGAATTTTGAACTTTAATACGAGACCTCAAGACAACTGACTCACTGAGCTGTTAGTTGTCGCAAAGATTGCATACCTACTCCTAACTTTACCCCAATATCGATATAACTCTTTTTGAAGTTCCTTCCAAATTGCAGACTGGCAAGCCTTATCAGACGTATTTGAAGACAAGGGTCTTTACAGACGTGTTCTTTTATTGAGGAGACTACACCGCATTCAATATAGCGAATATCCTGATATGCAGTCTTACATTGATGCCGTATTCACAATAGTTCAGCAACTTGATGACATCGGGAAGCATATTGACGACCAAGAAGTCGCGGAGATATTACTTAGCGGCTTATCTAGTGAGGACGACTCAGTTGTTTCTAGCCTATCAACAGCCGCTGTCACAACAACAGTATCAAGCGAGCTAGTGCGGGCTCATTTACTACTTTTCGGTGGCTGATAACTCCAAAATTAAGTGTGAAAGTGTAGGCACTTTGGACATACAGTCAAATCATCAGGATGAGGAATCACTGAAGAACTGTGTGCCTTGTCTCGAGGGGAAGATGTCGGCCGCACCGTTTCCCGAGAGCACCTCGAAAACGACGCAGCCCCTGCAGCTCATCCATACGGACGTCTGCGGCCCAATGCAGGAGCTCAGCTGGTCTGGTGCAAAGTACATCGTGACCTTACCGATGATATCACTCGGAAGAGTTTTGCATACCTTATGAAGAATAAGTTTGAGGATCAGAAGAGGACCCAAGAGCGCTCTGTGAGACCGATAGCTCATCGAGTACCTCAGCGGGAGAGCCAGCTGATGCCGGCCGCGACGAGCGTGTGACTTCTGGCGAGACGCCTGCTGAAGGGGAGGTGAATGAGACAGGCTCTCCTAAGCGTAGTGTGCGTTCGACGCGTAATATTCCACCTCTAAGGTACCAAGATTATGATTGTTTTGTGTGCGTTTGACATAAGTGAATCCGCTAATAGACAAAGTTGTTAAACGGATCGTCTAGGTGTGCCCTTATTATATTTTTACATAGTCATGTGGTATCACCGGATACAGACTGGTACAGGTAACACTGTATTTTTTTCCCTCCTCGCACTTTTGCAAATGGCTGTAGCTTTATGTTCTTATTTTCTAATGCTAATATATTTAATTATTTTTGACTACTAGTAATGTGTTGTGATTGTGTGTCTATACGGTGTGTTTATTTGATAATAAACGTTATCGTATGTGCATCTGCCATTTCTTCATCGCTGCTGCTGCCCACTTCCAACCACTACAGAAGAGCCACGTGCCTCAGACTATATCAAGAAGTCTTATGTTCAGCTCAATTCTGAATCTAGTTGGGTCATGTGCGGTGCGGCCGAGTTTTTGTTGTAAAAAAATCTATTCCCAAGAAACGCATAATACTTTTTGGTCTGTGACTGTGATGACATCATCATCATCAGCCTACATCAGTCCACTGCTGGACATAGGCATCCCCTAATGAGCGCCATAGCGCCCTGTCTTCAGCTTGCCACATCCAGCATCTGCCAGCAGTCTTTCGCAAATCGTCATCCCACCTGGTCGGAGGGCGTCCTACACTACGTTTGCTCTCGTGTTTCTCAAGACGCGGTCTCCACTCAAGAACACGTTTACCCCAGCGGTTGTCGGTTCTTCTCGAGATATGGCCAGCCCACTGCCACTTCAGCTTGCTAATCCTTTGAGCTATGTCGATAACCTTGTTTCTCTGTCGGATGTATTCGTTACGAATCCTATCCTTCAGAGAAACACCGAGCATAGCTCTCTCCATAGCTCGCTGGGCGACTTTAAACATGACAACAACTTGTGATGACATAACAGATGTCAAATTGTGATCTCGTCTCTTTACTTCCAACCTCTACAGAGTTCAGCTAGATAACTTTTTTGATTTATATCGTAAAATATAAATAAAATCTTTGACGATTGATTGTATGCTGTTTATTAGTGATCAATAAATTTGCTGCAATCTGTTCTACTCGTTCATATTTCTCGTCACTGCGAGTCTACACGACACCATATCTCCACATAACCTCAGCAGTTCCACTGTGTATCAGCCCATGCTTTGCAACAGGTCATGGTCCCAGAGTGTCGTCGTCGTGCTGAAGATTCGTGTGCGAAAATCGTCAGTGCTGTTGTCGCTGGACTATGGCGGGCGAAGATCAAGGAAACGGTGGCGACATGTCAAGCCACACTCCAGGGCAGCCGACCTACATGGGCAGCAGCGGCGCCGGGAGTATTCAAGTTGAGAAGCTGGAAGGCTGTAACTATGTAACGTGGAAATTTGTAGTAAAACAAATTTTCATCCTAGATAGATTGCTCGACTGTATAGAGAAAATAAACCCAGATCCAGTGAAGGATCAACGCGCATTGGCGCGTATATTTATTGGTGAAGCCGGCACTGTATCAGTATATTAGAGACGCGAAGACTTCTAAGGAAGCATGTTGGCTATTGTTTTTGATGACAAAAGCCTGTATCGTCGTGTTCTCCTACTGCGGCCATTGCATCAAATAGATTTTACAAATTTTTCAAACATGAGTAAATAATTATTATCAACTCTGTTATGACTTTGGTGCAGCTACTGGCGGATATTGATATTGGCCGCGCACGCAATCGAAGATGCTGAGGTGGCCGAGATCTTGCTAAGTGGATTACCAGCAGAGTATGATGTGTTGGTAATTGGTATGCAATATGGAAACTGTTGGAATATTGAACCATGCTATGTATTGGTACACCATTCAACTTGTTGCAGGTCTGTGCACTTTTGATAAATTGGATGGGACTGGCTCGTATCACAACTGGAAGTTCCAGATGCGAATGGCGCTTATCATGGAAGGCTTATGGTCATGTATTGATGGTTCTGAGACTAGCAGCAGCACAGATCAAAAAGCTTTGGCTAGAATATGCTTGGCATACAGTACAAAATTGCATACAGTATTTGCGCGATGCTACAAGCGCAAAGCAAGCTTGGAAAAAGCTGCAGGATGTATTTGAGGATAAAGGACTTTATCGGAGGTTTGTGTTTCAAGAAAACTTCATAGATCCGACTACCATGAATATAACTCAATGGGAGATAACATTGAAGGAATAATGACCCTAGTACAGCAACTTGCAGACATCGGAAGGGTCATCGATGATAAAGAAGTTGCAGAAATTTTACTCAGCGGTCTACCACAGGATTTTGATGTTTTGTTTTCTGGTCTGAAAATAGCAAACCACTCCGAAACTCTCACGAGCGAAGCAGTGCGAGCTCGACTACTTCTAGAGGTTCCGAAAATCCACAAACAATGGCAAATCAAATGATGATGTGTGGTTTTATTTACGAAAAGGAAACCACTTAAGTGCCATTACTGCCAGAAGCAAGGGCATATCAAATCAAAATGTTTCAAGTTGAAAAATGATTTGAAGAAGCAAAGCAGTAGCGATGACAACTTAGCTGCGGGGTCTGCGGACACACTGTTAGCATCAGCAGTGTCACTCTTATCAGTTTACGGAAGCGTGGACTGGCTAGTGGACTCCGGGTGTACTTCGCACTTGCGCGAAATTTTTAATCAAAAGTCACAGTTGCTAATGTTGAAGCAGTAATGTCAGGGTCTTGGTGCCGTCTCTTTGAATCTCAATAATAGTAGTGATCTAAAGATTTTGCCAAAAGTTATGTTTTGTCCTAAATTGACTACTAATCTTATATCCGTTAGACAACTAACTAGATCAGGTTTTAGAGTAGTATTTGAACAAGATAATTGCAAAATAGTTGATTCGAATTTAGGCCAGCCTTTTGCTAGTGCAACATGTTTCAGGGGTTGATTGTTTTTCTAACCTAAATTGTATTTCAGGATGTGATGTTGCTACCACAAGTGCTAACAAGCAAGCAGAACAAAGTTCTTTAGCAGCTATTTCTAGTGTGCCATTGGAAGTATGGCACAAGCAACTTGGGCATTTGAGCTTGCATAGTTTGTTTGTATGGGATACATATATGGATATATAAGTATTGCAGATGATGTTGTTTTTGAAGATGACTGTCATGGTGAAATAATAATAGTAATGTTGAATCTAAAATGATAAACAATGATAATATTATTAAATCTAATTCTAATTTTAATATGAATGACAAAGTTTGTGTTCCAATGTTGAACTATGATAATGGTAATTCTAGTGAATTGATACCTCCTTCTGCAATTTCCGGTGGTGAAATGGAGAGTGGATGTGTTGGGACTGAGGCCCCCAGCACAAACACAGCCAGTGCTGATGGGTCAGCATCACCATTATTCGTCGACTGCGACTAGGTGGAAGAAAATGAGCAGAGGAGGGCGACTCTATGGTAGAGTCTGAGGGCAACTCTATACTGGATACTGAATGCAGACCGAGTAATATTGAGTTGCCAAGCCAACGTCCTGTACGGAGTACAAGGAGTATGCCACCAACAAGGTAGGTATGGTGACTGCGAGTATGATTATCTCTACTCTCATGGGCAGATTGCGTTTGACGAACCGTCGTCATATGAGGATGCTAAGGCCAGTCCTTATCGCGCGAAGTGGCAAGCAGCCATGCAAGCCGAGTATGACTCTTTGTTAAGCAATGGTGTCTGGAAATTAGTCGAGAGACCACTGGATAAAAACATCGTTAAATGTAAGTGGGTATTTAGAGTCAAGCAAGATACTTCTGGAAATTTTGACAAGTATAAGGCTCGTCTAGTTGCTGATCGCATCATTGCGCATCCACTGCGTAGGATCGACATAGCCTACTCACCGCCTGGCTGGCTCTTTGCTCTACAGAAACTGCGGCAAAGTGACTGGTTGGTGGACTCGGGTTGTATTAATCACATGAGTATAACAACAAGGACTTGTTTAAAAACTTTAAACCTATTAAAAATAAAGTGTGTATTGCCAATAAAGGATGGGTGGTTTTAGCGTAATTCTACAGCTGCTCTTCAAACGGTTTATGCCTATACAAACGGAAAACAATGAAAAATTATGTTTAACTATTTATCTATACAAAAACGTATACGTCTTCAAAGTTGAAATTGACCTCATGATGATTTTTGCCAACCAACAAAGATGAAAAGATACAAAAAATACAAAAAACTATTCAAAACAAAACCTCGTTTGTAAGGTAAAAGCTGTCGAAGTGTCTATTTTACTTTGTACGGACGAAAGTATCACGGCGCGACAATTCAATAAATTACCGCCGCAATATAATTAAAAAACAAAAAACTCCGTAATCTTTATGGAAAAAACTTGAAAAAATACATGATAATCTAAGTGACACGAAGCACTCCTCTTCGTTTAAAAAAAAAGGGAAAATACCTACTATTTTAAATTTCAGAAATTAATTGTGTAGACTTAGAAAAAAGATGGTACATTCTTAGGTGAAAAACGGTAGTAACTTTGAAAAAAGAATGTACTTACCATCTTTTTTCTACTTCCGTTTTTCTCCTAAACTATCAATCACAAGATCTTTTTACTGCCATCACCATGTTCAATTTAATAATAGAATATAATAGAGACCCTTGAGCTTATTTTTGCAAATAATTATCCTAATGAATAGACAATGAGCAAAATATTGTTTTTTGCACTTACGCCGCTCTGCCTTGTCTCGTTCCTATGCACGCGAAATCCTATGACCATTCTTTTTACAAAATGGCGTCATAGGTCGCCTCCGAAGAATACGAAAATAGCGACTATCCGGCGTTCGCGATACTCTCGCCCGTCAAGGTGATCCCAGTTTGTTCGTTACAAGGACAATTACAATGATTTTCATAATTTTTTTCATAATAAAAAAAACGGTTTGTGGGCTACGAAAACTTGGCTCATGTCGCTATGCCACAATAATATTAATAAAATACTAACATTATTTAAATCAGCCGCAGATGAAACAGTTTTTATAAATATTTATAAAAATTAGCTACAGATTATGTCATTGCAATAAGGCCGTGGTTAATACATAAATTCTCGAAAATTATCTAATAGTCTGTCTCCACGCGCGTTTTAGCTTGATGAGCAAAATAATTAAGTATAGAAAATTATGTAATTTAATACTATTACTGTTGTCCAAACTACCCTAAGGTTAGCAGGTAGAGAATGCTACCTAGCATTATGCTCGCCCTTGCACAAGTTTTGTGCAATAAAGTGTATTAAATCTATCTATAGAAATATGCTAAAACTGGTCAGTTTCGAAAAAGCGGAGAACATGAAATTATGTTATCAAGTACAAATTTTCTAGCTGGCAGATATTAAATTCCTCTCCCCTTTTATTTTTATTATTTTAAATATCATGAATTCTCAGTTCACGATACGTAAGAAATTTTAAAAAAGAACGAATCTGGAATCAAATCATTATTAAATTTAATTTTCCGGATTCGGACTAGCTTCGGCCGAAACCATTGGAACGATTGTGGAATAAAAAAATAAGTGAAACAAGTTTGTCAAAATTGTTGATTACGATTTAGGTATATGTTAGCCCCGTCAAACGAGCTTAGAAATTTAAAAAAAATCGCATTTCAGTTTAG